>JAVGWX010000001.1:5430680-6690680 GCA_036924085.1 Ariolimax columbianus | reverse complement strand
TCAAACCTCCAGGGACTGGTGTGGATCTACTATCCTGGTCATGCCGGGGTTCCGGGCAACGAGCGAGCTGAATTTTTCACGTCACACGCAGCCATAACAGGCACAGTGGACATGGATAAAGGTGACATAATGAAGGTTATCAGTACCACCTGATGGAAAACGACACTGCTTTGGATAAGTCTGCAAGTCACATGTTGTGGCACTTTGGAATCAAATTAGGATTCAGTGGATCAGGGAACCTGAGAGGACGAAACAGGAAAGTGCACAACCAACAGGCTACAGGCACCATCAGCATCCACACTTTGCGCCATCTGCTGAGAGAAACTGAGAACCAATGGGTATGCCCGAAGTGCAGTGAAGTCGACTCCTAGAACAGAACAGAACAGTACACACTGAAATGTCTTTAAGTTGAAGGTTTTAGTAGCTTTCCGTACATCCTGAACGTGCTGATAAAGATGGACCATGATCATCTAGGCGGTTGCTTGGCGTCATCTGCGAGGCTCACAACTCTGACGACCAGGTCAGCCAGACTGACTTGAAAACAGTCTGTTCCCATCGAACGTTAGACGGAAGAAAGATAGTGGTCTTGATCAGTATATTGTCACTGAACCTGATGTTCTGGTCAGTATGTAACGCTAGACCCGACTAGCGTCTCAGTTCCACTGCATGACCTTTACAGAACGTCGTTCTTACAACAGTTGATGTGTATGACTCCCAATCTTTGGCCGACTGACCCATCTTTGTCAGAGTCATTCTCAGAACCTCTTTAATATCATAATGTCTTGTATCCTTTTTTGCTTTGGTCTCATTCTGCTTCCTTTGCCATGTACCATGCTCTCCAACATTGTTTTATCAAGACCATTGCGGCGTTTGATGTGGTCAATATTGTATACTAGCCAATGTTGCTTCATATACATCGTATCTCAAATACTTCTCTGCAGCATTTTTGCACAAATAATTTAATGTTTTTCCTTTGGTCTGTGTGTTTGTTCATGTCTTTTATACGTACGTTGGCTCAGGATTTTAATTTTTGTAATTTTGTGAGTGTTCTTTTAAATGTTTTTCATTTTAGCTACCCTACACGGTTTACAGGTTGTAAAGAATAAGCTAATCATATTTTCTCTCACAATGTGTTTATCTTTTTGATGTTCGAGCTGTTCAAAATCCACATCTGGACTTCCGAGTTGTTAAATTATTGTACCTGTGAGCAGGCTTTTGATCGGATGCCACTACCGCCCCTAGACTCATAATGGCCGAACTAGTCTGTCCCAGTTACAAATTACATTTAGGTACGGTCTAAGAATGAGTGCCTTTAATCTCAACCAAAGGCCTTCTCGATGCAGTTAAAATGTTTGTTTTTTTATCGAAGACTGAAACACTGAACCATTGCGACAACATTGTTTGAGAATTATTTTGATGTTCCTCGAAAAGTGCTTTTTCTTGGAATTTAATGTTTCTCTCCCTTTGATGTTTATCCTCTACCCCCACTTACTACTCCAACAATCTACCTTCCCACACTCCCTACCCCCACGAACTACTCCAACAATCTACCTTCCCCCACCCCCTACCCCCACGAACTACTCCAACAATCTACCTTCCCACACTCCCTACCCCCACGAACTACTCCAACAATCTACCTTCCCACACTCCCTACCCCTACTTACTACTCCAACAATCTACCTTTCCACACTCCCTACCCCCACTTACTACTCCAACAATCTACCTTCCCACACTCCCTACCCCCACTTACTACTCCTACATTCTACCTTCCCACACTCCCTACCCCCACGAACTACTCCAACAATCGACCTTCCCACACTCCCTACCCCCACGAACTACTCCAACAATCTACCTTTCCCCACTCCCTACCCCCACTTACTACTCCTACAATATACCTTCCCACACTCCCTACACCCACGAACTACTCCTACAATCTACCTTCCCACACTCCCCTTCTCCACTTACTACTCCTACATTCTACCTTCCTCCACTCCCTGCCTCCACTCCCTGCCTCCACTTACTACTCCAGTATCAGCCTTCCTCCTGCATTACACCTACATTGTCCATTCCCCACCCCCTTTCATTTCGCCCCACCTCCCCCACACCCCTCCCCCCCCCCAATTTCTAACCAATATATGAGTATCTCTTCTTCCCCAACTCATCTATTCTCCCTCTGCCTCTGAAACGACCAGCACTATATAAATCACTGCTTTCAACTCCTCGGACTATCACAATTCATGTATAACACCATGCTATGTCTAGACTACACCAATCGTCAATCTTTCTGGCTTTGTACATAATCTAACTGGTCCCCATCGTGAGTTGCAGTATCAACTGTTCCCATGGACTCCTCTCACAAACATCTCATGTTGCAACATGGACCAGGGAAACACATTATCTGATTAGCTTTCAGGAATGTTGTTTTTTATGAAAAGAGAATGCTTACAGTAAAGAGGCGTTTCTTGTAGTGAAAGGGTCTAGTTTGTAAGCTGCGAGATCGCTGCCTCGTCCACACGCTAACAATCCGCCCTTTCCGGGTGCATGACGGAACGCCTGGGATTAGCTGGTTTAAACAGACAGGTACATGGGATATTACTAGTCCCCCAGAAAGCAAATATGGCCGAACTCGTTCTACTTACGTTTCCGTCTCTTCTTTAGATGTTGTGGTAGCGGCACTCATAACAATCATTCACCCACTTCAGGTCCTATATGTAGGTTTCATGTTGTCGAGTCGTGTCGCATGCATAACGTGTCTATGTATCAATGATTAAATCAATCAATCAAATTCTTTCATCTCTATTTTGAACACAGGCGTTCATCGAATCCACACATATCCCTCCTATCCCGGACAATTTGTAACAGCTCTCTCCATGGCTTCCTTTTTGTGCGTCTCGAACTAGGAACTTCATGTGTGTTTTAATCTTCCTCTATTTCATTTACTCTGCGGGTTTCAAAACAGAGACTGTCTTGTAGAACCATCAGCTAGTTTCCTAAATGTGTGCACCTATATTTGCATGTCTTGAGATGTCTATTTACGCCAAGTCTATACACTCGTTACTCTTGTTACCATAATACTCTTGGTCACAACATCATAAGAAGATCAGAAAAATGATTATTCCACAACCATGTCTACAGATCCTAATAATGTGTGTGTACAAGCTTGGAAGAGCATTAGCTTTCTATGGTACAGTCACGGAGTTCAACTATCGTTACCGGCAAGCAATGTGACCCTGCTGTAAATCGGTGCTTTATTTTGCTGTTAGGAGAGGAATGACCACGGTGAAAAAAAATGGCCACACCACCACATAAACGAGGTGTGACATGGTACAATGAAGTCTCTGGCACGCCATCCCCGACAGCACTGTCTTCTTTAGGACTACATTTACTTCACCAGTCCACTCTAATCTGCCCATATCTGAGTGTTTGAGGCTAAGCTACTCGTATCTGAGTGTTCTAGGCTACCCAGATCTGAGTGTTCTAGGCTAAGCTACCCAGATCTGAGTGTTCTAGGCTAAGCTACCCAGATCTGAGTGTTCTAGGCTAAGTTACCCAGATCTGAGTGTTCTAGGCTAAGCTACCCAGATCTGAGTGTTTGAGGCTAAGCTATTCGTATCTTAGTGTTCTAGGGTACCCAGATCGGAGTGTTCTAGGGTACCCAGATCTGAGTGTTCTAGAGTACCCAAATCTGAGTGTTCTAGGGTACCCAGATCTGAGTGTTCTAGGCTAAGCTACCCAGATCTGAGTGCTCGAAGCTATCCGTATCTGCATTTTCCATTCCAGACAAGTGTCTCCTAGTAGTCGGTTTGGCGTCAGTATTCTTACATGTTGGGCGTATGGATAATGTGGACTTTGTCACTGTAGTGCAATAGGTTTCACACTACGAGGTTCACAGCGTCAATCGTAAAACTGAATGTAAAGCTGCTGTTAAACATCATGTTTTTAGATGCACGGTGTGATGGTACATGATGGTAAGCATGTCTCTCCTACCCATGATGCTAGACTTGACATCCTCATGTCTCCCCTGATCATGATGCTAGACGTGACTTCGTCATGCCTCCCCTGACCATGATGCTAGAATTGACATCCTAATGTTTCCCCTGTCCGTGATGCTAGACTTGACATCCTCATGTCTCCGCTGACCATGATGTTAGACTTGACATCTTCATGCCTCCCCTGACCATGATGCTAGACTTGACATCCTCATGTTTCCCCCTGACCATTATGCTGGACTTGACATCCACATGTCTCCCCTGACCATGATGCTAGACTTGACATCCTCATGTATCCCTTGACCATGATACTAAACTTGACATCTTCATGTCTCCCCAGACCATGATGCTAGACTTGACATCCTTATGTCTCCCCTGACCATGATGCTAGACTTGACATCCTCTTGTCTCTCCATATATCGTCTAGTTCATGTCGCAGAACTACATACAGCTCTTGAACTGTCTGCTTTCCCTTTTTCGACCGCCCTTTTAAGCATCTTCCTTGTTCCTGTTGTCGCACCACCGTCAAGAAAACCAACATTTGTTCGTCCAAGTACTCAGATGAGCTTACAATCCCATTCCAGGCCTCATCCGCGAAACTTTTTCCCGCCAAATGTTTGATAAAACAACATTGTCTCAGCTTACACTCCTGCTTCAGGTAGGAGTAACAATCACATCGTCTGCAAACATCTCTACCGGCTCGGTAAATACCTCCTCCGGTAGCCAAATTGTCAGACGTAAAACCACGTGCTTGGAATTCAAGTACTCCATCCGGTTGGCCGACCGGTTTATGTACCGAACAAGTAAACCGTAAAATGTCGAGGCGGGAAATCGATTTCTGGGAGAAATGCATTAAGCAAGGCTACGTAGATTCAGATCTGTCTTGACTTGGCTTAGTCGCTCGCCTTTTAGGATATGGTGTAGGAACTTCATTCCTTTCTGTCCTGACTTACACTTGTAGTTTCTACAGAACGGAGCTGCAGCTTCATATCCATTAACAATACCAATGCAACGGGTTCGAATCCTATCATGCCCAGTTTGGAAGATAGCGCGCTTATTTGTCACAGCGATCGCTCCTACGTGTACGTAAACCAATCGCAGCACACCTGGTTTGAGAATTGTAACAGCCAAATAGGTTGGCGCTTGTTGTTGAATGCCGACAAAAAAGTTTATTTATTATTTTGTTGGTATTGAGAAGGGCGTTAAGTCGTGGCTTGCTGCAGTTTTCCTTACATCTCGAGGGTGTTGATGAAGGTTGACCAGGGTCCTCCAGATGGTTGTGCTATGCTTGGTTTCATTACTTATTACTACATGATTCACGTCGAGTAATCACCTCGTTGGGCAGGCTGCTACGAAAACAGCCGTTTTCAGGGAGCAGTAAGGGAGAAGTCGAGATGGGGGTCTTGATCAGTACACTTTGACTGACTAACATATATTTTCTCACACATAGCTGGCGTTCTGTCTTACATTTCTCTTCAATGATAACATCTATTTTTTCACACAAAACTAGAGCTATGCATAACGTTTCTATCCAATGGTAACATCTATTTTCTTACTTTTAACTGGCAGTACCTCTAAGCGGTCTCTCCATTGATAACACAAGAAGACAGAGCCACGATCACTAGCAAAGCATTAGAATATACAGGACAGGCTGAGATATCCCACAAGTTTACTGACGAAATACAGAAGACATCACCTAGCTTAAAGCATATGTGAAATAAATTAGAAATTGAAGTTTTATAGATTATTTTTGTGAAAGATTAGTATAGCATCATTGCGTTCAACGAGTCGATTACCACCATCTGCAGACTTCAAGCTAGTCGCTCGGCGTGTCATCATTCATCAAACCTAACAAAGAAGCGTGCCTCAATACAATCATTCATCAAACCTAACAAAATAATTTGTCTCAATACAATCATTCATCAAACCTAACAAAGAAGCGTGTCTCAAAACAATAATTCATCAAACCTAACAAAGAAGCAGAGTTATGCAGTTATAATCTGCGGAACCATGTAGCAAATACATTATACTCGTCTCAGTAACATAGACTAGAGTGCCTAGCACATAGTACAGTGTAGCCTCTAATACTTCTTCCTCTACGACAGAGTCTGACTAACAGTAATTAAAGTACCTAGTACCTAGTACAATGTATTCTCAAACACTTCCTCCTATACGTTACAGTATGTTATTGTATAAATATCGACGTTAATGTATAGCTTAGTTTCCAGTAGGCAGACATGAGGATCAGAACTAGTGTAAAACAGCAGTCAATGGGGAAGACCAGAGGACCAGAACTAGTGTAAAACAGCAGTCAATGGGGAAGACCAGAGGACCAGAACTAGTGTAAGACAGCAGTCAATCGGGAAGACCAGAGGATCAGAACTAGTGTAAGACAGCAGTCAATGGGGAAGACCAGAGGACCAGAACTAGTGTAAGACAGCAGTCAATCGGGAAGACCAGAGGACCAGAACTAGTGTAAGATAGCAGTCAATGGGGAAGACCAGAGGACCAGAACTAGTGTAAGACAGCAGTCAATGGGGAAGACCAGAGGACCAGAACTAGTGTAAGACAGCAGTCAATCGGGAAGACCAGAGGACCAGAACTAGTGTAAGACAGCAGTCAATGGGGAAGACCAGAGGACCAGAACTAGTGTAAAACAGCAGTCAATGGGAAAGACCAGAGGACCAGAACTAGTGTAAAACAGCAGTCAATGAGGAAGACCAGAGGACCAGAACTAGTGTAAGACAGCAGTCAATGGGGAAGACCAGAGGACCAGAACTAGTGTAAAACAGCAGTCAATGGGGAAGACCAGAGGACCAGAACTAGTGTAAGACAGAAGTCAATGGGGAAGACCAGAGGACCAGAACTAGTGTAAGACAGCAGTCAATCGGGATGGCTTTCAGCTGTGAAAGTAAAATGGCTGGAAACAATGGCAGTTGCCAAGACAGTCATTGATGTGAGAATGACAGACATCCAATAATGTTGTGTTAGATCGCCAGACAAGACGATAGTTGACCAAATGTCAAAGAAAAGTAATGGTGGGTTCAGATGAATAGAGAAGAAAATAGTTCACGTACGGTCAACGGCAAATACGCCGTAAAGTCTGCAAGGATTTTGGCTCAGGCTTTGATCCAATGGGTAATCCAGATAACTTATTCTCGGCTAAAGAAGTGGATGTCTGTGGATGAAATGTCTTGAAGATCCCAGATACGGCTCCAATACAAATATCATCCTTATTTGCTTACACTTGCAGCTCGTTAGAGAAGTGGGTAGGTGTCATGGCTCCAGATATTCCCCTGTAAGGAAACCTTCAGATAATCGTTTCCTGCTTTCTGTCAGTTATGATTTCTGCAGCACATTTTTGTTTTATGAGAAAGTGCTAGTCGTAAACTTTCATTAGTCGTCGTTTCATTCGTGCTCTGCAAGGCGCAGTGCCTTCATTTCTTTCTCTTCAACATTAATGGGAGTTAAGGACATATGTAGGGGGGATGATGTCAAGGACATATGTAGGGGGGATGATGTCAAGGACAGATGTAAGGGGGATGATGTCAAGGACAGATGTAGGGGGATGATGTCAAGGACATATGTAAGGGAGATGATGTCACGGACAGATGTAAGAGAGATGATGTCAAGGACAGATGTAAGAGAGATGATATCAAGGACAGATGTAAGGGGGATGATGTCAAGGACAGATGTAGGGGGATGATGTCAAGGACAGATGTAAGAGAGATGATATTAAGGACAGATGTAAGGGGGATGATGTCAAGGACAGATGTAGGGGGATGATGTCAAGGACAGATGTAAGAGAGATGATGTCAAGGACAGATGTAAGGGGGATGATGTCAAGGACAGATGTAAGAGAGATGATGTCAAGGACAGATGTAAGGGGGATGATGTCAAGGACAGATGTAAGAGAGATGATGTCAAGGACAGATGTAAGAGAGATGATGTCAAGGACAGATGTAAGAGAGATGATGTCAAGGACAGATGTAAGGGGGATGATGTCTTCCTGCAAGCATCAAAACGGGAAGAGCAACTGAGAACGTGACCTGAATTTCCCAATACACGACGTAAAGAGATCGGCCGTGTACTTATCACTTAGGGGATACGAGACGTGCAGCCAGAGTGGCCATTAGATAAGCTACCAATGCACCATTAGACTAGCAACCAAGAGGGAGATTAGATAAACGACATAGGGCCAAACTATATTAGAAGCTAGGAGCGGCATTAGATAGTCGGCCATGGGGGACATTATACTAGTAGAAATAATGAGGGACATTATACAAGAGACCACGATGGGTGAGGGACATTAGACTAGCAGCCATGATGGACTAGACAAGCGAACATGGGGGACATTAGACTAGCAGCTAGGCGGGGCATTATACTAGCGACCATGGAGAACGACAAACACGCAGATGTAAGACACATTAGACTAGTAGCCCTGTGATCTATGCAAGCGCCCATCCGGGCATTAGACTAGCGACCATGGAGAACGACAAACAAGCAGATGTAAGAGACATTAGACTAGTAGCCCTGTGATCTATGCAAGCGCCCATGCGGGCATTAGACTAGCGACCATGGAGAACGACAAACAAGCAGATGTAAGAGACATTAGACTAGTAGCCCTGTGATCTATACAAGCGCCCATGCGGGCATTATACTAGCGACCATGGAGAACGACAAACAAGCAGATGTAAGAGACATTAGACTAGTAGCCCTGTGATCTATGCAAGCGCCCATGTGGGCATTATACTAGCGACCATGGAGAACGACAAACAAGCAGATGTAAGAGACATTAGACTAGTAGCCCTGTGATCTATGCAAGCGCCCATGTGGGCATTAGACTAGCAGTTATGAGAGACATTTTACAAACTGTCATGGGTGACTTTAGACTCAGTCACAAAGGACATTAAGCGACCTTGAGATACATTAGACTAGCAGTTATGAGAGACATTAGACTAGCAACCAATGAGAACGAGAGACAAGCAGCTATGAAGGGAATTAGAGTGGCAGCCGAGATGGACATTATACAAGCCACCATGGGGAAGGGGGACATTCGTCTAGCAGATATAATGGAAATAGACTAGCCACCAAAGAGGGCGAGATACAAGCAGTCATGAAGGGCATTAGAGTAGCAGTCATGAGGGATATTATCAGGTCTTGACCAGTCAGTCACAAATTTCATAAGTCAGCATGGTCGGACTACAGTCATTCAATTTATGTTAACTAATTTAAACTAGGCACTAATTCAAATTTATTTCTACATAACAATACGTACCAAATCAAAATATATTGTATTACTTTACACAGTATTAGTCTATTTATTCTTAAGACAAAATGCACTACTTCTAGGGGCATGGCATGTGTGTCATTGAACATTCTTGGTTGTTTTAGCACTGTGGTACTATTTATCGATGACTCTAGTTAGTCTAAATTGTAGTAGTGGAAGCCCATTTAGGTTCACCATCATAAACTAGCGTTTGTACAATCTATTCGAACCGTAATGTCATTATTTTATTCAAGCCACCATGGGGGGAGGGGGACATTATTCAAGCCACCATGGGGAGGGGGACCAGAGACAATCAGCCATGTGGGACATTAGACTAGCAGTCATGAGAGCCATAATACAAAAGACAATAGAGTGCATTAGACTAACTGCCACGGTGGGACAATAGACACGCGACAAAGGGAGACATTAGACTAGCAACTATGAGGAACTATAGACAAGCGATCAGGGATGACATGACATAACCGGTCACGGAGGACATGAAACAGTCCAGCTATGGTTGACATGAGCAGTCAGGAGCGACACGAGACAATCAGCCAGGAGCGACACGAGTCAAGCAGCCAGGACATGCTGAAGTGTTCCGACTGTTTCCACGCTGGTCTATACAGTGAATAAAGCTAGTTTATTTTTCTCTATGAATCTATCCAATTGTCAATTTATTCAAAACGTAAGTTAAATAGGCAAAGAAGTCAATTGGCAGTCAACTTCCCAAAACTGAGATGGTGTACAATGAAGTGTCCAGCACCTCACACTTGACGGTAGAGTAGGTTACCTTTACACCAAACAGGTAGAATCATGAAGCCGAACATGGCAAACAGATCTTTTCAAGGGAAGTAAGACCAGACCGAAACCAACTGAATCAGTCACACGCTTCTATTGAAGGCTAGTGCCGGTGCCTAAAAATGATTACAAAAGGACATTGATGACGTTCTTTCCCATTACAAGTGTAGTGGGAGAGTATCTGAGTACATAGAGTCGTTTGCACTTACAGTTGACGCACTGCGTGAAAGTAAGGTTTCAAATTAAATACACTTTTTCCCCCTCTTTTCATTAAAGAAAAACAAAAAAGTATGTTAATAAATATAATATGGTAGCTTTGAACCCATGCTTCTTGTATCAAGAGATTGATATTCTAACAACCTATCCACTCACTCCTGAGTAACGATGACGGGCGCTGGATGAACTAGCCCTCAGATAGATTAGCTGTTGAGTTACCAGTTTCTAGAGGTCGCCCTCGGTGCGATTGTCTGTATTTGGAATATCTCGGTATGGCACACATGTGACTGTTTTAACTGTATCTAGTTTTGAAAAGAACAAATTCTTTCGCATGTGTTAAATCAACTGGCGCTGGCGATTACTGTTTTCCATAGACGAAGACAACTTGACAAAAGGCTTAGGTAAACCACAGTTACCATGTATAATCTAAGGTCAACACGGCATGTGTCATTTCTAGGACTTGATGACCTGATCCAGCGCATGCGTGCCGAAACCTGGATGTGAGGTACGTCTTTAGGTTCACCTCTGAAAACTCACGATTATTTGGCTATGAACATGCCTCTAACTTCTAAACACAATAAAGTAACAACTTGAGTGTATATTTAGCATTTTGAAGTTGTTTAGCGATGTCTGGGTGTCAACAGTCCTAGGCTATGTTCAGTTCACGTGCCATATTTGATAGATCTTCAGCGTCTTCTCTCTCTTGCATTGGTGGTACAATCTAGCAAGCCCTTCCTTGTACACATGTTGATGTTCGCTTGCATTGGTGGTACAATCTAGCAAGCCCTTCCTTGTACACATGTTGATGTTCTCTTGCATTGGTGGTACAATCTAGCAAGCCCTTCCTTGTACACATGTTGATGTTCTCTTGCATTGGTGGTACAATCTAGCAAGCTCTTCCTTGTACACATGTTGATGTTCTCTTGCATTGGTGGTACAATCTAGCAAGCCCTTCCTTGTACACATGTTGATGTTCGCTTGCATTGGTGGTACAATCTAGCAAGCCCTTCCTTGTACACATGTTGATGTTCGCTTGCATTGGTGGTACAATCTAGCAAGCCATTCCTTGTACACATGTTGATGTTCGCTTGCATTGGTGGTACAATCTAGCAAGCCCTTCCTTGTACACATGTTGATGTTCGCTTGCATTGGTGGTACAATCTAGCAAGCCCTTCCTTGTACACATGTTGATGTTCGCTTGCATTGGTGGTACAATCTAGCAAGCCCTTCCTTGTACACATGTTGATGTTCGCTTGCATTGGTGGTACAATCTAGCAAGCCCTTCCTTGTACACATGTTGATGTTCGCTTGCATTGGTGGTACAATCTAGCAAGCCCTTCCTTGTACACATGTTGATGTTCGCTTGCATTGGTGGTACAATCTAGCAAGCCCTTCCTTGTACACATGTTGATGTTCGCTTGCATTGGTGGTACAATCTAGCAAGCCCTTCCTTGTACACATGTTGATGTTCGCTTGCATTGGTGGTACAATCTAGCAAGCCCTTCCTTGTACACATGTTGATGTTCGCTTGCATTGGTGGTACAATCTAGCAAGCCCTTCCTTGTACACATGTTGATGTTCGCTTGCATTGGTAGTACAATCTAGCAAGCCCTTCCTTGTACACATGTTGATGTTCGCTTGCATTGGTGGTACAATCTAGCAAGCCCTTCCTTGTACACATGTTGATGTTCGCTTGCATTGGTGGTACAATCTAGCAAGCCCTTCCTTGTACACATGTTGATGTTCGCTTGCATTGGTGGTACAATCTAGCAAGCCCTTCCTTGTACACATGTTGATGTTCGCTTGCATTGGTGGTACAATCTAACAAGCCCTTCCTTGTACACATGTTGATGTTCGCTTGCATTGGTGGTACAATCTAGCAAGCCCTTCCTTGTACACATGTTCATGTTATTCTACTACCTATCGTTGTTGTCCTCTGGCGCATTTCACCTCTGTCTTTACTTCTAGTTATGTTTTCAGGTAGGTGTTATGTTTTCAGATAGGTGTTATGTTTTCAGGTAGGTGTTATGTTTTCAGATAGGTGTTATGTTTTCAGGTAGGTGTTATGTTTTCAGGTAGGTGTTATGTTTTCAGATAGGTGTTATGTTTTCAGATAGGTGTTATGTTTTCAGGTAGGTGTTATGTTTTCAGATAGGTGTTATGTTTTCAGGTAGGTGTTATGTTTTCAGGTAGGTGTTATGTTTTCAGGTAGGTGTTATGTTTTCAGGTAGGTGTTATGTTTTCAGGTAGGTGTTATGTTTTCAGGTAGGTGTTATGTTTTCAGATAGGTGTTATGTTTTCAGGTAGGTGTTATGTTTTAGCATAGGTGTTATGTTTTCAGGTAGGTGTTATGTTTTCAGGTAGGTGTTATGTTTTCAGGTAGGTGTTATGTTTTCAGGTAGGTGTTATGTTTTCAGGTAGGTGTTATGTTTTCAGATAGGTGTTATGTTTTCAGGTAGGTGTTATGTTTTCAGGTAGGTGTTATGTTTTCAGGTACGTGTTATGTTTTCAGGTAGGTGTTATGTTTTCAGGTAGGTGTTATGTTTTCAGGTAGGTGTTATGTTTTCAGGTAGGTGTTATGTTTTCAGGTAGGTGTAATGTTTTCAGGTAGGTGTAATGTTTTCAGATAGGTGTTATGTTTTCAGGTAGTTGTTATGTTTTCAGGTAGGTGTTATGTTTTCAGGTAGGTGTTATGTTTTCAGGTAGGTGTTATGTTTTCAGGTAGGTGTTATGTTTTCAGGTAGGTGTTATGTTTTCAGGTAGGTGTTATGTTTTCAGGTAGGTGTTTTGTTTTCAGGTAGGTGTTTTGTTTTGAGGTATTTGTTATGTTTTGAGGTAGGTGTTATGTTTTCAGATAAATGTAATGTTTTCAGGTAGGTGTAAGGTTGTCAGGTAGGTGTTATGTTTTCAGGTAGGTGTTATGTTTTCAGGTAGGTGTTATGTGTTCAGGTATGTGTTATGTTTTCAGGTAGGTGTTATGTTTTCAGGTAGGTATTATGTTTTCAGATAGGTGTTATGTTTTCAGGTAGGTGTTATGTTTTCAGATAGGTTTTATGTTTTCAGGTAGGTGTTATGTTTTCAGGTTGGTGTTATGTTTTCAGGTAGGTGTTATGTTTTCAGGTAGGTGTTATGTTTTCAGGTAGGTGTTATGTTTTCAGGTAGGTGTTATGTTTTCAGATAGGTGTTATGTTTTCAGGTAGGTGTTACGTTTTCAGGTAGGTGTTATGTTTTCAGGTAGGTGTTATGTTTTCAGGTAGGTATTATTTTTTCAGATAGGTGTTATGTTTTCAGGTAGGTGTTATGTTTTCAGGTAGGTGTTATGTTTTCAGATAGGTGTTATTTTTTCAGATAGGTGTTATGTTTTCAGGTAGGTGTTATGTTTTCAGATAGGTGTTATGTTTTCAGGTAGGTGTTATGTTTTCAGGTAGGTGTTATGTTTTCAGGTAGGTGTTATGTTTTCAGGTGGGTGTTATGTTTTCAGGTAGGTGTTTTTTTTCAGGTAGGTGTTATGTTTTCAGATAGGTATTATGTTTTCAGGTAGGTGTTATGTTTTCAGGTAAGTGTTATGTTTTCAAATAGGTATTATGTTTTCAGGTAGGTGTTATGTTTTCAGGTAGGTGTTATGTTTTCAGGTAGGTGTAATGTTTTCAGATAGGCGTTATATTTTCAGGTAGGTGTTATGTTTTCAGGTAGGTGTTATGTTTTCAGGTAGGTGTTATGTTTTCAGGTAGGTGTTATGTTTTCAGGTAGGTGTTATGTTTTCAGGTAGGTGTTTTGTTTTCAGGTAGGTGTTTTGTTTTCAGGTAGGTGTTTTGTTTTCAGGTAGGTGTTATGTCTTATGAGATGACCACACTATTCTGCTTGTTTGTTGTTGTTTATTCATTTTTGTGTATGTGCTTAATTTCTCCAAGACCTCCTTATTTGTTTTCCTTTTTTGAAATGAGATATCCCAAACTCTTCTATATATCCATTTACCAAAGGAATCAATTCTGTCCCTCAACTATTTCTTCCTTGTCTACGTTCCAACTTCACGCAGACATACACAACTGGTCACTGCTATTTGTAATGTGTTATTTGTTTGGAGGCCAATATCTGATTCATGTTGGTGAAACCAGCTCTTGGAAATCTACATTCTCTTCTTTACTTCAATTTCGTATCTTCTATCCTCTGTTATTTCATTTCTAGATAGGAAAAGCTCTTGACTTGTCCTAGTATTTCTTTTGTAGTCTAAAGTACATATTTCTTGACTAAATTGTTTTTTACCAAAGTTGTTGTTCTTTCATTGTTAGTGTCCGATCCCTATTCTGAACTTGTTTTCTTGACTTGATTCATCAATTTCAATATTCGTATTTGCTTTAAGCTAAGCAGAACTGAGACATCAGCATATTTGAGGTCATTTATTGACACACCCCTCTATAATGAGTCCTGACATTTCCTGTATCCGCTAACAAATGCGTTCACTGTAAGTGTTAAGCAGGCACGGAGACAGTACCCATCACACAACTGGTTTTACACGTAAACTTATATATGTTGAGTACATTCTCCCAGGTCTTACTGATTCAATTCGCTTCTGTAGTCAGTTCAGAACATGTGTCACATTTAAATGCACTGTTATTCGATAATCCACTTAACGAAATTGCTGAAGATGCGAATTCGGGAGGTTTAACATCGTGACATATTGTTAAAATATTGTTAAAATATTGTTCTTTTGCATCACGAAGCCGATTTTCAGTTTAGCTTATTTCTTGTTTACAAAAACACACCAATAAATTCACTTTAATTAAACAATCTTTTAAACGTTCTGCAGTAATATATTTGTAAATATTTCTCGTGTTTTTAAGTGTAATGAAAAATGCTCACTCACATCTGCACCAAATGTTTTAAAATACACATGAAATGTCCGTCGTCAGGTTGTTACAGTACGTTGCAAATTATTTAACTGTGTAGACTAACCTTTATCTTGCATGTATTACACAATGGGGATTAAAGTTAAATTCGGACTTACAAAACACCACAGCTGCATACATTTTTCTTTAGGTAGTATAGATGTGGGAGTCGTTATCATTTATTTATAACCCAGAGAAGTGAACAATACACGTCTTAGGTATGTCATTCTCAACAATACACGTCTTAGGTATGCCATTCTTGCGCTAGGTCCATAACTGCGTCCGTTCATCTTCATCAACCAGGAAAAAGTAAAGGAAAAAGGAAAGGTTAGACAGTTTTGATAAAGAAGTTTTAAACAGTACATTTATAGAATGTTTAATTCTAACGAAACAGTTAGTTTTGCTGTGAACGAACACCATTGTTGCCTTAATATCTACATCATTCAAAACGATAAGATGTGCAGCTTTCATTTTTCCGAATCATGTATAAAATTCACACCCAGTAGCTTTCAGAAACAAATATTGACGTGAAGTAATGCAACGTGTATAGAATATTTTGATTGTCTGTATGTAGAAGAAACTGGGTCAATGCTCATCTCACGAGTAAGAAGAAAAAGTAGTCATTACACGAAACGATGACAAGATTGTACTAAGTAGCAAGTGAGAGCAACTGATAATATCCCAAGCAGGGAGCAGACGTAATGGACTTTTGAAAAATGCTGAGCTCAATTTTCGCTTCAAAATGGCCAGATAAGCGGGACTATCATACAGAGATGAGAGGCCATGTACTCTGAGATTGGATGAGAACTGTTCTTCATAGCCTAGATAGACTCCCTTTTCTCATAATGGACGATGCATCAAAACACAATGGCGTCATCAAGTATCCAGGATGAAATAAAGGTGTCTAACGATGGAGCACATTCAATTTAGCGAAATGCACTCCAAGTCTGAATTTGTGATCATTCTATATAAGACACGCATGAGAAAGACATTTTATATAGACACGATAATCCAGGAATGTGACCAGATGTGCTTGAGACTACACACCTTACCATTCACATTTGAACACAAACGAACTAGTCTGGGCACAAGTTAAAGGACGGGTGCTAGATTCAAACATATTCTCAATAAAATGAACCCAGAAAACGTGTTTATGCAACTTTCACAAATATTTATTTGATGACCAAATATTAAAAGAAGTCGCCTATTGACACAGGGATGGCTTGCGGCTAGTTCAAACTAGTTCAGCCATCGATGTCTTAAACACACCGGGCACATAATAGGGTGTCTAAATACGATCGGTATGCTTCTGTCAACAAATAATTTTGTGAATTATTTTACGTGCATATACTTAATATAACTTGCTGTATAATCTTACACAAACACACACACACATACATACATACACACACATACATACACGCGCGAGCGCACTTATATACTGAAAACGTATAACGTATTTGACAATCCGAGACGAACATAAATTAGCAAGATAAATATCAAAGCAACTCATTTGTAACTTGCTTTTAGAAATCTCCCCAAAAGGTAAATGCTGGTAATCCTGCACATAAACATTTGGTCGGTTGTACAAATATATTTAAATATGTTTTATCCCAACCAAATATTTTTGTAGACGACAAAAATAAAAATGAAACCGATTTGAAAAAAGAACAAAAACTGTAGTGTCTTCACAATTTGAGTTAACAATATTAAAATATCATGTCAAATTGAAGGCCACATGCAAAAAATCATGTTGATATGTTTTAGAATTCTTGAGAAAATGATGCATTTTAAGGTAAAATGTTTCAGAAAGAACTGCAGTACAAATCATTGGAAATTCTTGTTGCTCACTCTCATACTTGTACATTCCATATGCTCGTTCTTGACTCTGTCAAAAACATTTTGTGCAGTCTATAAAGCTTGACTGTCAAAAACATTGTGTGCAGTCTATAAAGCTGGACTGTCAAAACCATTTTGTGCAGTCTATAAAGCTGGACTGTCAAAAACTTTGTGTGCAGTCTATGAAGGTTATGTAAATAACGATTGTTTATTGTTGTTATTAGTCTTACCTCGGAGGTTATTAAAGGAGCAATATACATAGGCATGTAACAGCAACGAGAGCAAAGATATGTGTTTATACCCTCGGAAAATATGTACACTGAACAACAGAAAACATGTACACTGAACAGAAAACATGTACACTGAACAGAAAACATGTACACTGAACAGAAAACATGTACACAGAACAACTTAAAATAAATATGGAGAACAACATAAAAAGGTAAACAACAACAGAGAAATGCATGCATTAAACAACAGAAAATATATACACCAAACAAAAAAATGTTTATTCTTCTTCCGACTTCGTCTTAAACGGGACGATGTGACGGTATGTCGTAGTTTACAGCGAGTCTTCGACAACTGCGACTTTCGAAACGAATCATCTGACTTGGTGAACTCTGGTTCGCTAACCCTGATGCGAGCAGCCAGCTATAAGTCACTGGATGTTGTGAGCTCATTCACCGTGCTGCATTTTCAGCTTTTGGAGAAAATAGATACACAGAACAATAGATTCACAGAACAATATATACACATAACAATAGATACACAGAACAATAGACAAGAAAGTAGAGCAAAAGTGTGATGAGTTAAAGAATCGGTCAACTGAAGGCTAAAATAAAAAGTGAACCGCTGTTACATGTTCAATTAGCACCCATTGAACGCAGATCGAGATAGTTTATTGCCGCTATTACACCGAACTGTCATACCATCAATGAAAGGCGTTTCCAGTGTTCTGGACAAGTCCTAGCCTGGCAACTCACATGGATCTACAAAGGGTTGCGGGGGGGGGGGAGAGGGTGTAGGGGTAAGGGGTGGGGGGTAATATATTCTCACCTTTTTGTTTTTGAAGCTCTAACTAGTGCTACCTGCCAATCACATGTCAATACTGCGGTCAGAAGCTGAAGTTTCCAGTTTCCTTTCGCACAGCCGATCTTTCTGCTCACGGAAGGTCTTACACTACCATCGCGCCGATATGTAGACTTGAACAATTGTCATACATATATGCAAAGGTTTTCTACAGTTAGTTTTCTTTCCACTTATGTCGTTGAGCGACGTAGAGAGCTTAAGTCGTTTGTCCTGCGCCAAGTGCGTTGCGTCGGTCAATGTGAGCCCGCGTCGCTGCACGATCATTCCAATGTAATTTATCCACCTGCCTCGCGGTCCTTTACCATGTAAACACACCTTCAATCGTTGTAGCCAGCAGTGACATTACTTCTCCATAATTACGTTTTTTATTAAATGTGTAAGTATTCGTGTACCTTGTTTCAGGTCTATACATTGCAAAGATAAACGATTTAACGTGGCGACACCAACAGATTACATGCCCCTTGCTAACTATCATCGCGTGTCATATCTTGGGGTGTTGTTCACCGGTTCCCTCCACAATCAGCTGTCCTTCTTGTGAGCACAGTGGATGTCGTTTTGCTTTCCAGTGCAGTTTGTCATACCATTCCTGATCCCACATTGATGTCTTTCTGCCCGACACACAAACACGTAGATAAAAGACACGTACAGACGCATATTTGCAGAAGTTCTGTTGTAATGGTCGACAGTCCAGTGGTTTGGTCAGAATACAATCTTTTTTCAGAGCGAAGTGATTTTAGTGGTGCATAAGAGTTGATGATTTTCTCTCCTGTCGTCAGTGTTGTTCCTTCACTTCAGCCGGAGTATAGGGTCACTACTACATATACCCTCCTTTAGGAAGCACTCATATGCACTATTGTTATTTCAATAGCAATTTGTTTCACGTGATGATGTTGCTAGCCACATGCACAACTTTAATTTAGCCACCTTTTACAACATGCCTGGAGGTGCAGTGTCACATTCTTTATCCTTCAATAAAGGGAACATATGCTCAATATGTGTTTATATTATACTCATTCTGATATAACAGAAAGGACGCTGGTTGTGGTCGAATGCGATGCACGTATACCATCAGGAAGTTGGAAACCTCATTGAAAAAACAACACACTGTTCATGCATGTATGACAGTACAAGCCAGCTTGACACAAACAGACGATGTTTTCTGTGTAGATCGCCCACACACTGGCTTTTTATTACTACTAATTCCACACCACCTATCGCGAGATGTGACTCACTCTTCTGCATAATAGCGCGTGACAGCACACGGCATACGCTCTCACTGTGTGTCACTGTAACAAACTGATAGATTAGTCCTGGCCTGTCATGAACAGCTCGAGTGAATGGTCGCATAAATGGTGTTTGGATATTTGTTCGCCGCGAGGACATTTTAATGTTGACAGTGATCGTTCTAGTGGTAGAAGTACACGTAAGACAAGGGGCAGGACAATTGTTTCCCAGGTAGCATTAGTTAAGCGGATATGATAGGACTCACTTAACCAACAGGACAACTGTCAACAAGTAGCATTGGTAGAGCAGAAATGATACCACTCACTTGACCAACAGGACAACTGTCCCCCAGGTCGCATTAGTTTAGCGGATATGATACCACTCACTTGACCAACAGAGCCACTGCGTCAGTAATTGGTGTTGTTACTCTGTGCAGTCTACTTGTAAGAGCAAGCATCATCATTTTGAAAGACTGTATCATATCAGGCAGTGACCCTGGGGTGAGCTGTTCGAATAAGCATGATATCAGGTATTGACATTTGTGAGCTGCTGTAAACAGCTGCCATCTTTGCTATTATACCGTCCTGAACTCGGACTGAACCAGATACCGTGTCAAACAATGAGCAATGCCCTAACAAAACAACGTGCAATGTATGTTCGACCGGTAGAGACCAGTTCTCCAACAACTCAACCACCGAGACGCTGTTGTACGTGCTAACAATTAACTAGAAATCGCTTCTATTCTCACGCAAAACCGTATTATTTGTAACTATCTCCCACAAGTGACAGTGCTAAATTAACCAAGAGACAAAAATAGCGAACACCGGTAGAAGGGCTGCTTACATGAAAACGCTTTCAAAACTAAGCAGAATCGATTGATAGTTACACCAAATTAAAGACAAATAAGGCCACGACCTTAGCTTGGAAGTTGTTGCACGTACAAAACATCTGGAAAATTGATTCATTCTCATCATTTACATGTGGTGTGGCTAGTGCAACTGAATTCTCTAAACATTCTTAGTTTTTGTATTATTCCTCTCAATATTTCAATACTTGTCAGGTATCTTATTTCGTTGTTCTAGATCAGGGCTCTTCAGCCTGGGCGCTCCAGCCCACTTGTGGGAGATTTTAGTTTTCTGGTGGGCGGTAGCAGAATAATTACATTCTGTATTTAAAAAACATATTATTGTTATGGGGATGCTGAGGCGCCACAACCTGAGGAAACTATGGCAGCAAACCAACAACAGTAACGATTGTGATAACCTGTATTTTGCCGTGGCAGAAAACGGCTGTGAAACACGGACAGTTAAACAAACTTCAAGAAAGAGAATCGAGTAGAAATGTTATATTCTCAGAATTCCATGAATCGAGACAACGAAGGACGCAGACATTTAAAAAAAGTTGCGGCTAGAGGAAAACTGGTTCATAAATTCCTTCATCATCAACACAATGTTGAAATACTTTGGGTACATCAAAAGACACAACGGTCTTGGGAGAACTGTCATTGAAGGTATGGTGTCGGCAATAGAGCAGATGACGACCTCGAAGGCGGTGGCACCAAGATTTCAAGAAATGCTTGGCCGTTAGTCTTTAGCAGGCTGGAGATTTGGCAAGACATCGAGTTTCTTTCAGACGGGCTGTCATAGCAGCTACGTTCTGCAAACGACATGCCACATGATCATGATGATTTAGTAATAACATCCAAAATATACATACCCAGTGCACTGATATACATACTTAGTGCACTGATATACATAATCAGTGCACTGATATACCTACTTAGTGCACTGATACACATAATCAGTGCACTGATATACACACTCAGTGCACTGTCGCGAAATTTTCGTCATTTTATATTTTACTGGACGTTAAGAAAAATGTATCTTCACGAAAGTTATCAAATTGGCCGGCAAGTATGACAAGGTTGAGGAGCCCTGTTCTAGATCCTCATTTTAATCTTCATCTGTTTCGTTTGCCCTCATTAGTAAACCACAAAGACACGCCTACTTGTCCAGTAAATGTATGTTCCTTGTTTTTGTTTTTTGTTGGTGCGTTACATAGACTATCTTGTCAATTGTACTTATCGTGTGGCTCTTGACATTTCATTGCAAGATTTCAAAATCATCATTTTTCAAAAACAATTGACCACTTTATTCCTTTGCCAGTAATGCCTTGCTTCCGTCTCCAGTCTTTCTCATTTCAATTATCTCTAGGGTTAGGAGTTTATGAAACGTGTTTCTTACAGACACATAGTTATTCTGGCTCCTCATGTTTCAAATTAATTCTTAACCACATTTCCCACATATTCATCTTTATTTTGTTCGTCGATCGACGTCTTTATAAAATACTATTTGGTCTTCGAGTTAGACGAGGACACTGCAATAGATGAAGCATCAATCCACAGACTCCACAGTTTTGACTTTAAACGAGGTTCGAGCGGAGTAGGGCGAATGAGAGGACGGAGTAAGAGAGTGTACAACCAGCGACATACAGAGACCATCAGCATCCAGACCTTGCACTATTTGCTGAGAGAGACTGATCACCTATGGGTATGCCTGGAATGCAGTAACGTTGATTCTTAAAAACAGAAACATGAATATTTATTGAACAAAAATATTTTGGCAAGTTTTATTTTTATTCTTCCTCGACAAATCTCTTCAAATATTGTTGCAGGGGTAGATTTTATTGAAATGGATGTTGAAGGTCTATTGGCTAGCACTGTGCACATCACTTCTTTGTTCTATTTTGCAACCTACTTAACAGGAGAAAGTTGGAGTGAAGAGTTAGATTAGGGTCAATTGATACATACTGATATAGTTGGGAGAGTTTATTATTATCAGTGTCAGGTGAGATATACTAATCAAGGTGGGAGAGAAAGGTAACATCAGAGTCAGGCGAAACATACTGATCAAGGTGGGAGAGAAAGGTAACACCAGGGTCATGTGAAACATACTGATCAAGGGGGGAGAGAAGGTAATATCTGGGTCAGGTGAAACATACTGATCAAGGGGGGAGAGAAGGTAACATCTGGGTCACGTAAAACATACTGATCAAGGTGGGAGAGAAATGTAACATCAGGGTCAGGTGGAACATACTGATCAAGGTGGGAGAGAAAGGTAACACCAGGGTCATGTGAAACATACTGATCAAGGTGGGAGAGAAGGTAACATTTTGGTCACGTAAAACATACTGATCAAGGGGGGAGAGAAAGGTAACATCTGAGTCAGGTGAAACATACTGATCAAGGTGGGACAGAAAGGTAACATCTGGGTCAGGTGAAACATACTGATCAAGACCCACATATCGCATCCCCGCTTGTGCTCCTAGAAACATGCTGTGTTTGTGTCACAGAAGTCTAAACAAAGAGGTGGTGATTGACAATGTAATTCCCGTAGCTGTGAGTTTACTTGTTAGTTTTTCATTGCACTACCACCAGGAAAATCCGATGAATCTTGATGCTAGAAGAGTCACTGTAACCCGCTACCAAATAAACGTCGCCAAAAGTTATCTCAACCCTTTCACCAGTAACTTCTAACAGCATGAGAATGTCAACCGATTATTACTTTCCATTATTTTGATGGCTGCGACTGTCCGTAGGGGAGATTATTACTCATTAATTGTCATTATTTATTTTGTCTTCTGGTTGTTCCCTCTGTTAGTCTCACTTTGTCTAACATTTCCTAATGTGATCCTTCTTAGCCTTAGGGACTTCTTTGTTGAGCGTAATGACACCAGCACCCACTGGGATCAGAGAGTCCAAGAGTGGTAGTACGGCGTAGGCAGAGCCAGGCCGTGACAGCTGGAGTTAGAATCTGTGGAGGAGTACACAAGAATAGCATAAATGAAACTTAATGACAGAAACAAACTGACCAGTTCTAAAGATGATAGCACGATCTCGTGGATCGATTCGTTAATCTTGCTTGCTAATAACCTTTCGAATGCTGTCCATCTTGCGTGTTTTAATCACGCCAACCACAACTGCAACAATCATCTCCACCTCCGATTTTTCTTTTCTATTTCGGTCCTCTATTAACTCTTTCACAAGGAACGTGTTATCATCGACAAATCTCCAAACCCATTATCGATTGTTTGATATCTCATCTCATTCTTCCCATTTTCCTCTCTCACCCTCCATTCTCTGTTACCTCTACTTTTAAAGATGCTACCAACAACATATCCTACATTCCACATCGTTTTTTTGCGTTCTCTCAATCCATTTCTCTCTCTCTCTCCCTCCATTCTCTCCTCTCGTTGTCTTCTTTATTCCGGTGTTAAAATATATATTATCTACCTGGACCGAATGGTCGAGCGGTTAACTTTCGCGTCATCTCACATACTGGACACGTGTTCAACCGTTGAGATTAGTAGACTGGAATCAAAATAAGGATTTTTAGACTATAACCAGCTGGATTCATGGATATAGATCATTATAATGTAGCCTGTTTGAACCATAGATAGAGGTCTTTAGATTGTAGCCTGTTGGAACCATGGATAGAGGTCCTTAGATTGTAGCCTGTTGGAATCATGGATAGAGGTCCGTGGACTGTAGCCTGTTGGATTCATGTATATAGGTCCGTGGACTGTAGCCTGTTGGATTCGTGGATAGAGGTCAGACTATAATCTGTTGGAATCATAGATAGAGGTCCTTTGACTTTGGCGAAATGGAATCATGGGCAAAGGTCATCAGAATATAACCTATTGGAATCATAGATATAGGTCCTTTGATTGTGGCCAGATGGAATCAAAAGTATGGGTCCTTGGACTGCACAAAGTTGGAAACAGCAGAGATTTTTGGAATGCGGTCAATTGGAACGATCTATTGCAAATATCAGCCAGACACTAAAAATAAAAGGTAGGGATTTTTAGACAGCTGAAATAAATTTCGAAGAATGGCGGCCCTGGAAACAGGCTACACCAGTGCAGTCTGGGAAAGAGCATAGGGATAGCAGTGAGCAGACAAACCAGGTACTCAAAAATTAAGATTTAATCGGATGTATCGGACGGAAAGGCTCAGCTATTGCATACTTGCTGTACACTACGACATAACACCACAACGTTCTATTTAGAACGAAGAAGAAGAAGAAGAAGAAGAAGAAGAAGAAGAAGAAGAAGAAGAAGAAGAAGAAGAAGATCAAAGATTATTAGGCGACACATAATTGAGATAGAAGATAGGGATTCTTTAAACTGCAGAGAGATGGAATCAAAGAAAGAGGTCCTTCTAGTGGACACTTCTGGAACCGAGCGTAGGTAGAGGACATACCTAATTGACTGTCTTTTCTTGTCTTGTCGTATCCATCTGTGTCGTGAGGTGGCGTGGGAAGCCGCAGTTTTCTGCCCAGGGCCAGACACGTCGTTGAAGTAGTTATCATCCCATTACGATTTAGAATATCCGCAACATTTCCTATCTATCTCGTTGTCGTTCTGACGCGGTTGCGAAAACTCGATCACTTGCTATTATTGGGATCAGTTAATTATAGCTGAGCAAAGATTAATAGTAAGTGTCCTTAGGTTACAATAGGATCGATTGATCTTTAAAATGTAGACCGTCGAAAACAGAGTAAGGACCATTTGACTGTAGACAGTTGGAAGCAGGGTAGTGATCATTGAATTGTAGACTGTTGAAATCAGGGTAGTGACCATTGAACTGTAGACGGTTGAAATCAGGGTAGTGACCATTGAACTGTAGACGGTTGAAATCAGGGTAGTGACCATTGAACTGTAGACAGTTGAGATTAGGGTAGTGATTATTGGATTGAAGACGGTTGAAATCAGAGTAGTGATTATTGAACTGTAGACGGTTGAAATCAGGGTAGTGATCATTGGCCTGTAGACGGCTGAGATCAGGGTAGTGATGATTGGATTGAAGACGGTTGAAATCAGGGTAGTGATCATTGAACTGTAGACGGTTGAAATCAGGGTAGTGATCATTGAACTGTAGACGGCTGAGATCAGGGTAGTGATCATTGCATTGTAGACAGTTATACTCGAAGGTATAGGTCCTTTGACGATAGTCATGTGAAAAAGGAACATGGGCATGGTTAAAATGTTGGAATCATATTCTTTGAGAGCTGATTGGGCATATCCGATAGTTTAAAAAAAATATAAGCGCATTAAGTGGCTAAAGCAATATTAGAAGACAAATCAGATGGTCTGAGAGATATTTGAAGACATAGATGGTTCGATAGATGTTTGAAGATATATCAGATGGCCCGGTATATATTTGAAAACATATACGATGCCCCGAGAGATGTTTTAAGATATAGATGACACGGGGGATGTTTGAGGACATATCAAGTTGATCAAGAGCTGTTTGAAGACATATCAGATTGATCAAGAGATGTTTGAAGACACATTAGATGGCCAGAGAGATGTATGAAGACATATTGGGTTGCTCGAGAGATGCTTGAAGACCAATTTGTGGTCATCTCCTCTCAGTAAATGGCGAAGAGTGTAGAAACGAAATGTGCCTGTATCTCGCTGATTGTGCACACTTCTGCCCCATCCACTCAGGTGCCCCTTTCAGCTAGACTCACCTATTATTTCAAAACGTTGCAACCTGTGATTTGCTGGTTGATTGATTGCACTGTCAACATCCAAAAGCCAGTCGCTAATCAACTCAAAATGTCCCATCTATCCAATGTCAATGTCCCCAACTCAGATAACCCTGATGCCAGGAATGTCCCGTCTATCCAACGTCAATGTCCCTAACTCAGATACCCCGTATGCCATGATGTGACCTCCATCCAATGTCGCCACCTCGGATATCCCTGAGGTCAAGATGTCACCTAAATAATTCCCGCAAACTTTAGCGTGACCAAGACAGTACACCAGATCGCGAAGGTTCGATCATCTGTGGACGTTATCCAGTTATGCAATAGCCCGCTCTTCTGTGCCTCCCAAAGCATTGATTGAATCTTTGGGTTCATCTACTGTCTTCAGTTTTCTTTGATTTTTTTTCATTTATTCTCACGGCTGCAGTTTCTGTACATGCTGACGTTACCACCCCGTCGAACAACCCTTCCTCATGGCCAGTTCCATCTGCTGGCACAAGGGACAACCTCTGCTATCAATGTATGATGTTCATTTCCTTGGTCTATGACAATAGATACATGTTTTCTTCGTACGTTTTCTGACATTAAAAAAGCTCGTCCAGGAATGGTACGACTGAGTGTCAGATGTGCTTTCCCTGGAGTTGAATACACAGCGAGTGAACTGACAGCAGGCATAAACTCATAGCTAACTGCCTGCATCAGGGACAGCAACTCATAGCTAACTGCTTGCATCAGGGACAGCAACTCATAGCTAACTGCCTGCATCAGGGAAATCAACTCATTGCTGGTTGCCTGCGTCAGGGTTAGCGACTAATAGCTGGCTGCTTGCGTATGTGTTAGCGACTCATAGCTGGCTGCTTGCGTATGTGTTAGCGACTTATAGCTGGCTGCTTGCGTCAGGGTTAATGACTCATACCTGGCTGATTGCGTCATGGTCATGACATCAGAGCTGATCAAACCCTTTTCATCATCAAAGCGGGAGCACTGGAAAGATACTTCACCCGAGACTGGGGATCGAAGATGGAAGACACAATTGGTAAACAACATTCCGAAACTGAATGTGCATTGACAAAATGCACATATATCGCAGCCTCGTTGTGAATTACTACACCATGTAACAGAACGTTATTTCAGGAAGAAGGTACAAGCAGAAGGATGAAGACGAAGCAGGCTTTTCTCTGTTTCTTGTATGTTGTGCACTCGAGTAGTAGACGTCCAGCAATTGTTGTATCAGGGCCACATGCACATTCAAAGGTAATGTATACCTTTAGTTTGTGGAATAGGTGGTTTCTTATGCTGTTGTTACCTGGGCGTATTCTAAAGATTGCTACTTGGTCGTACTTATTGAGCTGGTTGTATCCAACATCTGGTTGCTAAGCTGGTTGTATCCGGCATCTGGTTGCTGAGCTGGTTGTATCCGGCATCTGGTTGCTGAGCTGGATGTTCGACTTCTGTTTAGTTCCTGGATCCATAACTGGCAGACCTTTTTGTTTGCAAATTAGTAATATATTTCCACCTTCTCTTGTCAATATTTCAGCTTCTTCATTGTCCTGGATGTTGAAAATAGTTGTGAACCAAATATCGCATTTCACACAATCCTTCTGCAACATTAATCACGAATCCATCATTTATAATTGTGTTAATCTGTTCATTTATAAATTAACTGTAGACTATATTTCGTAAAATTAGCCAAACTAACAATTTGTATGAAGTGTAAATCTTTATTTGTGGGTACAAATGTCTACAATCAATTACAAATAACAAAGCCAGATACATGACCAAATGGGAAACCGAAAATACTGGTTACACTAAAAACGATGCCTATTACCAGTTGAACAGAAGAGAGAAGGTCGTTGTCTTCAGACTGCGCACTGGCCACATTAGACTGAGATACCACCTATTCAACAAATTGAAGATAGGTGGTACCGACGAATGCCCGTGCCGTACCGGTAAAATGACCGCTGAACATCTGCTGCAGAACTGCCCGACATACGAGGATCAGAGAGAGCAGATGTGGCCATCACCAGTGGAACTGCAAGACAAGCTCTATGGCAGTGTCGACAGCCTCAGGATGACCGCCGCTTTTTTCGAAAAAGTAATGGTTGCTGTCTGACTGCGTACGAAGAAGAAGAAAAAGAAGAATTACAAATAAACAATATCTGGTTTCAGCTTTGGTTTATGAATAGACAGATGTGTACTGACGTTTTGGTCAATTAATGTTATTTTGAAGTATCTGACACAACGAAAGACTACAGAGAATACGCCTTCTCAATTAATCACTTTAGGTGGTAGAATTGGTAAATTGTCCCAGCAAATCTATCCGTTAAATAGAACAAATAATTAACCAATGCAATCTATTAAACAAATCAGTCTATTAAACAAACCAATCTGTTGAAAAAAGCAATCATTTAAACATAGCAATCCATTAAACAAATCAATCCATAAACAAAGCAATACATTAAACAATTAAACAAAGCAATTCATTAAACAAATTAATGCATTAAATAAAGAAATACATTGAATATATCAATCCATTAAACAAAGCAATCCATTAAACAAAGCAATCCATTAAATACAGCAATCCATTAATCATAGCAATCCATTACACAAAGCAATTAATTAAATAGTGCAATCCATTAAACAAAACGATTCATTCGCGTTGAGATGCAGAAATAATTATAATTCATTACTCGCTCCCTACGATTTTAGTTTCCATCATCTGCTGGGAGAACGTCTTGCCAACATATATTGCACAAGTCTAGCCTGCGTTTATTAGCTTATGTAATCAATGTCTGTGTCAATTTGGATACGCGTCTCCGGACATAAATGTAGGTCTGAGTGATTGGATTGGATTGTCCTGGAACACTCTTTTAAGTGAGTTAGATCAGCATTCCCTCGTTTAACTATAGCATGTCTTATGTGATTGTATTTTTTGTTTTTTTTGTTTTGCGTTCACCTTATTTCTCTAATCCCCAAGGCGGTGTGCGTTGCACTGTGGTTTTTATTTTGCGCCTGTCGGCCCAGTGCATCCGACTTCAGCATTCATTTTATGAAAGGGTCTGCTTCCTTCTGCATTTTCTAAGGGGTTGCTTCCCCGGGGTAACGGCGAGTGCTGTGATAGGGATCGAACCCAGCACCTTTGGTTTGTGAGCCGGGCCACTTAACCACTAGGCCACGCCGTCCCCTGATTGTATTTGACTGTCCCGAAACATTCTTTTAAGTGAGCTATATCTGCATTCTCTCGTTTAACGAAATAGTCAGACAGAGTGATTGGATCTAACTGTTCTATTCCCGATCACTCTCTTAAGTGAGTTATATCTGCATTCCCTCGTTACGATGGTTACGAAACAAAGCATCGTATAGTAAAAACAAATCGTTAAACGGGTTTTGCGGTTGCATATTAAAAGCTGAAATAATTCCATGCAGTTTATGGACATATCTTCAAACGGTTAAGCAATGTAATTGAGAAATGTAAATGCAGAACCCTGTAAACACATATTTGACATCAAGACTTTCAATTGCGCGTGCGTGTAGTTTGTCAGACAATAAATGCACAATAACAGCGTTTACGAAACGCAGACATATCGATATGCCGGTCTGAAGCGCCAAGAGAGGCGTGTAAGAGTGCCGCTAATTGACTGGTGTTGGCTGGTTTATCCTAAAAGCTGCCATTAATTATAATATTCGCATTGTAATATTTTTAGCGTGTCGTTGAATGGGGCAAATCTGGATGATGACAAACTTTCTTCCTGCAGATGGAAATCATTCAATAATGTCTCTCGTTAAGCGGAGTCAGCGTTAAAGGATGAACAACATTGCGCGTGGTGTAGTTTGCCAGCCTGTCTAACATGTGATGCGTCTCCTCATAGCTCTAGTAGTATTTGTTCTCATGGTTTTACTTCTTTGTCTGTCTCTCTCTCTCTTTCTCTCTCTTTCTCTTTCTCTCTCTCTCCCTCTCTCTCTCTTTCTTTGTGTGTATCTGTCTCTATTTATACGCTGTGCTAGGCAATCAGACAAACAACAAGGCAAAGATACACGAACATCAGGCACGGAAAGGCTATAACATGTTTAAACATTGCTTACCATAACTGTCATGTGGGATACACGTTCACGAGAATAAACTCTGAAGATAAATTAGGAATTGGAGTCCTTAACCAGTAAAATGACAGTTTCATTGCTTTTCTGGTAACTCCTGAACTGTCTCTGATTTCAGGGTGTATCGGCTAATGTCACTCCCATAGATCAATTGGCTACGCGAAGCGGGCTGCTGACCAGATACACAGGCACCAGCTTCTTCTCCGTAGAATGATGCCCAAGCTTGCGACATGCAGTTTCAGACTGCAGGGTAACAACACCATCCGCGCAGCATTAGTTATTAAAGTGGGTTGTTGAAATGTCCGTACCGTGTTGGTTGGCCTGTTTGATAACCTGCATGTTATAGGTCATGTCAGAAAGAGATATGTTATCAACCACAAATTTCAAAGATTCGAGGTGGAAAGGAACTCGTTAAGGGACCAGAATCAATGTGCTGAGAACATTCTACTGTCACATGAATACCCCAACACGGACAGACAGTATGGAGTAGGGTTCGCAGTGAGAATTATACACATGACTGAACCAGGAGAGAACTTCCACTCTCTGCCACAGTCGGGGCCCGTCACTTTGGTCAGTGCATGTGCTCCTACCTTGCGCTGCAAGTCTGAAGCTAAAGATGAGTTCTTTGAGAACTGATCCGCAGTTGTTAGGAGTCAATACAACGATGTGCAATTCTTTTTCTAGGTGACGTTAACACTATAGGAGATCTAGGTGACGTCGACACTATTCCTCACCTTTGTATATTGACAGTTTTTGAGCCAACAACATTAATGAAAACGGCCAATGGATCCTATAATTCTGTGTTTCTCACAATCTCTGTGTGACCTACTCATATTTTAATATCAATAACATTAGGTACAATGGATGTAGCCACAATCCAACAACTGCCATCAGCTCGAACTGGTTCTTGCCAGAAGCAATCTTCTCAAGCCTTTGCTCCACACGCACTCCTACCATAGCACAGACTGTAATACTGATAGTTCGTTGGATCGCTGCACTAGGTTACACTTTGAGAAGTTACATCACACCAGGCACAAATACACATTCGGCTTATACTTTTGCATGATAAAATATATATGGCATGTATCCTGCTTTTATCTGATACGCTTTAAATGCATCATATTTAAATTTAACTTAACTTCTTTATACTGGTTTCGAAGACTGCACAATCTGTATATATAAGTTTAATTTACATTACCTTGCTCTAAAAGCTATGCACATCCATTTTATTTTTAAATGTCTTCATTGTCTCCGTCTCCATTACCTCCCCTGGCAATCCATACCAAGCATTCACCACTCTCTGACAATAGAAATATTTCCTAATATCTAATCTGGACCTCTCTTTAGTTAATTTATAGCTATGCTTTCTTATTCTTGAAGGGGATGTATTTTGGAAAACTTGTTATAGTCTAATTTATCCGTTCCTCTGATCATCTTATAACCCTGTATTAAGTCACCACGAATTCTTCTCTTTTATAGACACTGTAGGCCGGTTTTCCTGAGTCTTTCCTCATAATTGTAATTCTGGAATCCCACTATCAACTTTGTCGCTCTTGTTTGTATTCTTTCCAACATGTTTATATCCCCTCTATGATAAGGACTCCACACATGTACACATTACTCCAATCTAGGTCTAACTAAAGCTTTATACAGTTTGACTATCACTTCCTTGCTCCTATGTTTAATATTTCTTTTTATCAACACTAATATTGCATTTGCCTTTTTCACTGCTATCTGTACTTGCTCACTCACCTATGATCTATTATAACCCTAGGTCCCTTTTCTATCTTCCTAATATTGATCTCACCCATTCTATAATTATGTTCCTTATTGAATCTACCCATTTGGATGACTGTACATTTATCTACATTAAACTCCATTTGCTAGCTAACAGGCCATTCTTTAATTTTATTAAATCCGACCTCAATAAAACCACTTCTGCTTTAGATGAGACACTATTGCACAGTTTTGTGTCATCAGCAAATGTTGCAATCATGGATCCGTTATCAATTTCCAAATCGTGTATATATATCAAAATTAAAATTGGTCCCAAAACCGAGCCCTTTGCTACTCAACTTTTCACTTGACACCACTCAGAGTAGTCCTTATTTATGCCCACTCTCTGCCTTCTTCCCGTTAACCAATTTTCAATCCATTTGGCAACCTCCCCACATATTCCATGTGATTTTAACTGTCTAAATAATCGTTGATGAGGTACTCTATCAAAGACCTGCACAAAATCTGGATTAATATCATCCATGGCCCCCCTTTATTTAACATTTTGGTACCCTTCTCCGTGAATTCTAATAGATTTGTTAAGCATGATCTCCCTCTAGTAAACATATGCTGACTATTTCGGATTAGATTAAATGCATTAAAATGTTTTCTTTGATTATTGACGCTAACAATTTACAGACTATGCTCGTTAAACTCACTGGTCTATAATTTGCCGGATCTGATTTTTCGCCCTTTTTAAATAAGGGGATCACTCCTGCATCTTTCCAATCCCGTGGAACAATCCTTTTTCCAAGTGATCGAGAACATAATATAGCCAATGGTTTTGCTAGTTGGTCTCTAATTTTATACAGCAATTTTGGATGAATACCATCTTGATCTGGACATGTATCCACTTTCATAACGTCCAATTTAAAAATAAAAACATTTCTTCTGTAAAACAGATTGATCCTAATCTCCCTGTATCCATGTCTCTTTGAGAAATATCTTTAGGCTCTGAGATGTTGGTGAAGTCCTCTTTTGTGTAGACTCTGCCAAAGTACTGATTGAGTAGATTAGCTGCCTCCCTATTGTCACTTATTATTTTCCCTGTACTGTCTATGAGAGGGCCTACTTTGACTTTCGTTCTTTGTTTATTTCTAACATAAGAGAAGAAGCTTTTACCATCAGTGTTGATTTTCTGAGGAAGTTTGTTTTTCGAAGTCTAGTTTTGCTGTTTTATTCACTTTCTGAGATATGTTCTGCTTGTCCAAATTTTTTAATTATGTTACTTTTGATTTACCAGCCTCTATATATATTTTTCCCCTGCTTTATTTTTAGCACTTCTGTATTTAACTACAAATCTAGTTATCCACTTGTTACGCTTGGGTTTACCTCTCTACATGGAACACATTCCTCTTTTAGCTTTTCTGGAACTGTTTTAAAACTTTCCCACTCTTGTTCAACATCTGTTCTTCCGACGATATCTTTCCAGATTATGTGGCTCGCTGGCTCTTTCATCCTCTTAACATCTGCCTGAGAGTAGTCGTATGTTCGCGTGTTTGTATTTACTTCTTTCCCTGCTATAAGATCACAACGGACGATTTGATGGTCATTTGAGCCAAACACTTCCTCAACGGTAACGTTTTCAATCATATTTTTCTCTGTAGTAAAAACTAGGTCTAGTGTAGTTTTGTCTCTTGTGACTGCTTCTACATGTTGAATTAACACCTTGGTCAGTTATGCACTTAACAAAAGGTTTTGACTCTACCCGTGCTTCTGCCATATTCCATTTTATTTTTGGAAAGTTGAAATCCCCCATAAATAATAATTTCCCTTCACTCGCTTTTGCTATGCTACTAATCAGCTCCTCATCTTCCTCTTTTTGACTTGATGGACTTCTATAGCATACTCCAATCACCTTTTTCTCACCCCTCTTTCTATTTCTCTCCATACACTTTCATTTTTGTTACCACATGATAAATCATCTTTGATCGTTATATTAACAGAATTTATACAGTATAATAAAATGCCACCTCCCTTTGTCTTGTCTCCAACTATCCAATCTTTCCTTAACATTGTATATCCCTCTATTTCAAGTTCACTATCTGCAATCTCCTCATATGTCCATGATTCTGTTAACCCTATTATATCTAGTTTTTCTTCTTCTACATACAATTCCAATTTTTCACTCTTGTTTACTATGCTTCTCACATTTGCATAAAAACATTGATGTTTGTAATTTTGCTGTTTTTTTTCCAATTTTTAGTTTTGCTTTATCATTTTTATTGTTGCTTTTCTACTACTTATATCCCACTTCCGTGACCCCAACTCCTCCCTTTGACTGCATCCTCTTTAGTACCCAATTGTAAACGTATCTTTAGTCTCATACTTCATAGGCCTTAATAGTTTTAATTTGTAATACAATGACTAAACATATACTTTTCTACAGAATGCTGTTCTATCTCATTTAGATGTAAACCTCTCCTGTCTATCATTTTACTTTTGTCTACTTTCACATCAATAAATTCCATTCCCATGTCCGCACACATCACCTGCAACCTAAGGTTGATACCTATTATCTTACTATCTAAATAGTCTGACCCATCTGCTGTATCTGAAATGCCCATCATTGTGACGTTTCTGAACTTTCTTTCATTAAGAGTTCCCATTAGACTCTTGTACCCTTTCATAATTATTTCGTAACCATATATCTTTTACCTGATTAGTTCCTATCAATACCACTAATAATGTAAAGAGAGAAGGCACCGACATAATTATCAAAAGGTACAAGTACTTGTATAGTCCAAAGAGTATTGTATAGTCGTTACATTATTAATTCCTACCAATACCACAATAATATCATCAGAAAACTGACCGGCACAACATGGGGGGGGGGGGGGGGGGGGGGACGGACATCTACACTTGCCTTGTGTTTTTCCGTAGCTGAATACGCTGCGCCAGTCTGGAAAAACTCTGCTCATGCAAATCTAGTTCTTACAGCAATAAATGAGGCGGGTCGGATAGTATCAGGGTGCCTAACCCCCCCCCCCCCCCCCCCTATTGATAAAATATATCCCATAATTACCATAGCATCCCTTGAGATCCGAAGAAGCGTCACAACAGAAATCGAACGAGAAAAACAGGAGCACGACCCAAAGCACCCAATGTTTGGACACCAGATACAAACCACAAGACTCAAATCCAGGCAGAGTTTTCTAAAAACAACAAACCCCATATAAAAACCCTGAAAGTCCCCGCATCAAGAGGTGGCACGAATTGGTGCAGGGCCCAGAGATGGAACTTCGGGAGGAACCAACTCCTGGACATCATCTACCATACACAACATGGAAGCCGCTGAACAGACTCCGAACTGGTGTATCACGGTGCAAGAGGAATGAAGGAATGGGGATACACAGATGATGACACATGTGATAGCGGCGCAATACAGGACCCAGACCACCCGATGACCTGCCCCAACCTCCAGGAAACATGCAATAGGTGCGACACGCTGGAGGCAAATGACAAGGCAATCCATGTCGCTGGTTACTGGATGTAAAATATATAACGTGGTGCTTGGACAGGAGAAGAACGTAAGGACCAATACCACAACACGACTGTTTGTTCTGTCATCTATCCTCTTTATTCTCCCCTCTGTGTCCTCAATTTATGCTCCCCCATTATCCAATTTTTCAGACAAGATGTGTTGTTTAGACACATGTCTGCCAACCTCACTCACCATTGAATCTCCTACTACCAATACTGAATCCTCACCTTTATTTGCACACTTCTCTGCAAAGCTTTCTGCCCCGTGAACTGTTTCCTCACTTTTCATATTGTCCTTCCTCAACAATCGCCATTAGTTTGTCTGATAAACGCAGAACAATAACAATGTGCTTGATCTAATTTATGTTATATATCTAATTTATGTTATATATCTAATTTATGTTATATATCTAATTTATGTTATATATCTAATTTATGTTATATATCTAATTTATGTTATATATCTAATTTATGTTATATATCTAATTTATGTTATATATCTAATTTATGTTATATATCTAATTTATGTTATATATCTAATTTATGTTATATATCTAATTTATGTTATATATCTAATTTATGTTATATATCTAATTTATGTTATATATCTAATTTATGTTATATATCTAATTTATATTATATATCTAATTTATTTTATATATTGCAACATCAGACCATCATCAATAGCAACAATTAAAATATCCGAAATATTGTAGAAGACAAAATAGTACACACGAGACGACTTAGTGATAATAGTGTACACTAGGTGACTTCAAGTCAAAAAAGTGCAAATATAACGACTTCAAGTAAAAATAGGGCACATAAGACTACTTTAACTCAAAACAGTAAACTTGAGACGACTTTATCTCAAAACAGTAAACTTAAGACGAATTTAACCCAAAACAGTGAACTTAAGACGACTTTAACTCAAAACAGTAAACTTAAGACGACTTTAACTCAAAACAGTGAACTTAAGACGAATTTAACCCAAAACAGTAAACTTAAGACGACTTTAACTCAAAATAGTGAACCTACGACGACTATAACTCAAAACAGTGAACTTAAGACGACTTTAACTCAAAACAATGAATTTAAGGCGACTTTAACTCATGATAGAACACATAAGACTACTATTGGTCAAAATAGTGCACACGTCATGACTTTAAGCCAAAATAGTGCACACGTCATGACTTTAAACCAAAACAGTGCACACAATTTGAAATGACTCAAGTTGATTCATCCGATTCACAGGATGCTCTTCGCCGATGTCTGTTGTTGATAGTTGTTATGATTTCCGCCCATGAGACCATCTGCTCAGCCTGTTTCTCCACATATATCTATTCTAGGCCGCTCACTTGAGTTCCGCCCATGATACCATCTGCTCAGCCTGTTCCTCCACAGATTTCTTTTCTAGGCCGCTCACTTGAGTTGTGCCCATGAGACCATCTGCTCAGCCTGTTCCTCCACAGATTTCTATTCTAGGCCGCTCACTTGAGTTGTGCCCATGAGACCATCTGCTCAGCCTGTTCCTCCACAGATTTCTATTCTAGGCCGCTCACTTGAGTTGTGCCCATGAGACCATCTGCTCAGCCTGTTTCTCCACAGATTTCTATTCTAGGCTGCTCACTTAAGTTGTGCCCATGAGACCATCTGCTCAGCCTGTTTCTCCACAGATTTCTATTCAAGGCCGCTCACTTGAGTTCTGCCCGTGAGACCATCTGCTCAGCCTGTTCCTCCACAGATATCTATTCTAGGCCGCTCACTTGAGTTCCGCCCGTGAGACCATCTGCTCAGCCTGTTCCTCCACATATTTCTATTCTAGGCCGCTCACTCGAGTTCCGCCCGTGAGACCATCTGCTCAGCCTGTTCCTCCACAGATTTCTTTTCTAGGCCGCTCACTTGAGTTGTTCCCATGAGACCATCTGCTCAGCCTGTTCCACCACAGATTTCTATTCTAGGCCGCTCACTTGAGTTCCGCCCGTGAGACCATCTGCTCAGCCTGTTCCTCCACATATTTCTATTCTAGGCCGCTCACTTGAGTTGTGCCCATGAGACCATCTGCTCAGCCTGTTTCTCCACAGATTTCTATTCTAGGCCGCTCAATTGAGTTCCGCCCATGACACCATCTGCTCAGCATGTTCCTCCACAGATCTCTATTCTAGGCCGCTCACTTGAGTTGTGCCCATGAGACCATCTGCTCAGCCTGTTTCTCCACAGATTTCTATTCTAGGCCGCTCACTTGAGTTGTGCCCATGAGACCATTTGCTCAGCCTGTTCCTCCACAGATTTCTATTCTAGGCCGCTCACTTGAGTTGTGCCCATGAGACCATCTGCTCAGCCTGTCCCTCCACAGATTTCTATTCTAGGCCGCTTACTTGAGATGTGTCCATGAGACCATCTGCTCAGCCTGTTTCTCCACAGATTTCTATTCTAGGCCGCTCACTTGAGTTGTTCCCATGAGACCATCTGCTCAGCCTGTTTCTCCACAGATTTCTATTCTAGGCCGCTCACTTGAGTTGTGCCCGTGAGACCATCTGCTCAGCCTGTTCCTCCACAGATTTCTATTCTAGGCCACTCACTTGAGTTGTGCCCGTGAGACCATCTGCTCATCCTGTTTCTCCACAGATTTATATTCTAGGCCGCTCAATTGAGTTGTGCCCGTGAGACCATCTGCTCAGCCTGTTCCTCCAGAGATTTATATTCTAGGCCGCTCACTTGAGTTCCGCTCGTGAGACCATCTGCTCAGCCTTTTCCTCCACAGATTTCTATTCTAGGCCGCTCACTTGAGTTGTGCCCGTGAGACCATCTGCTCAGCCTGTTCCTCCACAGATTTATATTCTAGGCCGCTCACTTGAGTTGTGCCCGTGAGACCATCTGCTCAGCTTGTTCCTCCACAGATTTCTATTCTAGGCCGCTCACTTGAGTTGTGCCCGTGAGACCATCTGCTCAGCCTGTTCCTCCACAGATTTCTATTCTAGGCCGCTCACTTGAGTTGTGCCCGTGAGACCATCTGCTCAGCCTGTTCCTCCCCTGATTTCTATACGTATATTCTACCATCTCCTTCTCTTCTGTTGTGTCCGCCAATTGGGATCATTTATGGCTATATTATTATGCTGCCTGTCTTTTTATGGCGTGTCTTATCCGTTTTGAAAATCTTTCCAGCATAACCAGCTCGATTTTGGGAATATTTTTCTCCTCCCCAGGTTTGTGTGTGTGTGTGTGTATGTATGGATATATATTTGCGTGTATGTATGGATCTAGATTTGTGTGTATGCGTGGGTGCGTGCGTTTATTGTTACTGCCGTCAATCCGATACGAAATATGTAACGGAGACGTGTAACCTGGATAATGTCTTCAGTACATGTCCCGCAGTCGAGTAATGTGAGCGCTCGTGTATAAAAATAATTACTAAATTAGGAACATATTTAGAAAAAAATGTTTCTGGATTCTACTGATGAAGGCACTTCCCTTTCCACGGAAGTCTTTTGGGCGATATCAGGACGTATTGGTCAGCTTGTGTATCTCTTTGTAATGTGGAAGTATTTGCCAGTGTATGAATGCGCGTTTGAATGTTTGTAATGTGGTCTGCTATGGCAGTTTTCCAGCCCAGTAGTTTTGCCAATACTTTCCGAAGAAGTGGTCATACCGTGAAAAATCGCCGACATGCTCATTAAAATTAGACGGCAAGTAATTTCTAACCCAGTTTATTAGCATGGCAAACCTAGCTTGCGCTCGACACTAAACACAGGCACTTTGCACAAAACAGAAAATTGTATAAAATATAAGGAAAGGTAGGTCAGAGCAAACAAAGACGTAGTCTAGAGAGAAATCTTGTATATTGTCAACACGGAACATATTGTTAGTGCTAAGTTTACCAGATTATTGAGATGATATCTAGCAGCTATATTGTGATGCCGCTATACGCCAAATAAGTTTACTTGAGATGTCATGTAAGATTTAGACCCTGTCCCTCGGTCTGTCCAATGTTTGTTCTGAGATTTAGTGAGTAGCTCTTCCAGGTTTGAAAAGAAACAAAATTGTGTGTTTGCCCGCCACCACAAATGTCAGCAGAATTTAGCGGTATGTGTGAGTTGATAAACGAAAATGTCATTCGCTTTAGAGATTTTACTCCTTATCCTGACTTTACCCGTCGTCCTTATCCTGACTTCACCCGTCGTCCTTATCCTGACTTCACCCATCGTCCTTATCCTGACTTCACCCGTCGTCCTTATCCTGACTTCACCCATCGTCCTTATCCTGACTTCACCCGTCACCCTTATCCTGACTTCACCCGTCACCCTTATCCTGACTTCACCCGTCACCCTTATCCTGACTTCACCCGTCGTCCTTATCCTGACTTCACCCGTCGTCCGTATCCTGACTTCACCTGTCGTCTTAAAAGATGTTCCTCATTGCCATGAGCCAGAATGTCTAACTGGATTCTCTGGTAAACTGAATCACGTGGGAAGGCTATTTCATGTTTACATTCTCACAGTTTGTCTCATTCTGGCCTTGACTCCAAATTGTTTACTGACAGATTCTCACTTTTTGTCTCATTCTGGCCTTGACTCCAAATTGTTTACTGACAGATTCTCACTTTTTGTCTCATTCTGGCCTTGACTCCAAATTGTTTACTGACAGATTCTCACTTTTTGTCTCATTCTGGCCTTGACTCCAAATTGTTTACTGACAGATTCTCACTTTTTGTCTCATTCTGGCCTTGACTCCAAATTGTTTACTGATAGATTCTCACTTTTTGTCACGACATTGTTCATTCATTTAAATGTTAGGTCAACATTTAATTATGCGTTCACTAGATTCCCGTATAAACGAGTTGATTCAGTGGTGTGTTTCCATGCGTCCGACGTTCACTTTGGAGGCGTCTGGTTTCATGAAAAACACAGATCACTTCATTTGTGCAAGGTTTCTGTGGCACGGGTGGATAGTCAAGTGTGCTAACTTGTGGGTAGTTAGATGTGATGACGTGTGGGTGTTTATATGTGATGACGTGTGGATGGTCAGATGTGATGACGTGTGGGTGGTCAGGTGTGCTAACTTGTGAATGGTCTGATGTGATGACGTATGGGTAGTCAGATGTGATGTCGTGTGGATGGTCAGATGTGATGACGTGTGGGCGGTCAGATGTGATGACGTGTGGATGGTCAGGTGTACTAACTTGTGGATGTTCAAGTGTAATGACGTGTGGGTGGTCAGGTGTGATGACTTGTGGGTGGTCAGATGGGATGTCGTGTGGGTGGTCAGATGGGATGACGTGTGGGCGGTCAGATGGGATGTCGTGTGCGTGGTCAGATGGAATGATGTGTGGTCGGTCAGATGTGATGACGTGTGGATGGTCAGGTGTACTAACTTGTGGATTTTCAAGTGTAATGACGTGTGGGTGGTCAGATGGGATGTCGTGTGGGTGGTCAGATGAGATGACTTGTGGGTGGTCAGATGGGATGTCGTGTGGGTGGTCAGATGGGATGACGTGTGGATGGTCAGGTGTACTAACTTGTGGATGTTCAAGTGTAATGACGTGTGGGTGGTCATGTGTGATGACGTGTGAGTGGTCAGATGTGATGACGTGTGGATGGTCAGATGTGATGACGTGTGGGTGGTCAGGTGTGCTAACTTGTGAATGGGCTCATGTGATGACGTGTGGGTAGTCAGATGTGATGTCGTGTGGATGGTCAGATGTGATGATGTGTGGGCCGTCAGATGTGATGACGTGTGGATGGTTAGGTGTACTAACTTGTGGATGTTCAAGTGTAATAACGTGTGGATGGTCAGGTGTGCTAACTTGTGAAATGTCAGATGTGATGACGTGTTGGTGGTCAGATGTAATGACGTGTGGGTGGTTAGGTTTAATGACATGTGGGTGTCCTGTTGTGATCGACGTGTGAATGATGAAATGTAATGACGAATGAAAGGTTAAGTGTGATGACGTGTGAATGGTCAGGTGTGATGACGTGTGGATGGTCAGGTGTGATGATGTGTGAATGGTGAAGTGTGATTACGTGTAGATGGTTAAGTGTGATGACGTGTGAACGGTAATGTATATGGATGTATGGATGGGCACGTGTGCGAAGTCTTGAGTTAGACAGTCATCAACGCGAATGGATTATTCAAATCTAGACGAATGTGCTTACCCATTCTTTCATCCACGTGCACCTTACGTCACGTGCTCAGACAATCGCTCATGCACGCACACCTTACGTCATTTACTCACCTAGTTTGTCTATCATGCACGCACACCTTACGTCCTTTACTCACCTAGTTTGTCTATCATGAATGCACACCTTACGTCATTTACTCACCTAGTTTGTCTATCATGCACGCACACCTTACGTCATTTACTCACCTAGTTTGTCTATCATGCACGCACACCTTACGTCATTTACTCACCTAGTTTGTCTATCATGCACGCACACCTTACGTCATTTACTCACCTAGTTTGTCTATCATGCACGCACACCTTGCGTCATTTACTCACCTAGTTTGTCTATCATGCACGCACACCTTACGTCATTTACTCACCTAGTTTGTCTATCATGCACGCACACCTTACGTCATTTACTCACCTAGTTTGTCTATCATGCACGCACACCTTACGTCATTTACTCACCTAGTTTGTCTATCATGCACGCACACCTTACGTCATTTACTCACCTAGTTTGTCTATCATGCACGTACACCTTACGTCATTTACTCACCTAGTTTGTCTATCATGCACGCACACCTTACGTCATTTACTCACCTAGTTTGTCTATCATGCACGCACACCTTACGTCATTTACTCACCTAGTTTGTCTATCATGCACGCACACCTTACGTCATTTACTCACCTAGTTTGTCTATCATGCACGCACACCTTACGTCATTTACTCACCTAGTTTGTCTATCATGCACGCACACCTTACGTCATTTACTCACCTAGTTTGTCTATCATGCACGCACACCTTACGTCATTTACTCACCTAGTTTGTCTATCATGCACGCACACCTTACGTCATTTACTCACCTAGTTTGTCTATCATGCACGCACACCTTACACTATTTGCTCATCGCGTGTCTCTCATCCCCGTTCACCTTATCGCTTCATAATTGACGTACTTATCTGTTGAACCACTACCTCGGTGATCGATTTAGCTAAGTGATCAATTGAAAGAAAAACAATGGAATGAACCAATGGAAATCAAGCAATGAGTGAGTTCATGTGTGAGCTATTAATTCACTCACTGAGTTTTGTGTATTATGAATCTATCACTTCATTTACTAATTCACCTAGCTAGTGTTTCATTTAATTTTATTTTTTTTCGCGTTTACCTTATTTATCTATTCCCCAAGGCCTGTGTGCGTTACACTGTGGTTTTTATTTTGCGCCTGTCGGCCCAGTTCATCCGACTTCAGCATGCATTTTATGTAAGGGTTTGCTTCCTCCTGCATTTTTTAAGGGTTTGCTTCCCCGGGGTAACGGCCGGTGCTGTGATGGGGATCGAACCCAGCACCTTCTGGTTGTGAGCCGTGCCACTTAACCACTAGGCCATGCCGTCCCCACTATCATTTAATGAATTCATTACACCATAAACTGGTTCTAACAGATTCACAATCATCATTCAAAACCTTGGAACGCAGGCCTCAACAGATAACTTTCATATATTGCTAATTATGTACTCACTCAAATTGTCTTCGTGAGTTCCTTCTACATTACCCAAAATGAACAGATTTTCTTCTCGACCGTTCCCCGCCAGGTGTTCCTTGGTCTTCCCACTCGTCTCTTTCCAGGAAATGTGTGGATATGTTGTACGATTTCTATCTCAGAAAGTGTCATCACCGGAATATTTGTCAACAACCTGACTTCCATTGATTGGCTCTCATCATGTCTCGTCACATGTCTTGTGTCTGCAAGATTATCGAGGCTCATCTCAGCAGTATTGGTATCTAGAACTTGTGTTGTGTGTGAGATCACCGAGGCTCCTGTCAGCAGTATTGGTATCTAGAACGTCTGTGGTGCTTTTACTAACAACGTGTTTTTATCTCTAAGTGTGTTCGTAGCCCTCTTGACCAACACCAAAAACCTGAGCGATGGCTGTGCACTATTGGTATGCCCTGTACTTTGGTGACTTGTTCAATTCGTTGAACATAACAGGGGTCAAAAACTCCCGCCGACATAGCATCCAAACAACGAAATGTCCCATTACCTGAAGTTAGTGCACACAGGACATCCATAAATTGAACGATATATTTTGTCCTGGCATTAGGGTGCCACTTCTTTTCATATCTAACTCCAGAGCTCAAGATACAACAACGTGAATGAGCTAACAGCATCGAACCAAAGACCATAACTGGCTTTTTGCACCAGGACCAGCGAACCAGAGTTGACCAAGACCCTATTTCGCCTCTGAGCGGCGGACCTGGAAAAAGGCTTCACTAATCTAGTCAAGCTAACATATTAAGCATCGCAGTGTCAAGGCAAACCCTGTGCCTCCAAAAGTCGACTGAAACAGCTTATAACGGGCCTAAATGTGTAGATATCACAGCCTTCGCTGTAAAATATAACACAACTCATTTCCAACACGACCGCAGAAGAAAAGGAAGAAGCATATCTACGACTATTCCAGTTCTGAAGCCTCACTTATTTCAGGTTTATATCTTTATTTATGTCAGGTTTATATCTTTATTTCATGTTTGTTTCTTTATGTATTTCAGGCTAATTTATTTCATGCTCATTATTTTATTTATTTATTTAATGTTTATTTCAGGTTAAATCTTAATTTATTTGTGGTTTATATCTTTATTTATTTCATGTTCTTATCCTTATTTATGTCAGGTTTATATCTTTATTTATGTCAGGTTTATATCTTTATTTATGTCAGGTTTATATCTTTATTTATGTCAGGTTGATATATTTTGTTATATGTTTATATTTGTATTATTTCAAGTTTATATATTTGGTTACATGTTTATATATTTATTTATTTCATGTTCATATCTTATTCATGTCAGGTTTATAGCTTTATTTATTTCATGTTTATATCTTTATTTATTTCAAGTTTGAACATTTATTCAGCCTTTCTGTAATTTATATTTTATTAGAGTTTTTATCCGTTTCTATTTCTCACGTGGATAAATTTATCCATATAGATGATCGTCGCTGACTCGCGTTTTTATTCAAGTGATCATTAATTTTATGTGAGATTATTTTATTATTGATGCACCTCTGAGAGCAACAGCCAAGTTAGAGACTTCCAGACAGATCTCATTTCAGTTGATTATCTCTCAATTGTGGGGCCATTTTCTGACACTAGCAATTCGAGGCCCGACAGAAATGCCAAAACGACGTCGCTCACATCCATATATTGCACATGGGAGAGATCCCTACTTTCAGGCGACAGACTTCGGAAACAGACATAACGGCAGACTGCTAGGGAGATAACTCGGCTCTGTATTTCTAATACTGGTTTGAACTGAATAGACCGATGAAGAAGATGTGTTTGAGTGTGTACGAGTGAGAATGTGCGTCATAGGGATGGAGAGGTAGGCTGAATGAAGGAAATCTGTAGGGATGATCAAACGTCTGAAAATACACGGGCAAATAAATGTATCAAGTCATGAATATGTACGAGTATGTATAATTGTATGAAATGTTCAAGTGTCATAGACATATAAGTGTTTTCAATTGTGGGCATATACGTTTGTAATTGTCAATATGTGTTGACAAATATATTTGTTAAATTAGGAATGTAGGTGAACAAATACATGTATTCAATTTTGAAGAAAAAAAAAATATCTCCAACTATGAAGATTCAACGATAAATATTATCCAGGGATTATAAATAAACACAACTAAAATATAGGGAATGCATAGTCTACCTCCAACAAATAAGATACACGGATACATGTGTACCTCCATCAAATACGATACACGGATACATGTGTACCTCCAACAAATAAGATACACGGATATATGTGTGCCTCCAACAAATAAGATACACGGATATATGTGTACCTCCATCAAATAAGATACACGGATACATGTGTACCTCCATCAAATAAGATACACGGATACATGTGTACCTCCATCAAATAAGATACACGGATATATGTGTACCTCCAACAAATAAGATACACGGATATATGTATGCCTCCAACAAATAAGATACACGGATACATGTGTACCTCCAACAAATAAGATACACGGATACATGTGTACATCCAACAAATAAGATACACGGATATATATGTGCCTCCAACAAATAAGATACACGAATATATGTGTGCCTCTAACACATAAGATACACGGATACATGTGTACCTCCAACAAATAAGATACATGAATATATGTGTACCTCCTACAAATAAGATACACGAATATATGTGTACCTCCAACAAATAAGATACACGAATATATGTGTGCCTCCAACAAATAAGATACACGGATATATGTGTGCCTCCAACAAATAAGATACACGGATAGTCAGAGGAGTAACTAATGTAGACATTCAGTTTTAATGTTAGCAGTCTGAGGAGTAACTAGTTTTGGCAGTACGAGTGGTAAGTTATGTTAACAATCATAAAAGTAGCTACAGTTAACAGTCAGCGAGGTGACCGATCAGAGTATTCAAGAAGGTAACTAATGTTAACGGTCCTGAAGGTAACTAATGTTACCAGACAGAGACATGACTAATGTAGGCTGTCGAGAAGGTATCTAATATACACAGTCAAAGAGATTGCTAATGTTAACAATCAGGAAGAGAACTACTATTACATTTCAGAGAGAAAACGAATTAGCAGTCAAGGAGCTAAATAATCTGGACAGTCAGATACTCGACTAATGTTGATAGAGAGATGATATAAGTTAACAGCCAGAGAGTTCATTCCTGTCAACACCCATATTTACAACTAATGTTACCAGTCGGACGGTCAAAAGAGTTAACATTACCATGAAATTTCAACGCTAACATTGATATAATCGAATACTGTTAACGCTCACATTTACGTAACAACTTCTGGCCCAGGCTCTGAATGGCCTCCCAGACAGTACATTAGAACAGAATTATGACATGTCTACAGTAAATAAGAACATACTTCTTGGATTTGCGACATCCATCCGCGGGTTGGGACAACCCAGTCAACTCCTGATGCTCAGACACTCACCATAATTGTCAAAGTTGTCAAGAGAGAGTTCATCGGAACTCACGGATCGCTACCCACCTGATAATATATTGGCGGGAGATATTGTGAGTGCTGTCAGGGGCGCAAGGCTGGTTATGTTCTATATATGGGTCCTATTGGTTGAGACGCACCAGAGAGATAAACAGCTGAGCGAAATGGCAATGCATTAATATTTGTTGTGTTGGAAAGGAATAAACGTGACACGCTGTCATGTTTGTGATGGCATTAATATTTGAAGATGTTTTTGGTTTGTATTGCCGACGTCACATTGTTTTGGACAGACAAACAGCTGCTTTGTATTTTCTCTATTAATGGCAGAAAAAATATAGTTTCTGTAGCTCGCTGGTTGTACATATTCCTTCAAATCCTCTGAGCCGCTCGGCACGACATGCCCTACAGAAATATTTTCAGCCGCTCAACACGAACCGTCCTACAGATGCCCCCTCAGCCACTCAACACGACCCATCCTACAGATGCCCCCTCAGCCACTCAACACGACCCATCCTACAGATGCCCCCTCAGCCACCCAACACGACCCATCCTACAGATGCCCCCTCAGCCACTCAACACGACCCATCCTACAGATGCCCCCTCAGCCACTCAACACGACCCATCCTAAAGATGCCCCCTCAGCCACTCAACACGACCCATCCTACAGATGCCCCTTCAGCCGCACAACCCAATCCGTCTTACAGAAGCCATCTGAGCTAGATACTAGCAGATATAAACTCACCGTCACGCGTCCTACATAATCCCTCTCCAACACCCCACTTCATACGTCCTATATGTCCTCTCTACCACCACATTCCACGCGTCCTATATGTCCTCTCTACAACCCCACTCCACGCATCCTATGTCCTCTCTACAACCCCACTCCACGCGTCCTATATGTCCTCTCTACAACCCCACTCCACGCATCCTATGTCCTCTCTACAACCCCACTCCACGCATCCTATGTCCTCTCTACAACCCCACTCCACGCGTCCTATATGTCCTCTCTACAACCCCACTCCACGCATCCTATGTCCTCTCTACAACCCCACTCCACGCATCCTATGTCCTCTCTACAACCCCACTCCACGCATCCTATGTCCTCTCTACAACCCCACTCCACGCATCCTATGTCCTCTCTACAACCCCACTCCACGCATCCTATGTCCTCTCTACAACCCCACTCCACGCATCCTATGTCCTCTCTACAACCCCACTCCACGCATCCTATGTCCTCTCTACAACCCCACTCCACGCATCCTATGTCCTCTCTACAACCCCACTCCACGCATCCTATGTCCTCTCTACAACCCCACTCCACGCATCCTATGTCCTCTCTACAACCCCACTCCACGCGTCCTATATGTCCTCTCTACAACCCCACTCCACGCATCCTATGTCCTCTTTATAACCCCACTCCACGCGTCCTATATGTCCTCTCTATCGCCCCCAGTCACTCGTACTACTTTTGATTCTAAATCTTTGTGACCTCGAAACCACCAATACATTCACATTGGTATTATAATCTGATAGTTGATCAAATAGTCAAGCCAGTATTTAATCTTCCTTTGGTTAGAACACTCTGCAACTAATGGCAATGCATACGTCGATTGAAAGAATATCTTAGAAGATCGTCTGATTAATTGTCGAGCAGTAAATTAGAAAGTGAGTTTTCTTCAGGGTTTTGAAGAGACGGATTTCCGTATGACCTTCTCCTTAAAATAATGTAAGTATGTTTATATAGGCTGAATGGGGCAGCGATATGTTTATATAAGCCGAATGTGGCAGCCGTATGTTTATATAGGCTGAATGGGGCAGCGATATGTTTATATAGGCTGAATGGGGCAGCCGTATGTTTATATAGGCTGAATAGGGCAGCGATATGTTTATATAGGCTGAATGGGGCAGCCGTATGTTTATATAGGCTGAATGGGGCAGCGATATGTTTATATAGGCTGAATGGGGCAGCCGTATGTTTATATAGGCTGAATAGGGCAGCGATATGTTTATATAGGCTGAATGGGGCAGCGATATGTTTATATAGGCTGAATGAGCCAGCCATATGTTTATATAGGCTGAATAGGGCAGCCATATGTTTATGTAGGCTGAATGGGGCAGCGATATGTTTATATAGGCTGATACGGGCAGCGGTATGTTTACATAGGCTGAATAGGCAAGCGATATGTTTTTAAAGGCTGATAGGGGCAGCGGTATGTTTATATAGGCTGAATAGGGCAGCGATATGTTTATATAAGCTGATACGGGCAGCGGTATGTTTATATAGGCTGATCGTTGGGTTGGCTTCTGAGAGCGTACACACCTAGTATAGGTACATACAGACACACACATATATCCAAGAACTGGTGTATGCGTTTTAATATCGCTCAATTGACTAAGGTCGGTCTGGCGTTGACTAGGCGCGCCTGCGCCAGTAGAAACTAGGGAGTCAAACAAGTAAAATAACAAATACAAAAAGTATGAAACGGTTAATGGAGCAACTTACAGCTAAAACATGCTCATGCTATCATTCAGCAAGGTCGTGCATTATAGGAAATAAACCTACACAAAATGTGTGCTGAGGTTGGATACACTGATCCATAAGGCGAAAAACAAAGTACAACGCACTATGCCTTATTAAACACAAATAGCCCCCAAAAAACCAAAAATAAAAATATGTATTTGGCCATATTTCATTTTTGTTTGGACTATTTGCAGTTTGGCCAGGAACACACTTCTGGTTATGTCTGAAGTGTTAGTAAACTCTTGAATTTATGTCGGCAGCTCGACCGTATCTTTAATAAGTGAACACAGTAAAGTAGACATTAGTAGACATCAACTTAAACATAAATATTCATACAGCCACACAAACACCCACACGCCAGTATACAACCACACACATCCTTCCATAGCTATATCTACACACATGCCATATTCACACAAACACTCACACACGCGCACCCACACGAAAATACGCGAACACATCCATTCAATGAAGCACGCATTCATATATACACACACACACAATCCGTTCATCTATACACCCCCAACCCTCCCTCACTACACACACACATCAAAGAGGTATCACAATACCGCCCCTCCCCCAATCTCAAGTACCGACCGGAGCTGTCATATTTGCCGTAGCTGCCGCGAGCCGTAATCAAGGGACGTTGAGCACTGAGTATCAGAGGCGAATTCTAGTCTCTTTATTAGAGTACAGATCTGTGATTAATCCTGGCCTGTGTTAGTCACTCATCGATTGATCGTCTTCCGGACAACAATGTGAAGGGGACGAATTGCCCTATTTATTGTCCTAGAGGACATAGACCCTTAGTCACTTGTCGACTCAGAGGGATGTATTTAACAGTGGGATAACCTGAACACATAAGTGTACTTATCACAGTGGGATAACTTAAACACGTAAGTGTACTTATCACCGTTGGATGACCTGAACACGTAAGTGTACTTATCACAGTGGGATAACCTGAAAACGTAAGTGTACTTATCTCAGTGAGATAACCTGAACACATAAGTGTACTTATCTCAGTGGGATAACTTGAACACGTAAGTGTAATTATCTCAGTGAGATAGCCTGGACACGTAAGTGTACTTATCTCAGTGTGATAACCTGAACACATATTGTTGTTGTTGATGTTACGGATCCAGCAGCATCTGGACTCTCGCCCTTCGGCCCGATGCATGTAATGATATCTGCACATGTTTATCAGCTGTTGTCTAGTGCTTTACAAAGTGACCATGTATCTGGTCATGGAGGAAGAACCATTTTCCTAAAATCATTTAGCGCTGAGCACTTAAAGAGATGATGATCAACGGTTTCATATGGGTGTGTACACAACTGGCACTCAAGAGCATGTTATGGTTGGACTCTGCTCAGGTGTTTGATTAGCGGAATATGTTGGATTCTCAGTCGGAAAATGGTGCACTGAACCTTCTTTGTGAGTTGATTTACACTCTCATTTGGACTGGGACTTGCCATATATCTGTAGACTTCCCTTCTCGTGTTTTCCATGGTCCATCTGTTCAGCCACGTTTCTTTGTTCGCTGATGTTATGAGCTGTTTGCAAAGTTGTTGCTGTGTGTAGTTTTTCTTGCTTTGATCCCTCCTTTGCTAGTCTGTCTGTCTTGTCAATGCCAGGTGTGCTGCGTGTCCAGGGATCAACTGCATAATTATTTTGACAGCACTGATAGTGATAATGTGGTAAATGTCTAGCGATGTTTGGATAAGGTCAGGTCTACACTGACCAGCAACTTCTAATGCTTGAAGAGCTGACATTGAATCTGTGAAAATAACAGTGTTTTGGGTCTTTGGAGGAAAGGCATCAACAACTATCCCCAGATGGCACAATGCGGCGTCAAGTGCAGTGATCTCATCTTCATTGTAGGAGCAAACATCCCCGCAAGCATCAAACAGTTCATCAGAAGATCCGTCCGGATATTTTATATAAGCGCCATAACCTGCTTTGATGGTGGATTTAAACGTAGATCAATCAGTATATCCATGTATCCATTCATCGGGCTAGGCATCAATAGTTCTTTGAGCTGCTCGAATGGGAGCACTAGGATCTAAACTTTTGGTTATATTATCTATTTATTTTGCCTGCATTTCTGGTGTTTTCAGGAATGCTTGTGGAGGTATATCTTTTACTACTCTCTGTAACTTGTATTTTTTTCTGGTAGATGTTACCTGTCTTTAATTTCACTAACATGGTAAATTTCATATGGTTTGTTTAATTCTGCTTTTTGGCTGAAAATTTTAACAAGGAGTCTGTGGGCATAATCCCGTTTAATTCTGTTACTTTGTTCAAAAATGTCCATAACTGCTTTATCCCTCCGCATCTCAACTGGTTCCCCTTGTGTGTAGATTTCGCAAGCTGCCGTTGGTGTTGTCTTGCTCGCTTCACTAAAGAAGCGTAGAGCACTATTTTGTACCGTGTCCAGGGATTCGAAGTTAGATTTTGAACAAGTTGTAAGGAGCGCACTATTCTATTCTACTCGCTGAGCGCACATAACCAAGGTATAAACATCTCAAAGTATCTTCGTCTGATCCTCATTATGCACTAGCAGGCCTCTTTAAGAGATGTAGACGTCTCACTACTTTATTCGTCACATTCTGGATGTGATGCTTGAGGTTGAGTTGTCGGTCAAGCGTGAATACCAGATATGTTGGGTGTTCTTCTCTAATATCAAAATTACATTCTGTTTGACAACCTTATGGCTCTTTGTGAAGTTGGTATACACTGTCATTTCACAGTTGATTTTTAGTTTCCATGTTTGTCAGTAGTCATGCATTCTCCTGAGGTCTCAATTTAACCTTCGTGCCCCCCTATCAATGTCTTCATGGGTCAGCCATCTGGACAGGTCATCAGAATACAAAGCCTTTTCAGCTTTGATCTGGTTAGCCATTGATATAGCTCAGGAAGAGAGTACAACTTTGGGATAAGCCTTGTGGTAATCCTTCCTTCAAAACTTCTTTAGAAGAAATATTATCCTTCACCTTCGTCTGGATCGTTCGCTCAGGAAGTACTTTAACCAATTGTAGAGCTTGCCATGAATTTCCATGTTAAACATCTTTATCGGAAGACCTTTTCTCCAAACACTATCGGAACCCTGTTGTCGGTCAAAACTTGTTGTTCTGGAAGCCAGCATTTATTCTTTGGGTTAGACTAAAGAGCTGGTCTTCTGTGCAGCTACCAATTCTGAACTCTGCTTGTTCCTGGCATTATATGTTGGATTTCTCCAGGAAGCAATTTGCCCAAGCACGATGTTAGGAGATAGGCCGAAAGCTGTTTGGTTATTTCGGGAGTTTTTTGTTTTTCAATATTAGCACTATATGTGCATTCCTCCGTGTTTTGGGGAGCTTGCCATTTCTCCATGTCATGTTGAACAATCTGAGGGCAGCTTCTTTACCTCGTGTCTCCAGATTAAGAAGCATTTCATTGTTGATCTTGTCTGGTCTTGGAGCCTTTTTAGGTTTGAGTTTCTTTAATGCCTCCTGGAGGTCTTGCATGTTGAAATCTTCTTCAAATATGGAGTCATTGGCTTGTAGAGCTTTCTCTTGGCACTTCAGGTAGCGAAAATGCTTCCTATCATGTTCTGTAAGTTTACCTACTCTGATCACAGATACGAAGAAGTGATTAAAGTGCTACCCTTTCTTTTGGTCTTCAGTGATTCTTCTCTCTCCATCTATCACTGAATTCGGATTCGCTCTCTTGGTTCCCCCAGACAGACAGTCGACCAATGACCAGGCTCTATTCTCTTGATGCCTGGGATCTAACTTGGAGCATGTCTCAGCCGATTTTTCCTTTTTTGCTTTCCAGACTGCCAGCTTTACTTTGACACACGCTCTGTTGAATTGCAACTTTGCTTCTAGTGATGGCAAGGCTGTTCTTGCATTATTTCTATCTTGTATAGAACTCTGTATTTCTCTATTCCAGAATGATTTATATGATTTACCACAGCCCCATGGGATGCATTGTGATGCTGCTTCTAAGATTGCCTTTGAAATTTCTTCGTTGGGTATTTCAGCACTGTTGGTTGTGTTTATAAAGATACGGTCTGGTGTTTTTTGAAATAATTGCCAGTTGGCTTTTCTAAAGTTTCAGCACGTTTTCTGTTTAAAATATGCTCTTGAGGGCATTCTTATGGTTGTAAGGAGGGGTTTGTGATCACTTCCAATGTCATCAAGAACTTGCAGGTAGGGAGAAGGGGGGCTGGGGTAGGGGTGGCTGTATATAGTGTATTTTCATCCAGTTTGCCAGATGGTGGTTTTATGTATGTCTAGCCATTTATATGTGGGACATATCCCTGAATGTCATTTCGGATGTAAATAAATATGCCACGGCAGTTAGTGCACTCACAGGCATAGCTAGTGTATTCTATCAAGCTCAGGTCAGTGTCCTTGTGTAGAGTTTCTTCCAGGAGAGCCCCATGAACCTTGTTGCTGTCCAACACCTTGGCAAGCTCAGGCTTCTTATTCCTCGGGTCACAAATATTTAACTGTAGAACATTGAATGAAAGTTTGTTTTCTTGTTTCTGCACATGCTTCATGTTAAGTTTTCTCGTTTCAGTATGTTTATGTTTGTTTCCAGTAGTCCTTTTTTCACCTATTGCAGCCTGGTCACCCACTGCCAGGCGCGAACCTTGATGACCGAGGCGTCGTCCGAGCTCGTTTGTAAAATGTAAAAATCTTTTTCTTCCCATATTTTGGCATTGTTGGACTGGTCATTCTGTGGATTTTCTTCCCACCTCAGGCAGAATGAAGAAATGCACTGTCCTGACATTAAGTAATTGAGGAGGTGCATTAGCAACGCTTCAATGTACCTAGACCACGGTAGGGTTCACTGTTCTCATTCCTCGACACCAACTGGTTAAGCAAGGTTCTCCTAGGCTCTAGACCTGCAACCAAAAATTCTAGACGATTGGATCGTCACATCCTGAGCCACTGTGACTTTACGATTGGCCTCGACTGTCATGGTGCGACGAACGCAGGTTCTCTTTTCCAATGGCTGTTCAGCACGGAGCTGGTTCCTTCCTAACCACAGAGGGCGCGTGGGTATTGTATAATAGCAGACCCATTTGTACAGATGAGTTACTGGAAAGGTTTTAAGAATAAAATCAACATTATATAGTACCTCAACTACTAAGTTATACTGTAGCGTAGTGTTAGGTCTGATATGTAATAGGAGAGACAATCAGAGCTGAATCATGTTGAACTTGAACACATAAGTGTACTTATCTCAGTGACATAACAAGAACACAATTCGGTACTTATACCAGTGGGACAACCTGAACACAATCCGGTACTTATCTCAGTGGGTTAGCCTGAACACAATCCGGTACTTATCTCAGTGGGTTAACCTGAACACATTCCGGTACTTATTCCAGTGGGACAACCTGAACACATTCCGGTACTTATTCCGGTGGGACAACCTGAACACAAACCGGTACTTATTCCGGTGGAACAACCTGAATACAATCCGGTACTTATCTCAGTGGGACAACCTAAACACAATCCGGTATATATCTCAGTGTGTTAACATGAACACAATCCGGTACGTATCTCAGTGGGTTAACCTGAACACAATCCGGTACGTATTGAAGTGGGACAATCTGAATACAAACCGGTAGTTATCTCAGTAAGACACCCTGAACACAAACCGGTACTTATCTCAGTAAGACACCCTGAACACAAACCGGTACTTATCTCAGTACGACAACCTGAACACAAACCGATACTTATCTCAGTAAGACAACCTGAACACAAACAGGTACTAATCTCAGTAAGACACCCTGAACACAAACCGGTACTTATCTCAGTAAGACAACCTGAACACAAACCGGTACTTATCTCAGTAAGACACCCTGAACACAAACAGGTACTAATCTCAGTAAGACACCCTGAACACAAACCGGTACTTATCTCAGTAAGACAACCTGAACACAAACCGGTACTTATCTCAGTAAGACACCCTGAACACAAACCGGTACTTATCTCAGTGGGTTAGCCTGAATACATAAGTGTACTTATCTCAGTACATGGATAAAAAAAAAGTGTTTTATCTTGTCATTTGTCTTGTCCGTCTTCCTTGATGATATCCTTTTGATGGTAGCGAATGTTTCTTTTCTGACTTTGTTCCCCAGTTTGGTCCACAAGCGATGTTTTTTCTGACTTTGTTCACCAGTTTTGGTCAACAAGCCATGTTTTTTCTGACTTTGTTTACCAGTTTTGGTCCACAAGCCATGTTTTTTCTGACTTTGTTCACCAGTTTTGGTCCACAAGCCATGTTTTTTCTGACTTTGTTCACCAGTTTTGGTCGACAAGCCATGTTTTTTCTGACTTTGTTCCCCAGTTTGGTCCACAAGCCATGTTTTTTCTGACTTTGTTAACCAGTTTTGGTCCACAAGCCATGTTTTTTCTGACTTTGTTCACCAGTTTTGGTCCACAAGCCATGTTTTTGCTTCATGGAGGAACGGAACCACCATCTCCCTGAACAAATGAGTTGGACCTCGCTCTGAATATAGCAGCTACAGGCCCATCACGTTATCGTTTTTCTATCCGGAAAAGTCATTTCCCACATACTTCTACCCCACATTCAGCCTACGCTGAAACGAAATCTGCGTCAAGAACCGTGTAGCTTAAGGCTTCACTACATGCGGCTCCACTATAGATACCTTCCCTTCTCTTTGTCTGCTCGTGGAGATACACTTTGATTTCAACCGCCCCATCTACGTCGCGTACGTCGATCTCAAGGGATTCCCTGCGGAAATCTTTTAAATCTCAAAAGAGACATGTGCTACGCTGAAGATACAGTCCGTCTGTGTCAAATAGATATAATAGAGAAGTCGCCGTCTCCCGGACAAGTTCCCTACATCATCCGGTGTCCTGGAGACGTGTTCTTGCTCTGGCATTGTTCTACCATGCCATAGACAGGATCACCGGTCAGCTAGAAATGTTCAACCGACGAGCCATCATCAAGCTGCTGGAGATATACAGCACAAGATCCACCAGTGGACAGCTGGATATGTATCTGTAGACAGCATACGACAGCTGGAGATGTACAATCCAGGAGTTATCACCGGACAGCTCGAGATGTACCTGGAGTCATCATCGGACAACAAAAGATATACAACCCAGAAGTCACCATCGGAGAGCTGGAGGTATACAACAATTAGCCACCATCGGACAGCTGGAGATACACCTGGAGCCACCATCGGACAGCTGGAGATACACCTGGAGATACCATCGGATAGCTGGAGAAACACCTGGAGCCACCATCAGACAGCTGGAGATACACCTGGAGCCACCATCGGACAGCCGAAGGTACACCTAGAGCCACCATTGGATAGCTGGAAATATACATAGAGCCACCATCGGACAGCTGAAGGTATACCTGGAGCCACCAATAGACAGCTGGAGATATACATGGAGCCACCAAAGGACAGCTGGAGATATACCTGGAGCTACCATCGGACAGTTGGAGATATACATGGAATTACTATCAGACAGCTGAATTTATTCATTGGAGCCAACTCCACTGAATACTTCATTTTCCTGGGCTGTAAACAAAACTCCGACGTAAGAATCCACTAGGAAATCATTCAACCGTCGATATGGCCTCTTTGAACGTTCCACATTAAGCCTGGAACCAGCAGAGGCTTTCACTGAAAAGCAAGCTACGATTTGACATGACCAGTGTCGTCCCCATCCTGCCCTGACACCCCTATCTGGAGTTCATAAGCACATTGAAACCCACATGAGCAGTCAGAGGCGAATCCTTACGATGCAATGATATGACCAGGTTTCCTACGGATATGTCTCGAGAACACGCTCGCTGTGCTATATCGTCGTATTTCAGCCTTATTTGGATATTGGCCCGCCTCTGCCGAGGATGTCCCGCTCATTAACTTTTAAAATATGTCATAGACATCAAGAGTGGAAAGCGACATCTCTATCGCTGTCCCGCACCCACGGCGTCCCACGCAGCACCTATTTAGGTCAAATGCAAAAGATACCATCCTCATTGCATGCGGCCTCTGGGTCGGAAACTCATCGGGCTCATGGAAGGTTGGCATGGTGGGTCCTTGCTGTCTATCTACCTACCTACCTACCTACCTAGCTTGTACATACGCGTCATGAGTGATAAATGTATAATCTATCGTATTTAGATATTCATTAAGAGTTATACGGGGTTGATAATATCTGTCTGAGTATCATAACTGCTTTAGCTCTTGTTTCTCACGGCTAAAATCTTGGGTTCATTGCTCTCTAGAACCAACGCTCGAGTTTACCAAGCTGTAATTTGGTAGTACATGCCTGACAGAAACGAAAGCCAATACAGGTAGGAAGAGAACAGTTCACATCATTCAATAATCAACGGAGACCTGTCGTAAATGATGTCTCCAGCATAAAATTCTCAACGGTCATGTCTTTCTTAAGGCCAGCTTCAACTGCAAGATCAGTTTCATATGAGAGACCAGCGTCACCTGTGAGACCAGCTTCACCTGTGAGACCAGCTTCACCTGTGAGACCAGCTTTACCTGTGAGACCAGCTTCACCTGTGAGACCAGCTTCACCCGTGAGACCAGCTTCACCCGTTAGACTAGCTTCACCTGTGAGACCAGCTTCATCTATGAGACCAGCTTCACTCGTGAGACTAGCTTCACCTGTGAGACCAGCTTCACTCGTGAGACTAGCTTCACCTGTGAGACTAGCTTCACATGACATATTCCACAGTTGTCTAACACATGTACTCTGTTTCAACGTGTAGCTGAACTAAACGACTCTCCTACGTTTAACTGTAGCTTTTAATAACGTGTCCATCGAGTTCAATGAGTAAAGCCACCATCATCATGTGCCATACTATGTTCTCGAGACTAAATGAGCGCTTGGGACTGATCAAACCTGTGCGAGCGCGAAAAAGTTCTATTGAATGAATGACAAACAGGATCTGCAACTGGTTTTGGTAATCCCTCTGAACTAGTCGTTTTGATTGCGTGACTATTCTTGTCTGCTGCACACGGAGGCTGTCGTTGGCAGTAATTTCTTTTTATAGCGCTCCTTTTCCAGTGTGAACGATTTGCGGCCTGTTTGTCAAAGTGGTAGTGTCTATTTGACAGCACTTTAGCGAGTGTTCTTGAATCATGTTTTATCGCATGTTTTACGTGGTCTTCCCGCAGTCAGGATGCCAGATGAATGCTTCTGTAAGAACCTTTGGCTTGAAATTCGAGGAAGGTTGTAAAGTCCATCTCTGTTGAGCTTAATGCAAATGGGCAGGAATTCTGGATCTGGATATCTTAATTATTTTTAGCTACACCATAGCAAACGTAAGTATTTAAGGGCACAGAAAACATATACATCTAACGGTAGAACAGAAACAAAGGCCAGTTTAACAAGCAATCGAGTGGGATCAAGGTGACAAAACAACCTGACTATGAAAGGTTCTCCTATCTAGGTCATATAATAACGGAAGATGACAGCTGTGACAAAGAAATCAGAAAGAGAATAGGTATGGCCAAGATGGTGTTCGGCAACATGCGACACATACTGACATTCAAACAGATAAATCAGAATTTTGAAAATGGGAATTGTCAGGTGTTATGTATTCCCGTCACTACTTTATCGCACAGAAACATGGACAATGAACAACAAGTTGGAAAAGAGTATCGAAGCCTTCGAAATGTGGGTATAAAGAAGAATGGGTCGCATTTCTTGGGAAGAGCAGAAAACAAATTTCGAGGTATTTGAAGAGTTGGAGGTGAAAAGAAAATTAATGACCGAAATCAGGGTTAGACAGTTATGTTATTTTAGTCATATAACAAGACATGCCTCCTTGTGGAAGACCAAACTAGAAGGTAGGGTGGAAGGCAGTCGTTTAAGAGGCACACACAGTTTTAAGTTGGTGGATAACATTCGGAGATGGATTGAAAAAGCCTCCCGATTGCACCATTACGGTAACAGATAGAGTGCACTGGAGATCCATTGCAGCCGACCTTCGATGCGGAGATGGCACTTGAACTAAACTGAGCTAAAATATAGAGAAGTGTTATTTTATTTTGGCAGCTAACCCCTTAACCTGACCGTAAAATACCGTCCAACTCTACCAGTAGTTTCCTCCAACGGTACACGAAACGAGCCAAAAATCGCGAGATCTGCTATCTAAATGAACCCAGTTGTGTGTCAAATAATCTGACATTATGACTAACGTTCGACCTCAACGATAATGAAGTAATGTCTCGAATGTGACCCCTGCCGTTTCCAAATCTACGAGTATTGGTTTCCTGTGCGGGTACAGCTATAGTTTATGAAATGGGCACTGTGGAGAATTTGAGCCACAAGCTGGTAGATCAGCTCATCTAAGTCACAGCAACAGCGGGAAACCAGCTTTGTAAAGGTGTTGGTGGATACTAACTGTTCTCAAATGTGAATAGTGTTGTGTTGGTGGATACTAAAGTTGGGTTGATGGATACTAACTGTTCTCATAGTGAATAGTGTTGTGTTAATGGATACTAACTGTTCTCATAGTGAATAGTGTTGTGTTAATGGATACTAACTGTTCTCATAGTGAATAGTGTTGTATTGGTGGATACTAAAGTTGGGTTGATGGATACTACTGTTGTATTGATGGATACTAAAGTCGGGTTGATGGATACTACTGTTGTGTTGGTGGATACTAAAGTTGGGTTGATGGATACTACTGTTGTGTTAATGGATACTAAAGTAGGGTTGATGGATACTACTTGTGTGCTGGTGGATACTAAAGTTGGGTTGATTGATACTACTTGTGTGCTGGTGGATACTAAAGTTGGGTTGATGGATACTACTTGTGTGCTGGTGGATACTAAAATTGGGTTTATGGATACTACTTGTGTGCTGGTGGATACTAAAGTTGGGTTGATGGATACTACTTGTGTGCTGGTGGATACTAAAGTCGGGTTGATGAATACTACTGCTGTGTTTGTGGATACTAAAGTTGGATTGATCAATATTAATGTTGTGTTTGTGGATACTAAAGTTGGATTGTTTGATAAAACGTTGTATTGGCTTATACTAAAGTTGGATTGATCAATCTTAATGTTGTGTTTGTGAATACTAAAGTTGGATTGATCAATCTTAATGTTGCGTTGTTCGATACGAAAGTTGATTTTTTACGGTAATAATTGTGTTGCTGGATTCTTAAGTTGGGATAATGAATACTACTGCTCTGTTGATGAACAATAATGTTGTACTGATAATATTAGCGATGTATTAATGGATAACAATCTTGTGTTTGTGAATTATAATGCTAATTTGATGGAGATTAATGTTGTATTGCAGAAAAACTAAAGTTGTGTTTTGGCATATTCATCTTGCCCTGGTGGAAACTAAAGATGTGTTGATGGAAAATAATATTATGTTGGTGGATCACGTCTTGCATTGATGAATATCAGCTGATATGTTGATGAATTCAAACTATGGTGTTGGTGAATGCTAACGTTGTGTTATTGGATACTAATCGTGTCTTGGTGGAATCTATCTGACTAATGCTATATGTACCATTGATGTAAATTAGCAGTTGTGTCGTTTAATACAAGAAACCATTGGACTAGAAACTTGTGGGTAGGAGATTACTGTCAGTTATAATTACCTATCGGTATTCCTGTAGGCAAGTTTGTGTCTGTGTGTTAACGCAGTCTCTTCCCTCCCCAATTTCACTGTATATGTTGACCTGGCTGTATTTTATACTGCCACAATCCACAGCCCCTCACCTCACCAATCACCCCAACCCCCAATCACATAAACCCCCCCCCCCTCACCCCGCCCTGACCATCACTTTTCTTGGAGTCTCACCTTGCTTATATTATCTAACTTCTTTTGTTCTGTAGCACACCATTCTGTGAATGTGTGCTCGTACACATGTGTGTGTGTGCGTGTGCGTGTGCGCGTGCGCGCGCGTGTGTGTGTGTGTGTGTGAGTGTGTCCTTGGCTATACGTCACTACAACATCTTGTATCATATGTTTCATGTTACTCGTATATGTATTATGTTTCCAATATGGTCCATATGGCTTTTGCGTCATTTTCTTCTTTCTATATTATCATCTGTTTGTCTGTCTGGCTGTCTGTCAGTCTTTCTCACTCTCCCTATCTCTACTGCTAGATATGCATTCACGAGTTTGGGTACACATGCATGTCTTAGTATGTATTTAAAAGAATCTAGAAAGCTCGCACACACCGCTGTTCTCTGTCACCATCCTTGTATGTGCATGAGTGCATGTATCTAATCTTAAATGAATGCATTCATCCATATTTCTCTTCTCCATTTTTTTGTTGCTGTTTCTTTCAATATGTGTATGTGTGTATGTATCAGTTAACCATGCTGTTATGTCTTATTCCTCTACTCTTATCTATCGCCATTTGTCTGTGCATTGTTTTTAACTCTGAATCACATCCCTCTACGAGAGCTCCTTTACCTCACTTCTCACATACTCTCATATACATTAAAAGCACAGAAGGTGCACAAAGACACACACACACACACACACACATACACAGTCGACACACACACACACACACACATACACAGTCGACACACACACACACAAACACACATACACAGTCGACACACACACAAACACAACCTCACTCATCCTCTTATTTCTAGCGGTGCCTACTGACATAACAAGTCGACACACACGCCCCAACAGTTTCCCACCTGTAGACTTGTCCTGTTGATATTGTATGTTCCCTACTTTGTGCCTGATTTATCTTGTGCTCTGGAAACGTTCAGCCTAGATATATGTTCTCGATAATTCACGCTTAGGGCCTGACATGATGTGGCAGTAGGCACTTAACTGTGAGTGAGAAAGATTAAGACACAGGTGAGGGACAGTCACATATCTCGACTAGACTAACGGGTTAGAGACCGTCACATTTCTTGACTGGACTGACAGGTGAGAGAACGTCAAGTATGTTGAGTAGACCGACAGGCGATTGAACGTCAAGTATGTTGAGTAGACCGACAGGTGAGTGAACGTCAAGTATGTTGGTCAAACGGACAGGTAAGAGAACGTCAATTATGTTGAGTAGACTGGCAGGTGTGAGAACGTCAAGTATGTTGGTCAAACCGACAGGTAAGAGAACGGCAAGTATGTTGAGTAGACTGACAGGTATGAGAACGTCAAGTATGTTGGTCAAACGGACAGGTAAGAGAACGTCAAGTATGTTGAGTAGACTGACAGGTATGAGAACGTCAAGTATGTTGGTCAAACGGACAGGTAAGAGAACGTCAAGTATGTTGAGTAGACTGACAGGTATGAGAACGTCAAGTACGTTGGTCAAACAGACAGGTAAGAGAACGTCAAGTATGTTGAGTAGACCAACAGGTATGAGAACGTCAAGTATGTTGGTCAAATATACAGGTAAGAGAACGTCAAGTATGTTGTGTAGACTGACAGGTATGAGAACGTCAAGTATGTTGGTCAAACAGACAGGTAAGAGAACGTCAAGTATGTTGAGTAGACCAACAGGTATGAGAACGTCAAGAATGTTGAGTAGACCAACATGTATGAGAACGACAAGTATGTTGGTCAAATATACAGGTAAGAGAACGTCAAGCATGTTGTCCAGACAGACAGGTGAGAAAACGTAAAGTATGTTGAGTAGACTGACAGGTATGAGAACGTCAAGTACGTTGGTCAAACAGACAGGTAAGAGAACGTCAAGTATGTTGAGTAGACCAACAGGTATGAGAACGTCAAGCATGTTGAGTAGACCAACATGTATGAGAACGACAAGTATGTTGGTCAAATATACAGGTAAGAGAACGTCAAGCATGTTGTCCAGACAGACAGGTGAGAAAACGTAAAGTATGTTGAGTAGACCAACAGGTATGAGAACGTCAAGTATGTTGGTCAAACGGACAGGTAAGAGAACGTCAAGTATGTTGAGTAGACTGACAGGTATGAGAACGTCAAGTACGTTGGTCAAACAGACAGGTAAGAGAACGTCAAGTATGTTGAGTAGACCAACAGGTATGAGAACGTCAAGTATGTTGGTCAAATATACAGGTAAGAGAACGTCAAGTATGTTGAGTAGACTGACAGGTATGAGAACGTCAAGTATGTTGGTCAAACAGACAGGTAAGAGAACGTCAAGTATGTTGAGTAGACCAACAGGTATGAGAACGTCAAGAATGTTGAGTAGACCAACATGTATGAGAACGACAAGTATGTTGGTCAAATATACAGGTAAGAGAACGTCAAGCATGTTGTCCAGACAGACAGGTGAGAAAACGTAAAGTATGTTGAGTAGACTGACAGGTATGAGAACGTCAAGTACGTTGGTCAAACAGACAGGTAAGAGAACGTCAAGTATGTTGAGTAGACCAACAGGTATGAGAACGTCAAGCATGTTGAGTAGACCAACATGTATGAGAACGACAAGTATGTTGGTCAAATATACAGGTAAGAGAACGTCAAGCATGTTGTCCAGACAGACAGGTGAGAAAACGTAAAGTATGTTGAGTAGACCAACAGGTATGAGAACGTCAAGTATGTTGGTCAAACGGACAGGTAAGAGAACGTCAAGTATGTTGAGTAGACTGACAGGTATGAGAACGTCAAGTACGTTGGTCAAACAGACAGGTAAGAGAACGTCAAGTATGTTGAGTAGACCAACAGGTATGAGAACGTCAAGTATGTTGGTCAAATATACAGGTAAGAGAACGTCAAGTATGTTGAGTAGACTGACAGGTATGAGAACGTCAAGTATGTTGGTCAAACAGACAGGTAAGAGAACGTCAAGTATGTTGAGTAGACCAACAGGTATGAGAACGTCAAGAATGTTGAGTAGACCAACATGTATGAGAACGACAAGTATGTTGGTCAAATATACAGGTAAGAGAACGTCAAGCATGTTGTCCAGACAGACAGGTGAGAAAACGTAAAGTATGTTGAGTAGACTGACAGGTATGAGAACGTCAAGTACGTTGGTCAAACAGACAGGTAAGAGAACGTCAAGTATGTTGAGTAGACCAACAGGTATGAGAACGTCAAGCATGTTGAGTAGACCAACATGTATGAGAACGACAAGTATGTTGGTCAAATATACAGGTAAGAGAACGTCAAGCATGTTGTCCAGACAGACAGGTGAGAAAACGTAAAGTATGTTGAGTAGACCAACAGGTATGAGAACGTCAAGTATGTTGGTCAAACGGAAAGGTAAGAGAACGTCAAGTATGTTGATTAGACCGACAGGTGAGAGAACATCAAGTGTGTTGAGTAGACCGACAGGTGCGAGAACGTCAAGTGTGTTGAGTAGACCGACAAGTGAAAGAACGTGAAGTATGTTGAGTAGACCGACAGGTGAGAGAACGTCAAGTATGTTGATTAGACCGACAGGTGAGAGAACATCAAGTGTGTTGAGTAGACCGACAGGTGAGAGAACGTCAAGTGTGTTGAGTAGACCGACAGGTGAGAGAACGTCAAGTATATTGATTAGACCGACAGGTGAGAGAACGTCAAGTGTGTTGATTAGACCGACAGGTGAGAGAACACCAAGTGTGTTGAGTAGACCGACAGGTGCGAGAACGTCAAGTGTGTTGAGTAGACCGACAGGTGAGATAACGTCAAGTGTGTTGGCAAAACAAGTGAAAGTTCGTCAAGGATCTAGAAGAGACCAACAACTGGCAGTCAGATACGTATCTGGTTCAAATATAAAGGTAGGCGTGAAATAAGTCCAGGTCCATTTTCTCATGTTTCAGTTAGAACCTTCATCCCCTTGTCTAGATTTATGACATGTCACACAATCGTGAGCGAAGGTAACGCACTGGCATCTCTAAGCCCGCTACAATGCGCACAAAAACCGACAGACAGGACATAGTGAGACTAATTTACTCACCAGTTATCTCTCTTAGTGGGACGAAATTAATCCCACCATGTGGCTGTTCTAGTCTTCGACAGGCGCTTCAAACTAACGCGAAATAAATTTGATAACAATCTACCAATTAGGCAATAAAGTGGTGGAATCTGTTGTGGAAACGAGGGAGTGGTTTGGTTGGGTTCTGATTAAGGCGTAGTAATACATACTGTTTGGGGCAACATTCGCACGATAAGAAACGAGATTTTACTGGCAGGAATTTGTGAAACAGAAGCAATGGCCATGAGCTTGTTAGAAGGAGAATTTCGAATCAGGACATCAGGAATGGGGAAAAGAGACAGGGAAATTGTTAGAGAGGAGGTTTTAAAACAGGAGTTGAGAAATAGTGTAATTAGGCCGGGGGCACTTTCAAAAGAAGGGATTGCAATCATGGCATGAGTATATAGGAAGGAACAATGGAAGCATATTGGCAGGAAAGTTTGAAGGTCACAATTGTGAGGGCATATTAAAAGGACGGTCCATAGCTGATAGCAGTCAACCGACTTATAGTTGACAGCAGGCAGCGACTCATAGCTGATAGCAGTCAACGGACTTATAGCTGACAGCAGGCAGCGACTCACAGTTGACATCGACCAGCGACTCACAGCTGACATCGACCAACGACTGATAGCTGGCTGTTTGTGCAAATGGTCAGCGATCCAGAGCTGAGCAAGACCCCCATTCCATCCCCAAGTGGCGACCCTGGGAACAGGCTACACTAGTGTAGTCTGGCTAAGAGAATAGAGAATATGGAGCACGGTGGAAAGGCAATCCACAAATGCCTGCTGAAGCCCGATGTTCTTAACCAAAAAGGCGTAAATATCGCAGTCTCGCTGTAAACTGCAAAACAACGTCCTTTTCGTGACAAACCCGAACAAGAAGAAGAAGAAGAAAAAGAAAAAGGAGAAGAAGAAAAAGAAATGTACCCCTCTACCTCTCCATTGGTTTGTCGCTGTATGCTGTGACGTGTGTCTTCCAATTACCAAGCACATATAACTCTTGAGCTTGTTAGTTCTCGTTTGAACGTCGAACATCTGAAGCAGTCGAATATTTTGCAAGTACAGATAACCCTGATGTCTACTGCTAACAAGTCTATAATTTGTGATTTGTTAATGAACTTTGTAGTTAAAAAACCTTTTCGTGTCCATTTTCTCTCTGTTCTTCATCACGTGCCTTGCCGACTAACACAACCAATCAAAAATCACGAAAACGTCTAGTTAGTTGTGCTATTTGTCAATTATTTGTTTGACTTTTCCCACCCAAAATTAAATTGACTACTATCGACTCTTATAAAAATAAATTAATTTTGTATTTTTTTCGCAGCAAAAAGTTTAAATTGAGTCCTCCGTATTTCTTTCACAAATTGTGTTAAACTGTACCCTTATCGTGTCACTTGTTAAACTGTCCATCAACTTGTCTTACTTGTTAAACTGTCCATCATTTTGTCTTGCTAGTTAAACTGTCCGGCACCTTGTCTTACATTGGTCGTCTGTACATTTGTGTTAACTTATTGTAAGTGTGTACACACTGTGCTCGCTTCTAACATCCTGCTTACACACATGTACTTGGTCATTCTGGCGCCGATAAAAACGTGCATTGTACATGGACAGAGAAAAGAACAAATGTAGACATTCGGCAAGAGTTGAGCATAGAGGAGAACTGGTTTATCAATTCCATTTTGGCTAGAAAATGAAAATACTTTGGTCACATCAAGAGACACAACGGTCTTGAGAGGACGGTGATGGAAGGTATGGTGCCAGGCAAAAGAGGAAGGGGTAGACCAATAAGACGATGGCACCAAGATATCCAGGAGTGCCTGAGTATGACTGTGGCGGAAGCTGGTGTTTTGGCAAGGGAACGAGTTTCTTTCAGGCAGACTGTGATGGGAGCGACGTTCTACAAAGGACATGCTACATGATGATGTACATGTGCAATTTCAAACTTTTCAAATTTTCAAATACGTTCGATGCAACGTTGCGAAGTCGATAGTGTAAAGTTTACCTAGGTGAATGTGAAACTTTGAGACGTCGAGAGTGTAAAGTTTATCTAGGTGAATGTGAAACTTTGAGACGTCGAGAGTGTAAAGTTTACCTAGGTGAATGTGAAACTTTGAGACGTCGAGAGTGTAAAGTTTACCTAGGTGAATATGAAACTTTGATACGCCGAGAGTGTAAAGTTTATCTTGGCGAATATGAAACTTTCAGACATCGAGTTCGTGAAGTTCGCCTTAGCGTATTCGATAGTTTAAATGAAATAGATAACAACATTGTGGTATGCTGCTCTCCTTGCACATGGAACAAAACATTCGTCAGAGACAGATAGCACTACCCATGAGAAGATCTAACGAAGGCCACACACAACAACAATTGATATAGACGTCTCACAAAACACCAATCTGTCGGTAGCCACTTACTAGAGGAGAGAGAGAAAGAGAGAGATAGAGAGAGCGGAAGAGATAGAGAGGGTAAGGTGAAGAAACAATCATCAACATGTGTTAGCTAAAACGTCTAGGAAAACAATAATTTATCAGTTCTGTTTTATACACACACTCTCCCTCTCTCTCGCTCTCTCTCTCTCTCTCTCACTCACACATACACACACACACATTCACGCAAACACATACACGCAATCACACGCACATTCACATATACACATTCACATCCACGCACAGCCATTGATTCATACACACATTTACATTCATATGCATATATGTATATATGTGTGTATATATATGTGTGTTGTGTGCACATATATCAGTACATACATACATAGATACGCATAAATACAGATATGTATCTGTACATGCAACTATGTGTATGGATAACGACATATAATTAGACACATAGACACACACAGACTGATATACACACACACACACACACACATATATATATATATATATATATATATATATATATATATATATATATACTATATATATATATATATATATATATATATATATGTATATACATATTTACACATACATATTCACACACATAGATATCAAAGAAACATATATGTACGCACATGCACATTGCATACATACACGGATACAGAGAGAAGCACATAACAAGGAAGTGAAATGAGAGAAAAGAGAACACACACAGAGATAGAGAAAGAGCGAGAGAGAGAGAGAGAGAGAGAGAGAGAGAGAGAGAGCAATAGTAGAATGGACGGTGCAGCACTATAAAAGGTATGGAATATATTTCCTCTATTTTTGAAGACGGTCTTAATTAATACGCTGAAGTTGCCATACTTGGTAGGAATGTGTAAGCAGCAGCACTCCAACTTGAACTACACCATATAATAAAACAATGTTTCTGAAGCCCTTTTGTGATATTTGGAAGCTTGTAATGACATGTCACGGTATTCAGAGCGGGCGGATTGTGGAAAGACGATAAGGAGTTTTACTTTGTGAGAATTATTGATAGTGCTTCTGGCATCCATCTCGAATGTTTACTCACCTGAAATTGGCAAAAATAATATATTATTGATTGTGTTCTCTTTATTATCAATTGTTTTTATTTTATTGAAAACAAAATGCAAAGATCTTTACTTGAACAAATGAATTATTTCTTGAAAGGAAAATTAATGTTACACTGGACTACAACGTACAAGATAGACCTTTCTAAGAAGCTATCTAACGTACCACCATGATATGACAGTCCCGTTCCCGATTCCGTCCCTTTAACACAAATAATGGCACACATAAGGCCGCTACAGTCAGGTCCAAAATTCTTGTACATGCTCACCATCAATATTCTAGAAAACCTTGTTGTTTAGCAGTGACTTTTTTATAAACTCTTAAATTTCCCATGACCTTAAGTTTTGATGTTCGATTAAACCAAAGGAAGCATTGGTCTTAGCACAGAACCGTATTTGATGTATAAAATTGTTTATTTATCAAAACAGTTTGGTCCATACATTAGATTGTATAATGCTGCAGAACAAAACAGTTTGACCCATACATTAGATTGTATAGTGCTAGAGAACAAAACAGTTTGACCCATACATTAGATTGTATAATGCTGCAGAACAAAACAGTTTGACCCATACATTAGATTGTATAGTGCTAGAGAACAAAACAGTTTGACCCATACATTAGATTGTATAGTGCTAGAGAACAAAACAGTTTGACCCATACATTAGATTGTTTAGTGCTAGAGAACAAAACAGTTTGACCCATACATTAGATTGTATAATGCTGCAGAACAAAACAGTTTGACCCATACATTAGATTGTATAGTGCTAGCGAACACAACTGTTTGACCCATACATTAGATTGTATAGTGCTAGAGAACAAAACAGTTTGACCCATACATTAGATTGTATAGTGCTAGAGAACTAAACAGTTTGACCCATACATTAGATTGTATAGTGCTGCAGAACAAAATTGTGTCAAAACGTGTCAAGGGCGTATCCTTACCACATTTGTAGTAGCGCTTACTATATATGTGACGTAGGGGAATTTACTTCATGAACATGGCTAATATTATATGAACTGTCCATCTTCTTCCACGATTAACTTGTGCTATCCTTCTATCCCGGCATGTGTCATGAACGAGACAGTTCGCGAGAGGTCTTCACCTGTCACCCACACTTTGTCATACAGGGTCCCTCCCCATGACGAGACCTCTGTTCTTTGGTTTCTGTATATGGGACAGCGCTGGGTGAAGAAATACTAACTAGGAAATCCGGACATTCACAAATGAAGTGTCTGTCCACCTTCTCGAGGTACTATCCCTCTCTCTTCACCGACAACCCTAAATGAACAGTAAACAAAAAGTGATCAACAACAATTTTGAGGTGGATATAGTGAGGCATTAAGTTGAGGGGTCCTCAATAACGATTGGCATGTGGACCATTTTATTCCGAATCCGACGACTCTTAGAAATTCACAGCTGGTAATGGCTAGAGAAAGTGCAATTTATCTCGTTGGCATGTGCTCTTTACATTTCTTCCAGTATACATTATCCATTTTTCAGAGGGCATCACGTGTCACGTTTTTAACATTAGACAATTTTAAAGTTGTGTTTTGTGTGGGCACTTGTCTTTTGACACCAGCCGACACACGTTCTGTGGAGTTGAGGTGAGAATGGTAAGTTTGATTTTAATTCTATCTTAATTTGGAGGTGGTTGTCCTGTATGCCCCGCTCCACTCAGCAATAACCTGACCTCTCACTCTAGGTGCCAATTGCCAACCTGTTCTTCGACTTCTTATCATCAATTCGTGGTATAAATCACTTCATCACTACTATTAGCGTATGCAATTATCAGCAGATTGGGTATCCTCAGGCTTCCCCAGCTCCCCAATCTATGCATTCCCTGCCAGAGATTATAAAGGTTCTATGGTGATCCGTCATTCTACGACCAGTGTCGAGTCAGTCGTCACCCTTAAGTATCGCGTGGACTGTAGGTACATGATCAGTTGTTCTTTCTCGCTGTACCCCCCACCCCCTCCTCACGACATCTCTATGTACCACCAACAACATCTCTCTCTCTGTACCCGCCCTCCCCCACGACATCTCTCTGTACCCCCAACAACATCTCTCTCTGTACCCGCTACCCCCCCCCCCCAACAACAGCTCTCTCTGTACCCGCCCCCCTCCCCTCCCACGACATCTCTATGTACCACTAACAACATCTCTATCTCTGTACCGCCCCCGCCCCCAACGACATCTCTCTGTACCCCCAACACCATCTCTCTCTCTCTGTGTACCCGCCCTCCCTCCCACGACATCTCTATGTACCCCCAACAACATATTTCTCTGTAACGACATCTTTCTGTACCCCCAACAACATCGCTCTCTGTACCTGCCCCCCCCCCCCCCCCCCACGACATCTCTCTGTACCCCAAACGACATCTCTCTCTCTCTGTACCCGCCCTCCCCCACGATATCTCTCTGTACCCCCAACAACATCTCTCTCTCTGTACCCGCCCTCCCCTCCCACTACATCTCTCTGTACCCCCAACAACATCTTTCTCTCTGTACCCGCCCTCCCCCACGATATCTCTCTGTACCCCCAACAACAGCTCTCTCTCTCTGTACCCGCCTTCTCCCCTCCCACGACATCTCTCTGTACCACCAACAACATTTCTCTCTCTGTACCCGCCCCCCACGACATCTCTCTATACCCCCAAGAACATCTCTCTCTCTCGCTGTACCCGCACGCCACGACATCTCTGTACCTCCAACATCTCTCTCTCTGTCTCTGTACCCATCCCATCCTCCACGATATATCTCTGTACATTCTATGATATCTCTCTGTCTGTACCACCCACAACATATGTCTTCTTATATCTTCCCCCCTCCCCAATTCGTATTGCCTTGATATCTGAGATGTCTGAGATGTCTGAGATGTCTGAGATGTTATTGTGCAGCAATTGCTTCTTGTCTTGGGTCACTCGCATTCAGTATTTAGTAGGTACATATGCAGGTCTATGATGTTACAGACAGAAAGAATTTCTAGCATATGCCTCTTCTTCATTATAATCGTGACATCTCTAGTGCAACCCAGACCCAGTGGCATTCCTTCATTCTGGATGTGTTCCAACCTTTCACATTGCCGTCTTGATAGTGTGAAGATGCCCAATCCGTAATCAGCAGCTGACAGAACTAACTGACAATAGAAGATGAAAAGCAGTGTCTGTTCCAAGTTTGCAGCTGACATTGTCTTGTGTGCTCTCAGCCCACATGTATGTAATGGTGTGGCTTTGTCAAACTGGCAGATATATCACAAGCTGCTATCAAATGTTGCACTTAAAGGTAATTTAAATTGTCTCACCTGTCAAAAGTTGATCAATCAGAGTTATGTTCCAGATACCAGCGCTTTGGAAGAGTTGTTGAAGGAATGCATTGTTAAGATCAATTTTGTAGTTGGAATCCCCACAGTTATGTTAGACTGCTTACAAGTCACCTCATGACTCTAACAATACGATACTTATCTGAGGCAGTCTTGTGTGGCAAATGTAAATGATAATGTTCACTCTGTGTCATGCACAGTATTGTTGTGCATGAAGGTTGCAATTTTAATCACGTTGTTTACAACATCCAGGTCAAACGCCATGACAACTTTTCCTGCCGGAGTTTGAAACCAACGTGAACATCATATACAGATATGTCATGATTACCCAGATCTCCCCTGCTGGTCTGTAACTGCCGATCGTTACCCCTGGTGTCCTCTTCTGGTCTGTAACTGCCCAGCGTTACTGCAGATTTACCCTGCTGTTCTATAACTGCCCAGCGTTACTCCAGATCTCCCCTGCTGGTCTGTAACTGCCCAGCGTTACTCCAGATCTCCCCTACTGGTCTGTAACTGCCCAGCGTTACTCCAGATTTCCCCTGCTGGTCTGTAACTGCCCAGCGTTACTCCAGATCTCCCGTTCTGGTCTATAACTGCCCAGCGTTACTCCAGATCTCCCCTGCTGTTCTGTAACTGCCCAGCGTTACTCCAGATCTTCCCTGCTGGTCTGTAACTGCCAATCGTTACTCCAGATTTCCCCTGCTGGTTTGTAACTGCCCAGCGTTACTCCAGATTTCCCGTGCTGGTTTGTAATTGCTCAGCGTTACCCCCGGGCCTCCTCTGCTAGTTTGTAACTGCCCAGCGTATCGGGTTGAATGTGTTCAAGAACTGTATGCGGCATTTGTTCTGGCCTCCCATTTTCCCATGAGTTTGCCATATACGTTCCTAACTGATTGTTTGACATCTAATCGGGTACGTGGAGTCCTTGCCAGGCTCGAAGAATGGACGTTGATAGCAACCAGTCGTCATGCACTGATGCTTTTCCTATATAAGTATTGAACTCCCTAAACACATTATCAAAAGCAGCCATATCTAGCTACTTGGTGGAGCAATGTTGTACTTCATCGGGACCTTGGGAGGCGAACTTGCCGAAACGTAAAATGTATCCTACGTTTTGCCTGTTATTAGGTCCGTATAAGCCTTTTCATTAATGACAGTGTCCATAATACATATCTTAAGTTACTTTCTGGAAATAAAAATCCCCATTGTCTGACGGAGCAACAAATAAATTAATAATTAAATAACCTTCTATTCGTTTGTCTTCAGGGGAGTTCCTGTTGATTCATGAATAATTGTAACAAGTTGACTTTTGTTTATCTGGGGGTTGGTTGGACTAAAGGGATTCTGGTAGTCCTGCGTCGGATAATCTGGGGGTTGGTTGGACTAAAGGGATTCTGGTAGTCTTGCGTCGGATAATCTGGGGGTTGGTTGGACTAAAGGGATTCTGGTAGTCCTACGTCAGTAATCTGGGAAAGATTTTCTTATGTAAGTATAGATATCTGCATGCTTTCTCGCCTTAACAGATCATGTTAGCTATCTAAACAGAGATCTTGACCAAGTCTCGCCTTAACAGATCATGTTAGCTATCTAGACAGATATCTTGACCATGTCTCGCCTTAACAGATCATGTTAGCTATCTAGACAGATATATATGTCCAGTCTAGCTTAAATGGGCATGCTATTTGTATAGCTGGACATCTGTATCTTGTCTAGTTTGAAGCGTCATTTCGGTTGTCTAGATAGCGATCTTTGTCCTGCTCAGCTTAGAGACTAAGATTAGTCGCTTATATGTTTTTCTTATACTTTGATGTAGTTGTAGCGAGGATGCAAAGAAACACACTGGACAAGAAAGCTGTTTCGGGTACCGTTTTCCCTCAGTCGAGAGGACAGCCAGTCAGACATCATGCACGAAATTCTATTGTATCCACCGTTTCGTTTCTTCAAACATTGACATTGTCGTGATGATTGTGATGTCTGGTGTAGCAGTGCACTGTATTTTGTGAGTATCATGTAATCACATGCCGGCAAATAAACCATGTCAGACGACACAATGGATGTAGTCGTGTTGTATTTGCGTCCGTACAGAATTGTTTTTAAAGAACGGGTTTATAATAATACGCTGCACAGCGTTATTAAACTTTGATGATTGAAGATTTGTGTTGCAGAATGAGTTATCAAACTTTGATGATTGGGAATTGTTGTAACACTGAGAGCTCTATTAACTTGCCGATACTGATCAAACCTTGAGTTCCCATGATCTCTTGTGGGAGAGTCGATAATCAATTCATTGAAAATGCAGATCGATCACCATGATTGAGACCCCATACTGGCGCCACACTCGAATGCTTGATTGCTCCTTTGTTGCATTATTTTACAGCCATGGATTGACATCTGTCGAAAATGCATTCAATTCGTGCCCGCTCTTTTATCTTTTGTGATAAAAACAACATTAACTCAAGCAGACTTTCTACACGGCTGTATATTTTTATACAGACGATCTATGTTAAATCCCAGCGGGACTTGCTCCTCGGGAGAACAATGGTTATAGCGTGCTTGGCTCCATTTCTATTTTTGCTTTCTCAACGCGCAATCGCTGTGTTCATGAATTCAAATATACATAAGATGCCTGCTGTGAAATGTCCTCTATATCTCGTACATCCAGGACAGACTACTGGAGACAGGTCATCACCTATGTTTCGTACATCCAGGACATACGACTGGACATAGGTCATCACCTATGTCTCGAACATCCAGGACAGACGACTGGACACAGGTCATCACCTATCTTTCGTACATCCAGGACAGACAACTGGACATAGGTCATAACCTATGTCTCGAACAACCAGGACAGACTACTGGACACAGGTCATCACCTATGTCTCAACATTAGCCAAACTCATATTAAGTTCACGCCAGTCTTTGCCTCACACTCGTCTGTACGTTACGCCATCATCTGCCTCACACTCGTTTAAAAGCTGACCGCATGATCTGTGTTCACACTAGTCTGAAAGCTGACCGCATGATCTGTGTCTAACACGCGGCTGAAAGTTAATCACATGATCTGTGTCTCACACTCATCTGAAATGTACGCCATGATCAGTGTTCACACTAGTCTGAAAGCTGACCGCATGATCTGTGTCTAACACTCGGCTGAAAGCTAATCACATGATCTGTGTCTCACACTCATCTGAAATGTACACCATGATCTGTGTTTCACACTAGTATGAAAGCTGATATCATGATCAGTGTTTCACACAATCAGTACACTTATATCAGGGCAGTTGTTTCTTTTGTTTCTGACCCAACAGTATCCGGGCTCTCGACCTTCGGCCCAATGCCATGTTATGTTATTTACACACGCTTGTTAGTTATTGTGTATTACTATACAAAGTGTACCAGTTATTTGATCTCAGAGGAAGAAACAATTTCCTAACATCGCTGTGCGCCGTGCACTGAAAGAGATGCTCATTAACAGTTTCCTAACATCGCTGTGCGCTGTGCACTAAAAGAGATGATCATTAACGGTTTTCTAACATCGTTGTAAGCTGTGCACTGAAAGAGATGATCATTAACGGTTTCCTATGGATGTGTAAATAGCTGGAACAATCTTATGTGTTGTTGTATGCTTGTGAGGTGCCATGTGAAGTGTGATGTGTCGGGTACTAAGCCGGACAATGCTGCTCTGATCTCTCCTTTGAGTTGATCGATGTGTTCGTTTGGATAGAAGTTTGCCTTAATTCGGTAAACCTCAATCCCATGTGTTGTGCCAGGCAATGTACTTATTATTGGCTGGCTCTAACTATCTTCTTTATTGTGTCTGTCGCGCCTTCCATATTCCCCTGAGATAAATGACGAACTTCTTTGTGATCGAGTTATTGCCAGTACTACTTTTCTTGATCCATAACACGGAAAGGAATAACTGAATTAAGTTATGGGCCCGAAGAAATCACTTCGTGCATAAATGGTTTCAAGTGAGAAATAGAATGAGAGAGAAAAAGAGAGAGAGACTGAGAGAGAGAGAGAGAGAGAGAGACAAAGAAAGGGAATTGAAGAACGAAAGAGCGACAGAGGAGAGCAACTGGGCCTATACATTTAAGAATTGGATATAATTCAGAAAAATGGAAGAGATCTAAACATGACTTTATGAATGACACAAGATACATGACTTTATATGTTACACAAGATACACGACTTTATATGTTACACAAGATACACGACTTTATATTTTACACAAGATACATGACTTTATATGTTACACAAGATAAACGACTGTATATGTTGCACAAGATACACGACGTTATATGTTACACACGATACATGACTTTATATGTTACACAAGATGCATGACGTTATATGTTGTACAAGATACACGACTGTATATGTTACACAAGATGCATGACTTTATATGTTACACAACATACACGACTTTATATGTTACACAAGATGCATGACTTTATTTGTTACACAAGATACACGACTTTATATGTTACACAAGATACACGGTTTGTGTTACACAGGATACACGACGTTATATGTTACACAAGATACACGACTTTATATGTTACACAAGATACACGACTTTAAATGTTACACAAGATACATGACTTTATATGTTACACACGATACACGACTTTATATGTTACACAAGATACACGACTTTATATGTTACACACGATACATGACTTTATATGTTACACAAGATACACGACTTTATATGTTACACAGGATACACGACTTTATATGTTACACAAAATACACGACTTTATATGTTACACAAGATGCATAACTTTATATGTTACACAAGATACACGACTTTATATGTTACACACGATACATGACTTTATATGTTACACAAGATACACGACTTTATATGTTTCACAAGATACACGACTTTATATGTTACACAGGATACACGACTTTATATGTTACACAAAATACACGACTTTATATGTTACACAAGATACATGACGATAAATGCTATACTAGATAGCGAATTTAGAACTCTTCTGAAAGTGCCTTGAGATCTTGAATGTTAATGAAGGTGATGCAGTCTGAATTAGTATCTTCAACTTCAAGATATTTACGATAATCGATGTAAAATTGAAAGCAATAAGCATGTCCTTAGCAGAACGTCGCTTCTTACAACCGCCAACATATTCGGCTGCTATGAGTGTCTCGCAGGTGTGCAGTAAGGTAGCTTGCCATTACAGTCCGCATGTGGAGGATCAATCACATCAAGAAAAAATTACGTGTCTGCCGAAATGGACACGGCGAGATTCGAGCCAGGTGCGTCTGGATTCATTTATAAACGTTCAACATTCATGTTAAATTTACGATAACTGGACACATGCTAAACCGTCTGCATGTAGACATTGACTGTAATCTGGAACATGTATGACTTATATTATTTCAGTCAGTGTCTCTGTACCTCGTATTCCCAAAAGCAAAGACAGTCTATTGCTGCATACATTAATTAGGTCGACCTCCGCTTTAGACATTGTCATCTTTGTTTAAAGTTCTCTCATTTGATTTGTGGGAGTACCTTTGTTATTTTGGTTACCATTGCGACCATTAAATGCTGGTTTTCTTTTATATCTGACTTTAAAAAGTATTGCGTGTCTGCTGGAGAGAGCCTGTAATACCAAAGTTTAGAATCTATGAGAGAGATCGTATATTAAGTAAACACATCGGGCCAGGTGTTAAGTATCAGAATCTAGTACAATGCTAGGAGAGATGGAATTTTTATTTTAAGCCCACAGTGCAAGGGAGTGCTGGCTAATCCTGTGACGCTGAGAGTATCATCGGATGTCTCGAGTAACTAGCATCTGCGGACAACGATTCCACTGCCTTGTGTAAACCTTGGGAGAGGGTAGGGCTACGGGAGTAAACCCAAACAGAAAATTCGGAGTGTAGTACCTAAGGCGGATGGTTTACACGTTGCGAAATCATTCTGACAGCTTCTGCAGCTGAGCTGGTGTCAAAATGTCACAATTTCCAATACTTTGGATTACGTTAAAGAGGCCGAGAGGGGGATCCTGCAGCTTGGGCAGGCAGGGGTCTCCATATTCAGCGTCCAGGCTTACGCCCTAGAGAGGCTACTCCAGCCTCGATCTTGAGTGAGGACACAACACGGAACCTGGCAGTTTACGGGTTATAAGTCCCACCCGATTGGCGTGGAGAAGGGGCGCCACGGGTCAGCTTCAATATTGGGAGGGATCATCGCATCCCATTGGTTGACTACCGCCTGTCTCAGCCAGGCAGCCCCCGGTAAGTAGGGTGTCGACTCGTCAACGCCTGCCTGCTCTAGTGGATGCCTGGAGCTTAGTGCATGCATGGCAAACGAATGCTAATCTTGCACCAAACAAAACCAAAAATAAAAATAAACCTCCAGCTCTTCGATTTGCAAGCTGGAACGTGCGTACTTTGTGTACAGGTATCTCCGATGATCTTCCAGAGGTTGGAGATACCAGGACAACACCCATCACTGATAGGGAGCGCTCCCGATTGAATGTGGCCATAATGCCCTACGTGAGATCAGACGTGCCTCTAGTGGCTCACTAAGGGAAAAAACAACTAATTTATTTATGGAACGGTCGTGAACTTGAGTAATCTCGACAGTATGTTGTTGACTTTGCTATTAAAAACACACTTATGGTCTCAGTCGATCCTCATTTGGAAGGCTCTGAGAGGTTACTGCCCATTCGCCTCATCACCGCTACAGGCCCTGTTAATATCCTCAGTGTCTATGCCCCAACCTTGACAGCTCCGGAGGAAGCGAAGAGTCAATTCTATGGACAGGTGGGGGAAATGATCAAGAACACCCCCAGGGAAGAAGCACTAATCCTTCTTGGCGACTTGAATGCTAAAGTGCGATAAAGATGCTGAGCAGCGCATGAGCTTCAGTGGTCAGCGACCCATAGCTGACTGCTAGCGTCAGGGCCAGCGAACCAGAGCTGCCAAGACCCTTCTACACTTCCACGCGGTGATCCTGAATAACAGGCTGCAGTAGGGCAGACTGGCTAAGGAGAAGGGATCGAAGAGGGAATGCTAACCCGGTACTAAAAAAATGGTTGCTGAAGTCGGATGTGTTGGACCGAAAGGTGCAAATATCGCAGCCAAGATGTAAACTACAACACAACGCTTTCCGTTCTCTGGACTACATTCTGCTACTTACCCTTTCAGGGTTTGGTAGCGGGAGATTGAGAACGAACGAAGAAGAAGAAGAAGAAGAATGCTAGAGTAGATGAGGACCAGTTAGCTTGGCCCACCTGCCTTGGACATCATGGTATTGGCATGATAAAGGACAATGGTCAGAGGTTACTGGAGCTGTGTACTCAACAAGGCCTGTTTATCACAAATACCTGCTTCATTTGCAGCCCACAACATAAAGTATCATGGAAACACCCAAGGTCACATCGATGGTATCAAATCTACTTGATGGTCAGCAGACGTTCAACTCTAAACATGGTCCTCTCCACTAGAAGCTATCACAGTGCAGACTGCCACTCTGACCATGCTCGTGTGTGTAGCAGGCTACGCTTGCAGCTTCGCACAATATGCCGCTCCAAACAGATGGGACATCCCCGCATCAACCCCTGCGCAGATGATGATTCCTTTCAAGGCGAAGAGGTTTGTGTCTGACCTGAATCTTGATCTTCAGGGAAGATCTCAGCCTGATGGCACAACTAAGTGGAACGTTATGAAAGGTGCCATCTATAATACAGCATTAGCTACATTTGGCATGAGGGAACGGTCCAATCACGACTGGTTCAATGCACATTTCGCAGGAATAGAACCAGTAAATGAAGCCAAACGAGAAGCTACCATCAATTATAAATCTTACCCAAATGAGACGACGCTTTCTGCCCTCAGGAGGGCCCGAAGCACAAATCAACGTACCGTTAGACAATGTGCGAATGAGTACTGACAGAAACTGTGAATAAATTCAGTTAAATGCAGAAACGGCAAATATCCAGGGCATGCATAGAAGCATAAAGATGGCACTGGGCCCTACTGTGAGAGGTGCTGCTCCCCTGAAATCCCTAACAGATGTGAGAATCATTTACCGTGACCAGCAGATGGCCAGATGGGTGAACACTACTCTAAGCTCTACTCTTGGGAAACGGTGGTCACTGATGAGGCCTATTGTGCAGACTACAGGTCCTGTCCATTTGAGAGGAGCTTGGCAAACTATATACACTGGATGAGCATACTCTGGATGAGATTGTTAAGGCTATCAACTACCTCTCAAATGGCAAAACACCAGGGGGGGGGGGGGATCTGAAGTCATCAAATGCGGGATATCAGCACTAGCCCAACTGATGTTCGATCTTCTATGCCTCTGCTGGGAGGAGGGTGCAGTGCCCCAAGATATGCGTGACGCCACCATTGAGACTATTTACAAAAACAAAGGTGACCGCGGGAACTGCAACAACTTTAGAGGGATCTCGCTCCTGACCGTTGTAGACAAAGGTTACGCACGCATGCTACTACAGAGGTTGAAACTGCTCGCAGGCAGGGTGTACCCAGAATCCCAGTGTGACTTTAGACGAGGTAGATCAATAACGGATATGATTTTCTCGCTTCGCCACATCCAGGAGAAGTGCAGAGAACAAGTTCAGTCGCTCATTAAAATGTTTCTAGACCTCACCAAGGCGTTCAACTTGGTTCATAAAAAGGGTTCATTCGAACTTCTCGAGAAGATCGGCTATCCCCCAAAACTGCGTAGCATGATCATTTCATTTCACACTGATATGTAGAGCACATGTTCTATACGACGGATCAACTTCAAACTCTTTTTCCATCAAGAGTTGAGTGAAGCAGGGATGTGTATTCGCGCCGGCACTCTTTGGGATCTTCTTTTCCATGCTTCTATCCTACGCTTATGACACATCTGTGGACGGTGTCTATCTGCATACCAGGTCAATGTACCCCGCTTGCGTTTCCTTTATTTCATAGTCCAACTTTCTTTCTATTTTTTTCATAACGATACAATAAGATCTTGCTGACGTGGCTTATCAAGGTGATAGTTTGTACATAACTTTAGATTCCGTTTCTTAGGTATGGGGATGTACACAGATCGTTTCCATGCTTTGGGCCATTCCGTGTCGCGCCAGATCGTATTACAGACTGCATGGTATATGCGGATGCTAGCCTATCCTCCCGCTTGTATCAGTTCAGCGGATATATCATCGCAGCCTGGGGTTTCCCCTTTTTTTCACCGCCTTAATCGCTGCTCGAACTTCGCTCAATAAGCCACTTTAGCTGAGACCAAATATAAAATAGTTTCTGTCACTTTGTCCGGGACGGCTGATTCTTCTTAGGGACTACGTTGAACTTTTCTTGTTTTTGTTTGTCTTCGTGTAACGATGAAATCGATTAACGATAATTCTCTTTAACGATTTCCTCTCAACTCAGTGTATATGGCGGAAGCTACATATTTTTCCCAGATCAGTCTACTTACTTCAGTTCCCTACCTCGCTTCACAGCAATCAATACATTAATTAATCAATTAATCAGTATATATATATATATATATATATATATATATATATATATATATATATGTATATATTTATATATATATATATATATATATATATATATATATATATGTATATATATATATCTGCTGGTGACTTGCCAAATCAATCCCAGACCAACAGTTTGTCAGGCGCTATATATGCCTCTCCGTTAACCACATAACCAAAACCTGATGTTATTAGCTGTACTGCCCCCTTTTTACGACATATTCTTTGTGGGTGAGAATTTCTAGAATAAAATGAGTAGATTGTAAACTTGAATGTTACCCGAGCTGCGGCCGTTAATCTACTTTTTTAGATGTCCAACTGCCATGGGATTTTTAATATGTAGCCATTGCACGCGGGTATATGATCTCACTACTCAGAGATCAGGGTACATTTTCACCAGATGATCCACGTGAAAAATATCCGGTCTCCACCATGATTTGAACCCGAGACCTCCAGCACACCTTATCTCGAGACCACTGGTTCCCCCTATATAAGAAAATATCACTCTATTATTTCTCGTACCGACCCCACCCAGTTGAGACGCTAGTCCAAGCAGGCACAAGACCACGACCAGTACTTCCTTTCCATGTAGCATTCCCTGGAAAAAGGCTGTTTCAATGCATTCTCGTTGACGAGATGTGAGTCGACATGATCCCCTTAGTGGTGACCGTCACGCAGATTAAGCCAAGCGTAGTACCACTGCATGGATGACCGTGGTCTACCTTCACCAGCACGCTCTGGAACTGAGGAAAACTACTACAACACTCCAGTTAACGCCATTTTCATGGCGCATATAGAGCAAGCATACTTCTTGTGGGCATTCAACAACAATTCTCGCACGCACCTAGAATACTGATGGGGTGATTTGATTGGCTATCGAATCACGTGATTCTCGCTCATGTGGAGAGTTAGGACAGTGTTCAAATCCCGAACGAGACGTACTATTTTTCGTTTTTCATTTTGTGTTTAAAATCTGGTAAATACATTGCATTCTATTATCACGTAATTACATATATAGTTGAGATCGGGAAGCGGCTGCGGGCTGCTTATTTTCCTCCTGTAAGCGCTACTAAATATTCAAAGTCGTAGAACGAGCTGATTTAGTGTAATAAATAAAGCGATATCATGATTGTACTGCACGAATCATGGTCACGTCTGTCTGTGTGGTCAAAACACATCATCACTACATACTTCATTTGCCAAACTATTTTCAAACGCACTGTAGTTTATGGGTGTGATCCATCGCCTATGGTGCTAAAGGTCCGTGTTTAAATCCTAGACCAGACTTATTATTTATTTACTTCAAAGTTTCTGTAGAATATCTGATTTTAACTTGTATCAATGAAAGAGTGCCACTGGCGGGAAGATCTTCTGCTATAGTCTGCTGGTGTATATACAGTAGTAGCCCCTTTTAGTTATGCCTGATTATAGGATGATACACGTTGAAGTGGTAAACAAAGGTCGCTACTTAGTTATCTGTTGTCTGTTTCCTTGCGTGGTTGAAGTTTCTTTTCTCTGTGCTGCAAGAGCTCCTTCCCCAAGCCTGAGATGGCGGTTCAGAGTACATTTCTACTTGGATAGGTCTGCAGTTTCGTATTTCCAAAATATTTGGTACATGCTTAGGGTATCCACATATTTCAACTTGAACTATGGTCGACCGACTGTTCTCTTGCCATTCGCCAACTGTTAATGGAGGATATATGTGGGAATGCAACCATCTTCCATGCGACGACCAAGCCATCACAGTTTTCACTGCCTAAGAAGAGTGTACATGCTTGGAAGGCCGGTGCGAGAGTACACTTTTGCATTTGCCACTCTGTCTCTCCATGTAATTCCAAGAATGGACAGCAGACACCAAAGATGAAAAGTGTGAACCATTTGCTTTTGTTTGGTCAAGGTTACCAAAGTTACGTTACCACATAGAAGCGTACTGAAGACATTTGTATTGTACACCATCGTCTTGGTTTTAATTGTGAGATCTGGTTTTCATAAAAACGTGCTGTGAGGCCAGCAAATGTAGTAACAGCTTTGTCAATGCGAATGTCTATTTCTGGTCCTAAATAGATCTTGTCATTGTTGTAGGATCCAATGTACGGGAAATGATGCACAGCTGCAAGTTCAAAGTTGTACATGTTAAGAGGTGGCGTGACATTTACTGCCTGTTCCAACACACTTGCTTGTTGAAACTTTTCGTGAGACCACAACCCCTCACGTCTTGGAGAAGCGATCTATTCATCTATGGAGCTCCTGTTGACTGTGGGCGAAAATTGCGGGTCCCCGAAGTTGATCTCCCTGATCTTTGTTTTGGTATTGAGCCTTGCAAGGTTCAACAGCTGACCATCTAACCTAGTGTGAAAGCAGATTCCTTCATTTGCATTATCAAATGCGTGCTTCAGTAACAGAGCAAAGAAGATTCCGATCACTGTAGTGGCCAGGATGCGTCCTTGCTTAACACCACTGCGAATACCAAATAATTGTGATATGCTACGATAACATTGGGCTGTTCCTTTCAGGGCTTCATGTAATGATATTATTAGTCTCATCTGTTTGATTTGACTGCTCAATATAGAGATCATTTCCAAGAGTCTATCCCCACTAACCAAAACAAATGTCTTTGTCAGGTCAATGAAGACAACGTAAAAGGGCTGATTATGCTCTTGTGACTTTTCCTGGATTTGCCGACGATAAAAATATAATGTCGAATGTTGATCTTCAAGAACTGAATCTACACTGTGGCTCTGGATACACAGGCTCGGTGCATTTTGGCTGCAGCTATAATATTACTTTGACGAAGACTGCCTCCAGAGATGGTTCAATGTTGAAACTCGCTCATTTTTACAGCGTCAATGGCTGTTGGAATGACCATAGTGTTACACGAGTAGAGCTCAGAATAGTGCTCGACCTATCACTCCGTCTGCTTTCCTTTGTTATTGTAATGCCAGCGATAGATTTTAGCCGTGGTATTTTCTTACTTACATCCCCAACAGCTTATTTTGCACCATCGTATATTTGTTTAATAGTTTCTGTTTGCGGTACAGTCTAGATGTTTTGACTGAGCAGTAGACAATCTTCATATGTATAACAACGAACTGTTTGTTGAATGTGGCTTCTGACAGACCGGAAGGTGTGCAGAGTTACTGTTTTAGGACAGTGCTTGTATATTAATCAGAGCAGCGCGCTTGGCCTCAGTGTGTCATATCCCAAATTTTCACCTGAAACCATTCGACTGATTCAACAGTTTTGATCCCACATGTAGCAAGTGCTGTCTTATGATTGTGATTTCAGAGACATATTATAAGTGGTTAGCGCCAACATTGTTTTTATATAAGCAGATCTAAGAAGGGAAATCGGTCAAACCACTCAGCGATTCTTTTTTCACGTGTACAGGCTAGAGCCAACACCTGGCAAGTTAGCATCCATTTGACTCTCTCTCTCTCTCTCTCTCTCTCTCTCTCTCTCTCTCTCTTAAATCTCTCTTTCTCTATCTCAACATGAATGACTCAGATTTTAGCCAGGTAAAAAGTGAATAGATTATGTATTCAACATATTCTAAATTGAACATAACTGAAACATGCTTTGATATAATATGTTTATCGTTGCTTCATATTCATATAAGCTATTTGAATATTGGAACATATGTTACCGAGATAAAGAAATATAACACTGCAATTCTCGAACAGTATTTATTTTATTTGCGATTCATTTTCTGTAACAATTTACAATCGTTAAACGAAGGACAACTGCCTTGACTTTGTCTGGTTGACCATTAGGGACATAAACGTTAGTGTCTCTGTACGGACCATGTATCCCTGACTGAGGTGAATGACTTTCTCTGTATAGACCAGCTATCCCTAACTGGGGATGAGTTTCTCTATACGGACCAGCTATCCCTAACTGAGGAGAATGGGTTTCTCTGTACAGACCAGCTATCCCTAACTGGGGATGAGTTTCTCTGTACAGACCAGCTATCCCTAACTGGGGATGAGTTTCTCTGTACAGACCAGCTATCCCTAACTGGGGATGGGTTTCTCTGTATGGACCATCTATCCCTAACTGGGAATGAGTTTCTCTGTACAGACCAGCTATCCCTAACTGGGGATGAGTTTCTCTGTACGGACCCTGTATCCTTAACTGGGGAGGAAAGAATAGAACCACTGCACTTAGTATAAAAGACGAATGAAGGTAGGTCTGCTGGGTCTAGTAACTCCGTAATGTAAAATAGAGAGCGTAAGAAACCACCATTTCAAAAGCACAGAGAAAGGGATTTGGTGCGAGCTTCTCTTCAGGAAACATCCATTGAGTCAAAGCAGGAATAACGTGCTTACTAGGTTAACACAGGAAACAGACACGAAGACACCATCTACATTTGTGGACCAATGCTACTCAGTGAGTTGTCCTTGGAAGGTGTAGCTCTACCATTGAATGCACCTCACTTTTAGATGTTATTGCAAAACAAAGCGCTTCCAAAGTTACCATAATGTCAAGAGATATCGGATCTGTTCTGTTCAGAAACGATGCCCTCCACACTCTTGACAGAACGATAAGAAACGATGCCACCTACACTCTTGGCAGATAATAAACGATGCCCTCCCCACTCTTGACAGAACGATAAGAAACGATGCCACCTACACTCTTGACAGAACGATAAGAAACGATACCACCTACACTCTTGACAGAACGATAAGAAACGATGCCACCTACACTCTTGATTGACAAGAAACGATGCCCTCCCCACTCTTGACAGAACGATAAGAAACGATGCCACCTACACTCTTGACAGATAATAAACGATGCCATCCCCACTCTTGACAGAACGATAAGAAACGATGCCACCTACACTCTTGACAGAACGATAAGAAACGATGCCACCTACACTCTTGACAGACCGATAAGAAACGATGCCACGGGCACTCTGGACAGACCGATAAGAAACGATGCCACCTACACTCTTGACAGAACGATAAGAAACGATGCCACCTACACTCTTGACAGAACGATAAGAAACGATGCCACCTACACTCTTGACAGACCGATAAGAAACGATGCCACGGGCACTATTGACAGACCGATAAGAAACGATGCCACGGGCACACTGGACAGACCGATAAGAAACCATGCCACGGGCAATCTGGACGGACACATTCGAATTCTGGCTTTCCAGCAAATTGCAAAGTATGTAGATACTGATGGTCCTCAAAGCACAATGGTGAACAGGACTCGTGCCTTTCGTCCCCTTTCGCTTATATCTGCAGAACTCAAGTTGAATTAAAACTTCGAATTTGCTGGGTCGTGGATTTCAGTGCAATCTACGCGATATTCATCCAACTGACGATCTTCAAAATGTCACCCCTGTCCAAACCCAATGTTCTTTCTACTGGAGGATGCAGGGCCCGGATGCTGTCCCCCCAATGTCGCAGACAGAGACATAATATAGATTGGCATTTGGGAGTTGCCAGTACCCGACTTGAGTTTGATGTTTTGTTGTCGCTAGGACATGGTTACCTTTCCGCAGGTGTTATATTGTCGCTAGATGTTATATCTCTGCTGTCGCTGGACCAGTTGTAACTTCTCGCCGATTTTATGCTGTCGCTAGAACCTTCTATTCGACGTTCTTCTGTCGCTAGAGCTGTGTTAACATCTTATTAATGTCCACCTGTAACTAGAGCTGGGGTGCTTAGCCATCGATATTCTGTTGTGAGTAGCGCAAGGATACCTTCCCGTTAATGGTCTGTACCACCTAGAGCTAGGATTCCTTTCAGCCAATGCTCTGTTTCCACTATAGCCTTCAAATCGCTATTCTTTTGTCGCTAGAGGGTAAGTTCCCGCCGATGCCTTGTTGTCACTAAGGTACGTATCGTCAAATGTCCGTTGTTACTATTGCAGTAAAACAGTCCCTGTTTACGTTCTAGTTCCTTTCATCGCTTGACAGGCGTGTTTCCCGCCGATTTGATGTTGTCGCTAGGATACGGCTGCCGCCCTTGACACATTCACGTTCTGCACGTGTGATGCTCGTTATGAATTAAATAACAGCCTGACCCTTATAATTTATCTGCACCTCGCACTTCTTCCTGATTTTAATCAGCACGTACTCTCTCTCTCTGTCTCTCTCTCTTCACTCTCTCTCTCTTTTCCCTCTCTCTCTCTCTCTCTGTCTCTCTCTCTTCACTCTCTCTTTACTCTCTTTTCCCTCTCCCTCTCTCTCTCTCTCAAGCCTCCAGACACAACAGTCCCATTACCCCATTTACTCACAGCTCTCAGTCATCTATTAAAATATCAATTAAATATCCCATATGGAAAAGAGACAGACAGACGGCGCTAGCAGACCAGGACGCTGACAGAAAATGACCCTGTTATCAATGAAAAATACACCACGTGCATAACCTGACACATTTTTGTAAGATATATATTTGCGCCCGATCCTCCTATCACTACACTCACTTAATACCACATATTCGCATAGGGACCATTATTGTGATCGGCTTCATCTATTCCATTCAGCGCCCCTAAGGAAGAATCATTGACTTACTCGGTCTATAGATAAAGCCAATGTAATCGGGGAGCTTATCCGACCTTTTGTCAACACGGTATCGATTGCTACAAAAGCATAATTCAAGGGGGTTACCCATCTAAACGGGTAGATTTTTGGATCCCTGGTAATATGGCGGATAATTTGGTGGGGAGAAGACCAATCAACTGACATAACCGATGATGCTAAACCAGTGTTCATTCTACGAAAGCAATGAAGTGAGAAAAATAGAATGTTGACAGACAGGAGAACTAATTATCTAACAGAATAAACGAAAACATGAAGGTTATATTATTTTAAAACATTTTCAATTCGGCAAACTGTAGGTATTATGAGGCATCTAATCGAACAGACTTGGCCTGATATAACGATGGCTCTTCATGTTAGGCTAACAGAGACCTTCTCTTCTTCCTAGGCTTACATACTAGGCTTAGACAACCCTTCTGTTCTTATAAAGCTTACAGGGCCCTTCTCTTCTTCCTAGGCTTACATAGCCCTCTTCTCACGAGACTTACAGAGCCCTTCTCTTTTTACTAGGCTTAAGGAGCCCTTCCTACTATGTTTACAGAGCTCTTCTCTTCTAACTATGCTTACAGAGCTCTTCTCTTCTTACTAGGTTTACATAGCCCTCTTCTTACGTGGCTTACAGAGCGCTTTTCTTACTATGCTTACATAGCATTTCTCTTCTTACTAGGCTTAAGGAGCCCTTCTTACTATGCTTACATAGCCCTTCTCTTCTTACTAGGCTTACATAGCCCTCTTCTTACGTGGCTTACAGGGCGCTCTTCTTAATATGCTTACAATGCGCCTCTCTTCTTACTAGGCTTAATGAGCCCTTCTTACTATGCTTATATAGCCCTTCTCTTCTTACTAGGCTTACAGAGCCCTCTTCTTACTATGCTTATATAGCCCTTCTCTTCTTACTAGGCTTACAGAGCCCTCTTCTTACTATGCTTATATAGCCCTTCTCTTCTTACTAGGCTTACAGAGCCCTCTTCTTACTATGCTTATATAGCCCTTCTCTTCTTACTAGGCTTACAGAGCCCTCTTCTTACGTGGCTTATATAGCCCTTCTCTTCTTACTAAGCTTATACATAGTCTACTTTTTTCTTTCTTTGTGTGCGTGATTCTGTTCCAGTGTGGCTCTGTGTGTGTGTGTGTATGTGGCTTATAGTTTCTATCGGACAAGGCTGCGGGTCCCACTCACAACAGTCGTATTCTACTACACATCTGGCATGTAACATTGCTACTGTACTTTGTTCCCCATTTGTGCCTCAGTAACAGACAAGGGCTTATTATGTATTATTATTATTTTTCATGGATGCCGTTCACCAACAGGAAATTGTAGCCAAGAGTAACATAAGAGTTAGGTGAAAAATACTGACCAAGACGTCACGGTTAGGTGAAAGATACTAACCAAGATTCCACCTCACCTCAGGGTTAGGTGAAAGATACTGACCAATATCCCACCTCAAGTCAGGGTTAGGTGAAAGATACTGAGCACGATCCCACCTCACGTCAGGGTTAGGTGAAAGATACTGACTAAGATCCCACCTCACGTCACGGTTAGGTGAAAGATACTGACCAAGATCCCACCTCACGTCAGGGTTAGGGGAAAGATACTGACCAAGATCCCACCTTACGTCACGATTAGGCGAAAGATACTGACTAAGATCCCATCTCACGTCAGGGTTAGGTGAAACATACTGACCAAGATCCCACCTCACGATAGGGTTAGGTGAAACATACTGACTAAGACCTTTCATTGCAATTAAACTCGGCACAGCAAAACGGCCATGGAGGGCAATGTCAAACCTTCAGTTGTAGCTCAACTCTGCAAGTCATTACGGCTCTTGAGGATAATGTAAAACCTTTAATTGCGGCTAAACTCGGCAGGGCAAAACAACACTGGAAGAGCATGTCAAACTTTTAATTGCGGCTAAACTCGGCACGGCAGAATCACTCTTTAGGAACATGTCAAGCCTTTCATTGCGTACAAGAGAACAACCATGGCATTTCAAGCTCTTCGTGTACGTTACATGTAAGTTATTCGAATACTCATGACGTAAAGTAGAAAATATATATAGAATATTTTGATCCCGACAAAAGACATCGCTTTGCTGGACACAATTTTGAAAGAAAATGTGGGGATCTCCCTGGTAGGAGGTAAATAACGCTATAAGTGGGAGGATACCATCCCAAAAGTGCCCGCCAGATTGAATTGTTAAGACAAGAGACGGTAGGACATTGAAGATCCATTGAATGAGAGTGATTTGCCCCTTGTCATTGCAGCCAGGGACTAATTTCGTTGCCATGTTTTTCCGATGTTCGCAGTTAGGAAACAATATTATGTGGTGCAGGAAGTCACAGTATCACCAATACAGTTTGTGTTTAACACCCCCTCCAACACACCTGTTCATACTATCACCCACCACACAACGCCACTCGACCTCAGCTTCCCAGGTACATTAAGATTCACATATTATCAGCGATATTGTTCACACGTTCAGGACATAACAGACCGAAGCTGTCTTTAGACATTGTTAGTGTGCTATGACGCGAGTGGCATAGCGGTATTAGTGCGAATATAAACGAGGAGGTTAGTGGTGTTCGTGTGATGTGACGCCAGGAGGTTAGAGGTGTTCGTGTGATGGGACGCCAGGAGGCTAGTAGTGTTCGTGTGATGTGACGCCAGGAGGCTAGTGGTGTTTGTGTGATGTGACGCAAAGAGGCGAGTGGTATTAGTGTGATGTGATGCGGTAATTAAGAGATAAGAATGGGTCCACCTCGCTGATAGAATAACAGATTATCGTAGTCATCGTAACCATTGACGGGGAATGCACCGGGTCGGGCAATGGGACGGCAGGGTTTGTTCACCAGCTGATAAGTACTAACACTTCTGATATTCTCGATGCCATGGTGTGCTTAATCAGGTTGGGACTTTTCTGCCGAGTGAGAGGTCAGGTTGTTGCTGAGCGTAGAGGGACATACAACACAACCTTCATTACGAGAATGGAGATGAAAGCATCGACATCAGCTGTGGAATGGCTATCTCTTGAACAAAAGAATAATTGAGTTTAACTTGGAATCCTTATATTGTAAGCTATAGAAGACTTGGTCAAGACATGAGGAAATCAAATCTCCAGTGATGTGCTGCCATGGTCACTCTGGTGTTTTGGGAAATGAAAGAGCTGACATCCTGGATTAGCAGGCATCCAAAATGGACACATTGGATACGGATAGAGGTAATACTATGAAGTGTATCAATGACCGCTTAGTGGATGGCTACACTGCAATAGATAAATCAGTAATGCATGGATGACAGAACTTTGAAGAGTACTTCTTCGCTTACGTGAACATTTGATAGTTTACACTACATCAGGTTTGGTTTTAATTGTTAGTACTACGTAATACGTTGATGAACAATTAAGAACTACAAGCGATGTGAGAAAACATTTCAGAACTACATATGCGAGAAGTGACATTTCATACCTACTTAACAAATACATTAACATCACGAAAGTTCATCATAGTGGATCGACTCCTGCAGAATGTTATCGACGAGTGACAATCTGTCCTTTATGATCATGCCAGAGAGTCGTTTACCATTAAGATGCTTCTTTCATGTTTATTGTCCGGTGTTGAGATGCGTATTTAGTTTCAGTTTTTGCGGTCACTAGAAAATGTAGTGTTTTGGCGATGCTCTGCGAGGAATAAGTCAGGAGCGGATAACAGACAAGATAAAAGAGCACACTTTTGTACACCAAAAATGGGATAAGGGGAGGGGGAGAAGAGCATACAAACCTTCTCCCATCCAATGGCATATGTGTGCCTACAATAGATACATTATATAAACAACAGATTAAATAAAATTTAAGTAAAACTACAAATACGTCTCGAAGGAACGAAACCCAGAACATCCGTTGGGATCTCAGAGAACAAACATGAGCTTCTAAAACGTTCCAAGCTTGATGTAAGAAGTGTGTAAAGATGGCTGAGGTTGGGACAAGTCACTTAACAATAGAGTCTACATTGCCATAAAGGTCATACCTGTAAGAGGACTCCAACTGCTTTGACGCAAACTTCTCATGCGGGTAAAATAGAACGGTGGACGTATGTTTCGCAAGGAGTATATTGGAGACGTTAATACATTGTGACAATACCAGGATATATATATATATATATATATATAGATATATCGACGTCATTGGTACATCAAGTATTATCGGCGCATGATTCTTCTTCACATTGACTTTTAGATGAGTGAAGCGGACGAAATCTGTAGAGTGGCCAGAAGCGAGGTGTGAAGAAGGGTAATGCGATGTCAGAGCAGTCTACGCGACAGCTTCACTTTGAGAAATTGCGTTATTCCAGAATTCTAGAATTTGATCAGAAGAGAGGAAGTCAGTATTGACGTGACAATTATAAGAGTGTATTCCTAGCGCGTGCCAGTATTTCATTGAGACTGTGGTGAAGTGGGCGTAGTAGTCGTACTTGAGTGCCGCGAGGTCTGTTTCTTGTGGATGCACGTGGCTGACCTCACGCGTGAGCACTCCACTGCAGTCAGAATTGTTACATCAATTGTATAGGGGCTGTCGCCTTTTGCTGCGACACTGAAGGGCATTGGGGGAGATGGGGTTCCGGTCGTTGGAGTGGCTTCTTTGATGTAACTGGCATAGCAACATTCACCCAGACAACTAAATGACAGGCGACAGCATGCAAATGTCATATAAGTAAAAGAAATGTTAACGTATAAAGGATAGAGTAATGTATCCCCCTCACTTATTCACACAATGTATCCCACTCACATGTTCACACAATGTATCTCACCAACATGTTCACACAATGTATCCCACCAACACATTTACACAATGTATCTCTCCATGTCCACACAATGTATCTCCCCCCCCCCCTCACCCGTCCAACACGTTCACACAATGTATCCCTTCATCACGTTTACACAATATACATCACGTTCATACAATGTATTCCTTCATCCCGTACACACAATGTATCCCTCAACACGTTCACACAATGTATCCATGCCTCCCGTTCACACAATGTATCCCTTCCTCCTGTTCATACAATGTATCATTTCCTCCCGTTCACACAATGTATCCCCCCCCCCCCCCCAATCCCGTTCACACAATGTATCCCTCCATCCCGTTCACACAATATATGCCCCAACACATTCACGCAATGCCAGAAACTAATCTGATTGTAAGTGTCTAGGCGTGGGACCACTGCGGCACAGAGGCGAATAGTTACGTAGAACGAAAAGACAACAGTTTGGCGATCTCTGACCCTGATATTAGTTAAATCAAGCTTCCATATATATATATATATATATCTTTGTAGTATTCGTTTATAATTCTTTCGTTGTCTTTAAAACAAAATGTCAATGTCTCCAATGTTCTCTTGTACGAGATAACAGTTACTGTCCATTGCAGTTCACAAACACGTCCAACTTTCCCTTCGAGTGATATTTTTCTGTACCAGTGGGGTTTTCCCAGTATATCAGATTCTGTACAGTCATGTAGTATGTGATATGCATTCTGGGGTGTCTGTTCGCATACACACATTGTTGATTGCTCAGCACAACAATTTGCTCTTGTCTGTTTAGCTTTTGGTAATCCCTTTGTGTTAATGTTGGTGGTTCTATCATTGACTTGATCATCATTTTCTTGTGTTAGTATGTGATTGGTACATCTGGTCGCTTATCTACAGCACATTCCCCTGCCAGTCGATCTGCATTCGTGTCTCCCGGAATTCCCCAATCACGCGACATGCACTGCTTGACAACATTGTTTCTGAGACTACAGTGCTCATCTGTCAGAAATACTACAGGTTGTAGACCCTGAATGGTATTCAATAATTTATCATTTGCCACCTTGATTGTCTGAATTTCTGCATCATAATTATGGCATAATTTTCCAATGGAAACTCTGGCTTTATTTCTAATATTGTTTGGGAATTCTATGTACACATCAGCTACCTCCATTCTGAACTGAATTCTGTGCTGGCCCATCTGTGTATACTCGGACCCAGAGGTCTTGTGGGAATTCTTCATCCAGGGAACTCAGAGTAACTGACCTACGTTGCGCACTGTTCTGTTCACCCTTGTCTAATATTATTTTCATTGTTTCTTTGTAGATATACTGTTAGTCCATGCTACTCTTTCCTAGAGATTTATTCTAGTTCTGACTTTAGGTAGATTCGCTATGAAGTCCTTTGGTCTGGTGCATACAACTGCTACGTGTGAGTCGACCCAATGATAAGTTTTGAAATGTGCCCTTCATTGGACGACTCGGCATGCACATGAACGTCTCTGCCTGTGTTAATGCCTCCTTGCCTCTACGTTCTCTTAGTGCTTAAACCATCACCCATTTTCTCCATCGCCACTGCATGTGTCGATTTCATTGACCTTAAGCGCCAGGTTTTGAACATTCTTTACCTCTTTTAGTGCGGAGTTTGCTGCGGAGCACCACGCTGGGGATTGTTATTCCAGATGAAGTCATATACCCTGTTGGTAAACTTTGTCGAGTATTTTCCCGTTTGTCCACCCCCTTTTCATTCCATGCGGCGTATCGGAAATATGATGTAAGGCCCATATTATTTAGTCCCACTGCATTTTCTCAGGATGCCAACTTCCTCCTGAATTGTTTGGCAGTCATGTGGACGTATTGCCTCCATGTGGAAGTATTGCATCCCTGTGGACGTGTTGCCACCATGTAGACGTGTTGCCTCAATGTAGACGTGTTGGCTCCATGTAGACGTGTTGCCTCCATGTGAACGTGTTGCCTTCATGTGGACGTGTTGCATCCACGTGGACGTGTTGCATCCATGTGGACGTGTTGCCTCCATGTAGACGTGTTGTGTCCATGTGGACGTGTTGCGTCCATACGGTCATGTTGGCTCCATAGGGACGTGTTGCATCCATGTGGACGTGTTGTTTCCATGTAGACGTGTTGTGTCCATGTGGACGTGTTGCGTCCATACGGACATATTGGCTCCATAGGGACGTGTTGCGTCCATGTGGACGTGTTGCCTCCATGTGGACGTATTGCATCCATGTGGACGTGCTGCATCCATGTGAACATGTTTCCTCCACTTGACGTGTTGCCCTCATGCGGACGCGTTACCTTCATGCGGGCGTATTGCCTCCGTGTGGACGTGTTGCCTCCATGTGGACGTGTCTCCTCCATGTGGACGTGTTGCCTCCATAGGGGCGTGTTTTCTCCATGGGGACGTGTTGCCTACTTGTGGACGTATTGCTCCTATGGGGACGTATTGCCGCCATGCGGACACGTTATCTCCATGTGGACGTGTTGCCTCCATGGGGACGTGTTACATCAATGTGGACGTGTTTGCCTCCATGTGAACGTGTTGACTCCATGTGAATGTGTTGGCTCCATTTTAACGTGTTGCCTCCACGGGGACGTGTTATATCAAAGTGGACGTGTTGCCTCCATGTGAACGTGTTGCCTCTATGTGAATGTGTTGGCTCCATGTGGACGTGTTACATCAATGTCGACCTGTCATCGAAAGTAACTCCATGATACGTGGTGTTCTTATTTTCACCCAGGAGATCTTTATTTATATGTTTTAACTTCAATTATTGTTTGTTTTGAGAAGAGAGTAAAATGCGAAGTGCTGCCTTTTTACCGTTTCAACGTTAACACACCATCTATTTGCGTATGAAGGTATACATCAATATCTCTGGTGGCCAATGATGTTGCATGTTCCTGTGTGCACCATATTACCAACTCATCAGCTTACATTGCAGCTTGTGTTCCTTGTTGCAGTTGAGCAATCATTGATGAAGACTATGAAAAGTTTAGAGCCCTTTACTGAGGCCCACCATGAGCGGGCAAATTTTATTACTCTTGAGACCATCACTCCATTATTTTTCAGATTTTTTTAAGATCCCGTCTTTCTAAACTTTATGAAAAACTTTCCTTAAGTCTGTCTATGCTGCTAGTACGAACTTCTTGTTTGTGAGTCTTGATCTTATGCGAGAGAAAGAATGCCTGATATTCAGTGGAGTAGCATTTCCTAAAACATGCCAGCTGTGGCACACTGAGGCTTTGTCTCTGGAGATACCACTGTGGCCTTAGGTTAATGATACTTACCAATGTTTTACAGGGGCGGCTTGTGGGGTTGATGATACTTACCCTTATTTTACAGGGGCGGCTTGTGAGGTTGATTATACTTACCGCTGTTTTACAGGGGCGGCTTGTGAGGTTAATTATACTTACCGCTGTTTTACAGGGGCGGCTTGTGAGGTTGATGATACTTACCACTGTTTTACAGGGGCGGCTTGTGAGGTTGATTATACTTACCGCTGTTTTACAGGAGCGGCTTGTGAGGTTGATTATACTTACCGCTGTTTTACAGGGGCGGCTTGTGAGGTTGATTATACTTACCGCTGTTTTACAGGTTGACTGCTCTATAGTTAAAAGTGTTGGGGCTGTCTTTGGAATGGTATCATGATTGATTTTGTTTCATGTCTGCGGGACTGTACTCGATGTTCACCAGATTTTGAAGATCTGCCTGTAACTAATTCGGTCAATTTAGTCGTTCAGCGAGAAAATAAGTGTTCCGTGTTTCTATTCGTATTTATATTTGTCGTTTCCATTAGTTCATTTATTTATTTATTTTTTTCTCCGCGGCAAAGACATTTTGCTCGAGACTTAAAATAATTAAAAATTGATGATCATACTTGCTCAAGTGATTATGGTTACCAGATAAAGTACAGCATCAATCTAGGAAAACAAATACTGTAAAAACAGGAAAGACGGTTTCTTGTTAGTGTATACTTTAGGAATCAACAAGTCAAAACTAAAATCCATACTTCAGAACAGCAGAAAGAAATGGGCATAAAAGGTAAAGGAAGTTCTGACCGTAAAAGAAAGCATTGGAGACGAGTATAGTAGGCCACAGCTTGTGTCATGTGAGGTGGGCAATTCCCTTCCTAGCAGTCTTTTCCTTCCCAAAACCTACCTCGGGTACGCAACCATTTACAGCTGTGTCGAGTGGATTGTGCTGATTGCAGGCAGAAGTTAACCTCCCTATCTCTGCCGTCAAGTGCTATAAAACGTTAAATATTTTCATCTTCTGGATTCTTGGTCGATAACTGACTCGTCAGTCTGACTGGATCTTCCAGTGAAGCATCACGATTCTTACACTTTGTTAGTTAAACGGCCTTACATCATACCGTCCCCGTCTCTGGTTCATGATTTTAATGTTAGCTTGTATGATTCTTAAACAAGCTATCTTAAGACTGTCCCTCTTTGAACTCCATTATTGGGTCTACACCATCATCGAAACTTATATTCTATTGACTTTGCGCGGCACATATCGAGCGACGGAAATATTCGCAATGCTAAAGCTGAAGCGAGTATTGTCAATTGCGGTTGGTTAAAGAGCACTGTTAAGTTAAACAAGGTAGACGCTCAAGTTCTAATAATAAACTGCAGGCAGAAGTAAGTACCATTACTTTCCCTGCACAACTGATCTGCGCTGTCTGTGTTATAGAACTACCTGGAATAGAAATGCTCTTTGCCGTGAAGGTAATTGTGAATGTCGAGGACAGGTCGAGTGGCTATAAGTGCATACCTGCGAGGTGTCTGTCGTGATTCCAGTGCCCCGGTAAGTTGTTTACTTTAGGTCGATAGCTTTACATCCGACTAGAATTTTCACACTTCTTTCTGCTCCCCGAGGGTAGACATTTTGTTAGTATCGATCTTTTATGACTGGAGAATAAACTGCGTGACGGGTACGAGTACTTGACAAGATTACATGACGAACTTCCAAGATCGCCAAGATAGATATTTGATTTATATTTGCTGGTCGATGAGCTGCGTGTTTGGTATCTTTAATAGATCTCTCCCACTCCGAGACCAGAACATGTAATCAAATGTGTTTAGTGATAGGAGAATTTATGCAGATCCATGCAGCTTTTGGAGATCTGAGCGTCGGAAGTAGTTGCCACTTTGAGTGACATTTTTTGTCTCGATTGCTAAACTTCTTGATCGAATTTGCATCGTCGATTCAAAATGTAATCATCAGGTCGCTGTTTTGTTTCTTCCCTTCTCAGATTTAGGCTTGAATCCACTATCTTCTGTGTATTAGGCTAGTGTTTTATCTACTCAACCAGCTTGAGACGATGAGATGGATTTTGAATTTGGAACTGGTATAAACTAGTGACCTACATTTCAGCATCCATTGCGGTCGGTCCACAACATTCTACTGGAACAGCGCATCACAATATCAAGTTCGAGTCAATTTAATGTTGCCTTTCTAGCTCCCTGTTGAGTATAAGAGCTGAACTGCCTCTACCAGAAACACTCATGAGAAGATTACTTCAGCTATGCCATGTGCCGCCACTACTATTTTGGAAACATTCGTCTTACTTCGTGTTTGGGGATATCCCTCTATGTCTTCGCATACTTACATGCCGCCATACAACCTCTGGTCTGACCCCTTTTGTCATGCTTGGAGTAGTGCTGTAGCCATAGTTTATGCTCCACAACATCTTGCCAGTTACGACAGGTTCCTCCAAGCCAGAGATGAGTTCATCGACACGTTGTCCTATCTTGAGAGTAATGGACCTTGTAACAGCGCCCTAGTTACGTGGTTCATCGACCAGAAGAGTAAGAATGCCAATCACAGATATCAAGACCGGGTTCGTAAATTTGTAACGACAAACCCCAGTTTACCAAGTTAGTGGAATGGGTACCTGACTGTGTTTGGAGTTAGGGAAAATAAGACAGCAAGGAACAACAACCCCTTACCACATATCAAAGACTAAGAAGACTATTACATCACTTGATTTAAGTTACAAATTCCTGCAGCCAAACGACAACCCAACCTATCTGGGAGTCACATTTGATCGGCGCATGACATGGAAAAGTCAGATTGAGAGAAACCGAATGAAAGCCAGAGAAAGAATGGTAATCATGAGGAAACTTGCTGGCACAAGCTGGGGAGCAGACGAAGGCATACTAAAGAGACTGTACACTGGAAGAGTGAGACCAGTTCTCGAGTATGGCATTGCGGCATGGACAACATCAGCGAAGGCGAACTTCGATAAAGTTAACAAACTTCAAAACCAAGCCATGAGAATTATAACAGGTGGCATGAAGTCAACGCCAATTGTAGAACTTGAAAAGATTACAAAACTGCAATCCATGACCGATAGAAGAGACTGCAGAGCCCAGCTGCAGTCAGAGAAACTCCGAAGACTGACCGACCATCCAATGCACCAGAGACTAAACAATTTGGGAAATAGGAACCTAAAGCGGAGACACTTTGCAGAAATAGCCAAAGCAAAGATGCACGAAGATCCCATAAACGCACTAACAACACCAAAACCCATCACTACTGTACGAAAACCTACCTGGAGGCAGGATATATTTCCAGAGGTGGTAGAAAATATACCAGGTATTGCAAACAAAAACTGCCAGACTGAAAAACAAAGGAGAGATACTACCCTAAGCTTCATAACGAAAAGCTACCCAAGCATGGACTGGACCCATGCATACACCGACGGTTCTGTAACAAACACAACACAGAACGGAGGGGCAGGAGCATTCCTGAACCTACCAAATGGCAGAAAAATAACACTGTCATTCGCTACTGGTAAGTACACAAGCAATTTCAGAGCGGAGGCAGAGGCACTGAGGGCGGCAGTGGAAGAAATGGTGACACACAGTGAAAATGAGAGCCATATAGTCCTTCTGACAGATGCTCTGGCCGTAGTCACAGCGCTAAAAAGCCAGAAAAACACTGAGCTTAATGACTTAAGAGCAGCACTCTGCAAACTGTGCCAGCAGTCCGCACCAAAAAGGGTAGTGGTACAAAGGGTTCCGTCACACTGCAACATCCAAGGCAACGAGGAGGCAGACAGACTGGCAAAAGAAGGTGCAAGACTACCACAAACAGATACCAGTATGACGTACGAAGAGTCAAAACGGCTTATCAAAGCCAGATACATGACCAAATGGGAAACCGAACATACTGGTTACACCAAAAACGATGCCTATTACCAGTTGAACCGAAGAGAGCAGGTCGTTGTCTTCAGACTTCGCACTGGCCACAATAGACTGAGGTACCACCTATTCAACAAATTGAAGATAGGGTGTACCGACGAATGCCCGTGCGGTACTGGTAAAATGACCGCTGAACATCTGCTGCAGAACTGCCCGACATACGAGGATCAGAGAGAGCAGATGTGGCCATTACCAGTGGAACTGCAAGACAAGCTCTATGGCAGTGGCGACAGCCTCAGGATGACCGCCGCTTTTTTCGAAAAAATAATGGTTACTGTCTGACTGCGTACGCAGAAGAAGAAGAAGATTTAAGTTACACACTTCTACAGGACAAACTTGACTTGATATGTACGTTTACATTTATCAGGGCTGCACAGAACAAAATTAGTATTCTCAACAACATGACTTCAGATGAACAACCATCCTGCAGGTAAACTCATGCCCCCACAGCACTGGCTGGAAACTACTCTTCCGCGTCACTGAGCTCCGTAAATGAAGCGGGCTCTCTGTAGAAACGCTTCGTTGAGTAGTCGACATATATTTGCTGAACCTAGTGCCCTATAGTCCACGGTAAACATCGAGTTGGTTGTCCTTGAGACTGATACAATAGTGCCTCGCCAAATTATTCAATTTCCATCAACAAAAGTCTCTACCGCAACGTAATCTGGATCAAGCAATCGTAGTTTGAGGAAAAACAACACAGGAAAAAATTCTAACAACGTTACCGGAACTTGTTGTTTCCACAGTTAACATTGTTCGGGCCCTATAGCAAGTTCTTAATTCTCAGTCGATCTGTACTTCTACAGGGGCAGTTGTCCCTGTGCAGGTCTTAGTTCTCAGTCGACCTGTACTTCTACAGGGGCAGTTGTCCCTGTGCAGGTCTTAGTTCTTAGTCGACCTGTACTTCTACAGGGGCAGTTGTCTCTGTGCAGGTCTTAGTTCTCAGTCGACCTGTACTTCTACAGGGGCAGTTGTCCCTGTGCAGGTCTTAGTTATCAGTCGACCTGTACTTCTACAGGGGCAGATGTCCCTGTGCAGTTATCATCTCTGGTATGAGCTGGATATAGTCGGGAAAAGGATTTCCTGCTTAGTGGGCTAGGTTTGAGCAGCTTAATACTCTTCTGCGTTGGGAGACATGCTAACGGTGGGTGGTTAACCGATGTACGATTTCAGTTTAATAAACTCAAACACTAGATCAAAGTAGACCCGCAACCTGTCAGGCTCCATCTATTCGGCTCTAAACAAACCACCTAACCATGGTCGGTGAAACGCCATGTCACACATTTAGTAGCCTCCTACGACAATGCTCTCTGTGTGGCAGTGGTGCTATTCTTGACCTTGTCACACACAAAGATCGCCGCAGACCACTATAGGAAGTGTTCTATAAAAATAAAGTCTTATTTCAATGTTTATTTTAATAATTCCACTTTAAAACCGGCCAAAAGTCACGTGTTGTGCACGCGCAGCTACAGCAAACTCTCATTGATCGCATGTCACGTGCGTACTCATCTCCTACACAGAATTCAAAGCATGTGTGTGTGTGTGTGTGTGATTGACCAGGACAAAGATGAAGATCATGTCGGAAGGGCGGGATTGTCCTTCGGGAATGAAAGCTGGGGAATGTCAAACTTCACTGAATCACAACAGTTTGTCATTCCAGGAAGGAAGCTCTCTGTTTGTAATCGAAGACCAGTTGTTGACTGTGTCCTGCCAAATTGATTTGCCCTTATTTGCTTTACATTTTGTACTGTGGATCCAATGTTGGGTTCAAATATAACATTTTATTCTGTAATGTGGATCCTGATATTGGGTTCATATATAAACACTACATTATATAACGTGAATCCTCATATTGGGTTCAGATATTGTATTCATAAAAATGTGATGTTGGGCGAGAATACCCGTGCTGAGTTGAGTTGATTCTTGACGACGTCTCTGTGCTTGCAGGTTACTGCGGCTTTTTTTAAAAACCCGTGACGTACATTAGAAGGTGTAATGTGCTCCTTCCTGAGGTAGTGCAATCCTAGGCTTCTCAGTAAGTTCAAAACTGTAATTACAGCCTCGCTCTCTGCCTCGTTGGCTAATCTGTAGAGATAGCAGCCTCGCTCCCCGAGTCGTTGGCTAGACTGTAGAGATTACAGCCTTGCTCCCTGCCTCGTTGGCTAGACTGTGGAGATTACAGCCTCGCTCCCTGCCTCGTTTGCTAGACTGTAGAGATTACAGCCTCGCTCCTTGCCTCGTTGGCTAGACGGTGGAGATTATAGCCTCGCTCCCTGCCTTGTTGGCTAGACTGTGGAGATTACAATCTAGCTCCCTGCCTCGTTGGCTAGACTGCTGTAACATAGCTTATTTCCAGGAGTACGAACGTTGACGTGAGACGAGGCTTAGATCAGTATGTTTCACTCATCTTAGATCAGTATGCTTCACTCATCTTAGATCAGAATGCTTCACTCAGCTTTGATCAGTTTTCGCTCCTATGAAGCTGTCATCTGGCCTTTTTTTCCACACTAAGATAAGCAACGCGATGACGCTCGGTGTAGTTCTTTAGCATATTGTGTCGCCAGAGGTCATCTCTCAGAGGTATGGATAATTTAGTATGTCATATCTTGTTTCATTATTTCAAAAGGCCGTTATACTTTCTCACCACATTGCCTTACTCAACACAGAACAGAAGAAAGTACTCATTTTTACAGATGGGTAGTCGAAAGGACCCACCGACTAGATAAAGAACCCGACCTTTTAGCTACTAGAGACTTGCACTCTAGTCGACCTGCCAGTCATATTGTTTCAATGTTTGTATTTTACTGGTATGAAAATAGATGAGATACGTTAATAAGCAGACAGTGTTGTATGAATTGCAAGTCTCTACACATATAGAAACCAGTTGACTAAATTATGTATATAAATACCAACATACGTATATGTATACCCATAACACTCCAATGCACCAAGTGCCGATACAAATTTGAACAATCCAATACACTGCTTGCCGATACCTCTTTGAACAGTCCAACTCACCGCGTGTCAATAACTCTTTGAACAGTCCAATACACTGCTTGCCGATAACTCTTTGAACAGTCCAATACACTGATTGCCGATACCTCTTTGAACAGTCCAACACACCATGTTCCGATAACTCTTTGAACAGTCCAATACACTGCTTGCCGATAACTTTTTGAACAGTCCAATAAACAGCTTGCCGATACCTCTTTCAACAGTCCAATACACCGTGTGTTGATACCACTTTGTACAGTCAAACACACCGTGTGTTGATACCTCTTTGAACAGTAAAAAAACACCGCGTGCCGATAACTCTTTGAACAGTAAAAAAACCGCGTGCTGTTAACTCTTTAAACAATCAAACACACCGCGCGTCGATACTTCTTTGAACAGTCAAACACACCGCGTGTCGATACCTCTTTGAACAGTCAAACACACCGCGTGTCGATACCTCTTTGAACAGTCAAACACACATTATTATTATGTTTATCTCCGTGACCCTCCTTATCAAGGATAAGACAAACGTTGCAGCTGATCCCTGACATGACGAGTGTGCTCTGACAGGACGCGTGTGCTCTGACATGACGCGTGTACTCTAACAGGACGCGTGTGCTCTGACATGACGAGTGTGCTCTGACAGGACGCGTCTGCTCTGACAAGACGCGTGTGCTCTGACAGGACGCGTGTGCTCTTACAGCGGGGTTTCCTGTAGCATCCTGCGTTACATAATTTGGCTGCTAAACTCATGTACAACCCTGTTTAATGACATTTTAAGTCGTATTGGCAAGTTGCAGTAGATCTTTTCTAAGCTTTACACGTCGTGTCGTGTCATCTCATAACTTCCCTGACTGCTTTCCTTTACTTATTTTATACTTGACTGTTCCTGTTGTTACACAATTAATTATTGTGTAAGGATTCCAACCTTCGTGCTCTTATTTCAACAACAGGCAGTCTTATTTGAGTGTATCAAAGCATCAACAAATATGGATTATCCAAGTCTAACTCTCGTGCAACGCTGAAAGTACTTCTTCACGAAAACAGCTGCAGCCGCAGCGAACCAATGACCTGTGTAGGAAAACTACAACTGCGTTCTTGCAGTTTGTTTCATTTTTATTTTGTTTGTATTTGCGTTTGCCTAATTTCTCTATTCTCCGAGGCGGTATACGTTGCACTAAGCCTTTATTTTTGCGCCTGTCGGTCCAGTGCATCTGACTTCGAGATGCATTTTATGTAAGAGCCTGCTTCCTCCTGCATTTTCTAACGGATTGCTTCCTCGGGATAACGGCCGGTGCTGTAATTGGGGAGCGAACACAGCAACTTCTGGTTATGAACCGTATCACTCAACCATTAGCCCACGCCGTCCCTTAGTTTGTTTTATTACAAGTTTAGCCTTATATTTGGCGAAATACGGCCGCCCTTTTCAACCACAGACATATTTGTTAGTTTGTTAGTTATGCCATGTCCCTCTTTCTGTATTATTATTTTCAATGAATTGAAACTGTCAACATTTGATTATAACAATGACATATGAAGTTGGTTGTGTTCAAACAGTCAATCATTTTATTTCTTAGCTTTCCTCTTTAAATGTTTTGTTTTTCATTTCACTTACTGGCCTTATAAAACTATAATTAATCATCGACAAGGGACTGACAGATTTATTGATCGCAAATGTTAATTATTCTTTGAGTTATTCTGCCTCCTTTTCAAGGTACATAATTTAACGGTCATTCTCCAGCAGCAGATGAATCGTCACGATCAATATTTTGTAGACACACATAAACACATACCAACACACACAACAACACAACACACACACACACAGATAACACATCAGCACATACATGCATCAGCACAAACACACATCAGCACATACACACATCACACATATAAACACCACATATGCAGACACCACACATACATATACTAATACATGAACATACATACATGAATAAACTAACACATACACACACCAACACATACGCATACCAACACATGCACACAACACATACACAGACCAACATATACCCACACACCAACACATACAAATACACACAAACACATACAGACACCAACACATACCCACACATACATACACACACACCAACTCATACATACACAGACCACCACATACATACACACACCAACACATACATAGATCAACACATACATACACACATACCAACACATACACACACATCAACACACACATCAACAAACATAAACACATTCAGACACCAACACATTACCCACACACCAACACATACATACACACACATTAACACATACATACACACCACTACATACATACACACATACAAACACGTATCCACACACACACACATACATATACACAGCAACACATACATGCACACCCACCAACACATACACACACACCAACACATACATACACACACCAACACATACATACACACACCAACACATACCCAGACACCAACACATACCCACACACCAACACATACCCACACACCAACACATACCCACACACCAACACATACCCACACACCAACACATACACACACACCAACACATACCCACACACCAACACATACACACACACCAACTCATACCCACACACCAACACATACCCACACACCAACAAATACATATACACACCAACACATAACCACACATCAACACATACATACACACACCAAGACATACCCCCACACCAACACATACACACCCACCAAGACATACATACACACACCAACACATACATACACACATACATCAACACATACATCAACACACACATACACACACCAACACATACCCCACACCAACACATACACACACCAACACATACATGCACACACATCAATACATACATCAACACATACATACACACATCAACACATACATCAACACATACATAAACACACATCAACACATACATCAACACATACACACACCAACACATACATACACACCAACACACACACAAATACATACACACACAAGCACGTACACACACCAACACATACGCATACCAACACACACACACACACTACCACATACACACACACTAACACATACACACACCTACATATACACACACCAACACACTCACACACCAACACACACATCTACCAACACAGACACACACAACAACAATAACACATATACACATGCAAGGAGCTTGTCATTAGTATTTATCCTGACTATGAATGAGTAGAAAGAACAAGTTGAAATTTGGAACATATGTAGCTCATTCAATTTGTACTGGACTTGAGAAGTATGAATTTCCCTCCTTGACGGGTTTACCCTGTATTGTGCATTACGTGTATTGTGCCTCATTGATCGGATCTGCTACTCTAACGGTTTGTCAGAACAATGGAGAAATCAGAGGCCAGAACTGTGATAACATTCTTGATATTGCAGGGAAAAACACCTACAGAAATACACAGGAAGATGGAACCAGTGTTTGAGGAATTGTGTCCTTCGTATGTTTCTGTAAAAAACTGGTGTAAGCATTTTAAGTGTGGCCGTTCCCATGCTGCTGATCTTCCAAGACCAAGAAGACCATCCTCTGAGTGCAGCGATGAAAATGCTGCAAGAGTGAAGAAAATCGTTGACCAGGATAGGAATATGACAAACGCAGAGATATCTAGGTCATTAAAACCTAATGAAAGTACAGTTTTTATAATGTTACATAACAGACTGAACATGAGAAAAGTGTGTGCCTGCTGGGTCCCGCGTCTGGTGACATGTGAACAGAAACAAATGAGGGTTGATTGATGTGGCCATTTGCTCAAAATGTCAGTCTAAAAACATGTTGCCAACTATGGTGACAGTAGATGCGACTTGGGATCACCATTATGATCCAGAATCCAACATTTCCAGCATACAGTGGCAATTTCGGACTCACCAACACATGTCAAGCCAGGAGCCCCCAAATCTGCAAGAAAAGTGATTCTGACTGGGTTTTTTTTTTTAGAAGTAAAGGTGTCATATTGAAAGCTTACCTGTCTCATGGTAATACTGTTGATGGGCAATATTATGCAGTTATCCTTACTAAACTTAGAAAGACTGTGACCAGAAAACGAGGGATAGCGCGCACTCAAATTCTGCCTTTGCTTCAAGACAACGCGCCCTCCCATTAAGCAAGCCTTTTGCTGCAAATAGCCAACAATTTCAATATTGAAATTCTTCCACACCCACCATATTCTTTGGATTTAGCTACATCAGACTTTTTTCTTTTCCCAAAACTTAAAAAATAGATGAAAGGAAATCATTTTGACAGTGACGAAGATGTCATACTGGCTTGTGATAACTGGTTTAATTTGAAAAAGAGGTTACTTTATTCTGGAGGTCTTTTCACGGCAATGCAGAGATGACATAAATTTATAAATGCAGGTGGTGGCTTCATTGAGAAGGAATACGCACTGTGCCGAATTTCAATTTTCTCCTCCTACACCTTGATGGTCAGGGTAAAGACTTATGACAAGCCCCTTGAACATTACTAAAGCCGTCAAGTTGTGATGGTACAAGGTTATTTCCAGATTTCAGCACGGTACACAATGAGGATGTTAATATGGGAAAATAGTTTAAATCGATGAAAGATAGATTGGTGGATGGACAGACAGACCAGACCAGTTTAGACCAGACAAGAGCACACCACACCAGACAGATAATCAGACAGACATACTATACCAGACAGGCAGACCAGACGAGATCAGACCACACCAGACAGACAACAAGACAGACATACCACACAAGACAGACAGATTGACAGACCAGAAAAACAAGACCAGATTAGACTAGACGAGACTAGACAGACATATATTTTAGACCAGATTAGACCAAACCAGACCAGACAACAGACTACACAAAATTAGAAAGACCAGAACATAACAGACATTCCCCATAAGACATACAGATAGACCAGACCAAGCAGGCAGACAGACAGACCAGAACAGATTAGACCAGACAAAACATACCAGACCAAACAGACAGAAAGACCAGACCAAACACACAGACAGACAGACATATCAGACCAGATCAGATGAGACGAGACCAGACAAACCAGACCAGATTAGACCAAACCAGACCAGACAAGACAGAAATACAGACATACTACACCAAATTAGACGGACCAGACCAGACCAGACCAAACAGACAAACTACACAAGACAGATATACATAATACGCTGGATTAGACAGAACAGAACAGATCAGACCAAACAGACAGACCACACAAGACAGACATACAGACAAGATCAAACACACAGACAGACCAGACCAGATTATACCAAACCACACCAGACAAGACAGACCATACCAGACAGATATTCCAGACAAGATCAGACCAGACAGACAGACGCATTTAGATCAGATTAGACTAGATCAGACAGATAGACCACACCAGACAGACACTTAGACCAGATATGACCAGACCAGAGAGACAGACAGACATACCAGCGAGCACCAGATCAGATCAGACAGACAGGAGACCAGACCAGACTAGGCAGACAGACAGACCAGGCCAACTAGACACACATACAGGCAGACAGACATGCCAGAGAAGACAGACAGACATATAGAAAGATTGGAAAAACAGACTAGACAAATAGACAAGACCCGACCAGACCATACCAGAAAGACATACTGCCAGTTGCATGCATGCGTGGGTGGATAGATGGATGGGCGACGGACGAGTGAATTGATTGATAGATGGATAGATACATAGATATATACATATATATATATATATATATATATATATATATATATATATATATATATATATAAATAGATATGTAAATATATAGATAGATATGTAGATATATAGATATATAGATAGGTAGATAGACATATAGGTAGATAGACATATAGATAGATAGATAGATAGATATATAGATAGATAGATAGATAGATAGATAGATAGATAGATAGATAGATAGATAGATAGATAGATAAATAGATAGATAGATAGATAGATATATTCAATGATACATGATTGCTTGAATAAAGAAGTGATTGTACGATATTCACTGATCTATTCGGCTGACCATCAACTTGCACAAGAAGCCGAAGATGTATATTGACTGTGAGGCAGGTCTTGTGTATATCAAGGCTACATTAAATTCTTACCCACGGGACAACAATCATGGTCTGTCTGACCCGAACATTAAAAGAAAACGTGGACATGACCTGTCTTAACGATCAGTAATGTTCTTGCTTATTAAGTCATAAAGATGCCTATTTCTGGAGATCTATGTGGACGTTGTTTTCTATTGGTGGTTTCTGGAGTTGGTCTACTGTTGTTGTTGCCGAGATAAAGTGGTAGTTATATTTCTTATTGTATCATTTTGTAGCTCTCTCATTGTTATTCAATATTACAATTGCTGTTCCCCCCACCCCCATTTCCCTACTACAACACAACGCATTCTGTTCTCTGGACTACATTCTGCTACTTACCCTTTTAGGGTTTGGTAGTGGGAGATTAAGAACGAACGAAGAAGAAGAAGAAGAACCTCACTGTCTTCTGTCGCTTGGAATATGTCTGCATCTGCAAAGTTGTCTCTTGTATGAACCTCACTGTCCTCTACAGCTCACACATAGGTCCATATAGTTTCCCTTCCAGTGTTGTTTTTTTTGGCCAGTATGTCCGCCTTAGTAACTCATACTCTGGTCAGTCCTGAAGTATATGCTCTGCAGGCTGGGGTGCCTGGACATATGTAGACATATTTGAGCTGCCAATCCTACATTTTGTATACATGGGACTGCAGAGTCGGTTGTGTCCTGTTTTGAGGCGCAGTATGACAATCTGCTCTTGCCTAGTTATATTGAGATAGTCATCCTGCCCTTACTTGGTTCCTATGTTCTCTCTTATTTTGTCGGATGTCCTCTAGTTGTACCCAACTTGTATTCAGTGTTTTATTAACAGTTTTGTGCTCGCTGCTGCTATATGGTGTATTTCTATGTCCACAAATTTTTATTCTTTATCTTTTTATTTCGACGCTCACATATTTATTGTGTTTCAGTCTTGCCATTTGGACTTTCACCATATTGCTATTATTTATATAATTCTGTATTTCCTCATCTTTTTTTCGTAATTATTATTTAAATTCTTAACAAAAATCTTACTTCTTATCGTCCTTCATCTTGCGATGTTTCTCTCCTTGATTGTAGCAACATGTTTGCTATTTCAATTCCTCTATTGACTTTCCACCTCTGATTCTGTATGTAGTTACAATCACTTTGTATCTGAGCCTTTTCGCACTGTTGGCTGTTCGCTGTTTGTGATGTAGCACACGTCGCACACCTGAACATATCTATGTATTGTTATGTTCACAAAAAACATATATCATCATCAAAATTAATTTGCATGCATCGAATAATTATAACGTCATAAAATAAGTATATACGCAAACAGCAACACATAAACACCCACATTTAGGGGCCTGGCTAATATTCCATGTACTGTAATGTTTTTTTAAATTAAAAAAAAAAATTTATTTGAGGGGGGGGGGGGGGGGGGGTAGGGGGGAGATGTAGAGCGTTCCTCTGCCTCCCTCAATCTCCAGAAATAGCAATTGCTTGAAAAATTGAATGGGGTATCTCCTTCCGCAAAATTATATGGGGTATCTCCTTCCACAAAATTGTATGGGGTATCTCCTTCCACAAAATTGTATGGGGTATCTCCTTCCACAAAATTGTATGGGGTATCTCCTTCCACAAAATTGTATGGGGTATCTCCTTTCCACAAAATTGTATGGGGTATCTCCTTCCAAAAAATTGTATGGGGTATCTCCTTCCCACAAATTGTATGGGGTATCTCCTTCCACAAAATTGTATGGGGTATCTCCTTCTCACAAATTGTATGGGGTATCTCCTTCCACAAAATTGTATGGGGTATCTCCTTCCACAAAATTGTATGGGGTATCTCCTTCCCACAAATTGAATGGGGTATCTCCTTCCACAAAATTGTATGGGGTATCTCCTTCCCACAAATTGTATGGGGTATCTCCTTCCCAAAAATTGTATGGGGTATCTCCTTCCACAAAATTGTATGGGGTATCTCCTTCCCACAAAATTGTATCGGGTAAAAATAGAAAAAAAACATTAAAAGCGAAAACTTCTCCTAACGGTTGATCTCGCAATATCAACATGTGTTCTTGGCACTACACCTAATGTTTGACCTGGCAAGATCCACATTTGTTCTTGGCACTACAACTAATGGTTGACCTCGAAATATCTACAGGTGTTCTTGGCACTACACCCAATGGTTGACCTGGCAAGATCCACAGGTGTTCTTGGCACTACACCTAATGGTTGACCTCGAAATATCTACAGGTGTTCCTGGCACTACACCTAATGGTTGACTTCGAGATATCTACAGGTGTTCTTGGCACTACACCTAATGTTTGATCTGGCAACATCTACAGGTGTTCGGAGCATCACAGTTATTGTCATGGCTCTTCATGGACGAAGTATCCACTGGGAATCGTCTCGTACTACGGGCTTTCAGTGTGGCAGTGGGCATATTCCTGGTTCCGTTCGGAACAGATCGTTCCTTGACTAACTCGGGTAGCTATAGCTGCTCCTCTAGCTTAATCCTGAAAAGATAGTCCAAAAAAAAAATATAAAAATGTATATTTACATATACTTATACATCATCATAAGCGTCTCAGTCTATACAGACCATGCGCGTGGCGCCCTGTCAGTTTTGTCCAGCTCTATCTCCTCTATTTCGACACTGTCTGCTATAGCTGGATGGTCGATCCGAGAGTGACAGTCCCTGCCACACATCGTTAACCATACTGAGGAGGCTGGCTTGTCTGGATGTTCCTTGATCTCTTCAGTCTTTCTCTTTTCTCTGTAGCCAGAAGACCTCTAGAAGCGTTATCAGACACTATGCTCTCTCCAACTGACTGTCACCAGATAGCTCGGATCCTGAGTAATTTCTTTCAAGCCCTCGAATGCGATGTCGCCCTGCCAAGCCTACTTTTTATTTCCTTCTCGAGCGAGAGTGTTGCTGATGGCAGACCCCAGATAAGTGAAACTGTTGACGACTTCCAGAGTGACGTCATCAATCTTTATGGACGGCTTTTTTTAAATTTCCAGATTTAGAGATCTCACATTTCAAAAGCTCGGCTATATGATGGCGGTGTACTTTCCGGACTGAATCGGTACCCATTTAAGGCTGGGTCAATCCGGGCGCCGTTGCGGCCGGAGAAAACATTTCCGCCTCAATTGGGGAATGAACCCAGGACAACTCAGATGCGAAGTCAGCTCGCTAACCATTGCGCTACGGTTAAATTTGAACAGCCAAATTTAAATGAAAAGAGCTACATTTCATGGAAACATCTTTACTTTGACAAGAGTGAACGATTTACGTCTGTTCACGTTTGTCACGTGGTTGGGCGTGGCTACATCTGGTTTAACATTTAATCCTGCACCAAGTCAATTCTTCTGAAAATTCACAGATCATTATTGTGTAATCTTGACCAACTTTGTTCTATCAGACACGATAGAAAGGGTCGACAGTTCGCTGTCTCCGACGTAATATACCATTACCTAGCCACAATTGGCTGTCACGTCAACTTTCCGTGACGTCAAGGGGAACTTGTACTTCCCTCTCTACAAGCAAATTAAGCCCCTGAAATTTCTAAAACAAACGTACGAGTCTCGACTCTCTTGACGAGAACATGTTCTCAAATAAAGACGCTATGTGAAGTGAATTTTAAGGCTGGTTCTTGTGTCAGCGTTTAAACAATGCCTCTAGCACGCACATACCTAATTATATATTTTTAGTCACTAATTCCAGTCTTCTGACCACAGTAGAGCTAAACAAACGTGGCGCTATGTATTAACAAACACACACAATTACTCAACCAAACAGGCTTCTGTTCTGAATTATTTATTCCACTCTCGGAACATGAGCTTGGATGCACCTTCAATTTGTCTGTGATAGTTGCCTCGTGTTACGTAAATAATTCACAGACAATGAAAGCGTTACTGTTCTGTTGCCAGTTGACGAGACAAAGAGAATCCGCATGTATGTATGATTGATGGACTCAAATAAGCAGGGAAACTCTCTCTAAAATTATAGCGCTTAAAAAAGCTGCTTATGACCAGGCGCCCAAAAAGACCTTGTATTGAGTGTGTGCCAAATCGTAATTCCAACACAATTATTCATTCGTTATCAACTGTGGTCTACGGAAATCGTATAACATCACTCATTCATATAATAACACACACACACAGATACATACATACAACACAGAAAAACACACACAAACACACATACCAATACACTAATGCCCGCCATGTTACTACATTTTGTGAGGGGAGATAGAGAATAACGTAGCCTCAAACACTTCCAGATAGAATGACGCTGTCTCAAACACTTCCATGAATAATGACTAAGCCTCAAACACTTCCAGGAACAATGACACAGCCTCAAACACTTCCAGGAAGAATGACACAGTCGTTAACATATTCAGGAAGAATTTCGCAGCCTCAAACAGTTCCAGGAAGAATGACACAGGCTTTAACATCTCCAGGAAGATGGACGGAGCCTTAAAGACTTCTAGCAATAATGACGCAGCTTCAAAAACTTCCAAGAAGAGTAACGCAGGCTTAAACACTTCCAGGAAGAATGACACAGCCTCAAACACTTCCAAAAAGAGTAACGCAGGCTTAAACACTTCCAGGAAGAATGACACAGCCTCAAACACTTCCAAAAAGAGTAACGCAGGCTTAAACACTTCCAGGAAGAATGACACAGCCTCAAACACTTCCAAAAAGAGTAACGCAGGCTTAAACACTTCCAGGAAGAATGACACAGCCTCAAACACTTCCAAGAAGAGTAACGCAGGCTTAAACACTTCCAGGAGGAATGACGAAGCCTCAAACACTTCCAGGAAGAATTACGCAGCCTCATGCATTTCCAGAAAGATCGAAACAGCCTCAAACACGTCCAGAACGTATGACGGGGTACAGACACTTGCTGTGAAAACAATGTGGTCATATTTACAGGCCATCTTCATTAGAGATCATTCTCAATTTAAAGGTGGCAATTAATCGAGTCAATTCTCAAATAAGGGAGACTTCTGGCGGTCAGATTTTCTATGTCGTGTCGCTCTCATCAGTGATAAGTGTCTTGGCTGTCAACAACAGTGCAACCCGCAAACTCCAAAAGTCGTGGCCTAGCCAAATGTGGTTACGGTTGATGTCTAGTCTGAAGGTAGCTAAGGTCGGGACAATAATGAAGGTAGCAAGGTCGGGACAGTAATGAAGGTAGCTAAGGTCGGGACAATGCCTGGAGGTAGCTCAATGCGGGACAATGCCTGAAGGTAGCTAAGGTCGGGACAATGCCTGAAGGTAGCTAAGGTCGGGACATTGCCTGAAGGTAGCTAAGGTCGGGGTCATGCCTGAAGGTAGCTAAGGTCGGGACAATGCTTAAAGGTAGCTAAGATCGGAACAATGCCTGAAGATAGCTAAGGCCGGGACAATGCTTGAATGTAGCTAAGTTCTGGACCATGCTTGAAGGTAGCTAAGGACGGGACAATGCTTGAAGGTTGTAAAGGTAGAGGCCTAGCCTGAAGGTGGCTAAGGTCTGGATCTAGCCTGAAGGAAGCTAAGGTCGGGACCATGCCTGAAGGTAGCTAAGGTTATGGATTAGCCTGAAGGTGGCTAAGGTCTGTTTCTAGCCTGAATGTGGCTACAGTTAGGTCCTAGCTAGTTATTTGCCCATTAAAAGCGAAGATGGCGACATCGTCAGACATGTTTATTCAGATGGGACTGCATGTGAGTGTGCAGTCCGGTCTGAGCGTTACAAACGCTACCGCACGTAAGGCAAACGTAAACAGCATTTTTAGTTGGGCAGTCTTGATTTCTTTCCATTCGTGCAGCTCACATTTCCTGCGCCTCCGTGAATGTCCTCTGCTTAGCGGTGCAAGCACCATGTGTGACGGTAGTGCGCCAGGTTGAGCGGTTCGAAGCAAGCAGCTCCCAGTCAGCAACATCAATGGAGAAATTATTCAGAAAAACTTTTAGAGTGTCTTTGTATCGTTTCTTGTGTTCCTCCTGCTAGTGCTGTCATGCCACGAGCTCACCGTACAACAGTTGTTTAGGGAGACGCTCATCTGACATGCGAACAACATGCCCTGTCCATCTGATCTGGGCCCTCTGTAGCTTTATGGATGCCAGAGAGTTTCTCCATGCTGAGGACTACATAGTTAGGCACTCTCCTGCCAACTGATCATGAGGAGCACTATCTCCTGCCAACCGATCCTGAGGAGCACTATCTCCTGCCAACCGATCCTGAGGAGCACTATCTCCTGCTAATCGATCCTGAGGCGCACTATCTCCTGCCAATCGATCCTGATTGACACTCTGTCCTGCCAACCGATCTTGAGCAGTCTGCGGAAACAGTTTACATGTATATGGTTAAGTTTCCTGACATGCCTGCGTACAAAAGGGTGGTTAGCACAACAGCACGATATACACTTATCTTGTTGACAACACTGATTCCCTGCCGGTCCCAAACATTTTCTCGTAACTTTCCGAAACCAGCACTCCTCGCCTTGGAAATCCTGTTGTGAAACTCAATATTTCCTTCTCGGATGAGGATACTACCAAGGTAGGTAAAGCTGTCAACTGCTTTTAGCCGTTGTCCTTGTATAGTGACGTTTGGTTCGGGGTAAGGCTCCCAGGGCGCAGGTAAATACATTACCTCCGTTTTCTTCGTTTTTACAGTAACATACAAGTTGTCGCACGCAGTTGAGAACTCATTCGTGTCCTGTTCTGAGCACGTGTTAATTGCGCAGTCGTGCTCAAAGAGGAGATCTAAGATAGTTGCTTCTGTCACCTTTGTGAGGGGCTTTAGGCGCCTCAGAGTGAACAGCTGTCCATCCGTCCGGTATCTGATCTGTATGCCACTGTTAGTCACCTGTCGCATCAGAAAGCATGGCTGCAAATACCATGCTAAAAAGTGTTGGGGCCAGGACACAACCCTGTTTGACTCCATTTATAACTGGGAATGCTGCAGAGAGTTCACCATCATTAAGTACGCAGGCTGACATGCCATCATGAAACCGGCGGACGACTGTGATGAATTATTCCGGACAACCCAATTTCGCCATGATTTTTCAGAGTCCGTCCCTGCTGATGGTGTCAAAGGCCTTTATCAGGTCAACAAATGTCATGTACAGATCACGATGCTGTTTCTGACATTTCTCGGATTGGACAAGCTGAAAGAGTTAAGTGAATCGTCCCACGACCAGCTCGGAAACCACATTGACTCTCTGGAAGTAGCTTCTGCTCGAGATGAGTTATTAATCAGTTGATCATAACGAGCTAAAAATGTTAATAGCGATGGAGAGAAGGGCTATCCCTCTGTGTTATCACAAAATTAACTATTGTCCGAGTACTAGTACATGGGGACAATGGTGGCATCTTTGAGTTCCTGTGGCATATGACCTGTATCCACAATTAGGCAAAAGAGGTCTGTTAGCTTGTCTGACAGCACATGGCTCCTGTCGTGTAGAGCTCAGCAGGAATAGCGTCTGACCCCGGAGCCTTGCCACTAGACATTAAGCTGATTGCTTTCTCAACCTTATCTGTACTGAGTGGGATACCCAGCCTATCATTGACTTCAACTTGAGGCATGCGTGTTATGGCGAGTTCACTTATAGTGGATTGACAGTTTAGTATATCACTGAAGTGCTCTGACTATCGCTACAGAATGTCGACTTTGTTTGGCCATCAGCGCCGTGCCATCAGCATTAAGAACAGGAGACGAATAATATGACCTTGGACCATATACCTTCTTCAAGGCTTCGTAAACCACTGTGGACGCTTTGTGTCTGCGCACCACTGGATTCCATCAGCCTTGCTATTACGACACGCATCCTGCGTAGTCCTGAGCTGGTTCTGGACAATCCTGCAAACATTGGTGAACGCAAACTTGTTGGAAAATGAGAAGGTGTCGTCATGGTGAAGTCTTAATAAACGATGTTTTTCATCCAGCAAAGTCTTAATAGCCTCATCGTTGTCATCCATGGTTTTTGCGAACTGCATGACCCAAATACTCAGAAGCAGTAGAGTAGACAGCATCCTTCAGAAAGGCCCAATTGTTCTCTACTGTTTCCGTGCATCGCTGTGTGTCCGTCAGCCGGCTATCTAGATCCAGATCACCGGAAAAGCCTTCTGCATACAGCCCACTTTACAATTTGGAGATATTAAGTTTCTTCTCAGGTGTTTGACACTAGTGACGTCGCCTAGGCTTTATGTGGAGATTACACTTTGACACAATGAGTCTGTGATCTGTCCAACACTCGGCACCACACATAGCAGTTCTCACTCTCACATTTCGTGTGTCCCTCTTTCTTGTAGTAAATAAGATGCCACTGCTTAGAGTGGGGATGCATCCATGACGTCTTGTTGATAGTGGACAGCCAGAACATGGTGTTGGTGATGGAGAGATCAATGGTGACACAGAGCCCCAGCAGTACCAACCCGTTGTTGTTGCACTTGCCCGTGCCATGTACCCCAAGTACACCTTCCCAGCATGAAGATGGTTAAGGTCTGGATCTAGCCTGAAGGTAGCTAAGGTATGGATCTAGCCTGAAGGTAGCTAGGGTTAGGGCCTAGTCTGAAGGTGACTAAGGTTGGGACCTTGCCTGAAGGTGGTAGAGATCGAGGTCTTGTCTGAAAGTGGCTACAGTTAGGGCCTATCCTGAACGTGACTAAGGTTAAGGCCTAGCCTGAAGGTGGCTAATATATGTATCTAGCCTGAAGGTGGCTAAGGTTAGGGCCTAGCCTTTAGGAGACTAAGGTTATGACCTGCCTTTAGGAGACTAAGGTTATTGCCTAGTCTGAAGGTGACTAAATATTTCAGCGAATTGATCGTAGATTTCTGACCTCTTCATCTGCCATGTCTCGTTAATCTTTTACGATTTTTACTCATTAAGTAAATGCACGAGACAGAAGCAGACGAGAGAATTCAAGTCTGAAGAGGACAATCAGTTAATGTTAAAGTCGCGTGTTGTCTGTTTGTGTTGTATATTTGTTTGTGTGGTGTGTTTAATTGTGTTGTCTCTCTGTTTGTTTGCTGGTCTGTTTGTGTTAGCTTTTTATTTCAATTGTATGTGTGTTTGTGTGGTATGTTTATTTGTGGTTGTGTGTTTGTTTGTGTTTGCTGTTTATTTGTGTTGTCTGTTTGTTTGTGTTGGCTGTTTATTTGTGTTGTATATTTGTTTATGCGGTCTCATTGTTTCTGTGGTATGTTTATTTGTGTGTTCTGTTAGTTTGTATTGGCTGTTTGTTTGTGTGATCTGTTTGTTTGTGTTGGCTGTTTATTTGTATTGTGTATTTGTTTTTGTTGTTTGTTTGTGTGGTCTGCGGATGGTTTCTATATTTAATTATGTGCTGTACCAATTTCTTGATTGTTTACGTTGTCTATACGTGTTGTCGATATATGTTGTCTGTGTATGTTATATTTAAGTTATGTTTGTATGTTATGTCTTATGTGATGTCTGTACATGTTTTCTGCATGTAATGTATGTATGTACATAGTTTTTGTATGTGTTGTCTGGCGCCGATTAGATCCACAACAATTAAACCCACAACGATTAAATCTACAACAATTGAATCCGCGATTAAATCCACATACATTGAATTCGCATAGATTAAACCCACAACGATTTAATCCACAACAATTAAATACACACATATTAAATCAGAAACGATTAAGCCCACAACGATTTATCCACAACTATTAATTCCACAAATGTCCACATAGATTGAATCCAACTACGACACTGGAGAATTTGTAACGAGACCAAAAGTAGAAGATTGAGATAGATCGCTCGCTGACTAGTTATACAAAGAAGTCAGTAGTCGACTAGTAATGGAATGCATTTAACACTTGCCGACTGCTCAAGTAATGGCGTGTTGGCGCCATTCGTGTCGCACTTAGGTGTGTAGGTGTTAATCGCTGAAAATTATCGTAATCAAATGTAAGGCATGGCATGGCAGAGAATAAAGAGAGACGACTAAGGCTTGAGAATCAAGGCTCTGACGAGTTCTGGTGCCAAGGGTGACGTCATGGATAGTCCGTTGGTCATAACAATAAATTAACGATCAGAATTCAACTCAGGTGAGGTCAGGTCATCCAGAAACCGATGAGGTCGTTGAGTCACACATGAAGACATCCATACAAACCCACGTCATCCTTCTGTGTCAGCGGCCGCTGCCTGTGCCTCCTGTAGTCTGAGATTGATTCATTCTGTTTATGTTGTCTTCCCATCTCGTTTTGGGACGATCATTTTGTCTTCTCCCTTGCACATTTCCGCACAGGATCGTATTTGCAAGACCATTTGATATCGATATATGCCAGTACCAAGCGAGTTTCCTTCTTTAGTTGCCAGTTGGTCTTAAAAAGTTGGCAAGTTTAATCTAATCATAAATAGTCAGCGTGGATTTACAAGAGGGAGATCGTGCTTAACAAATGTATTAGAATTCATGTATATATATACGCGTTAGACATTGATATTAGATCCATGATTGCAATATTTGCTGACGACATAAAACTATGCAGTAGTGTCTCATCTAATGTTGAAGTAGATCTATCGAAGTCGGACAAAGATACAATTTGAGAACGGTCTGTGAGCTGGCTAATTGAGTTTAATGTAGATAAATGTACAGACATCCACATGGATAGATCCAAAATGGAACATTATTACAGAATGGGCGAGAATACGATTAGAATGATAGAAAAGGAAAGGGTCCTAAGGGTTACAATAGAGCAGATGTGTAAAGTTGGTAAGCAAGCCCAGGTAGTAGGAAAAAGGCAAATGCAATGTTATGTATGATAAAAATAAATATTAAACATAGAAGCAAGGAAGTTCTTTTCTTGCGTTCGCCTTACTTTTCGATTCCCCAAGGTGGTGTGCGTTGCACTGTGGTTTTTATTTTGCGCCTGTCGGCCCAGTGCATTCGACTTCAGCATTCATTTTATGTAAGGGTCTACTTCGTCCTACATTTTCTAAGGGTTTGCTTCCCCTGGGTAACGGCCAGTGCTGTGCTGGGCATTGCATCCAGCACCTTCAGATTGTGAGCCGTATCACTTAACCACTACCCCACGCCATCCTCAAAGCAAGGGAGTGATTGTTAAACTGCATAAAGCATTAATTAGACCTATATTGGAGTACTGGGTACAGGTCTGGAGTCATTATCATAGAGGATATTTAAACATGCTGGAAAGAATACAAAGACGAGCGTCAAATTTGATAGTGAGATTTCAGAATTACAGTTATGAGGAAAGACTCAGAAAAAACTAGCCTACAGCGTCTAGAAACGAGGCGAATTCTAAGTGACTTAATACAGGTTGATTAGATAATCAAAGGAATGGATAAATTAGACTATAACAAGTTATTTTTCTTCAAAATACAACCACCTACAAGACCAAGAGGACATACCTTCAAATTAACTAAAGAAAGGTCCAGATTAGATATTAGAACATATTTTTTTTAGTCAAAGAGTGGTGAATGTTTGGAATACATTGCCACAGAAAGTAGTGAAGACAAGAACAATTAATGCATTTAAGAATAAATTGGATGCCCATAGCATTTAGATAAATGAAATGTAAATGAAACTGGTTGTACGCAGACTCTCTTTTAAACCAGTATAAAGACGTACAGTTTTAAGTTCACGTTTAGTTTAAAAAACCCCATCGCTATTGTAATTCTTTCTCGAATTTTCTCATTTGTTTCTCGATCTTTGTGCGTGACGTTTAGAAGTCTTCTTAAACATATAATCTCCAATGTCTGTATTCTCCACTGCAGGTCAGCTGTAATTGTCCATGTATCACAAGCATAGAGAATTTTTGGCAGGACCAATGAACATACTAAACTGATCTTCGTGGACATAGGGCATCCGTTTATCATGCCAGATTTTGTTGCGCCGTGCAAGTGCCGCTAATTGTCTATCCTATATTGGCCAACATATCGCATTTTGATTCTTGATCACTGACGATCGAACCAAGATATTTAAAACGGTCGACAACTTCGATTTCATGGCCATTAGCTTTTATTCGACTTTGTAAGCTCTCGGCGTGATGGTCATTAATTTGATCTTTCTAGCGTAAATGTACATACCATATTCAAGAGCTGTTTCATCGAATGTTTTGATTAATTCCTGAAGTTCCACTTCGGAGCCGCACAATCCGTCGATCCTCTTCTTCTGTTGCCCTACTTCTCTCGCCTTTGGGCGTCGTAAAGAGGTGGGGTGCGCTACTCCTCTCGCCTTTGGGCGTTGCAAAGAGGTGGGGTGCCCTACTTCTCTCGCCATTATGCGTTGCAGAGAGGTGGGGTGCCCTGCTTCTCTCGCCACTGGGCGTCGCAGAGAGGTGGGGTGTCCTACTTCTCTCGCCACTGGGCAGTCGCAGAGAGGTGGGGTGCCCTACTTCTCTCTCCACTGGGCGTCGCAGAGAGGTGGGGTGTCCTACTCTCGCCATTGGTCGTCGCAGGTGGATGTCTACCGAGACGTGTATCGTCTCAACGTAAGGCAGATGTCAACTGGGCCTCTTGTCTCGTCTCAACATCAGGAAGTCGGCGACTGCAGCTATGGTAGTGTCTATGACAGATGACAGTGGTTCTGTTACTGTGGTTGTCAGGACTAGGAAACACACAAGTCATGACGGCTTGTCCAGGACGACAGCTTCGTGTTGAATCAACACGTATCCGTCTGGCGAAAATGGGTCACGATAGATAGATGTTAGCGACGACTCAAACAGCACATCACACTTAGATCTCTCGTCGACTTTCACTGTTGGTCTGCGTTGGTGGCTTCTAAATCTATTTCTCTATTTTTGTGACTCACTGGCTGTCATGTAGCTTCATCTAGCTAACTGTTCTTGTCTAATATGCTACCTACTCAACTGCGTGGTAGAATTCCCTTCTCTGCTCCTTCTGATCTGTTTTCCTGATCTGTCTCCTCCAGCTTATATGCTAAGCTTCCGCTTTAGTCAATGAATTCTACTTTTTTGAGTTCATTTCCCTCAAACTTTATTTGAACTGGTGTGTCCCAGTGAAAGTCTGCATTGTTTTTCAAAGTACTGGATAACCTTTAGGACATGGAATTTCCCTTATAATCGTGTGATGGAGAACCAATTTGGCTGAACACGTTGAAACTTCATTGTTTGATAATTAAGAACAATGCCCCGTTCAATGAACTGAACCTCTCGGGCAGGGTTCCCAAGTTATGTGTGAGTACCACGAACGGTATCTTCAGGGCTTCCCTGACGTTTGCTCGTTGGCCCCTTGTACCTCTGTTACACCACAGCCATACACCCCTCACCACTGCCATACACCCCTAACCACTGCCATACACCCCTCACCACTGCCATACACCCCTCACCACTGTCATACACCCCTCACCACTGTCATACACCCCTCACCACTGTCATACACCCCTCACTACTGTCATACACCCCTCACCACTGTCATACACCCCTCACCACTGTCATACACCCCTCACCACTGTCATACACCCCTCACCACTGCCATACACCCCTCACCACTGCCATACACCCCTCACCACTGTCATACACCCCTCACCACTGTCATACACCCCTCACCACTGCCATACACCCCTCACCACTGCCATACACCCCTCACCACTGTCATACACCCCTCACCACAGCCATACACCCCTCACCACTGCCATACACCCCTCACCACTGCCATACACCCCTCACCACAGCCATACACCCCTCACCACAGCCATACACCCCTCACCACTGCCATACACCCCTCACCACTGCCATACACCCCTCACCACAGCCATACACCCCTCACCACTGCCATACAGCCCTCACCACTGCCATACACCCCTCACCACAGCCATACACCCCTCACAACAGCCATACACCCCTCACCACTGACGCACACCCCTCACCACTGCCGCACACCCCTCACCACTGTCGCACACCACACACCACTGTAATACTCCACACACCACTGTCGCACACCACACACCGCTGTAATACTCCACACACCACTGTCGCACACATCTCAGCACTGTCGCACACCCCTCATCACTGTCGCACACCCTTCATCACTGTGGCACACCACACACTACTGTCGCACACATCTCAGCACTGTCGCACACCACACACCACTGCCACACATCCCTCATCATTGTCGCACACCACACACCACTGTCACACACCCCTCACTACTGTCGCACACCCCTCAGCACTGTCGCACACCCCTCAGCACTGTCACACACCCCTCACCACTGTCGCACACCCCTCAGCATTGTCGCACACCCCTCAGCACTGTCGCACACCCCTCACCACTGTCGCACACCCCTCAGCATTGTCGCACACCCCTCAGCACTGTCGCACACCCCTCACCACTGTCGCACACCCCTCACCACTGTCGCACACCCCTCAACACTGTCGCACACCCCTCAGCACTGTCGCACACCCCTCACCACTGTCGCACACCCCTCAGCACTGTCGCACACCCCTCACCACTGTCGCACACCCCTCAGCACTGTCGCACACCCCTCATCACTGTCGCACACCCCTCATCACTGTCGCACACCCCTCATCACTGTCGCACACCACTCAGTACTGTCGCACACCACTCAGCACTGGAAAACAATTTGGAAATCCGTCGATGTTCAATTCAAAACGAAGGTTGGTAATCCTGTGATTCCTTATCTTGACAGTACCAACGTGATCTTCAAATACCTCACTCAAAATTCCCTCAAGGAATATGTTGAAAAGTGTTGGGGAGAGTATGCAACCATGTCTCACACCGACAGATGTGCGAAACGAGTCCCCTCGCCTCCCATTCACTAGAAATGCGCTGAACTGTAAATCAACTACTTTTCGACTACTGAAAATTAAACCAGATTTCAGTATTTAATATTTTTCATTACATTTTCTTTTTCTCAAAGTTCTTAAAGTTATTTATTCAAATGTCTACGTTTTTGTTGTGCCACTGATGAGGATTTGTGATTTATATTTACTTCTTTAGTGCCTAGGTAGGTTTTTGTCTTATATTTCTCTGAGCAATATTTTTCTGTCCGCATGTTACATAGTTCACCCAACTGTTACCGGGGTCTGAAAGTGGAGCAAGGAATAGCAACACTGCAACATGTCAAGTACGTTATAAGAGGATACTAAAGAGGGTTGGACATTACCTTGCTACCCTGTCTTGTAGTAACGTAAAGCCAGAGACAGTGTAATACATACACAAACTGTATGGCAATTCTTGTTCTATGTTTACATTCAAATATTTAAAAAAATGGTTTTCTGTTTCTTCTAATTGGCAAAGACTACAAGTGCACGAATTTGTGAAAAGCCTGCGCCAAAACACTCTTTTTGATTTGGTAAACGTACTTTGTGCAGCAATTTGTAATTACGTGACTTCTGCAGGTTATGATGCGTGAAACAAGGTCTTGAGGTTCTACTCAATTATCCAATGGAATAGGCTGATCTCACTCGATTTCATAAACATCACCATATCAGCGTTTGTTCTCATAGCTGTGACAACCAGGAGGATTTATAGGGCTGAGCAATAAAGGCTGCTTGCCTTTGCAGTCGCGATTTACTAGATTTGTACGTTACCAACTAAATAAAACAACACATGCCTCAATGTAGTTTTGAGCCCGTGACACTTTTAAAAAGACAGGTATTCAAACGCTTCGGCTAAACGCTCCTCTGAGACTCGACTGAAATTTCACTGTGAAAAATGTGTGTCAATATATCTAATTTCCATTCTGATACTCCACATAAATTAACCTATATTAACAAAGATGATGACGAGGCTGTGATAACACTGAATCATCTAGGTCAGTAGGTCCCAAACTGGGGTTCGGGCCCAGACGGCTGATAGAAGTCTCACCTTGTGTGATCATGTTGTTCAGTTCACATTGTGTGGACGCCGAGAGTAGGGGGGCGCTGCAAACTATCATTGACTTTGGCGGTCGCGATGAATTATCATTTATTTGATAGGGCCGTAAAAATTATCATTAGCTCTAAGGTGTCAGCCATTAATTGTCTTTCATTTGATGGCAACCCGCGACGAGTATTCAGTAGCTACAAAGTGTCTTTAGAAAATTAGCCTTTGGATCAACTAGCCCGTAGTGAATTATCTATAGCTTGAGTGGTCTGTGACATGTTATTAGTAGCCTGAGTGGTCTGTGACATGTTATTAGTAGCCTGAGTGGTATGCGATGTGTTATTATTAGCCTGAGTGATCTGCAAGAAATTATCTATAGCTTGAGTGATCTGCGGTAAATTATGTTGTTTAATGTCCACAATGGGTACGTTTACTCTTTTGTGTAGCAGCTTTCCTCTCATTTCGAATGTGCTGAAAAAGGTGGACCGCGGTCATCCAGGCGGTTGTGCTACGCTAAGCTTCATCTTCGTGGCACTCACTACTACGGGGATCACATCGATCCACATTTCGTCAGACAGGCCTTGATAACAACCTGTTTCCAGGGAACGCTACATGGAAATGAGATTCTAGTTTTGGTCAGTATATTGTGCCTGACCCTGGCACGACGTCCTGGTCGGTATGTTGTGCCTGACCCTGACACTACGTCCTGGTCAGTATGTTGTGCCTGACCCTGACTCGATGTCCTGGTCAGTATGTTGTACCTGACCCTGACACTACGTCCTGGTCAGTATGTTGTGCCTGAACCTGACACTACGTCCTGGTCAGTGTGTTAACTCAGCTAGTATCTCAGTTCCCCCGCGGTAATTGATCAAACGCATTAGTGGTTGTTGGAAAAATATAAATATCTTGAGGTGTGCGCGGAAACTTTTCAATATCTTGAGGTGTGCGCGGAAACTTGTCAATAGCTTGAGGTGATTCACAACCTGAAAAAGTGCGAGAACCATCTATGTTGATACTAAATGGGAACATATGGAGAACGGGAGAGTGCGAGAGAGAGAGAGAGAGAGAGAGTGAGAGGAGGGGGAGGGATGGGGTGGTGGTGTATCGAGATCCAACCAGGACACGCTTAATGTGGTCTATTGTCTGCCCTAGCCAACAAATGTCTACTGAAGTAGAGAACTGTTCCTGATTCGGTTCAGAGATTTGATCATCCATAACAGACTCACGCAATAGTTGCGCTGTGACCTTGACACTGACTATTCACTATCTATGTAAAAATCATCGTCATCGTCTTCTAAATTCATGAAAAATCCACGAATCCACTATGATATTCCTGCGTCATGCTTTGTCTTTTATAACTTTTTTGAAAATATAAATGGATCTCCTTATTCGACAGACATTTCATTTGTTGTGTCTGCCGGCTAAGGTCTGGGTGTTTGAGAAGACACCACGCCATGCGATGAGTCAAACTTGAGAAGACACCACGCCATGCGATGAGTCAAACTTGAGAAGACACCACGCCATGCGATGAGTCAAACTTGAGAAGACACCACGCCATGCGATGAGTCAAACTTGAGAAGACACCACGCCATGCGATGAGTCAAACTTGAGAAGACACCACGCCATGCGATGAGTCAAACTTGAGAAGACACCACGCCATGCGATGAGTTTAACTTGAGAAGACACCACGCCATGCGATGAGTCAAACTTGAGAAGACACCACGCCATGCGATGAGTCAAACTTGAGAAGACACCACGCCATGCGATGAGTCAAACTTGAGAAGACACCACGCCATGCGATGAATCAAACTTGAGAAGACACCACGCCATGCGATGAGTCAAACTTGAGAAGACACCACGCCATGCGATGAGTCAAACATGAGAAGACACCACGCCATGCGATGAGTCAAACTTGAGAAGACACCACGCCATGCGATGAGTCAAACTTGAGAAGACACCACGCCATGCGATGAGTCAAACTTGAGAAGACACCACGCCATGCGATGAGTCAAACTTGAGAAGACACCACGCCATGCGATGAGTCAAACAAGCCTGATGTTCCTGCACCCACTGGGGAAGTCGCCTCTTTGCTCGGATTGGTATTACAAGTGATATCATCATCATTCGTTATCGTTATGGACTGTAGCCACATCCGTTTTTTCAAAGCACAACTTTCTGTCGTCAGACAAGACGGAAAAGCCATTGATGGGATAAGCGCAATGTCTTCTACCATAGAATTATAATTGTTTATGGTGGCCTAGGAATTGTTAGTTTGGTTTACAATACTAACGTACTAGGATCAAATCGCTCGGCTTGACAGAACAGGTATGCCGAGAGTTCACCGTTTCTCCCAGTTGACCCAGCTGTAAATCTCGACCGGATGATGTAAGGGGTAAATTGTTGATCCTAAACTGAAGCTACCGAGTTCATATTCTGTCGGTAGCACTTTCAGCAATGAAAGGAAGTGTGCCGGGGGGGGGGGGGGGGGTCAATGAAAGGGAGTGTGCTCGGGGTGCATTGAAAGGGAGTGTGCCGGGGAGGGGGGGGGGGGGTCAATGAAAGGGAGTGTGCTGGGGGCAATGAAAGGGAGTGTGCTGGGGGCAATGAAAGGGAGTGTGCTCGGGGGGGGGGCAATGAAAGGGAGTGTGCTGGGGGCAATGAAAGGGAGTGTGCTGGGGGCAATGAAAGGGAGTGTGCCTTGGGGGGTCCATGAAAGTGAGTAGCTCGGGGGGTCAATGAAAGGAAGTGTGCTGGGGGGGGGGGGGTCAATGAAAGGGAGTGTGCTCGGGAGGGTCTATGAAAGGGAGTGTGCCCCGGGGGGGGGGGGTCAATGAAAGAGAGTATGATCGGGTGGGCTGGTCAATGAAAGGGAGTGTGCTCGGGGGGCAATGACAGGGAGTGTAATCGGGGGTGGGGGGTGAATGAAAGGGAGTGTGCTCGGGGTGGTCAATGAAAGTGAGTATGCTCGGGGGAGGGGTGAATGGAAGGGAGTGTGCTCGATGGGGTGGGGGTGTAAATGAAAGGGAGTTGGCTCGGAAGGGGCAATGAAAGGGAGCGTGCGCAGAGGGTCAATGAAAGGGAGTGTGCTCGGGGGGCAATGAAAGGGAGTGTGCTGGGGGCAATGAAAGGGAGTGTGCTGGGGGCAATGAAAGGGAGTGTGCTGGGGGGCAATGAAAGGGAGTGTGCTGGGGGCAATGAAAGGGAGTGTGCTGGGGGCAATGAAAGGGAGTGTGCTCGGGGTGCATTGAAAGGGAGTGTGCTTTGGGGGTCAATGAAAGGCGGTGTGCCTTGGGGGGTCCATGAAAGTGAGTAGCTCGGGGGGTCAATGAAAGGAAGTGTGCTGGGGGGGGGGGAGTCAATGAAAGGGAGTGTGCTCGGGAGGGTCTATGAAAGGGAGTGTGCCCCGGGGGGGGGTCAATGAAAGAGAGTGTGATCGGGTGGGCTGGTCAATGAAAGGGAGTGTGCTCGGGGGGCAATGACAGGGAGTGTAATCGGGGGGGGGGTGAATGAAAGGGAGTGTGCTCGGGGTGGTCAATGAAAGTGAGTATGCTCGGGGGAGGGGTGAATGGAAGGGAGTGTGCTCGATGGGGGGGTGTAAATGAAAGGGAGTTGGCTCGGAAGGGGCAATGAAAGGAAGCGTGCGCAGAGGGTCAATGAAAGGGAGTGTGCTCGGGGGGCAATGAAATGGAGTCTTGTCGGGGGGGGGGTCAATGAAAGGAAGTGTGCACGGTGGGGGGGGGGTCAATGAAAGGGAGTGTGTACGGAGGAGGGGTGAATGAAAGGGAGTGTGCTCGGGAGGGGGGGGTCAATGAAAATGAGTGCGCTCAGGAGCGGCAATGAAAGGGAGAGTGCTCGGGGGTTGGGTCAATGAAAGATAGTGTGCTCGGGGGCGGGGGGGGGATGGGTCAATGAAAAGATCAAGGAACGACTGGGCGCACCATGTTGCAATGTATGGAACTGAGCACACAAGGGAGGGGTGGCGATCTGAAAGGGAGGGGGTGATTGGGGGTGGAAGGGGGGTGCTCTGATGCCATGGATGAGACTATTCGCGGGGGAGGGGGGTGATCTGATGCAATGGACGAGACTATTTGCGGGGAGGGGTGCTCTGATGCAATGGATGAGACTGATCTCGGGGCGGGGGGTGGGGGGGATGTCGTGTTATGTGATACAGTAAAAGGGACCATCTCGGGGTGCGGGGGATGGTGTGATGTGATGCAATGAAAGGGACTGAGCTTGTAGTGGGCGCCATGGTGACATAAAGTCTGTTCTATGAACCATTTCCTATGGACCGATAGGACAACAGACACGTGCTGCTCTTGCCCCGATTTGCACACGTTACAAACAAAAGTGTGGCCGATTATAAGACACACGCTTCTCTCAATATCACTTACAGTTTGACACGAAAATAATCCAATACACAGATGTGGCCCGTAGTTGACTTGGTAGCAGAGATGAATCATGGACAGAAATCTGGAAGAAAGGGACAACAAAGACGAGTAGTCCAGAAGTCGTAAGTCCAAATATGGGACATTCTTTATTATAGCAAACTAGCCATTGGGTTGTTCAACATGGACGATTGAAGGGTGACTATGCTCAAAGGTACTACAACACGGCTCTCAAAGGCGTTGTTGCAGCGAGTACGGCTGTAAAACTCGACTTTCTATGATGTATCTTGGGAGACAAAATCTCACACACTCGGTTCTCTATCATGTATCTTGTGATAGACGATCAATCTCACACTCGGCACTCTATGATGTATCTTCTGAGACAAGATCTCACACACTCGACTCTCTATGATGTATCTTATGAGAGACGATCTTTCCCACTCGGCACTCTGATGTATCTTGTGAGAGACGATCTCTCCCACTCGGCACTCTGATGTATCTTGAGAGACGATCTCCCACACTCGGTTCTCTATGATGTATTTTGTGAGACAAGATCTCACACACTCGACTCTCTTTGATATATCTTATGAGAGACGATCTTTCCCACTCGGCACTCTGATGTATCTTGTGAGAGACGATCTTTCCCACTCGGCACTCTGATGTATCTTGTGAGAGACGATCTCTCCCACTCGGCACTCTGATGTATCTTGAGAGACGATCTCCCACACTCGGTTCTCTATGATGTATTTTGTGAGACAAGATCTCACACACTCGACTCTCTATGATATATCTTGTGAGAGACGATCTCTCCCACTCGGCACTCTGATGTATCTTGTGAGAGACGATCTCCCACACTCGGTTCTCTACGATGTATCTTGTGAGACAAGATCTCCCACACTTGGACCTCTTATATATTTTGTAAGAGAAAGTCTCCCACATTAGGCTCTCTATTGTGTATCGTGTGGGAGAAGATCTAGGGAATGCAAAGACAGTTGTTCGATACTGATAGGGTTGTAGCAAATACAGCAGGAACGAATGATGGGAGAACTACAGTTTTGAAAAAAACCAAATGTTCCATCACTAGTACAATACTACATGTATATGACAATCACTGCGTAAGTCCAAACAATTCCAAATGGAAGAATTCAATACTCGATCCAGGAAACCGAAAACAAATCATTAGCTACTCTTCGCTGACGGGCAATGCCTAAAACATGAGAAAGTAGGCAGACCTGTAATATTACACGAATTCACTTCGCCCAACCAGGGTAGGGCACATTATGACGATAAGCAAGTCAGAGAAGGAATCTATGACGATTTTCATGTTAGGTAAAATGCATTTGTAAGTGAAATGGAAATTTAGTTACTGAAATTGAAAGATAATGCTATTTAGACTAGGTCGTGACTTACCCTCAGTCACCACTACTTAAAATCACAACGCCTGCACCACGACTTACCTTCAGTCACCACTACTAAAAGTCACAACGCCTGTACCGTGACTTACCATCAGTCAACACTACTTAAAGTCACAAAACCTACACCTTGACTTACCATCAGTCATCACTACTTAAAGTCACACAGCCTGCACCGTGGCTTACCCTCGGCTCTTTCAGTGTCCTGAACCCCAGTATGAGCAGGTCAGTAGATCCATGTCAACCCCTGGAGATTTGAGACCTCAACAGCTGCTATCCACTCCAACTTAAGTCATCCTTTCTGTACCTTCTGAAGTACGGCTTCCGCGTCTGTCACGATGACTGCTCCTGTTATAGAAGTCTAAGATATCCATTTCAGTGCTTAGGCCACTGCTTCTGTCTCCATTCTCATACTGGAGGTTGTTGACATGTATGCCCTACTGCGCTCAGCCACAACCTGTCCTCTCACTCTAGCCGAGAAACCCCAACCTGATGTCCCACTGCGCAGCACTGATCCGTCGGTGAATATGTGACAGCATCACTCTCCTGCGTGTTCTCAGTTATCAGTTGATTCGCCTCGTTCTCTGCTCTTGCGTTGCTCCGTTCTCTGCATTCCTTGCCTAAGGTTATGATGACTCTCTGATACTCTATCATTATATCACCAATGTGGACCCATTCTTCCCGTCTGGCTATCGTCTCAGCTGGAGTGACGTGTCCGATTGTTGTCTCAGCCTGTGCCATCCATGACGCACCTCTCTTGATTCTTGATCCCTTTATGTCTGAGATACTACTGTACATGGAATGCCGCGTGTCTGTGGTGACACGCATATAGGCTTTGACTTGTGCCAGTTGATGTAGTCTGGATGTCACAGATAACCACAACATGTACCGCGTCATCACAATCGGGATATCTCTAGTGCAGCCCAGAACCAGTCGCATTCCTTCATTCTGGATGCGGTCCAACCTTTCACACTGTGTCCCTAATAGTGTGAGGATGCCTTGTCCGTAATCGATGACAAACAACACGACCTGACGAAATAGGATGAACAGGAGGTGTTGTTCCTAGTCGGCATCAGCCATGGTCTTAAGTGCTCCTAACCCTCTCTGATAACTTTGTACGACGTGGTCAACAAGGCAATTATAGGAGAGACTGCAATCAAATGTTTCTCCGAGGTATTTCAACCTGACAATGGTGCAACCATCGAAAGTGATGCCCGGGAGTTAACCTTTACTATGGAATTTTTCAAAGAGCACCAAATCATGCAGGCCTTAACTTAACTTAACTTAACTTAACGTCTTTATACTGGTTTAGAAGACCCTGCAGAGTCTGTATACAACCAGTTACATTTACATCACCTTGCTCTAAAATCTATGCGCATCCAGTTTATTCTTAAACGCATTAACTGTCCCTGCCTCCACCACCTCCCCTGGCAATGCATTCCAAGCAGACACCACTCTCTGACTAAAAAAATATTTCCTAATATCTAACCTGGACCTCTCTTTAATCAGCTTGTAGCTATGCCCTCGTGTTATTGTAGGTGGCTGTATTTTAAAAAAACTTGTTATAGTCTAATTTATCGATTCCTCTGATCATCTTATAAACCTGTATTAAGTCACCACGAATTCTTCTCTCTTCGAGACACTGTAGGCCCGTTTTTCTGAGTCGTTCCTCATAACTGTAATTCTGGAATCCAACTATCATCTTTGTCGCTCTTTTTTGTATTCTTTCTAGCATGTTTATGTCCCCTCTATGATAAGGACTCCACACCTGTACACCTTGTTTGGATTGATCTTGGAGCTTGAGTCACCGCATCAATGTGAGATTCCTTGCAAGGTTTCCTGAATGTCTTTGACCAACTCTTGCCCGTCTGAGCCAGTCATGTACGTTAGGATGTCTTTGACCAACTCTTGCATGTCTGAGCCAGTCCTGTACGTTAGGATGTCATCGGCAAATGTCAACGTTCGCCCTGTCCCTGTGGGTTGAATATTGGCCACTTTTACTGTGTCGATGTTGAACAGCACTGGTGAGAGCGGAGACCCTTGAGGCAGTCCTGGACATATTCGCCTTGGTACTGATGTCCACGATCCAACGCGTAGCGCAACTGTTCTTTCCATCAGGGCAGCTGATATCCAACTAACCAGCCACGGGGTTAAACCAGACTGCTTCAGGCAGGTAATTAAGGTCCCAAAATGGCACGGTTGTATGCGTCTTCCCGGTCGAGTGCCAACGCGACTGTTTCGTGTTTTGACAGAAAACCCTCATACACATCATACGCGAAAGTTCCTGCGTTACACCAGGTCTCTATCGCTGTTCTACAACTGCCCAGCTTGTCGGGTATAATCTGCTCCCGTACAAGGTACGCCATTATTTTCCTGTCCACTATCATCTCGAGCAATTTGTCGTTTACGACCTCACAACTACACTTTGACCAGGGACGTTCACGTCTACCTCCCACGACCTCATAAGTATAACTTACGCTGAACAACCAATTATTCCTCTCCTGACTTCACATGTGTACGGTAAAGGACAGAGTGACAGAAAGATACGAGAGGGTAGATCTTCAACTGGCCAAACAGCTGAGATAAAAGGTGTCTTTACCTAGGCCTCACTTGCAGATACAAGAGGATAGACGAGCGCGTGGCTCAACGACCGAGTTAACGGTCCTTTGACCAAGGGCGCACGAATTCCAAACTTCTTTAATTCATCGGTTATTTTGTTTATCAATAGTAAAGTAAAAGTTGTAAATATCGCTGTGACTGCGGGGGCAAATGACCTTTATTCCTCTGCCATTTAAACTGTCCTCGTTGAACAGATCAACGAAAATGTATGAGTTGATGATATTTCTGTTGTTGATGATAGAGGATAATCAAGAATGAAAAACATTTTGCGTTATACACAAACAATACCAATCATGTATTTCTAAAACATAAACAATTTTCCTAACAAATGAAATAACACAAATCTAAGAGAACATTAAGATGATTGAAGATTTATTAAGACTAGTGACCAATTTCAGATACATTGGATCATTTTAAAAACAGACAGAAGGTATAACACAGAACAAGAAGACACAAACAAAAGAAGAGAATCAAGACTCAAGGTCATTTTAACAGTGTATGTGTGTGTGTGTGTGTATGTGTGTGTGTGTGTGTGTGTATGTGTGTGTGTGTGTGTGTGTGTGTGTATGTGTGGAGCTGGGACGTTCGGGCTGTGGTAAAAATAACAAAGACCAATGGTTGGAATGGTTAGACAAGGGTACACGATGTATAAATAACACTTACATTCTGGCTAAAACTTTTCGTCAGCGATTAAGGACAACACACAAAAAAAAAACATCGAATTAATATCGACGATAAAGACGACAGAAATGTTAACAATGACACAAATGATGCTCCTAACTGAGCACACATGAGATACGGTTTTTAGGAGAATAAGAGCCTATCCGAATGATTTTATTCTCCACCACTGCATTCCTCCATATGTTGCCCCCATTCGGTTATCTTATATCATAGAGTATCTTATCATACATAGTCCAGATCATCAATAACGTCATCATGCGGCCATTAGATCATCGTGAATCTCATCATGCGGCCATTAGATCATCGTGAATCTCATCATGCGGCCATTAGATCATCTTGAATCTCATCATGTGGCCTTTAGATCATCGACAAAGTCATCATATGACCTTTACATCATCGACAAAGTCATCATATGACCTTGAGTTCATGGACAAAGTCATCATATGACCTTTAGATCATCGTCAAAATCATCATATGACCTTTAGGTCATCGTGAATCCCATCATGTGACCTTTAGGTCATCGTGAATCCCATCATGTGACCTTTAGGTCATTGTGAATCCCATCATGTGACCGTTAGGTCATCGTGAATCCCATCATGGGATCTTTAGATCACTGAATACCATAATGCTGCCATTAAATTACCCGGAATGTTAACATACGGTCTTTAGATGATCGGCTTGAGATCTCTGTACTACAGCATGTACAGTTCCAACATTTATAGCTACGTTTTTTAGGGTTAACCACAAACAGTAATAGACACGAGTTATGCATCTAGCCAGAAAACAACAATAGTCACGAGTTATGGGTCTAGCCAGAAAACAGCAATAGGCACGAGTTATCACCTAACCAGAAAACAACAGATACAAGTTATGTATCTAGCCAGAAACCAACAAAAGGCACAAGTTATGCATCTAACTAGGAATACACACACACATATATCATATATATGTATATACATACATTCACACACACACACACACACACACACACACGTACATACACAAACACTGTCTTAAATTTTACAACAAAATAAGAAATCCACAGCGTGACAGCTTAAATATTGGCCAATTACACTACATCTTAGACTAGCCTCTGGTTCTATCAGAATCCGCTGTTATATAACGCTGGCACAGCGCACATTTGCTAATGCATGTTTTGCACACAATTGATGTTAGCCATCTCAGTTGTCACACAGATACCACGTCAGATGTCGGATAACCCTCTCGTATATCTCCTCTCAGATATTTCCATCCCTCAGCATATCAGATAATTCATACATAATATATCAGACGATTCAATATTCAGATAACTTTCACGTTCCACACTGTTCTCGAATCTCAGATGTCACATTACGTGTCAGATGACGTTTAATGTTCAGATGATGATAATGTTATTGGTGATGCTTATTATTATTATCAGAGGTTTGTTGGTGGATGTATTGTCCTAGTTATATTGAGGTGTACGGCAAATACAACAACTTTAAAATGGCTTCCTTTACTAACTGACATTCTGGCTTGCTTTCTGAGCTGTCATCCAAGTTTCATTTACTAGCTCACATTATGACTTCTTTTACTAGCTGACATTCCGACTTCCTTAACCAGTTTCTTGACTTCCTTAACCAGCTGACTTCCTGACTTCCATCACTAGCTGATTTTCTTTACTAGCTGACATCCTGGATTTCTTTACTAGCTGACTTCTCGACTTCCTGTGCTATCTGACTTCTCGACTTTCCTTTACTATCTGACTTTCTAACTTCCTTTACTAGCTGACTTCCTGTACTAGCTGACTTCCTGACTTCATTTCCTAGCTGATTTCATTTATTAGGTGACTTTCTGACTTCCTGTACTAGCTGACTACCTGTACTAGCTGAAATCCTGACTTCCTTTCCTAGCTGACTTCCTTTATTAAGTGACTTTCTGACTTCCTTTACTAGCTGACCTCCTGACTTCCTGTACTAGCTGACTTCCCTACTCCCTTTACTAGCTGACTTCCTGACTTCCTTTATTAGGTGACTTTCTGACTTCATTTACTAGCTGACTTCCCGAGTTCCTTTACTAGCTGACTTACTGACTTCCTTTACTAGGTGACATCTCACCATCCTTTCTGAGCTGACATCTGGACTTTCTTTACTAGCTGACATCATGGCTTCCATTCTGAGCTGAGTTCCTGACTTCCTTTACCAGCTTACATCCCGGCTTACTTTACTAGCTGACATCATGGCTTTCTTTCTGAGCTGACATCCGGACTTTCTTTACTAGCTGACATTCCAGCTTACTTTACTAGCTGACATCCTGGCTTCCTTTACTAGCTGACATCCCGTCTCCTTTTTGAGCTGAGGTTCTGGTTTATTTTACTATCTGACATTCTGTCTTCCTTTTTGAGCGAACATTCTGTTTTTTTTTATCTGAGCTGACATTCCTGGCTTCTTATATGGGCGGATATTTCGGCCTCATTTACTAGTTGCCATTCTGGCTTCTTTTCTGAACTGACATCCTGACTTCCGTTACTATCTTCCATCCTGGATGCCGTTCCTATGTGACTTCTTGGTTTCCTGTGTCCTCTGACATCATGGCGTTTTATAAAATGGTTAGTCGTTACCGAGAAATGTGACATTCACCAAGGACCATGTATTAGATCAAACCACTGCAGTCGATGAGCCGAAGCGTAAAATATTTCTGGAAGTCTTAAATCAAACATGAAATACCATTTGCCATGATCAGGGTAAGCAACGCATGCCTATACATATCTTGTTCTTTAATTACACTGGCAATAACCCGATTATTTTGGCATTTTGTGTCAATTTTGAGAATGCTATTGCCTCCTCTTGTTCATTCCAGTTGGTTGTCAAATGTATGTCGCCAGAAACATCTTCTGCGTGAAGTCAGTACGCCACTTTCTCACTGATGCATCAATTGTACGCTGTTTTAGCTCATTCATGTCTGCTGTATCTGCTCTGTTAGCTTATCCATATTTCCAATAATCTTTCAGTAAACATTCTCTGGACGTGGGGTACGCATGCCTGACAACAGATGGATCATACAACAACGTGTTGGTGACCATTAGTCGTCCAGTTGTGCAATTGTGAGATGGACTGACAAAAGACATTGGTCCGTATTGGTACTTAGAATACCAGGAATCCTGGTATTCAAAGTAGGTAGCCAGGTAGCCAGGTAGCCGGGTAGCCAGGTAGCCAGGTAGCCGAAGGCCTCGGCTATACGTAGTAGGTATCTACAACTTCCTACGGTTCACTAGGCCTGGGGGAAGGTACAACTAATTTAGGAAACATTTCTAACTTGAGTTTTTTAAATTTTGTTCGGGCAGCGGCCGTTAAGCTTTCTCTTTTCGGTTTATAACTGTCAAGAGATTTTTTAACATGCTCGACACTGAACGCTAGAGTCCGATCTCACTACCCAGAAATCATGAACATTTTTACCAGAAGATCCACGTGAAAAATCCCGTTTTCCACGCTACCGCCGGCAACCGAGGCAGATACCTTACCTCGAGACCACTGGGTCAACCCGTGACCACCGGAAACCGAGGCAGACACCTTACCTCGAGACCACTCAGCCCCCCCCCCCTACTTTAGTAAAACGTTGCGAAAGATCATAACTCATAAAGAAAAGTGTTGGCCAACATCGCATACGGCACATCTGCCCAACTGAAGGCGAGGACTGTTTGGACATCATCTTGTACAACGCCTCACATATGATGGTCCCAGGTCTTAAGACATGTGCTATTGGGGACACACATTCGGTGACATCATTTCAGATATCTTTGAGCAAGTAACCCAACTTTATCTCTAGGACGATTGGCAGGCATCTGCCTCAATTCAGGAAGTCTGTACTTCATGAAAATTTCTTACAGTAGTAATCGCGATCTATCATCACACCAGCTTGAACGAAATGAATGTCAATGTGGCCCTCGATATGAGACACCAACGGAAACAATAACTGATTGTCTGAGCTTTTGTATTCGCACCAACTAGTTATTATTTGTTTGTGTTTTGCTGAGTCCAGAACCACTGCATACACCCGACGAAAACCAATGCATACACTCGTCAAGAACGAGTGCATACATTCGCCGAGAACGAGTGCATACATTCGCCGAGAACCCGAGAGTAGGTGCATACATTCGCCGAGAACCAGTACATACACACACCGAGAACCAGTACATGCATTCGCCGAGAACCCGAGAGTAGGTGCATACATTCCCCGAGAACCCGAGAGTAGATGCATACATTCCCCGAGAACCAGTGCATATATTCGCCAAGAACCAGTACATACACAAATCGAGGACCAGTACATACACCCGCCGAGAACCAGTACATACACCCGACGAGAACCACAGTAGATACACCAGCCGAGAACCGGTTAATTCACCTAACGGTTCTCCTTATTGGTAAACCGAGCAGAAGAAAAACAATGGAACTCACTATTCTTTGGAAATCAACGTCAAAGATCTTCCTACAAAAAGAACGGCTACTCTTTGCTGCGTTCAGGCAACTGATCAGCACTGCGTTTCAAACCGGCTCACACACACTTCAACGGACGTTAACCGTTGGTGATGGTGGCCACATATCTTAGAGAAGTGCATATCTCACGAGCATTTTGACAGTGGGGAAAGGTCTGTTTGCTGGCGTCCTTTATGACTTTGCACAACCTCGTTTACAGTATTCATAGTGTCATCTTTGGGTGCAGATCGTGTTCGGTCAATGATTTTACTTTGTTCAACAGACAACAGCGCTGGTTTGTTCTGTCTTTTGCAAAAGATAAGTTAGTTGGACCGCTTTTTGGAAGTTTCCTGAGCAGTCGTTTCACACTATAATGTTTATTAATTTGTCGACAAAATGTGATTGTCTTATTTTTTCCCTAGTGAACGCCATCTTGAAACAGACATATTCGAGTTGTATGCAAGGCCATCAGTAAGGTTTCCAGTTAGTTTCTCGACATGCTACATTTGAAACCATCAATTCGAAACGGGTCATTGTTCTCCAAATTTTCACATTTCCAATTAATCTGGCACTGTTCGGCATCTTCTGAAAGGTCAAATATTTCTACGTCCCCGAATATTTATCATGGATTTTTTACCATCTTTACTTCAGTACCGGTTTGGTGACTCATTGACCTTGCTTACTTCAATACCAGATTGTTGAGTAATTGACCTTCCTTACTTCAGTACCGGTTTGGTGGCTCTTTGACCTTGCTTATTTCAGTAACTGTATCATGAATTTTTGACCTTGCTTACTTCAGTAACGGCTTGGTGACTCTTTGATATTGCTTACTTCAGTGCCTGTATCGTGAGACTTTGACTTTGCTTACTTCAGTACCAGTATCGTGACACTTTGACCTTGCTTACTTCAGCACCTGTATCGTGACACTTTGACCTTACTACTTCAGTACCTGTATCGTGACACTTAGACCTTACTAATACCTGTATCGTGACTCTTTGACCTTACTTACTTCTGTACCTGTGTGATAGTTCCCGTTGGAGCATAGGGGCTTCGGGCAAGGGAGATTGAGCTGGCTACTCTAAGAACAAAGGTTACCTGAATACTTGCCAAAGATCAACCACAGATTCGACAGTAGTTCGACAAAGGAAACGAGGGGTTTAGATGTAAGACTTTGTCTGGTACAGAGCTGGATGTTCAGAGCTGAAGTGGGGTTCGAAGCTGACACTCTGGCGATCGGAATTATGGAGGGTGGCGTCAGTGAGATGCTGCCACGACCGGCTACGACATTTGGAGTCACAGGGCTTCGAGGATAGTCATCCAATAATATATAGTTGAGGGTAGTTCTAAATTGGAGGGATAGCTAGGCCAGACAAACCACAGAAGACCATTGGACAGTCATGTTGTGCTTGAGACTTTAAAATACTCTGCAAGGATGAACTGAGCATATTGGCTGAGAGGCTGTCAGTGCCCACCGACATGCACTAAAGAATGACTGTGCTATGTGGTGACGTATGTGTGGATGCCAGTACTGTCATGAGGTGGACACGGACTATAAAAGGCACCAATCCAGCCACAACGAACATGCACGCCAAGGCTCGCAGCGGACGACTTGCTACAGATTTGTAATTTACCGCACCTATCGTGCAGCCGAGCTGCCATCTTGTGATTTCTTCCTTATCCGCGAAACTGAAGTAAAACGGCACGTGATACCGTTACGCTTGAAAAAAAGGTGCATATAGATGTGCGTACCTGGTTTTGGAAGAAGACGTCTGCTTTATTTCCAGACGGGATGCAGCAACTTGTCCGTCGTCTCTACAGACAGTGATGTGACTTTGTAGACAAGAAATGACATCACCTAAACTACATTCCAAGATGGAAGAAAACGTATAGCTCATGTGTTAATCTTGCATATTTTTCTGTGTTTCTTTTTTGCGTTCAGGATCTTTAGTGAGTCGGCATGATGATGGCTGTAGTCTTCGTCAGGTTGGATCGGCTGCCCCACAGCTTTCGTCTCAGCTCCGCACCCTTGACCCGGCCTGGTATCTCATTGTCTCAGCTCCGCACCCTTTGACCAGACCTGGTATCGCATTGTCTCAGCTCCGCACCCTTGACCAGGCCTTGTATCTCATTGCCTCAGCTCCGCACCCTTTTACGAGGACTGGTATCTCATTGTCTCAGGACCGCACCCTTTAACCAGGCCTGGTATCTCATTTTCCTGTAGAGTGGACATTCCTGTAGAGTGGACATTCCTGTAGAGTGGACGTTCCTGTAGAATGGACATTCCTGTAGAGTGGACATTCCTGTAGAGTGGACATTCCTGTAGAATGTGTTCAGGAATCTGGCGCACTAGTCCACATGCACATTCATCAATGTGTAAGGCGTTTAGTTGATATACATGTTCTAGTAGTCTGCAGTGTCCAGTTCTCAGGCGAAATAAGGTAGTTTGTTGATTTTTTTTGAGTTTGTGGATTTGGTCTGGTGTATCGCTTATGCTCGTATCGTTTCTCCATTGGTGTATATATTGATTTGTGATGATGTTCTTCATCTCTCTCTGTGGTACTCGCTGATTAAATTGTGCATTTTTACTGCAACCTTTTACTAGAGCATCAGTTCTGTCATTTTCTGTGATTCCGCAGTGGGAGGGTAGTCATTGGAGCACCAATGTCGAGGATTTGAGGATCTCTGGAGTTTTCCTAGTTCTGCTTTGATTGTTTATAATAGCGGTTCGTTGTTTGTTTTCTGTAATGTCTGCTATTAGAAATTGACAGTGTTTGAGGAAACCTATTTTTATTGGTGGTTGCTTTTCTGTCTCAAGTATTCTCAGTGCTTGCAGGGGTAGGAGAGCGTGGTGGTGGACATAGCCTAGCTATGAGGTTTGTGGGAAGGTCCCTGTTGGGAAAGCCTCTGTTTTCAGTTTTTATGTCCTCTGCCGTTCCGGCTTGTCCCATCTGTCGAACCATATGTTTGCACTTGTGTTCATTGCTTGACATTTCATTTTTCATCAATCATGGCTTGTGCCAAAGTTTTCATCTCATGGGCACGGCATTCCTCTTTTCTTTTGATTCCTGGGATCTGTGTATCTATTGTGATATTGTTTATGCTGCAGCTTGGCTCTTCGTAGTTAATAAGCATTTATATTTCTGCAGATTGGTTGAATAATAGGTCTCCATATGTTTGGTGTAATGGGTTTGATATTTGGATGAAGCTAGTTCTCCTAAGCGTATTTTTTTACTGAATATTTCAGTTTGATATGTATGAGATGATCAGACATGCATAGTATCTTTTCGTTATGTATCGGCACTCTTTTCAAATCGCATTTACATTTATATATATATAGCGAGAGAGATAGGCCAACAGATGGATAAACAAAATGAAATAAACGGAACAGATATCATCATCATGTAGCATGTCTTTTATAGAACGTCGCTCCCACCACAGTCTTTCATTTGCCAAAACTCCAGCCTCCGCCACAGTCATACCTTATTATCCTTGGATATCTTGGTGCCATCGTCTTCTTGGTCTACTACTGTCGCTTTAGCCTGACACAATGCTTTCCATCACCGTTCTCTGAAGATTGTTGTGCCTTTGATCTGACCAAAGTATTTGCATTTTCTAGCCAAAATTGAATTGATAAACCAGTTCTCCTTTTTGTTCAACTCTTGCCGAATGTTTATATTTATCTTTCTCTCTGTCCATGATATTCTGAGGATCTTTTTGCAATATTTTGACTCGAATGATTCGATTCTTTGTCTATAAAGCCATTTGCTGCCACAGGACAAACACAAGCTCTCAAGACTTTCACTTTTAACGTTTTGTTGGTGCTCTGTCATCCTTTCTTCGGACTGTTCAGTCTCTACATTGCCATGGCTAGTCTTCTTCTGATGTCCATCGATCAGTCGACATATTTGTCTGCATGCCTGTGTGTTTGTCTGTCTTTCATTTGTAGTATCTATATTATATATTTATCTGTATAGCAGTCTTTCCTTTCTTTAGGTAGGACAATTGTACAGATAACTAAATAAATATTTAGATACTACTACAGAAAGACAGACAAACACACAGGCATGCAGAAAGATCCCAATAGAGACGCATATTCAGACGGACATATATTTTGACAGTTACACATATCAAAAAGGCGTATACATATCTATAGAACAATAGAGAGATACAATATACATTGTGCTAAATAACAGCGCGGTGCATGTACAGAAGGCTACCACGCTGTGATTTGACCCAAAACCATGTATATATATACTCTTTGTGATCTGGATCGTGTTTGAGTCAGACGAATATATTGAGGAGTACTGTAGCAGTGATGACACGAGGGAGAGCCAGTTCAAGGTTGACAACAACAAATAATGAGTCAATTATTGATTGTTTGCCTCCTGTCTGCCGGACCGTATGATGTTTTGTAATCATTGACACGGCTTTTCAGAAGTTGTACATTATGCTAGCGGAAATACAGTTTCGTTCTCCTTCGTAGTTGTGGTCAGCAATGTTGTGCGTATGTGCGTGCACTTCTATGGGTACACTTCGATGTGTACACTTCTGTTTGTGTGTGCACTTCGGTGTGTGCGCTACTGTGTGTGTATGTGTGTGTGCATTTCTCTGTGTAATTAAGATAAGGAAGACATGAACATCTGTTGTCGATCAAGCTGCCAAGGAGAACGCGACAATCAGTGTCAATGTCAGACCCTGGACTGCAGTTACTTCACTGGGGCCTCTAACGATATCAACAATCGTTCTAGATGTCAGACCTTGGACTGCAGTTACTTTACTGGGGCCTCTAACGATATCAACAATCGTTCTAGATAACAAGAAACGAACACAAATTGTTTTCATCAGTAGGGATTAATCGTCTCATTTTCACCAGGTACGTCCTTCAAACACAGATGGGTACTTTCGGCCATAGTAGGGCGTTAACCAGAGCAAGCAGATTTCACTTACTTTGAAGAAGTAGTACGTTATACAGCATTCAAGAAAGAAAGTGATGGATCATTTGCAGAGTACGATCTGTGAAAGTTGACATCTTCTCGTCGCTACTAGTGAAACACATTAATCAAATCTCTTTATCCCTTCCCAGACTGGACCCCAGGGCTCCTTACAGGGGATAACAGAATAATGACACTACACTTTCATGCATATTGTAAAAGAGAGTTGTGGATGGGGTTAGCGGTCTTATCATGTAAAACAAATTGTTACAAAATACATCAGTGCAAAAAAAACCAAAAGTTCTTTGCTGCAGGCTTCCTCAAAGGGGCTCACTAAGGTTATGGGCATGTGCTCTAGCTGGAGCAAACAACGGACACGACAAGAAGAAGGCTCTATCTCTAGCTGCAGTCTCTTCAATGAGACCATCTTGAGCTTTTAATTGACATCTGAACATGCTCGTCTTCGAGATCTCTCTATCTTATAGATTCTGCTTAATTTTTGACCAGAACATTTCGAGCACAACGGAAATAAGCATCGAGAAGACACCAAGTGAATACAAGTATCCTCGGATATCTGGTGTGACAGCTGCCAAGAGTGTCTCTTCTGTTAGATGTTATAATAGGTAGACCCGTGTATATATATATATATATATATATATATATGGTGTTGGTATGAATTTTTCCACTGCTTTTATTTAACTATTATCAAATGCAATGTCACGCTATGTTGACAATCAAACTTCTCTTATACATTTCCTTCCAGCGTATCAGTATTTCCGATACACGTTGTTTTCATATCAACTTGACATGCCATCCCACATTTCTTCGTGTCCACCTCTGCCGCTCTTACCTCAAAACTTTCCAATTGAAACACGATTTGTTCGTGTCTACTTCTGTGGCGCTTGCCTCCAACCTTTCCAATTGTTACGCGCTTCTTTCTTACTCTAAATGCAAAGATGCCCGTACCTGTCTTTTTAATATTTGCGTTCAGATCAATCATAAAATATTGCTTCTTGTGTTGGTATATACTCAACGAACAAAGTAACCAAATGGTTTTCATCACATCATTTAATTCTATCATCCAAAAACAACGAAATTTGGGGAGATGAAACTCTATTCCACAGTTCGAAACTGTAACAACTGGAAAGGCATTTTCGTATCACGTGTGATTATTTCCTAAGTGTTTGCAAGCTTGGGAGACATCAGTACCGTGTGTTTCCAACATGAGCGTTAATCCCGTGGATCGAATTCAGTGCCTCAGTAAACCATGTAGAATGTTCTGCCACTCCTGCACGACTTCTTGACAAAGTTATCCTACAGTCTGCGGTGGATGCTGTTGTTGCTGAATGGACTGTTCAGCTAGTCCCAGACATACTCAAATAGTCACAGGTCAGAGGAAGTGACGTCAGGGGAAATGGCTGGGTAGAGCAAGGTTTCAATGTTTCTGACTTGGAGATCCTCAGGCATGACTCTGGCATCACGAGAACCGGCATTGTTCTGCTGAAGTACAACATCTGGTGGATGGTTCAGCACAAAAGACACGGATGGTTTCTCACGATCTAATCGCTGTATTGTAAGCTGGTGACAGCACCGTCTACGATAACGATGTCTGTCAGGTGATTGATGCAGATGTCTCTCCAGGTCATAATCCCTCACCACCATGACGAGCGCGCTCTTGGATTCACTTGTTGGCGAAGCGCTCTATATCTACGATATATATTCTGACGACCATCGGCTCTTGAAAGGTTGATCATGCACTTTTCTTTAAACAGTGCTCTGTCCCATAAAAGGTTAACAAAGCGCATATGTTGTCTGGCCCAGATTAGTCGTGGGGCATGATGTGGCTGAAGATTTTAACGAGTAGCAGACCGTCTTTCACGTTTGATATTGCTCGTGCAAATGGTTCCTGACAGTAATTGAACTTATTTTCTCAGTTCGGGGATTGTGTCAGTAGTGACAGTTGCTGACTTAAATCTGTTATGCAGATGTGCAAAAATGTTGTAACGAACCTGCCGTCTGGTCGTTGATCGAGGATGTCCCATGCAGGGCAGGTCAGAAACAGTCCCAGTCGTCTGGTAACGATGAAACCACATCCAATCAGTTTGTATTGACACATACAATTGTCTTGTTGTTGCAGGCTCATACATTCCTCCTACTAACATACCAACAGCTCGTAACCTCTCATTTAGTGCCGTGCGTGTCATCCTCCCAGTAGTTTGCTACTGAACGAAATGAATGGCAAAGTAAGCACAAATCGCTAGTGAAAACTTCTCAGTCAATTTAGTGATCGGTACGTGAATTGTGAGAAGATCTCCAGGTAGTCATTAGATTCATTAAATCAGATGTTGAAGGTCCGAGAACGGTTATTTCACACTCAGACTGCACTAAGACAATTATATAGCTTCCAGTAACGGCCAAGAATGCATCGGTATTAAATTACATCACAACTTTCAAACATACAAAAACTGGTCAGTTACTTTTTTTGTTGAGTAATATATACGCAAACGTTCATTTAGCTGTCCAAAGTATGCGTAGTAATGGCTGAAACCTGCTGACTGCTGCGGGACATGGGACTTTAACTGTTGTCTTGTCTAGCGTGTAGTTAGATGTGTGTCTCCTCAATATTTGCATTCCATTTCTTAAGATATTGGTTTTTTAATAGTCTACATTTTGCTCCTCAGTTGGTCTGTTAAATTGAACGAATATAACAGTTTTCATGCACACCTGCATACTGGGTATGCACGTGAGAAGATTCAGACATTCATGCCGGTATATTGAATTCGCCAGGGAACGGAAACATTTACCGTACACTCGATGACATCGCTTCATCCGATTCACGTGCAGTTCACCGTGGGTAGTCGTTCATTAGTCAGCATCAAACTGGGTTTTCAAATATTTCATAATTTGTTCATAAACTTTATCCTACACCATTGAATCAAACTGGAAGTTATGTTTCATCAAATTTGATCATAGACTTTGTGCGCTACGATTGTATCAAACTGGACGTTAAGCTGTATACATAATCCCATGTTGTAGTATCAAACTGGACGTTAAGTTGTATACATAATCCCATGTTGTAGTATCAAACTGGACGTTAAGTTGTATACATAATCCCATGTTGTAGTATCAAAAAGGACATTAAGTTGTATATATAATCCAATGTTGTAGTATCAAACTGGATGTTAAGTTGTATATATAATCTCATGTTGTAGTATCAAACTGGACGTTAAGTTGTATACATAATCCCATGTTGTAGTATCAAAAAGGACATTAAGTTGTATATATAATCCAATGTTGTAGTATCAAACTGGATGTTAAGTTATATACCTAATCTCATGTTGTAGTATCAAATAGAAAATGATGTTGTATACCTTTTTACTTGTCAGAGCATCACAATTTGCACAATTTGGTATGCTTTGTCGTAGAATCATATAGTTGGTTATGATACATAGTTTGTCATAGTACACACTTTTCATTATATTGTGTCCTTTCTCACTTTGTCATAGAGTCATAATCGTCATTGTATTGTATCCTTTATTATATCGGCTTTGTGCCATACTCAAAGCTACATTGTATCCTTTCTTCTATTGTCTTAGTGTCATATTCGTCTTTGTATTGTATCCTTTCTTCCTTTGTCTTCGAGCCATATTCGTTTTTCGTATTGTATTATCTTCCTTTCTCTTAAGTGTCATACTCGTATTTGTATTGTATCCTTTCTTCCATTTTCTTAGTGCCATACTCAACGCTACATTGTATCATTTCTTTAACTGTCAAGCTGTTGAGAACTGAAAGCAGAATGCAAGGCAAATCAAGTAATTAATAAGAAATAGGAGAACGACTAACGTCTATCCAGACAAAACATACTGATCAGACATATTACTCAGGGTTGGGCAAAATATACTGGCCAAGACCTCTACCTCGACTTCCCTGTACTCTTCCTGCAGACGGGATGTCCTTCTTGACAGTTTGACCAATAGGGTGGGGAGCGTCACGCAGATGAAGCCAAGCATAGCACAACCGTCTGGAGGACCCCGGTCCACGTTTATCATCACGCTCGGGATGTGAGGAATGCTACTGCAACCCGCAACTAAACGTCCGTTTTAGTGCGCACAACATAGTAAACCTACTCATTGTGGCCATTCACAATAACAACAACAAAGAAAAGTTTGAAACATGGCGTCAACTTGAATTGCGTTTCTCGTAAAACGAAAAAAATACTCGAGAAGATCATTAACATAGGCAAGGCATTTTGGTATGAGGATAAATGCAGGTAAGACAAAAGCGATGGTAATATCCAAATAAACCCACAGATCGAATGGCAGGATCGAGCCACAGATCATAGAACACGTTTGGAGTTTTTCATATTTGGGACACATTATTACAGAGCATGCTCGCTGTGAGGTTGAAATTAGAACTAGGATCACGGTAGCAATAAAGGCATTCCGTGAGAAACCAAAACTTCTGACAATAAATAACATCAATAGTGACCTTCATAAGAGAATAATCATTGTACATATCTGACCCGTAGCATTGTAGGGCTCAGAAACATAGGTTCTAAAAAAACAGGATAAACAAATATTAGAAGCTTTTGAGATGTTGTGCCATCGTTTGATCCAAAGAGTGAGATGGACAGGAAAACAATATATTAAAAAAACAGATGCTTAAAGATATAGGGCACATAGACAACTGGTGACGAGTATACAGAAAGGAAGACTGCCTTGGCTTGGTCATAACATGGGACATTGAGGTTTACTATTGAAAATAGTTGAAGGCAAAACTCAGGGGCAAAGAAGTAGAGGACGCCCAAGAAACAATTACATTACTCAGGTGCACTAGAACATCTGGGTGCAGACTTTTATTGAACGTAACAAGAACAGAAGACGTCAACACTATTTCTCGCACTGACCTGGCAAGAATGACAGAACAAATAATTGACAAAACCGACAATATCGGCGACAAATCTTGGAACGGCTCATTGATCTGGTCAGAGTACTTGGCCTGCACAACTGCTCATTCCGTGGTACAAACGAAACCCTGAACAGAGCCAACAATATACATTGTTTAACGCGTGTAGCATGTCTAGCCTGTCTGATCCTATCATGAAAGAGCATTTGCATATTTTTACATCACAAGATATAACAAAAGGGTTATAAATCATCAAACTATAACAGATACAGGCTCAGTCAAAAGCTTGATGTGATCCTGACAATGATTGCACATTTTGTTGGAACCATCAGAAGTTCTAGCGTAAAGGTATCATCAATGTCGTCACCATCATCATGCATCATCGTTATGCATCATCCAATTGTTTCGCTTCCCCTGCTATTTGCGGCAACAAGAACACAATCTTTTAATAGTAATTTGAAATGACTTATACAGCCCACATTCATATAATCTCAACGTTCTATAGTTTCTGGTGCTAATATATGGCTTGGCTTGGCTTTGTTCGTTCTCAATCTCCCGCTACCAAACCCAGAAAGGGCTTAAGTAGCAGAATGTAGTTCAATGAACGTAATGCGGTGTGTCGAAGTTTACAGTTTGGCTGCAATATTTGCACCTTTAGGTCCAACAGATCGGACCAGCAATAATTTTTTTTTGAGTACCATGTTAGCATTTCCTGTTCGATCCCTTCTCCTTAGCCAATCTGCCCTGCTGCAGACTATTATCTAGTACCACCGCGTGGAGGTGTAGAATGGTCTTTGCAGCTCTGATTCGTTGCCCTGACGCTAGCAGTCAGCTATGGGTCGCTGACCACTGCAGCTCATGCGCTACTCAGCATCTTGATCCCGTGTTAATATATTGATTTCAGTGGCTCACCTCATATGTGTCCTCGATTAGAAGTATAATTTATAAGGTGTATTACTATGTTATATTTATCAAATGCTTATAAATCTTTGGTTGACATAAACATGTATTTTCTCCCTGACACTATGCCATTCTTTCTCGACTTGTATTTCTGTTTTTGTAAAGTTTATGAGAAGTAAATGAGAGACAATCTAATATGGAAACTCTCAATGAGCGACAGTGTAATATGGAAAGTTGCAATGATAGACAGTCTAATATGGAAAGTTGCAATGAGAGAGTCTAATATGGAAAGTTGCAATGTGAGACAGTCTCATATGGAAAGTCTCAATGAGAGACAGTCTAATATGGAACGGTGCAATGAGAGACAGTCTAATATGGGAAGTCTCATTGAGAGACAGTCTAATATGACAAGTCTCATTGAGAGACGGTGTAATATAAAGTGTCTTGCTGAGTGTCTTGTTTGTGTAATTTGCCATGTCTCGCATCTGTACGTTGTCTCTGGGAAGATAAGAGTTCTCATGATGTTTGTGTTTGTGTGACCGACCATGTCTCGCATCTGTACGTCTCTGGGAAGATGCGGGTCCTCAGGATTTTTCTTGTTGTAATTTTGTTGGTGTTCTGCTTATGTTTTTTTCAGTTTAGATAACCACTGTTGCCCCATGACTATTCTTGGCGCCAATTGTTTTTGGCAATCCCCGTTTCTGCTTGTAGTCGAGCCGAGATATTTAAAACTCGTTACGTTCTGAACGTTTCACTTCTCCAGCATAACTTTGTCTCTGCTTTAAGCCTTGTCAGTGCACATTGTCTTAGTCTTGTCTGTGTCAATGAATAGATTGTGTTCCTCGCTGTGTTGTTTAACCGACATTATCATCTGTTCCAGGTCCCTCGGCGCTCTTGGAGAGGACAACTGTATCATCTACGTATCTTAGTTTTGGTATTTTTGTCCCGCCGACTGTGAACTGGTCGAGCCCTTTATACTCTTTGTCATTCTTCATATTTTTCATTATGTTCTTTGATTCATTACCTTGTTCACCGCGAACCCGTCTGATATCTCTCAAGCTATTCTTATTGTTTCCGGTTGTCTATGGTACTGTGTTTTGATTAGTCAAATCGGGTGTGTCGCAAACCCCATTGACAGTCAGGATTTGGCATAGTTTTTCGTATTGAAAGACTTGGTATAGTATATGAAACAGGTGTCTAAGTCGACATTGAACACTCTGAAATGTTCAATAATTTTTGTCATGTTAAGGTTGTGAGCCCTCGTGCATCTGCGCTGTTTAAAACTGCATGCGCCGCCATATGTACTTTCTCGTTGATTATATGTTCCAACCTTTTCATGACAATTCGGATTTTGCTCAGATGACTAATTAGAGCGATGATTCGGTTGTTAGTGTATCACTTCAGATCACCTGTCTTTTGCGGTAGGATATACACTGATCATTTCCATGTGGTCTGCAATGTTGTGCTGTGCCTGATCATTTGCATAAAGCGTTGTAGATGTTGACGCTGGTCTCCCCACCTGATTATATGAATTCAATCGGTATGTCATCACATCCCAGTGATTTTCCTTTCTTCAAGCTAGTCGGACCTCATATATTATGAGTTCTATGTCTTTGTCCTGGTTCTTAGACGTTATACTGGTATTGCTCCTCTTTATTTTCGTGCATGTCTCTGCAATATTGATTCCATCTCTGGAGTAAGTCCTTGCTCTACGTCAGTGAATTACAACTGCCATCGTTTATAATATACAGTGACCTTTTGAACTCGGCAGTTCTCCAATAAGTGTTCTGATTTCTTAGAGAAACTAACTCTTGCAATAGGAGGATTACGTCATATTGTACTGGGTTAGTGCTTGTTGTCTGCCTTATCTTGAAGTCAGTGACCAGCAGTTGATGATCTTACTCGCATCCAGCACGTGGTAGTATCATGAAGTCAGTGACCAGCAGTTGGTGATCTTACTCGCATCCAGCACGTGGTAGTATCATGAAGTCAGTGACCCGCAGTTGATGATCGTACTCGCAGCCAGCACGTGGTAGTATCATGAAGTCAGTGACAAGCAGCTTGTGATCTGAGTCGCGTTCAGCAACGTGATAGTATCTCAGAAGAAGATACTCCTGGCCGCCATCTGTGTTGCTTCAGATTATAGTCTATTTCTCTTCTATAGTTCATGGCTGTTGAAGTCCAGGTGTAGAGTCGTGGACGGTGTTGCTTAAAGTATGCGTTTTGATGGAGAGGTTGTTCTCTATGCAGAATTACATTACTTTATCTCTTCTATAGTTCATGGCTGTTGAAGTCCAGGTGTAGAGTCGTGGACGGTGTTGCTTAAAGTATGCGTTTTGATGGAGAGGTTGTTCTCTATGCAGAATTACATTACTTTATCTCTTCTATTGTTTGTGTGTTCCTGAACTCATTCTTCTTTCCTTGCTCTTCTCTTCCTATATTTTTGAGTAAAAATCCCCCATTGTTATCACGATGTATCATTTCCTCACTTGTTGGGAGGTTTCCTGTGCTCTCATTTAACGATTCCTAATATAATATTTCTTACAATGTCATATTTGTTTCATGTCATCATATGTTACAAGCGTAGCGTATCAAATATGTACAAAGCCGGTATATGCACCTCTGTCAGTCTCCCTTTACCGGTGTATGCACCTCTGTCAGTCTCCCTCCACCGGTATATGCACCTCTGTCAGTCTCCCTTTACCTGTATTTGCACCTGTGTCAGTCTATTGCCCCCATTCCACCTCTGCCAAACTGTCAAAGACAGCGTAATCTCAGAACTCGCTGACTCACAATGGGTCGATCTCTACCGCCATATTGTTCTCTCACCTGCCCACAGCTACACTCCCTGACTGCATGTTTGGAAGCCACTGTATACATTTTCTCTGAACAAAGCCTCTTACATTATCACAGCATCTTTGTCTAGATGTGAGAATCGTACCCGCGATTGAACATTGAAAGAACAACCATTTTTACTCTAAAAACTCGCAGTTAACCATCTCTCATTGCTCAGCTCTAGCCTTTCTTCTTTCAGCTTACCTCCCTTGATCTTGTGTGCGGAATCTGGTGCCTGGTAGACAACAAATAAACAAGAGCCCGAGCCGAGATTATCCAACCTGTTTCTGACTTCCCCTTCCAAGTCGGCTCAGAAATAACCAAATGACAGGTTTGTGATGCCAGTTCCTCTTGTCTTGTTTAGGTGATCTCTCACCTGCTTTCTCTTCTCTATCTTACAGCAGAGGATCTACCACATTCACAGATGGGAAACATACCACCCGCTGAACTTTCATTTAATTTGAATTATTATTAACAAGTTTCTCTCTTACCTGGCGTTTATTTTTAAACACATTTTGGATGCCCGAGAGATGTGAATCGCCCCATGCATACACGCAGTCTTGGAATCTGTTGTTCAGGTTTTCTGTAATGTTCCGTCAAATGACGCAGACAAGCAGTCTTAAAATCTGCACATACCTCCTGAAATATTCTGTCAGCTGACACGCACAAACTAATGAATTTTGAGAGACGACTCTTAAACGGTAGCCTACATTTGTCCTAGAGGTCAGAGTTCAGTCAGCGCAACCTGGTTCAGGTCCGTTCTAGTACATAAAACTGACTTTGAAACATTCAAAAAGACAAACATATAACCGAGATTAAAAGGAGATAAGCGCTGTCATCTTCCAAGTGACTAATGAGGATTGTGATAAAGGTAGCAACATTATCATGTAAACAAACATTACCACTATAATCAACCACTGCAAACGACAGGGTACATGCTTCCTTTAACGAGTGTATGTCCAACAATAACCTTGAAAAGAGCTGCGTGAAGGTAAATATAATGGTCGAAGCTAAACTACACATTGCTTGCACGAATGGTCAAATAACCGTATGAAGACAAATGTGATCGTCAAAGGTATACATGAAGACAAATGTGATCGTCAAATGTCTACATGAAGACAAATGTGATCGTCAAAATTCCATATGAAGACAAATGTGATCGTCAAATATCTACATGAAGACAAATGTGATCGTCAAATGTCTACATGAAGACAAATGTGATCGTCAAAGGTCCATATGAAGACACATGTGATCGTCAAAGGTGCACATGAAGTCAAATGTGATGGTCAAAGGTCTACATGAAGATAAATGTGATCGTCAAAGGTCTACATGAAGACAAATGTGATCGTCAAAGGTCTACATGAAGACAAATGTGATCGTTAAAGGTCTACATGAAGACAAATGTGATCGTCAAAGGTTCATATGAAGACAAATCCGAAGGTAAAGAGAATGTTTAAAAGGAACACCAATATCATCGTTTGTTCTACATTGACTTTACATCGATGTTTCGGGTTACAGGAAACTACTAGGTGGGCCACGTGTCAGACATATTCCCTCCTGTCAAGAAACCAATATTCGATGCAATTTTTTGTAGTCACATGACAATGATTGCTCATTCTGGGAAAGAAGCGTCCACAAGACAAATCAACCACAATACTTATGTGTGCTTCAATTTCGAGCAATAAGAAGAATGGCGACTCTTTCTCTAGACTAGAATCTTTAGTGCGTGGGTTCTTCTCTGCACACTCATGCGTGTAGACAAGTCAAGAGTCTTCTTGGGGTGGAATAGCTCTTTATGCCTACCTGTACAATAATAGAAACAACTTATATATGAATCAAAGAGTCAAATACATTAGCTGAGGTAAGATGCCGACAGTAGATGCGACAAACCTTCCTCACATGATCTCATTGATTTAATTTTATATATTCTTGACGTGTCGTAAAATGTCACATTACAGACATATTTATCATAGCCAAGAGATGTATGGTTCTCTTCCTGCGCGTGTATGAAATGACTTAAGTACTGCTATCCTGGTTTGTACCTAGAATTTGAAGCCGGTGTCTCAACTACAGTTGAAGTCCTGCGACAAAACATATACGTGATCTTCCTTATGGTAGTCTCTGTAATATGTTTTTGATGGGATAAAGTTGCCACTTCGAAACAGAATATTCCGTCAAGGGTCAAGTTTTACATCCTCGATTGGGACGATGAGGCTAACGTCTGGTCAGGCGAATCACACTGGTCAGACAACGTTAGCCAGAGTCAGGCGAATCACACTGGTCAGACAACGTTAGCCAGAGTCAGGAGAATCACACTGGTCAGACAACGTTAGCCAGAGTCAGGCGAATCACACTGGTCAGACAACGTTAGCCAGAGTCAGGCGAAACACACTGATCAATGTTTGCCAGGGTCAGAAGAAATATATTGGCCAAGACCCTCACCTGACCTCCTCGTTGGTCGTCCTGGAAACGGGCTGTTTTCGAGGACAACAGTCTGGCTAACAAGGTGAGGTTCGATGTGATCCGCATAGTAGACAGCGACACGAATATGGAGCCAAGCATAGCACAACCGCATGTAGAACCACGGCCCACCTTCATCAGCACGCTCGAGATATGAGGAAAGCTACTGCAACCCACGACTTAACATGCTTCTCAGTGAGCACAACAGAGTAACCTACTCATTGTGGGCATTCGTAAACAACAAACAAAACAACACCATCAACAACCTCCTTGGTAAGAGACAGTCAATCTGTAAATGGTGGTATAATTGTAGCTACTAGCGGGGGGGGGGGGGGTGTCCGGGAGGAAACGAATACGTCCACTGTAACCTTTCCTATGTATTCTAGATGGCGATCTACGAGGTTTGGTAATACGGTCAAGACGTCACATGATACTCCTTAGCAACCAGGGAGCGTCGCGCTTGTGGTCAATCAGCACGGTTGATCGGAGATTCTCAGACAACATGCGGGCAGATGGCGATGTATCTCAGTCAGGAATTGAGCGAGCGACTCTGGGACAAGTTCATGGTGAATGTGGTATTTTGCTGTGTCAAATATAGAAGGCGTGGAGCCGGAACGTTCTGTGAGATGCATACATCATGGCTGAAGAACGAGTGGCGGCGCCGATCCAACGCTTAGGAAATTCACTGAAGTTGTGTCTGTCGGGAGACCTCAATGTTAGTCAATAGGTATTGCCAGTGAACTCCAAGGATGTGATTTTGGTTGCGCATGTGAAAGACCTCGAGACACATCGGGTCTCCACATTAGATCATTCAGATCTCGGAACTGTAAAACAGGATTACATTGACACATGCTTTATATCAGCGCATATTGCCTTGCATGGGAAACCTCTGCTGAGACTGGACACGTCATTTACTATTGAAACCACCAACACAAGTGAACTGATAAAAGCCTTCTGTAGGGCTGAGGCTATGCTTAACATGGAACGAAATAAACAGATCAATCCCCAAATATGTCCAGTCTTCTTAGAGTTACACAGATAATATAAGCTTATCCTCATTTGTATCTACCACTCAAGTACTTATCGCTGGAAATCTGTCTATGTTCAACTGTCTCTAGCAAAATATCTCGCCTCATCAAGAGTACAGTTCTGGACACCTGCTTGCTAGACATCTGCTTCCTTGCACACCTGTACTTTCGTATTCATACTATGCGTACCATGTTAGAAACGCTTTGTTTATTCTTTACATCATTACAGAATTAATCATTCATTAGCACAAACATGATCATAACACATGAGGGTCATCACCACCAATGTCACACCCAACATCATCATTCACCCAACCATCTCCACCACCATCACCACCAATGTCACACCCAACATCATCATTCACCCAACCATCTCCACCACCATCACCACCAATGTCACACCCAACATCATCATTCACCCAACCATCTCCACCACCATCACCACCAATGTCACACCCACCATCATCATTCACCCTACCATCTCCACCACCATCACCACCACAATCACCACCTGGACGATGACACACACTAACATCACTACCATCCAATCACACCACTATCATCACTACCACTATCATCACTACCACTATCATCACTATCACTATCATCACTATCACTATCATCACTACCCCTATCATCAACACCATCACCACCATCACGCCATCTTCATCCCTACCAACATCATCATCCGATTCCAGTGCAACAAAGCACGCTAACAGTTGTGTACCATAGATTAACTGGTGCTGTACAGTTATCAATGTTATCCTTGCAGATCTCCCAGGCACAAATAATTAGCTTAACATTCTTGCATATTTAAACTGAGTATACTCTCACTTTGGTTAGACTTAAATTAGCTGCACCAGTGCACACACTCAGCTGTCGAAAATATAAAAAATTGCATACCGAATGTTCAGTTTTAGTTTGGGCTAACAGCTCGTTGCAACTCTCACCTCAGTACACGCATTTGACATGTTCACGTAGACTGTTAGTTGTCTCTCTTACAGATGAAGATGTGTGATCTTCACGGTCAGAATGTGTTTTGTCTACCATTCACTGTCCAAAAGAGGTGAATCAGGGTGTAACGTCTGTCTCGGTGAATTCTATAACGTTAACGTATCGTTTGACAATGCAGTATGCATTCATTATTACCTTTCGTCATTTCAACATTGCCATATCATATATTGCCCCATCATTACTTGCCACTACATACCTTTCGACATCATAAATTACTGCATCATACTTTGTCAAATTATACCTTGCACATCACCCCTTTCAACATCATACCGTGTCACATTACACCTTGCCACATCACACCTTTCAACATCATACCTTGTCACATTATACCTTGCCACTACATACCTTTCGACTCGACATCATACCTTTCCATATTATACATTGCCACATCTTACTTTAGTAAGTCATACATTGCAACATTACATCTTGCAACAGTACATCCTGCCACATCATATATTTCCACATCAAACCTTGCTACATCATAACTTGCCACATTATACCTTGCCACATCATACCTTTACAACATCATACCTTGCCACTACATACCTTTGGACATAATAAATTACCACATCATACCCTGCCACATCATACTTTGCACATCATTCATTGCCACATCATACCACGCCACATCGTACCATGCTACATCATATATTATATCTTGACACATCATTCCTTGCCACTACATACCCTTGGACATCATAAATTGACACATCATACATTGCCACGTATTACTTTACTACGTCATACATTGCCACAATTACTTTGATTATTGACTAACGATTTACATTCTATGCTCGTTAAATTCACTGTTTATAATTTGCAGGATCTGATTTTTTGCCCTTTTTGAATAAGGGGATCCCTCCTGCATCTTTCCAATCCCGTAGACCAATCCCTTTTGTAAGTGATTGAGAACATAATACAGCCAATGGTTTTGCTAGTTGGTCTCTCATTTAAAACAACAATCTTGGATGAATACCATCTTGACCTGAACATTTATCCACTTTCAACCCCTCCAATTTTATAAAAACCATTTCCTCTGTAATGCAGATTGATTTTAATCCGGCTGTATCCATGTCTCTTTGAAAGATATCTATAGGCTCTAGGATCTCGGAGCGGTCCTCTTTTATGTAGACTGTGCCAAATTACTGATTTAGTTAGATTAGCTGCCTCCCTATTCTCACTTATTATTTGTTCTGTACTATGAGAAGATCAATTTTTGTTCCCCGCTCTTTGTCTATTTCTAACATAAGATAAGAAGCGTTTATTATCAGTCTTGATCCTCTGAGCAAGTTTTATTTCGAAGTCTATTGTTGCTGTTTTATTCACATTTTGAGCTATGTTCTGTTTTTCCAAATATTTTTTTAATGATTTACCTGCCTCTATATATTTTGTCCATGCTTTATTTTTAGCTCTTCTACATTTAGCTACAAATCTAGTTAACAAACATTTTACGCTTGTGGTTTACCTCCCTACATGGAACAAATTCCTTTTTTACCTTTTCTAGATCTGTTTTAAAACTGTCCTATTCTTGTTCAACATCTGTTCTTCCTACAATATCTTTCCAGATTATGTGGTTCACTGCCTCTTTCATCTTATAAACGTCTGCCTTAGAGTAGTCGAATTTTCGCGTGTTTATGTTTACTGCTTTCCATGCACTAAGATTCCAACGGATGATTTGATGGTCACTTGAGCCAAACATTTCCCCAACAGTAACGTTTTCAATCATAGTCTTCTCTGTAGTAAAAACTAAGTAAAGTGTGTTTTTTCCTCTGGTCGCTGCTTCTACATGTTGAATTAAAACATTGTCAGTTATGACTCTATAAGCACTTCAGCCATATTTCATTTTATTTCAGGAAAGTTGAAATCCCCTATTAATAATAATTTCCCTTCACTTTCTTTTGCTGTGCTACTAATCAGCTCCTCATCTTCCTCTTTTTGACTTGATAGACATATATAGCACACTCCAATCACTTTCTTTTTTATCCTCACTTTCTATTTCTCTCCATACACTTTCATTTTTGTTACAATATGATAAATCATCTATGATCGTTATAGTAACTGAACTTGTACAGTATAATAAAACGCTACCTTCCTGTGCCTTGTCTCCTATATTTCCTCAACATTGTATATCCCTCTGTTTCACGATCGCTATCTGCAGTCTTCTCATATGTTAATCCAATAAATCTGGTTTTTCTTCTTCTACATACAGTTCCAATTCTTCTCTTTTATTTACTGTGCTTCTTACATTTGCATAAAAACATTTTAGTTTGTAATTTTGTTGTTTTTACACTTTTTGCTTTTGCTTCATCATTTTTATTTTTGCTTTTCCACTACTTATTACACACTTCCCTGACCCCAACTGTCCCCTTTTACTACATCCTCTTTAGTACCCAATTGTAAACTTATCTTTAGTCTCATACTTCATAGGCCTTAATAGTTTAAATTTATATCGCAATGATTAAACAAATACTTTGCTACAACATGCTGTCCTATCTCAGTTATGTGTAAACCTCCCCTATCTAATATTTTACTTGTGTCTACTTTCACATCAATATATTCCATTCTTATGCCCGCACACATCACCTGTAACCTAAGGTTGATACCTATTATCTTACTATCTAGATAGTCTGACCCATCTGCTCTATCTAAAATACCCATCATTGTGACCTTTCTGAACATTTTTTTCTTAAGTGTTCCGGTAAGACTTGTATCTTTTCATAATTATTTCTGTACCATCTCTCTTTACATTATTAGTTCCTACTAATACCACAACATGACTGTTTGCTCTGTCATCGATCCTCTTTATTCTCCCCAGTATCCATTTTGTTCAAACATGTTATGTTGTTTAGACAAATGTCTACCAAGCTCTCTCATCATTGAATCCCCTACCAAAACTGAACCCTCACCTATATGTGCAAACTTCTCTGCAAAGCTCTCTGCTTTGTGAATTGTTTCCTCACCAAAATCTCCCTTACTTCCAATTTCTATTACCTTCTCCAACCCATACCTTACTGACAGTGGTTTAATTTGATCATCTCGACTACCCAACTGCAGCTTCTTTCCTGTCAAGCATGTTTATATCTAGTATTCTATAAGAACCTCACACCTGTACACAATACTCCAATCTAGGTATAACTAATGCTTTATACAGTTTGACCTCACTGACTTGTTCCTATGTGTAATATCTCTTTATCCGCCACATTTCCTTTCCATCTAGTTCTCGGTCTGCCACGTTTGCGAAAAAACCGAACTACGTGCGTCATAGGCGCACAGGGGTAGTTGAACAGGATGCATTCTCATTAGGTGGCCGAACTTACTGATTCTCTCTTCATCAATATATTCAGAGCAGGCTCTCGCTTCAACTATTACTCTCACATCTTTATTGCACATTCTGTCTATCCTAGTTACGTTGATTGTTTTCCGGAGGCATCTCATCTCACATGATCTTTCTTAACTTAACTTAATGTCTTTATACTGGTTTCAAAGACTTAACAGATATGTATACAACCAGTTACATTTGCTTCAAACTGCCCTAAAATCTATGTGCATCCAATGCATTCTTAAATTCATTAACTGTCCCTGCCTCCACAACTTCCTGGTGCAATGCATTCCAAGCATTCACTACTCTCTGACTAAAAAAATATTTCCAATTTTATTTAATTTGTAGCTGTGCCTTTTGTTCTTGTTGGTGGGTGTATTTTGTAGCTATGTCCTTTTGTTCTTGTTGGTGGGTGTATTTTGTAGCTATGTCCTTTTGTTCTTGTTGGTGGGTGTATTTTGAAAAAAATCTTGTTACAGTCTAATGTAACCTTACCCGCTATTATTATGTAAACCTTTATTAAGTCACCTCAGATTCTTCCCTTTCCTAGACCGGTTTTTCTGAGTCTTTTCTCATAACTGTAATTCTGGAATCCCCGTATCAGTTTTGTAGCTCTGTATCATTTCCAACATGTTTATATCACCTATGATAAGGACTCCACACATGTACACAGATGTTTTGTTAAAGTACACGTTTGGCATTGATAACAGAGAGTTGGCATGAATATACTGTTGATTTGCATTCTTGTTGTAGGCTTGTTTATTTTAGACTATTTCAATAATTGTGACAGCTGGTATGCAATTGCATTTGGTTTCGTATATTAAACTTGGAAATTTGTTTACAATTTAGTAGCAAATGCGAAAATGGCAACTTTTATAATTTAAATATTGCCTAATATCCTCCAACGATCAACATGGTACTCTCCGTGGTTACATTCTTTAGTATGCAGGAACATGCATGTGCTAAATTGTGAGTACAATTGTGGCAAAGACAATATAAAAGTAGAGGTTGTTCTAGTTATGGCTCACTATGATAGAAATTACAGAAATGTGGAATAGAAATACTTTCAAACTTGCCTCGTATTTCCTTATCTACTATTATATATATATATATATATATATATATATATATATATATATATATATATGTACACACACACACATACATACAACACACACACAGACACACACACACACACGACACACATACACCCTCACACATACACATACAAATAAACACTGCGGAAAGCTTGAGGTTTATCTTCGTGTACAAATTGGTATTAGTGTTAGATCGCGACATTGGGGTATAACTGTGGTTAGAAACAAGAACAAAGTGGTGTAACGGATGTTAGAAATAAGAACAACGGCGTATAACTGATTATAGAAAGAAGGAGAGAGTAGTAAAACTGATGTTAGAAAGAAGGTGATAGTAGTATACCTGGTGGTAGAAAGAAGGAGAGAACAGTACAACTGGTGGTAGGAAGTAGGACCCATATATGGTTAGATCTCGTGTTAGATAACGGTGTAGAGTTAGAAGTTTAACTGGTGATAGATAACGGTATAGAGTTTGAAGTTTAACTGGTGTTAGATAACGGTGTAGAGTTAGAAGTTTAACTGGTGTTAGATAACGGTGAATAGTTAGAAGTTAACTGGTGTTAGATAACGGTGTAGAGTTAGAAGTTCAACTGGTGTTAGATAACGGTGAATAGTTAGAAGTTAACTGATGGTAGATAACGGTGTAGAGTAAGAAGTTAACTGGTGTTAGATAACGGTGTAGAGTTAGAAGTTTAACTGGTGTTAGATAACGGTAAAGAGTTAGAAGTTTAACTGGTGTTAGATAACGGTGTAGACTTAGAATTTAACTGGTGTTAGATAACGGTGTGTAGTTAGAAGTTTAACTGGTGTTAGATAACGAAGTAGAGTTAAAAGTTTAACTGGTGTTAGGCTGATGATATGTATCTTAGGGAAGTAACGAGTCTAGGTTTTGCCCACAACTGGTGTTCTCTGACGCTGGTATATAGCGCCTTCTATGACTGCCAGAGAATAACGGCATTCTGTTGGTTTAAGTGATTATATTAATACCGCTACAAGACTGATTGACTCGTTTGTTCGCTCCAAGTAAAGTCCAGGCCCGCTAGAACAGCTAACCGCTATACAGGAAGCTTGTACTTCATCATTTATTTTTGCGATGTTATATGAAAGATTGTTTGCGATATACATGAAAGGTTGTTTGCGATGTTACATGAAATGTTGTTTGTGATGTTATATGAACGGTTATTTGCAATGTTATATGAAAGGTTGTTTGCGATGTTATGTGAAAGGTTGTTTGCGATGTTATATGAGAGGTTGTCTGCGATGTTATATGAAAGGTTGTCTGTGATGTTCTATGAAAGGTTGTTTGCGATGATATATGAAAGGTTGTTTGCGATGTTATATGAAAGGTTGTCTGCGATGTTATATGACAGGTTGTCTGTGATGTTCTATGACAGGTTGTCTGTGATGTTCTATGAAAGGTTGTTTGCGATGTTATATGAAAGGTTGCGATGACGTTTCTAGCCCAATGCTCAGAAGGTTACGGTAGTATTCTTCTGATCAACCATGGTACCTCATGGAGGATGTTGGTGCATTGTGATATAAAAATATATAGTGTACACATATATAAATATCATTCATAGATAGTGCTAGAACGAAAACAAGAAAGAAATCTAACTTACTATCTAGCGGCGTTAATCATTGACAACACAAATATGATCTAACACATCAAGAAAGAAGAGATAAATATATCAAATTCAGAAGTGAACACATGCATATGATTTATCACATCAAGAAAGAAGAGATAAACATATCAAATTCAGACGTGAACATATGCATATGATCTATCACATCAAGAAAGAAGAGATAAACATATCAAATTCAGAAGTGAACACATGCATATCTTCTTCTTCTTATTCGTACGCAGTCAGACAGTAACCACTATTTTTTCGAAAAAAGCGGCGGTCATCCTGAGACTGTCGACACTACCATAGAGCTTGTCTTGCAGTTCCACTGGTGATGGCCACATCTGCTCTCTCTGATCCTCGTATGTCGGGCAGTTCTGCAGCAGATGTTCAGCGGTCATTTTACCGGTACCGCACGGGCATTCGTCGGTACCACCTATCTTTAATTTGTTGAATAGGTGGTACCTCAGTCTATTGTGGCCAGTGCGAAGTCTGAAGACAACGACCTGCTCTCTTCTGTTCAACTGGTAATAGGCATCGTTTTTGGTGTAACCAGTATGTTCGGTTTCCCATTTGGTCATGTATCTGGCTTTGATAAGCCGTTTTGACTCTTCGTACGTCATACTAGTATCTGTTTGTGGTAGTCTTGCACCTTCTTTTGCCAGTCTGTCTGCCTCCTCGTTGCCTTGGATGTTGCAGTGGAACACATGCATATGATCTAACACATCAAGAAAGAAGAGATAAATATATCAAGTTCAGAAGTGAACACATGCATATGATCTAACACATCAAGAAATAAGAGATAAATATATCAAATTCAGAAGTGAACATACAATAATATGATGATGGACACCTGGATACAGCATGGGAACTCCATAATGGTTATAACGGATGTACACACACACACACACCGAATCAACTAATACGCAAACACACACACACCTACACACACACAGACACAAACACACGCACACACCGAAACAACTAATCCGCACACACATACAGACACACACACACGCACACACACCTAGACACACACACCGAAACAACTTATCCGCACACACACAGACACACACACACGCACACACACATAGACACACACACGCACACACCAAAACAGCTAATCCGCACACACACACAGCCACGCACACCGAAACAACTAATCCGCACACACACACATACACACACACGCATACACACATACGCATACACCGAAACAACTAATCCGCACACACACACATATACACACAGACACACACACAGACACACACACAGACACACACAAATACACATACACACACACATACACACACGCACACACCAAAAGATCTAATACGCGCACACATTATCGTCATATCACAAACAGTTGAGCTCATAGAAACGCGTACTCTATCACACACATACACATTAACTGGTCATACACGTAGGCCATTCTAATCGAATCTTTCGAAAACTCATTAAGGGTCTCTCTGTCTCTCTCTTTCTCTCTCTCTGTCTATGACACATACACAACACACACTCGTACATACACTGAAACACACACTCATTGGATTTCTCAAACACACACACACACACACACACACAGCCACACATTCAAAATTTACCCTAAACACCCTCTCACGCTCGCATTAGACTACCCATATACTCACTTACATTTATTGATGTTAGAATGCTGTATCATTTTCAGATTTGCAATTTTACAACTTGGATATTCATTGTGGTTGCAAAAACACAATTTTTAAAAAAAAAATTGCATAGATTCGACAAATGTGGAAATCCTACCGACATTTTTGTCCTACTAAAAATAGATTTTATTATTTAATCGATTAAAATACTCTTAGTGATCAATGTAGTGTCAGCAATTTTAAAGATTCTGGTTCTTGGGTACATACCGAAATATAAACAATTCCATTTATAAGTCAGACAAATATGTTAAATCGATCAAGTAAATGTTGTAACCTCTTGAGGGTAGAAGACACCATAATTTATTGTACTGTACAACACACTATTCATGTAGGTCCAAAACTTGCTGAAGATGGGTAAGCAGCTTATAAGGTTAGGAGGTAAGCTCTGCAAAGAAGTGTTCATATTTTATGCAAATATAAATGAACCATATTTGATGCAGATATACATGAACTATATTTTATGCATATATAAATTAACTATTTTTGATGCAGATATAAATTATCCATTTTGATGCAGGAATTCATTACCAATGCGTGTCGCAGTAATAAATGACTCATTAATTATAGGAATAAATAATATATCTATGATACAGGAATAACTTAACTGTATTTGATGCAGGAATACAAAATATATATATATAACGCAGAAATAAATTACCTGCATTTGATGCAGGCATAATCTACCTGTATTTGATACATAAATAAATTACATTTATGGGATTCAAGAATCAATTATTTGTAATCCACGGAGGAGTAATTATCTATATTAAACCAACAAAATAAATGACCTACATTTGATGCAGAAATACCCATATTTGTTGAAAGGAATAAATTACTCATATTTGATACAGGAACAAATTGCTGATATTTGATGGAGGAATAAATTACCAATATTTAACGCAGCACCAAATTATCAATATTTGTTGCAGGAATAAATGACCGATATTTTATGCAGGAATAAATGACCGATATTTTATGCAGGAATAAATGACCCGTATTTGATGCAGGAATAAATAACCCACATTTTATGCAGGAATAAATGACCCGTATTTGATGCAGGAATAAATAACCCACATTTTATGCAGGAATAAATGAGCCGTATTTGATGCAGGAATAAATAACCCACATTTTATGCAGGAATAAATGACCCGTATTTGATGCAGGAATAAATAACCCACATTTTATGCAGGAATAAATGAGCCGTATTTGATGCAGGAATAAATTACCGATATTTTATGCAGGAATAAAGAACCCATATTTTATGCAGGAATAAATGATCAAAATTAAATGCATGAATAAATTAACAATATTTGAAGAAGAAATAAATTACAAATAATTTTTGCAGGAATAAATGACCGATATTTGATGCTGGAATAAATGACTCATTTATATGCAGTAATAAATTACCCCAATTTGATTCAATAATAAATCGCCCATATTTGATGCTGGAATGAATGACCTTCATTTGACTTAGTAAAAAAAAAACCAATCAACTTTACCATTGTAATCACCATCACCATGATCCCAATTATCATCATCGCATTACCATCGTCATCATCCTCTTGGTTATCATAACCAGCTTCATGTCGTCATCACCTTCACCACCATCAGGAGCATCACCACAACCATCATACCACCAACGCATCATCATGACTATCACCATCACGTCCTTATTACATTCACCACCATCATCATCATCTTCACCATCACCAGCATCACCCTCACAATCACCATCATCACCATCACCAGCATCACCATCAGCATCCCTACCATAACCACACAATTTATCACGTCAGAAGACGGCCTGGTCTAGTGGGTAAGTCACACCGCTCACAACTCGAAAGTGCTGGGCTCGCTCCCAATCACAACACCGGACGTTATCACGGGGATGTGCACCCTTATAAAGCACAGCAGGAAGCAGAAATGATTGCCTGAGTCGGACGTACTGGGCCGGCAGGCGCAAATTAAAAACATAGTGCAACGGACACCGCCTTTGGGAATAGAGAAACCCCGGAAAAAAACAAACAGAAAACCATATAAAACATCATCATCAGCATCATCATCATCAGCATCATCATCATCATCATCATCATCATCATCATCATCATCATCATCATCAGCATCATCATCATCATCATCATCATCATCATCATCATCATCATCATCATCATCATCATCAGCATCATCATCATCATCATCATCATCATCATCATCAGCATCATCAGCATCATCATCATCATCATCATCAGCATCATCATCATCATCATCATCAGCATCAGCATCATCATCATCATCATCATCAGCATCATCATCATCATCAGCATCATCATCATACATATGTGTGTATGTGAATGTGGATGTAATCCAACGTGTGTCTATCTATGATTCAACGAAATATGAATATCACAAACCGCTTATTCATACAACAGAGCTACACAAAACATCAAAGTACGGACGAGCCTAATTTCTCATTGTCGATTACATAAATATTCATATCAGTAATTTTTGTGAACCCCTTTAAATTTATTACATCTGGAATGTATATGTACACACATACATATATAGACTCTTACACATCCGGAATGAATACGTACACACAGACACACGCAGAATTTCACACATCCGACATGTATACGTGCACACAGACTCTCACACACCCGGCATGTATACGTATACACAGACACACACACAAACTCTTACCCATCCGACATGTATACGTACACACAGACTCTCACACACCCGGCATGTATACGTGCACACAGGCACACACAAACTCTCACACACCCGGCATGTATACGTGCACACAGGCACACACAGACTCTCACACACCCGGCTTGTATATGTGCACACAGACACACACAAACTCTTACTCATCCGCATGTTTACGTAAACACAAACTCTCACAGACTCGGCATGTATACGTGCACACAGACACACACAAACTCTTACCCATCCGGCATGTTTACGTACACACAGACTCTTACACATCAGGCATGTATACGTACACATAGACACACACAAACTCTTACCCATCCGGCATGTTTACCTACACACATACTCTTACACATCAGGCATATATACGTACACACAGACTCACATACATCCGGCATGTCTATGTACATAGAAACTCTCACACATATGGCATATACTTACACACAGGCCGGATGGGTAAGAGTTTGTGTGTGTCTATGTGTACGTATACATGTCTGATGTGTAAGAGTCTGTGTGTACGTAAACATGCCGGATGGGTAAGAGTTTGTGTGTGTCTGTGTGCAACACTCATCAGTGCATACGCACCCACAATGACAAATCCTCAGGAAACAAAAGATAAGTTTTATGAGGACCTTGAGGCGCTCATCGCTGCAGTCTCCAAATCTGACAAACTGGTCATCCTCGGTGATTTTAACGCTAGGGTTGGCACAGACCATACAGCATGGGAGGGGACCATTGGCAGACATGGTATCGGAAAATGCACCAGTAACGGACTGCTACTTCTGAGGACATGTGCCGCAAATGAACTACTCATTACAAACACGGCTTTCCGACTACCTGTCCGAAATAGAACCACATGGATGCACCCAAGGTCCCGCCACTGGCACCTCATTGACTATATTATCATCAGACGTAGGGATCGAGCGGATGCTATGGTAACTAAGAGCATGTGTGGTGCAGAATGTTGGACCGACCATCGACTTGTCATTGCCAAGCTAAACTTCAAGATCCAGCCCAAAATGCGCCCACAGGGAAAGAAACCGCCGAGGAGGCTAAATGTCTCTCAGTTGAAATACGAACCCACGAGAGGAGGCTTCCAGGAAGAGCTTGAGGGTAGACTGTCTGGGTTTCGTTTTGAAAAGAACGACATCGAAAAGAACTGGGCATCATTGAGAAACACACTCTACGATACAGCTGTTAAACACATTGGCCCAATCACGCGCAAGCAAAAGGACTGGTTTGATGAGAACGATCTAGAAATACAGGGCCTTCTCGATGCAAAACATGAAGCGCACAGGGAATACCAGAGGGACACACCATCTCCGACAGCAAAAGCTGCGTTCAATACTGCTCGCAAAGCTGTCCAGACCAGGCTTAGAGAGATGCAAGACTCCTGGCTCAGCAAAAGAGCTGACGAAATTGAGATGTTCGCCGAGCGTCATGCCACCAAACGGTTTTACGAGGCACTGAAAGCTCTCTACGGCCCGCAGCCCTCTAGTAATACTCCAGTTCGCAGTGCGGATGGGGTACTGCTAACAGATAAGGTTCAGATTATAGACAGATGGGCAGACCACTTCTGCAAAATACTAAACCACCCATCGTCCATAAATAAAGAGGCCATCCGGCGAATGCCGCAGGTGGAACTGAACCTGGCGTTTGATGAAGTCATTACTGAGGAGGAAGTCGACAGGGCAATCAGTTCACTATCTATAGGAAAAGCTCCAGGAGCTGATGCAATACCAGCAGAGGTATATAAGACTGCTGGCCCATCCCTCACCAGAAGGATCACTGAACTCTTCTGTCACATGTGGGCTGAAGATAAAATTCCGCAGGAGCTAAAGGACGCCTCAATCGTTCACCTATACAAAAGAAAAGACAATCGTCAGGAATGCGACAATCATCGAGGAATATCGCTACTCTCCGTAGCAGGCAAGATCCTAGCGCGCTTACTGCTAAACAGGCTCAACAAACACCTTGAACAAAGCCACCACCTCCCAGAAAGCCAATGTGGATTCAGAGCCGGAAGAGGAACAGTGGACATGGTTTTTGCCGCTCGCCAAGTACAAGAGAAGTGTCGAGAGCAAAATCAGGCCTTGTACACCACATTTATTGATTTGACAAAGGCATTTGATACAGTAAACAGAGGAGGGCTGTGGATAATAATGTCTAAGTCTGGCTGCCCCAACAAGTTCATAACAATGGTGAAACAGCTACACGAAGGCATGTGTGCTCGTGTACTGGACAGCGGTGCAATCTCTAAAACGTTTCTAGTATCAAACGGAGTAAGACAAGGATGTGTACTCGCCCCGACTTTGTTCAGCATGATGTTCGCGGCCACGATGACAGACGCCTTCAGATCATTGGAGCTTGGAATACCCATAAAGTACCGCACAGATGGCAAGTTACTCAATTCCAGAAGAATGAAGGCCAAAATCAAAGTGGCTGGCGACATAATCAGGGAACTTGTATTTGCTGACGACTGTGCTCTAATGAGCAACTCAGAACTGAACATGCAGGTTGGAATGGACCAGTTCTCTGCCGCATGCGAAAACTTTGGCCTGACCATAAATGCCAAAAAAACAGAGGTCATGTACCAACCAGCACCAGGCATGCCGTACACAAAACCAGAGACTACAGTCAGCGGGCAGACGTTGAATGCCGTAGACAAATTCACATATCTGGGCAGCACGGTGTCGAGATCTGTCAGCCTAGACGATGAGGTGGCAAGCAGAATAGCAAAGGCCAGCACAACCTTTGGTAGAATGCGCTCGATGGTCTGGGCACGTCGTGGCATCAGCGTCAAGACCAAATTGAAAGTCTACCGTGCAACCATCATTCCAACCCTACTATACGCTTGCGAAAGCTGGACTGTATACTCTGGACATGCAAGGAGGTTAAACCACTTCCACACAGGTTGCCTGAGGCGAATATTCCACATCCGATGGCAAGATCGTGTCACTGACATCGAGGTTCTCTCGAGGGCTAACATGCCCAGCATACATGCACTGTTAGAAAAAGCACGACTAGGATGGGCCGGACACCTCGTCCGTATGTCAGACGAGCGGCTCCCAAAGAAGCTTCTCTACGGCGAGCTGAGAGACGGATGGCGCGAGAGAGGGCGCCCAAAGAAACGTTTTAAAGACGGTCTGAACGGCTCACTAAAAAGTTGCCAGATAGACTTCGACACCTGGGAATGTCTTGCGAAAAACAGATCTGACTGGAGAAGTGCAGTCAAATCGGGTGTAGCTGCCGGTGAAGATGACCGTGTTGTGAAAGCCCAGAACAGACGCGAGACGCGGAAATCCCGAGCAGCGGGAACACCATCCCCTTCTACAAACCTCGTGTGCCCGATATGTAGCAGATGTTTTCGTGCTCGCATTGGCCTGTTCAGCCACATGCGCACCCACACCTAACAGGGAAATCTGTGACAAGGATGATGTCGGCGGTCCTCATCGACAACGATGGACAGCTATTATTATTATTACACACAGGTGAACACAGACTCTCACAAATCCGGCACACATACGTACACATAGGCATACACAGACTCTCACACATCCGACATGTATACGTACACACACGCACACACATACTCTCACACATGCAGCATGTGTGCGTACACAGACATACATACATCTGGCTAGTTTTACGGCGCTGCTGTTTTATTAAGTACTATCATCCGATGAGTGCCTGTTAGGCTTCAATAGGTAATTCAGTTCATGATTGTAGAAAGGAGAAACGGATGGCCGAGTGATTAGGACGTCTGTCTTTTGACTTAGCGGGTACTTGTTCATAAGTAGTTGAGAACTATCTTGCTTTTGCAGGGTGTTTTAAAAAAAAGCTTGGACATTGTTCGTCGACATTCGCACTAGCGGCCTTTTCTTCAACATTCTTAATTATCCAGTATACCATCATTGATGATGAAAGTGATGATGTTAGTAATGTAGTATTGGCAATGATGATCAAAGTGATTCTGATGGTGATAGTGATCATGGTGATTCTGATGGTGATAGTGATCATGGTGATTCTGATGGTGATAGTGATCATGTTGAGGGTGATGGGGACGGGGAGGATGGTGATGGTAATACAATAAAACAAATTTTCTTTTGTAAATACAGCGAGTTCCACACAAACAATACGTGACGTAAACAAACATGAGATATAATTGTGTAATTTGTTAACATTAAAAAACTTTTTAAAGTTTAGATAAATATGAATACAATATTAAAATAACAGTTTGATAAATGTGTGAAATATATTCGAATACAGATTGTAACGGTACATATACAGTTACCCAATAGTAGGATATGGTCTTGTTTGACGTTTTTGAGTCTCTCTGTAGTAACGGACATCTAGCTCTCATTAATCTCTGGTGTTCTCATTCTATCAACGGTTCCACTCAGCCACTCCCTGTATCCTATATTCCTGACATGACTCACTCATTCCCACAGCCATGGTACGGCTCACTCGAGAATTTACTCATTCGTCTCTCAGTAATTGACTTTCTTCATCATTCATTCATGCGCACGTCTACTCGTGCAGTTGCGTGTGCACGCTGCAACATGCGTTTATTGGTATTGCTAATATATTTCCTGCACACAGCACTTCGATTAGTTCATGTCACGAGCTTTATCCGTGTCACGTTGGGTTAGTTCCTAAAACGGCGAGCTAGTTCCTATCATTTGGTGTTAGTTCACTGAAATAACTCATCTGTCGCGGTATGTTAGTTCCTCTTGTCAGTTTGAGTAGTTGATATCACTTTGTGTTGCACGAGGGTTTAAGTAGTTGATATCACGAGAGTTTGAGTAGTTGATATCACTTTGTGTAGCACGAGGGTTTGAGTAGTTGATATCACTTTGTGTAGCACGAGGGTTTGAGTAGTTGATATCACTTTGTGTAGGTCTAGGGTTTGAGTAGTTGATATCACTTTGTGTAGCACGAGGGTTTAAGTAGTTGATATCACGAGAGTTTGAGTAGTTGATATCACTTTGTGTTGCACGAGGGTTTAAGTAGTTGATATCACGAGAGTTTGAGTAGTTGATATCACTTTGTATAGCTCTAGGGTTTGAGTAGTTGATATCACTTTGGGTAGCACGGAGGCAGGTCAGAATGTTATGTAAAACACAATGTTTTCCATAAACTTTATTCAAAAGGCAAACATATTTACACAATGTATAAGGACGTGTCCTGTACATATATTTATTACTCAACATACTCCTCATAAATTTGTACGACTTTACGCCAGCGCTAACCAAGTGCACGTATTCCCTGCCCGTACGGCTTTACGCCAGCGCTAACCAAGTACACGTATGCCTTGCCCGTTCGGTTTTACGCCAGCGCTATCCATGGGCACGTATGCCTAGAGCGTACCAGTTTTTATCCTGATCAAGTATCCATTTCTTCCCTGCTTTAATCGAGCCCTCGTCGCACGAAGTACATTTTTAAGCGGACCAAAACGATGAAAGCTACAGGGAGCCGGATACGAATTTTAGGGCAGATAGGGGAATACAGTCCAGCCCAATTTGGTTATTGCCTTCATGGTGTCAGAAGTGTAAGGGCAGGCATTGTCATGAAGGAGAAGCGGCTCTGTTGGATTTTTGTAAGGACGAACTTTGCAGAACTTTCAATTGAGTTTGGTCAGTAGCTTAATGTGTAAGCTTGTGAATTGATTGTCTCTCCTCTTTGCATCACATCCTCAAGAATCACATCTTTGTTGTCCCAAAAAACAGTGATCATGACTTTTCCGGCTGAAGGAGCTTTCTTGAATGTTTCTTTGCGGTGCTTGAGGATAAATCCACTACATTGACTAATTTTTTGTGTCAGGCTCAAAATGATTCAACCATGTTTTGTTATTTGTAACGATAATGGTTAAGACGTTCTCGCCATTAGCATCGAAACAATTCCATCGGTCCAATAAATTGATTTTCTTCGCTTTTTGTGTTGATATGTGAGATTTCGAGAAACCCGTTTTAAGCAATTTTTTGAAAATCCCAGAGTTTTGATAACTTTAATTGCCCTTTCCTTGCTGACTGAAAGCTACAAGGTGTAACGGTAATTCGCCTATTACTACGGTTAATGACATCAACACGGTTCAACATGTCTGGCCTGGTTACTGTAGCAGCGCGTCCAGAGTGCTGAAAATTATGCATCTCCATCGACTGACTGTGCTACTACCAACTGCACAGCATCCATACACAGTACACAAGCGGTTGTGAATATTTAAACAATTTCCTGTCTCTGTTGTTCTTGTGTTGTTGTTACGGATTCAGCCTCTTCCGGCTCTTGCCCTACAGCCCAATGCCATGTAATGATATCTGCACTTGTTTATCAGCTTTTCTCTAGTGCCATACAGAGTGTTACCTGTATCTGGTCACAGAGGAAGAATCATTCCTAAAATCATTTCTCGCGGAGCACTCAAAGAGATGATGATCAACGGTTTCATATGGATGTGTACACAGCTGGCACTCAGGTGTAACTTGGGGTTGGATTCTGTTCAGGTGTTTGTTTAGTGGAATGTGTTTATGTTCTCAGTCGCAAAATGGTGCTCTGATCCTTACTTGTGAGTTGATTTATACTGTCATTTGAACGGGGCTTGACATATGTCTGTAGACCTCCCTTCCCGTGTTTCCCATGGCCCATCTGTTCAGCTAAGTTTCTTTGATTGCTGATCTTATGCGCTGTTTAATTGTTAATAATGTTGTTGCTGTATGGCTGTTCTTGTCTTGATGCCTCCTTTGCTAGTTTGTCTGCCTTGTCATTGACAGGCGTGCTTGAGTGTACAGGGATCCATTGCAGAACTATTTTGACAGCACTGGTAGTGATAATTTGGTCAATGTCTAGAGATATTTGGATAAGGTCAGGTCTACAATGACGAGCAACTTCAATTGCGCGAAGAGCTGACATTGAGTCTGTGAAAATAACATTCTTTTAGGCTTTTGAAGGAAAGGTATTACAAAATATCCTCAGATGGTACAACACGGCTTCAATTGCAGTGATCTCAGCTTCATAGTTGGAGCAAACCTCCCCTCAAGCATTAGACAGTTCATCCGAGGATCTGTCCGGTATTTTATATAAACGCCATAATCTGCTTTGATGTATCCATTCATCGGGATAGGCATCAATAGTTCTTTGAGCTGTTCGATTGAGAGTACTTGGATTTAAACTTGTTGTTGTATCATCTATTCATTTTGTCCTGTATTTCTGGTGTTTTAAGGAATGTTCGTGGTGGTATGTCTTTGACTACTCTCTGTAACTCTTGTCTTCTTTCTGGCAGATGGTATCTGTCTTTGATTTCACTAACATGGTGAAGAACAGACTTTTGTTTAATTCTGCTTTTTGGTTGCTAGTTTTCCACAAGGAGTCTGTTGGGATGATCTTGTTTCATTCTGCTATTTCGCTAAAAAACTTCATAACCGCTTTATCCCTCCGCATCTCAATGGGTCCCGCAAGCTGCAGTTGGTGTTGTCCTCATTGCTCCACTGAGGAAGCGTAGAGCACTATTTTGCACCCTGCCCAGGGATTCCAAGTTAGATTGTGACAAGTTGTAAGGAGCGCACTATTCTATTCTACTCGTTGAAAGCACATAACCAAGGTATAAGCCTCTCAAAGTATCCTCGTCTGATCCCCATGATGTACTAGCAAGCCTCTTTAAGAGCTGTAGACGTCTCACTGCTTTATTCGTCACATTCTGGATGTGATGCTTGAGGTTGAGTTGTCGGTTAAGCGTCACTCCCAGATATGTTGGGTGTTCTTCTCTAATCAAATGGCGTTTCTCTAATATCAAAATTAAATTCTGTTTGACAACCTTGTGGCTCTTTGTGAAGATGGTATACACTGTCTTTTCACAGTTGATTTTTAGTTTCCATGTTTGACAGTAATCATGCATTCTCCTGAGGTATCCATTTAATCTTCGTGCCCCACTATCAATGTCTTCATGGGTCAGCCATATTGACAGGTCATCAGCATACAAAGCCATTTTAATTTTGATCTGGTTAGCCATTGATTTAGATCAGGAAAAGAGTACAACTTTGGGATAAGACTTGTGGTAATCCTTTCTTCAAAACTTCTTTAGAAGAAATATCATCCTTCACCTTCGTCTGGATCGATCGCTGTCAGGAAGTACTTTAACCAATTGTAGAGCTTGCCATGAATTCCCATGTTAAACATCTTTATCGGAAGACCTTTTCTCCAAACACTATCGGAACCCTGTTTGTCGGTCAAAAAAGATGGCTACTGCATGCTTGTTGTTGTGGAAGCCAGCATTTATTCTTTGGGTTTGACTAAAAAGCTGGTCTTCTGTGCATCTACCAATTCTGAACTCTGCTTGTTCCTGGCATAATATATTGGATGTCTCCAGGAAGCAATAGAGACGTGTGTTTATCATTCTCTCTGCTAATTTGCCTAGACACGATGTCAGGGAGATAGGCCGAAAGCTGTTTGGTTATTTCGGTAGTTTAAAAAAAAATTATTAGCACTATATGTGCATTTCTCCGTGTTTTGGGGAGCTTGCCATTTCTCCATGTCATGTTGAACAATCTGAGGGCAGCTTCTTTACCTCGAGTTTCCAGATGAAGAAACATTTCATTGTGCATTTTGTCTAGTCCTGAAGCCTTCATAGGGCCTGCTGGAGCTCTTGCATGTTAAAATCTATTTTCAAGAATAAAGTCATTGGCTTGTGGAGCTTTCTCTTGGCACATCAGACAGAGCTAATGCTTCCTATCCTGATCTGTAAGTTTTCCTACTCTGTTCACAGATACGAAGTACCTATTAAAGTGCTCTGCTTTCTTTTGGTCTCAGTGATTGTTCTCTCTCCATCTATCGCTGGCTGCGAGTTGACTCTCCTGTTGCCTCTGCCTTGTTTCACTGCATCTTTGCTTCTAGTGATGACATTGTTTCAACGGTAGTTCTTCCATACTTTTAATCGTATAGCACTCTGTAATTCTTTATTCCAAAATGGTCTATATGATTCACGACAGCCCCTGGGATGCATTGTGATGCTGCTTCCAAGATTGCCTTCGTTTAGTATTTCAAAACTTTTGGTTGTGTTTATTAGAATACGGTGGGATGTTTCTTGAAATAACTGGCAGTTGGTTTTTCTAAAATTCTAGCTCGTTTTCTGTTTAAAATATGCTCCTAAGGGCGTTTTTATGGTTAAAAGGAGGGATTTGTGATCACTTCCAATGTCATCAAGAACTGGCAAATTATAGGAGTTTATCAAATCAGAAGAACAGATTGTCAATTCAGGTCGACTTAGAGAGGTAGGCCCTCTACAGAAAAATTGGGGTAATGTCTGTATTCTGCAATACATACAAGTTAGCTACATCGAAGAGCTCCTGGATACAATTTAATGTACTGTTATGGTCAGTGTAACCACAACGAGGCCAGTGTCCAGTTGAAGTCGCGTGCAAGGAGTGTTTTATGACATTGTGATTCATTCAGATCAGACAGGTTGCAGGTCGTCTGTGTGGGGTGGTTGGGTGTGGGTGGGTGGGGGGGGGGGGTGAGGCTGTATATAGTGTATTTTCATCCAGTGTGCCAGATAGAGGTTTTCTGTATGTCTGTGGAATGGGCATTTATATGTCTGACATATTCCTGAATGTCATTTCGGATGTAGGTAACTATTCCACAGCAATCGGCGCACTCACATGCATAGCTAGTGTATCCTGTCAGGCTCAGGTCAATGTCCTTGTGTAGAATTTCTTGTAGGAGAGCCACATGAACCCTGTCCAAGACATCGGCAAGCTCGGGCTTCTTATTCCTCAGGTCACAAATATTTCACTGTAGAACATTGAATGAAAGTTTGTTTTCTTGTTTCTGCACATGCTTCATGCTAAGTTTTCTCGTTTCAGTATGTTTATGTTTGTTTCCAGTAGTCCTTTTTTCACCTATTACAGCCTGGTCACCCACTGCCAGGCGCGAACCTTGATGACCGAGGCGTCGTCCGAGCTCGTTTGTAAAATGTTTCAGTTTTGAACTTTCCATATTTTGGCATTGTCAGGCTGGTGAGTCTGCGGATTTTCTTCCCACCCCATGCAGAAGCCAGAAATATACTGTCCTGCCATTAAGTAATTGAGGAGGTGCATTAGCAACGCTTCAATGTACCTAGACCACGGTAGGGATTACTGTGCCCATTCCCCCGACACCAATTGTCTACTGGTTAAGCCGAGATCTCCTAGGCTTTAGACTTGTGAATGCCACCAATTGTCTACTGGTTAGGCCGAGTTCTCATAGGATCTGGACCTGTGACCAAAAGTTCTAGACGTGGATCGTCACGTCCTGAGCCACTGTGGCTATCAGATTGGCATCGACTGTCATAGCGCGGCGAATGTATGTTCTCTTTTTCCATGTCTGTTCAGCACGGTGCTGGTTCCTTCCTAACCACAGAGAGTGCTGGTTCCTTCCTAACCACAGAAGGTGTTGGTTCCTTCCTTAACCACAGAGGGTGCTGGTTCCTTCCTAACCACAGAGGGTGCTGGTTCCTTCCTAAACACAGAGGGTGCTGGTTCCTTCCTAAACACAGAGGGTGCTGGTTCCTTCCTAACCACAGAGGGTGAATGCGTATTGTCCAATAGGAGACCCATTTGTACAGATGAGTTACTGGTAAGGTTTTAAGAATAAAAATAATATTTAAGAATATAGAAGTTATACTCTAGCATACTGTCTCTGCAACGAGGAATTCTATAACAAGTCGCTGTTTGTAATGCATGTTGTTCTGAGACGCGATTTTAACCGTTTGTTGCGGCTGGTTCATTTGTCCAAAGTGATGTAATTTCGTTTACAATCAGCACATTTCAAATTTGAGATGTGCAAAATGCTATGTTTGTATCTTTACTATTAGCTAAATTCAATGATGTGGTGCATTACTATCTGATCTCTACTCGTACTAAACACTTCATGTTTTTTCATGTTACTTTGATAGTAGTTTATGTCTCTTTCTGTTAGTTCATTGTAATTGGTGTAAGTTCAATTTATTTCCTGTTAGTTCCTATTATATTATCGCAGCCAAAGTCCCTATAAACAAGCTCATGTCACAATTAACACGCTCATGCCACTATTAATAAGCTCATGTCACAATTAACACGCTCATGTCACAATTAACACGCTCATGTCACAATTAACAAGCTCATGTCACTTTACGTTAGTTCGTGTCACCGTTTGTTACTGTGAACTTTATTTTCTCAGCTACCCATTCTGAAGTCTATCATTGACACTTGGCGCATGTCATGCCGTTTAGTTCTCGAAAATAGTCAAATAAATTAGATATTTATGAATAACCCAAGCAGCGTTGACTAGAATGTAAGTTCAGATCTTGAAATGTCCAGGAATTGAGTCTTAGAGAATTATGAGTGTTTTTAATAATTGTTTGGAAATCTAAGAACTCATCGTTTCTTCAGTGTTTTATGGAGCAATAAAACCGGTGAAAGTTCGATCTAGTTGTTGTGTTTATTCCATATACAATTGTAAACCATTCAATCGATTTGAACCAATGTTGGTATAGTTACCATTAGGACATTTAGAACACAACTTAGTATTTAGTTCTTTTAGCAAAAAAAAGAGAAGAATAATTTACTAATTCTCGAAACATTTACAAAGGCAGAATAAAGAAATATGATTGTTAACCCAGATTACCCAAGTTTCTTGGTAATGCGTCGAATGTGCATGCGTTTAATTTCCCTAACTGAATGTGGGTGAGTATTAGTTATATGTTTTTGAACAAGAACTGCATAAGACAATTAATATCGAAATAATTCATTGAAAAGTGTATTATAAATATTAATTGTGTCACCCACGAACCAAAACTGGCGAGCAAAATAAAATATCCCCCAGCAGAGACAACATGTGATATTTAAATTTGCCGACGTCACAATACCAACGAGTTCGAATCTGTAAAATATACACTCATATGATTCCGACAGCGAATTTCAAGTTAGTAAATGCATTGTTTCTGAATGTAATTGTTATGGTTTCGTGAAGATACAAGTAATTTAATTTAAAGTGTTGGAGTCTTGTTATTAAACGGAAAAAAACTGCGAATGCTTACGATGGGTGGAGTGGAGTGCGTGGGTTGATAGGGCAAGGGATTGGCAGGGTAATACGCTGGGTTATGGGCTACGGGGACGATTGATAAGGTATGTGGGAATAGGGCGAGTTGAAGAGGAATCAGGGATCGGTTGAATGGGAGGCAGGTTGAAAGGGCTGGGTGAGGAGAGGGATGGTGAAAGATTAGGTGGTTGGTGTGTTGTAAAGATAAACTGATTGTGTGGGGGTTAAGATGGAAGGGGGATTAGTCAGCAGGTTAAGGAGGGAGAAGCAATTAGATGCAAGAACGACGTGATGGAGGGTAGAGAACGGGATGGAGGGTAGAGAACGTCGTGATGGAGGGTAGAGAACGTCGGGATGGAGGGTAGAGAACGTCGGGATGGAGGGTAGAGAACGTCGGGATGGAGGGTAGAGAACATCGGGATGGAGGGTAGAGAACGTCGGTATGGAGGGTAGAGAACGTCGGGATGGAGGGTAGAGAACGTCGGGATGGAGGGTAGAGAACGTCGGGATGGAGGGTAGAGAACGTCGGGATGGAGGGTAGAGAACGTCGGGATGGAGGGTAGAGAACGACGTGATGGAGGGTAGAGAACGTCGGGATGGAGGGTAGAGAAAGTCGGGATGGAGGGTAGAGAACGTCGGGATGGAGGATAGAGAACGTCGGGATGGAGGGTAGAGAACGTCGGGATGGAGGGTAGAGAAAGTCGGGATGGAGGGTAGAGAACGTCGGGATGGAGGATAGAGAACGTCGGGATGGAGGGTAGAGAACGTCGGGATGGAGGGTAGAGAACGTCGGGATGGAGGGTAGAGAACGTCGGGATGGAGAGTAGAGAACGTCGGGATGGAGGGTAGAGAAAGTCGGGATGGAGGGTAGAGAACGTCGGGATGGAGAGTAGAGAACGTCGGGATGGAGGGTAGAGAAAGTCGGGATGGAAAGTAACGAATAAGTGCAACGACGATGTGATAGAGGAGCGAGAGAAAAAAGAGCCTTTTTTCATAATTAAATACTTTCTTAACTATCGCGTGGATTGCCGAAGAAAAGAGATTGGATGGCTGAGGTGGAAAGAGATTGGATGGTTGAGAAGGAAAGAGATTGGATGGTTGAGCAGGAAAGAGATTGGATGGTTGAGAAGGAAAGAGATAGGCATGTTGAGATGGAAAGAGATTGGTTGGTTGAGAAGGAAAGAGATAGGAATGTTGAGATGGAAAGAGATTGGTTGGTTGAGAAGGAAAGAGATAGGAATGTTGAGATGGAAAGAGATTGGATGGTTGAGATGGAAAGATATTGGATGGTTGAGATGGAAAGAGATTGGATGGTTGAGATGGGAAGAGATTGGATGGTTGAGATGGAAGGAGATTGGATGGTTGAGATGGAAAGAGATTGGATGGTTGAGATGGGAAGAGATTGGATGGTTGAGATGGAAAGAGATTGGATGGCTGAGAAGCAAAGATGTGCAGGCGGTTTTGGGATGAATGATGGGTGGAAATGCATGAATTAAGGAGGGGTGTAGAGTGATAGGTTGGTTTTGGGCGGAGAGATGGGTGGGTTGGGGCAGGAGATGGGTGGGGTGAGGGGAGGAGAGTTGGATTGGCGTGATAAGTTGAGAGGTGGAGGGTACAGTGTCAGATAGGAGAGCATTGGGAATAGGGCAGAAGGCAAGGGTTTAAACACAGACATACGCAGACATACATAGCCAGACAGACATACATACAGACTGACAGACACAAAGAGAGACAGACAAACACTCAAACAGACAGACACTGAAACAGACAGGCCCAAAGCATACAGACACATACAGATACATACACATACTGACACACAGAAACATATACATACATGCATACACAGACAGACAAACACAGACATACACAGACAGGCAGACACAGACAGGCATATACAGACAGAACAGAGACAGACACATACAGACAGACAGCCATACTGACACAAAGACATACACACAGACATACACACAGACAGATAGACCCACAGACAGACATACAGACACATCGACAGACACGCAGACACACAGACAGACAGACAGAGAGGTGGAGGGTTAGAGTGTCAGACAGGAGACCAATGGGAATGGGGCAGAAGGCAAGGGTTTAAACAATGAATTACTATCATAATTTTCCCTGGCATACATACATACATTTAAACAAACATACATACATACATGCATGCATAAATACATGCATACATACATACATAAAACGACAGACACACACATACACACAGACACACAGTCAGAAAGACACACAGACAGACAGAAAGGCACACAGGCATACAGATACACAGACAGATACACATACATTTACACAGACATACACACAGACAGACGCACAGACATACATACACATATATACAGACATACACACAGACAGACACATAGACAGACACACACACACACATACAGACAGACACACAGAGAGACACACATACATACATACATACACACACATTCACACATATATACACACATATATATACACACATACATACACATATATACATACACATATATAGATACACATATATACGTACACATAAACATACACATATTGCCCCTGATCTCTGAGTAGTGAGATCAGTACCCGTTTGCAGTGGTGTGGGCGTAAAAAATATCTTAGCAGTTGGAAATTTTTTTTAAAGTTGGTTTAACGGCCTCTGCTCGGGCAAAATTCAAGTTAAAAATATGCTGAAATTATTCAACAGGTATCCGCTTCACAGAAAAGATGTCACAACAAGGGACTGTGTGCCTATAACATCAGGTCTTGGTTATGTGGTTAGTGGAGAGGTTTAGATGACGCCTGACAGGCTGCAGGCTTACCTTGAACTAATTTATTCTTCCATCTCCATCAGTCTCCCAAATAAGCGACCATCAATTCCAGTAGCTATCAGATGCTTGGATTGACCTGACAAGTTGGTGTCTGCGAATGCCCACAATATCTGGGGTAGTTGTCTCGCCGCCGCGATTCAATTTCAACCAGTGTTCGTAAAGCGATCTCAGTCCCGCCAGGCGGAGCGATAGCGCGGGCTTGCGGAAAACGCTCGCCTGCCTTTCCCCGTAGAGCTATTGGGGTGCGGTTTGTTGTGGCGTCTCCTTTACCGAAGTGCGCTTCTCTAGTCCGTATCAGGAAACGTGGTCCGTCCGTGGTGATTTATCTAAGGCTTATAGCAGAGCTCGACAGTTCGTCTCGCTGGTGGTCAGACTCTCGCAAAGAGCTTGTGAACGGCAAATGGAAAGCAGGAATCGTGCCTCAAGGCCCTGTGTTCTCCCGGGGGGAGGGGACCAACCCTCGGGAGAAGGGCAGGCCAAATTGTCTCTAGTCCCAGTGAAATTCATCGCCGAGGTCGTTTGGGATCCGTTCTGCACAGAGCGCTGCCATCCCTCCTCGAGCGAGCCTGGTCGGTCGGTCGTCTAGTGCGTGTAGGAGGCCCCTGTCAGGCGGTCCTAGGTCGACGGAGTGAGGGACGGGTGGAACAACCGTCCGTCCCGTCAGTCGGTCCCTGCGGCCGTCCCAGTGAGGCTTTTTACACACCCTTCCTCCGCCGACCGATGTGTACGTCTCCGACAGATATCTGGTTGATCCTGCCAGTAGTCATATGCTTGTCTCAAAGATTAAGCCATGCATGTCTAAGTTCACACTGTCTCACGGTGAAACCGCGAATGGCTAATTAAATCAGTCGAGGTTCCTTAGATGACACGATCCTACTTGGATAACTGTGGCAATTCTAGAGCTAATACATGCTTACCAAGCTCCGACCCTCGCGGAAAATAGCGCTTTTATTAGTTCAAAACCAATCGTCGTTTCCCCTCGCGGGGTTGCGGCGTCCCCACTGGTGACTCTGGATAACTTTGTGCTGATCGCATGGCCTCATGTGCCGGCGACGCATCTTTCAAATGTCTGCCCTATCAAATGTCGATGGTACGTGACATGTCTACCATGTTTGTAACGGGTAATGGAGAATCAGGGTTCGATTCCGGAGAGGGAGCATGAGAAACGGCTACCACATCCAAGGAAGGCAGCAGTCGCGCAACTTACCCACTCCCGAAACGGGGAGGTAGTGACCAAAAATAACAATACGGGACTCTTTCGAGGCCCCGTAATTGGAATGAGTACACTTTAAACCCTTTAACGAGGATCTATTGGAGGGCAAGTCTGATGCCAGCAGCTGCGGTAATTCCAGCTCCAATAGCGTATATTAAAGTTGTTGCAGTTAAAAAGCTCGTAGATGGATCTCAGGCGCAGGCGGGCGGTCCGGCTCGCGCCAGTTCACTGCCCGTTGTCTCCTCCCCTACCGTCTGCCGGCTCTCTCCCACGGGTGCTCTTCGCTGAGCGTCCTGGGTGGCCGGCGCGTTTACTTTGAAAAAAATTAGAGTGTTCAAAGCAGGCCTCGGCTGCCTGAATAAGGGTGCATGGAATAATGGAATAGGACCTCGGTTCTATTTTGTTGGTTTTCGGAACTGGAGGTAATGATTAACAGGGACAAACAGGGACATTCGTATTGCGGCGTTAGAGGTGAAATTCTTGGATCGCCGCAAGACGAGCTACTGCGAAAGCATTTTGTCAAGAATGTTTTTATTAATCAAGAACGAAAGTCAGAGGCGCGAAGACGATCAGATACCGTCGTATATCTGACCATAAACGATGCCGACTAACCATCCGCAGGAGTTGCTTCGATGACTCTGTGGGCAGCTTCCGGGAAACTAAAGTGTTTGGGTTCCGGGGGAAGTATGGTTACAAAGCTGAAACTTAAAGGAATTGACGGAAGGGCACCACCAGGAGTGGAGCCTGCGGCTTAATTTGACTCAACACGGCCAAACACTGACATGATTGACATGCCGAGAGCACTTTCGTTGGGTCTAATATGGAACGGGTGCTGGAATTAGATCCTCGAATATCTGGGGCTACCCTCTAAGTAACTTGATTGTCTCGCTAAAGGAATTGACGGAAGGGCACCACCAGGAGTGGAACCTGCGGCTTAATTTGACTGAACACGCCAATACTGTAGAACGACTGACAAATCGAGAGCACTACCGTTGGGTCTAATAATGAACGTACGCTGGTATTAGACTCACGGAAGACAAGTCAGCTCTCTAACACTCTAATGAAAGAACGCTACGGAAATCGTGTTTAACCTCGCAGAAACCGCAGATTTCAAATACCTGGTCATTGACAAACAAAAGCCCTCAATAAATTCGTCTGGCCAAATAGTGAACGGGTGCTGGAAATAGACCATCTGAAGACAGGTCAGTTTTACCCTACTAATGACAGGGCGTTGCTACGGAAAACCAGCTCATATCGAGAGGAGCCGCAGACACTTTGGTTCACGTACCAGGCTGATAAGCCAATGGCGCGAGGCTACCATGTGGGGGATTAAGGCCGAACCCTTGTAAGCCGCAATCCCGCCCAAAATCTCAGCACCACTGCAATGGGAGGCTCCTACATGTTCGGGACCTGGGGCTCGCGCCCCAGCCCTATCCGGTAGAGCCGCAGAAAGAGGTCTCTGCCGTCCGCCGATCAAAGCGGGCGGACAGCTGCTTGATACTCACCTTATACGGCGATGGGGTGCAAACTACCAACATAAGGCTTAGTTTCTGGTCGGGGTGTCGAAAACAGTAGAGCAGCCACCTCACTGTGAACTGTCGAGACTCAACCAATGACCATGCGATCTGTCCGCACACTAGGCGAACAACATCTCTGTGACATTACCAGGCTTGTCCTCTGGTTAAATGCACTTCTGCTTCGATATCTACCTCTGTACGTTATCAGCCATATAGCTATCATGCTGGACGCAGAAGAGATGCAGACCAGCGGACATTGCACACCTGCCCCACTGTGTCAACATCCCAGGTGGCGGGGAATGCTAGGCGTACCATCGCTGCATAGAAGCAAAGAAAATAAAGGGAGAAAGAGATACCCAACTCACATGCAAATGCTACGTTTCTGGCAGGACGTGACGATCCTGGGGTACAGACACACTGGACTGCCTCTCTTCCGGGTAAACCAGTCCATATCATATATCTCATATATCATCTCACATATCATCATCGCACCCTATAGACACGAGTAGTAAAGACTCGATAGTCTGGTAAGACAACTTCCATAAGAGAGACAACTCTGATCATAAACAACTGCTGCCTTGCAGAGGCTAAGGAGGGCATCCCTACAGAAACGCCTGTTGAAATCGGATGCACGGGGACGCAAGCCTAACAAAACAGTGCAACGTAAATCGCAGCATGATGTCAGTACAACCGATTAGAAAAACGCATGACGCTCATCCTGCGGAGTCCCGCCAGGCAGCGATAGTGCCGGGCCTCACTCTTCGAAGGGGCCCACCCTTGACTACTGGTGGTCACCCACCCATGTTTCGTGGAGTCAAGGCACATGGCTATGGGGAAACTTTTATTGACCAAAAATTCAAGACCCTCAAAATACTACAGTGGAATGCGGAGGGAGTCATTAACAAAAAACTTTCCCTAACACATCACCTGTATGAAAGTAAGATTGACGTGGCATGTATCCAGGAAACGCACCTCAACAATAATCATAAATTCTCAATCAGAGGATACCAGACCTTCCGTCTCGATAGAGAAGGCCACAAAGGAGAGGTCCTGATACTGACCAGAAACTGCATACCGAGTAGCGCGGTACCTGTCAGTCACACCGGACAAGCAGAAATTGTAGGAGTTGACATAATGGCTCAAGAGACGAAGCTCCGCATTTTCAATCTGTACGGACCACCAAATAGAGACCTATCGCTCTCGAGTATGGAGGTCAGAGACTCCAACTGCATAGTAGTTGGAGATTTCAACAGCCACTCGGAGAGATGGGGATACTCTGACACAGACAGCAGAGGTGACGAAGTGAAAGATTGGGAGATAGATACAAATCTCTCCCTAATCAATAGGCCGGAGGATAGCCCTAGCTTCTATTCAAGAACATGGCATACCACCTCGACTCCAGATTTGGCCTTCTCCACACAGGACATACACCATAAAATAGACCGCCAGGTGCTAAACCAACTGGCAGGTAGCGACCACAGGCCGATCAGGCTAATCATTGACATGGAAGTAGGCCCACAGGAAACAAAACCGCTCCCACGTTGGAATTACAAACGAGCCGACTGGGGCAGATTTGCAATCCTGACAGATGGGCTGTGTGAAACCATCAACACACGAAACAACAAAATGAAGCCCATGGTGGAAAGCCTAAGCAAGGCAATAATGCAAGCCACCACTGAAACCATCCCCAGAGGAGCTAGGAAAAACTATAAGCCCTACTGGAATGATGAGTTGCAGAAAGCGGAAGATGCAGTAACAAATGCTAGGAACATGGCAGAGCGAGAAAAATCCATGGAGGCAAACATCGCCCTCAAAGCCGCAGCGGCGAAGTACAAACACACTAAAGGGGCACGACAACATCAATACGGCACCTGAAGAGCACATGATGGCCAAATTAACAATGAGCGAAATGGAAGAGGCTATGAGAACATTAAAGAAAAGGAAATCTCACGGAAAAGACGGGCGAACAAACGAAATGCTGATGGGGCTGGGCAAAACAGCGAAGAGGAAACTGCTATCGGTCCTGAACCAAAGCTGGAAAAGGGGAATTGTACCCCAGGCATGGAAAGACGCAATACTGGTACCAGTACCAAAAACAGCAAAGGACAAAACAGATCCAAATTGATACAGGCCCATCAGCATACTGAGCTGTGTCGGCAAGCTGATGGAACGTATGATAAACACCAGCCTGATGTGGCATCTGGAAGAAAAACGAATACTAATTCCACAGCAAGCCGGCTTTAGACAGCACAGATCCACTGAGGACAAGGTCATCCTCATAGCCCAGAAAATAGAAGATGCCTACCAGGCACAGAAACACACAGTATCTGTTTGGGTGGATCTAGAAAAGGCATTTGACAAAGTCTGGAAAGACGGACTTAGAGTCAAGCTAAGAAGAAGTGACGTTTGTGGGAAAATGTACAAGTGGATCAACCACTACCTCAAACAAAGAACGGCCAGAGTCCAAGTACAAGGGCAGATGAGCAAAAAGGTGACACTCAAGCAGGGAGTACCCCAAGGGGGAGTACTGTCACCCACACTCTTCCTGGTATATATAAACGACATTACAGAGAATTTACCAAGGTGAGTCCATAGCTCAATGTTTGCAGACGATCTGGCTATGTGGACCTCTGAAAAGAATCTCACCATAGCAATAAATCGGATGCAGACGGCCCTAACATCGCTGGAAGAGTGGGCGAACTCATGGCTGGTCAAAATAAACGAGGAGAAAACCACACGCACAATATTGTCGCTTTCATTAAAACCCCAAAATACCAAATTAAGTCTAAATGGCAAATTCCTGCAGCCAAACGACAACCCAACCTATCTGGGAATCACATTTGATCGGCGCATGACATGGAAAAGTCAGATTGAGAGAAACCGAATGAGAGCAGAGAAAGCATGGCAATCATGAGGAAACTTGCTGGCACAAGCTGGGGAGCAGACGAAGGCATACTAAAGAAACTGTACACTGGAAAAGTGAGACCAGTTCTCGAGTATGGCATTGCGGCATGGACAACAGCAGCAAAGGCGAACTTCGATAAAGTTAACAAACTTCAAAACCAACCCATGAGAGTTATAACAGGAGGCATGACGTCAACGTCAATTGTAGAACTTGAAAAGATTACAAAACTGCAATCCATGACCGATAGAAGAGACTGCAGAGCCCAGCTGCAATCAGAGAAACTCCGAAGACTGACTGACCATCCAATGCACCAGAGACTAAACAATTTGGGAAATGGGAAACTAAAGCGGAGAAACTTTGCAGAAATAGCCAAAGCAAAGATGCACGAAGATCCCATAAACGCACTAACAACACCAAAACCCATCACTACTGTAGGAAAACCTACCTGGAGGCAGGATATATTTCCAGAGGTGGTAGAAAATATACCAAGTATTGGAAACAAAAACTGCCAGACTGAAAAAGAAAGGAGAGATACTACCCTAAGCTTCATATCGAAAAGCTACCCAAGCATGGACTGGACCCATGCATACACCGACGGTTCTGTAACAAACACTTCACAGAACGGAGGGGCAGGAACATTCCTGAACCTACCAAATGGCAGACAAATAACACTGTCATTCGCTACTGGTAAGTACACAAGCAATTTCAGAGCGGAGGCAGAGGCACTGAGGGCGGCAGCGGAAGAAATGGTGACACACAATGAAAATGAAAGCCATATAGTCCTGCTTACAGATGCGTTCGCCGTAGTCACAGAGCTAAAAAGCCAGAAAAACACTGAGCTTAATGACTTAAGAGCAGCACTCTGCAAACTGTGCCAGCAGTTCGCACCAAAAAGGGTAGTGGTATAGTGGGTCCCATCACACTGCAACATCCAAGGCAACGAGGAGGCAGACAGACTGGCAAAAGAAGGTGCTTTTTTCGAAAAAATAATGGTTACTGTCTGACTTCGTACGAAGAAGAAGAAGAAGAATGCCCACAATGAGTAGGTTACTCTGTTGTGCGCCCTAAAAAGGGCGTTAAGTGGCGAGTTGTCGTAGCTTTCCTCACGTCCCGAGCATGCTGATAAAAGTGAACCGGAGTTCTCCCGGCGGTTGTGCTATGCTTGGCTTCATCTGCGTGTCGCTCACTACTACTGGGATCACATCAAACCTCAGCTTGTTAGCCACTGTTGTCTTCGACAACAGCTCGTTTCCAGGACACCAACGAGCAGGTCATGTGAGGGTCTTGGCGAGTATATTTTTCCTGGCCCTGGCTAACATTGTCTGATAAGTGTGTCTTTCCTGACCAGACGTTAGCCTCATCGTCCCGATCTGGCAAGTCACCAGTGGATTTTAACCTGCTAAAAAAATATGAAACAAAGGAGGTCACACCTCCCACACGCACAAACACACTCAAACACATTCTCATTCATACACACATTCTCACACATAGACACACGCACATACACACAATCTCAAATACATGGATACACGCACGTACACACACTCTTATGAATAGACATACGCACATATACACACGCACTCAATCACAGCCACACGCACACATTAGCACATACATACACAAATATATATGTCACAATGATTTTGAGACTTACAATGATTTCAATTATATGTTGGTAACGAGTTTGATCTTGGATGAAAGAGTTTCCGAGCAGGAAGAATGCTGGTCTCTTGACTAATGGAGCACATGCCACAACTCGGTAAGTCATGGGCTTATTTCTGACACAGAAACAACAAAAACACCTAGCCCGTTACATCCCGTGGCAACAGTAGGGAACATCATTCCTTATGCTGCAGCCTTACAACCATGTCGGCGACACGGGTACTGTGAATGAGAGCCTTAATAACAGGGCTAAACTATAATCCCATCGCACTCTTACAACATCGGTTTATAGCCTCAAACGTACGATATCTGAAACTGTTTGTACAGAAATGTGCAGATGCAATGACTATTAGACCACTCTGGACAGAGATGAAATGGTTGGGACAAAAACGAATTGTAGACGTCTTTACGTAAGGAATGGCTACATGCAAGAGATGTCCAGCTAAGACAACTTGACGTAGAAATATTGAAGGAAAAATATAGTCATGACCAAAACTAAAGCAGTGTCCAAAGAATGGTCGCATACAGAGAGCGCTGCTGTCCTGAATGACGCAATTACTCCTGGTGATCGCATTTGAGTCAAATCAATAGAAAGGAAAACATTAAAATGGATAACATTGAAAGGATAACACTAGCCAATGTTAATGTAAATGATAAAAGTAGACGCAATGCCAAAATACAGGTAAACAAAATATAGAAAGAATAACTTTAGAGTCTATATCGGTAGAAAACATAAGATTACTTCTTCTTCTTCTTCTTCTGCGTACACAGTCAGACAGTAACCATTATTTTTTCGAGAAAAGCGGCGGTCATCCTGAGGCTCTCGCCACTGCCATAGAGCTTGTCTTGCAGTTCCACTGGTAATGGCCACATCTGCTCTCTCTGATCCTCGTATGTCGGGCAGTTCTGTAGCAGATGTTCAGTGGTCATTTTACCAGTACCGCACGGGCATTCGTCGGTACACCCTATCTTCAATTTGTTGAATAGGTGGTACCTCAGTCTGTTGTGGCCAGTGCGAAGTCTGAAGACAACTACCTGCTCTCTTCGGTTCAACTGGTAATAGGCATCGTTTTTGGTGTAACCAGTATGTTCGGTTTCCCATTTGGTCATGTATCTGGCTTTGATAAGCCGTTTTGAGTCTTCGTACGTCATACTGGTATCTGTTTGTGGTAGTCTTGCACCTTCTTTTGCCAGTCTGTCTGCCTCCTCGTTGCCTTGGATGTTGCAGTGTGACGGGACCCACTATACCACTACCCTTTTTGGTGCGGACTGCTGGCACAGTTTGCAGAGTGCTGCTCTTAAGTCATTAAGCTCAGTGTTTTTCTGGCTTTTTAGCGCTGTGACTACGGCGAGAGCATCTGTCAGCAGGACTATATGGCTCTCATTTTCACTGTGTGTCACCATTTCTTCCACTGCCGCCCTCAGTGCCTCTGCCTCCGCTCTGAAATTGCTTGTGTACTTACCAGTAGCGAATGACAGTGTTATTTTTCTGCCATTTGGTAGGTTCAGGAATGCTCCTGCCCCTCCGTTCTGTGTAGTGTTTGTTACAGAACCGTCGGTGTATGCATGGGTCCAGTCCATGCTTGGGTAGCTTTTCGTTATGAAGCTTAGGGTAGTGTCTCTCCTTTCTTTTTCAGTCTGGAAGTTTTTGTTTGCAATACCTGGTATATTTTCTACCACCTCTGGAAATATATCCTGCCTCCAGGTAGGTTTTCGTACAGTAGTGATGGGTTTTGGTGTTGTAAGTGCGTTTATGGGATCTTCGTGCATCTTTGCTTTGGCTATTTCTGCAAAGTGTCTCCGCTTTAGTTTCCCATTTCCTAAATTGTTTAGTCTCTGGTACATTGGGTGGTCCGTCAGTCTTCGGAGTTTCTCTGACTGCAGCTGGGCTCTGCAGTCTCTTCTATCGGTCATGGATTGCAGTTTTGTAATCTTTTCAAGTTCTACAATTGGCGTTGACATCAGGCCACCTGTTATGATTCTCATGGCTTGGTTTTGAAGTTTGTTAACTTTATCGAAGTTCGCCTTCGCTGCTGTTGTCCATGCCGCAATGCCATACTCGAGAACTGGTCTCACTCTTCCAGTGTACAGTTTCTTTAGTATGCCTTCGTCTGCTCCCCAGCTTGTGCCAGCAAGTTTCCTCATGATTGCCATTCTTTCTCTGGCTGTCATTCGGTTTCTCTCAATCTGACTTTTCCATGTCATGCGCCGATCAAATGTGACTCCCAGATAGGTTGGATTGTCGTTTGGCTGCAGGATTTTGCCATTTAGAATTAATTTGGTACTTTGGGGTTTTAATGAAAGCGAGAATATTGTGCACGTGGTTTTCTCCTCGTTTATTTTGACCAGCCATGAGTTCGCCCCCTCTTCCAGCGATGTTAGGGCCGTCTGCATCCGATTTCTTGCTATGGTGAAATTCTTTTCAGAGGTCCACATAGCCAGATCGTCTGCAAACATTGAGCTATGGACTCTTCTTGGTATATTCTCTGTAATATCGTTTATATATACCAGGAAGAGTGTGGGTGACAATACTCCCCCTTGGGGTACTCCCTGCTCGAGTGTCACCTTTTTGCTCATCTGCCCTTGTACTTGGACTCTGGCCGTTCTTTGTTTGAGGTAGTGGTTCATCCACTTGTACATCTTCCCACAGACATCACTTCTTCTTAGCTTGACTCTAAGTCCGTCCTTCCAGACTTTGTCAAATGCCTTTTCCAGATCCACCCAAACAGCTACTGTGTGTTTCTGTGCCTGGTAGGCATCTTCTATCTCCTGGGCTATGAGGATGACCTGGTCATCAGTGGATCTGTGCTGTCTAAAGCCGGCTTGCTGTGGAATTAGTATTCGTTTTTCTTCCAGATGCCACATCAGTCTGGTGTTTATCATCCGTTCCATCAGCTTGCCGACACAGCTCAGTAGGCTGATGGGCCTGTATCCATTTGGATCTGTTTTATCCTTTCCTGTTTTTTGGTACTGGTACCAGTATTGCGTCTTTCCACGCCTGGGGTACAATACCCCTTTTCCAGCTTTGGTTCAGGACTGATAGTAGTTTCCTCTTCGCTGTTTGGCCCAGCCCCATCAGCATTTCGTTTGTTATCCCGTCTTTTCCGGGAGATTTCCTTTTCTTTAGCGTTCTCATAGCCTCTTCCATTTCGCGCATTGTTAGTTTGACCATCATGTGCTCTTCGGGAGCCGTATTTATGTTTTCGTGTCCCTTAACTCTTCGCTAATGTCTGTATGCTTATCTGCAGGGACCTCGATGTGGTTTGCTCTGGCATAGTGATCGACAAAGGCGTTTGCGGCTTTCTTACCTGTGATCAAGTTCTCGCCCTGCTTGATAGTAATTTGTTTTTTTGACGGGGTTTCGTCGTTCATGGCTCTGACTAGCTTCCATAGCTTGTTCCCGTCTTTGTCCAGGTTTAGACTTTCCGTTTTATTTTTCCAGCTTTCTCTTGCTGTTTGCTTGAGAGTGTGTTTGTACTTCGCCGCTGCGGCTTTGAGGGCGATGTTTGCCTCCATGGATTTTTCTCGCTCTGCCATGTTCCTAGCATTTGTTGCTGCATCTTCCACTTTCTGCAACTCATCATTCCAGTAGGGCTTATAGTTTTTCCTAGCTCCTCTTGGGATGGTTTCAGTGGCGGCTTGCATTATTGCCTTGCTTAGGCTCTCTACCATGGGCTTCATTTTGGTGTTTCGTGTGTTGATGGTTTCATAAGATTACTTCAAAAGAGATGATAAAATTGGACTCAATGTCAATATGCAGTATGGTTGGTTATTGATCCAGCGTCCCATGGGCTCCTGCCCAATGCCTATAGTTTGTATCTGCAAGTGTTTGAAAGCTGTTGTTTAGTTCCGTACAAAATGTTTCATTTGTCTGGCCTTGAAGGAAGAAGGTCTTTCCTAACACCGGCAAATGCCGTACATTAAAAAAAGATTATGTTCAACAGTTTCATAGGAATGTATGCATAGCCGGTTCTTTAGAGTATGTTCTGGTTGGATGCTGTTAAAGTGACTGAAGTTTTATGTGTTGATTGCGAAGTCAGAAAATGGTGTTTTGGTCTTTCCTTTTCAAGAGGTTAATGTTGTCCTTGGAGCCTGAGATGGTCATGTGTTTGTAGATTTTTCTCCCAGTATCTCCCATTGCACATCTATTCAGCCATGACTCTTTGTTCGCAGTCTTCAGTAGTTGTTATATTATCTGTAGGGTTGTTGATGTGTATTGCTGTTCTTGTCTTGCTGCCTTCTTAGCCAGTATGTCGGCCTTGTCATTGCCAGGTGTATTTGAGTGATCAGGTATCCTTTGTTTAACTATTCTGACTTTATGAGGTGGGAGAAGTTGGTTGCCCTCTAGAGATATTTGGGTAATTTCAGACTTACATTGACCAACATTTTCCAGAGCTTGAGTGTAAAAATTACGATCCTTTGGGTTTTCGATAGGAAAGCATCAAATACAGTAATCAAGTGGTACTGAGCTACTTCCAATGCTGTTATTTCTATTTCATAATTTGAACACATCTCCTCGCAGGCATTAAACTGTTCATCAGATGTTCTGTCTGAATACTCAATGTAGACTCCATATCCTGCTTAAGTGTGGCCTTAAAAGCAGCTCATCAGTACAGACATGTATCCATTCTTTTGGGCAGGTGTCAATTGGTCTCTGTGATTCTCTCATAAGACTTACTGGATCAGAACTTCTTGTTGTATTGTCTGTTAGTTTGGTTAGAATGTATGGCATTTTGAAACGTGCATGTGGTCGTAAATTTCTTGTTACTCTGTGTTTCTTGTCTTTTTTTCTGGGGTGTGATATATGTCTTTAATCTCACGGACGTGGTGGATGACTGACTCTTGTTTTATTCTCTGCTTGTTGCCATTTTTTTACAAGAATTATATTAGGGTGCCCTTTGGTCATCCTTTTACTCATCTCATAAACTTCCATAGCGACCACATTTTTTAGTATTTCAAGAGGTTTCACAATCACATGAATTTCACATTCAGCAGTGGGCGTTGACCTCATTGCTTCACTAATAAGGCGCAGGGCATTGTTCTGCACTCTGTCCAGGCGCTCTACATTAGTCTGTGAGCATTTTGTCAGGAGTGCACTGCTGTATTCCAAAGCAGAGCGTATATATTCAAGATACAAGCCTCTGAGTGTCCTTATCTGATCCCCATGCTGTACCAGAGAGTCTCTTCAATAACTGTAGCCGCCTCACCACTTTATTTTTAACATTTTTAATGTTTCTTGAGGCTGAGCTGTCGGTCGAGGGTGACTCCAAGATATGAAATTTCTTCCTCTCTGGACAATAACTGTTTTCCGAATTTAAGACTGATATTGTTCTTGGCAACTTTGTGACTTTTGGTAAAGATAGTGTTCACAGTCTTTTCACAGTTTCTCTTCAGTTTCCACATTTTGCAATACTCTTGCCGTCTTCTCGTGTCTCCATTTAATCTTTGTGCTGCACTTTCTACATCTTCATGGCTCTGCCATATTTTCAGATCATCAGCATACATGGATTTTTCAGCTTTGATGTGCTTGGCCAAGTCATTTATACAAAAAATGAGAATGCAGCGCCAAGCTGAGCCCTGTGGTAAACCTTCCTTTAAAACTTCTTTAGAGGAGACTGCATTGTTCACCTTCGTCTGGTCAATGAGGAAATATTTTATCCATTTGTACAGCTTTTCGCTAATTCTTACATCAGTCATCATCATCAAGAGGCTTTTTCTCCATACTCGATCATAGGCCTGTTGTAAGTCGAAGAAGATTGCTACTGCGTGTTTCTTATTTTGGAACGCATCGTGAATTTTCTGTGCTAACCGGAGAAGCTGGTCTTCTGTGCAATTACCTTTTCTGAAGCCTGCCTGTTCATGGCAAAGTATTTCTGAACTCTAAAGGAACTAGGCGTGCAGTTACCATTCTTTCTGTTCATTTGACAACTCGTGAGTTTAATGAAATTGGACGGCAACTTTTTGGTTCATCTATAGGTTTGTTGCCATTCAGGATGGGGATAACATGCGCATTGTTCCAGTCATTTGGGCAGTTGTCCATTTCTCCAAGTCATGTTGGTTAACTTTAGGACTGTTCCTTTGCTGTCTGGCCTAGGAGACGTTCTATGTTTTAATGTCTTCAGACCTTGCAATATGCAGGATAACATTAGACTCAATATCGATAAAAAATGTAACATTAGAGTCAATATCAATAGAAAGCATAATATTATACTTAATTTCAAAAGAGATGATAATATTAGAACCCACATCAGTAGAAACGATGGCTATCATTAACTCTAAACGATGGCTAACATTAACTCTATACCAATAGAATTGTTGGGGTCCAATTGGGCCAGTGATTCGTATGCCTCATAGTCCCTCCTACACAGATCCACCTCATCTACACGTTGGTGGGCTATGTTATAGCTTGTAACTTGGCAAAACAAACCTTAAACCCCACCAACAGAAATGATGGGGCAGTAAACGAGGCTAAAACGAAGCAAAAGCCCCCAGCCAGACGGAGGCTGAGGTGTGAAGCACACTCCATGATACGTCAGGTACGGAAGACAGAGGCACGAGGCCATAATGCGCACCAGCAACCGTGGCACCATGCAATCCACCTAGTCTTTGCATGGTATATTTATATTGATCTTGATGGCCTTTTCCTCAGCGTAGCGGCTCTCAACTTCTTCTCCAGCGGATCCTGTCTTTGGTCACGGAAGTTTAGCGCATTGGGCGTCGTCCATGCCTTTTCTTTTTACGTCAGAGGTACCAGATTGATGTCGTCATTGTTTAATGACTGACAGACTGAGAGCACTCTCGTTGGGTCTAATAGGGAACGTGTGCTGGTATTAGATGCTCGGAAGACAGGTCAGTTGTACCTTCCTAATGAAAGAGCGTCTGCTTTGGTAACCCTGCTTAACCCTACAGAAATCGCAGGCTCCAGACACTTGGTCATTGACTGACTAAAAAGCCCTCTATTGATTCGTTGGGTCTAATAGTGAAAGGGTGCTGGTATTAGACCCTCGGAAGACAGGTCAGTTTTACCCTACTAATGACAGGGAGTTTCTACGGTAGTCCTGCTCAACTCGAGAGGAATGGCAAATCGCAGACATTTGTCCACGTGCTAAGCTGATAAGCCAACGGCGCGAGGCTGCCATAGGAGGGATTACGGCCGAACTCCTCTAAGCCGGAATCCCGCCATAAATCTCAGCACCACTGCGATGGGAGGCTACGATAGGGTTGGGACCTGGGGCTCGTGTCTCAGCCCGACCCAGTCGAACCGCAGAAAGAGGTCTCTGCGGTCCGTCAATCAAAGCGGGCGCGAAGCTGCCCGATATTCACCCCAAACGGTGATGAGGTGTGAAACCACTAGTAGAAGACTTAGTTCTCGGTCAGGGTTTCGTAAGCAGTAGAGCAGCCACCTTGCTGCGAACTGTTGAGACGCAATCCTTGATCATGAGATATGTCCGCACACCAGGCGAACAACATCTCCGTCCCTTGTCCCCTGGTTAAATGCACTCCTTCGAGAGGAATCGCAGGTCGCTGACATTTGGTCCACGTGCTTGGCTGATAAGCCAATGGTGCGAAGCTACCACCTGAGGGATTTCGGCCGAACGTCTCTAAGCCAGAATCCCGCCCTAAATCTCAGCACCGCTGTGAGGGGAGGCCATGATATGGTTGGGACCTGGGGCTCGCGTCTCAGCCCGGCCCGGTCGAGCCGCAGAAATGCACCTGGCCAAATGCACTCCTGCCTCGCTCTTTACCTCTGTCTGCTATCAGTCATCCCAATGGACGCAGAAGAGATGCAGTCCAGCGGACATTGCACCTCTGCCCTACTGTGACAACGTCCCAGGTGGCGAGGAATGCTAGGCGTGCCATCACTGCAGATGAGCCGAGAAAATAAAGGGAGCAAAGAGATACCTCACTCACATGCATATGCTACGTTTCTGGCAGGACGTGACGATCCTGAGACACAGTCACACTGGACTGCCTCTCTTCCGGGATAGTATAAACTAGTACATAGTCCATCATATCATATCATTGCCAAACCCTATAGACACGAGTGGGGAAGACTCGTTAGTCCTGCAAGACAACTTCCCTAAGAGAGACAACTCTGACCAACAACAACTGCTGCCTTGCAGATAGGCTGGGGACAGCCAAAGGCTAAGGAGGGCATCCCTACAAAAACGCCTGTTGAAATCGGATACACTGTGCCACAGGCTTAACAAAATAAAACAGTGCAACGTAAATATCGCTGTAAACAGCGTACGATGAAGAAGAAGAAGAAGATGTCGGCATGCTCAATCAACCATCGTTTCGTCGCAACATGTGACCTAACCATCTATATTTTGACGTGTCTGCACAGATCACTGCATCATTCACCGAGAACAATCGTCGAATGTCGGAATTGTGAAGCTATTGTATACGTTGTTTCCGGATAGTGATTCCAACCAAGCGTCTCTCAAGAGAGGTCCAAGTCACTCTCAATTTGTCTCCATTTTTTTGGTATGTCTACACAAACGTCTAACAATTATCGAAATGTTTTTCGCACCGTAAAGGCCCTCTATATGTGAGCAATGTCGGGCTCTGAACCTGGACAGAACATGCACTCAGCTTCTGGTCATCTCCCTGCCATGTCAGAGGGCGCAAGGGGCTGGCCAACCAGACAAAAATACCCCGCCCCCCCCCCCATTCCCTCTCTGAATGCTATGCATTAGAATGCAGAGAGTCAGAAACTGAAAGACTGAATTAGAGAACATAGTATTCCAGAAAGAAATCAGCGTAAATTGTATACAAGAAACTCATCTACGAGAAGGGAACATGTTTAAGATACTAGATTATCAATTCTTCACAGTGGACAGGAAAGATCGGACACATAAAGGCATAATAACATTAATAAATAAAAATATAAATGCCAAAAAAAGACACACAAGACAATCTAGCATACCAAATAATCTATCTAAAACAGACAACTCTGGAACTGACCTTTCTCAACTTCTCCAGGCCTAGCGATATTTCATTCAACATGACCTGTACAGATGTCCATTTTGACAACTTCCTAGCCGCAGAAGTTTCCACAGTTTGGGATTTAGCCAACTTGACAGAAGAGAAGACGATATACAAAACTACAAGACGAAAACAATCTAACTTTTTTTAAAACATAGCGACCCCACAACCTTCTACTCCAGAAGATGGCATTATACGTTTTGACGTTTCATTCTACATGACTGACCTGCTTGCAGAAAAATAAATAGAACAACAATCGTTATCGCCCCGTATTCGTCGCAATGAAAATAATAATCAACATAAGTCTAAGACAGCCAAAACTGAATTATAGAAAAAGACATTGGTTCACATTTTGGTAATATAGAGCAAACAATCTCACAACGGAAGTATGGGGACTAGGCAAATGCGTTAACAATGTCAACAGGGTGTTCAAATAAGGGCGTACTCAAGCAGCAAAACAATTCGAACAAGGACTGAGGAACAATTATACACCTTACTGGATCAACACACTACTAAACCAAAACTAAGAGATGAGCTATGCGAGCCATATAGAAGCGTCACAGACATCACAGCAAAACCATTTCACCCTTAAAAAGACCAAAACAAAATTCATCAAAGAAAAACTCGAAGCTCAGAAAACACACTGGAAACAAAACAAGCAAGGAGAATAACTTCGAGAAGGAGGGCAGGAAGATGTGGAAACTAACTAAACAGCTCGTCTCGTCTCGTCTCGTCTCGTCGTTACCGTAACCCTAAGATGTCGAACGGACATTACAACTAACTTCTGTTTTGGAATGGGAATGATGTGTCTTGGACATATTTTTAACCGCGCGGGGCAGATCACGAGAGAAGAATAAACCCGCTGTCGGCTAGGCGCCATATTTGCTGTGACGATAATAAGAGCGACAAACTATAGTATAATATCAGTTAAACTTTATACCGCGAAACAAGCAGCAAACATAATGGCGGATTTCTACAGAAATGAGAGTAACGTCCCCGTTAACTCAGCAGATACAAGAGAGATTCCAAGAGAAATCACCCTCACTTGAAGCAATGAAAACAGTCCAGAGCTAATGTGAAAACCATTTGATATAGAAGAGTAAACTAAAAGGCTAGAAATCACCAGGTCCGGTTGGTATAACCAACGAAATGTTCACGCATCATAAAGAAAAGAATGAATAAGAAAATAGTTACATACCAATAAGCTTAACCAGCTGTGTCTGTAAGACAATGGAGGGAATGGCCAACACAAAATTGAAATGGTACATAGGAACTTCGAAAATACTAATATCAGACCAACCAGTGTTTAGAGAGTGTAGCAGCACAGAGTGCCAAATCACAGATAAGTCCCAAAATGTTAAAGTTCGTCTTTTAATTCATAAACAAAGGTCATAAGCAATTTTCTACTGCATATCAGGTCCAAATGATTTTTTGCATGCAGCCTTAGAATATTCATGACGTTATGGAAATATGTTTTTCTTTTAGAAATGTTATGTATTTTGAAAATTTATTGATTAGGCTAAATTAAAAGCAACCTCGGTGAGTTTGGCATAATTTTAACATGTTTAATGTACACAGTCGTGCTGTTTTAAGAATAAATGTTTGGACCATCAAATACATTGAGTAAAAACAAGCTCTTGATTATCTCGTGCGTCAATTAGACACTTTGTCGAATTCGGAAAACAACAAACACCATTAATGCGAAACTGTCGTTTAGATAGAGGCGTATCTCGGTATCATAGATTATGATATGATTATTGTGGAATATAGTTGCTTTTTCAAAACCTAAATTGATATAAATTTCAAAATGATTTTGAAGTGGACACTTATAATGATGCAGAAGGTTACTGTTTTACTAAGAAATTTTTTCCAGTAGGGAATCGAAGATGGGTCATTCTTAATGCGTTATTCATGACCCAAGGAAACGAACGCAATTGGCGTTTGGTCTGGATAGATCATCCTTTTACTTTCGATTGGACAGGACTAGAGTGCACTCATATCAAACGAGGAAGGAGATTGGACATGGCTCAGTGCACTCATATCAAGCAAGGTAGGAGATTGGACAGGGCTAGAGTGCACTCATATCAAACGAGGAAGAAATAGGACATTTAACGATTTCGACAGAGACGGGAGATTTTGAAAATGTTGACGAATAATCATCGTGTTACTATCCTGAAACTAAAATTAACATTGCAATCCGACTGCACTATTAAAATTTCCAAAGGTAATCTTTGGAAAATTGTAATAGCCGCCGGCTTTTCAGGAAAACTTCAGGCGGCATGAATAGTAAATGTGAAAAGCCACATTTGATTGCTGCCCGAAGCAAATACCTAAGACAGATACGGAAACGGCGTAGGCAAGGCTAAGATATTGTATACTTGAACGAATCCTGGGTCAATTCTCACAACACCTATGGTAAAGAATAGTTTGAGGTGAACAGAAAAGACACACAAGCAGAAAAGGACAACGCATTATAATCTAGTGAATACGGACTTGTCCATGACGCTGAACTTATTTTTCAATCAAAAAATTCTGACGGCAGAGACTACCACACTGAAAAGAATGGACATATTTTCAGACACTGGATGACGAATGATCTGCTTCCAACTCTGGATAGACTGCCGTGCCTAGTAATGGATAATGCATTTTATCACAATGCAGTATCAGAGGAAGACGAGGTACCAACTGCATCAAATACAAAAGCTCAAATTAGGACACGGCTGGCTAAGGAAAAAGTGAATTTCGAAGACCCATGTTAGAAGGCCGATTTGTTGCAGCTTGTGAGGAAGAGAGATATTCAGAGGTGTATCATACTGACAACATCATTGAAGAGTACGATCACACTTCTCTGCCACTACCTGCATATCTTGTGCATCTAAAGTCTACAGACCTTGTGTGTGAGCTTGTCAAAGGACAAGTTGCCGAACAGAACAGAACATTTAAAATATGTGATGTTGAAGTGCTGACACGTGAGTACCTTTCAAAAATAGACATTCAGATCTGGAAGAAGTGGTTTGCACATGTGCTCAGGGAAGAAGAACAGAACTGGCAACGAGATGGATCACAATTTGTCCAGCCAGGAACAATTATCAATCTATTTGAATCGACAGATTCGGAATGACCAATATCATTTTTTGAGTACATACTGATTAGCAGACTTCGATAGATAAGTGTATGTTTATCAAATCAATTAATTGTACATACATTGACAACACATATATTTCAAAATTGAAATGCTTTAAGCAACATACAATTAGCTGCGCAGTTGATATAACTTTGGGGTCTAAAGGTGACCGAAGGGCTGTACTAAATGTTGCATATTGGTGTAATTTTTTACGATTGTACATAAAGATCGGTCAAGTACTAAGATCGAGTTACAATCGAAGAACTACGAAATAGAATTACAACAGCAATAGGGTCTTTTGAAAATCTCCTGGCAACTGTCAAAAAAAGGAAACTCACTTGGTACTGTCACATATTGAGATCAAATGGTCTTGCAAATACGATTCTGCACAGAAAGGTGCAAGGCAGACGACGAAGAGGATTTCACAAAAAGAGGTGAGAGGACAACATAAAAGAATGGACCAATCTCTGACCAGAAGAGACACAGGCAGCGGCCGTTGACAGAGAGGGTGGCGTGGGATTGTGAGGATGTCTTCATGTGTGCCCCAACGACCTCATCAGTTACGGGATGACCTTACGTGACCTGATATAAAGGGCAACACAAACAACCAATTTATCTATTAAGACATTTAGAAGATCACCTATGAACAAAATACGGGGAGAAATTAAGCTGCGTACTGTAAAATCTTGAAATGTAATGCCATTTTATTGCAATTATCAAAGGAATTCTAACAGATAAAAGAAATTCGCCGATGTGCAAAATTATTAGCATCTATTGACTAAATCATTTCAAGATTCTAGCGTCATGGATATTCTAAGACTGTAAGCTAAAAATCCTTTGGATCTGACATTCAGTTTAGTAGAAAATTGTTTCGGACCTTGTTCATGAATTAAAAAACCAACTATAAGAACCCTTCCAAGAAAAGACAAATGTATTTAAACTATGGATACATTTCCAGAGAGCTGGATTAATGGTTGAACTATGAAGGAATGCCGTCAAGGTTAATATGGCAAAATAGATCAAATGGATCCTACACAACTTGAAAGCAAGAGTTACAGCGAATGGTTATTACACGACTACTTACTTACTTACTTAGTCGCTCCTCTTCTACCGTGAGGTGTAGAGGTTTGCCAAAGAGAACGCCACACTGCTATATCTGCCGACTTTTTCCTGGCCTCTTTCCAATCCATCCCTCTATCACTTAGGGACTATCGTATGTTGTCTTCCCAACGTACTTTGGGACGTCCTCGGGGTCTGCGTCCTTGACTTTTGATCTCCCCTGACCGCTTTGGTATCCGATCTTCTTCCATTCTACAGACATGGCCAAACCACTGTAGTTGGGACTGCTCCACTCGTGTCTGCAAGGGTTGAACTTCAAGACTGCTACGTATTGTCTGGTTACGGATCTTGTCCCTTTTCGTCACGTGAACCGCCTTTCTTAGGTACCTCATTTCTGAAGTTTGTAATTGCCTTTCTTTCGCTGTAGTCATTGCCCATGACTCACATCCATATGTCAGGACAGGCACATAGGTCAAGCAGTATACATCCATCGTTGTTTTCCTGCTTATTTCTCTTCTACTGAGGAAACCTCTGTTTAATGCATGGAACAGTCTACCTGCTGCTGCCCTTCGTGCAGTTAACTCCTCTTTGATTCCTCCCCTGCTGTCTATTACCACTCCTAGATATTTAAAGTTGCTGGCCTGCTCTAGTGCTCGTGTTCCCAGGGTTATCTGATGTCTCTTTTCATCTCTGGCGATCAACATGGTTTTTGTTTTGGAGTTGCTGATGTGCATTCCTCTCTTCTTCAACTCTTCTTCCCAGACCTGCAAGTTGATCTGGATATGTGCTTCGGTTTTCGTGATCAGGGCCACATCGTCTGCAAATGCTAGTTCCGATATGTAACTTAGTCTCATCTTCCAGTACCCTACTTAATACTTTTTTTTCCGTTCCTTGCAGGCTTAGATGACTTCATCCATGAGGAGTATGAAAAGGTACGGTGATAGAATGTCCCCTGTCTTACTCCGCTAGTGGTCTTGAACTCTCCTGACTTTTGATTTGATGTCCGCACATTATTTCTGCATGTTTTATAGAAACTGTATGGCAGAGATCAGGGGTCCTGGGATGTTCTTCCTTGTCAGGAACTCCCAGAGTTTGTCCTAAGGAACTTTATCAAATGCTTTCTCCAAATCCAAAAAGCAGAGATGCATCTCTTTATCATATTCAAGAGCCTTTTCACTTAGCTGTCTGTGTGTAAAAATAAGGTCTTATGTACTTCTGGTTGCCCTACACCAACATTGAGTTTCATCCATATTTGGCTCTGCTAGACCTCTTAATCGCCGTTCTAGAATCCTAGAGTAGACTTTCCCGGGGACACTGAGAAGGGAAATACCTCTGTGATTTTCACATTGTCGATTGTCGCCCTTTTTTAATATTGGTATTATAATTGCAACCTCCCAGTCTCTTGGTATCTTCTTGTGGCGCCAAGCTGCCTTGAGAATCTTCATGAATAGCATCTCTCCTGTCGCTCCCATGTATTTAACCATTTCTGGTGTTATACCATCATGTCCTGCTGCTTTACCAATCTTAATTTTCTCCCTTGCTGCCTTTAGTTCTTCCATTGTGATATTATCGTTTCCCTCCATGGCTCCCTTTTCTTGAATTGGGACTGTTACTTCCAGAGCTTAGTTTTCCTCCATTCCAAGGAGATCTGAGAAATATTCTTTCCATCTGTTCATTACCTCTTCTGGGGCAGTCAACAGCGCACCTTGTTTATCTTTAACAAATTTCTGAGGGCATTCCTTTTCCTTCCGCATGTTCTTTAAGGTCCTGTAGAAGTTTCTGGTTTTCTCCAGCATTATTTTCCAGTTTCTCTCCAAATTCCTCCCAGGATTTCTGTTTGGCCTTGAGCACAGTCTTCTTTGCTTCTGTTCTAAAATCTACATATTCTTTATATTTCTTTGTTTGTTCTTCTGTATTCCTAGCCCCTAGGTATTGCTTCCATGCCTCCTATTATTGTTTTCACTTCTTCTGTCCACCATGGTGTACTCTTTCACTTCCACCCTTCTTTGGTTTGACCGCATGCCTCTGCTGCAGCCTCTTTGAAGATGTTTTTGAATTTTACCCAAAGCATTTCCATATCTTCTTCAGATTCCTCTATCCTTTCTATTGCTGTTGTTATGAGCCCTTGGTATCTCCTCTTAACATCTGGTTCTCGTAGTTTATAAGCCTTAATTTTATTTTCTCCTCGTGTATTATGTTTCATGCTTGCTGATGGGTGTTGCCTAGCTGGATAGTGTTTTTCAATTTCTCTCTTTATTTTAACTAGGTAGTGGTCGCATCCTATCCCTGGTCCTCTGAACACTCTAGCATCCTTTACATACTTAAAATCAGTTTTCCTCACTATTGCATAATCAATTATGGATCTTGTATTTCTTGCCGTCTCTCATCTTGTGTAGGCATGGATACGCTTGTGTGGAAACCTTGTATTTGTAATAAGAAGGTTTTGTTCTCTGCAGAATCTGAGCAGTTGTTTTCCATTGTCATTTAAGACATCTTCTCCATACCTACCGATCACTCCATCCCATCTAGAATAGTCTTTTCCAATTCTTGCGTTGAAGTCTCCAAGGAGAAGTATTTCATTATGGCAATCGTCAATGGTCCTTTAAAGGAGCTCATAAAATTCATCTTTTATGTCAGTGCTCTCGTCTTCGTTTGGTGCATACACAGTGACGAAATCCATTTGACTATCCTCCTCTTGTAGACATAGAACCATCAGTCGTTCTGAAATGAACTTCCATCCTTTAATGTTTGCTTTGCTGTTACCATTCACTATACAATCAACCCCTGCCCTGGCTCGTTCACTCATGGGAACTGCGCTGTAGTATAGCATGTTGCCATCATGGTCCAGAACGCCCTGTCACTTTTTCTTTGGTTCTGTAAGTGCCAGGACTGTCAAATTTGCTCTCTTCATCTCCTCTATTAGTTCTTGTTCTTTTCCGTTTATACTTCGTACATTCCATGTTCCGTAAATCGTGGTCCTATTTCTCGCCTGTTCGTCGCCGTTGAGGTCAGTCCGGTTTTGACTTGTAATCGTTTTTTTTAAGACAGACAGACAGCCTGTTGTGTCTTTGCATGGTGGAGGGGCTGCCTCCATGCCTGCCGACCCGTTTTTGTCCACGGCTGCTTATTTATTCCCAGCTAACCTCCAAATTAGGAGGCCTTTCAGCAATCCGCAACCCTGCTGACGCGCCTGGTAGGAGGTAGGTGCCTCCCCCAGGGTTATTACAAAAACAGCATCAAAATCTCAAGGTTCAGTAGTATCTCCCACCTTGTACCCCGTGTCTATTAACGACAGCACCCACGATCTAGCCCAGGGGGTGAGAGCCACTCTTTACGTAGATGACTAGATAGTGCGATGTGTAGAGGAACGCCTTACAATTACAAATAAACGAATGCAAGGAGCAGCAGACACAATAGCAGGATGGAAAAGCGGCACAGACAGCAGAAAATATCCTGTAATACACGGCACAGACAGCAGAACATTTCTTGTAAGAGACCGCACATACAGAAGAACACATCCTGTAAGACACGGCACAGACAGCAGAACACATCCTGTAAGAGGCCGCACAGACAGCAGAACACATCATGTAAGACACGGCACAGACAGCAGAACACATCCTGTAAGACACGGCACAGACAGCAGAACATTTCTTGTAAGAGACCGCACATACAGAAGAACACATCCTGTAAGACACGGCACAGACAGCAGAACACATCCTGTAAGAGGCCGCACAGACAGCAGAACACATCATGTAAGACACGGCACAGACAGCAGAACACATCCTGTAAGACACGGCACAGACAGCAGAACACATCATGTAAGACACGGCACAGACAGCAGAACACATCCTGTAAGACACGGCACAGACAGCAGAACACATCCTGTAAGACACGGCACAGACAGCAGAACACATCCTGTAAGACACGGTACAGACAGCAGAACACATCCTGTAAGACACGGCACAGACAGCAGAAAATATCTTGTAAGATACGGCACAGACAGCAGAACACATCCTGTGAGAGGCCGCACAGACAGCAGAACATATCCTGTAAGACACGGCACAGACAGAAGAACACATCCTGTAAGACACGGCATAGACAGCAGAACATATCTTGTAAGACACGGCACAGACAGCAGAACTTATCTTGTAAGACACGGCACAGACAGCAGAACACATCCTGTAAGAGGCCGCACAGACAGCAGAACAACTCCTGTAAGACACGCACAGACAGCAGAACACATCATGTAAGACACGGCACAGACAGCAGAACATATTCTGTAAGAAACGCGTAGGAAATTGTGTACTGAACACTGATCCACGGAAACGAACTGCCACACAAAGCTATCTGGCAGCCGAAGACCTCTCAACCACAGCAACTACTATCCAGAGCCGCACTTCACGTGAAGACATAATAAGAAAAAAACGAAGACGAAGAAGAACAGAAATGATGACATTACCTTAAATACAACAGAGGCAGGTATATTACACGTACGATTTGATGAATCTGTTTACCAAATGATATCTGGAATAATCATTACGTGATCATCCGGGATTACATCGAACACTATCGTTCAATCAGCTATGGACTTGGCAACAACATCTGTACAGTGGCCTTGCACAAGGTGAGCTGTTGATGTGGGACTTTCGGCCACCATCAAATGTAGAAGGCTAATATTTAATGTCTCCACTTCCTGTAGATGTTCCTACCAATGATGCACCAAACTGTACTACCAACGTACTGTAGATGCACTTTAAACAGAATTATCAATGTACTTGGGCGAGATATATCATTATTGATCATTGGGCCTTCACGTTTAGTACAGGTGTAGAAGCGTGCACACGTTACCAGGACGTCCGTGTAGCAGAATTGTTGTAGTACTTCATCGCGCCTGGGGTTGGGGTTCAATCCACAAACTCGAAACGACCCAGTCGACCTACCTGTGCATGAGCACCTGGCAAAATGTTTAGAAGGCATCAATGCGAGCTAAGAACTTGTCACAAGATAAAAAATAAAGCGCCTAGACATAGTACAATAAAGCCAACAACACTCCATTATTGACGGCAGTGATTGTTAAGAAAGCACAAACTAAACACCATCACTGGGGCACTGTTATTTTGCTGCCCAGCATCGCGTGTTTTTGTTTAGTCTTGCCCTCTCCTTGACAAAAACGAGACACTGCTAAAGTGTGCATTGATTGCGCGGACTCTGTTCACCTCAATGACTGTTGTTTGTCGATGTTTGCTGTCTGTGTCGTCACTTACCGGTAGTGACATCACACAGTAAACGGAATGGCGCTGAGTGTCAAAGCAAGTTTAATGAAAGTGAACACCTTCCACACCGTGACGTATTTGTTCTTAGTCTCCTCTTCCAACTTTCCACAGACACACCATATGCACACGTGTCTACAGTACAGAACGAAGACTCAAGTTCCCAAATATCTAGGCTGGGCTGTACCTCAACGAACTAGCGCCCCTAATAATAACAGCTAGCTTACACATCTCCACACTAGCGACACTCATGAAAGCCAGCTTACACATCTCCACACTAGCGACACTCATGAAAGCCAGCTTACATATCTCCAGACTAGCGACACTCATGAAAGCCAGCTAACATATCTCCAGACTAGCGACACTCATGAAAGCCAGCTAACATATCTCCAGACTAGCGACACTCATGAAAGCCAGCGTTCACATCTCCACACTAGCGACACTCATGAAAGCCAGCTTACATATCTCCAGACTAGCGACACTCATGAAAGCCAGCTAACATATCTCCAGACTAGCGACACTCATGAAAGCCAGCTAACATATCTCCAGACTAGCGACACTCATGAAAGCCAGCGTTCACATCTCCGAACTAGCGCTACCTACACAAATATGATTTGGCAATAACCTCTGATTAGAGCTTAAGAGCTAAGATTTGTCACAGTTGATGTGTTGTCAGCAGCCAGCAACCCATAGCTGACTACTAGCGTCATAAGCAGGGACCAATAGCTGACTGCTTGTATCAAGGTCAGCGTCCCATAGCTGACTGCTAGCGTCATGAGCAGGGACCCATAGCTGAATGCTTACATCAGGCTCAACGGACCAGAGGAAACCAAGAACCTGGTCCACCTCCAATTTCCGTCCTAGGATACAGGCTACACTAGTAAAGTCTAGTTAAGAGAAAACGTACTGCAGTCGGAAAACAAACCCGGCTCCACAGAAAGATAGCTGAAATACAATGTATTGGACTGAAAGGCGCAGATATCGCACCTTCGCTGTAAACTACGGTATGTCACAACGTGCTTTTCGGTACGAACGCCAAAGAAGAAGAGTTATCTCACAAGTTTTTCCAAAGATACAAAAATAGCTTGAGAGAAGATAACCCGTGCTGTTGTCAGTTGATTGCCCATTGCAAGCGAAGATGGCGACAGCGTCAGACATGTTTATTCAGATGTGACTGAATGCGACTGTACAGTCCGATCTGAGCGTGACCAGATGTGACTGAATGCGACTGGACAGTCCGATCTGAGCGTGACCAGATGTGGCTGAATGCGACTGTACAGTCCGATCTGAGAGTGACCAGATGTGGCTGAATGCGACTGTACAGTCCGATCTGAGCGTGACAAACTCTGCCGCACGTAGGGCACACATGAACAGCATTTTTAGTTGGGCATTCTTGCATTCTTTCTTGCATTCGTGCAGCTCGCTGTTCCTGCGCCTCCGTGATGGTTCTCTGATCAGGGGTGCAAGCACCGTGTGTGACAACAGTGCGCCAGGATGAGCGGTTCGGAGCAAGCAGCTTCCAATCAGCAACATCAATGGAGAAACTTTTCAAAAACACTTTTAGAATGTCTTTGTATCGTTTCTTTTGTCCCCCGTTCGAGCGCTGTCCTGTCATGAGCTCACCGTTTAACATTTGTTTAGGGAGCCGCTCATCTGACACGCGAACATGTCCTATCCATTTGATCTGGGCTCTCTGTAGCATCAAATGAATGTCATAGACTCTAGCCCTGCTGAGGACTTCAGACTTGGGCACTCTCTCCTGCCAACCATTCCTGAGCAGTCTGCTGAGACAGTTTACATGGACATGATTTAGTTTCCTGATACGCCGGCAATAGACTGTCCATGTTTTTCTTGCATACAAAAGGATAGTTAGCACAACAGCACGATACACTCTAATCAAGATGGCAACACTGATTCCCTGCCGGTCCCCATACATTTTCTCGTTGTCTTCCGAAAGTAGCACTCGTCTTGGAAGTCCTGTTGTGAACCCCAGAGTCAATATTTCCTTCTCACATTTTCAAGTGATTTGATAGATATCCCAATTCTGTATGGTAATGATGCGAAAGACCTGTATCTTTGTGTTACTATAACATAGATCTAGCTCAATCTTGCTGACACATTTATAATAAGTACATTGTAATCAAACAACAACATAACCTAGCCAACTGTCAAATGATACGGTACGAGATCATTGTTGACACCAAAACGGGTTTTACTTCCTGGTTTGTTCGATATTTAATATTGCTATTAGTTCGGTTATATTAAGGCGCGTGGGCTATACAAAATGTATGCAGTATCCGGTATACAACTTGTTTGAGGGCAATATAATATGACTGATTTCAACACTTGCTATACGTATCTCTCTTGTCTCCATACGATGACAAAAAATGCACGAGCTATAAGGACGATTAAATAGCATTATGGTGCACCAGAAACGACTACCACATAATAAAAACTCAGCAGGGCTGCAGCATACATACTAACGGCACGGGGAGATAGTGACAAATTGTCTCGAGGTCCCTGTAATTGTAATAAGTAAATTTTAAAACCGGTATGTGCAAACTCCCCAAGAGCGCAGGGTCTGATATCGAATGTTGAATATATCCGGAAGTCATAAACTGTGATGTTATTTTGGCATGAAGAGATATCGGTTTTTAAAAGAATTGGTCAGCCCACTTATCGTAATGCACACGAATATCTTTGCACTGTCATATTCTTGAATGATGGCATCTTAGTGATATATAACGCGGAGAAACAATTATAACAGAACTAGACAACTAAATTAAGACATGGCAATGCGTTACATATATCAGTATAGTTACATATAATGAACTCGCACATTGGTACTTTACAAGATGCTCATATCCATACATACAATTGTGGGCATAGGTGTTGTTTGCGTCAAATATTTTCGCTAAATGTTTTGGTTTCCGAATCTTTGACGTATCTGCATCACCTCACCCAGCGTTAACTTGCTACAAACAGGAGATAGAATGGCATGTTGCCACATAGTCATCATAACCCTAGACAGGGAATCCAGAAAGTGGTGCAGCGGGAAAGCAGATTGCGAAATTAACTGATTGATAAATAATAATAATACTTAGGATAGTGATTCAATCTTACATAGCGATGGGTCGGTCATACTCAGTGATGGCGGTCAGGATGTTGCTTACCAAAGCTAGACATACAGAGCAACAAACTCCAGTACGCAAATTGAGACTGAAACAATGATTGTAGCTCTGATATGACTATCTGAAAACTTATTAACATGGCATTAATCGTGACAGTCTCCAAAATCGTATTTGTAAGGTACAGAAGGAATGGATAAGGCACGAATGAACGGAAGATGGAATCGCACACATGTAGAGGCTGACATGGCTCTACTGTTCTAGTTATCCTCAATGCAACAAATGAGCTGACATCCTAAAGTATGTCAATGACCGCCTGAAGTCTCTTAATGACTGTCTGGTCTTTCAATGATCGCCTCGAATCTATCAATGACCGCCTGAAGTCTATCAATGACTACCTCGTCTTTCAATGACTGCCTCGAATCTACCAATGACCGCCTGAAGTCTATTAATGACCGCCTCGAATCTACCAATGACTACCTGAAGTCTAGCAATGACCGCCTGAAGTCTATTAATGAATACCTGAAGTATATTAATGACCGCCTCGAATCTATCAATGACCGCCTGAAGTTTATCAATGACCGCCTGAAGTCTATTAATGACTACCTGAAGTATATTAATGACCGCCTCGAATCTATCAATGACCGCCTGAAGTCTATCAATGACCGCCTGAAGTCTATTACTGACCGCCTGAAGTATATTAATGACCAACTTAAATCTATCAATGACCTTCTGAAATCTATCAATGACCGCCTGAAGTCTATTAATGACCTCCGGAAGTCTATCAATGACGATCTGAATATCAATGACCACCTGTTGGATGATACCACATTAGCCGAATCATCAATGCAGACTCATCTTTGAAATAAAATGATTTTTGAGCGGAGTTTGGCAAAATAGATGGCGACGCTGGAGTGTGAACTATTAACGAGCTACATATAATAACCGTATCCACATCTCTCGCAATTTACTGAGAGAGAATGAGCACCTATGGGCATGTCCTGAGTGCAGTGAAGTCGATTCTTAGGAACAAACAGAACGCCTAGCAGTGAATAGTTTTCTGATTGACACTTCCACAGTCATAAGGAGACAGCACCCAGAGCACAACTGTGACTCACGAAACAATTCACATGAACTCTAATTTTTTTAAATGTTTTTATGAATTTAATTCACGAGTTTGATGAGTAGGAAATGACAGTGTTTAGAGAATTATGTTTTGATTGGCGGGTCAGATTCGATGAAGTTAGAAAAAGTCCGGCCGGCCGGATAGAATGACATGCCTGTGTGAAAGTTCTTATCCACAAGATGCAGTCAATTGTTGTTGTTGTTGATGTTGAACGCCCACAATGAGTATGTTGACTCTTTTGTTCGCCTCTGAAAGTACTGGAGTTAGTCTACAAACCATTCCACGAGATAGTTAAATCAGTGTTTGAGATTTAAGTTATAGAAGCGGTCCTCCGTGCGTTCTTGAGCCATATTCTTGAATGTGTTATAGTCATCGATACGCTGCGCCCTCTCCATGTATAGTTCAATAATTTGTATTTAACAAATGTGCTGAAAATAATTACGAACGATACGAGAGTAAGGTTATTGTAGTTCACATCAATTCTGTTAGGTGTTGGATGAGCGCCCACATATGACGGGCCGGTGAAAGTAGCGCTTGTTTGCCATCGGGTTGCCGGGCTGGGAGAGATGTCGCGTCGGCCATCTCGCCAGCTTCAGCCTGGCTCGCGGGACGATGGCGTCACGCAGGCCTCCACAAGTTGCAAATGGATCCCAGAAGCTTTCAACGACAAGTTCACTAGAGAAACGGCGTGTGCCATGTTGAAAGGGATCCAGCTTTTCAGTGTGTTAGAAAAAAGTTGTTAGTTTTAATTCCACAAGTTTCTCGAGAATTACGTCAGGATTTATTCAATCTAAACATTTGTATTAGATTTGAGCGGTGAACTACTCTGTAAATGAACATCAACTATATGATTAACTATATATAGGTGAATGTGTACGTGTTTTGTTATCTTTTTCTAAAGTGTGGATTACCAAGACAATTCTTATTTAGTGTCTGTTCTAATCTCGGATTATATCTAGTCCTGGTAAGGTGTTTGTGGCAACCAAGAATTGACACCTGTTCAATTGTTTCTAATGTTTGTTTTATGATGTATTCTAGACACTTTATAAATGTCCATTCCTTCTTGATATACTATTAGTTTGATGATATATTCCCCATTTACAGTTATGTATGTCCAACGTTTCCCTTCATATTGTTTGTTAGAATGTCGAAGTTTGTATACCTTACATATTTTTCTACCGCAACATTTGATGTGTGCATTTTTGCTTGTTTTTCTTCTGATGTTTTTGTTAAAGGTTGTCAGAATTGGGAGTACATCTCTCTGGATGGCGTTTCCTACCTTTGGCAATTATGTTCTCTGTATTTTGTCTCTTTCTAACGACTAAACTGTTTGCTTACAATTAAACAGGTTTGTGTTCGCTTTTTTCACTACACATTGTGTTGTTATTAGGACTAAACTGAATGTTAGTCAAGTTTTGTTCACTTAATCTGTTTTCCTTGCAGCTAAACTGATTGTTAGCAATGCTTTGTTCACTTAATGTTGTGTTTTCCATACAACTTAAATGATTGATAGTCAAGCTCAGTTCACTTAATATGGTGCTTTCCTAACACCTACACTGATTGTTAGTCACTCTTTGTGCATTTAATATTGTGACTTCTGTACAAGTAAACTGATTGTTAGTCAAACTTTGATCACTGAAGGTGTGACTTCCTTACAACTAAACTGATTATTATTCCCTAATTATTCACTAAAGTCGTGTTTTCTTTACAACGAAATTGATTGTTAGCAATGCTTTGTTCACTTAATGTTGTGTCTTCCTTATAACTAAACTGATTGTTAGTCCAACTTTTTCACTAAATGTTATAATTTTCGTACAAGTAAACTGATTGTTAATCCATATCTGTTCACTAAATGTTGTGACATCTTTACAACTAAACTGATTGTTGGTCAAGCTTTGTTCACTAATGGTGTGTCTTCCTTACAACTAAACTGATCGTTAGTCCCTTAATGTTCACTTACTGTGGTGACTTCCTTACAACTTGATTCTTAGTTAGACTCTGTTCATTTAATGTTGCATCTGGCTTACATCTAAAGTGCTTGTTAGACAAGCTTTGTTCACCTAAGATTGTGTCATCCTTACAGTAAAACTGGTTGTTAGCCAGCTTTTTGCTAGCTTTTTTTCAATTAATGTTGTAAATTTCTTACAACTAAATTGATTGTTAGTCAAGCATTGTTCACTAAATGTTGTGTCGTCCTTACAACTCATCTGTTTGTTAGTCCCGCTTCATTCACTAATGTTGTGTAATCCTTACAACTTAACGGATTGTTAGCCCGATTTTGTTCACTTATTATCGTGTCTTACTTACAGCAAAACTGGTTGTTAGCCTACCTGTTGTTCAATGAATGTTGTGACTTCCTCACAATGAAACTGATTGTTAGCCACGCTTTGTTCACCTAATGTTGGGTTGTCTATACAACTTTACTTATTGTTAGCGAAGATTTGTTCACATAATCTTGTGTCTTCCTTACAACTAAATTGAGTGTTAGTCAAGCTTTGTTCACCTAATGTTACGACTTACTTACAGTGGAACTGGTCCTTAGTCCCTCTCTGTTCACTTAATGTCATTTCCTCCTTACAAATAAACTGATTGTTAGCAAAGCTTAGTTAACTAAATGCTGTGTCTTCACTACAAGTAAACAGATTGTTAGTCCCTCTCTGTGCACTTATTGTTGTGTCTTCCTTACAACGAAATTGATTGTTACCCAAGCTTTGTTCCTGTAATGTTGTGATTTCCGTACAGCTTAAACTGATTGTTAGCCAAGCTTTGATCACATAATGTTGTGTTTACCTTACAATTAAACTGAATGATAGCACCGTAGGAGACGTCTAAGGAGGGCTGTGCAACCCCACCATGTAAAAACCACTGCAATTGAAAATGCACAACAAATACCCAGAGGCAGGTTAAGGTGAACGAAATACAGCACCGGGTCTGTGCTCCTCCATCTTGAGTGGCAGTTTCTGTCCATCTTACAACTAAATTGGATCTTAGTTCACCTGTTGCAGGTACCATAATTCGAGAATGTTTTCATGTCTACGTAATACCCGAGAATTCTGTATAAAATGTATTTAAGAGTCTAATTATTCAAAGACCGCTTATTTCGCTGGGCGCTCAGTTCTTGTCGGATTTAACAATTTGTTAGTGCTGTTTTTGTTTATTTGTATATATCAAAGCTTCTTTTAAAGGCACAACTGCCCTGTTTAGAAAAGAAAGTGTTTTAAAAGTGTAGTTTAAAGGAACGTATATTCGTCCAAATCAAGTCTTAACCCATTATATGTAGGTGGATGGGACATGCAATCGCCAAAACATGTTATCTGGTAGGGGACTGGATTTAGCTGTGAGAATGACTTTATCAACACCATTGGGGATACACAGCAGTAGAGGGTCCATACTTTGCTATAAGCGAATGATTTTGATGTGTGGGTAGCTGAAGTAAACACAGACACGGCAAATTACAGCATGCAAAAAGCCCGACAAAAACTTGATCAGTGCATTCAGAAATGGCTCTTGAGCATCAGTAAGAAGAAAACAAAATACACAATGTTTACCCTTTCAAAGAAAGCCAACAGAGTTACACTCAAACTAAATGGACACGAGCTACCATAAGATAGGAACCCCACATATCTAAACATACCACTGAACAGCAGATTTACAGGAACATATCAAATTTAAAAATGTCAACAAAAAGCTAAAACTCCAATGACCATTATTTAAACATTAGCGGAACTATATGTGGTGGAGTCCATACAATAATGAAGTGATGCACACAGAAAACGTTAGATCAGTTTTAGAATATGAAATGCTATCCTGTGCAACAGCTTCAAAATACAACTTTGAAAAACGGTTAAAATTCAAAACCAGGCAGAAAGAACTATTACAGGAGCTATAAAATCAACACCAATAACAGTAATGAGGAAAACAAGAAGGCTACAACCTATGTGGGACAGAACAGATTAAAGAGCTCCACAACTCGCACAAACATTCAAGCGACTCCCAAATCATCCATTGGATAAAAGACTGGAATGATATAGCAAAACAGACTCCATAAAAGCTCCCTTGCTACAAAACCACTAGTACTCTCCATGCCAGACCTCGCACATATAATGACATAGCCCCCAATAACACGCTGCATATTTCCGTCATGGAAGAGAACGCGATTCCCAGAGCTGAAAGACAGCATTCCAGAAGTGAGGAAGAAAATCACCCAAATAAAGCTAGAGCGATAATATATAGCTTTATAATATATTCAAGGGCCATAAGAAGTCACAGACTGGACCTGCGCATACACAAGATTGATGAGTACTGATATCTGAAACACGGAGGAAGAGGCGATTGCACTCATTTCAATAAAAGACAGAAAATCCATATTTCAGAAATCACTGACAAATTCTGAAACATCTTCAGAGCTGACACTGAGGCACTATAATAAATGCAATGGCTATCGAGGAATACAAGAACCATGTCAGAGACAAGATAGTTTTCCTTACAGATTCCCTGTCAGTCATCGAGGAATACAAGAACCATGTCAGAGACAAGATAGTTTTCCTTACAGATTCCCTGTCAGTCATCGAGGAATACAAGAACCATGTCAGAGACAAGATAGTTTTCCTTACAGATTCCCTGTCAGTCATCGTGGAAAACAAGAACCATGTCAGAGACAAGATAGTTTTCCTTACAGATTCCCTGTCAGTCATCGTGGAAAACAAGAACCATGTCAGAGACAAGATAGTTTTCCTTACAGATTCCCTGTCAGTCATCGTGGAAAACAAGAACCATGTCAGAGACAAGATAGTTTTCCTTACAGATTCCCGATTAGTCATGATGTCCCTCAGAAACTATAAAAACAAATGGAGTCTGTGGAACTCATGAAAATCAGCTACAACTTCAACAAAGTCAAAATCAAGTGGATTCCTGCTCAATGTAAGATACACGGAAAAGGGAAGACATATAGACTAGTCTATTATCTTGGGGGCAAAAGCCAGATTGAAGACATAGGAAAATATGAAGAAATAAAGACAATGAGACAAATGAATCACAAAGACACATGGCACAGAACACTTCCAATCTGATATAGCAGCATACTAATCCTCGCAAAGAAGAAGTGATAATATTCATACAACGGACAGACCAGAGGAGTCTGAAAAACCAATTGCCAAATGAAAAATTGGGCACGCAGTCCATATTGGGAAAGCAAACAAAAGTTGGAATATGTTCTATAGGTCTGCAAACTCCACCAGAGGAGCATAGTGACTACATGGCGCTGCCTAACCCTGTTGAAAGAAATACTGTATGGCGACTAGAGAAGCATGAGAAGGACTGCCAGGTATATTAGGGAAATAGATGGGATTAATTGAGAACGAGTGACGAAATACTAGAAGTTGGAACCGAAGATTGAGATAACAATGTTGATCAGTGCATGAGATGTAGCCATCAACGACCGGAAGCTGACTGTTATTGTCAGGTCCAACTACCAAGAACTGCTAAGACCATTCTCCACCTTCACGTGGTCGTCCTGGATAACCGGCTGCAACAAAACAGACTGACAATGGAGAAGGGATCGAAGAGGGAAGGCTACCCCGGTAACCAAAAATGGCTGCTAAAGTCGGATGTATCGGAGCAAAAAAGGTTTATATAGCGCAGTCAAGCTCTAAACTACGACACAACGCATGTCATTCTCCGAACTAAATCCTGCCACTTACAAAACCTCTTTCAGAGCTTGGTAGCAGGAGTGTGAGAACGTTCGGGGCTTGATAGAAGGAGTTTGAAAACGTTCAGGGCTTGATAGAAGGACTTTGAGAACGTTCAGGGCTTGGTAGAGGGAGTTTGAGAACGTTCAGGGCTTGATAGAAGGTGTCTGAGAACGTTCAGGGCTTGATAGAAGGACTTTGAGAACGTTCAGGGCTTGGTAGCTGGGATTTGAGAACGTTCAGGGCTTGGTAGCGAGAGTTTGAGAACGTTCAGGGCTTGGTAGCAGGAGTTTGAGAACGTTCAGGATTTGGTAGCGGGAGTTTGAGAACGTTCAGGGCTTGGTAGAAGGAGTTTGACGACGAAGTTTATTAAAGAGACAAGATAGCGTGTTGGGTGCAGCATTATGGCGTGTAGGCTGCGGCATCTATAAATGCTCATTCTATTTGTGTAACCCATGTCTCCACTGTTTAACTATACTATTTATTGCTGTAATCGGTGTTTGCATTATTTTACTACAGTATTTCCGTAATCTATGTCACTTCTATTTTACTCTTCCTGTAATCAGTTGCCAGTATTCTATTGCTATATCTCCTCTATGTTACTGGTATCATAACCTATATCTCCTCTATTTTACTGGTGTCGTAACCTATATCTCTTATATTTTACTGGTGTCGTAACCTATGTATCCTCTATTTTACTGGTATCCTAACCTATGTATTCTCTATTTTACTGGTGTCGTAACCTATGTATTCTCTATTTTACTGGTGACGTAACCTATGTATCCTCTATTTTACTGGTTTCGTAACCTATGTATCCTCTATTTTACTGGTGTCGTAACCTATGTATCCTCTATTTTACTGGTGTCGTAACCTATATCTCCTCTATTTTACTGGTGTCGAAACCTATGTATCCTCTATTTTACTGGTGTCGAAACCTATGTATCCTCTATTTTACTGGTGTCGTAACCTATATCTCCTCTATTTTACTGGTGTCGAACCTATGTATCCTCTATTTTACTGGTGTTGTAACCTATATCTCCTCTATTTTACTGGTGTCGAAACCTATGTATCCTCTATTTTACTGGTGTCGAAACCTATGTATCCTCTATTTTACTGGTGTCGAAACCTATGTATCCTCTATTTTACTGGTGTCGTAACCTATATCTCCTCTATTTTACTGGTGTCGAACCTATGTATCCTCTATTTTACTGGTGTTGTAACCTATATCTCCTCTATTTTACTGGTGTCGAAACCTATGTATCCTCTATTTTACTGGTGTCGAAACCTATGTATCCTCTATTTTACTGGTGTCGAAACCTATATCTCCTCTATTTTACTGGTGTCGAAACCTATGTATCCTCTATTTTACTGGTGTCGAAACCTATGTATCCTCTATTTTACTGGTGTCGAAACCTATGTATCCTCTATTTTACTGGTATCATAACCTATATCTCCTCTATTTTACTGGTGTCGTAACCTATATCTCTTATATTTTACTGGTGTCGTAACCTATGTATCCTCTATTTTACTGGTATCCTAACCTATGTATTCTCTATTTTACTGGAGTCGTAACCTATGTATTCTCTATTTTACTGGTGACGTAACCTATGTATCCTCTATTTTACTGGTTTCGTAACCTATGTATCCTCTATTTTACTGGTGTCGTAACCTATGTATCCTCTATTTTACTGGTGTCGTAACCTATATCTCCTCTATTTTACTGGTGTCGAAACCTATGTATCCTCTATTTTACTGGTGTCGAAACCTATGTATCCTCTATTTTACTGGTGTCGTAACCTATATCTCCTCTATTTTACTGGTGTCGAACCAATGTATCCTCTATTTTACTGGTGTTGTAACCTATATCTCCTCTATTTTACTGGTGTCGAAACCTATGTATCCTCTATTTTACTGGTGTCGAAACCTATGTATCCTCTATTTTACTGGTGTCGAAACCTATGTATCCTCTATTTTACTGGTGTCGTAACCTATATCTCCTCTATTTTACTGGTGTCGAACCTATGTATCCTCTATTTTACTGGTGTTGTAACCTATATCTCCTCTATTTTACTGGTGTCGAAACCTATGTATCCTCTATTTTACTGGTGTCGAAACCTATGTATCCTCTATTTTACTGGTGTCGAAACCTATGTATCCTCTATTTTACTGGTGTCGAAACCTATGTATCCTCTATTTTTGCCTTCCTCAAAATGTATGAGCTTGACGGAGTTCGTGCTCCGTCTCAGGCACTTTAAGTAATGAAAACGATCGAGAGCACATGTGGGTGTCTTTATGTAATGATTCTATGAGGCATTTTCCTCCATTTTACAGGTCTTCTTTACATATGTATTCTCTATGCTACCTTTCCCACAACATATGTTTCCACCATTTCACTGTTCCCATATTCTATATTTATCCATGTTCATGTTGAACATCAGGTTTTGCTTTTTGCTTTTAAAAAACATTTTTTACCGATTCTAAAAATTATGCCCTGGTTTCTGTTGTGAATTCCTGTCTGGAACAAGTGAGCTTTCGCTAGTCTACGTATGCATAGCTTGCGCACGCATACCGACACACATGTGCACCTACACTCTCACTCACGCACGCATACATGCATACGTACTCACTCATCACACCTAAACACGCGTTCTAGCGCAAGTATTATCTTTACAGTAATGAGCACCTCACAATGTTGTCAACTATTTTCAAACAGAACTGCAGGTGGGAAACAAACAAAAACTTGCCACATTCGCAGGGCTTTTGGCACAGACTGTATTGATGGATAGCGCATACACGGATTCCGTAGCAATGGATTGATCACTAGTGTTTGCGGCAGTTGTTACAGCCTGGCCACGTCTTAGTATTTGACAAGATTAGATTCACTTTTGTGATTGATGGAATCATAGACGAACTATGTCGCCGAGGTGCTGACGTTAAGGGGTCTGTTGGTGAGCTCACATGTAGAGGACGCTATATATGTTCTAGTCCATAGTTGCAAGTTGAGTTTGGAGAAAAGCTTGGCAGGCGGTAACACTTTTTGTTTTGGATTTTCGTAGCCATTTCTTCTTCCTCTTTGTCTTTTTCCTCTTTTTTTTCTCTTTTCTTCTTCTTCTTCTACTTCTTTTTCTTCTTATATTTCTTCTTGTTTTTACTTCTTCTTCTTCTTCTTCTTCCTCTTCGTCTTCATCTAGTGTTTGATTATTGATTAATACAGAGTCCGGAGAGTTCTGCTGATAACCCTGACCATTGTCTAGACCGTCTTTATAGCCTTACATAGCTCTGGGTTTAGTGTTGGGTAATTCGGCCAGTGAGACTTCTTCAACTGCTATACAGAGGGTACTCCTGTATAACACGCTCGGCAGTCTGTTCGGGTCAGCCCACATGTCCATAGGGGTGAGGCAGACAGACACATCCTGTACATTTGTGTATGCAGTCCATGACGTGCTCTGTCTTGAAGCCAAGAATTGTGATCTGTCCCTGCCGCAAAGAGCGTTGTAGACCTCATCTGGTTAGTCCTGATCTGTTCTAACAGCCTGGATCGTTTTCTCAAAGTATCTTATTTCGCTATGTGTCTGGCCATCTATAAACTAGAGGAGACATAGGTTGCGAGACCTATAAACTAGAGAAGACATAGGTTGATAGATCTATAAACTGGAGGAGACATAGGTTGCTAGACCTATAAACTGGAGGAGACATAGGTTGCTAGACCTATAATCTGGAGGAGACATAGGTTGCTAGATCTATAAACTGGAGGAGACATCGGTTGCTAGACCTATAAACTGGAGGAGACATAGGTTGCTAGATCTATAAACTGGAGGAGACATAGGTTGATAGATCTATAAACTGGAGGAGACATAGGTTGCTAGACCTATACACTGGAGGAGACATAGGTTGCTAGACCTATAAACAGGATGAGATATAGGTTGCTAGACCTATAAACTGGAGGAGACATAGGTTGCTAGACCTATAAACATGAGGAAATAAAGGTTACTAGACCTATACACTGGAGGAGACATAGGTTGCTAGACCTATACACTGGAGGAGACTTAGGTTACTAGACCTAAAAACTGAAAGAGACTTAGGTTGCTAGACCTATACACTGGAGGAGACATAGATTACGTGACTCGTGAAACAGCAATGGAACACCTAGTGTTGAGGAGGCGAAGTCACCACTCGTCACAATCGTTCAGACCTCACTAACACTGACTCACTTCATAACACTGTCCGTGCTGCAGACGTACCCATGATTGACTTAACCACCAAGACAATGAACATGCAAATGTGTGCTAATAGGTAGCCCTTGTCTGGACCTGGTACAACCGATATTGTTTTTTGTACTTGCCATGAGCAAGATCATAGTTTTTATGCATTACAGAAGAGGTCTAGTTTTCAGCCACACGTACTGACGTGTCGTTTTCCTCAAGCAGATCTTCCATAATGCATGCGTGTGGGAGTTTGGGCATGTCATCATGTGCTCCTGGTCATTGACAGCCCCGCATTCGCAGGTATCATCGTCCCGGTATCATCATATCATCAGGTTTTCTCTGCATCGGGTCAGCCCAGATCCGTCTGTTTAATTTTCTCCATACGGTAGGTGTTCTTCTGATGGAAGCTCATCCTGCAGCTCTAGCCATGGTGTCTGTAGTTTGTCCTGCCATTTCTCGACGTTTTCCGATGCTTCCTTGGAGAAGTTGTGTTTTTCATAGGACTTTAGTCTCCTTTTCTGGAATTGGTGTCCTTATATTAGGTGTCTTGGATAGTTGATCTGTTTGTCTCACTTATCTTCTGCTGCTTCAGGGAGGTGCTATCTAAGAATGGGGTATATTCTTTCAATAGTAGTCTGTTTTAAACACCCAGTCACGATCCGGGCTGCCTGTTTGATGGCAGCATAGACAAGCATAGCGTGTGGACTTTTCCCATACTAGAGCTACCTAGTCCACTGCGGAAAAAAAACTAAAGGTGTGCCGATTGTTGTAAGGGTAGATGTCTGTGATTCCCATGAAACTAACGGTTTGGGATCAAGACGCTGAGCAACGCATGAGCTGCTGCGGTCAGCGACCCCTAGCTGACTGCTAGCGCTAGGGCCAGCGAACCAGAGCTGCCAAGACCCTTCTAAACCTCCATGCGGTGATCCTGGATAACAGGCTGCAATAGAGCAGACTGGCTAAGGAGAAGGGATCGAAGAGAGAATGCTAACCCGGTACTCAAAAAATGATTGCTGAAGTCGGATATGTTGGACAGAAAGATGCAAATATCGCAGTCAAGCTGTAAACTACGACACAACGAATTCCATTCTCTGGACTACATTCTGCTACTTAAGCCCTTTTAGGGTTTGGTAGCGGGAGATTGTGAACGAACGAAGCCAAGCCAAGCCAAGCCAAACTAAAGGTTTGTCTATTGTTGTGAGGGTATATGGCTCTGATTCCCATGCTGTGTTAGTAAATCTGTAGATTATGTTAATTTTTGCAAAGAGTTTCTGTTTGATTTCATGGTAGTGTGCATTGAAGGAAAGTGTACGGTATAATTTTACACCCACGTATTTTGAGGCAGCGCAGTGGTCCATATGGCTTTCTTGCCATGTGATCTATATTTTTCTCATGAGCTCTCTGGAAAATACCTACTTGGGCTTTGTTCGGGTTTGGTGTAAGGCAGTTTTCATAATAATACCTCCTTAGTTCTTAAATGGCGTTGTACAGTTTGTAATCAACAGCATAGAAACGTGTTCCTTGTACGTTATCTGCCGTCTCATCGGTATATAAACGACCTCGTCCATGTATTCATCAGACTCGAGGCTCACCCTGTGGGCCACTCTTCCCCTTCTCTCTCTTCTCACCTCACTCTGTTTCATTTGACTCTGTCCTACAGTCACACTTTTGCACAACTTTCACACGCGCCCTCATGGTGAGGCCGTTCCATTGCACTTTGGTTGGGCTAGCTTCTGAGGGCGCACAAATCTAGCATAGGTACATACAGACGCACACATGCATCCAAGCACTGGTTTATGCGTCCTGATATCACCCAATGGACTACGGTCTGGGGTGGAAAATGGCGCGCCTCCGCCATTAGAAACTAGTGAGGCAAACATCTAAGCAAAAAAAAAAAAAAAATTCATCGGCTGTCATTGTGAAGCTTATGTTGAACAACAGTGGTGCCAGTACACTACTACCTTGTGGAAGACCATATTTGCTATTTATAGACATTTGTATAGAGTGGTAGTCCCTCAATCTCTGCAAGGTTTATATTTGCTATCAGTAGACATTTAACTGGTAGCACCTCATTATCTTGTTACTAGGTTTATATTTGTTAGTAGAAGACATTTAACTAGTGTGATAAGCCCCTAGCCTGTTGTTACTAGGTTTATATTTGTTCGTTGAATTGACATACCAAAAATGGATGGCAGATCTCTATCCTAGAACTAACAGAGATAACACGCAAAATATTCTCGAGATAAAACGTAAAGAGAAAACTTGAGGCTTGGTTAATTTGGAAGACCCAGTGCGTCGTTATTTGAGAAGTCGGAAGACGTGGTTAATTAGGGAAGAGGCAAGGAGTGCTTAATTAAAAGGGCGTACAATTTGATTAATTGAGAAGTAAGGCTCGGTTAAGAGGCAAGAGGTTAGGTTTGGGTAATTTAGCAGAACTACGGATTAGTTAATTGTGAAGAGGTTGAGTTTGGTTAATTCAACAGGCTTAAGTATAGTTAATTGTGAAGAAGTTAGGTTAAGTTAACTTAGCAAACTTAAGGTTTAGATAATTGGGTAAAAATAATCTTGGTTAATTGGAAAAATATATATATGCTAACATTAAACGGAATCCCTAGTACAGAAAACGGCAGGAATCAGAAGAAAAATATGTAAGCTGTTGAAAAGACCAAGCTAAAACACAAAAGCAGATTTAATAATGGTAAGAGGTGCAGGAAGCCATATTCTGCCAGATGTGGACATTGTCTGTTATAGGATGATTCAGAGAAATTGTCTATAACATAATTGCTTGTAGAGATTGTCTCGCTGGAAGGCAATAGCAGATAGTCTGTGGCAGGAAGGATTGAACAGATTGTGTGTGGCAGAGTGATTTGATCGGACTCTTTGTGGCAGAATAACGTGAAAACTGTCTGTGTCAGAAAATAAAGGATGGAATATTGTCTGTGACATGATGCCTTCAACTGTATAGCCTGAAGAGATTGGCTGTGACATAATGCCTTAGACTGTAATGCCTGGTGAGAATGGCTGTGATATGATGCCTTAGACTGTATAGCCTGGTGAGATTGGCTATGATATAATTACCTGGCCAAATTGTCGCTAACAGGATGTTAGATAGATGGACAGACAGACAAATATATAAATACATAGATATACAAATTAACAACATGAGACAGAGAGCGATTTATATACATATATATATATATATATATATATATTTCATCATAGGCGTCTCAGTCTCTGTAGACCATGCGTGTGGGACCCTGTGAGTTTTGTCGAGCTCTGTCTCCTGTATTTCAACACTATCTGCTATGGCTGTAAAGACTGTCCCTGCCAAAGATCGATCAATCATGATAAGAAGACTGGCTTGTCGAGGTGTTCCGTGATCTTTTCAATCTTTCTCTTTTCTCTGTAGCCAGAAGACCTCTTTGAGCGTCATCAGCCACTATGCCCCCTCCAACTGATTGTCTCCAAACAACTCGATTCTGATCAATTTGTTTCCCATCCATCGGATGTAGTGTCGCATGTCTTCATGTCCCTAATGTCGCATGTCTTCATGTCCCTAATGTCTTCATGTCCCTAATGTCGCATGTCTTCATGTCCCTAATGTCGCATGTCTTCATGTCCCTAATGTCGCATGTCTTCATGTCCCTAATGTCGCATGTCTTCATGTCCCTAATGTCTTCATGTCCCTAATGTCGCATGTCTTCATGTCCCTAATGTCGCATGTCTTCATGTCCCTAATGTCGCATGTCTTCATGTCCCTAATGTCGCATGTCTTCATGTCCCTAATGTCGCATGTCTTCATGTCCCTAATGTCGCATGTCTTCATGTCCCTAATGTCTTCATGTCCCTAATGTCGCATGTCTTCATGTCCCAAATGTCGCATGTCTTCATGTCCCTAATGTCTTCATGTCCCTAATGTCGCATGTCTTCATGTCCCTAATGTCGCATGTCTTCATGTCCCTAATGTCGCATGTCTTCATGTCCCTAATGTCGCATGTCTTCATGTCCCTAATGTCGCATGTCTTCATGTCCCTAATGTCGCATGTCTTCATGTCCCTAATGTCGCATGTCTTCATGTCCCTAATGTCTTCATGTCCCTAATGTCGCATGTCTTCATGTCCCTAATGTCGCATGTCTTCATGTCCCTAATGTCGCATGTCTTCATGTCCCTAATGTCTTCATGTCCCTAATGTCGCATGTCTTCATGTCCCTAATGTCTTCATGTCCCTAATGTCGCATGTCTTCATGTCCCTAATGTCGCATGTCTTCATGTCCCTAATGTCGCATGTCTTCATGTCCCTAATGTCGCATGTCTTCATGTCCCTAATGTCGCATGTCTTCATGTCCCTAATGTCTTCATGTCCCTAATGTCTTCATGTCCCTAATGTCGCATGTCTTCATGTCCCTAATGTCGCATGTCTTCATGTCCCTAATGTCGCATGTCTTCATGTCCCTAATGTCGCATGTCTTCATGTCCCTAATGTCGCATGTCTTCGTGTCCCTAATGTCTTCATGTCCCTAATGTCGCATGTCTTCATGTCCCTAATGTCTTCATGTCCCTAATGTCTTCATGTCCCTAATGTCTTCATGTCCCTAATGTCGCATGTCTTCATGTCCCTAATGTCTTCATGTTCCTAATGTCTTCATGTCCCTAATGTCTTCATGTCCCTAATGTCGCATGTCTTCATGTCCCTAATGTCTTCATGTCCCTAATGTCGCATGTCTTCATGTCCCTAATGTCGCATGTCTTCATGTCCCTAATGTCGCATGTCTTCATGTCCCTAATGTCGCATGTCTTCATGTCCCTAATGTCTTCATGTCCCTAATGTCGCATGTCTTCATGTCCCTAATGTCGCATGTCTTCATGTCCCTAATGTCGCATGTCTTCATGTCCCTAATGTCTTGTGTCCCTAATGTCGCATGTCTTCATGTCCCTAATGTCTTCATGTCCCTAATGTCGCATGTCCTCATGTCCCTAATGTCTTCATGTCCCTAATGTCGCATGTCTTCATGTCCCTAATGTCGCATGTCTTCATGTCCCTAATGTCGCATGTCTTCATGTCCCTAATGTCGCATGTCTTCGTGTCCCTAATGTATTCATGTCCCTAATGTCTTCATGTCTTCATGTCCCTAATGTCGCATGTCTTCATGTCCCTAATGTCGCATGTCTTCATGTCCCTAATTGCATGTCTTCATGTCCCTAATGTCGCATGTCTTCATGTCCCCAATGTCGCATGTCTTCATGTCCCTAATGTCGCATGTCTTCATGTCCCTAATGTCGCATGTCTTCATGTCCCTAATGTCTTCATGTCCCTAATGTCGCATGTCTTCATGTCCCTAATGTCTTCATGTCCCTAATGTCGCATGTCTTCATGTCCCTAATGTCGCATGTCTTCATGTCCCTAATGTCGCATGTCTTCATGTCCCTAATGTCGCATGTCTTCATGTCCCTAATGTCTTCATGTCCCTACTGTCGCATGTCTTCATGTCCCTAATGTCGCATGTCTTCATGTCCCTAATGTCGCATGTCTTCATGTCCCTAATGTCGCATGTCTTCATGTCCCTAATGTCGCATGTCTTCATGTCCCTAATGTCGCATGTCTTCATGTCCCTAATGTCGCATGTCTTCATGTCCCTAATGTCGCATGTCTTCGTGTCCCTAATGTCTTCATGTCCCTAATGTCGCATGTCTTCATGTCCCTAATGTCGCATGTCTTCATGTCCCTAATGTCGCATGTCTTCATGTCCCTAATGTCTTCATGTCCCTAATGTCGCATGTCTTCATGTCCCTAATGTCGCATGTCTTCATGTCCCTAATGTCGCATGTCTTCGTGTCCCTAATGTCTTCATGTCCCTAATGTCGCATGTCTTCATGTCCCTAATGTCGCATGTCTTCATGTCCCTAATGTCGCATGTCTTCATGTCCCTAATGTCGCATGTCTTCGTGTACCTAATGTCGCATGTCTTCATGTCCCTAATGTCGCATGTCTTCGTGTCCCTAATGTCTTCATGTCCCTAATGTCGCATGTCTTCATGTCCCTAATGTCGCATGTCTTCGTGTCCCTAATGTCGCATGTCTTCATGTCCCTAATGTCGCATGTCTTCATGTCCCTAATGTCGCATGTCTTCATGTCCCTAATGTCGCATGTCTTCATGTCCCTAATGTCGCATGTCTTCATGTCCCTAATGTCGCATGTCTTCATGTCCCTAATGTCTTCATGTCCCTAATGTCACATGTCTTCATGTCCCTAATGTCGCATGTCTTCATGTACCTAATGTCGCATGTCTTCATGTCCCTAATGTCTTCATGTCCCTAATGTCACATGTCTTCATGTCCCTAATGTCGCATGTCTTCATGTCCCTAATGTCTTCATGTCCCTAATGTCACATGTCCTCATGTCCCTAATGTCGCATGTCTTCGTGTCCCTAATGTCGCATGTCTTCATGTCCCTAATGTCGCATGTCCCTAATGTCGCATGTCTTCATGTCCCTAATGTCGCATGTCTTCATGTCCCTAATGTCGCATGTCTTCATGTCCCTAATGTCGCATGTCTTCATGTCCCTAATGTCGCATGTCTTCATGTCCCTAATGTCGCATGTCTTCATGTCCCTAATGCCGCATGTCTTCATGTCCCTAATGTCGCATGTCTTCATGTCCCTAATGTCTTCATGTCCCTAATGTCGCATGTCTTCATGTCCCTAATGTCGCATGTCTTCATGTCCCTAATGTCGCATGTCTTCATGTCCCTAATGTCGCATGTCTTCATGTCCCTAATGTCGCATGTCTTCATGTCCCTAATGTCGCATGTCTTCATGTCCCTAATGTCGCATGTCTTCATGTCCCTAATGTCGCATGTCTTCATGTCCCTAATGTCTTCATGTCCCTAATGTCGCATGTCTTCATGTCCCTAATGTCGCATGTCTTCATGTCCCTAATGTCGCATGTCTTCATGTCCCTAATGTCTTCATGTCCCTAATGTCGCATGTCTTCATGTCCCTAATGTCGCATGTCTTCATGTCCCTAATGTCGCATGTCTTCATGTCCCTAATGTCGCATGTCTTCATGTCCCTAATGTCTTCATGTCCCTAATGTCGCATGTCTTCATGTCCCTAATGTCGCATGTCTTCATGTCCCTAATGTCGCATGTCTTCATGTCCCTAATGTCTTCATGTCCCTAATGTCGCATGTCTTCATGTCCCTAATGTCTTAATGTCCCTAATGTCGCATGTCCCTAATGTCGCATGTCTTCATGTCCCTAATGTCGCATGTCTTCATGTCCCTAATGTCTTCATGTCCCTAATGTCTTCATGTCCCTAATGTCGCATGTCTTCATGTTCCTAATGTCTTCATGTCCCTAATGTCGCATGTCTTCATGTCCCTAATGTCTTCATGTCCCTAATGTCTTCATGTCCCTAATGTCGCATGTCTTCATGTCCCTAATGTCGCATGTCTTCATGTCCCTAATGTCGCATGTCTTTATGTCCCTAATGTCGCATGTCCCTAATGTCGCATGTCTTCATGTCCCTAATGTCTTCATGTCCCTAATGTCGCATGTCTTCATGTCCCTAATGTCGCATGTCCCTAATGTCGCATGTCTTCATGTCCCTAATGTCGCATGTCTTCATGTCCCTAATGTCGCATGTCTTCATGTCCCTAATGTCGCATGTCTTCATGTCCCTAATGTCGCATGTCTTCGTGTCCCTAATGTCTTCATGTCCCTAATGTCTTCATGTCCCTAATGTCGCATGTCTTCATGTCCCTAATGTCGCATGTCTTCATGTCCCTAATGTCGCATGTCTTCATGTCCCTAATGTCTTCATGTCCCTAATGTCGCATGTCTTCATGTCCCTAATGTCGCATGTCTTCATGTCCCTAATGTCGCATGTCTTCATGTCCCTAATGTCTTCATGTCCCTAATGTCGCATGTCTTCATATCCCTAATGTCGCATGTCTTCATGTCCCTAATGTCGCATGTCTTCATGTCCCTAATGTCTTCATGTCCCTAATGTCGCATGTCTTCATGTCCCTAATGTCTTCATGTCCCTAATGTCGCATGTCCCTAATGTCGCATGTCTTCATGTCCCTAATGTCGCATGTCTTCATGTCCCTAATGTCGCATGTCTTCATGTCCCTAATGTCGCATGTCTTCATGTCCCTAATGTCGCATGTCTTCATGTCCCTAATGTCTTCATGTCCCTAATGTCGCATGTCTTCATGTCCCTAATGTCGCATGTCTTCATGTCCCTAATGTCGCATGTCTTCATGTCCCTAATGTCGCATGTCTTCATGTCCCTAATGTCTTCATGTCCCTAATGTCGCATGTCTTCATGTCCCTAATGTCGCATGTCTTCATGTCCCTAATGTCTTCATGTCCCTAATGTCGCATGTCTTCATGTCCCTAATGTCGCATGTCTTCATGTCCCTAATGTCGCATGTCTTCGTGTCCCTAATGTCTTCATGTCCCTAATGTCGCATGTCTTCATGTCCCTAATGTCTTCATGTCCCTAATGTCGCATGTCTTCATGTCCCTAATGTCTTCATGTCCCTAATGTCTTCATGTCCCTAATGTCTTCATGTCCCTAATGTCTTCATGTCCCTAATGTCGCATGTCTTCATGTCCCTCTTCCATGTGTCCTCGAATCGCAGTGTGGGACGGCCGACTCTTCTAGCTTCAATGGATAGTTCTCCATAGAGGATTTCCTTTGGCAACCTCTCGTCTTCCATGCGATAAACATGCCCTAACCATCGAAGACGACGCTGGATCAACAGCGAGTACATGCTGTGATTGTTTGCTCTCTGTAAAACCTAATTATGTGAATCTCTCTCTCTTGCCACACAATTCCCAATATATGCCCTAGACACCTCATATGAAAGATGTTGAGTCGCCATTCCTGTTTAGTGTAAGTGCTCCAAATCTCGCATCCATACATGAAAGTGCCAAGAACGCAGGTCTGATAGACCCGGACCTTGGTGTAGTGAGACAGTCCAGTGTTCTCCTAGACTCTCTTCGTCAGGCGGGCCATGACGGTACTTGCCCTGCCAAGCCTACTGTCTATTTCCTTCTCGAGCGAGAGAGTGTTGCTGATGGCAGTTCGCAGATAAGTGAAACCTCCATAGTGACGTCACCAATTTTTATGGAAGGTGTAGTAAAAATACTCTGTGCGCAGACCTTCGTCTTTTTCAGACTTATGGTGAGCCCAAACTGCTTGCACTCTTCCTCGAATCTATGTCTCAGTCTCCGTAGGCCCTCCTCCCTATTGGTCATTAAAACCGCATTATCCGCAAATAGAATGTCCCTAAAAAGCATCGTCCAAACCCTGGTCCTTGCACGCGGTCGGGACAGGTTAAACAGTTGATATTTATATGTTAATGGGGGCCTAACGTCTTCAGGCAAGATATACTGATCAGACATGTTAGCCAGGGTCAGGCAAGATATACTGATCAGACATGTTAGCCAGGGTCAGGCAAGATATACTGATCAGACATGTTAGCCAGGGTCAGGCTAGATATACTGAGCAGACATGTTAGCCAGGGTCAGGCAAGATATACTGATCAGACATGTTAGCCAGGGTCAGGCAGGATATACTGAGCAGACATGTTAGCCAGGGTCAGGCAAGATATACTGATCAGACATGTTAGCCAGGGTCAGGCTAGATATACTGATCAGACATGTTAGCCAGGGTCAGGCAAGATATACTGATCAGACATGTTACCCAGGGTCAGGCAAGATATACTGATCAGACATTTTAGCCAGGGTCAAATAAGATATACTGATCAGACATGTTAGCCAGAGTCAGGCAAGATATACTGATCAGACATGTTAGCCAGGGTCAAACAAGATATACTGATCAGACATGTTAGGCAGGGTCAAACGAGATATACTGATCAGACATGTAAGCCAGGGTCAAGCAAGATATACTGAGCAGACATGTTAGTCAGGGTCAAACAAGATATACTGATCAGACATGTTAGGCAGGGTCAAACAAGATATACTGATCAGACATGTTAGCCAGGGTCAGGCAAGATATACTGAGCATACATATTAGCCAGGGTCAGGCAAGATATACTGATCAGACATGTTAGCCAGGGTCAGGCAAGATATACTGATCAGACATGTTAGCCAGGATCAGGCAAGATATACTGATCAGACATGTTAGCCAGGGTCAAACAAGATATACTGATCAGACATGTTAGGCAGGGTCAAACGAGATATACTGATCAGACATGTTAGCCAGGGTCAAGCAAGATATACTGAGCAGACATGTTAGCCAGGATCAAACAAGATATACTGATCAGACATGCTAGGCAGAGTCAAACAAGATATACTGATCATACATGTTAGTCAGGGTCAGGCAAAATATACTGGCCAAGACCGTCACAGCTTCCCTCCTAGTCCTCCCTGGAAACGGGCTGTTTTCATGGCGGCCTGACTAACAAGGTGAGTGACTGACGCAATCCCCGTAGTAGTGATTGATATGCAGATGAGACCAATCACAACACAACCGCCCGAAGGATCCCTGTCCACCTTCATCGGCACTTTCAGGATGAGAGGAAAGTTACGACAACCCGCCACTTAACATCCTTTTCAATACGCACAACAGAGTAATATTACTGATTGTGGGCATTCATCAACAACAACAACAATATATATATAATAGTTGATCACCGCATGCAAAGATGGCGACAGCATCACATATGAGATTTGTGTTGGGAGATGTATTCTCTTATGGCTATAAAGACCAATCCTGGCAAGGAAGCCTTTGCGCACCATTGGCCATGGAGTCGTGATGCTTTCTGCTCTTTAGGACGACCCGATTACACTGAACCTCTGCTATGGAGTTTAGTTCTGCGCTCATTTTGGGGAAACTAGCGCGTCAGGTGGAGTTTAGTTCTGCGTTTATTTGGGGGGAAACTAGCGCGTCTGGTAGAGTTTAGCTCTGAGCACATTTGGGGGAAACTAGCGCGTCAAGTGGAGTTTAGTTCTGAGTTCATTTGGGGGATACTAGCGCGCCAGGTGGAGTTTAGTTCTGAGCACATTTGGCGGATACTAGCGCGCCAGGTGGAGTTTGGTTCTGAGCACGTTTGGGAGAAACTAGCGCGTCAGGTAGAGTTTAGTTCTGCGCTCATTTGGGGAAACTAGCGCGTCAGGTAGAGTTTAGTTCTGCGCTCATTGGGGGGGGGGGGGGGGGGGGGAAGAACTAGCGCGTCAGGTAGAGTTTAGTTCTGAGCACATTTGGGGGAAACTAGCGCGTCAAGTGGAGTTTAGTTCTGAGCTGATTTGGGGGATACCAGCGCGCCAGGAGGAGTTTAGTTCTGAGCACATTTGGCGAATACTAGCGCGCCAGGTGGAGTTTAGTTCTGAGCACATTTGGGGGAAACTAGCGCGTCAAGTGGAGTTTAGTTCTGAGCACATTTGGCGGATACTAGCGCGCCAGGTGGAGTTTGGTTCTGAGCACGTTTGGGAGAAACTAGCGCGTCATGTAGAGTTTAGTTCTACGCTCATTTGGGGAAACTAGCGCGTCAGGTAGAGTTTAGTTCTGCGCTCATTGGGGGGGGGGGGGAAGAACTAGCGCGTCAGGTAGAGTTTAGTTCTGAGCACATTTGGGGGAAACTAGCGCGTCAAGTGGAGTTTAGTTCTGAGCTGATTTGGGGGATACCAGCGCGCCAGGAGGAGTTTAGTTCTGAGCACATTTGGCGAATACTAGCGCGCCAGGTGGAGTTTAGTTCTGAGCACATTTGGGGGAAACTAGCGCGTCAAGTGGAGTTTAGTTCTGAGCACATTTGGCGGATACTAGCGCGCCAGGTGGAGTTTGGTTCTGAGCACGTTTGGGAGAAACTAGCGCGTCATGTAGAGTTTAGTTCTGCGCTCATTTGGGGAAACTAGCGTGTCAGGTAGAGTTTAGTTCTGCGCTCATTTGGGGGGGGGGGGGGGGGGACTAGCGCGTCAGGTAGAGTTTAGTTCTGCGCTCATTTGGGGGGGGAAACTAGCGCGACAGGTAGAGTTTAGTTCTGAGTTCATTTGGGGGATACTAGCGCGCCAGGTGGAGTTTAGTTCTGAGCACATTTGGGGGAAACTAGTGTGTCAGGTTCAAGGGTTGACATCAACGTTGAAGCTTTTCGGAGATACTTTCAATTAGTCTCTGCAGAAAGAGCGAGAGAGAAAGAGTGACAAAAAGAAAGACAAAAGGTTAAATATATGAGATTATGATAGAGAGACAGAGAGAGACAGAGAGAGAAATAGAGAGAGAGAAACAGACAGAGAGGAAAAGAGAGAGAGAGAGAGAGAGAGAGAGAGAGAGAGAGAGAGAGAGAGAGAGAGAGAGAGAGAGAGAAGAGTATATATTATCAATTGTTTAGTTTATTATTTTCTGTCCAACAGACCACAGAATGTGGTTTTTGTTATAGAGCATTTGAGAAGATGCCAAGACTTTGTTGATTTTATGGTGTAGTGTCACAGGGAACCCTGTGTTTTTCTTAATGGTCTAGTGTCATAGAGGAACCATTGTTTTTCTTTATGGTCTAGCGTCATAGAGGAACCATTATTACTGTGTTTATGGTCTAGTTTCATAGACACCGTGTTTTTCTTTAGAGTGTAGTATCATATGTGAACCATCGTTTTTCTGTTTATTGTCTAGTGTCATAGAAGGACCAGTTTTACTGTTCTTCTTCTTCTTCTTCTTCTTCATCGTTCACAGTCAGAAAGCAACCATTATTTTTTTTTTAAAAAGCAGCGGTCATTTTACAGTTCAAGGTCTATTGTCATAGACGAACCCGTATTTCTGTTGATGGTCTAGTGTCATAGAAGACAATGTGACTGGTGATTACAACGTGTAGTGTGACAGATGACGCCGATATTTTCGTTGAGGTTGTTTTTAATCGATGCCAGGTTGGCCAACATATGTAAAAAAAAAGCTTATGTGTTTTGCAATTTCACATTACATTCGCGTGCTGCTGAGGCGGGGTGGGTGGCGGGGGGGGGGGGGGGATGAAGCAGACGAGTTGTTACAGTTGATCTTCTTCTTATTAACATTTGTGGCATAAGTGTTGACATCAATGGTCTTTGACATGCTTACTGTTTTAGTATGTGTGTGTGAACAATTGTATGTGTGTGTGGACAATTGTTTGTGTGTCTGTGTATGAACAAGTGTATGTATAAGTGCATATGAACAATTGTATGTGTTTGTCTATGTATGAACAATTGTATGTGTGTGTCCGTATATGAACAATTGTATGTGTGTGTGTCTGTGTATGAACAATTGTTTGTATGTATGTATGAACAATTGTATGTATGTCTCCGTGTATGAACAATTTTATGTGTGTGTCTGTGTATGAACAATTGTATGTGTGTGTCTGTGTATGAACAATTGTATGTATGTATGTATGAACAATTGTATGTGTGTGTCCGTGTATGAACAATTGTATGTGTGTGTATGTATATATGAACAATTGTATGTGTGTGTCTGTGTATGAACACTTGTATGTATGTATGTATGAACAATTGTAGGTATGTGTCCGTGTATGAACAATTGTATGTGTTTGTCTGTGTATGGACAATTGTGTGTGTGTGTGTGTGTGTGTGTGTATGAACAATTGTATGTGTGTGTCTGTGTATGAACACTTGTATATATGTATGTATGAACAATTGCATGTGTGTGTCTGTGTATGAACACTTGTATGTATGTATGTATGAACAATTGTATGTGTGTGTCCGTGTAGATGTATATAAACAATTATGCATGTCTGTATCCATGTGTATAGACTGTTGTGTATTTGTCTGTATAGATATGTATTAACAATTATGTGCGTCTGTATAGACGTGTATAGACGGTTGTGTATGTGTCTGTATTGATGTGTATTAACAATTATGCGCGTCTGTATAGATGAGTATAGATTGGTGTGAATGTGTCTGGGTAGATGTGTATAGCCTCTTGTGAATGTGTCTGTGTAGATGTGTATAGACTCGTGTGAATGTGTCTGTGTAGATGTGTATAGCCTCTTGTGAATGTGTCTGTGTAGATGTGTATAGACTCTTGTGAATGTGCATGTGTAGATGTGTATTAACAATTATGCGTTTCTGTATAGATGTGTATGTATTGTTGTGTTTGTGTCTGTGTGGTTGTATCGTAGTATTTAGTTCTTATTCTACGTATACTTCTACCGGGGCAAATGTCCCTGTGCAGGTCCCAGCTCTGGTAAGAGCTGGATGTAGCCGGGAATAGGGTTTCCTGCAAAGCGGACTAGATTCGAGCAGCTTAATATTCAGCTGCATTTGGACAAGCGCCTTCGGAAAGTGGCTAACCGATGTGCGAGTCCATTTTAAAAGACTCAAACACTAGATGAAAGTCGACCCGCAGCCTGTTAGGTGCTATATGCTACTCTAAACAAACCAACTAACCGTGGCCGGTGTTATGGCATGTCACACAGTTAGTCTCCTCTTACGACATGCTCTCTGTGAGGCAGTGGTTCTATTCATGTCCTTGTCATGCACAAAACCCCTGTAGACCACTTGGTGTAATTGTATCTAGTTGAAATATATTTGTATAGAGGATTATGCAGACATATGTGTAGATGTCAGTAAATGACTACTACATGGTGTATATATGTACAAAACCACATGTACGTATCAATATTTCAAAACACATGAGTAGATTCGGGTGTAAATGTTTATGCAAATGTGAAATGTGTGAAGATTGGTGCATAAATACTTGTATGTGTAGATTGGTACATACATACTTGTATATGTGGATTGGTACATAGATACTTGTATGTGTAGGTTGGTACATAAATACTTGTATGTGTAGATTGGTACATAAATACTTGTATGTGTAGATTGGTACATAAATACTTGTATGTGTAGATTGGTGTGTAAATATGTGTTGGTATTGTGCAGATATGTGTAGATTGCTGTCCAGACGTGAGTACATTTGTTTAGATGTTTGTGTAGATATTGTTGTGTAGATGTACGCAGAAGCCTTTCTGTAGATTTATATAGTCGTCTGTGAAGATTTAGTTCTATCTATATGTGTAGGTACGTGTGCTTTAAACTGTATGATTACATGTTCGTCTTTAGATGTTCTTGAGTTGATGTGTATGTAAATGTATGTGCATATATGAATATGTATGTTTAACTATATATGAAAATATTTGTGTGTGGACGTGTTTGGATGTGTGTGGATGCAACAACAAAAAATGATCCGCAAGACTTGAATTTTGTCTCCTGCATTTTTGTTCCCGTGGGCATCTGGAAGACTGACCCTACAAACTGCCCACCATCAATGTATATCCTGTATCCGACGTCAGTGATGGCTTGTATCTTTTTAATTTTCCCTCTCCCTCCTTCGCCCACACCCAACTCCCTCTCTACTTGCAAACTTTATGGCCGTAATAAATTTCACATCGAGTATAAGCTTTGCAATTTGGGCTCTGAAGTGTTGCGGCTCTCAAGATCTTGAATAAAAAGAAATGATGTGCTCATAATGTCAAAAGGGAAGCATGAAATAAAATGATAAATTATGGGCCAAGTGGACACTTAGATTCAACATAAAAGAGATAAAGGCGCATTGAAGGCGACATGCCTAAGAAGACAGTCGAACATTTCCACTAAATATCGCATTCAGCAGAAAAAACGGCGGAAAGCAACTGATAGAGATCAGAAGAGAATATAGAATCACTTCTTTTTTTCATCGTCCTCTTCTTCAACGGGATGGTGTGAATTTTGTTACGAATTGTCTTTTTTGTTGCACTTCTGATACAGCACATCTCACAGGTCTCGATCTCACGTGCCTGCGCATCTAACATGGGCCTGGTTTGACACTGATAACATAACTTAGGTATGATCAACGTGCTTTCCTGTGTCTGTATAGTGGACATGGTCACACGTGGATGTTTGAGCATAGGTGCCAGCTGGGAATGCCTCTTGTTTACCTTTTGAATTCTACTTTCCATCTATCTGTTTAGTGTGCCGTCGTCAGTGAAGATACTTCCCAGGTTCGGGAATTCCCGTACCTGCTTTAGGGTTTTGCCGCCAATGTCGAAACGGCGCTGTGTCGGTGGACGTTTGGCTGTTAGTTTCTGTCTCACCACAGTTGATTTTCCTGTCATACTTTTTGCAGGCTGAGAGGAGACAGGTGAGGTGCTGTAAATACCCTTGTTCATTGTAGAAGAGGCTCTGGTCGGAGAAACAAATATATAGATTAATAAATAAACACACCAATGTTAAGTAAACGATAGGATCAGGTCATCTTTAACCAAAACGGAGACGACCTACAGCACAACCTGAAATTTCTCAATTTCGCTTGCAATTAACATGACATGAAGATCAACACAGAAAAGACCGAGACTATGACGATATCGCGTGAACAGTACAGTGAAGTTTCCACATCAGTGACATTGATATCAATCAGGTACGGGGGTTCACGTACCTAGGTAGTATGTTCGCTGATGACGGAAGAGTGGACAGAGATATTGCACATAGAACTCAAAAGGCAAACAGTGTTCACTATCAAATTGCACCGATTTTGACACACAGAATGCGTCTTTCAGATAAAAGGAGGCGGATAAATACACTGTTTATTCCTACATTGTGTTACCAATGTCAATCTTGGTCCTTACTAGAAACACACAAGAGTAAGATCCAAAGCTGTGGAATGCGCTGTGTGAGACGTCCAGCCGGAAAGACATTTAGTCACTGAATCCACAACACCAGACTGAGGCAGATAGTGGGGAGAAACCCAGTTAGTAACTACATTGAAACACACAAAGATCAAGTGGTTTGGTCATTTAGTCAGAATGTATTATGACCAGCATACATCAAGAGAATATTATATGAATGTTTCCGGTCCACGAGCAAGGGGCAAACCTCGATCTCAGTGGATCGAGTGTGCCTCTGACACTCTCAGGAAGTTACACCTTACGACAACACACGCCTCCACAAGTTCTGGCACATGCAACGAAAGATGAATGGAAAGACTACATGCCAGCTTATCTCCACCATTCAAGACACCATAGGAAGGCTCCTGAAGATTGACAAAGAGAAAGGTCTGAGTTTTTTTCAGTCGATATGGTGCCCATACTGACACAGGCGACCGAGATGCTTGTCAGGAAACTCGGAAAGGCATCTTAGACGCAGCCATCAGGGAAGAGGCTTATGTAGACCTTATCACCGAGGCGGATGACATAAATAGCCTACGTACCAGCAAAAACACTGCCCCAGGTCCTGATGGAGTTCAGTATTGTCACATCAAGCAGTTGGATGAGACAGATATAAGAAATATGGTGAAGGAGTTCAACCCCACTATAGAGAAGTCATCTGTGCCTGAGGACTGGCTTCATAGCTATCTGTGCCCACTGCCTAAACCTGGTAAGGACTCCACGCTTCTCAGCAGTTATCGAATAATCACCATACAAAATGTTTATAGCAAATTGCTCGAGAAGATAGTGATAGGTAAAATATGGTCTTCCTCGAACGGGAGCAGATTCTACTAGTGGGCAGTTATAGAACAGTGAAGGAGACATGGGCTAACGCTGGAACTTTCGCGTATGATGTGCACGAGGGTTTTCAGTCAAAGCAAGAAACAGTCGCGATCGCACTAAACCTGGAAGACGCATACAACCGCGTCGATTTTAGGACTTTAATAACATATTTGAATCAGTGTGGTTTAAACCTGTGGCTGATTAGTTGGATATCAGCTGCCCTGGTGGAAAGAACAGTTGCGCTACGCGTGGGATCTTGGCCATCAGAACCGAGGCGATTATGTCCAGGACGGCCTCAAGGGTCTCCGCTCTCATCGGTGCTGTTCAACATTTACACAGTAAAAGTGGCCAATATTCAACCCACAGGGACAGAGCGAACGATGACATTTGCCGATGGCATCCTAACGTACATGACTAGCTCAGACAGGCAAGAGTTGGTCAAAGACATCCAGGAAACCTTACAAGGACTCTCACAGTGGTGCAGCGACTCAAGCTCCAAGATCAATCCGAACAAGGCCTGCATGATGTGGTACTCTTTGAATAATTCCATTGTAAGGACTGAACTCCCGGGCATCACTTTTAATGGTTGCACCAGCGACAGGTTGAAGTACCTCGGAGTGACTTTTGATCGCAGTCTTTCCGATAAGTGCCATGTTGACTAGGTCGTACAAAGATGCAAGAGAGGGTTAGAAGCACTCAAGACCATGGCTACTGCCGACTTGGAAAAGCGCTTCCTGTTTATCCTATTTTGTCAGGTGGTGTTGTCTGTCTTCGAATACGGACTATTCATCCTCACAGTATCAAAAACTCAGTGTAAAAGGTTGAAATGCACCCAGAATGAAGGTATGCTACTGGTTCTGGGCTGCACTAAAGATAAACCGATTTTGATGATGTGGTTCATGCTGGGATTGTTATAGGTAACATCTAGACATAAATTGTCACAATTCAAAGTCTATATGCCTGTCACCACATCCACGCGACACTCTCTGCACAGTAGTATCTCATACATCAAGAATCAAGAGAGGGTCGTCATGGATGACACAGGCAGAGACAACAATCGGATACATCCCAAAGGGGAAGAATGGGTCCAAACTGGTAATAGAATGATAGGGTACCAGAGAGTCATCATAAACGTAGGCAAGGAATGCAGAGAACGGAACAATGACAGAGCATAGCACGAGGTGAATCAGCTGATAACTGAGAACACGCAGTAGAGTCACGCAGTCATATAAACCAACGGTTCAGTGCTGCACAGTGGTACATCAGGCTGGGGCTTCTCGGCTAGAGTGAGAAGATAGATCGTTGTTGAGCACAATAGGACATACACGTCAACAACCTCCAGTTTGAGAATGGAGACGGAAGCAGTGACCGCAGCACTGAAATGGATATCAGAGACTTCTATAACTAGGACAGTCATCGTGAGAGACGCACAAGTCGTACTTCAGAAGGTATAGACGGGATGGCTTAGATACGAGTGGATAGCAGCTATTGAGGCCTTAAGCCTCCAGGGGTTGACATGGATCTGCTGTCCTGCTCATGCTGGTTTTAGGGCAATGACAGAGCTGACATCATGGCTTCACAAGCTCCCATCATGGGCACATTAGTGATGGGCAGAAGTGACATTTTTAAATCAATCAATGACCGCCTGCTGGATGAGGACACCGCAATATATGAAGCAGCATTCCAAAGACTTCAAAGTTTCGACATTACACGAGGTTTGAGCGGAGTATGGCGCATGAAAAGACGCAGTAGGAAAGTGTAGAACCAGCAAGCTACAGGGATCATCAGCTTCCATACCTTACTCGATTTGATGAGAGAGACTGAGCACCTATGGGCATGCCCGGAGTGCAGTGACTCGATTATTAGAAACAGTAATAGTCATATTAGATGTAGTAATATTAGTAGTAGTTATAGTAGTAGTAGTCACAGAAGTTGTAGAAATAATAGCAGTAGTAGTCACAGAAGTGGTAGAAATAATAGCAGTAGTAGTCACAGAAGTGGTAGAAATAATAGCAGTAGTAGTCACAGAAGTGGTAGAAATAATAGCAGTAGTAGTCACAGAAGTGGTAGAAAAAATAGCAGTAGTAGTCACAGAAGTGGTTGAAATAATAGCAGTAGTAGTCACAGAAGTGGTAGAAATAATAGCAGTAGTAGTCACAGAAGTGGTAGAAATAATAGCAGTAGTAGTCACAGAAGTGGTAGAAATAATAGCAGTAGTAGTCACAGAAGTGGTAGAAAAAATAGCAATAGTAGTCACAGAAGTGGTTGAAATAATAGCAGTAGTAGTCACAGAAGTGGTAGAAATAATAGCAGTAGTAGTCACAGAAGTGGTAGAAATAATAGCAGTAGTAGTCACAGAAGTGGTAGAAATAATAGCAGTAGTAGTCACAGAAGTGGTAGAAATAATAGCAGTAGTAGTCACAGAAGTGGTAGAAATAATAGCAGTAGTAGTCACAGAAGTGGTAGAAATAATAGCAGTAGTAGTCACAGAAGTGGTAGAAATAATAGCAGTAGTAGTCACAGAAGTGGTAGAAATAATAGCAGTAGTAGTCACAGAAGTGGTAGAAATAATAGCAGTAGTAGTCACAGAAGTGGTAGAAATAATAGCAGTAGTAGTCACAGAAGTGGTAGAAGCAACGCGAAATATAGCTTACAGCTTATACTTTTGCTCTTAGGTTCCCAAATAGTCACTGACCAGGGTAGAATCAGTTCCCTGTATCCCTTCTTATAGGTCCAGCATACATAACAATATATATATGTATATAATTATATATATATATATATATTTATATATATATATATATATATATATATATATATATATATATATATGTATATATATATATATATATATTAAATATATTTATATATATATATATACACACATACGCACATATACATTGATACACACATGCTCACGTACATGTATACACACGCACACATACATTTATACACACACGCACATATACATTAATACACACACGCACATGCATTTATACATACACGCTCACATACATTTATACACACACGCTCACATACCTTTATACACACGCGCATACATACATTTATACACACGCGCACACAAACATGTATACACACACGCTCACATACATTTATACACACACTCACACATACATTTATACACACTCACACATACATTTACACACACACTCACACATACATTTATTCACTCACGCACACACATATATATATATACATGCATGCATAAGAATACAATCACTCAGTAATGCCACTTTGCTGCATGCCTATAAAACATCGACAGTGTATAGCAGACCAGCCTGACAGCTTTACTAGTTTCACATTCAGCTCTCTGTGTAGGCTAATCAGTATTGGGTTGCAGGACAAAGTGCCCAACTCTATTCTCAGTATGGCTAACATGTTGAGCTTTAATAAACTTCTGCAAAATGCCCATATGCGATGGATGGAATGTCTTGTTCGCACGCCCGATAAGCGCATTCTAAAGGATATGTTATACGGTCAGTTCAGAACTGGCAGACGCTAATTAGGAGGACAGAAGAAACGCTAAAGAGACTCATTGAAAGTGTTTTTGAGAAGCTTCAACATTAATGTTTCCTGATGAGAGTTGCTTATGTAGAACCATTCCACCTGGCGAGCTTGCACCACGAAAGGTGCTCAGATTGCTGAGCAAAATTCAATCGTGGAGGCTCAGAATAAGTATGCTTTCCGAAAGAGCAGACCGCCCGAGGACTCCCTGAGTGCCCAATGTGCGACAAAGTCTGCCGTGCCAGAACTGATCTCCATAGTCATATGATAACATATCTCGCAGCATTAGTCTAATGCTATCGCCATTTAGCTTGCGATTTACAAATTGTATTACTATTAAATGATGTTCGTCCATCACAAGTTATGAAGACCACTCTCTTTGTTCAGCCGTGTGGACAGTCTCTTCTCTTGCCGTGTCCACTGAAATGGGTGACCTGCGCGCTGATTTGGATTAAAGTGAGGAAGAAACTGCGCCTTTTGTCAACCTCACTCTCTGATCCTGAGCTACTTTTGGCCAGTGGCAAAGATACTATTAAATATGTATTGTGTGTGTCTGTCTATATATATATATATATATATGGTAACATAATACACTTGGCAGACTTAGTTGTGTTTAACGTTATTCTTACTATACAGGTCTATAGAAATATTATAATTTACATGTCATATTTTTTATAATATATCTCGACCTCGCCGTTAAAAGTGGCTGTAGGAGAAAAGATAAAAGAATATGAAGTCCAGGAGCGTCTGTTTTCACATCTCGTATATGACTGATCTATAAGTCATATGCGGTGAAAGGTTATGGGAGGTATGCGTGTTTAATAAAGGCAATATAATCCAGAACGTGCTGCTGTTTCCTGTAATATGCCTTGAAAGACGAGAATTGTTAAAACGTGTTCTTGCATAGGCTATTAATAAATTATTGACGCATGAGTATTGTCAGAAGTACAAAATGTTTCAATTGATGTCTACCGATTTGAAGTCTACTTTTGAGGCCCTGTTCTTGCGTTGCAAAGCACGACCGTAAACTTCGAATGCAATTGTTCAGTTAAAGGAAGAATAATAAACTATAATCGTAGCAGTACGAAGAAGGGCAGACTGACCAGCCTGGCGTGAATGGAAATACAACAAAAGCTAATCAAGAGTAGGTATCCAGGGGAAATGTATATGATTTGGTTTTTAATTAATTTCGGAAGAGTATGTGGGGTCTAGATTCTCATCTGCAAGTAACATAATGTTTTTTAAAATGCATTTAATTAATGTAAACTGTAGTAGGTTTGTAATGGTAATAAAGGCACTATACACTAATTCCCAGTTCTGTGTACGGCTCACTGTCGAGGAAGCTGAATGGTTTAAGATTGAAACATATGTACAGCGGGGTTGCGTTATGTCCACTATGCTATTCGCGACAGTAGCGATAGACTTGGTTATGTAAACTTCCACACACGTCTACCAGTTCGGTATTAGGTGAAAAAATGAAAAATCCCAAGAAGAACTGGATTTGGCAATAGATCTGGCACTCCTGAATTCTAATATAGAAAAAAACGCGGAGAAAAATAGCCCGTATCTATCCCATTGTCAATCAGATAAAGATTAAGTTAAACGCCTCCAGAAGTAAAGCCGTGGATCTCACACACACAGGGCCCGATGTTCAGCTCAATGGCCAAGTGATACAGAAAATTGAGTTTCACATAATTAGGCAGTAATATGACGCAAAATGGGTATGCTATACGGGGAATTCTGATTGGAATCACCTTGGCCTCCAATACTTCAACCAGGTAACGAATACTTCAACCAGTTAACGAATGGTTCAACCAGCTAACGAATACTTCAACCAGCTAACCAATACTTCAACCAGCTAACCAATACTTCAACCAGCTAACCAATACTTCAACCAGCTAACCAATACTTCAACCGGCTAACCAATACTTCGAAATCTTCATCAGCGAGTAAACGTGTCAAGCTTAGGTACTAACTCTAACTTTATCTTAGTGCTCAGATGCGGTTGACAAAGTTGGAAAATGACAGTCTTGAAAATAGGTTAAATGCATTTGTAAAATATGCCTTGGTCGGCTATGTGCATTGGCTGGAAAGAAGTCATGATTACTGAGCAAGTACGGTTACATTCAGACCAAAATTATGTTTCTAGTGTCATCAAGAAGAAACGGTGGGCGTACACTGGGCATGTGCTCCAGATAAACAATAATAGACTCCTGTTACAGACGATTGTGTGGAAGCCTAGCGGTAAGAGGAAACGGGGTAGACAAATAGATGCAAAACAATCGCCAGGGAGTGTGCAACCATGGGGCGAGGGAGTATTCAAGAACTACAGATAATGGCCATAGACCCATCGAAATGGATAATTTTGAGCTCTGCCTTATGCGCTGGATTTTTGCGCTGAAAGACCATAGAAAGACAGACATAGAGACAGACATGATTAGACAGACATGTATATATAGATTAATAGATAAACATACAGACAGGCAGACGGACGGACGGATGAACATACAGACAGACAGATAGATACATAGATATATAGATATATAGGATGTGTGGATGTCAGTACTGTCAGGAGGTGGTCACGGACGGTAAACGACAATAACCCAGCCAAGACGAACCTATATGACCCGACTGACAGAGGACGACCGATCACAGATGTGAATGCACAGCACCTTCTTCTTCTTCTTTGATTAACTGATGCTATGTTTCTAGTCCAGTGAGTTTCACGAGGGTTCCCCTCAGCATTTCGAGCATGATCGCTCCCCCAGGCCAGACTGCCTCTCTTTGGTCTGCATTGGTAAGACATTCTTGCATAATATGTTCTGGGGTTTGCTTGGATCACACTCGCACGTGGCAGCGTATATGAGACCCATTCTCTAGAGGTGAGCCTTGAGTCTACAATGTCCCGTTCTGAGTCTGAAGTTCTTTGTCTGCCCATCTCTGCCAAGTTTGTCTACGCTGCCATTTTCTAGCATGTATTATGTATGCTGTTCTCCACATTCTGTCCTCATGTATCGTTTGATGAGTGTCTTTCCTTCTTTATAGCTCTGTGGATGAGAAATCTACGTGCCACCAGTTCCAGCATTTGCGAACTCATTTGCTTTCTCGTTTCCAGGTATCACACAGTAGGCCGGGGTTCACTGTAGGAATAAATCCGTTTTTATGAGACAACAATCCTATATTGTATTTTATTTCATGTGATACTCTATCGTGTGTGTGGCTTAAGATGGCTTGGAGTACACTCCTGGAGTCTGTTAGAATGACCGTTTCCTTGCAGTTATGTTTTGGATGGTAAGATTCTGAGCTGCTGCCCAAACAGCTCTTGCTTCAATGCACAGCACCAAGCTCTTTGAAGGAAGTGATCCGTGCCCATCGCCGTGCCAATCTTCATCTTCCGAAAGCTGAAAGAACACCTCATTGGATAACGTTGCGGTTCTGACGAGTAGATGCCAGTAGTTGTGTGTACCTGGTTTAGGGAGAAGACGTCTAATTTTTTCCTTAATGGGATGCAATAACTTGTTGAAAATAACTTAATTAAATTATCACCTCAAAAGCAAACATTGTCAAATATATAAAAAGCCTGAAGAAAATCATCAGAGGGTATAGACCTGTACGCTTCAATATGGATGCAATACCAATCGAATACAGCATTAAAGTAGGACACACATACGAGAATGTGTCAGTCAATGAAATGGCAATACAGACGATGCAGCACGGGATCTGATCTATGAAATAATATAAGAAACAGAGCTATATCCCAGATGGTACTCTACAATTTACAGAACAAAGAAGAAACATTAGACGAATAGATATAGACCGCAATATCGATGAATACAGAGATTGCGCTCGAGAAATCAGCAGAAAGATCGTCGACAGCCTCAGGATGACCGCTGCTTTTTTCGAAAAACTATAGGTTGACGTCTGACAGCGTACGAAAAAGAAGAAGAAGAAAGATCAGAACAGAAAAAAAACAATTTATAACAAATACTTGAAGCAAAATCGAAGAACAACAACATTGGAAAGAAAGTAACTTTAAGAAAGAATCCCAACCATCACTACAAACAATCAATGACAAGAATGTTGATGTGATGACTGAGAACAAAGATATTCTAGAAAGATGGAAGGAATACTGCAGCGATATGTAAGATAACACAAACAAATTAAGACTTGATAACAAATGATGAAGTGAGAGATTCAGAGCTCACAATTAGAACGATGAGACAGGAAAATACTCCTGGATGCGACGATTAAACATGATTGTGCAAAAAGATTTGGAACAGCTGAGAATGGCCCGCAGGATGGAAAAGATCAGTCTTTATTACCATACTAAAAAATAACCTAAAATTATGCACTAACTACCCCACTATTGCCCTGATAAGTCATGCCAGCAAGATATTATTACGTATTATAACATAAATACTAGAAAATAAAGTAGAATATTAAATGCATGAAACGCAGGCAGGATTCTTCTTCTTCGAACGCTGTCAGACGTCAATTTGAATTTGTTCGAAGAAAGCAGCTGTCATCCTGAGGCTGTCGACACTGCCATAGAGCTTGTCTAGTGTTGCCACTGGTGATGGCCACATGTGCTTTCTCTGGTCCTCGTACGTCGGGCAATTTTGCAGCAGATGTTCAGCGGTCATTTTCCCTGTACCACAGGTGCATTCGGCAGTGCCACCTATCTTCAGTTTATTGAATAGATGGTACACCAGTCTGTCGTGGCCTGTGCGGAGTCTGAAGACTACGACCTGCTCTCTTCTGTTCAACTGGTAATAAGCATCATTTTTTGTGTAGCCAGTATGTTCTGTTTCCCATTTGGCCATGTATCTGGCCTTAAGAAACCTTTTTCGACTCTTCGTAAGTCACACTAGAATCTGGTTGTGGTAGTCTTGCACCTTCTTTTGCCAGTCTGTCTGCCTCCTCGTTGGCATGCATGATTCAAGCAAGACAGAGGCACAACAGATCACAACTTCAATTTGAGAAACATCTTTGAAGAATGCAGAAAATACCATGCTGCCCTATATACATGCTTCATAGATTACACTAAAACTGTGGACTGTGTACATCATCCGCAACTATGGAAAATAATGAAAACAATCATGGGCTGTGTCCATAGATTACACTAAAACTGTGGACTGTGTACATCATCCGCAACTATGGAAAATAATGAAAACAATCATGGGCCTTGTCCATAGATTACACTAAAACTGTGGACTGTGTACATCATCCGCAACTATGGCAAATAATGAAAACAATCATGGGCCTTGCAACACATGTGATATTAATAGTAGAAATATTTTACAATGGCTAACAAGCCGACGTCAGAATCAACGTAGGCGTCTCAGATTGGTTTGAGATCCCCAAAGGTGTTAGGCAAGGCTGCATCCTTTCGCCCTACTTATTTAACATGTACGGGGAGAATATCATTCGAAAGGTTAAAATAGATTAAAACTATGTGGATTTCGGTCCATTCCAATTGGAGGAAAATAAGATATGCAGATGCCACAGTTACGCTCTCAAACAGCTCCGAGGACGAGGTACAATTATTTACGTCCCTTCAGAAGCACAGGGAAGATCCGAATATTTTTACTGAATTTACAAAAAACCCAAAGGTAAAGCTTATTGGCACACACAGGCCCCAACCTAACATCACTATTGGTAATGAACAAAATGAACACGTGGATTACTTTGGCTCTTTTACAACAAATGATGGAGACTGCGTAAGCGAAATAAGGAGACGATTTTCCATAGCGATACAGAAACTGAACAGTATGAAAAATGCGTGGTACAATACTAACACATAATTAAAATTGAAGATCCTCAGAACACGTGCGTTCCCTGTGGCAATGTACGGATGCGAGATACGCACCATCACCCAGAGGACAGAGCTGTCAAGACAAAATGCTACTGAAGAATCCTCAAAATACCTTGGGTAAAGAGAATAAGACATCAAGCCGTCCTACAGGCTCTGAGTGTCGAAGAGAACTAGCTTATAAACCATATTATGTCTCGGAAATTGAGGTTTCTCGGCATCTGTGCCATGACAGACTGGAAAAAGCAGCTCTGGAGGACATTTTTTTCAGGAACACAAGACAGGCCAATCAAAACGTAGATGGGCACAGACATCAAGGACACCCTAAACACGAACATGGAGCAGGCGAGTAGACTGACTGCTGATCGAGACATCAAGGACACCCTAAACATGAACATGGAGCAGGTGAGTAGACTGACTGCTGATCGAGACATCAAGGACACCCTAAACATGAACATGGAGCAGGCGAGTAGACTGACTGCTGATCGAGTAGACTGACTGCTGATCGAGTAGACTGACTACTGATCGAGGTTCCTATCTAATGGATGTGATGAGAACCACCTTCTGTCAAGGACATGCTACATGATGATATGAAATGAATATATTATAAACGAGGGGCCCTCCGAAAGTGGTGCCTCATAATTTATCCCAGGAAAACAAAAACATTTAAAGAAATCACAATATCACCATTTGATTGAGTAATATCTTGCCTTCAAAAAAACTATTTCAACATAATTACCGCCCTTAGCTAGACATTTTCTCCAACGATGAACAAGAGCATACATGCTGCACTCGTAAATATGTGCACCAGCGCAGGTTACCCACTGTTTCACATCTTCTATGGCGGTGTGTTTGCTAGTAAAATGTTGCCCAAGCCATAGCATGTACCTACGGCAGGTTATGCCCAAGTAGTCTATCTTTCATTGGCCTGAACAGATGGAAGTCTGAAAGAGTCAAATCCGGACTATGCAGTGGGTGTGATAGGACAGTCCAGCCAAGACTGACAATGTACTCAACATCTTCATGCTGATGCATGGTTCATATCCCAAAATGCAGTGCACATCACTTTACCCGCTGAGGGCTGCGTCTTGAACTTTTTCCTCGAAAGTGACTTCACATGTCACTAATCCATGGACTGCTGTTTTGACTCAGCATCTTAGTGGAGCAATACCTCTCATCACAAGTGATGATGCGATCCAGGGAACTGTCACCTTCATCCTCGTAATGGTTCAAGAAGCCATGACAAACTTGCATGCGTACGTAGTCGTGAGACCACCTGGAGCAAACTTCGAGATGTTACAAGGTTGCCATCTTCGTCTCCAACACATTGATGCTGATATCCTAGTCCGTGGACAATTCCCTGGTCGTAATCATTCGATCTGCATATATGAGCTGAGCGAGACGTTCTTCATTTCGTGTAGTGACAGCTGTGCATGGCCGTCCAGAACTAGCGCATCCTTTATGTCGGTTTTGGCCCTATTGAAACGCACAACCCACCCTCTCACTGCTCTAACATCTACTGTTTAGTCTCCGTAAACGTTCAGCAAGCGTCGATGAATATCAATTCGTGAATTTTTTCCACATGGAGGAATGCAATATCGCATATCTGTTTATAACGTACTTCTATGACATACACCATTCTAGCTCTTCCTCCACTGCCATCTGTCAGACGGAAACACATTTTACAGATTTTGGCGGAAAGGTTCAAACTTTACTGTCATACTCCCAATAATCACTTATGACGTTGTGGAACATCATAATAAATTTACAATGGGAGGCATTACTATCGGAGCGCCCTTTGTATATCATTTGTATGCGTTGTTTTGTTGTCACGGTGTTTCTTCTTCTTCATCATCACTGTCTTCATCTTCTTTCTCTGCTTTCTCTGTAGCGTTCGTCCGAACGTTTTATTACGCTGTGACATAATGTTGGTCCTGCACTTCCATTTTCACCGTCACACACCTTTCTGGTTTGCCTTCCTTATTCGGTCCCAATTCTCTCAGTACAGATGCACTGATGGCAACTATTTCCAGAATTGGAAGCGGAATATGGTCTTGGAAAGTTGTGGTTGGCTGACCCTGATGCAAGCATCCAGGTGTGAGGCACTGATTATTGACAGCATGTTGACTCGGTTTTCGACCCATTTTAGAGCGTTTAGAGATGTTGACAATTGATACGTTTCAGCAGATGCTTTTTGACATCTCCTTTCTGTTTCTCTATCAATCCAACCATGTTTCATTCAAATATTTGCCATGTGCTTGAACTTTTCAGCATTATTAAGTCGGATATTTAGTATCTGTAATTACGTTTAGTGGACTTAGCGCACTGCTAATTTTCTTGGTTTCTGTCTACGATGTACACATTTTCATAATTTATGTCTACAATGTACACATATTCATAGTTCATGTCTACAATGTGTACAGTTTAAATTTTCGTTCGCATACTGTGCCAAGTTAATCTCCATCTTTCTATGTATGTAACCTAACTAAACATTCAATTATGAATGTACGAAAATATTGCCTTCATTATCAGTAAGTATCATGCCATGAAACGTTGACGATCGATTCCTTCCACAACTATCTGACCTTTGAGCGTATCACAACTTCCGATCATCTAACTATTCTATGACAGTTCAATTCTATCTCATCCCAGATATTCTTTCTCCATCTCCCTTAACCTATTTTTTCCTTGATCTTTGCCGTTGCCACACGATTACCTGTCCCCATGGAGCAGGTTTCTAACAGCATCCATGCCAAAAAATGTCCTGCAGAGTATACAGCGTTTCACGCGTGATGTTTTCTGGATCTGGCTCCTCAATCAGTTCAAATGTTTAAAATCCTTTTTACTTCCGATTGAAGAATCGGTTATTGATCCAGGGTTTCAAGTATGGACGACTTATAGTTGATATCATCATCAATATACTAATTAAATATTGTGACAATGTGCTCAGGATTACATATCTTTCTATGAACGTTTCTTTATTGTTTGCTTTCGTGTATCACTTTAGATTGGTGAAATTGGTTCATTGATAATATTTGAATGTTTTTAAATATTCCATTGAAGTTGTGTCGATAGTCATGCTCTTCCGAGTATTTAAAATACATTTTGTTAAATTTTCTTTTCTTACTTGTGATTGCATTCTATGTATTTGTTCTTCTACTGTCTTCCCTCATTCCGTCTTCTTTTGCCCTCCATTGTTTGGTCCCCTACTGCCCTCCATTATTTGTTCTCCAACAGTCCTCCTTTATTTTGTCTTATACTGTCCTCCATTATTTGGTCTCCAATTGTCCTCAATTATTTTGTCTTGTACTGTCCTCCATTATTTTGTATTATAATGTCCTCCGTTATTTGGTCCCCTACTGTCCTCCATTATTTTGTCTTGTACTGTCCTCCTTCATTTTGCATTATACTGTCCTCTGTTATTTGGTCCCCTACTGTCCTCCATTATTTTGTCTTGTGCTGTCCTCCATCATTTTGTCCTATACTGCCCTCCATTATTTGGTCCCCTACTGTCTTCCATTATTTTGTTTTGTACTGTCCTCCATCATTTTGCATTGCACTGTCCTCCATTATTTTGTCCTATACTGCCCTCCATTATTTGGTCCCCTACTGTCCTCCATTATTTTGTCTTGTACTGTCCTCCATCATTTTGCATTGCACTGTCCTCCATTATTTTGTCCAATACTGCCCTCCATTATTTGGTCCTCTACTGTCTTCCATTATTTTGTCCTGTACTGTCCTCTATTATTTTGTCCTGTACTGTCCTCCATTTCTTTGTCCTGTACTGTCCTCTATTATTTTGTCCTGTACTGTCCTCCATTTATTTGTCCTGTGCTGTCCTCCATTATTTTGTCCTGTACTGTTCTCCATTATTTGGTCCCCTACTGTCCTCCATTATTTGGTCCTGTACTCCTACATTATTTGGTCCTGTACTGTCCTCCATTATTTTCTCCTGCACCGTCCTCCATTATTTGTCCCCTACTGTCCTTCATTATTTGGTCCCCTACTGTCTTCCATTAGTGTGTCCTGTACTGTCCTCTATTTTTTGTCCTGCACTGTCCTCCATTTCTTTGTCCTGTACTGTCCTCCATTATTTGGTCCTGTACTGTCATCCATTATTTGGTCCTGTACTGTTCTCCATTATTTGGTCCCCTGCTATCCTCCATTATTTTGTCCCCTAATGTCCTCTATGAACAACTTCTTCATTAATCCTCCATTTCATTTTCCTGATTTGTCAGTTTGCTGGTATGGCCTACAATTGTGGTTCTAAACCTTTCCCTTACAGATGATAGCCTATTATATCTTCTGTTGTCGTGGACCATATTGGAAGATAAATAAGTTCTCTGTATGTTTACAGCTGTAAACAATGTCTGCAATTTTAAAATGTTAATAGAAGTGTGTTGTTAGTATACAAGAAAACACAGTAAAATAAAAAACAATTATCTATTACAGTCCAATTTCAATGAAACCTCTACATATGCAACTCACATTAGTTATTTATGTTCATCCCACATCCATATTTACATAATCACGGAAAGTACCATCGTTGTTTAGCAAAAATAACATTTTAAAAAGAGTTTGTAGTGTTTACAGTTTTAGGCGATCTCCACTGAAAGTTAACTTTAAAGTACATAATAGTTATGTATGTATGTATATATATTTGTTTTAACAGTGAGTTTCTTGTTTTTCCGAACCGTTTTTGTTAATCTGCTCATTGTTGTTTACCAGGCCTGTGTCTTCAGCACCCTTCTTTATGGCAGTGAGACAGGGTATACCTACATTCACCAGGTGAGGCGGCTCTACAGCTATCACATGAGGTGCCTTCCCAGAATCTAATGTGCTGGGTGGCAAGACAAGATTACTAACGCAGAGGTGATGGAGAGAACAGGCACAGCCACACTCTTCTCCAAGCTTAGTCTTAGAAGGCTCCGCTGGCTGGAACACACTCAAAGAATGGATGATGGCAGAATGCCAAAATATTTTCTCAATGGGGAATTACAGCCTGGGAAAAGGTCTCGGGGCCGGTCACTACTTCGGTGCAAGGATGTATGCAAGCCGGAAACGCAGGCATCGATTCGGAATCATGGGAACACGATACCATGGATCGTGTTACATGGAAGGACAGAATTAAGCATGGAATACAGTCACATGCTACTGATTGCTGATAGGTTAAATGCTCAACGTGGAAGACGCTTCTATGCTCGGATTGGTTTACCGAGTCACATTCGTTACCGTCTTGGACTGTAGTTACATACCTTTTTTCAAAGAACAATTACTATCGTCTGACAAGACGGAAAGCGTCAATGGTATATACATACACATGTGTTTCTCAATCAGTTTTACCGGTAGTTGACACGCCATGCTCTCTTATGTTTATTTAGACTCTGAGACCTAGAAGATGATCTTACTCCAGTGTCGAAATTGGTTGTAAACTTAACTGTACCTTTGACTTACTTTTATGAAAAGGCTAACACCGCATTTCCTTCGCAGGCCTTGTTATATCGGACTTAGCAGCTGCAACGTATATCCTTAGTTCTGGCTCTACTTTTTTCAACCGGTTTCTTTACTTATGTTTAAGATAACCGAGAGCAGAGAGTAATATTTAATACAAGGCTATCGTTACGAAAGGAATCAATACTTTCAAGGTCCTCTTCGATGTCTCCGCAAAATTTGTTCGTAACTGTGCCCAGACATTTGGAAGGGACTGTTCATTGTAATTGCAGAGAGCATAATCCGTGGATTTTCTGTGAGATTGTTTCCCGATTGCTAATAGCACCTCTCCTACTTCAGTCACATTAACTGAAAACATCTAATCCAGTTTTGTCTTGTATGAGGAACAGGAAAATATTTTCGGAAACTATCTTGCACATCTTTGAAATATCATTTGATAATGATGCATCCTCCTCAGACAACTCTTTGCTAGTAGAATCAAGAATGTTTGTGAGGTTTGAAAATATCTAAATTCTACGATTCTACAGTCAATGAAGCCACGATTCCAACGTTGTAATCATTGTTTCGATCTTTTCTTCAACTTCAAAAACTGTAATTTCTTCTCCTTGAACATTTGAGATCAAGATGCTGAATAGTGCACGAACTGCAGTGGTCAGCTACCCATAGCTGACTGCTAGCGTCAGGGCCAGTGAACAAGAGCTACCAAGACCCTTCTACATCTCCACGCGGTGATTCTAGATAACAGACTGCAGCAGATCAGATTGATAAGAACCGAGGTTGAATAAAAAAGGCTAGCTTGTTACTCAACAATATCTGCTGAAAGCGGATGTGTTAGACCGAAAAGTGCAAATATCGCAGTCAAGATCTAAACTATGACATAAAGCATTCCGTTCTCCGGACAACATCCTGCTACTTGCAAAGACCTTTTAGAGATTGGTAGCGGGAAATTGAGAACGAACGAAGAAGAAGAATACGAAAGGACATTTAAGTTTAGCATATTTAAAAGAGAAAAGATATCTGACGTATATTAAAAGAAAAATCTGCCAACCAATCTCTGATGGGAATTTACTGCTCTGTGAGAACTATTCTTACATCGTCTCTCACATTTCGCAAAACGAGATAAAACAATATAACAACAGTTAATTGTGCTCACTATCTATGTCTTTGCAAAGCTGCTCAGTAAGTCTTGAATTAAGTAATTTTCCTTTCATACAATTACAAAAAATGTTGACTGAATGATTTGCTCGAATCCTCTCAGCAAATAGTGCTCTCCTATGTTTACAGCAGCGACACCAAGTGGTCTTCGGGGGTCTTTGTGTAGAACAAGGACAAGAATAGCACCACTGCCTCACAGAGAGCATGTAGTAAGAGGTGACTAACTGTGTGACATGACATAACACCGACATGGTTAGGTGGTTTGTTTAGAGCAGCATATATGGCGCCTAACAGGCTGCGGGTCTACATTGCTCTAGTAATTGAGACTATGAAGATGAGCTCGCACGTCGGTTAACCACCATCCGTAATCACCAACCTTAATAAACTTTTACTAGTTTTTTTCATGTTTTTTTCTCACCACCATCCGCAAGGATTGTCCCAGCGCAGTGGAGTATTAAGCTGCTCGAGCCTAGCCCGCTAGGCAGGAAATCCTTCTCCCGGATGCATCCAGCTCATACCAGAGATGGGACCTGCACAAGGGCATCTGTCCAGGTCGAATAAGAACTAAGAAGAAGACACAAAGTCACAGATGGTATGCTTTTCTTACTTGCTGCTGCCATTCCAGCAAGCTCTTTAGGAAATGCACGTGCTAATTCTAACACATTTCAACCAATCAGTGTCTTGATCTGTGATAAACTCGTTTTAGCTGTTAAATACTTCTTTAGCGGTAGTGTGCACCAAGGAGGTCATAGAAAATATGTGTCATATCAATCTTTGCACAATAAGGTTGCTTTAGTGCTGTTTTGTTTGCGCTTGCATCTAGTTGCAGAGCAAAATTAGGAGAACATGAGAACTATTTCTGATAGCTGTTCCTTGATAATGCCTGACAAACTGTCGATTCGCTTCTGAACTGTCATTTGACAAAGGTTAAGGAGCGAACCTTCACTTTTCTCTCGTTGAAAGAAGCATGTGATGATGGATGGCAGTCCTGTTCTGATGACTCGTCACCAGCTCTGCCCTCTCAAATCACTACCAGGCAGTCTGTATAATTGACTATTTTCTACTTGTATGAACGTTGTCTAAATTAATTTCTACTATAGTTGTTCCTATTCCTGTTTTTCTATGTGTAGAATATCTGTCTATTTATCTTTTTTATTTTAAATACACAAGCTCATACCATTTCTTCAAGTCTTCGTGAACCGGCTGAGATGACCTCACGGACCCACTGAGATGACCTCATGGACCCGCTGAGATGACCTTATGGACCCGCTGAGATGACCTCATGGGGCCTCTGAGATGACATTGCGGACCCGCTGAGATGACGTCATGGACCCGCTGGGATGATCTCATGGACCCACTGAGATGACCTCGCGGACTCGCTGAGATGACCTCATGGACCCACTGAGATAATCTCGCGGTCCCGCTGAGATGACCTCATGGACCCGCTGAGATGACTTCGCGAACCCCCTGAGATGACCTCGTGGACCTACATGAGCCTGTGATCCCAGTCTAAGAACCGCTGGTCTAGAATATACAGTTATATTAACACAGACTTGACCCACCGCTGGACTAGAATACACAGTTACATTATCACAGACTTGACCCACCGCTTGTCTAGAATCCACAGTTACATTAACACAGACTTGACCCACCACTGGACTAGAATACACAGTTACATTAACACAGACTTGATCTATATTTATCTCTAGGACATATTCATACAGACCTCTATTCCTATACTGCTCATACATGGTCACTCACTTGGTGTTCAGATTCACATGTCAGCTGTTTCGCATCGTCGCTAGGGAGGAAAGAATAGAGACACTACACTTCCGTAAACGTTGACAAACAATGAATAGTTATGGCTCCATAAACCTCATCAAAATATTACCGACACCATCCCTGCCGGGGCATGCCAGCGTGTTTAGCGCAGGTTTTTTGAAAGAGATCGCCTTTAGTGAATGCCCTGTGTGTCCTAAGGATCTTAATTGGAGGACGAAATATCAACTTACTCAATAATGCAAACATTCTTCATCAGAAATGTGAATGTATTCTAGTTTGAGATAGTCGAGTAGCACAGTATTTGTTCCAATTTGTGTTCGAGTTCAATTAACGATAATTCAAGCACTTGTGAGTAACATTATACGTGCTCCCTCCTACAGCCAATTTGGGCCTCCTTGCTAGTTCGGTTGTGGTGTACTGGAAGTAGATATCGATTTCACTGAGCAAATACTGTAACGAGAGCGATAATTTCATTTTTCCCTATGGATGGAAGTAAAAGTAATAATGGAATGATCACCCTTCCAAGGCGAAATTACTTTCCCCTCGAAAACGCCGAGTCCAAAATAATCTCTATCTACGTGCATACATTTGCGTTCCAGTGACCGGCCATTTATGTGAGTACTGTTATTAAATAGGACACCACAGACCAACCAAATATAATATGATATAGTAGACAGCCCACAATTTATTGTTTGTCTACAGAGATCCACATTTGTTCTTTGTGACAGAGAGCTCGCGACTCTGCAATAACTTTAGATTTGGCGTGAATAATCAAGTGTGTGTCGGTGTGTATGTTTGTATGTAATTGTGGATATTTATGATAATTTCTGAACTTTGCCAAACATTCTTTGATTTATTAATTATTTTGGAGTGACGCCACTTTACGTTATGTATTTACCTTATTTCCTCTTTGATATTTTAGTTTTATGTCCAGTCGCTGATAAATACCATTATTGGACGAAAAGTCAGCTCTCACTTGTTGCTGTACTTAATTAAACCATTATGTACATCACTTTTGTGTTTCAGTGATTCTAGTTTAGCTGCAGTTATCCCATATTATATTTAGGATTGGGAAGGAGGGAAAGTGTAGGCTCACAAGTACAACAAATGTTTCAAAACAAACATGTCGGAATAAACTGTGTTTATTCAAGACCTTTGAAGTAAATCGGAATTCAGTGTCAAAGATCTGGCAGGTTCATGAGTAGAGATGTCACTCCTTTACAGCTGTCATCGCATCTGATGTGTGGGCTGAAGACGGTTTGAGAACGTGGAATGCCAGCTTCAACAGTCGGTTCACGGTAACTCGCGACTGTTCTTCAAAGACCAATTATTCTCCAGCTTGTCGCTAAAATGTGCTGCATTCACAAACTCAAACACGATGTCCCCTTTGCATTCATGTTTATGATTTTGGCGCAAAAACAAGCAAAGTCAAACATAGAAGAGAGTCCTAGAAATAGGAAGAAACGAACTAAATGCTAGACAAAAACGTGTCCGTCAATCATTTGACACTTCGTCTTGTAGACGTGTCACCATTCTGACACCTGGGTTAAATAGACAATGTTTAACCTAACCTCCTATGTATGCTGTAATAGTGGTTATAGAGATTTGTGTATGGAGTTACCAACCTCATCATGAAATTCCGTTGTTAGGAAAACGCCACTACAAATACTTGAATACATGTTTCCAGAATATATGCCGAGGTTACTAGTGGTAGGGTGACACGGGACGATCAATCTAGCCATGTCGATCACAGGCGATCAATCCAATCATATCGATCACGGGACGATCAATCCAACCATGTCTATCTCGGGCGATCAATCTTCACTGGGCGATCAATCCAGCCATGTCGATCACGGGCGATCAATCCAATCATATCGATCACGGGACGATCAATCCAGCCATATCGATCACGGGACGATCAATCAAATCATATAGATCACGGGCGATCAATCCACAACTATATCGATCACGGGGCGATCAATCCAACCATATCGATCACGGGACGATCAATCCAACCATATCGATCACGGGACGCTCGATCCAACCATATCGATAATGGGAGATCAATCCAACCATATCGATCACTGGACGATCAATTCAACGATGTCGATGCGTTACTGCGATTTGAAGCACAAGAGTTGAATATATGACCCTGTCTAACGTGTGTGATAACGTCAACAGCAACATAAATAAGCACTCATATTGTTGACAGTGTGAGCGAACGTCTGAACATTAGCACCACGTGATGGAGTGAAACAAGGCTACCATTCAGCCTGGGGAACTGGTTTTTAGACATAGACAGAGTGAGAGGTGGTTCGTACAAGACCTATTTATTTTGCAGCATCAGCTAATAGCACTACGTTTCATTAAAGTGAAACTTAGATCCCCAAGGGATTTATTTTCGGTTTATTATAATAATTTTGTGGCTCCACTTAAACCCCCAAAGGATTTATCTTCGATCTTTTTGATTAATTGTGTGGTTCTAACACATTTTTTTGCGTGAGGACAAAATCTACCAATCACTGTAGCAACTTGTGACACAGCTGTTGATCTTTCCTTACTGGTACACGTGTCTTAATCACATTAAAGAAATTGATGTGGAAAAAAGGGGGGGGGGGGGAGGGGTGATAGCCTAAAGCATATATAAGTTAACCAAACACTGCACATCACGCTGTCTTTTCGCAACACATATATGGATATTGCTCAACAGATGAACGCAAGACCACACATAGTGACCCAACACACCAAGTGACCTATCATAACACCACACGTGACCTCACATAACACTTCAAGTGACCTAACACAACACGACACCTCACATAACACTTCAAGTGACCTAACACAACACGACACCTCACATAACACTTCAAGTGACCTATCACAACACAATGCGTGACCTATCGCAACAAACCAAGTGATTTCTAACAGCACAACAAGCGGTCAAACGACATACGTCTCCCACAAAAGAAGTGTCTTCTCACAACAGAAGTGTCTTCTCACAACAGAAGTGGCTTCTCACAAATAACAAGTGATATCTCACAACAGAAGTGACTTCTCACAAATAACAAGTGATATCTCACAACAGAAGTTGCTTCTCACAAATAACAAGTGATATCTCACAACAGAAGTGGCTTCTCACAAATAACAAGTGATATCTCACAACAGAAGTGGCTTCTCACAAATAACAAGTGATATCACACAACAGAAGTGGCTTCTCACAAATAACAAGTGATATCTCACAACATAAGTGACTTCTCACAAATAACAAGTGATATCTCACAACAGAAGTGACTTCTTACAACAGAAGTGGCTTCTCACAAATAACAAGTGATATCTCACAACAGAAGTGACTTCTCACAAAGAACAAGTGATATCTCACAAGCGAAGTGACTTCTCACAAAGAACAAGTGATATCTCACAACAGAAGTGACTTCTCACAAAGAACAAGTGATATCTCACAACAGACGTGGCTTCTCATAACACAACAAGTGGTCCCTACTCAGCCCCACAATTCAAAGCAAGGTCGCCTTTGAACACACGCGGCTGTAGATTGACAACAACTCGTCATCTGTCGACACGCAACTTGGGAACCACTTGACTGAAATGTGAGGTGAAGAGGTGTTGTGCCGAAGAAGGAATTTTTGGATTCATGAGGTTGAAAAAATAGCGATTATGTAGTAGAACTAATCCTTCTGGGAAATTAAATAGAGGACGGCCCAGACAGACCAGGGAGACACGACAGACATGAGTTGAGAAGGTGTTGTCTTTACTGGGACACGTTTGTGTGAACATTCCCAGAGTGGCACCTGGGACACGCTTGTGTGAAACCTAACAGAGTGGCACCTGGGACACGGTTGTGTGAAACCTAATAGAGTGGCATTGACCACACGGTTGTGAGGAAAATATCAGTGACAATTTTGACATGGCTGTGTGGAAGCTATCATACAGACAGCTATCTGGAAGACACATAACAGAGACACGGCGACTGGAATGCTCGAGTAAGTTAGGAATTGAATGAATATTTGATCGAGGGAACCAATGACTGAATGAATAAATGATCGAGAGAACAAATGACTGAATGAATAAATGATCGAGGGAACCAGTGACTGGATGAATATGTGATTGAGGAAACCAGTGACTAAATGTATCTAGAGAACCGATGATTGAATGAATCAATGAATTTGGGAAGCAGAATTTATTGAGGGAGAGAATAAATTAGGGACTGTGTGATCTAATTAAAGAGGCAATAACTGTGTTTTTATGAGTTAATGAGGGTTACTGAGCGAGTGATTCATTGAATGAGTAGTGACGGATACATACATTGATATGAGGAATGGAATCATGGATCGCAACTTGTATTGACTAAATGAGACGATGAGGACAGGAGTAGTTAAAACAACTAATTCAAGGAAGGAACAAGGAAGTGAAACAATTACATAATTTTTGACTGGTGGAATTTATAAATACATGTTTAACTGAAGGAGTTAATGGGATTATACCTGAGAAAACGGACAAATAATGGATTGAATGGATCCGGCACGAGCAGTAAGGAAATCAACCAGCATATACATTCTTTCACAAATGCAGACACGAACATCACAATTAAGTAATATTACCCTTCCATGTCGCTCTCTCTCTCTCTCTCTTTCTCCCGCTCTCTCCATATGTATCCCTCCCTCTCTATTTCTCCCTCCATATCCATCTCTATTTCTCCCTCCCTCACCCGCTCACTCTGTCTCTCTATTCATTCTCCCTCTATCTATTTCTTCCTCTCTCTCTCTCTAATTCTCAATCCCTACACCGCTCTTGATGTCTCTCTCTCTATTTCTTCCTATCCCTCTCTCTCTGTTTCCAATCACTCTCTCCTTCTCTCTATTTCTCCCTTCATCGCCCGCTCTCTCTCTCTTTATTTCTACATCTTTCTCTCAATTTCTCCCTTCCTCTCCCCCTCTCTCTATTTCTTCCTATCTCTCTCTATTTCTCCCTCCATATCTCCCTCTCTCTCTCTATTTCTTCCTCTCTCTCTTTATTTATTTCTTTCCCTCTCTCCCTCTCTCTCTTTATTTCTTTCTCTCTCTCTATTCCTCCCTCTCTCTCTATTTCTAACTCTCTCTCACTCTCCCTCCCCCTCTCTCTCCCTCTCTCTCTCTCTCACTATCCCAGCTGTAGTCAGGGACGATGACCAGACAGACTGATTCTTGCCATGCAATTTAAGCAGCATGTCCCTTACAGAGCGTGACTTCTCACAGCCATCAACCTATATGGCTGTTAACAGTTTCTGGGCAAGGTTGTCATTACTTATCGTGCGTGGAGGAGCGAATCCATGGAGAAAAAGACAGTGTCCGCCGGGATTCAAACCTGGTTCACTGAGATTGTGAAACGGATATCTGACCCAAAAGTCACTTCTTACATAAAGTTAGTGGAATGTTCACTGAGTTGCGCATTTCATCTCTTCAGTTCTAATCGCATAGATATACAAGGAGAGAGAGAGAGAGAGAGAGAGAGAGAGAGAGAGAGAGAGGGAAACGGACAGATAGGTAAAGAGAGACATATTGAGAGAGAGTCCCGCACATACAAAGCCGGTTTTGTTAGTGACTTTAACAACCAAACAAAAAACATATACCCCTGCGGCCGTCATTGTCACGGAAGATACGGGATAGGAATAAAGACAGTCTGTCTAAGCAGTCGCCATGTAGTGTGCAGTTTTTAATTTGAGCTGCAATAGAAACAGAAGTGTTGAGCTAACCGAGGTTTCGAACCTGTGCACAAATTGGACAGCATGCAGGTATACACATTGCTCCACCACCAATTCCTGTCTAAGGCCCCCCCCCCCCCCTCCTCCGTTAATGTTCCTGACATCTAAAATAGTTCCGACGTGCAAGCTAAAATGAACATTTTGATTTTCAATATAATCTTTGATTTGCAATTCATTCAGATGCGAATAAATTTGCTACCCCTCACCAAATTGATATGACCAGATCTGTTTTGTACATGTTGACCTAGGTGTATCCGACAGATGTTACAATTCACATATTCTTGTCTTGTATTACTGAGCTTGATAGCGGACGCTAGTTATACAACTCTCACCGACGAATGCACCATGTTGTTTATTTGTTTGCACTGAAATACTTGGGCGTAGTCATTTTTTACGTGAAATATACAAGCGTATCATCCTTAGCTCCTTGGTGTCTTAGTAGCTACAGTATTGGTGTTATTGTATCATCTGTAGCTCCTTGGTGTCTGTGTAGCTACAGTATTGATGTCGTTCTATCATATGTAGCTCCTTGGTGTCTGTATAGCTACAGTATTGGTGTTGTTCTATCATCTGTAGCTCCTTGGTGTCTGTGTAGCTACAGTATTGGTGGTGTTGTATCATCTGTAGCTCCTTGGTATCTATGTAGCCACAGTATTTGTATTATTGTATCATCTGTAGCTCCTTGATGTCTGTGTAGCTACAGTATTGGTGTTGTTGTATCATATGTAGCTCATTTGTGTCTGTGTAGCTACAGTACTAATGTTGTATCATCGATAGCAACTTGGTGTCTGTGTAACCACAGTATTGGTGTTGTTCTATCATCTGTAGCGCCTTGGTGTCTGTGTAGCCACAGTATTGGTGTTGTTCTATCATCTATAGCTCCTTGGTGTATGTGTAGCCACAGTATTGGTGTCGTTCTATCATCTGTAGCTCTTTGGTGTCTGTGTAGCTACAGTATTGGTGGTGTTGAGTCCCAATTCTGAGCATGTTTACTCTTTTGTGCGTCCTAAAAAAATCACATTGCTTGGCTGGTTGCAGTAAATTCTATCTCATCCTGAGCGTGTTAATGAAAGAGGACAAAGGTACAGTCTGTTGTGCTATGCTTGGCTTGATCTGCGTATCGCTCACTACTACGTTGAACCTGACTTAGCCAGATCGTCCTGAGACAACCTCTTGTCAGAGAGAACCGCTAGGAAATAAGGTGGGGTCATAGTCAAGATGTTTCCACCTACCCTGTCTAGCATAGCCGGAGCATTTTTGTTTCGCTTGACCGAGACAAAAATAGTCTGATCAGTATGTTTCAATTGACCCTGACTAACATAGTCTTATCAGTATGTTTCACTTGACCCTGACTAACATAGTCTTATCAGTGTGTTTCAATTGACCCTGACTAACATAGTCTAATCAGTATGTTTCACTTGACACTGACTAACATAGTCTTATCAGTGCGTTTCAATTGACCTTGACTAACATAGTCTTATCAGTTTATTTCACTTGACCTTGACTAACATAGTCTTATCAGTATATTTCACTTGACCTTGACTAACATAGTCTAAGCAGTATGTTTCACTTGACCCTGACCAACATAGTCTAATCAATATGTTTCACCTTACTGGACGTGAGTGCCACCAGTGACTGACTGCCTTGAAATGAGAACCATCACAGAAATGTGCTGCCAACGCTGTTAACCACGAAATATACATATTTTGTCCAGTTCATACAATAGGAAGTTAGGCATGGGAGTATACTACCACCTGTACTGACGTAACGTATCACCTTTACTGAAGTAAGACGTTTACTACCACCTTTACTGAAGTAAGACGTTTACTACCACTAACAGACAAAAACTGCTGGACACAGACATAGATGACGACAAACACACACCACGTCTGGAAACAGAGAGAGGAAAGCAAACACGGAAGTTGCTGAACAGTTCTAGATTTTATAGACACTGCAGGAGCACAATTTACATACAGCACTGGAGGTAGCTGTCAAGGCATGATCGCCTACCCCCAAGAAACACGGAGCATAAAGTGGAATGTCCTCTACCCATTCCCATTTATTAGTATCATTATGTGCATGCCGGAGCTACAAAACATGGTCCATTAACGAACGTGGAAATGAAAGGAAGTGACACAGACAGGTGAAAATGAACCGGAACGACAGGAGCAGACACACTAGATGACTTACCGTAAATAGACTTGTCGAAAGATGTAATAATGTCGGAAATCATTTTTTAAATACTAGAAGACTTGTGCAAACAGTTTCTTTAAGTGCTGACATTTCAGTCCACGATTAATCTAGTTACCCCGTCGTGTCCGCCTGTCGGAGGTATTATTGATAGCAAATATTGCCATACACCCAAATGTTTGAGCACGGGTCGAGGTCGAATGCTAAGAACATAGTGCACGTATCTAAATCATAATCATCTTAATCCGTCATTCAATACCGTTTCATTTTCTCGACTGCTTAGATGTTCATCGCTAGAGATAGATATTGTGGGTCTAAGTTGGGTGGAGTGAAATGTGATTTTTCTTGGCTTATTTTGTCAGACATCTTGATTTTAAGTCTTTCCGTAACTGCTCTCGGAACGTCTTCTGTTTGATGGATTGTATTACAGCACATTACATCAAAGAATGTTCAGATGTTCGTACATAAAAGTCTTGTTGTTATATAAGAGGGGTGTCAGGTGTTGTTAAGTAAGAGGGGTGTCAGGTGTTGTTAAGTAAGAGGGGTGTCAGGTGTTGTTAAGTAAAAGGGATGTCAGGTGTTGTTAAGTAAGAGGGGTGTCAGGTGTTGTTAAGTAAGAGGGGTGTCAGGTGTTGTTAAGTAAGAGTGGTGTCAGGTGTTGTTAAGTAAGAGGGGTGTCAGGTGTTGTTAAGTAAGAGTGGTGTCAGGTGTTGTTAAGTAAGAGTGGTGTCAGGTGTTGTTAAATAAGAGGGGTGTCAGGTGTTGTTAAGTAAGAGTGGTGTCAGGTGTTGTTAAGTAAGAGTGGTGTCAGGTGTTGTTAAGTAAGAGGGGTGTCAGGTGTTGTTAAGTAAAAGGGATGTCAGGTGTTGTTAAGTAAGAGGGGTGTCATGTGTTGTTAAGTAAGAGGGGTGTCAGGTGTTGTTAAGTAAGAGTGGTGTCAGGTGTTGTTAAGTAAGAGGGTAGTCAGGTGTTGTTAAGTAAGAGTGGTGTCAGGTGTTGTTAAGTAAGAGTGGTGTCAGGTGTTGTTAAATAAGAGGGGTGTCAGGTGTTGTTAAGTAAGAGTGGTGTCAGACGTTGTTAAGTAAGAGGGGTGTCAGGTGTTGTTAAGTAAGAGGGGTGTCAGACGTTGTTAAGTAAGAGTGGTGTCAGGTGTTGTTAAGTAAAAGTGGTGTCAAGTGCCAGGTACCGATACTTAAAAGAGATGGCGTGACTTCATCAGTCAACTCATACACGAATCTTCACTAACTAACAGAGGACAGTGGCATGACTTCATCAGTCAACTCATACACGAATCTTCACTAACTAACAGAGGACAGTGACATGACTTCATCAGTCAACTCATACACGAATCTTCACACGGACTAACAGAGGACAGTGGCATGACTTCATCAGTCAACTCATACACGAATCTTCACTAACTAACAGAGGACAGTGGCGTGACTTCATCAGTCAACTCATACACGAATCTTCACACGGACTAACAGAGGACAGTGGCATGACTTCACCAGTTAACTCATTCACGAATCTTCACACGGACTAACAGAGGACAGTGGCATGACTTCACCAGTTAACTCATTCACGAATCTTCACACGGACTAACAGAGGACAGTGGCATGACTTCACCAGTTAACTCATTCACGAATCTTCACACGGACTAACAGAGGACAGTGGCATGACTTCATCAGTTAACTCATTCACGAATCCTCACACTAACAGAGAACAGTGGCATGACTTAATCAGTCAACTCATACACCAATCTTCACACGGACTAACAGAGGACAGTGGCATGACTTCATCAGTCAACTCATACACGGATCTTCACACGGACTACATGGTGGTGATGATTAGATATTTCGCAGACGGTATGCACATCATTTGAGCCTGTTACTATTTATATATAAAAATATTTATATTTATTTATAGATTTATAATTAGTTACGTCTAACAACGGTCTCCCACCGGTCAGCTGGAGGCGTGGAGTGAGCTGACTCCGTTCTACATGACTCCGGGAGATATCAGTGTCTCCTTCAGCACTGAACGATGTTTTTGTGAATACAAGCCTCAGCAGTTGGGGATGGTAGTGGTCGATCCCTACAAGCCTCAGCAAATGGGGATGGTAGTGGTCGATCCCTACAAGCCTCAGCAGTTGGGGATGTTAGTGGTCGATCCCTACAAGCCTCAGCAGTTGGGGATGGTAGTGGTCGATCCCTACAAGCCTCAGCAGTTGGGGATGTTAGTGGTCGATCCCTACAAGCCTCAGCAGTTGGGAATGGCAGTGGTCGATCCCTACAAGCCTCAGCAGTTGGGGATGTTAGTGGTCCATCCCTACAAGCCTCAGCAGTTGGGGATGGCAGTGGTCGATCCCTACAAGCCTCAGCAGTTGGGGATGGCAGTGGTCGATCGCTACAAGCCTCAGCAGTTGGGGATGGCAGTGGTCGATCCCTACAAGCCTCAGCAGTTGGGGATGGCAGTGGTCGATCCCTACAAGCCTCAGCAGTTGGGGATGGCAGTGGTCGATCCCTACAAGCCTCAGCAGTTGGGGATGGCAGTGGTCGATCCCTACAAGCCTCAGCAGTTGGGGATGGCAGTGGTCGATCCCTACAAGCCTCAGCAGTTGGGGATGGCAGTGGTCGATTCCTACAAGCCTCAGCAGTTGGGGATGGCCGTGGTCGATCGACGCAACGGGCCTTAGATGCCTAGGATAACATTTTTTGTTTATATTTTCTCTCAAAGTTAATAGCAAGACTGACTAATACCCAGAATGTTAATAGCAAGACTGACTAATACCCAGAATGGTAATAGCAAGACTGACTAATACCCAGAATGTTAATAGCAAGACTGACTAATACCCAGAATGTTAATAGAAACACTGACTAATACCCAGAATGTTAATAGCAAGACTGACTAATACCCAGAATGTTAATAGAAACACTGACTAATACCCAGAATGTTAATAGAAACACTGACTAATACCCAGAATGTTAATAGCAACACTGACTAATACCCAGAATGTTAATAGCAACACTGACTAATACCCAGAATGTTAATAGAAACACTGACTAATACCCAGAATGTTAATAGAAACACTGACTAATACCCAGAATGTTAATAGCAACACTGACTAATATCCAGAATGTTAATAGAAACACTGACTAATACCCAGAATGTTAATAGAAACACTGACTAATACCCAGAATGTTAATAGAAAAACTGACTAATACCCATAATGTTAATAGAAACACTGACTATTACCCAGAATGTTAATAGAAACACTGACTAATACCCAGAATGTTAATAGAAACACTGACTAATACCCAGAATGTTAATAGAAACACTGACTAATACCCAGAATGTTAATAGAAACACTGACTAATACCCAGAATGTTAATAGAAACACTGACTAATACCCAGAATGTTAATAGAAACACTGACTAATACCCAGAATGTTAATAGAAACACTGACTAATACCCAGAATGTTAATAGAAACACTGACTAATACCCAGAATGTTAATAGAAACACTGACTAATACCCAGAATGTTAATAGAAACACTGACTAATACCCAGAATGTTAATAGAAACACTGACTAATACCCAGAATGTTAATAGAAACACGGACTAATACAAAGAATGTTAATAGAAACACTGACTAATACCCAGAATGTTAATAGAAATACTGACTAATACCCAGAATGTTAATAGAAACACTGACTAATACCCAGAATGTTAATAGAAACACTGACTAATACCCAGAATGTTAATAGAAACACTAACTAATACCAAGAATGTTAATAGAAACACTGACTAATACCCAGAATGTTAATAGAAACACTGACTAATACCCAGAATGTTAATAGAAACACTGACTAATACCCAGAATCTTAATAGAAACACTGACTAATACTCAGAATGTTAATAGAAACACTGACTAATACCCAGAATGTTAATAGAAACATTGACTAATACCCAGAATGTTAATAGAAACACTGACTAATACCCATAATGTTAATAGAAACACTGACTAATACCCAGAATGTTAATAGAAACACTGGCCAAATACCCAGAATGTTAATAGAAACACTGACTAATACCCAGAATGTTAATAGAAACACTGACTAATACCCATAATTTTAATAGAAACACTGACTAATACCCATAATGTTAATATAAACACTGACTAATACCCAGAATGTTAATAGAAACACTGACTAATACGCCAGAATGTTAATAGAAACACTGACTAATACCCAGAATGTTAATAGAAACACTGACTAATACCCAGAATGTTAATAGAAACACTGACTAATACCCATAATGTTAATAGAAACACTGACTAATACCCAGAATGTTAATATAAACACTGACTAATACCCAGAATGTTAATAGAAACACTGACTAATACCCAGAATGTTAATAGAAACACTGACTAATACCCAGAATGTTAATAGAAACACTGACTAATACCCAGAATGTTAATAGAAACACTGACTAATACTCAGAATGTTAACAGAAACACTGACTAATACCCAGAATGTTAATAGAAACACTGACTAATACCCGGAATGTTAATAGAAACACTGACTAATACCCAGAATGTTAATAGAAACACTGACTAATACCCAGAATGTTAATAGAAACACTGACTAATACCCAGAATGTTAATAGAAACACTGACTAATACCCAGAATGTTAATAACAACACTGACTAATACCTATAAAGTCTATAGCAACACTGAACAATTCCCGTAAAGTCAATACCAACACTGAATAATGTCGAGACAGTCATTGGTAACTAATAATAATACACAGACAGTCAATGGTAACACAGAATATCACTCAGACAGTCAATGGTAACACATAATAATACCCAGACAGTCAATGGTAACACAGAATAATACCCAGACAGTCAATGGTAACACAGAATAATACCCAGACAGTCAATGGTAACACAGAATATCACTCAGACAGTCAATGGTAACACAGAATAATACCCAGACAGTCAATGGTAACACATATTATCACTCAGACAGTCAATGGTGACACTACACACCACAAGTCAAGCTCGCTGATTATCATGCTATTTTTCATTAGATCAAATGACGTAATGTTGTCTTATATTTTCTATATTTTCAGAATGTTGTCAGAGAGTTTGTCTGAAAGGCCATATTCCGCAAGCAAGCAGTCCACTTGTCTATATTAGTACGAGAGTAACAACGCTTCATTATCAAAACAGCTGCATGCCAGTTCAATGAGATCTGTTTAACCAGTGACTGTTGTTGCCTGGTAGGCGAGCACCAACCTCTCTCTCTATCGTGTTATTGAATCGGTATCAGATAGTTGGAAGACCGCAGAGACGAGCTGTTTAGTCATTGAATCCAGCAATATATTGTGCAGTACTAGATTGCTGTTTTACGTGTACGATCAGTTAGCATAAAGTCACAGCCAATATATTGCTGTTTAACGTGTAAGGTCAGTTAGAGTAAAGTCACAGCCAATATATTGCTGTTTAACGTGTAAGATCAGTTAGAGTAAAGTCACAGCTACTAGCGTGCGAGTATGTGTTTGCAAGCTGGAGACTATTGTATTTCAGTTTATGAACATTATTTCGAATTGAATAAGTTAGAAATATATGGTTTGTTATCGTTTCGGCACAAAGTTGTGACCAGACGTCTGAAAATCTGCAAGGACTAGCAACAAGGGAGCCTGCATCATCCGTGATTACTCTCAGTTAGTTGCTCATCTGAGCGCTAGGTTGTGCTAGCTCGCCTTGTCTATTCTCCTCAGCACGTTGTTGTGCTAGCTCGTCTGGGAGTTGGCTGTTCGCCTCAGCGCGTTGTTGTGCTAGCTTGCTTTAGTGTTGGCTGTTTACCTCACGTTGTTGTGCTAGCTTGCCTTAGTGTTGGCTGTTCACCTGACGTTGTTGTGCTAGCTTGCCTTAGTGTTGGCTGTTCACCTGACGTTGTTGTGCTAGTTGGCCTTAGTGTTGGCTGTTCACCTCACGTTGTTGTGCTAGCTTGCCTTAGTGTTGGCTGTTCACCTCACGTTGTTGTGCTAGCTGGCCTTAGTGTTGGCTGTTCACCTCACGTTGCTGTGCTAGCTTGCCTTAGTGTTGACTGTTCCTCTCACGGTGTTGTGCTAGCTGGCCTTAGTGTTGGCTGCTCACCTCACGGTGTTGTGCTAGCTTGCCTTAGTGTTGGCTGTTCACCTGACGTTGTTTTGCTAGCTTGTCTTAGTGTTGGCTGTTCACCTCAGCGCTTGTGCTAGCTTGAGTTGTTTATTTACCACAGCGCTTGTTGTGCTAGCTCGCCTTGTTTGTTTACCTCAGCACGTTCTTGTGCTACTCGCGTTGTTTGTTTACCTCAGCGCGTGTTGTGCTAGCTCGCCTTGTTTATTTACCTCAGCACGTTATTATGCAAGCTCGCCTTGTTTATTTACAGGGAAAAAAAGATGGAAAAAAACTAGTAAAAGTTGATTAAGGTTGAGCTTAATCAAAATTTAAAAATGGGTATGGTCAGATACCGCACCGAGACGAGAACACAAACAAAACCTACGTTACGACCAATAGGCCTTCATCAGGGACAACAACACTGAACTAACGAATCAACATATAAGAAAAAATGGTCAACTCATCTGTTTCAGGTCGGAGACGCTTTCTGTCTAAGCGACCGGTCGTGCCAAGTACTCGATAGAAACTGAAATAGGAGCGGTCAAACAAAAAGTGGCGGAATATGCCTGATAAGCCAAGCGTGGCCAAATAGTGGTCCAGATAGGAGAACAATGAGAAGGTAATATAAGCCGGGAGAGCGTGATATTGATATAAGAGAGGGGGGAAGAGAACTGATGGAAGAATGGGGGAGGCGGGGGGTGGGGGGGGGAGGAAGACAAATAGATGGGCGCCAGTGTGAGGGTTTAAGAAAAAGTATGGAAGATATTTATACCATGTGGTTGGAGACAGCCCATACTCGAGATAAGTCTGTTCTCAAGGGCGAATCGATGACGATCGTCAGAGAAGCACGAAACTAGACCAGTGACACTGACGTCAGCCATACCCCGGTGCTCAGGACCATTGAAGTGGCTGGCAATTGGGGAACCAGTGCTGTTGCGGATGTCGTTGAGCTGTTGGCGGAAACGCTCCTGTAGTTCCATACCAGTTTCCCCAATGCAAGTCATACCACACTGGCGGCTGATGATGGAATAGATGAGGTTACGAGATTTGCATGTGAACCCCTCTTTGATGAAGAATTCAGCCTTAGGAAAGGTAATGGAGCGAGAAAGGATGACATGACGGCAGGTAACACAGCCACGTGAATTTTTGCACGGCCTGGTACCTGGGAGGCTATGAGGGCTGGGGTGTAGGCGACTACTGACCAGCAAGTCCCTCAGGTTCCTGTCACGCTTGTAGGTGACAAGGGGAGGATCGGGAAAAACTTTGCGAGTGGCAGGATCAGAGTGAAGGATAGGGAGATGGCGGAATAGGATATCCCGGACAGAGACGCTGTGAGGGTGATAGGTGAGGACGAGTTTCACACGGTCAGAGGGAGGACGGCGGGTGGGAGTGAGGGAGTCTTGGCGGGAGATAAGAAGAACCCGCTGAAGAGCGGAGGAGAGAGTGGTCTCAGGGTAGAGTCGCTTGCGGAAGAAGTCAAGCATCTCGTGGGCCCTGAGAAGGAAGTCGTCGTCATCCTGACATAGGCGTCGGAGGCGGAGGAGTTGGGAGAAAGGAAGCGAATCGCGGCAGGATAGGGGATGGGAGGAAGTGTAGAGGAGGTAGTTGTGGGCGTCAGTGGTTTTGTAGTAGACAGTGGTGGAGAGGCCTGAAGGGCAGATAGAGACAGTGATGTCCAGAAAGTGGACAGACGTGAGGGAAATCTCAGACGGGAACTTGATCGAGGGATGGAAGTCGTTGACAAAGTCGATAAAGTTGAGGAGATCCTTCTCCGACATGTCAGTAATACCAATCCCATCGTCGATGTATCGATAATACATCAAAGGAAAGGGGCCCTGGAATTGAAGCCAGATCAAGTGTTCCAGGTGACCCATGAACAGGCATGCGTAGCTGGGGCCCATTCTGGTGCCTATAGCCACACCGCTGATCTGGTCGAAGAACTGGCCATTGAATTCAATGTTAGGCAGCATGTAGAATGAAGGCTAACCCAGACAACTGTCAAAGATACGGAGGTTCGTAGCGCTCTTCGGGAGGAGATGTCGTTTGGTCATATCAAGGATGGTGGTAGAGACCTCCTTGTTAAAACGGACAGTGGCATCATCGGCGCGCGGCTTATAGAAAGAAGGATCAGATAGTTGAAGACTGCCCTCCTGAACATATAAATCCTTGCGCCAAACCACCACTGCTCCCCCCTTTACCTCAGCGCGTGTTGTGCAAGCTCGCCCCGGCTGTTCACTAGAGTACGTAATTGTGCTAGCTCGCCTTGGTTTATCACGCGCACTATTAAAACAACAGGTTTGTTTATAATTAATCTGATATAAACTATTGCTTTAATATTTACTAAATCGCTCCCGTTGTAGTAAAACTAAGACCAGTTGAAACTTCCGTCTTTCAGAGAGCGGTATCAACATTACGTATACAACATATACTGGTAATAATCACTGCTGCTGGCAGAAAATAATAGCAATCATATTTGAAGAGGACATTGCTTATGGATATTACCTTGTTTTTAAATAGTCGTCCCAAGGCGTTATTTTTGCTGGAGTGTCTTCTTCTTCTTCTTCTGCGTACGCAGTCAGACAGTAACCATTATTTTTTCGAAAAAAGCGGCGGTCATCCTGAGGCTCTCGCCACTGCCATAGAGCTTGTCTTGCAGTTCCACTGGTAATGGCCACATCTGCTCTCTCTGATCCTCGTATGTCGGGCAGTTCTGCAGCAGATGTTCAGCGGTCATTTTACCAGTACCGCACGGGCATTCTTCGGTACACCCTATCTTCAATTTGTTGAATAGGTGGTACCTCAGTCTGTTGTGGCCAGTGCGAAGTCTGAAGACAACGACCTGCTCTCTTCGGTTCAACTGGTAATAGGCATCGTTTTTTGGGTAACCAGTATGTTCGGTTTCCCATTTGGTCATGTATCTGGCTTTGATAAGCCGTTTTGACTCTTCGTACGTCATACTGGTATCTGTTTGTGGTAGTCTTGCACCTTCTTTTGCCAGTCTGTCTGCCTCATCGTTGCCTTGGATGTTGCAGTGTGACGGAACCCACTGTACCACTACCCTTTTTGGTGCGGACTGCTGGCACAGTTTGCAGAGTGCTGCTCTTAAGTCATTAAGCTCAGTGTTTTTCTGGCTTTTTAGCGCTGTGACTACGGCGAGAGCATCTGTCAGCAGGACTATATGGCTCTCATTTTCACTGTGTGTCACCATTTCTTCCACTGCCGCCCTCAGTGCCTCTGCCTCCGCTCTGAAATTGCTTGTGTACTTACCAGAAGCGAATGACAGTGTTATTTTTCTGCCATTTGGTAGGTTCAAGAATGCTCCTGCCCCTCCGTTCTGTGTAGTGTTTGTTACAGAACCGTCGGTGTATGCATGGGTCCAGTCCATGCTTGGGTAGCTTTTCGTTATGAAGCTTAGGGTAGTATCTCTCCTTTCTTTTTCAGTCTGGCAGTTTTTGTTTGCAATACCTGGTATATTTTCTACCACCTCTGGAAATATATCCTGCCTCCAGGTAGGTTTTCGTACAGTAGTGATGGGTTTTGGTGTTGTTAGTGCGTTTATGGGATCTTCATGCATCTTTGCTTTGGCTATTTCTGCCAAGTTTCTCTGCTTTAGTTTCCCATTTCCCAAATTGTTTAGTCTCTGGTGCATTGGATGGTCCGTCAGTCTTCGGAGTTTCTCTGACTGCAGCTGGGCTCTGCAGTCTCTTCTATCGGTCATGGATTGCAGTTTTGTAATCTTTTCAAGTTCTACAATTGGCGTTGACTTCATGCCACCTGTTATAATTCTCATGGCTTGGTTTTGAAGTTTGTTAACTTTATCGAAGTTCGCCTTCGCTGCTGTTGTCCATGCCGCAATGCCATACTCGAGAACTGGTCTCACTCTTCCAGTATACAGTTTCTTTAGTATGCCTTCGTCTACTCCCCAGCTTGTGCCAGCAAGTTTCCTCATGATTGCCATTCTTTCTCTGGCTTTCATTCGGTTTCTCTCAATCTGACTTTTCCATGTCATGCGCCGATCAAATGTGACTCCCAGATAGATTGGGTTGTCGTTTGGCTGCAGGATTTTGCCATTTAGACTTAATTTGGTACTTTGGGGTTTTAATGAGAGCGAGAATATTGTGCATGTGGTTTTCTCCTCGTTTATTTTGACCAGCCATGAGTTCGCCCACTCTTCCAGCGATGTTAGGGCCGTCTGCATCCGATTTCTTGCTATGGTGAGATTCTTTTCAGAGGTCCACATAGCCAGATCGTCTGCAAACATTGAGCTGTGGACTCTTCTTGGTATATTCTCTGTAATATCGTTTATATATACCAGGAAGAGTGTGGGTGACAATACTCCCCCTTGGGGTACTCCCTGCTCGAGTGTCACCTTTTTGCTCATCTGCCCTTGTACTTGGACTCTGGCCGTTCTTTGTTTGAGGTAGTGGTTGATCCACTTGTAGCTGGAGTGTCTAAAGTAAGTGCTCACCGGTATGTGTGTGAAAACGTGTCAAGTTTAAGTGTTTGTTATCTTAACCATGAAGGTTGCGATTGTTGTCATAACGAGAAGGGGATTGGATGAGAGGGAGAATGTCTGAAGATTAAATAAATATACTCATTCGATTTAGGAGGTGGATGTCATATTTCGTCTAGCCAACACGGTAATGAAATAATTTCTTTGTAAGTCCTGTCGCAGATAGATATATATCTAGTCCATTAATCATTTGACTAATGTATATATTATAAGCGAGTATAAGTTTCTGCTCATTCTATTGATCACATCTTAAATGAAAATGTGCTACAGAAAGACGATTTTCTTGCGCATATTTCTAAAACATCCGTGTGACGTGTTCCAATATTTGGATTTTAGTCGACATATGTCAACAGTAAACAGGTGTTTCCGTATAACTGAACATAAATAAGTCAATAATAATAACGGCGTTTAACTGGGTTAAAGTTGATGTCTACGTCGTCTCAAGATCCTTGACATAGAAGGTTTAGTAGCTGTATGACACATATATGTTATAGTGAAGCTTAGAGTTACCGATGTGTTTCAAATAGTGTCGAATTATGGTGCCAGTTCCTAGGTGGAAAAGTTTCGTCTGTGCTTTGCTCTAATTACCCCTACATTGTTCAATGGAGTAGCTCCTCTACTGTGCAGATGCACATTCTCAGTGGAGTACTTCCTCTACTGTGCTAACGTGCACGCTTTAAGTGGAGTACTTCCTCTACTGTGCTAACGTGCACGCTTTAAGTGGAGATAGATTGTATTCTGTGCAGTTACACACTATTTGAGTGGATTCCGCTTGTCGTCAGACACCCTGTTGTTAAACTGTGACTCAAGTCGACTATTTGGTGTGCTGGAATAAGATCTCATACATAAAGCCTGGAGTAGACTAGGCTGCCATGTAAGCCTGGAGCAAATCGGAAACCAGAGATGTTTATTCAAGGGAGGAAACTGCTGCCCCACTGCATGTGGTGGATGGAACCTCGTAGATGATTTCACGTCCTGCCATGGAGTACAGCAGTCCGGGCAGTTGCCACTCTTGGATGTTAACCTTTGTAATGTTACTCATGCTTATCGCTAACCTCTGTTCCTTGTCCACAAATGGACAACAACACGAGTTCAGTCATCGCAGACACCACAGAAGGCAAGTTACAGGACGACGCTTCTATGGTGAGTACACTTGTTGTTTGGGAGACTAATATCCCTCCATTTCCTCGCACTGTGTGTACTGCCTCTCATGTTTATAGAACCTGTTACAACCTTTATGTACAGTAGTTTAAAAGTTGATTCGTTCACTTCTTCATTTCACTTTTCCGTACTCGAATATCTGTTTAAAACATACATTTTGTGACAAAACGTAGAACTCACACACCCTCTGCCCAATCATACTAACACAACAGGAATGAGAGTCATCAATTGTATTGGCTTCCAGTATTTCTTTAATGTCTGGGATCTTCCACATTCACTTCAACCTCGTTTTCAAACGCTGTTATCATCTTTTTTCCAGACATCTACATGTCAGTTGTGCGTTATTATAACTTATTTTCATATTTATTTTTGTTCCATTTGCTTAAAGAGTTTGATGAGATGTGAATGACATCTCTCTATTTCCTTATGCATTTTTAACAACAAACTGTAGCATGACTCACCAACAAGCTCTGCTGCAGGTCGGTCCGATACGAATCAGTTGGACTGAATCAAAACGCCAAATCATTGCGATGTTCTCCTGTTCGCTTCTTGTCTTTACCTGATATTTACCTTGTCTTGTTTTGCTTTATTTAGTAGTATATTTGAAAGACAGCGCTGCATTCTGGTAAGAAGACAAGTCCTCAATTCTCTGCTTTCGTCTAGTCATTGACAGATTATCCTGTTTGGTTTACAACAGGTCACACGTCACACACGGGAAGATATCACACCCGCGAAAATGTCACACCGATGAAGATGTCACACAGGGGAAGATGTCACACCCAGGAATAAGTCACACCCACGAAGATGTCACACTCCTGAAGATGTCACACCCGCGAAGATGTCACACCCAGGAATATGTCACACCCACGAAGATGTCACACCCGGGAATATGTCACACTCAGGAGTATGTCACACCAGGGAAGATGTTACACCCAGGAAGATGTCACACCCGGGAAGATGGTACACCCAGGAAGATGTCCCACATGTAAAGTGGTCACACCGGGGAGGATGTCACACATGGGAAGATGTCACACATGGGAAGATGTCACGCTCAGGAAGATGTCACACATGTGAAGATGTAACACATGGGAAGATGTCACAACCAGGAAGATGTCACACCCAGGAAGATGTCCCACCAAGGAAGATGTTCCACCCAGAAATATAGCACACCCAGGAAGATGTCACACATGGGAAGATGTCACACCCAGGAAGATGTCACACCCAGGACGATGTCCCACATGGGAAGATGTCACACCCAGGAAGATGTCACACCCAGGAAGATGTCACACCCAGGAAGATGTCACACCCAGGAAGATGTCACACCCAGGAAGATGTCACACCCAGGACGATGTCCCACATGGGAAGATGTCACACCCAGGAAGATGTCACACCCAGGACGATGTCCCACATGGGAAGATGTCACACCCAGGAAGATGTCACACGAGCGTTGTCTAATGCTTTGGCAGTCCTTCGGAAAACATCAGAGTTTGAAAGTCTAACAGACTTCACGCAAATCTCAGATCATTATTTCATCCATCATGTTTTCCAGTAGTTTTCAAGTCTCCTACTCCAGTGAATCCTTCATTTTCGTTGCACATGTTCTGAAGTATGAAACATTTGTATTGCTGTCACATTATTTATCAACTACATCCACGTGTCTGCCACATAAGGGCGTTTCTCTGACATTGAGGCTTTCAAACTTCACTTGCATTCTGGACAAATTTAACTCCATTACCTTCTTTTTTATTGTAAGATTACTTTCCGGCTTTTTGTTTTGTGTTATTATCGTCCGTCCCGATCACATGAAAAGCCCTTTAAGTTGCAACGTGGACTATGTTACTGTACACATGTTAAAAACCGTCCTAGCCATTATTCGTTGACGATTTACCGTAACTATTGACTCTTGAAATCCTCCAGCCGGAGACCTAATTGGTTTTTATCACGCTACTTCGCCAAGTTCCTGCTAGACCGTATCAACCGATAAAAACGTGGGTGGCACGCTTCCTCGACCTTATTAGACGGAATAATTGACACCGCCATTACCGACCATGTGATAATCTATCATAAACCTACGGCTCGTTTACTATTGGCCGCGGTGGAATGAAATAATTGTGGCGGTGACGATACAAAATTGATGCTTAATTATTATTGAGCGGCTGTAGGTGATAATGTGCGTTCGAGTTTTGTATGTGGCTGCTCTGGTCGCTGCTCTAAATGACGCTGGTTATCCCTGATTCTGCTACTGTGATAAAGTACTTGTTTTGACAACTGTTGTTGATAAAGTATACATATGACTTTATTGATGAGACAAAGTATAGTATTTAATCTATGACTTTATTGATGAGACAAAGTATAGTATTTAATCTTTGACTTTATTGATGAGACAAAGTATAGTATTTAATCTATGACTTTATTTATGAGATAAATTATAGTATTTAATATATGACTTTTTTAATGAGACAAAGTATAGCATTTAATCTATGACTTTTTGATGAGACAAAGTATAGTATTTAATCTGATCTTAATGATGAGATAAAGTATAGTTATAAATATATGACGTTGATGAGACTAAGTATAGCATTTAGTCTGTGACTGTATTGTTGATACAAAGTATAGTATTTAATCTATGACTTTATTGATGAGACAAAGTATAGTATTTAATCTGTGACTTTATTGATGAGACAAAGTATAGTATTTAATCTATGACTTTATTTATGAGATAAATTATAGTATTTAATATATGACTTTTTTAATGAGACAAAGTATAGTATTTAATCTATGAGTTTTTGATGAGACAAAGTCTAGTATTTAATATGATCTTAATGATGAGATAAAGTATAGTATTTAATATATGACGTTGATGAGACAAAGTATAGCATTTAGTCTGTGACTGTATTGTTGATACAAAGTATAGTATTTAATCTATGACGCTATTGATCAGACAAAGTGTAGTATTTAATATGTGACGTTTCTGATCAGATAAATTATCAGATAAACTTATGATTTGTAATATGTCACTGCATTCACTAGATAAAAAATAGGATTTAATATTTCAAGACATTCTCAATTCGTAAAGAATAGAATACTATCCAATATTTATGATGTGTCTGTACATTAATGAGTATGTGTAGAAATGTGAACAAATGTAAATCGATATTCTTGTGCTTCCACACACCTGTCAGTATGTCCATTAACCTGGCAATTTGTTCACACATCTGATGCTATGTCCATTAACCTGGCAATTTGTTCACACATCTGATGCTATGTCCATTAACCTGGCAATTTGTTCACACATCTGATGCTATGTCCATTAACCTGGCAATTTGTTCACACATCTGATGCTATGTCCATTAACCTGGCAATTTGTTCACACATCTGATGCTATGTCCATAAACCTGGCAATTTGTTCACACATCTGATGATATGTCCATTAACCTGGCAATTTGTTCACACATCTGATGCTATGTCCATAAACCTGGCAATTTGTTCACACATCTGATGATATGTCCATAAACCTGGCAATTTGTTCACACATCTGATGCTATGTTCACACACCTGTAAATGTGTTCACACATCTGATGCTATGGCCACACACCTGCAAATTTGTTCACACATCTGATGCTATGGTCACACACCTGTAAGATTGTTTACACAGCTATTAAAAAGTATACACGTCTGTCAGTATGTCTACATGTGTCGGTATGTCTACACGTGTTAGTATATATATATATATATATATATATATATATATATATATATATATATATATATATATATATATATATATACATACATACATACACACATACATACATACATACATACATACATACATATATATATATACATATATTTATATATACATATATACACACATATGTCAGTATATCTACACACCTGTCAGTATATCTACACACCTGGCCTTATGACTCACACCTGTTAAATTGTATTTACCCGTCTGTCAGTATGTTAACCAATCTGTCAGTATGTTTACCCATTTGCCAGTATGTTTACCCATCTGTCAGTATATTTACCCATCTGCCAGTAAGTTTACACATGTGTCAGTTATGTTATACTGTTGTTATCTCATGTTAAGACCTCAAAAAACGGAAGGAGACCCAATAGATTGGCCACATTTGGATACTGTTTTGCTTGTAGCCCTCTGGTTGTGCACACTTCTTGCTATGAATATACACGAATGGCCCAATGTTGGTTTAATTATTCTCGATTTTGATAATAGATGTTGCATATCACCACATTCACATGCGTATTGCCTCGATTTGAAAAGAATAGAACATCCGTAACAAAACAAACACATCACAACAGGCAACTATAGAAGGTTAGTCATGGAACTAGCAACCTCATCATTAAAAACTGCTGTTGAAACTGGTTCTCCAATTTCACTGATACCTTTTTCCCGTAAATAGGTCCAGCTGTTATGGTGGCGTATGCTTCAATCGGTATCGAAAGGCGAATCATCTTTTCATAAGTCCACATTGATGCCCTTTTAGCTGTGATCTGGTGTTCATTCGACAGAGATATCCAGTTAACACATGTTACATTAAATACCGTTCTTAAATTTCCATAAAACTTGGTCAAATTCCCGTATTAATAACAACTTGAAACATGTCTGAAGTACGTGTTAAGTGTAACTTTAGTATATGATTTACCTTCTCATATAGGTTACCGACAAGCTTACATTATTTCATGATCTTCCTGCATATTATCTGACAGCGGACATTCTAGAGAACTCTCGAGGTGGTAGTCAGGCATACTGTGTGGTATGCTAGCATCTAGAATGATAACCAAAACGCAAAGATCGAAAATATTGTACCGAATCATGGCACCACGTGTGTGAAAGAACTAAATGATCGAAACAGTTCCACCGATCGGAAGTCTCGTCGTTTAGAAGATTGGAAGATGGTAGGTGATGACGTCCGTCTCTAGGTGTAAGATACTGTCGTCTGTAAGTGGAAAGTACTGTTGTCTGTAAGTGGAAACTACTGTTGTCTGTAAGTGGAAGCTTCTCCAGTCTGTAATTGGAAGCTACTCAAGTCTGTAACTGGCAGTTACTCCAGTCTGTAAGTGGAAGCTCCTCCAGTCTGTAAGTGGAAGCTACTGTTGTCTGTAAGTGGAAGCTTCTCCAGTCTGTAAGTGGAAGCTATTCCAGTCTGTAAGTGGAAGCTACTCCAGTATGTAAGTGGAAGCTACTCCAATCTGTAAGTGGAAGCTAACCGCCAGCTGTTTGAGTATCCACCGACTCCAAATTGTCCCAGTGGGTGTCGGTAAAGGGGATATGCTGACGGACATGGATTCATATCAACCACTTGTATGCACAACTCCCGACTCTGCCCATATTTAGCCCCAAATCTAGAAGAGTGTGGTATGTCAAGTCTGTTGTTAGTGTCCTGCGTTCCGCGGCCGTACTTGTCTCGGGCACAGGACGACTCCTGTGACGAATATACACAAACGCGCACGGACGGTCTAGAAGAGTAGTTTACATAAGACAATCTCTTTTTTGTAAAAGCATCAGAATAGCAGAAAAGTACAGTGATCGCTTCTCGCAACAAAATCCAGAGTTCGCTCGTCGTTATCAGGACGATCAGTCAACCTATATGTAAATTGGTACATAGCTTACTCCTACAGACAGGCCACGAGAAAGGGAAAAGCATCCCTACGTCGTACAAAGCTGAAACCTAGTACACAAAACTCTTGAACCCTACATCGTAGGCAGCAGTCTCTGCTAGAGGATTAGAAGAAGATAATGTTATCATTGACTAACTCTTGCTGGTGTGTGACGCTGAGCCGGGGGGGGGGGGGGGGGCAGACAGTGGTCAGAGGTCATGTCAGTGAGATGACCTCGGACCACATAATCTATATCTAATACATAATATTAACAACCATTAAGCCGAGTCAACTATTAATATCATCCGCGGATATAGATAGCGGAGTGACAATTCGAGATTCAATCGGGTTCGAGCAGTGGAGAGAACACGTCGACATTAGACGGCAGCGTGCGTAGAGACAAGTCGACAGCATTCTGGTGCGAGCCCCGGAGAGACAAGTCGAATAACGGAAAGACAAGAGGACATATCATTCGGGTGCGATCCACGGAGAGAAGTCGAGATTCATTCAGGTGCGAGCAGCGGAGAGAACAGGAACGTATTGATAACGGTGAAGAGGAAAGGTGATCCCGAGACACACATTCCTGAGTTTAGAGACAAGTTGTGAGAAAGTCGTGAGAAAGAGAGGTTTTGACAAACAATCTTTCACCACGAGAGTTCAGATGTTCAGCAGCATAGCATGGAAATGTAAATATTAATGAAATATTTGTTTCGCACAGCAAGTGGTAGAAACAGATGCAGGAGTGCGTAACGAGGAACACGCACGAGTTAAGACATATTAGATACTACTATTCGCATCGCTTCTGAAATTACCAGCATCTCAAGAAAGAATCCAGCGTCTAGCAGAAGTATTTAAAGAATCCAGCATTTGAGCAGAATTATCTCAAGAATCAGCGTCTTACCAGAATTATCTCAAGAATCAGCGTCTTAGAGAGATAATTGACTATCATAGCGACCCAGCTCTTCAATGGTCACTACAAGCCATCGTCAACAAGGTGAACATGGCCACGGACGAAATCCGCTGGGTTGCAGAACGGACATGAATCTTCCAACCTGTGGCAATCCACATAACGGTTCGTCAACCAAGTTACGATTCGTCTATCAAGTTTCATTTAGTTAAGTTTAGTTTATAATTTCATAAAGCCAGACAGGTTTTATTTTGAGTGAAGATTGAGGAGTCAGTTGTGAACGTGTAGAAATAACGTTTCATTGTTGTGTTTTATTTTCAATTAGTGTCATAGCTAATTTGTTTGATGTAAGAATAAAGTTAGTGCAGACCCCTTGCACAATCTGTAAAGGTAGGTCAGCCAGCTAAAGCTTCTACAGTATTGATACCGTTTTTTAAGAAAAAGTCTTTCAACATTAGTCGACAAGCTGGGTGAGTTTTGATGTTGTTTATTGAGTTGTGTCTCAATATTATGTGACAAGCTGGGTGAGTTTTGACGTGGTTTATTGAGTTGTGTCTCAATATTATGTGACAAGCTGGGTGAGTTTTGATGTTGTTAATTGAGTTATGTCTCAATATTATTTGACAAGCTGGACAAGCCTAGATTGAGCCTGAAATACACGCTTTGATTATGTGTTTAGGACCATATTTAGTTTCAGTACCTCAGATAATGTGTATTCGGCTGGAGAACCAATTCATTTCAGCTGTAAGTAAGTAGCACGTTCTCTGCAGAAAATCGCCTCTCACAACAGCAAACCTATTTGGCTGTTATAACTTTCTTGGCAGGTACGTTAGGCTGTCATTGCTTTCTGTCTGCGGAAGAGCGATCGCACCAGGAAAAAAAACTATGTTTCTGCCAAACTGGATACGGTGTGATTCGAACCTAATGCAGCTGGCTACTAGGCTGAATTCGACCCATCAGCGCAGGTGGTAGTCCCGTGATTGAGAAAATCGGCAATTCAAGCAGAACTGAATTGTCCGGAAGCTGAAAGGAGTATAGATTGAGGGACAGGGAGGGGTAATGGGTAGACTTCGGTTGGGTTCACGGAAATAACTGTAAAAACATCAATAACACATGTCATATAATGACAGTCATGTGACTATGATGGCATATGTAGGAACGTTTATCGGAATTCGGTCCTGCCTTGTCATTTGATGACTTGAGAGATAATAGCGATGTGAAATGTAGTTCTGTACCTGGCAGCGACGTCTAACGCGACAGTAGTTTGACCTACCCACAATAATCAGTCAGATAAGGAAGACAGCACTCACCCACCATGGTGATGGTGGTGGCGTCTTTTACCTGTAGTTAATGTTATTGGTTTGTTGGGAAATATGAAACTGATGAAAAACAAAAGTCAATTAGATTAATGTGCTTTTTTTCATGAAAAAGAACATTCCAAATAATCGACAATATTGTTGATTACATGCATGCGTATATGTCTATGCGCTGCGATTATATTCCTGCGTATGTATATCATTTCTAATCAGAATTTCCCCAGTTGTTAGTTTGTGTTCTCTTTGTGTAGGTCCATATTTTACTGGATCCTCCTCTCCATATATGGAGAGTATTTACAATTGTAAATATAGACCGTGAGGTAATGTTTTCCCATTAATAGCACATATACTAATCAGCACAAATACTAATCAGAACATATACTAATCAGCACATATACTAATCCGCACATATATTAATCAGAAGGTATACTAATCAGCATATATACTAATCAGCACATATACTAATCAGCACATATACTAATCAGCACATATACTAATCAGAAGATATACTAATCAGCATATATACTAATCAGCACATATACTGATCAGCACATATACTAATCAGAATATACTAATCAGCACATATACTAATCAGCACATACTTGTGTATTCTGTTATTGGTCTTGTCATCTATCATACGTAAATGAATGCTTGAGGCATTTTATAGTTTAATTTGGTATTTCCAATTTTACTTTACACACACGATACATTCTTGGATATTTTTGGATATGTATTAAAGTTTTAAATCTGCTATATCATTTAGTAAAATAATCAACCCCGAATTAAGTATTAGTTCACCAAAAGGCAAACCCGGCCTTCACATTAGAACAATCTATTTTGATTTCAAAAACAACAATTCCTTGACACATATATTTGTTCATACAACATTTAACATTTATTTATCTTTTTAACATGTTCAAAAGACGATTCAGTTATTGAAGCTATTTATTGTAGTAGATATTTTCGTTCAGTAAGATGTGTCATATGCGTGGTTTATTATGTTTTGTGTGTGTGTGTGTTTATAGGTATGGAGTTAGTTCGCGATTTCTTGAACAGGCAGTTTGATTTAATTTTGTTTTTGTATTGCCAATAATTGAGAAAAACGTCATGGATTTTTCGCTTAAACCAGTCATTACAAAAATTATATGTTTTTCTTTTGAACTTTAAGTTTCTAAAAGAAAAAAAAAAGATATTTATAAAGAAGTAAAATAATGTGTCTGTGGTGGTTCTCTGTGGATGAATATTATTTCAAGGGTTCCACAAGGGTAAACAAGTTGAGAAACGCTGGTCTATACCGACAAATGATATAGAAATGGGATGATTTACATGACATTGTGGATTGTATCAGCTGGCGCATCCATTATTACTGTTTAATAAATATACGCCATTTTATTAAACATCATTTATGACAATCCAATATACTGTTCTTACATTCTTTGATGTTCCATTTATAAACTCAAGTGTGAGTTGGTAACAACTGGTAGTTTTTGTTTTATTCTTCTGGCTTTCGCTGGTAATAAAATAGTTTTGTTTGGTCTAAAACGTGACGAAATGCAAGATATAAAATATTGGAAAAAGTTAGGACGATTGCATGTCTTATTCACGTAACTGGTTATAAGTGGTCGCTATAACAAAGACACACAAAAAGACACCATGGGACATGTATGTTATAGATAGTCGCTATAGTAGAGACACAGAACAGGACACCGTGCGACAAGCTATGTTCAAGATGGTTTTTCTAGCAGAGACACAGAACAAGACACTGTGCGAGAAGGTATCTAGTTATAGGAGCCATGAGTTGTCAGTAAATGTGTATAACTAATAGCACACGTCACAGAATATAAACTTGGCCATGAGTGTAGAAAGATATTTCATCCACTTGGCCATGAGTGTAGTAGAAAGATGTTTCATCCACATGGCCATGAGTGTAGTAGAAAGATGTTTCATCCACTTCGCATGGATGCAGTAGAAATATGTTTCATCCACTTGGCCATGAGTGTAGTAGAAAGATGTTTCATCCACATGGCCATGAGTGTAGTAGAAAGATGTTTCATCCACTTCGCATGGATGCAGTAGAAATATGTTTCATCCACTTGGCCATGAGTGTAGTAGAAATTGGCCGTGAGTGTAGTAGAAAGATGTTTCATCCACTTCGCCATGAGTGTAGTAGAAAGATGTTTCATCCACTTGGCCAAGAGTGTAGTAGAAAGATGTTTCATCCACTTGGCCATGAGTGTAGTAGAAAGATGTTTCATCCACTTGGCCATGAGTGTAGTAGAAAGATGTTTCATCCACTTGGTCATGGGTGCAGTGGAAAGAAGTTTCATCTATTTCGGCATGAGGTCTTTCGCCCCGACATTTCGTATGTGTCTTCACGGTCTTCGTTAATTATTGTGGACATTCTAAACCATCCACATGTTAATTTTTACATTCAAGACCTTTGGGCTATACAATGTACGAAACGTGTTCAAATGAAACCGAACTTAACTGCACACAGTGAACATACTTACGATGCGCATGATGACATCAATTCTGTTGTAAACAGAACATACCAACCATCAAGTTTGCAAAGTTGTATTATACTCCTTGTCATAGTTTCCTCAGCAGACCGTTGAAAACATGGCGGGTATGATACGGAATCCGTCCAGAGTTGATCATCCAGCGTTGATTCGATTTCTAACAACTAAAGGATGTCGACCAGTTTATGGATGTCGACCAGCTAAAGGATGTCGACCAGGCAGTGTATGGTGACCAGCTAAAGGATGTCGACTAGGCAGTGTATGGTGACCAGCTAAGGATGTCGACTAGGCAGTGTATGGTGACCAGCTAAAGGATGTCGACCAGGCAGTGTATGGTGACCAGCTAAGGATGTCGACTAGGCAGTGTATGGTGACCAGCTAAAGGATGTCGACCAGCTAAAGGATGTCGACTAGGCAGTGTATGGTGACCAGCCAAGGATGTTGACTAGGCAGTGTATGGTGACCAGCTAAAGGATGTCGACCAGGCAGTGTATGGTGTCCAGCTAAGGATGTCGACTAGGCAGTGTATGGTGACCAGCTAAAGGATGTCGACCAGCTAAAGGATGTCGACCAGCTAAAGGATGTCGACTAGGCAGTGTATGGTAACCAGCTAAAGGATGTCGACTAGGCAGTGTATGGTGACCAGCTAAGGATGTCGACTAGGCAGTGTATGGTGACCAGCTAAGGATGTCGACTAGGCAGTTAATGGTGACCAGCTAAAGGATGTCGACCAGCTAAAGGATGTTGACCAGCTAAAGGATGTCGACTAGGCAGTGTATGGTGACCAGTTTAAGGATGTCGAACAGCTAAAGGATGTCGACCAGCTAATGGATGTCGACCAGCTAAAGGATGTCGAACAGCTAAAGGATGTCGACCAGCTAAAGGATGTCGTCCAGCTAAAGGATGTCGACCATCTAAAGGATGTCGACCAGCTAAAGGATGTCGACTAGGCAGTGTATGGTGACCAGCTAAAGGATGTCGACCAGCTAAAGGATGTCGACCAGCTAAAGGATGTCGACCAGCTAAAGGATGTCGACCAGCTAAAGGATGTCGACTAGGCAGTGTATGGTGACCAGCTAAAGGATGTCGACCAGCTAAAGGATGTCGACTAGGCAGTGTATGGAGACCAGCTAAAGGATGTCGACTAGGCAGTGTATGGTGACCAGCTAAAGGATGTCGACTAGGCAGTGTATGGTGACCAGCTAAAGGATGTCGACCAGCTAAAGGATCTCGACCAGGCAGTGTATGGTGACCCGAGTTGCTGCATCAATTTTGGCGATGACATTTTCTGACGCAACAATATGCGCCTGACCTGGTCTAGTAGGATCTTTCGTTAATTCACGTCTTCTTTAAACACCGTTGTCCAGTTCTTCACTGTTGTCTTCGACACAATTTTGTCACCATACAGGGCCTGCATTCTGCGATGAATGTCAACTGGTCGACATCCTTCAGCTGTTAGAAACCAAATCACCGCTCGGTGATCAACTATGGACGGATTCCGTATCACACCCGCCCTGTTTTCAACGGCCTGCTGAGGAAACTGTGAGTCGAAGGATAATGAATTTTGCAAACTTGACGGTTGGTATGTGCTATTTAGATCAGAAGTGACGCCATCATGCACATCGTACGTATGTTCAATTGGTTCAGTTAGCTCCGGTTTCATTTGAACACGTTTCGTACTTTCACGGCATTCCACTTTTGATACGTACATTCGAGACATTCCACATCAGTGACGATTCTTCCACACTATTTCCATTTGTTTCCTTATGATAGCGTTATCACAGTTAATACCTAGGGTCTGTATTAATTAACACAAATGCCTACACACGATTACCCTCATATCCATGAGTTTCTCGAATTTCCGCCCCCCCCCCTCCCCTCTCCCACCACGGCCACCTACATCATCCGTTCTGATCTGCGCTTTCAATAATGGAACTCATGAACTTAATTATATTATTGTATGACGTGGCAACATATGGATATGCTATCAATATTCATGATAACTAGGCAATGCGTCGTATCAGCCGTCCGCCTCTCACGCTAACAATAGATAACAACGGAAGCATTAAGAAATGCAAGGAGTATTAATATTTCATTCTGTTTTGATTTTCACCTGTCCGGCAGAATTTATCTTTCCTGTCTCGAGTGTCTAATATGATAATAAATCGTTGTGTTGTTTGTTATTCTCACCTAGCAAGGGCACTTACTTGTGGTGTGTTGTTTGTTTGTGATGTGCTGCAGCCGCGAGCCGGCTGTGTGCGTTACATGCACGTGAAGTGAACGATCAAAGCAAACAGGACACTGTGACCTCAGCACATACAATGGACCAGGGGTCTCAAATTCGTGGCATGTGAAACAGTTTTCTGCATCGAGCGTGGTAATTTGCGCTTTAGTTGTTGAGAAGGGACAAAATACAGTAAACAATATCAGAGGGCATTATGTACCTGCAGACTGTCGGGTCCAACTATAGTGATAACATGGATTAAATGTGAGGTTATATAATGAGACATGGATTGAATGTGAGTCTATAAAATCAGACATGGATTAAATGAGTATAGAATCATACATGTATTTAATTTGCGTTTTTAGAATCAGACACGGATCGAATGTGAGTTTATATAATCAGACATGGATTGAATGAGTCTATAGAATCAGGCATGGATATGACAATTTAAATTCGTATAATAGATATAAATATTACATGTGAGTTTATAGAATCAAACATGGATATTAAAACAACTGAAAACCCTAATATCAACATGTGTGCACGTGATAGACAATACCAGGAACATGACAGCACATCACGACAAACTTCCCAGAGAGAAACCCATATTAAACAATAATATGAAAACGCGTCATTAACTTCCGAAATGACGTGAAGAAACCGTGAAAGACTTATCTCTTCCAAATAATATTCACCTGTACCGGTTTGCGTCAATACATCGACAACACTCTTTCATCTTTGGTCCTTCTAACCCACCAACACTCTTTCGGTCCATCTAACCCACAAACACGCTCTCATCTTTGGTCCATCTGTAGCAACTCCATCTGGCTGAACTACTGTAGCAGATGGTGCAAGGCGTCTGCACTAACTATATTTCACTTCCAACAAATTAACTATGGCCCTAATTGACATTGAAACACAACAATGAAACTTTAATTCTACACGTTCACAACTGACTCTCCAATGTTCACTCTAAACAAAACATATCTGGATGTAAGGAATATGAACTACATTTAAACTAAAATAAACTTGATATCGAACTACAGCTTGATAGACGAACAGTCACTTGATAAACAAACAGTTACTTGACAGTTGAACTGTAACTTGATAAACGATATGTAATTTAATAGACGAACCGTTATGTAGATTGTCACAGGATGGAAGATTCGTGTCTGTTCTGCAATCTAGATAATCTCATCCGTGGTTCTATTCTCCTCGTCGACGGTGGCTTGTGGTGATCGTTGAAGCGCTGGGCTAGTCAAATATCTCTAGCTAGACGCTGGAATTTTGAGCAATTTCAGTTAGACGCTGGATTCTCATCAGCTATGCAAAAAAATAGTATCTAAGATGACTATTTCGCGCGTGTACCTCATGACGTACTACTATATCTGGTTCTTCTACTTGCTATTGCGAAACATAAATTTCATTACTATTTACCCCTCATTGATACGCTGCTGAACATCTGGACTCTCGTGGTGAAAGTTTGTCTGTCAAAACCTCTCTCTCCCTCCCTCTCTCTGGGCTCCAAAAAATCTATCCGCTTTCTTCTTTCCTCTTTACCGTTATCAAGGCGGTCATGTCCTCTTTGCTCGCTGCCAACTGTGTCGACTTGTTCTCCGCTCGATGCCGACTGATGGCTTGTTCCTCCGCTCGTCACTCTATAATCTCGCGACTTATACATTCGCTCCTCGCCCTGCCAAACTGAATAATGATCCGTGCTCCCCTAGCTAGTTATATCCGCTATTTTTCCCGATCTCGTACCTAGGTTTTCTCCTCGAGCGTTCATAAAAACCAGTTAATAGCATTCGCCACTACCCATCATGCTGTAACGGGCGTCTAGGCGTCTATACGTTATGCAAGGGTACGTTGTTTTTAACATCTGCGTGGCTTGGAAATTAACCCTTGCATTCCAAGCATTTCGTTGTCCAGATTTGAGTACATGTGTACTGGCTAGCTTCGTTCTATAAAATACAACTGCATGCAACTGACTATCAATGCTCCCACCCTTTTTAAATCTAATAAAGCGTGTCTAAAATACTATCACTAATTCATCTACACAGCTAAGATCTGTTACACATCAAACCTACTAACACTCTTTCATCTTTGTGCTATCCAACCCATCAACACTCTGTCATCTTTGGTTCAGCAAACCCATCAACACTCTTTCATCTTTGGTCCGTCCAATCCCCCCCCCCCCCACACACACTCTTTCATCTTTGTTTCAGCCAACCCATCAACACTCTTTCATCTTTGGTCTATCAACCCCCCCCCCCCCAAAAAAAAAAAACAACAAAAAAACAACAACACTCTTTCATCTTTGTTTCAGCCAACCCATCAACATTCTTTCATCTTTGTTTCAGCCAACCCATCAACATTCTTTCATCTTTGGTCCATCCAATTCCCCCCCCCCCACTCTTTCATCTTTGGTTCAGCCAACCCATCAACACTCTTTCATCTTTGGTCTATCAACCCCCCCCCCCCCCCCCCAAAAAAAAAAAAAACAACAACACTCTTTCATCTTTGTTTCAGCCAACCGATCAACATTCTTTCATCTCTGGTTCAGCCAACCCATCAACACTCTTTCATCTTTGGTCCATCCAACCCATCAACCCTCTTTCATCTTTGGTCCATCCAGCCACCCCCTCTTCTCCCCCCCCCCCCCAACACTCTTTCATCTTTGGTTCAGCCAACCCATCAACACTCTTTTATTGAATCATCAAAGTTATCAAGTTGTTAATCTTTACGTTCTTCTGCTGGGCATAGCTGCAGACCGATCACAAAGGGGATGCAACCTAAAGAGCCACCTCAGTCTCAGCGTAAATATGCTCATTCAACACAGAGAAGTCAAATGGCAATGCCTCAAGGATAAGGAAAACCAAAAACCCAGTAGAGAGTTGCATCTCCAAGATCGCATCAAACTATAGTCAGACGAAGCTGGAAAGGTCTAGTTACTTACTCTTCTGCTGGGTTGTGTGATGGACAAATTAGCAAACCAAATATGGTTGTATTCTTTAAGTAAGCATATCGCGTTATATTTGTTCACTTGAGATTGTATTTGTCATCGTTACTTTGTTAGCTGAATTCAAATCGCTCCGCCCAGACAAATTTCCTAAATAACATTTATGAGGCAGAAACAATCCCATCACATAACTTGAAATACTGATATTGAAAAACTACTAAAAAATAAAACCCACAGAATGACAAATTGTGAAGAACGTAGAGCAATCAATGTTATGAGCCATGGATAGAATAATCAATATTATCATCCATGCATAGAATTATCAATATTTTGAGGGCATGAATAGAGAAATAAATTTTATGATCCATGCACAGAATAATCAATATTATGAGCAACGAATAGAACAATCAATATTATGATCCATGCACAGAATAATCAATATTATGAGCCACAGATAGAACAATCAATATTCATGTCACCATATCTTATACTAATCGTCTTCCATCGAGCAAGCACCACATTCAAGCCTGAATTGTCAGAAGAACAAAATGAAGGGTACGAACAAATAATGTACTATATAAACTGCTTTCAGCAACAGAAAGTTGTTTGAGATGTAAAAAAAAAAGTTTACATGTTTCGTGAACAGCATATATACCCTTGACAGAGTTTCAACTATATGCATGATAACAGTCATTAACAAATTGGACATCGATTGCAAATGTCTCATAATCGTAGGAAATCTGAAATGGCAACACAGGGATGCAGCTAGAGGTGCTAACGACTTCAGAATAAACATTGATATTAAAAGAGGCGACAAGACAAGAATGTGTACTTACGGTAGATATGTCTGACATTTACAGTGAGATAGTCAAGCTGAGTTAGAAGACACAAGCAAGAGATTGAGAAGATCGGCCAGCGAAATTATCAGGAGATTAGCGATCGGTGTTAGACTCTGGATATTGCCGGAAATGACAGTGATTTGCAAAAACTGGTTAACACAATTCACAGAGCAGGTCAAGACAAATGAAAGCGTTTAAATATATCTATAACAGAAAAGATGATCATAATACAATGAAATATACTGATTAGATGTGAGCGACGACGACAGAAGGAATTATGTTAACACAGCCACAACAACTGTTTTCAGAGGAGGCATCGTGACAGACAACTCAACAGGTATAACCGGAATAAAGATCACGATAATAATGGCGAATGTTAACTTCCAAACAATATGGAACATACAGACAAACAGGTCCCTGACAATGAAAGGGAGAGAGAGAGAGAGAGAGAGAGAGAGAGAGAGAGAGAGCGAGAGAGAGAGAGTCTTGTAGTGTGTTAAGTGGATCCGGTATTGTTTTATTTAGGTGAGCTCTGCATGATGATTAATGAAACAAATAAGGAAATGACTGGCTACAACATAAGTGTAGGTTATAAAGTGGCACTGCCTATCTTGTGTGGGTCATAAAGTGGCACTGCCCAACTTGTGTGGGTCATAAAGTGGCACTGCCCAACTTGTGTGGGTCATAAAGTGGCACTGCCCAACTTGCGTGGGTCATAAAGTGGCACTGTTCAACTTGTGTGGGTCATAAAGTGGCACTGCCCAACTTGTGTGGGTCATAAAGTGGCCCTGCCCAACTTGTGTGGGTCATAAAGTGGCACTGCCCAACTTGTGTGGGTCATAAAATGGCACTGTCCAACTTGTGTGGGTCATAAAGTGGCACTGTCCAACTCGTGTGGGTCATAAAGTGGCCACTGCCCAACTTGTGTGGGTCATAAAGTGGCACTGCCCAACTTGCAGCCAGGATACGTAACAAGAAAACAATATTAAGAGATGACTGAAAACAAAAAATAAACAGCAGATCTAATTGGATACATTATTATACAAGTAGAACTAGATAATAGATGCACAGGAAGACACAGAAAACAAGGTCTGTAATAGTAGGATGATCTGGATGGACAAGCAGAGATAAACTGACATGATGGCATAGTGATCTAGATGGGCAAACAGAGATAAACTGACATGATGGCATAGTGATCTAGATGGGCAAACAGAGATAAACTGACATGATGGCATAGTGATCTAGATGGGCAAACAGAGATAAACTGACATGATGGCAAAGTGATCTAGATGGGCAAACAGAGATAAACTGACATGATGGCATAGTGATCTAGATGGGAAAACAGAAATAAAATGACACGATGGCATAGTGATCTAGATGGGCAAACAGAGATAAACTGACATGATGGCATAGTGATCTGGATGGGCAAACAGAGATAAACTGACATGATGGCATAGTGATCTAGATGGGCAAACAGAGATAAACTGGCATGATGGCATAGTGATCTAGATGGGCAAACAGAGATAAACTGACATGATGGCATAGTGATCTAGATGGGCAAACATAGATAAACTGACATGATGGCATAGTGATCTAGATGGGCAAACAGAGATAAACTGACATGATGGCATAGTGATCTAGATGGGCAAACTGAGATAAACTGACATGATGGCATGGTGATCTAGATGGGCAAACAGAGATAAACTGACATGATGGCATAGTGATCTAGATGGGCAAACAGAGATAAACTGACATGATTGCATAGTGATCTAGATGGGCAAACAGAGATAAACTGACATGATGGCATAGTAATCTAGATGGACAAACAGAGATAAACTGACATGATGGCATAGTGATCTAGATGGGCAAACTGAGATAAACTGACATGATGGCATGGTGATCTAGATGGGCAAACAGAGATAAACTGACATGATGGCATAGTGATCTAGATGGGCAAACAGAGATAAACTGACATGATGGCATAGTGATCTAGATGGACAAACAGAGATAAACTGACATGATGGCATAGTGATCTAGATGGGCAAACATAGATAAACTGACATGATGGCATGGTGATCTAGATGGGCAAACAGAGAGAATCTGAGATGATGATGACTTGGTGATCTGAATAGGAAAACAGAGATAATCTGAGATGATGGCGTTTTCCAAGAACAGGAGGCTGTAGGAATAATTGATTGTTAACGCAAACCAGCAGGACATTTAGTTATATCAACAGACATGCAAAACCAGACATTTTGGAGAGAACTCTTTGTTACTTACAAGCGTAACTTGTTCTTTTAAATATATATATATATTTATATATATATATATATATAATATATATATATATATATATATATATATATATATATATTTATATATATATATATATTACATATTTACATATATTTAGTTGTAAGATACATTGATCAGTACTTTTACAGAAGGCTTTTCGGCAAATGATGTCAACTAAAAATAAATACTTGTAACAATAACAAATATTTTCTTGGACAAGTGCGAGAATTTGTAAGTCAATAAATTGTCGTCAAGCAACTGCGGTTCTCAACGAGTGTAAGCCTAGTCCTCACTTTGATGGGATTGCAGGGTGAGATGATATCATTGAATAACACAGAGGAAATATTTCTTCAGCTAAACTATTTATCAAACAGCGAGATGTATTACCGATCATTCACAGCTTATGAATTACAATACAGTTAGATGTGCTGCTCCAATGGCGTCCTAAGTTACAAGGATAACACACGGAAGAAGAATTGTGCGTACAATTGTGTGCCAGTAAACGTATCCTAATGCCGCTATTGAGCTGGTTTGAGATCGAGACTCCTGGCCTGGTCTGTAGCAATATCTTGTAGTTATGTTGTTTGCCCTGACGACCCGAAGCCCTGTCGTCACCCATGAATATACGAATATATATGCTCACACAATGTACTCCCAGGTTTGGAATTTGATATAGATAAGGCGGAAAAGGACGTGGTTCAATTAGTGTCGGTCTGCTAGATGATGGCACTGTAATTGATGAATCGGCGATACAGTCTGCACTGTAGCTGAATGGTAGCAGGCGTAGGTTGAGTGTAAATAGACGTCTGTCAGGATAGGGTTATGAGTATGTACAAACAGCGAGCTACATACACCGTCATCTTCCATGCCATGCCCAAACTGATTAAAGAGACGAGCGCTTATGAATCTTCTCAAAATATTTTGATTTTACGTTGTAAAATAAAATATTAAGGTTAAACCATCGCATATTCTTGGTGAATTCTCTTGAATTAAATACAAATATGTTGGTATATTGGATTTCATTAAGGTCGTAATAAAGCGCAAAATACAAAATAACTTGAATCGATGAACAAATTCAGCAATTTTAGCGAATATCTGACGAAAACAGAAAACAGCATGATTTGGCAACGAAAAGCAACTTTTTGAAAAAAACTAACACAGAAGACGTAAAGTAGATAAAGCAAGCAGGTAAACGAGGATGTGTGCTTTTGTCTTATCGTATTTCTCTAAACAGAGAACACATTTTGAAAACCAGAGGTAATGTGCGAGAAATAAACGTTTGCATACATATCGCACATGACTCATCAAATGCTGATGAAAGCAATACATTCAATTCAATATTTAGCGGAAATAATATTGTAGTGACCAATATTACACAATTTGCATCCTAAAGAGCGGAAGCACATTTATGACCATCCTTCTCAGCTCAAAGAGCCAAAACACATTTATAATTACCGTTCTCAGCCCAAAGAGCCAAAACACATTTATGATTACCGTTCTCAGCTCAAAGAGCCAAAACACATTTATGATTACCGTTCTCAGCCCAAAGAGCCAAAACACATTTATGATTACCGTTCTCAGCTCAAAGAGCCAAAACACATTTATGATTACCGTTCTCAGCCCAAAGAGCCAAAACACATTTATGATTACCGTTCTCAGCCCAAAGAGCCAAAACACATTTATGATTACCGTTCTCAGCCCAAAGAGCCAAAACACATTTATGATTACCGTTCTCAGCTCAAAGAGCCAAAACACATTTATAATTACCGGTCTCAGCCCAAAGAGCGGGAACACATTTATGATTACCGGTCTCAGCCCAAAGAGCCAACACACATTTATGATTAACGGTCTCAGCCTAAAGAGCCACACCACATTTATGATTACCGTTCTCAACCTAAAGAGCCAAAACACATTTATGATCACCTTTCACAGCCTGAAGAGCCAAAACACGGTTATGACTACCGTTCCTAGCCTAAAGAGCCAAAGCACATGCATGACTATTTGTCTCAGCCTAAAGAGCCAAAATGCATTCATGACCATCCTTAAGAAACCGAACGAAGATTACAATTAAATGTAGGGAAAATTCGAATAATTGCAAAACTGAAACCCGTGGCCGCTGACCATGACCCTATTCCACCTCAAAGTGGTAACTCTAGAAACCGACTGCAACCATGCCTCCTGGCTAAGAGATAATGGATCGAAGCGGAAGGCAAACCTCTTCCCAAACAACCTTGCCGAAATCGGATGTGTCGGAACGAACGGCACAATAATCGCAGCATCCCTGTAAACTACGAATCAATGTCACAGACGTCCTCTTCAGGGCGAACACAAAGGAATAATACGGAGGAGATAGCGAAACATAAAAGAACTCTAATAATTAGGTGCCAATTACAAGCAAATATAGCACCGATTTGAACAGGACATTTGTACCTCAGGTCGGGCACATGTGGAGGGCCTCAGTAATTGCGCTGTTTCTGCGTTCTATCCTTTCGTGCAGTTCGCTTTTTCTGCGTCGCATCAATGATTCTCAGATCTGCGGTGCTGGCAGTGCGCCAGGATGAGCGGTTCGGAAAAGCAGCTCCAGGAAAAGACATCAATGATGACGCTGTTTGAAGATACTTGCAGAGTATCTGTATCATATCCTCTTTCCACCACTGTCCCACTCCCCGGATGAGTACTTGGAGTATCTGTATCATATCATCTTTCCCCCACTCCCCACTCCCCGGATGAGTACTTGGAGTATCTGTATAATATCCTCTTTCCACCACTCCCCACTCCCCGGATGAGTACTTAGCTGTCATAAGATCACTGAACATGAGCTGCTCCAGTAACATAAGAGAGTCGGAGCTAGCTGTATATGCATCGGTTTGAATGCTCCATACTTAATCAACATTCAAGAAAGCCGCATGCATCAAGTCCTTACAGCGGTCAGATCAAAGCTGTCAAACGTAACAGAATTATGGAGATTTTGTAAGCAATCTGCATGGACAAATATTACGAGAACCGCAAAAGTGTTAGAAATGTTATTGAGGTATTTGTGAAGATGGTCACTACGCAAAAGAAGCAGACTGCACGCTTAATAAAACAACCTTCCTCTATGATTGGCTGTTTTAAGATTCGGATATCCAAAACACGATGCCTATTACCAGTTGAACAGAAGAGAGCAGGTCGTTGTCTTCAGACTTCGCACTGGACACAATAGACTGAGGTACCACCTATTCAACAAATTAAAGATAGGTGGTACCGACGAATTCCCGTGCGGTACCGGTAAAATGACCGCTGAACATCTGCTGCAGAACTGCCCGACATACGAAGATCAGAGAGAGCAGATGTGGCCATCACCAGTGGAACTGCAAGACAAGCTCTATGGCAGTGTCGACAGCCTCAGGATGACCGCCGCTTTTTTCGAAAAAATAATGGTTACTGTCTGACTGCGTACGAAGAAGAAGAAGAAGAAGAAGAAGAAGAATATTCGGAAATTTAGACTGTGACAAGGGACAATTTCTTGTCAACGAGACAGAGCATCACAAATAATGATTTTTGATTGATGTATTATGTGGCGTGCAAGAAAGGGAATAATAGCAGATTGCAATAATTTCACCTAAGTCAGCTGTGAGTAGTGTATCATTGCTTTGTTCATCATAGTATTTCCAAAAACAGGAGTAAATAAACAGAATCAGCAGATAGAGAAGAAGAACAAGAAAAAGAAGAAGTAGAAAAAGAAGTAGAAGAGAAGAAAAAGAAAACAAAGAAGAAGAAGAACAAGAAGAAGAGGAACAAGAAAAAGCTAGATGCTCTTACACCATGGCTTGCGCTCTGCCTAAGTATTTCTCTCCACCTGCTGCACTACATTGTAAACAATCCAGAGTCCACATTGTTGGCTCTTGACCGCTAATGTGTTCCCGTCTGTCTGTCTTTTGTGATTATTCCAACCGGGGTATGGGGCCACATCAACAGTCAGAAACGCAACTTTTCACTGAATTTGGGGTGTTTCACTGAATGATTTGCCAATTTAGGGCCATTTTTTTCACCTTGAATTTCTGCTAATGTATAGTATGTAAGCCATTTTCTGTGATCTTTGAAGGCTCAGGAGGATATATTTGTGCTGTATCAACACTAGGTCATCACTTAGCACTTTGTTGCTGTGGATGAGCTGCGTCACTCAGAATGTTTATGGATCGCCTGTCGAACTCAACATACTGATCAAGGTGGGAACGAGGGGTAATAAAGGGTACGAGAAACAGACTGATCAATGTGGGAACGACCAGTAATCAAGGTTACGAGAAACAGACTGATCAATGTGGGAACGACCAGCAATCAAGGTTACGAGAAACAGACTGATCAATGTGGGAACGACCAGTAATCAAGGCTACGAGAAACAGACTGAGCAATGTGGGAACGACCAGTAATAAAGGTCAAGAAGAACATGTTGATCAAAGTGGGAGCGAGCTACAAGAACACATACTGATCAAGGTGGGAGCGAGCTACAAGAAGACATACTGATCAAGGTGAGAGCGAGCTACAAGAACACATACTGATCAAGATGGAAACGAGCTACAAGAACACATACTGATCAAGCCTTTCACCTCACATTCTGGTTCCCTTTGAGGACAGTACTGTGACCAAACAAGATGGTGATCGATACAGTGTTCATCATAGGGGTAAGCTGACTGGAGAACCACTAATTACACTACAGCCAGATGAACCGTTAGAAACATATATTGTAAAGGTTCAGGCCCAGAACAGAAACAAAACGCAACACGTTACAGTCGCAATGTCTTCGTTGGGGACAACACACACCGAAAACACCTAAAGCACAAAACAATGGGCATGACACCGACACAGACGTGATGTAGCAGTCATGTTCACTAAAGGAGATAACATAATAGTTGTCCATCACAAGTGATGAAGACCATTCTCTTTGTTCAGCCGTGTGGACAGTCGTATCTCTTGCTGTGTCCGCTGAAATGGGTGACTTGCGCGGTGATTTGGATTAAAGTGAGGAAGAAACTGCGCCTTTTGTCAACCTCACTCACAGAGCCTAAGCTACCTTTTGCCAGTGGCAAGACATTCATCGAGACGACTGGAGATAGCATAGGATGCAGATTTTGTCTCAGGGTTAACATCCTTTAGTCAATATGGCTACTCAACATGAGAGGAAGGATTGCCGTCGAAAGAAGTGGTGCATACTTTACAACAGCGTCCAGTACCAGAATGAAGATGGAGGCAGTGACTGTGGCTCTGAGGTGGCCATCTGGAAACTCTTTAATGACGGTGGACAGTTGGCGGATCGCAAGAGAACAGTCAGACGACTATAACTGAGATAATATGTGTGTAGGCAGGACTCTGATTCTCAGTCTGACCTCCTAGGAAAAAACAAAGTTGGAGACCGGTTCAAATGGAGATGTCAACTCATGCGTGGTGGAAAGAAGCTCTTGCTACCCGGAGTAGTGAAACGACAATGCTGCAAAAAGAAAGGAAACCACACAAAAAACAACTCAGAAAGAGAGTTTTGCTTACCGCGCCAAGGTCTTGTCGTTCTCTGATCAGTCATAACTGAAAGACGCTACGACTAATCGTCTAATACTCTCTAACTTTGATTGAGAAGGTGGCTGGTTGTGCCATCAGTTGATAGTAGACATAGGGACCTAGAAATTCCGTGAACTTGGGTCGATCTGCTGTCCTGGCCCTATTGGAGTTTGCGGGAATGAAAGCTGGTATCCTAGCCGCAAGGGCATACTTTGTGAAGATATTGGCATGGATAGAGGAGACGTTTTGAAGTTGGCCAAGGCCCATCTTTTTGTTGAGGACGCTGCATTTGATGGACCGATAAAGCACAGATTGCAAGATTTGGAAATCATAGGCGCGTCTTTCGCAGAGTGGCGTCTGAGAGGACGGAGTGTGTAAAACGATCGAGCTACTTGAACCATTAGTAACTACACTCGTCGTCATTTGCTGAGAGTGACTTAGCACCAATAGATTTGCCCGGAGTGCTATGTCTAGATGTTATTTACACAAATGACTCAATCGATCTATGTTCTATGTTAATGACCCACATTGAATGTTAGAAAAAATGGATATTGGGGGAACAAACATTGAAGACGTATAGGGGAAAATAAAGAGGATAGATGACAGAGCAAACAGTCATGTTGTGGTATTGGTAGGGGCAAATGATATAACGAGAGAATGGTACATACATAATTATTCAAAAATACAAGAGTCTAATGGGAACACTAAAGGAAACAAAGTTCAGATAGGTCACAATGATGGGTCATATTATTTAGATAGTAAGATAATAGATATCAATCTTAGGTTGCAGGTGATATTTGCAGATATGGGTATATCATTTCTTAGAGTAGTGAATGCTTGGAATACATTGCCAGAGGTAGTGAGGTAGGGACAATTAATGCATTTACGAATATATTGTATGCGCATAGCTTTTAGAGGAAGGAAATGTAAATGAAACTGGTTGTATACAGACTACGCAGAGTCTTCTAAACCAGTATAAAGCCGTTAAGTTAAGTTATTATAAATCTATGTATGTCTATTTGTTATTGACACAAATGGCACAATCTATCTCAAACAGTCTTTTGACACAAATGACATAATCCATCTCAAATTGTCTATTAGTGCGTGGGACGTAATCTATCTTAGACAGTCTATTAATACAATATGTCTCAATCAACTAGGATTGATCAGGATGTCTTCTACTTCGTTAATGACGTACCAGACGTTGCTATCCAATCAGGTGCTTTTTACAGTTTAAACCTGGTGATGTAAACTAATCGTTTCACGTCTGACATTTTAAACTTGGCATTCCAAACAAACGTATATCGTCTAAGTTGTCCACCCGTAAACCATTCCAAACAAACGTATATCGTCTAAGTTGTCCACCCGTAAACCATTATTCTCGCTGTTCCATCTCACCGTGTCCCAGCGAAACTAGATTACCGACTTATTCTTCTCCCAAGGGCTGAAAAAGTTCACATTTCGACTGCCTGGATCATGACCCAACTCAAGTAGTTCGAAAACTTTAATCAGACCGAAGCCTCTCTATTTTGGACAAGTCTGTTTAGCAAAAATATTTAAGGCTGTCTCTAGTTTTCTTAAACACTAGTACTTATGTATGCAAATATCTGTGCATTTGTGTGGATGTACTTGTGAAAGATCTATGAAGATGTCTGAAGGGGATTTGCACATGTGTGTGTACACACACACACACATACATACACATATACACGCGCGCACACACACACACACATAAACCTTAATGCGTAAATTCAGGAATATATGAATTGATCCTCGCCGGTCTATTGTGGCTGAAAATCTCCACAAATATGGAGAAGAACAGATCACTTATGGGTTAAGCCGCGAGCAATGACGTTGATTCTTCGACCAAACTAAACCAAACTAAACTAAACTAAACCAAACTAAACCAAACTAAACCAAACTAAACCAAACTAAACCAAACTAAACCAAACTAAATTATGTATGAATGTGGCCAAGAACAGATATACCTCCGACACCTTCCAACGTTCCACGTTTCGACTATTCGATCTTTCGACCCTTTTCAATTGTAACCATAACCAAAAAATTTGACGAGTCGACTGCTCTTTCGATCCAGTCCGACATATTCCCACGACTGAGTCATTCAAACAAATGTCATTTGCCATTTTGCCTGCATCCGCAACTTGGTTAGTGCAGCCAATGGATCAAAGTGTCATTTCAGCATTCAAATCTTTTCTAAGAATGACTTTTCTCGAGGATCAAACTGTTTTAGAGGGTGATTTTCCTGAAGGATCAATGCGAAATGAATTAGCAGATTTCTGGGAATGCTTCGCTATTTTGGACGGCATTAAAACAATTATAGATGCGAGACAGAAATTAAAGAAATGCATTTGAAGTTTTTTTGGAAGAGACGCATTCCCACACTCATTGACTACTTTTGGACATGTTCAGAATCCAGTTGAAGAAACTCATTCACATACTCATGGATTGTTCCTTAATGTTTTCAAGAATCCATGGGAGATAATCATAGACTATTTATGAAGTTTTCCAGGATTCAGTAGAAGAAACTCATTCCCATACTCATGAACTGTTTAGGAAGGTTTCCAGGATTCAGTAGAAGAAACTCACACCAAATGTTGTTGACATGGCAAGAGAATTAGAATTCGAAGAGACGTCTGAATCTGTTGCAAATACTGTTGGGTCGCATGCTGAGGCTCTAACTGAAGATGGCATGTGAAATAAAGAACGCATAAGAGGCATCCCTGAAAGAATATACGTCTCTGCCGTATGACGAAGACACAATAATTATAGAGGTCATCGAACAAATTAAGGATGCATTTGCGTCTTGGAAAAGGATTGATTTTAGTAAAGTCTGAAAAAGTTGAAAAGTAAATAGACTAAACCAAAATGGCGTGTTACACAGAACGTCTTTGAGAAAAACGAAAGACGTCAATGTGAATAACGTCATTGCTTTCCTATATTGTAGTTGTATCAATCAGCTCCCACTAGCGATCAGCTCATGTGGGTTCTAGAAACAAGTCTGGTGAGTCTATCGATGTCCTTTCCACCCCGGTCAGAGACTAGAAGATCAGATACGGTCGGTTCTAGAAACAGGCCTTGTGAGTCTATCGATGTCCTTTCCATCCGGGATAGAAACCAGAAAGTGCCAAGTCTCTCTCTCTATCGTGACATCAATGAGACCTAAAACCGTACGGCAGTGTGCTATGTCGATTGATGAGCTAGCAGTTCCGAGGAGCCATGACGATTTTACCACATCTACCATCAACATACGGGACCTAGAAAGACTTCATACATGTTTCAGTCATGCAATAGAGCGTGAGACAGGATCAGTGCAGTACAACGTCGAGTTGTACATGGCTCACACTTTGAACGTAGACATACATGCCAGAAGCCACATTCACCGTCATCATTAGTCACCCTTAACCCCACCAACCACATATTTAGGGCCATCAGCGGGAACAGCAGCGTGTATGCTCCCCATCAAAATCCACTTCGGTACAAAGAATGAGAATGCTTGAAGTTACCGATGATGTGGCTCAGCCATGCCGTTTCGATATTCATCGATAAATCCAAATATTTAAAGGTAAGATCTCTGTTAATTTTACTGCATTTATGCGTGCTTACCTGTGTGTACCCATGCTTGTATGTATAGTACAACATTGGCAAATGATGTATAGTCAGTTATTTGTGTTTGTCGATGCCCACAATACAATGGCAAGGGGGGACGGCCTGGGCTAGTGGTTAAGTGACACGACTCACAAACCGAAGGTGGGTGGTTCGTTCCCCATCACAGCACCGGTCGTTACCCCGGGGAAGAAAACCCTTAGAAAGTGCAGGAGGAAGCAGACCCTTACATAAAATCTATGCCAAAGTCGGACGAACCGGGCCGTCAGGCGCAAAATAAAAACCGAAGTGCAACACACACCGCTTTGGGGAATAGAGAAATAAGGCGAACACCAAAACAACACACAAAAAAACAAACAAACAACGGCAAGCTAATAACAACATGTAAAACAGACTGGGTCCGCATTTCGCTGGATTATCAGATTTACACATTGCCATTTGATTGTGGTTCCTGTATCTGTCCATATGTTTGTCTGTCTTGCTAATTATCTGTCCATTTATTCCTCCATTAATCTGTAAATTTTCTCCTCTATATTTGCCTATTCTCACCGGTTATAGACGGCATGACAAACCAGGTATATTACCATGCCTACCTGTCATGTCAGTGGTTGAATACATTTAGTTAGTGTTTCATTTGTGAGACGCTCTAGTTAACTTGTGCATATATATTACCAATAGGAGGTAATCCCATCAAATCATAAAGGACACGGTTAAACAACCTCATAAGGCTCAAGTCTTACCCTGGTGTAGTCTCTCAACAGTGATATCTCCATCCGGTAAAGTTATCTCCCCATGACAGTGTTATCTCCCTACGATAAAGTTATCTCCCCAAGTCAGCTATCTCCCTGGGACAGTGGTCTCTGCCTATGACAATGTTAGCACCCCACAGACCGAAATGCTGGCACTGGTGTGGGGGGGGGGGGGGGGGGGGGGGCGTGAGCTAACTTTGACTGTGTCACAGACTGACATGCCTGCACTGGTGTGGGGTGGGGGGGGGGGTAGGTGAGCTAACTTGGACTGTGTCACATACCGACATGCCTGCACTGGTGTGGGGTGGGAGGGGGGGCGTGAGGTAGCTTGGACTGTGTCACATACCAACATGCCTGCACTGGTGTGGGATGGGAGGGGGGGGGGCGTGAGGTAACTTGGACTGTGTCACAGACATTAATGTAACCACGTTACAGTGAGTACATGAGCGTGTGTAACACGCATTAATGTTACCGTGTGACAGTGAGTACACGAGCGTGTGTGACACATTAATGTTACCGTGTGACAGTGGGTATACGGGCGTGTGTGACACATTAATGTTACCATGTGACAGAATACATGAGCGTGTGTGACACATTAATGTCACATTAATTATATAATGTTAAATAATCTGTTGTATTGTGTTTATATTTAATGTTACTTGAATTTGTTTAGAATGAGTGTAGAGTGCGATAGAAAAGAGCAGACCCATTTACCGTGTGCGGCAGAGCTCAATCAAATATATCGTCTCTGGTACACGTGTGTGATACATTAATGTAGCCGTGTGACAGTGGACACACGAGCGTGTGTGATACATTAATGTAGCCGTGTGACAGTGGACACACGAGCGTGTGTGATACATTAATGTAGCCGTGTGACAGTGGACACACGAGCGTGTGTGATACATTAATGTAGCCGTGTGACAGTGGACACACGAGCGTGTGTGATACATTAATGTAGCCGTGTAACAGTCAATACACGAGCGTGTGTGATACATTAATGTAGCCGTGTGACAGTGGACACACGAGCATGTGTGATACATTAATGTAGCAGTGTGACAGTGGACGCAAGAGCGTGTGTGATACATTAATGTAGCCGTGTGACAGTGGATACACGAGCGCGTGTGATACATTAATGAAGCTGTGTGACAGTGGACACACGAGCTGGTGTGATACATTAATGTAGCCATGTGACATTGAGTACACGAGCGTGTGTGATACATTAATGTAGTCATGTGACATTGAGTACACGAGCGTGTGTGTTACATTAATGTAGCCGTGTCACAGTGGAGACACGAGCGTGTGTGATACATTAATGTAGCCGTGTGACAGTGAGTACACTAGCGTATGTGACACCCATTAATGTAGCCATGTGACATTGAGTACACGAGCGTGTGTGACACACATTAATGTAGCCGTGTGACAGTGAGTATACGAGCGTATGTGACACACATTAATGTTAGGAAATAATGTTGAAGCCACAAATATATGCGACGGGCATTAGTCTAGCCACCTGTCCGTGACTGCAAGAGATTGTGGGGCATACATTATTTGAACTACATGACAATGAGTCCGCCAGTCTGGCACACACATTCAATTCACCGTCTGTCCGTGAGACCTTCAACGTGTGTTTGGGACAACAAATTGATTGATTGTTATTATCAGTAAGGTAATCGATCTCCAGATATCCTGAGACAGAGCAAATAGGCCAACTCTGAATCCCTTTACTAGCCAAAATCAACCAGTTCCCACTATTCAGGGCTGTTTTGTCTTTTCTGTCTTAGTCTCGAACTCTTCGCAATGTACCCGGTTTACGGGCCGTATACTCACTTTAACTCTTGCGGTTGTCGTTAAATCAAAGATACGTGTAAGCATTAACTGGACGAGCATACTTATTTTGTGATGGGGAATACATATATCGAGCTCAATGTTGCACTCAGTCTATTGAGTTACACTGAAACTCTAAACTGCAGCTTAGCCTTCACTGATTCCCGTGTTAGGTTATTGTCTAGAGGTTCTCTGGAACTTTAAACTTGTAACACTATCCGCTGATTCCTGTTTTTAATCATCATCTAGAGTCCGTACGATGAGGTTGCCATTGCTTTACCTTTCTCTAACTCGTGTACTTCAATGTAATCAACTATCGTGATCGTGCCAGTCTATCACATGTCTAGCTGTACTGCTACACTGCTTCCCGGTAGTATGTTACATACAAACTTCGTATCCTATCCTTATTCTCCAACTAAATGAAATTCTTCATGCCAGGTTTTCCTTCCAACGTCTGCTCTATGTCTGTCCTACATGTCACATGACACAATTGTACCACGGAGGTAACTGCTGGTAATGCTCTACACTTTGATTGTGATACTCTTGGTGGCGTGCAGTATTTCCGATCCATACATATTTGACATTCATGTTAACCAGCCTATTCTTAGTTTGACGAGGTACACCTGTTGACGGCCATGTTGAACGAGTGCAAGTGAAAACAAATCTGCTATTATTGATGTTGGCCTGAAATCCTGGTTTGGTCCTCAAACTCTGCCAATGTTACTCCTCTAACAGATAAACCTTCTTTGCTAATCTGTGTTCGACATGAAGCATATGACTACCATAGAACAACCGTATAGCTACTAAATAAAAACATAATGGCTACATTATGGCTACCATAAAACAACAATAGGTCTACCAAACAACGTGCATTGGGCTACAATATAACATCTTTAGAGCTATCATAGAACAACTTTGGAGCTACCATATAACAAATTTAGCTCTACCATAGAACAACTTTAGGGCTGCCATAAAACAACTTTAGAGCTACTATAGAACAACTTTAGCCATACCATAAAACAACTTTACGGCTACCATAAAACACATTTACGGTTACTGTGACAGTTCCAGCTGGAGCATTGGCGTTAAGGGCAGGGACGATTGGGCTGTGACTCTGGGAACAAAGGTTGACTGAATGTGTGCTAAGGTCAATCACCGTCTCGACACTAGGTCGACAAAGGAAACGAGGGGTTTAGGTGGAAGACTTTGTCTAGTACAGGGTGGGGGATAGCCGGAGCTGAGGTCGGGGTTTGTAGTTGACCACTCTTGCGTTCCGAATTGGTGTAGATGGAAGTTGGTGACAGTCAAATGCCGCCACGAACGGCTGTGAAATTTAGAGTGGGAGTGATACGTGGATAGTCATAAAATAACAATTAGTTGGAAGTAGTTCCGAATTACAGTGATGGCTAAGTCAGACGACCAATAGAAGACGATTGGACAGCTATGTTGTTGCTTGAGACTATAAAATACCCTGCAAAGATGAACACGGCAGGCTGGATGGGAAGAAAGCTGAGATGCTGTCAGGAGTCTGTGAGTTTACAGGGTGGCTGAACCAGCATACACCTCAATTTTGGCCAGTCGCTGCATAGGTGTTTATGTTGGACACCCTATGAACAGTAAGAGATCTACATGTGTGTCGTACGTGCAGGACACCTAGTGAACGATGCGTGATCTAATTACATGTGAATGTACATATTCTTGTGAATACGTGAAGTGATCTAATTACTTGTGAATGTACAGATCGCCTGATTGTAAATTATATGATTGTATGTAAATGTACAGATTGCCTAAAGACGAGATCTGAATGCGCGTGATATGTGCAGGACACTTTGAGAACGATGTGTGTTATGATTATATAATGCACAGATCGACTGTGTATGTGACCACAAGTGAGTACGTGATCCGACTATAAGTGAACTGATCTGATTATATGTCAATGCACATAACGACTGAGTACGTAATCCGATTGTGAGGACGAGTTTGTGATTGTATGTTGAGTGTGCAGATAAGGAGAGTGCAGCGGCAAAAGCCTAGGTATCATGTCCTTAGAGGAATCATCAATGCTAGTGCTTAAAACCTCCGAAAGTAGTTTAATATTAATATATATATATATATATATATATATATATATATATATATATATATATATATATATAGACACTGGCAGACACTGGTGTTGGGGAGGTAGAGCAGGGACTGATGTTGAGGAATAAGGATTAGGTATTTTGTTGTACTAGACCTCGACCTTTGTTTAGGTGAGATGACCAGTTGACTTTCTCGTTGCCTTCACTTCCCTAGCAATAAGCCACGTACCGATTTACAGCAGTGTCAGCTAGAACATGTCGATAACGACGATCGAACGCAGGACCTTTGTGATAAAACAAGATAGGTCTAACACTCTGCTCAGACACTCCTGCAGCACAATGATAAGTCTACCACTCTGGTGAGACACTCCTGCAGCACAATGATGTCTACCACTCTGGTGAGACACTCCTGCAGCACAATGATAAGTCTACCACTCTGGTGAGACACTCCTGCAGCACAATGATAAGTCTACCACTCTGGTGAGACACTCATGCAGAACAAGGATAAGTCTACCACTCTATTCAGACACTCCTACAGCACAAGGATAAGTCTACCACTCTGCTCAGACACTCCTGCATCACAAAGATAAGTCTACCACTCTGCTCAGACACTCCTGCAGCACAAGGATAAGTCTACCACTCTATTCAGACACTCCTACAGCACAAGGATAAGTCTACCACTCTGCTCAGACACTCCTGCATCACAAGGATAAGTCTACCACTCTGCTGAGACACTCCTGCAGACAAGACACTAATCAATAGATTCACTTAGACGTTCTCGTTGTGTGTGAAGTGCCCCTCATATTCTGATTGCCCTGCAATCCATTGTCTATTTTAAAGTAAGGCTGTCCGTAACTAAAATTGTTAGATCATTAGAAATAATTAGCGTGCACAGAGAGGGACAAACAGACATACAAAGACCGATATAGGTAGACTGACAGATACATTGATTTGATCAGCTAGTTAGAAACAAACTTTTCTTATAAGATAAAGAATAAAAAAGATGAAAAATAAGCTGTCAGTTTAAGAAAATGCTTCGCCTAGGTAACGTTACGTAAATAATGATCACGAGATTGTATATTTGGATTGCTTTGTTCATTGTACAGTTATTAACAGCGTTACTTGGATAAATAAATGCAGAATTTTGAAATATAACTACAGAGTGACGATTACAGTTGCATTATTAGACCAACAGGGGCTTTATAGTAATAATAACAATACTAGTCATAATAGTCGTCCATCGCGAGCTTTGAGGGAAACATCAGTCAGACATGTCGTGTTGGATAAGTCAAATATGTCGTGTTGGATCAGTCAGATATGCCGTGTTGGATCAGGCATGCTGTGTTGGATCAGTTAGACAGGCCGTGTTGGATCAGGCATGCTGTGTTGGATCAGTTAGACATGCCATGTTGGATCAGTCAGACATGTCGTGTTGGATCAGTCAGACATGTCGTGTTGGATCAGTCAGACATGTCGTGTTGGATCAGTCTGACATGTCGTGTTGGATCAGTCTGACATGTCGTGTTGGATCAGTCTGACATGTCGTGTTGGATCAGTCTGACATTTCGTGTTGGATCAGTCAGACATGCCGTGTTGGATCCAGTCATACATGTCGTGTTGGATCAGTCTGACATGTCGTGTTGGATGAGTCAGACAAGTCCTGTTGGATCAGTCAGACATGCAATGTTGGATCAGTCAGACATGTCGTGTTGGATGAGTCAGACAAGTCCTGTTGGATCAGTCAGACATGCCATGTTGGATCAGTCAGACATGTCGTGTTGGATCAGTCAGACATGTCGTGTTGCAGACGTCCGTTGAGTTCGAAGGTGACTGTATAGCCTGGCTCAAAATCTCTTTTCCCAAGTGAAACTTAACAGTTCACTGTTGAACACGTGGGAGTCGGCTGTTTTGGTTGTCCGTACACCATGTTTTTCATGGAGCCTCGGAGATCTAGCGATCATCAGCAATGGAAGTACCTCTGGTGATAGTTCTATACCAAGTCTGCCGGTCCTGTGACAGGAACTTCCAGGAGTTTATTTCGATATAGTTTCAACTATATCAAACTCAAACTGCAATACATCCGGAACGACAGCGCTAGAGCTCACCAAATCCCGAACTAAGAAATATGAAATGGAACTCCCTTCACTCACATCACATATGTCGCGCTATTCCGAAAATAGAAATGTGCTTGCCGTGTGTTGCGCATGCCGGACAATAGATAGACATGTAGAGTGACGTCTACCAGCTCTCTCTAACACCAAGGTAAAAAAGCACACAACAGACTGGTCAGCACTTTGTCGCGTTAGACTTAAGCTCACAAGCAAGATTGATCTCTTCAATCCCACACTCTGCCGAGCAGCATCCCACTAGCAAGAAATGCCTTTGAGATTATGATGTTGATCTAAGAGTCAACTATAGTTTCATGGCACTAGAACTTCACTTAATATCCGTTCAGAATACTTATTATTTTGTGACATCTCATGGAATTAGTAATTGTATCACATATCGTACGTCCTTCATATAAGAAGCATGAAACGGGGACATTGATACTAGTATAGTGTGATGTGGATATGTAATTCTTCTGTCATTCGGAAAATTACTTGGTCTAGAATATGCTCGTGCTTAAAGTGATAACTTTGGTGCTGCACAATGTTACACGGTATGTGATATCAACGTGCACGTACGCCACTGTACAGTTGATAGAGTTTTCGTCCAGTTTCCTCTATGTAAATTGGTTTCAGCTACCAATTAATTAACCATACTCGTGTTGTTTACTGACTTAACAAGTGCTGCTAGACATGGACCCCGACCAATTCATGAAATGAGAGCTTAAAACGCTAAGACATACATGAACCCTGAACAAGACACTACATGAGAGCTTAATGCTCTAAGGCAGACATGGACCCCGACCAATGCACGAAATGAGAGCTTAAAACGCTAAGACATACATGAACCCTGAACAAGACACAACATGAGAGCTTAATGATCTAAGGCGGACATGGACCCCGACCAATGCACGGAATGAGAGCTTAAAACGCTAAGACATACATGAACCGTGAACAAGACACTACATGAGAGATTAATGGTCTAAGTCAGACATGGACCTTGAACATGACACTAGACAGGAGCTTAAAGTACTAAGGCAGACATGGACCTTGAACATGACACTACAGAGGAGCTTAAAGTACTAAGGCAGACATCGACCCTGATCAAGGCACTACATTAGAGCTTAAAGGACTAAGGCAGACATCGACCCTGATCAAGGCACTACATTAGAGCTTAAAGTACTAAGGCAGACATCGACCCTGATCAAGACACTGCATTAGAGCTTAAAGTACTAAGGCAGACATGGACCTTGAACATGACACTACATAGGAGCTTAAAGGACTAAAGCAAGCATAGACCCTTACCACGACACGCAAAGGTAACAAAACACCACAAGAAAAGACAGACATGTCATTAAATGCGCTGGTTTTGTGACATGAATACCTATAGATATACCATATACTCAAGCCTGTAACACAAAAACAGCAAGACTTTAGATAGGTTGTGATAATCAAGAAAATTATTGATTGATGATGTTCAAGCACCACTACTGAGGTATGAATTGAAAATGCAATCGGTGAACCACAAGAATGAAGGTTACGCCTAGGCAGAGCGACACAGATGGGCACAATCAGATGATAGAGATGATGATGGTGTTATAAGGTGTGTAAGTCTTAGCTTTAGCTGTAGACAAAGTTGTACAGTGTGGCAGAGGCCCCATTCTTTTTTACACACGCACAAAACACAGACATACAAACAGTATACCCACATAGGCATACACATATATACACACACACACATAGTCATACACACACAGATACACACACATACACACAGACACACACATAAATACCGACACATAAAGAAACACGCAGACACACATATATAGACACAAATAGACACACACAGAAACAGACACCCACACCTACACACAGATATATACACACAGAGAGACACATAAACACACACAGACACACACACATATTTACCCATAGATAAACACACACACACACACAAACATACACACACACACAGAGACACATAAACGAACACACACATATATGCACATATACGCACACAGACACACACACATACGCACACAGACACACACACATACACATCCCCACGCATATACCCACATACATATACAAACAGATACATACGGGCTCGGAGAGATAGACACACATACATACATATAAAGACACATACAGACATACATACATGTATAGATACACACAGACACAGCGTCACTGGCACACATACACACAGACACATGCACACACATAGACACATGCACACCCCCAGACACACATACACAGAGTTACTGACACACACACACACACACAGACACATGCACGCACATAGACACATGCACACCCCCAGACACACATACACAGAGTTACTGACACACACACACAGACACATGCACACACATAGACACATGCACACCCCCAGACACACATACACAGAGTTACTGACACATACACACACAGACACATGCACACACATAGACACATGCACACCCCCAGACACACATACACAGAGTTACTGACACACATAGACACATGCACACCCCCAGACACACATACACAGAGTTACTGACACACACACACACACACTGACACATGCACGCACATAGACACATGCACACCCCCAGACACACATACACAGAGTTACTGACACACATAGACACATGCACACCCCCAGACACACATACACAAAGTTACTGACACACACACACATACACATGCACACACATAGACACATACACACCCCCATACACACATACACAGAGTTACTGACACACACACACACACAGACACATGCACACACATAGACACACATACACACCCCCATACACACATACACAGAGTTACTGACACACACACACACACACAGACACATGCACATACATAGACACATGCACACCCCCAGACACACATACACACAGGTACATGTACACACATATACACACATACGCGCACAGACACGACTACACACAGACACAGACAAACAATCACTTTAGGGACGGTCAGCGTGCAAGCCCATGGCGGTGTTTGGTTGTGAAGATCCCTTGGGTCAGGGTTCGTGATGATTCTTCACGCGCGTCTTCTACCAGAGGAAGTGTCCTAACAGGCCGTCTACTACCAGAGAAAGTGCCCTAACATTGAAGGCAATTAGCTATACAACTCACAGCATTTTGTCCGGGGGCAGATAGAGGAGAGAACCGCCTGTCGGTACATAGTGAGGTCTACAAGTCCACGTCATAGAACGTGCATGGCTTCCTCAACAGTGAAGACAAGAAGCAATAAAATGGTACCCATTTGTCTGTCGACCACTTTGTCATTCTGTCTGGTGTTTCCGATTGTTCAGACTTTTGGGACTACTTTCATTTTTTGGCTAATTTTGTCAGCTGGAAAATGCGCACTGAAATCTGGCACGGCAGAAGTGTTCCAGATTGTTACCGCCCCATTAAGTTCTAGAATGAACTCTTCGAGCGCTTCCTCTGTGAACTCCGGACAGTGTTATTTTAAAATGTCTGCCCAAGAGTTAGTTGCCCCTTATCGTGACTGGCATAGGCGATCATGGCTCAGCAACTTGATGTTCGTAGATGTAGTTAGGACTCTCTTCCAGGCCATGATTTTCACAAATGTCCTCTTCACGACATACCCAACCCCTTTTTCTAGTATTCAAATCTCAGTTATCTTAAATCATACCCTGGAATACGTTGGAATGCGTATACTAATATGTTCATGTGTGTTGGCTTCACTTAGAAGGTCGACTGTAATCACTTTATTTGTTCGTGGGACTCTTAAAATTCTTGTTTGAAATTACATTTGCCTGATACATAGTGATTTTCTTGTCTGTTCGTTTGTGTATTGAATTTGTTATCAATTGGTTTTCATGTTACAGAAGTGACCTAATCTTACACAGCAGAGCACTCTTTCATGCTCCCATCTGACAAAGACTTGGTCTACCGAATGCCTCTCATCTGGAACGCAATTTTTACCTACTCTATTCTATACATTCTTAACTGCCTCTTGTATTCGATGTAAGAAGAGCGCCTATGTATTGCAGATTTTGGACCTGTTTTTGGATATAAAATTAATACGCGAATAGGAAGCAATTTGTGAGTTGTAGTTTTGTTCTTTATTTAAATACGTTTAAGATAGTTTATCTGTTGAATTCATTTCTTTGTTCTCTTGTGAGATGTAAGCCTAACACGATAGACGAAATATGCATTAACGTAATGTAAATTTATAAGTATGTGTGTTTGTGACTATTTGTCTAGTCAACATCAGATATTGATAGGTCATGCATATTCATTTATGACTATTTGTTTGGTCAGCATCAGAGATTGGTAGGTCATGTATGTCCGTTTGTGACTATTTGTCTAGTCACCGTCAGATTCTGTTAGGTCATGTCAGTGTAGTTGTGTCTATTTGTCTAGTTAACATCAGAGATTGGTAGGTCATATCCGTTTGTTAGTCTGCGTGTATCTATGTGTGTGACTATTCGTTTATTCGCGGTGTAAAGATATTAGTAAATGTTCGATACATAGCCAGAACACACATTGAACAGTCAGCATGAAACGAGAGAAGTTAACCAAGTCTCGCCGGAGTACATGAACAAGAACAGATCATATAGATAAGGTCATCAAATGGGGTAACTCAGTACCGCCTCGAACGAAGAGTTGTTGTACTTGGTAATTGTATTTTTCGTCATAACGTTAATGTACTCTTAGTAAAAGTTCAATCTTGGAATGTAGAAATTCTGTACTGGAAAAAAAGCCCATTTTATCTCTTCCCTGTACGCCCTATCGCAATCTGTTTGTGTCTATCGTCGCACCGAGCATTCAATTTGATTCATGTTTTCCAGTTCTTACCTAGTGATAATTGTTTCCCGTTCGAAGTGTTGTTGGTTTATGATTAAAATTGCTGCCATATCGTGTAACATAGACGACCTAACCGTAGATATAAAAACGGTTGGAAGTGTTGACCGACGAGATGTAAGAAAGCGCCACATAACCTTAAGTTTGACAGAAAAGCCAGACAACAACATAAATAAACGCGCGTGCTGTTTTACAATCGCGTGTTCACAAGTTATGATTTTCGTCGGAAGTCTGTTCTGTGATCTTCGAATGATCAAACATCATGAAAGTGGATATTATTTGAACAAAACAAACACCGGACATCTGATTTATTTGCTCTGCACGGTTTGTACCCCATGCTAGGGTTAGGTTGAACGGCCTGCGCTGAATGGTGCCTGTTTCTCGCGTCAAATATATCTTGTTCTATGTTGCCCTTACTAAACCTGGTGCAGCGTAGCCAGACACCTGGCAATCCATTAATGGAAGCTATATTAGTTGCAGTAAGCCATATTTGTTGCAGTAAGCCATATTTGTTGCAGTAAGCCAAATATGTGTTGCAGTAAGCCAAATATGTGTTCTTGAAAAACCAAACCAAAATAGCGTGATGAATGGTAATTTGAGTCTGGTCAGAATGGCCTATACATACCTGAAGCAGAAAATTGCTTTTTGCAGATCGGAAACGCCAATAAGAAGTGATTATGTGATAAATTGCTATTACATGTTCAGCGCTTGCCCGGCTAATGGATAACATGTTGCAGAACCTCTGAATCTATTTTGTATGTGGGAGGAAGGCACGAGAAAACTCAACATTCTAAAAACAAAAACAAAAGCTAGCATTTCAGGCTAGGTGATACATTTGGTCCAGACTTTCATAATAAAGCCAATAGGCCTAATTTTGCCCGTCTGATTCCCAGCACCTGTCTTTATAGTTATGTCTCTGCTAATATCATATATTTTTTCTAATGTAATTTTAAATCTCTGTGTCATTATCTCTCTTTCACATTCTCGCTTTCTCATTCTCTCTTTTTCATTTTCTTTTTTGTCCTGCTACGCACGTCAAAAACATCTTATTTCTTCACTCTTTTAACTCCAAAAAGAATCTACTCATTCTCACCCCGAACCACCCATCGCAAATACCCCCCCCCCCCCCCCCCTAATATAGGAGAAGCGCTTCTGAAGAGGTTGAAGAGAACATATAATATAACATCTTCTGGAGGTGTACCTGTCCAGGAATAATATCACGTGTATGTGTGGGTGAGACTGTTATGTGTTAGTGGGACTGTTATGTGTTAGTGGGACTGTTATGTGTTAGTGGGACTGTTAAGTGTTAGTGGGACTGTTATGTGTTAGTGGGACTGTTATGTGTTAGTGGGACTGTTATGTGTTAGTGGGACTGTTATGTGTTAGTGGGACTGTTAAGTGTTAGTGGGACTGTTATGTGTTAGTGGGACTGTTATGTGTTAGTGGGACTGTTATGTGTGTGTGTCTATTATAAGTGGTTTATCTCTTATATGTAAGCATGAATTGTATGTATGGGTGTTTATATTATGTCTCTTTATGTCTGTTATATGTGAGTGTTTATAGTGCGTATGTTGTGTGCAGGTGTGTTTGGATGGTGTTGTTGTTGTCAATGACCACATTGAGTAATTTACTCTTGTGTGCTCCCTGAAATGGGCATTAACTTGTGTGTTACATTTGCTTTTCACACATGTCGAGCGTGCTGATGAATGTAGACCGGGGTTCTCCAGGCGGTTCTGCTATGCTTGACTTTTCGTGTCGCTCCCTACTACGGAAATTACGTCGATCCCTCCTTCTTCCCCTTTCATTAGCCGGGCTGCCAATAAGAACAGCAGGTTTCCAGGTAGTACAACGAAGAAGTCACGTGGGTGTCTTGGTCAGTATATTTTGCCTGACTGTGCAAATAGTTCGTTCCAAAATTGTTAAACACATTCTCGCTTAATGTTCTCAAAACTTCCATACTTATAACAGGCATTTTGTTGTTGCAAGGAATAATGTATTTCCAGAAGGGAGGACCGTCTTTGTCGCAAGTTAACTGGCTAGACATAAGATCAACATAGCCGCCCTGACTGGTAGAGGAGGGACAACTCTCAGAGGATCGAGCTGAAGTCACTTTCTACTGGAGCGGACGCAGCAGCCACGAAGGACGTTGTTTGATTTGCCAGAAAGTCCACCATAGTACAGCAATTGAAATTTCTGTCAAATGGAACCAGCGATCGACTCATGACAATGCGACATTATCTGATAGGGAAACGGCAGGACGCAATCATCAAGTGGCTACGCACTAACTTTGACAAATTCAGACCCAATCAAATACAAGTTCTATGAAGATCTCGAGCCAATTATCCCTGCGGTCTCAAATCTGTACGGTCGTGTTGGTTCATTAATGTGCGACCATTATCATATGAGAGAAGAAGACTGAGAGGTGGAGAGAGAGCACATGAGTATTAGCATGGGAACCGTCTCTCAAAGGAAGTGTGTAAATTATGGGTTATGGGGTATGAGAGCGTGTGAAAGTAGGTTGTGTTGAGTGTGAGTGATATCTGTGCTCACAGTATATGTGCTGATTTCTATGTATGAATATGCTATTTTAGAGAGAATGGTGGATAGACTTCATTTGGAACAGGCACTTGGAATGTGTATCAGTGATAGCAATACGAGTAAATGAGAACGTAAGAGGGTGATAGACTGTGAACGAGGTATATAGTGGGAAAAGTTGAAACAAAATGAGTGGAAAGAAAAGAAGTATTAACATAGAACAGAATATTCTATGGTTTGGGGATTGACCAGAAAGTCATGCATGTGGGCTGGCTCTAACCAACGAACTTGGCCCATCCAAATCTACTTAGGCGAAACCGGTAGTCAAGGGCGTTCCTCAATCCAGGTCATGTTTGACCAGTTTTGAGATGGTAAGGTTGGATATTTCATCCGTAGTTAAGCTTGCTGGCGCGCATCCTCAATCACATCAGTCAGGCAACTATCAGATTCATTTTTCTTATGTATACATATATAAAGATGTTTCTATTTCCGCTTCCATTTCTTACACATCTTTTCCATAGACGTTTCAAAGAAAAATGTATTTTTGGGAGGTTTCTCAGATGTTTGCTTCTACTTTTTGAGAGAGAGATCACTAATTGTGATGTCAATAATTGCTTCGTCAATCATAGCCCGGGCATTTAAGAAGGAAAAGGACAATAACAAACAACAAAGAAATGCGATTGTATATGCTATAATGCGGGTCAAATTCACGAGGGCAAAGAACAATTCAATGCTCATTACCATGTATGTCACAAAAGAGATTACGATAGTTGTACCTTGAACTAGTGTGAATCTTAAGAATCACCAGTGAAAGGAAACATAAAGAATTTGGCGCAGAATTCTCATGAACCGATCAGCTGCAGCAGGGTATGTCCCACGCCATAGAATTAGTGAACAGCTGTGAGGATAAAATTATATTCTTTAGATTTTCAGTTCAGTTATAATGCTTGTGTCAGAGTCGCAGCACAGGGAGTGAGATGACAGCAGCCAGCAACAAAGCTGGCAGCTTGTATCAGCATCACCGACCCTCAGCTCACCAGAACTCTGTTCCGCCTCTAAGCAGTTGCCCTGGAAACAGGCTGCACACGTGTATTCTGGCTAAGAGAATAGGGATCACAGTGGGAAGGCAAACCTGGTATATAAAGACGCCAAACGAAATTGGATGTTTCAGGTGGGAATGCACATATACCACAGCCTCGTAGCAAAGTAGAACAGAAAGTCACAACGTGCTATTTAGGACCAGCGAAGGATCAGAACAAGAAGACATGTATGTATTCAATTACCTTCTTTATCTCTTCATTTGCTTTCCACCCTCTGTCTCTTCCTCCGCACTCTTTCATTTTCTAACTTTTTACCACTACATCAGTCTCTTTTTTTCCTATCTTTTCTCCATTATTTCCTCTAATTGTATCTACTATTTTACATTTACTAACATATAATATGCATTCTCAAGCTCTCCACATTTGTATCTGTCCTTTCTGCCTCTCTCTTTCTCTCTCTCTCTCTCTCTCTCTCTCTCTCTCCCAATATGTTTTTTCCAATTATATCTATTTTCCTCTGCCCCCCTCTATCTTTTTTATATTTTTCTCCACTATCTCCCTCTCTCTCTAAATATTTTGTCATTCTACTTTCAACAAATGTTTTATCTGTCTCTGCATTATCTATACGTCTTTATCGTTCGTCTTTCTCTCTATTCTCTCCCATTTGTTCTGTAAATCTTTCTTCCACTTTCTCTCTCTCTCTCCTCCTTCTCTCCTCTCTCTCTCTCTCTCTCACCCCTTCATGTTAACCTTTTTATACTCTCAGTTTCTTCACTCCCATAATCACTAGCTCCTCCTTATAACTCATCCTCTCACTCCTTTCCTCTCTCTTGCACAAGCTATTTTGAATGTTTTTCAACACTGAGGTTAATGTGCCTTCTCTCATTTAAATTTTGTTATAAACATCGCTCATCTCCAATTGTCCCTCGCTCCTCTCTCTCCCTCTCTCTCCCTCTGTCTCTTCGATAATTAGTTTCCTTCATGAAACTACTCTCATTAACCTCGCCACTCCTTCTCGCTCACGTCAACAAATTCTTTCTAAATTCACACATTTTAAAACAAAATGAGATGCTATATTGTTACACAGCTTGCCGAGTCGTAGTAGCAAACTATAAGGTTATTGCGACTATTGAAGACCTTACTCCAAAGTGTTTACAAGGCTGAAGACCTAACTCCAGAGTGTAAATAATATTGAACACCTTACTCCAATGTGTACATAATATTACAGACCTTATTCCAGAGTGTTAATGATATTGAAGACCTTACTCAAGAGTGTTGACAACGCTGGAGACCTTAATCCAGAGACTGCCCCTGTTGATAATGATGAAAACCATACTCCAGAGTGTTGATAATGATAAAGACCATAATCCAGAGTGTTGACAATGATGAAAACCATAATCCAGAGTGTTGACAATGATGAAAACCTTAATCCAGAGTGTTGACAATGATGAAAACCATAATCCAGAGTGTTGACAATGATGAAAACCATAATCCAGAGTGTTGACAATAATTAAAACCTTAATCCAGAGTGTTGACAATGATGAAGACCGTAATCAGATAAATAATAGTCATGCACAAGTCACGATGTCTGGTCCTAGAATTTATCTGGAATTTGAAGAGCTGTAAATGTCATGTCAGCCGTCTAGCGATCAGTTCAGAAACCACATCGACTCTCTTCTAGTAGCTCTTTAGGACGGCTTGTTAAACATTTGAGCACAACAGGAACTATAATTTTTCCAGCAACGACAGAAGGGAAATTCTCCTTTGGTTATCACAACATTTTCGGTTGCGCTTGCGCTCGTACTTGTGGATATCTTTCAGTCTCTGTGGTAAATGATCTGCCTTCAAATTGAGCGTAATATGCTTGTTAGCTAACTTTGCAGCACATGCCTCCTGCTTTGTAAACCTCTGCAGAAATAGCATTGGACACAAGGGCTTTACAGCTGGACATTAGACTACCTGCTTTCTCCACCTCATCTTTACTGGGCCAGATACCGAGTCTGCCGTTGAATGCAACTTGAGAATACACGTTTTTGCTATTGTTATGGTGGACGAACAGTTCAGGATGGCAATGTAATATTCTGACCAGCGCTCTATAATAAAGACTTTTTTTGTCAGGTGCCATTCCATCATCATTACTTGTCGGCGATAAGTAATTGGGCCCGTGACAATGTACTGTATCGTACAACCACTTCCAGTGATAAGTAATTGGGCCCGTGGCAATGTACTGTATCGTCCAACCACTTCTAGTGATAAGTAATTGGGCCCGTGACAATGTACTGTATCTTAACACCACTTCCAGTGATAAGTAATTGGGCCCGTGACAATGTACTGTATCGTACAACCACTTCCAGTAATTTCTATCTACATATTGCTTGACCTGATCTGCCTTTCTGTTCACCCATGCAGCATGCGTGGCACTGATCTAGTTCTGGGCAACTATGAGAATATTGGTGAAGGTTCCCATTTTGAAAGAGGATGAGAGAGCTGTCCAGAGCCCTGTGAAAGCCCTCCACATAGGGACCACTTTCCAGTTTGGAGATTCTTAGTATCTCAGCCGGTTTCCTTCTCTGGTGTCGTCGCCTGGGATCTATGTAGAGGCAGTACTTTAACACAGTGAGCTTGTGGTCAACAGATGAGCTGTTATAGGTTCTTACAGTGGTATGCATGGGAAAGCTATAGTCCATCAATGGTCGCACAATTCAAGGTATAGTCACCCAAGAATTTGTTTATCAGATCCACAATTTGTGCTAGCGAGTATCTTGATGAAGTTTAACCACTTGGTTGCTTTTTGAAGAAGATTACGCGAGGAAGTGCTTTACTATCTGATATTGAGGTAAATGGGCCCAGTGGCATGACGTAGGGGAGACTACTGGAGTTGACACCGTTTGCAGATTTTGCCTCATGGTTTACTCTCGAAGCCTTTAATATGAACATGCAGCGATGATGGGGCAACTGACTAATTATTAATAGCATTCTGTTGAGGTAATGTATCATCCTATAATATCAGAATACATATCAATCAAATCGATGAACCTGATTCAAGATAAAACATGCAGGCGCATTTAACAACAAGAAGCACACCAAGTGACAATGGTGTGGAACAACGTCATTATGTCCTGCCAGATATTCGGTGGGTAGAATCAGCAACACTAAAGACAATCAAGGCAGTGTCCCTCAAGGGAAAACAAATATCTCGAGCTAACAGGAATCACGTTTTGTTTCCATTCAGCTCACAAACCTCTATCGCTGATCATGTCCGGTGCTACAACCTCATGAAATGTGGGCGGTGGTTTATAAAACAAGAACTTTAGTTAAGGAAAAAATACGGACATCCTTTCAGTGACGTCATGTGAAGGAAAAAAGGGGGAGTGAGTAGCAGTCTTTGAAGTCAGTCATCATGGGAAGGAAGAGGGGGGCATGTGGCAGTCGTTGAAGTCAGTCATCATGGGAAGGAGGAGGGGGGATGTGGCAGTCGTTGAAGTCAGTCATCATGAGAAGGAGGAGGGGGGATGTGGCAGCCGTTGAAGTCAGTCATCATGGGAATGAGGGGGGGATGGGGGGGGTGTGGCAGTCGTTCAAGTCAGTCATCATGGGAAGGAGGAGGGGGGGGTGTGGCAGCCGTTGAAGTCAGTCAACATGGGAATGAGGGGGGGGTGTGGCAGTCGTTCAAGTCAGTCATCATGGGAAGGAGGAGGGGGGGATGTGTCAGTCGTTGAAGTCAGTCAACATGATAAGGATGAGGGGGGGGGGGCTGGTGTGGCAGTCATTGAAGTCAGTCAACATGGGAAGGAGGAGGGGGGGTGTGGCAGTCGTTGAAGTCAGTCATCATGGGAAGGAGGGGGGTGTGGCAGTCGTTGAAGTCAGTCATCATGGGAATGAGGGGCAGGAGGAGGGGGGTGTGACAGTCGTTGAAGTCAGTCAACATGGGAAGGAGGAGGGGGGGGGGGTGTGTCAGTCGTTGAAGTCAGTCAACATGGGAATGAGGGGCAGGAGGAGGGGGGTGTTGCAGTCGTTGAAGTCAGTCAACACGAGAAGGAGAAAGAGGGGGGGGGTGTGGCAGTCGTTGAAGTCAGTCAACAGGAGAAGGAGAAAGAGGGGGGGATGTGGCAGTCGTTGAAGTCAGTCAACATGGGAAGGAGGAGGGGGGTGTGGCAGTCGTTGAAGTCAGTCATCATGGGAAGGAGGAGGGGGGGTGTGGCAGTCGTTGAAGTCAGTCATCATGGGAAGGAGGAGGGGGGGGGTGTGGCAGTCGTTGAAGTCAGTTAACATGTGGAGGGGGAGGTGGGGTGGTTGCAGTCTTTGAAGTCAGTCAACATGGGGAGGGAGGGATGTGGTAGTCGTTGAAGTCAGTCAACATGGGGAGGGAGGGATGGTGGCAGTCGTTGAAGTCAGTCAACATGGGGAGGAGGGTGTGGCAGTCGTTGAAGTCAGTCAATATGGGAAGTAAAATGGTAAGCGGCACAGTGTGGTAGTTCGGTGACTGTCATTCAACATCAGGTGAACGCGTTGACTATAAGATCTCCTGTAACATCATTCGAAATCTCGTGTGAACGGGTGTTGTACAAATAACCTCACTCAACCTGATTGTAACACGCTAACCATGTTCTGGAAATGCAAAGACGACACCAGAACGTGTAGTGGGCGATCAAAAGGGCTTTCCTGTTAGCGTGTAGTGGGCGGTAGAAGCCATCATTCCTGTTAGCTTGTAGTGAGCGGTAGAAGCCATCCTTCCTGCAAGCGTGTAGTGAGCGGTAGAAGCCATCCTTCATGTAAGCGTGTAGTGAGCGGTAGAAGCCATCCTTCATGTAAGCGTGTAGTGAGCGGTAGAAGCCATCCTTCACGTAAGCGTGTAGTGAACGGTAGAAGAACAGCCCTCCTGTTAGCGTGTAGTGAACGGTAGAAGTCAGCCTTACTGTTAGCGGGTAGTGAGCGGTAGAAGCCATCCTTCCTCTTAGCGTGTAGTTAGCGGTAGAAGTCAGCCTTACTGTTAGCGTGTAGTGAACGGTAGAAGTCAGCCTTAATGTTAGCGGGTAGTGAACGATAGAAGCCAGCCTTCCTCTTAGCGTGTAGTGAATGGTAGAAGTCAGCCTTACTGTTAGCGGGTAGTGAACGATAGAAGCCAGCCTTCCTCTTAGCGTGTAGTGAATGGTAGAAGTCAGCCTTACTGTTAGCGGGTAGTGAACGATAGAAGCCAGCCTTCCTCTTAGCGTGTAGTGAATGGTAGAAGTCAGCCTTACTGTTAGCGGGTAGTGAACGATAGAAGCCAGCCTTCCTGTTAGCGTGTAGTGAGCGGTAGAAGCCATCATTTCTGTTAGCCGGCCATTAATAATATTTACATACACAGCATGATAAAACCAACCGCATTTCATCTTAATGATGGGCACCACTGATATGGAAACCTCGATCCAACTGAACTGAACTACGTTGAATTTAGAAACAGCTGCCGGACAAGGGAAATCTGGAAGCACGGTATCTTCATGTACATTGTAACACTGAGACCACATAAACTAAAGAATGGCGTGAGCTTTCCAGTTTATTTCAAAAATCAACATAAGCCTCAGTCATATCACTCTAGGAAATCCGTATGTTTTGTAACAAAATATGTGCCAAGCCTCTGCAAAACATCGAAATCCTAGTTAACACTAAGGAATCCTCTGAGGCTTGTAGGCCTACTTTCCTGTGCTTCCATGTGCACCAGCCTTACCTAACACAACATAGTCGAGGAATAATATGTTAGACAAAGATGACGCTGATGTACTTACTCACTTCAGCCTAAACCCGCTACTTTGGCTACAGCGGGCAAGGAATGTTAATGGTTTGTCAGATAGAGTTCCTACCGTCACTTAATGGTTTGTCAGATAGAGCTCCTACCGTCACTTAATGGTTAGTCAGATAGAGTTCCTACCGTCACTTAATGGTTTGTCAGATAGAGTTCCTACCATCACTTAATAGTTTGACAGGTAGAGTTCCTACCGTAACTTAATAGTTTGTTAGATAGAGTTCCTACCAGCACTTAATGGTTTGTCAGATAGAGTTCCTACCGTCACTTAATGGTTTGTCAGATAAAGTTCCTACCGTCACCTAATGGTTTGTCAGACGGAGTTCCTACCGTCACCTAATCGTTTGACAGACAGAGTTCCTACCTTCACCTATTCATGCTCCCACCAAGGTCGTCTGTCAGCGCTCGTTGGACACAAGTATTCAAATAAATTACATTCACCTCATTTCTAAATTCACATTTACTAAGAGTGTTCGGGTTTGTGGTAAAACAACACAATTGCATGATCCCTGTTGACCACTGTCAATGTTTGAGAGGTCTGGTTTTGTTGGTATGTGTGCGATTGTTGACCCCTGTCAATGTTTGAGAGGTCTAGTTTTGTTGGTATGTGTGCGATTGTTGACCACTGTCAATGTTTGAGAGGTCTGGTTGTGTTGGTATGTGTGCTATTGTTGACCCCTGTCAATGTTTGAGAGGTCTGGTTGTGTTGGTAGGTGTGCTACTGTTGACCACTGTCAATGTTTGAGAGGTCTGGTTGTGTTGGTATGTGTGCTATTGTTGACTCCTGTCAATGTTTGAGAGGTCTGGTTGTGTTGGTATGTGTGCTACTGTTGACCACTGTCAATGTTTGAGAGGTCTGGCTGTGTTGGTATGTGTGCTATTGTTGACTCCTGTCAATGTTTGCGAGGTCTGGTTGTGTTGGTATGTGTGCTATTATTGACCCCTATCAATGTTTGTCATTTGCCACTTTTTGTGTAATCCTTACCAATTCTCTGCCACACATTCATTATACTGTATGTACACAATTCAACTTCCACACATAGTGTACAAAATATCTAAAACGACATTTTTTTGTACTTGTGTAGCAGACGTCGTTTCTGTGTGGATAAGTATGAAGCACATTGTGTTATAAATACACAACTAGCCTGCAAGATTGTGTTATAAAGTCACAACTAGTCTGCAACATTTTGTTTTGAAAGACAACCGTGACTGGTACACGCGTTAGTGAATGACTTCATCCATCTGTCCATTTCACGTCTGATATCTCCCACACATATATACACTTTTTCGAGAATACTGTCTCCATATGTCCTGCTGGCCTGTCCACCACTGTCTCTCATGTCCTGCTGGCCTGTCCACCACTGTCTCTGATGTCCGGCTGGCCTGTACACCACTGTCTCTGATGTCCTGCTAGACTTTCCACTACTGTCTCTAATGTCCTGCTGGCCTTTCCACCACTGTCTCCATAAGTCCTGCCAGTTTCTCCACCGCTGTTTCCATAAGTCTTGCCAGTTTCTCCACCACTGTCTCTATAAGTCCTGCCAGTTTCTCCACCACTGTCTCCATAAGCCCTGCCAGTTTCTCCACCGCTGTCTCCATAAGTCCTGCCAGTTTCTCCACCGCTGTCTCCATAAGTCCTGCCAGTTTCTCCCCCACTGTTTCCATAAGTCCTGCCAATTTCTCCACCACTGTCTCCATAAGTCCTGCCAGTTTCTCCACCGCTGTCTCCATAAGTCCTGTCAGTTTATCCACCACTGTCTCCATAAGTCCTACCAGCTTCTCCACCATTGTCTCCATATGTCCTCCTGGTCTCTCCACCACTGTCTCCATACGTCCTGAAAGTTTCTTCACCACTGTCTCCATATGTCCTGCTGGCCTCTCCACCAGTGTCTCCATATGTCCTGCCAGTTTTTCCACCACTGTCTACTACAAATCCACCGACACGTCAAACTTCCTCATCTATATTTCTTTTAATTCTAAATTATGCTGTGATTCGCTCTATTTCCCCCAGCTCCTCCGCACCGCCGCCTCTGTCAGGACGACGAGGAAATTCTTCTCATGACCCACAAAATGCTTGACTCCTTCCGTGAGTCGCTCTACAGTGAGATTACTTTCTCCTCCACCCTCCAGAAAGTTCTCCTTGTCCCCCGCAATGACCCCCTCACTCCCAGGGGCCGCCCTCACTACGCCTCTGTCTGGCTTATTTTACCCGACAATCCTCCTATCCTTCACTCCGATTCTTCCACTATTGAGATTTCTCCCGATCCTCTACCTTATGACAAATGCGACAGCAGCCTGTGAAACTTGCTGGTCAGTGACCGCATGATCACCAGCACCCATAGCCATCTAGGCCCCAAGCCGTGTCGTAACGCTCGTAGCTGTGTTACTAGGCCACATGTTATCCTAACTTTCTCGGTTACCTTCCCCAAGGAACAGTTGGTTGTAAAGGAGGGTTTCACTGGCAAGTCTCGCAACCTTTTATATCCCATCATTTGTTTCCAGTGTGGTAGGACATACAATGGGGAGACTAGTCTGGAACTGCATGCACCTTTTCGGCAAAACCTCAATGATATATAAATATAACGGCACGGGTTCCCCAACTGCCAGTCATTTCAATGGACTTGGTCAGCCAGACAAAGTCGATGTCAGTGTCACAGGCATATGTTCTTTCCTCTCTGGTGATGGTCATCGACTTGTAATTGAGAAAAAAAACTGATCTCCCGCATGGGATGCCCCCTGCCGCATGGCATCAATATCATCCATTTATTTTCCTAGTCTTCATCTCATCCTTGCCTCCATCTGTCATCATCTTTTCTCTCAACCCATATCACTATTTTGCCTTTCCTTATTTTGCCACTTTCGGCCTAGGTAGCCGTATCCCACTTATTAGCCCCTCCCGGACACTTCTTCCAGCCTTCGTCCGTCATTTTGTATCCGACCTCTGACACGGGAGGTTCGCTATGACGGCTTCTTGTTATCCAGATAAGCAATTTTCTGACACATGTATATATTCATATTCTCAATATATGTATTCTTCCCTTCTTCTATGATTCGTTAGTTCATTGTTGATGTTGCTGTTCGTTGTCCCTGATGAAGGCGAATTGGTCGAAACGTAGTTTTAGTTTGTGTTTTCATTATAATGATGTATCTGATCATACCTAGACATGTTTTACACTTTGATTTGCGCAGAATGTGTGAAGATAAGGTCAATCAAAGACACATTTGTATCTCCCAGGCACCCACTACATATAGGACATGTTCTGTCAATGATATCACCCAGGCACTCACTAGATATATGACATGTTCTGTCAATGATATCACACAGACACTCACTACATGTAGGACATGTTCTGTCACTGATATCACCCAGGTACTCACTACATATAGAACATGTTTTGTCACTGATATCACACAGACACTCACAACATATAGGATATGTTATGTTACTGATATCAGCCTGGCACTCACTACATATAGGACATGCTTTTTCACTGATCATTATAAATCTCTCACTACAAATAGGATATGTTTTGTCACTGCTATCACCCAGACACTCACTACATATCGGATATGTTATGTCACTGATATCACCCAGACACTCACTACATATAGGACATATTATGTCACTGATATCACTTAGGCACTCACTACATATATGACATATTCTGTCACTGATATCACCCAGGTACTCACTACATATAGAACATGTTTTGTCACTGATGTCACCCAGGCACTCACTACATATCTACATACATTGACAACATCCACACCTTTTACACACTCCACATTGGCAATATCGATAACACACTACAATGTAACAATTGATCAAAGAACTCAATCCCGGAGGTTGCTTTTATCTTTTTATTGAACAATTCCATGCAACGACATGATTCAATTAAACAGTACATTACCATTGAGAAAATGTGATAACATTGACAGAATATATAATCAAGGACAACCAGCTGTTGTATATCTTCAAGTGGATTTACAAGACGTTTTCATATTGAATAGACTTAGCTATTATTGGGTAGTTTTCTGGGGGCACGTCAATCAAGCCTTCGTTTAACCTTTCCATTGTAAGGTGCAAGCACTAAATTTGGTTAGCTGCTAGTATTGTGTACCTATGTCAAGTACATGTAGTATCCTTTGGTGGATAATGTTTGAAACTGGACACCTGACGTGAATTGTTTTCTCGTTCCACAGCCACTTTTAAAAGAAAACAACATTAGCTACATGCTCTGGAGTTTAACTTGAAAATAGTTCATTTTTCAGCTGTTCAATGAGTGTACGTCTTATTTGTATGTACGGTGACAGCTACGTTTTGATGTGCTAAAAGTCGTAAAACGTGTGCATTAAGAGGAGATCTAGACACAGGCTAACATTAATACTGAGCAATGAGTGTACGTCTTATTTGTATGTACGGTGACAGCTACGTTTTGATGTGCTAAAAGTCGCAAAATATGTGTGCATTAAGAGGAGATCTAGACACACGCTAACATTAATACTGAGCCATCCTGCCTCAGGTGTGTGAGCCTTCTACCTCATCCATGTTCGTGGTCCTGTACGCATGACAGTTAAAGTTACAGCGCTATAATTGTGCTCTCTCATGTTATGAAATAACACCTCAAAAATATTGTGACGGGTTAGAGTCCGTTCCAAAATTCGTACCCATCTTTAACGATTGATTTTTGTGTATGCCTGACTGAATATAATTACATTTTGTGTGTGAACGAATTAAAGTCATGACCCTGAAGAGCTATTATTAGCCAATTCAAAACTGTTCTGTTAGATGTTGCATATTTAGTCGTAGTGAAAAATCATTCATGTTGCTGGAATAGACATTTATAAGTTTTACAGACACAAATTAGCGTGTTATTTCAATAGGTACTCTTTTCTCAAAGTTGGCATTCAGTTACAAGCTAGGAAAAGGATATGTCTTGCTAAAAATAGGAAGACTGGCTAGTTCCACACCGTTTGATTAATGATGTGTGAGTGTACTTGATGACGTCTTATTTCAGTGGCGATCCAATAAGTAATTCGTTTTCATGTAAAACGAATCCCAGGAACTAGGAACTAATTCATTATCAAAATCATAAAACGCTTGAAGCACAAATTCGTCACTACGCAGAAGGCGAGACTACTATTGTGTAAGGACTTCTGCAGGGAAGATAATAATGGTTGACGACCACCAATAGCTTAATGAGGTAACACAGCATGCGCTGGGTATTGATTGACTTTCTTTCTTCCAGTGGATAAGACATGACTTTCAACTTGTAAGATCTCGAACTATGTATGTACTCTGACACAGCTCTCAACGGGACACCCAACGTTGGTCATCCAGTTGACCACCCTATCACTGCAATATCAAAAACAATGAAGCCGCAGCAGTAGCAAAACGTAGAGGAGGTTCCCGACAAACAGAGATGAGCATCACGTATAATGAGACCGATATTACTACAGGGGAAAATGGGCTGTTCAACACCCCCATTTCCAAATAGAAGAGAGCTACTGCGATATAACCACAGAGGAGAAAGTCTTCACCTTTAGACTGTAACTGGATACAATAGAGTTATCTTTACAACAAAAATGAGGATTGAGAGAGATGATAGGTGTCCATGTGGGGGAGCAAACCATGACCGTGGAACACATCCTACAAAGCTGCGTACTCACACAGAACTCGAGAGGTCAATACTGACCTCGTCAGACAGATATCAATACTGGCCTCGCCAGACAGATATCAATACTGACCTCGCCAGACAGATATCAGACAAAACTTGTATGACGATTAATTAAACAAATCAGAATTAGAAACAACGGTGTCCTTTGTAAGAAAAACCGGAACCTTGATCTGAGATGAACGAAGAAGGAGAAAACGAAGCCCGTAGAACTTGTATGGGCTGCAGTAAACAGAAAGGTAACTGACCGCACATAACACAACGTTAAATGTGTGTAATGTTAAACTTTCGACACGTGATGCCTTCTAAAATATATATATGTATATTGTATACTAAAAAAAATTGCCTCAAATCATCAACAATTCTGAATCTCTAAGAGGAGTCAAGAGTCTGAATACAGTGACGAACATGTCGATCTTTTCTGACGAGACCGCCACCAATCGTCTCACTGTATCCACAACAAGGTATTTACAGTTCCTGTTGGGGTGTCGGTAATGACAGAGGGGTAGTACCTTAAGAAGATGGACAGTTACTTCCTTCGTGAATGTTAGAATGTTGTCGTTCCTATCTCTTCACCTAGTCCTGCCCACATACAGAAACCAAAGAGCCGAGGTCTGGCCCTGAGGAGCGACCCTGTATGACAAACTGTGGAGGACCACTGAAGAGTGGTGAATGCTTGAAATGCATTGCCACAGGAAGTAGTGGAGGCAGAGACAATTAATGCATTTAAGAATGGATTGGATGCGCATAGCTTTCAGAGCAACGTAATGTAAATTAAACTGGTTGTTTGCAGACTTCGAATAGTCTTCTAAACCAGTATAAAGAGGTTAAGATAAGTTACGTTAAGTTATAAAGTCTAATGTAAGTCAAACGTTTTTTTTGTGTGTAGCACTATTAAATCTAGTCTTTTGGCCAAAATGTTTTGAAAATTAGGAAATTGTATATAGCAAATATAGTTCTGTGATAAAACCACGTTTCTTTTGGATCAACTGAACATGAAAACGTAAGGTCATGACAAAAAAACCATTGCTAATCATCAAGACGCTTTCCAGAATATTGATGGAGAGCATGGACACACATTTTGGACCCTATTATAGCAACATCAGCGTGTGCAGTAAAATAGTGTGTGCACCACCAATGGAAGAGAGCTTTCGGAGCAGAATTATTATCAGTATAAAAAATAGCAGTTACAGTACCTACCAAATAGTATGTGTCACTGTTATAGTACTCAATGAAAATCAGTAGATACAATACTCACCAAATTGCATGTGTTATTGCTCAATTAATGTCAGTATACTACGAACTGTGGAAACTAAAGACAAATACACAGAAAACCGTATACACCATCTTCTCTCTTAGTCATAGAAGCAAAGAGATCCACTAACATCACAATGAATGGGGAATTACTTGTAAAAGAGGATATCCCAGTTTATCTGGCAGTAACACTAGACGGACAGTTGAAATTGGACAGACACATCTGCAATGTTAGAGTTAAAGTCACCACGAAATTAAACTTAAGAGACTTCCTGGTACAAATTGGGGAACTGATATCACACTTTTCTGCAATTATACTTTGGATATGTACGACCAGTGATGAACTACATCCTTCCCATACAAAACAATGTAGGTACAAATACCGTCTCGTCTATTAACCGGGTGTAGAATCAAGCTCTGAGACTAATTTGTGGGGGTATGAGATCAACACCTACAGCGGCGTGCAAGATATAGGCCAACATAAAACCGCTAGATGTCAGGAGAAAGGGAGCACTGACTGAAGCGGTAGAGATATGCAAGAGACAAGAAAATGGCCACCAAAATAGGGTACAAATTGACACTTAGAAGCAAAAGAGAAGACTGAAGCAAGTGTCCCCACTGGATGTAGCAGAAAAGGAAAGCCATATTCGCCATCTACCATAGGAGAGAGAAACGAAAATTATGTTTTTTGGACGACCATTTGGGAAAATCTTGGCATGCCAGTCATTAAATCCTCCTGAAAGAAAAGGCGATCACAAGGACACTATAACTACTATCGAGAAGAAATGTGCCTTGGAGACATTCTCTAGCTACCCAAAATCGGCAGTCCTGGTCTATACGGATGGATGAGCACTCACATCTACCTCTTTTGCAGAGTATGATATCCATATGAAATACCCGGATGGGTCCATATACGAGTTTTGTGAATCATGCGGCGAAAACCGCTCAAATGATGAAGCGATAGCTGGGGCTTTAAAAACAGTAGTTGAGATTTTGCACAAACAGCTTGACTTAAGCGAATTGATGCACATGGACACTGATTTCAGTGACTCCAATTCAGTTCTGGAGGCGTTGAAGCAGACTCCATAAAAAAGGACATATTCTTTGTGGGAAGGACGATCAACAACACAGTCACTGCCCACAGCATTAATGTCACCTTGCAATGGATTCCTGGACATAGCCGTCTACCAGGAGCGAGATGCCTGACACATTGGCAAAAAACAGGAGCCTCGAAACAACAATTGAATAGACCCTGCAGTAACCACACCGTAAAACGAATTATTAAGAATAATACCAGGAAATTATGGATGAACAGGTGAGCGATGTGAACAATAGGTGAGCGACGTGAACAATAGGTCAAAGTGTACAAGTATTTAGTGAATTGTCACAGCTAAAAGGTAATCATGAAATAAATTAATTAAAAATAAAAGATCCAAGTCTCATCTTTCAACACGGACAGAAAACACTCGAGGCAATCCGTGAATGGCATCAATCCACAGCACCTGCCCTTGTGCACACATTATTGTCACCCTGATTAAACAGTTAAACACCTACTCATTAAGTGCAAGGCGCTCGCGAACATGCGGAAAACATTTGTACGAGCACTTCCGGGAATTGGCAACAATGGTAGCACAGCTACTTATATCTTGGTCAGGTGAACCATTTTTATGTACAAGTGATAAAGCTAGGATTATCCTTTGACACTTCAATTTAACAAAGCACTAAATCTTCCACTAAATATAAAACAATATATTCATTTATTACTAACATAGTATGTGTTACAATATCAGAAATACCTATTTTAACTTCTAAACAAATATGAATCTTTCTAGCTCAGGGAAAATAACCTTACGCCATATGGAATCCATGGAACTATAAACTCCAGTTATGTTGTCTATCCTAATATATATATATATATATATGAAACGCTATACGAATCTTGTTCTAACTACTTCACATATTATCTTGTCTGAAATGGCACATGCCACTTTGGTAGTTGATGCTGATGTTAATCTCTAGTGTTCGCCGGTTCTGCGTTGTGTAATGATAGCTTCTTACTACGTTCGTGTGTCTGCACCTTGAGGAGCCTTAAGTTACATCACACTTTGGCTCAGAGTGTTATGGCCGACTCGTCCGACTATACTCATGCATATGATTTGTTGGACAATTAGATCAGCAACAGCTCAAGGACTGACGACTGTGACGGTTACAGATGCGTTCACTTATCTCTCGTCCTGACATATCAGAGCCGTCACTGTGAATGTTACATATGCGTTCACTTATCTCTTGTCCTGACAGATCAGAGTGGTGCCTGTGAAGGTTACGGATGCGTTCACTTATCTCTCGTCCTGACATATTAGAGCCATCACTGTGAATGTTACAGATGCGTTCACTTATCTCTCGTCCTTACATATCAGAGCCGTCACTGTGAAGGTTACATATGCGTTCACTTATCTCTCGTCCTGACATATCATAGCCGTCACTGTGAATGTTACAGATGCGTTCACTTATCTCTTGTCCTGACAGATCAGAGTGGTGCCTGTGAAGGTTACGGATGCGTTCACTTATCTCTCGTCCTGACATATTAGAGCCGTCACTGTGAAGGTTACAGATGCGTTCCCTTATCTCTCGCCCTTACATATCAGAGCCGTCACTGTGAAGGTTACAGATGCGTTCACTTATCTCTCGTCCTGACATATCAGAGCCGTCACTGTGAAGGTTACAGATGCGTTCCATTATCTCTCGCCCTTACATATCAGAGCCGTCACTGTGAAGGTTACAGATGCGTTCACTTATCTCTCGTCCTGACATATCAGAGCCGTCACTGTGAATGTTACAGATGCGTTCACTTATCTCTCGCCCTTACATATCAGAGCCGTCACTGTGAAGGTTACAGATGCGTTCACTTATCTCTCGTCCTGACATATCAGAGCCGTCACTGTGAATGTTACAGGTGCGTTCACTTATCTCTCGTCCTTACATATCAGAGCCGTGACTGTGAAGGTTACAGATGCGTTCACTTATCTCTCGTTCTGACATATCAGAGCCGTCACTGGGAAGGTTACAGATGCGTTCACTGATCTCTCGTTCTGACATATCAGAGCCGTCACTGGGAAGGTTACAGATGCGTTCACTTATCTCTCGTCCTGACATATCAGAGCCGTCACTGGGAAGGTTACAGATGCGTTCACTTATCTCTCGCCCTCACATATCAGATGGGTGCCTGGGAAGGTTACACATGCGTTCACGTATCTCTCACATCACATACAGAAGCCGTCACTGTGAAGACTACATATACGTTCGTGCATCTCTCGTTGATCATAAAAGGGCAACCGTTTCCCTACAAAAGGCACAATGCAAGAGCCTCTAGAACAAAGAGATACTGCATTCTTCATCTGCTCTCGATTAGAATCTCTCAAATATGTAATATGCTCTCTCTTTTAAAGACCTCTTCTAGCCTTGTTAAAAAGGACGATCGAGTGCTCCCTCTCTGCAGACTGTTCATCTATCAATCATATCTTGGCTGCTCCCATCTCGAATCAGATTGACTAATCTCTAATTGTCACTCTGTCATTCGAAATGTGACTGCCTGACGTACCATTCTCGGCCGCTGAAATGTCGCAAAGGAGATTCACTAGTAACCATCGGAGCCTCTCACACACTCCCGGCTCCAACCCAATCTGACAATGCGTTGTGTTGAATCCAGCGTTCCCCAACTTCCCCAACATGTTACAATAGTCGCCATGTGTCACATGTTACAATAGTCGCCATGTGTCACATGTTACAATAGTCGCCATGTGTCACATGTTACAATACTCGCCATGTGTCACATGTTACAATAGTCGCCATGTGTCACATGTTACAATACTCGCCATGTGTCACATATTACAATAGTCGCCATGTGTCACATGTTACAATACTCGCCATGTGTCACATGTAACAATACTCGCCATGTGTCACAGTTACAATACTCGCCATGTGTCACAGTTACAATACTCGCCATGTGTCACATGTTACAATACTCGCCATATGTCACATGTTACAATACTCGCCATGTGTCACATGTTACAATACTCATCTCGTGTCACATGTTACAATAGTCGCCATGTGTCACATGTTTCAATACTCATCTCGTGTCACATGGGACATAAACATGCTAGAAAGAATACAAAAAAGAGCGACAAAGATGATAGTTGGATTCCAGAATTACAGTTATGAGGAACGACTCAGAAAAACGGGCCTACAGTGTCTCGAAGAGAGAAGAATTCGTGGTGACTTAATACAGGTTTATAAGATGATCAGAGGAATCGATAAATTAGACTATAACAAGTTTTTTAAAATACAGCCACCTACAATAACACGAGGGCATAGCTACAAGCTGATTAAAGAGAGGTCCAGGTTAGATATTAGGAAATATTTTTTTAGTCAGAGAGTGGTGTCTGCTTGGAATGCATTGCCAGGGGAGGTGGTGGAGGCAGGGACAGTTAATGCGTTTAAGAATAAACTGGATGCGCATAGATTTTAGAGCAGGGTGATGTAAATGCAACTGGTTGTATACAGACTCTGCAGGGTCTTCTAAACCAGTATAAAGACGTTAAGTTAAGTTAAGTTACAATACTCGCCATATGTCACATGTTACAATACTCATCTCGTGTCACATGTTACAATACTCGCCATGTGTCACAGTTACAATTCCCACCCCGTCTCAGAAGTTACAATATTCATCACGTGCCACCTCAAATGTTACAACACTCACCATGTTTCATGTGTTACAGTATGCACCACGTAAATTGTCTGACAGTTCTCACTAAATAGGACTGAACACGAAAAACAAGTATATCGCTCGTTACAAGTATTTTTAAAACACAGCTCAAACAGTGTGTGCATGGAACTAGCAACTTCACCGCTAACAATACAATGCAACATACATTATCAGTGGATGATCACTCAAGGAGCTTTGGCGCAGATTAATAGCAAGAGCTGTAAAAATCCCACCCGTTTTACATTTTATCTTAGACAACTGTTTTTTCAAACATTAACTACATAGAATATTGGTACTGAATGTTAACAATCCATAAAACAAAGAGCTCACTGGCACTACCAGGTCATAACAAAACCTTGCCTTCGTTACAGCCACAAGGCTTTCGTCAGGGACAAAAACCGAACGAAAACAAATAACAAACCATAACAAAAATCAAGACATGATGTAGCATGAGCTTCTCAAGTTAGCAGCCATTAAACCGGATGTGCCAGGGAAGTGTGAGACACGACATGCCAGTAATGAAATAGAGTGGACCAAATCAGAAATGACCGGTATGATTACACACATACATAAACAGACGAGACATGAACAAACCCCAACAAAACATTAAACAATTAAGAACCTTGCAAACACAAAGATATGAGTACACACATTATTTAACAAAAACAATCAAAGTATAAATGTATAAACAAAAGGAAGAAGGAAATGGTAGGGACATAGCGAAATCAGAAGATATGTCCTGTCTTTGGTGTGGTTTGTTATATGTTACCGTTTGTTTTTTGTTGCTGACAATGGTCTTGTGTCGTATGGTATAAATCGTGTTTTTTTTGTCTTGACGCAGTCACTGAGCTATTACCAATATGTGTTTTATCTACTTGTCTAATACAACAGCGTGTTTCAAATTGAACTACTTTTGAGAGCTGCGCAAGAGTTTTGGCCTGGATACGAACTATTTGTTAAATAACACGTGCGTTCTTGTGTAATCGAAAAATGGCTGCATTAGGCTGAAAAAAGCCTGCCTTCCGTCAAGATAAGGCCCAAACTTTCACAGACATCTACACCTCTCCTAAATCTCATCTCTTCAATTAATCAAACGGAGCGAGGTAATGCCATACACTATGGGGATATTGCACACAGATTATCAAACATTCTAACATTCCCAGTTCCCTACTACCTGTAACAGACACCCCTTGAATACACAAAGTGGCACCTTCCGACTCACGTGACATTATTGTGGGCTTTGTTATAGAAAATGTCAGTAATATTTCCTTAAGATGGCGGAACGGCAGACTAGCGATAATGTGGTAATGGCTTTACAATGGATAGAGCCGGCTCTGAGAGTTCCATCTCTTGTTGTTCTTGCCTGCTGTCTAAATTATTGCACGCACGCCGTATGAATAGCGTGGCCAGGTGCTCGCAAATCTGATGCACGTGAGGAGCATCGCTTTTATTATCATCTCGCGTGCACAAATCTCGGGCTAATGGTATATGACAGTGCTATAACAATACACGCCGAAACAAGATTATGTCAGCTTTACCGAATATGTCTGGTCAACGTCTGTTACTGTTTCCAGCCAGTCCTGTCCCTTTGCCTTACCTGTCTTTCAGCCGTGTCCGCCCGCTTTAATGTAAGCCAGAGCTTTTTTGAAAATTTTCAGAGGTATACCTTTACCTTTAATGAGTACCATACCTTTGCCCCTTATTTGGGGAGAGACAAATAGGACCCCTGCTGCACCAAGGATGTCGTGAACGGCGACTAAAGGTAGTTGTGATTGAAACTAGCAATCTAATCATCAAAAACAAAATTCTACATAAATCACGATTACAAGGTCATTCCGTGATGTGGCGATGCCTGTAATGTAAAGATATATTTGCAGTGGTCAGTATAGGCTTTGCAGATAGCGACACAAAGAAGGATCAGAAGCCAATACATTCAATCAGATAAATAACACTTTAAGCCAATACAGAAAAACACTTTCATTCAGATAAATAACACTTCAAGTCAATACTCACGAATACCTTCATTCATGTAACTGCCACTTCAAGCCAACACTAAAGAGCACCATATTTAAGATAAATAACACTTCAAGTCAACACGAAGAAATACCTTCAAATAACACGTCATGCCATTATATAGGAGGCCGTCAATGAAGAGGATAACACCGACACAATTAGTCCATATTTACACAATCTGATCGGCAGGCCTTGAACTGATTGATTTGGTCAAATTAATTTTTATTTTTTATTTGCGTTCACCTTATTTATCTAATCCCCCAAGGCGGTGTGCGTTGCATTGTGGTTTTTATTTTGCGCCTGTCGGCCCAGTGCATCCGACTTCAGCATGCATTTTATGTAAGGGTAAGCTTCCTCCTGCACTTTCTTAGGGTTTGCTTCCCCAGGGTAACGGCCGGTGCTGTGATGGGGATCGAACCCAGCACCTTCTGGTTGTGAGCCGTGTCACATTTGGTCAAATGAGGTTAGGGAATAGCTTTCTCAGGATTTTTTAAAACAAGCAATAACATTGTGTCCTTTTTCTTTAAACAGGCAATAAAATTACATCGTTTGTCTTTAAACAAGCAATAACATTACTTAGTTTTTCTTTAAACAAGCAGTAACATTACGTCGTTTTTCCAGTGCTTGGAGCCTCAAGTTGTCGTACGGGGGGGGGGGGGGATTTATAGGGATGGAAAAGAATGATCGATGTTCATGGCAGATGCCGTGCAGTGTGCAGCCTAAGTGTTTATTTCTGAACCCATTTTTAAACATCCAAACAGTAACTCGGGTTTTCCCGCTTCTCCAATGACCGATATCCAAACAGATCAGCACTCCGTGCATAGTCCTGAAACAGAGCCCATCTCAAGCTGTAGTCATGACTTCAGACAGTGTCCTAGTGTCCTGAAACAGAGCCCATCTCAAGCTGTAGTCGTGACTTCAGACGTAAGATAGTGCCATGCAACAGAGCCCATCTCAAGCTGTAGTAATGACTTCAGACGTAAGATAGTGTCCTAGTGTCCTGAAACAGACAACATCTCAAGCTGTAATTATGACTTCAGACAGTGTCCTAGTGTCCTGAAACAGAGCCCATCTCAAGCTGTAGTTATGACAGTGTCCTAGTGTCCTGAAACAGAGCCCATCTCAAGCTGTAGTCATGATTTCAGACGTAAGATAGTGTTCTAGTGTCCTGAAACAGAGCCCATCTCAAGCTGTAGTCATGACTTCAGACGTAAGATAGTGTCCTAGTGTCCTGAAACAGAGCCCATCTCAAGCTGTAGTCATGATTTCAGTCGTAAGATAGTGTCCCAGTGTCCTGAAACAGAGCCCATCTCAATCTGTTGTCATGACTTCAGACGTAAGATAGTGTCCTAGTGTCCTGAAACAGAGCCCATCTCAAGCTGTAGTGATGACTTCAGACGTAAGATAGTGTCCTAGTGTTCTGGAACAGAGCCCAGTTGAATTTATATTTATCACGTCAGACGTAGGATAATGTCATGAAACAGAGCCCAACTCAAGCTGAAGTAATGACGTCAGACGTAAGATAGTTTCCGGAAACAGAGCCAAACTCAAGCCTGCAACGATGACGTCAGACGTAAGATAGTGTCTAAATGTCCTCAAACTGAGCCCAACTCAAGCCTGTAATGATGACGTCAGACGTAAGATAGTCACTAAATGTCCACAAGCAGAGCCCAACTCAAGCCTGTAATGATGACGTCAGACGTAAGGATGCACCATATCAGATTAAGCTGCCAGGCATGCGTTGTTCAAGATTTTACTGTAAATGGTTTACAGAGGATAGTTACCGATATCTTACTTCGATATGTCTTCCTCAACTATGAGAAATTCAAGTAACTAGTTCTACGTTTGGGTAAACTGTTGCATACTTGCACCCTATCATGACCCCGGCTTCTGTTCTCTAAGAGGCAAACCCTCCAACCTCTCGCTGAATAGTATGTATCTTAAATCTAGCATGGCGATATCATTCAGGTAGTAAAAGTGTTTCGATTTTGTGTGAGCTGTTTTTACGTTTTTTGAATCGTCTTGGAATGTGATGGATGGATTCTGACTTTTTTGGCTTCATTAACAACAACAACAACAATTACCATAAATTATGTTCATGCCACGGGGGTGTAGCCTGTGGTGATCCCATTAGTTACAAGGTGATTCTTAAGGATCGAGTCGGGCTCAGCGATCCCGGGAAACCGGGCTGTAATGAAGATAAACTGAAGATGTCAATTTGTGGTCATGAGCTGACGTTACTCATTAGTTAGAGAGGGGCTGATGATGATGTCGGATGTTCATAGCGATGATGGTGAGTGCCAAAGTCTGCATAGAAAGTCTGTGTGTGGAATAGATTTAACAGTATTGTCGTTCACTTCAACATACTCAGTTAATGTTTGTTACGAATTGTTACGGAGAGAACTGTCTAAAAGACAGGGACATCAGAAGGGCCAATGATACACTGAGAGAATCTTGTATGAGGTGAATATCAGTTCAGCGTAACGTTACTAATGTAGAAGGTACTCCAACTCATGGTTGCCATACCTCCATGAACACCACAGGCTAACATTATTCTTGCAATATTTACATATGCGTTTAATCCTTTCTGTTTGTCATTCTGCCACCCTATCTGCTGTTTATATGCCACTATAGCGGTCTCCATCTTCACCAGTACATCAGTGTGTCAGTCCGTATCTACAATATAAATATGTCAATGAATATTAATATGAAAAGTAATCGGTATCCATAAGTTACTATGCCAGTCTGTATATGTACGATCATGTCATTATATAAAGCTGTATACATGCGAGCACCATCATCATCATCAGCATCTGGTTCCTAAGTTCTAAAACTGGTTGTAAGGGTTTCTGAGCATGTCTCTTCATTGGACCCTTTCCCCTGGTTGATCAGTCCTGAGACTGGTTGCAAGGTTGTCTGAACATATCTCTCAATTTGACTCCATGATCGGGTTGGTTAGTCCTGGTTAGCTGGTTGTAAGGTTGTCTGAACATGTCTCTCAATTTGACTCCATGATCGGGTTGGTTAGTCCTGGTTAGCTGGTTGTAAGGTTGTCTGAACATGTCTCTCAATTTGACTCCATGATCGGGTTGGTTAGTCCTGGTTAGCTGGTTGTAAGGTTGTCTGAACATGTCTCTCAATTTGACTCCATGATCAGGTTGGTTAGTCCTGGTTAGCTGGTTGTAAGGTTGTCTGAACATGTCTCTCAATTTGACTCCATGATCGGGTTGGTTAGTCCTGTTAGCTGGTTGTAAGGTTGTCTGAACATGTCTCTCAATTTGACTCCATGATCGGGTTGGTTAGTCCTGGTTAGCTGGTTGTAAGGTTGTCTGAACATATCTCTCAATTTGACTCCATGATCAGGTTGGTTAGTCCTGGTTAGCTGGTTGTAAGGTTGTCTGAACATGTCTCTCAATTTGACTCCATGATCGGGTTGGTTAGTCCTGGTTAGCTGGTTGTAAGGTTGTCTGAACATGTCTCTCAATTTGACTCCATGATCGGGTTGGTTAGTCCTGGTTAGCTGGTTGTAAGGTTGTCTGAACATGTCTCTCAATTTGACTCCATGATCGGGTTGGTTAGTCCTGGTTAGCTGGTTGTAAGGTTGTCTGAACATGTCTCTCAATTTGACTCCATGATCGGGTTGGTTAGTCCTGGTTAGCTGGTTGTAAGGTTGTCTGAACATGTCTCTCAATTTGACTCCATGATCGGGTTGGTTAGTCCTGGTTAGCTGGTTGTAAGGTTGTCTGAACATGTCTCTCAATTTGACTCCATGATCGGGTTGGTTAGTCCTGGTTAGCTGGTTGTAAGGTTGTCTGAACATGTCTCTCAATTTGACTCCATGATCGGGTTGGTTAGTCCTGGTTAGCTGGTTGTAAGGTTGTCTGAACATGTCTCTCAATTTGACTCCATGATCGGGTTGGTTAGTCCTGGTTAGCTGGTTGTAAGGTTGTCTGAACATATCTCTGTGCTTGACCCTGTCCTCTGCAGCTCCATTCATTCCAACATAAGTTCATACTTTAATGTCTCTGCATGCCTTATATGTATAGGTGAGTCTGGTCAACCCTCTCTCTTTACTCCTGGATCTTACTCTTTGCTACATTCAGTATAACGCTGTCATGTCGCACATTTTGTCTCAGTCAACTTTATCATTTCCACCATTTTTGTTTGTGCTCAAATCTCAGTAAAGAAATTGTCAGTATTTAACTGAGCACGTATACCATATGGCTAGTAAGCCAGCCATGTTTCGGCCAGTATTTCCGCGTGCCTAACTGCCCACAGTTTTATTGTGCCATCCCTGACTCGCGCAAGTTTGTTGTTATCGCTTGTGTTTGCACTTGAAGATGTTTAAATATCCTTCTTCTTAGAGCGTGTCCAACCAACCAGAAAACTGATCACGTCCCCTGCCTGGCTGGTTAACGTGTTATTGAATTGTCTGCCCATAGTTTCTCTCAGCTTTCAGTTTTTTTCATGGATTGGGCAGCCAAAAATGGCAGTAAGACGGACGTATCATTAGTTGTTTTCTCATAACAGGCTGAGTTTGTGTGACGTGTGGCGAGTCTTCAAATGACGTGTCAGATATATTCTGTCTAGAATGTCTGACAATTGAAATGTGGTAATGTCGTGTTAATGTTATAAACATTATTATTGTGAGGTGGGATTTGTGAAGTAACCAATTGTGAGTGTTTGTGTGAGATAGTGTTTGGATGAGTGAAGAATGTTTGTAGGAGTCAGTGTTTGTGTGAGATAGTGTTTGGATGAGTGAAGAATGTGTGTAGGAGTTAGTGTTTGTGTGAGTTAGTGTTTGGATGAATAAGTGTTTGATTGAGATGGTGTTTGGGAGAGTGTTGAATGTTTGTATAAGTTAGTGTTTGTTTTAGTTTGTGTTTCGATAGTTAGTGATTGAATGAGTTAGAGCTTGGATGAGTGAAACATGTTTGTAGGAGTTACTGTTTGTATGAGTGAAGAATATTTGTATTAGTTGGTGTTTGTATGAGTTAGTGTTTGAATGAATTAGTGTTTGGATTAGTATATAATGCTTGTATGAGTGGGTGTTTGGATAAGTTAGTGTTTGGATGAGTTAGTGTTTGGATGAGTAAAGAATATATGTATGAGTTAGGCTTGGATGAGTTAGTGTTTGGATGACTAACAAATGTTTGTATAAGTTAGTGTTTGGATGGGTAAGGAATGTTTTAATGAGGTAGTCCTTGGATGAATTAGTGTTTGCATGAGGGAAGAATGTTTATATGAGTTAATGTTCGGATGCATGAGGAATGTTTGTATGAGTTAGTGTTTTGATGAGTAAAGGATATGTGCATGTTAGTGTTTGGATGAGTGATGAATGTTTGTATGAGTTAGTGGTTGGATAGTGAAAAATGCTTGTATGAGTTAGTGTTTGAATGAGTAAAGGATACTTGCATGTTAGTGTTTGGATGAGGGATGAATGTTTGTATGAGTTAGTGTTTGGATAAGTGAAAAATGCTTGTATGAGTTAGTGTTTGAATGAGTAAAGGATACTTGCATGTTAGTGTTTGGATGAGGGATGAATGTTTGTATGAGTTAGTGTTTAGATGAGAAAAAGATACTTGCATGTTATTGTTTGTATGAGTGATGAATGTTTGTATGAGTTAGTATTTGGATGAGTTAATGTTTGGATAAGTTAAGAATACTTGTATGAGTTAGTGTTTGGATGAGTTAGTGTTTAGATGAGTTAGTGTTTAGATGAGTTAGTGTTTGTATGAGTTAATCTTTGGATGAGTGATGCATTTTTGTATAAGTCAGTGTTTGGGTGAGTTAGTGTTTGGATGAGTTAGTGTTTGGATGACTTAATGTTTGGATGAGTTAGAGTTTGGATAAGTTAATGTTTGGATGAGTGACGAATTTTTGTATGAGCTAGTGTTTGGATGAGTTAGTGTTAGGATGACTTAATGTTTGAATGAGTTAGAGTTTGGATGAGTGACGAATTTGTGAATGAGTTAGTGTTTGGATGAGTTAGTGTTTGGATGACTTAGTGTTTGTATGAGTTAATGTTTGGATGAGTTAGTGTTTGGATGACTTAGTGTTTGGATGAGTTAATGTTTGGATGAGTTAGTGTTTGTATGAGTTGGGGTTTGGATGAGTGAAAAATACTCGTATGAGTTAATGTTTTTAATGAGTAAAGAATTTTTGTATGAGTTAGTGTTTGGATGAGTGAAGAATGTTTGTTTGAGTTAGTGTTTGGATGAATTAGTATATGGATGAGTGAAGAATGTTTGTAGGAGTTACTGTTTGTATGAGTGAAAAATGTTTGTATTAGTTAGTGTTTGTAAGTGTTAGTGTTTGAATGAGCTAGTGTTAGGAATATTTAGTCTTTGGATGGATTAGTGTTTGGATGAGTTAATGTTTGGATGAGTGAAGAATATTTAAATGAGTTAATGTTCGGATGCATGAAGAATGTTTGTATGAGTTAGTGTTTGGATAAGTGAAGAATGATTGCATGAGTTAGTGTTTTGATAAGCTAGTATTTGGATTAGTTAATGTTTGGATGAGTTAATAATATTTGTATGAGTTAGTGTTTGAATAAGTTGGTGTTTAGATATGTTTAAAAATTTTTGTATTAGTTGATGTTTGGATGAGTGAAAAATACTTGTATGAGTTAATGTTTTTAATGAGGGAAGAATGTTTGTATGAGTTAGTGTTTGGATGAGTTCGTGTTTGCATGAGTGAAAAATGTTTGTGTGAGTTAGGGTGTGGATGAGTTAGTGTTTGGATGAGTTAGTGTTTGGATGAGTTAGTGTTTGGATGAGTTAGTGTTTGGATGAGTTAGTGTTTGGATGAGTTAGTGTTTGGATGAGTGAAGAATACATATATGAGTTAGTGTTTGGATGAGTGAAAAAAATGTATATGAGTTAGGGTTTGGATGAGTGAAGAATACTTGTATGAGCTACTGTTTGGATGTGTTAGTGTTTGGATGAATTAAGCCTTTTTGTATGGTAATGTTTGAATGAGTAAAGATAACTTGTATGAGTTAGTGTTTGGATGAATGAAGACTGTTTGTATGAGTTATTGTTTCAGTGTGTTAGTGTTTGGATGAGGAAATAATGTTTGTATTATTTAGTCTTTGTTTGATTTAGTGTATGGATGGGTAAAGAATATATGTAGGAGTTAGTGTTTGTTTGAGTTAATGTTTGGATGAGTTAGTGTTTGGATGAGTAAAGAATATTTGTAGGAGTTAGTGTTTAATTGAGTTAATGTTTGGATGAGTTAGTGTTTGGATGAGTAAGTGTTTTGATGAATGAAGAATGTTTTTGTAAAGGCTGTTTGAGTGAGACTTTGGATGATTTAGTGTTTTGGTAAGTGAATGCTGCTTTAACCGTGAATTATAATGAGTGAGTAATATAGTTGGCGCAAGTATTTGGTGTGTGTGATCGGGTTAGTAAGTGTTTGAGTGTATAAATGTTGTGGTAAGAGAATGAGTGATTGGCTGTTTAGCTGACTGAGTGTATGCATATGTGCATTTCTTAAGTCAATGTGGGTTGATCGAGTGAGTGTTTGATCGAGTGAGTGTTTGATCGAGTGAGTGTTTGATAGTCGGTGGTTGCATGAGTAAGTGTTTCATGAAATGAGTATTTGATCGAGTGAGTGTTTAATCGAGTGATTGTTTGATCGAGTGAGTGTTTGATCGAGTGTGTTTGGTCTAAGTGTTTGATCTAGTGCGTGTTTAATCGAATGAGTGTTTGATCGAGTGAGTGTTTAATCGAGTGAGTGTTTGATCGAGTGAGTGTTTGATCGAGTCCGTATGTGAGTCAGTGATTAAGTGAGTGTATGTTCCGGTAAGTCATCAAGTATTTAGGTGAGTGAGTGTTGCTGAATGAGTGAGTATTGATGTGAGTGAGTGTTGCTGAGTGAGTGAATATTTATGTGAGGGAGTGTTGCTGAGTGAGTGATTATTTATGTGAGGGAGTGTTGCTGAGTGAGTGATTATTTATATGAGGGAGCGTTGCTGAGTGAGTGATTATTTATGTGAGGGAGTGTTGCTGAGTGAGTGAATATTTATGTGAGGGAGTGTTGCTGAGTGAGTGATTATTTATGTGAGGGAGTGTTGCTAAGTGAGTGATTATTTATGTGAGGGAGCGTTGCTGAGTGAGTGAATATCTATGTGAGTAAGTGTTGCTGAGTGAGTGATTATTTATGTGAGGGAGTGTTGCTGAGTGAGTGATTATTTATGTGAGTGAGTTTTGCTGAGTGAGTGAATATCTTAATGAGTGAGTGTTGCTGAGTGAGTGATTTTTTATGTGAGGGAGTGTTGCTGAGTGAGTGATTATTTATGTGAGGGAGCGTTGCTGAGTGAGTGATTATTTATGTGAGGGAGTGTTGCTGAGTGAGTGATTATTTATGTGAGGGATTGTTACTAAGTGAGTGATTATTTATGTGAGGGAGTGTTGCTGAGTGAGTGATTATTTATGTGAGGGAGCGTTGCTGAGTGAGTGATTATTTATGCGAGGGAGTGTTGCTGAGTGAGTGATTATTTATGTCAGGGAGTATTGCTGAGTGAGTGATTATTTATGTGAGGGAGTGTTGCTGAGTGAGTGATTATTTATGCGAGGGAGTGTTGCTGAGTGAGTGATTATTTATGTGAGGGAGTGTTGCTGAGTGAGTGATTATTTATGTGAGGGAGTTTGTGCGTTAATTTGTCTCGGATTGAGTGTGTATTTGTGGGTCTAAGTTATTGTGTGTTTCAGTGGGATAACGTTTCAGTGGTAGAATGCTTCAGTCGGAGAATGTTTCAGCTTATGTAAGTTTGAGGGAAAATGTTTCAGTCTGTGTGAGTTTGAAGGAGTTGGTGTATGCGTGAGTGAGTGTTTTGTTGATTGAATCTGTATTTGAGTGAACATATACTGGTAGTGGTTAGCGCGCTGGCTTCGCATCTGAGTGGTCCTGGGTTCATTTCCTAGTTGGGGCGGTAATGTTTTTTTCAGACCGCAATGGCTCCCGGGTCGACCCAGCCTTAAATGGGTACCGACTCAGTCCGGGAAGTAAAAGCGGCGAGGGAGAGGAGATGGCTACCGCCCTCATATAGCTGAGTCTTTGAAAAGTGAGATCGCTAACACTTCACACCCCTACGGCAGTAATGCTATGGGATACTTTACTTTACTTTTTTATACTCGTAGTACGCTAAAATGGACACCATTGCTTTTTAAGAATAGGAAAGTAAATACTCTACATCGATCAGAGAATTAGAAGAATACAAATGTGGATAATTGTAGACCACATACTGTGGACTCAATGGGCCAACATACAATGATCAATGGTAGATCTCCAACCAGCGACAGTCCGAATGTCAGTGAACAGGAAAAGTGCGAACAAAGAGCGAGTTACGTTTTTAAATAATAACGCACAACATACACGATGCGTTTCACGTTTTAACATTTCTAATAGCTATAGAAGCATACAAGAAAAACACGAAGTAGGACTGTGATCGCCATACATAAGATGCCTACAGACCGAGGGAAGTGGAGGGAGTTTCTTGATACTACTAACTGATGCCTGCAGGCCGAGGGAAAGGCAGGTAGTTTCTTGCTGCCACAGAATGATACCTGCAGAACTAGGGAAGTGCAGGAAGTTTCTTTATGCCACTCACTGATGGCTGCAGAACGAGGGAAGTGGAGGGAGTTTTTATGCCACTCACTGATGCCTGTAGAACGACGAAAGTGGAGGGGGTTTCTTTATGCCACTCACTGATGCCTGCAGAATGAGGGACGGGGAGGGAATTTCTTACTGTCACTGATTGATGCCTGCAGAGCGAGGGACGGGGAGGGAAATTCTTACTGTCACTGATTGATGCCTGCAGAGCGAGGGACGGGGAGGGAAATTCTTACTGTCACTGATTGATGCCTGCAGAGCGAGTGACGGGGAGGGAAATTCTTACTGTCACTGATTGATGCCTGCAGAGCGAGGGACGGGGAGGGAATTTCTTACTGTCACTGATTGATGCCGGCAGAACGAGGGACGGGGAGGGAAATTCTTACTGTCACTGATTGATGCCTGCAGAACGAGGGACGAGGAGGGGATTTCTTACTGTCACTGATTGATGCCGGCAGAACGAGGGACGGGGAGGGAATTTCTTACTGTCACTGATTGATGCCGGCAGAACGAGGGACGGGGAGGGAATTTCTTACTGTCACTGATTGATGCCTGCAGAACGAGGGACGAGGAGGGAATTTCTTACTGTCACTGATTGATGCCGGCAGAACGAGGGACGGGGAGGGAATTTCTTACTGTCACTGATTGATGCCTGCAGAACGAGGGACGAGGAGGGGATTTCTTACTGTCACTGATTGATGCCGGCAGAACGAGGGACGGGGAGGGATTTCTTACTGTCACTGATTGATGCCTGCAGAACGAGGGACGAGGAGGGGATTTCTTACTGTCACTGATTGATGCCGGCAGAACGAGGGACGGGGAGGGAATTTCTTACTGTCACTGATTGATGCCTGCAGAACGAGGGACGAGGAGGGAATTTCTTACTGTCACTGATTGATGCCTGCAGAACGAGGGACGGGGAGGGAATTTCTTACTGTCACTGATTGATGCCTGCAGAACGAGGGACGGGGAGGGAAATTCTTACTGTCACTGATTGATGCCTGCAGAACGAGGGACGGGGAGGGAATTTCTTACTGTCACTGATTGATGCCTGCAGAACGAGGGACGAGGAGGGAATTTCTCACTGTCACTGATTGATGCCGGCAGAACGAGGGACGGTGAGGGAATTTCTTACTGTCACTGATTGATGCCGGCAGAACGAGGGACGGGGAGGGAATTTCTTGCTGTCACTGATTGATCCCTGCAGAACGAGGGACGGGGAGGGGATTTCTTACTGTCACTGATTGATGCCTGCAGAACGAGGGACGGGGAGGGAATTTCTTACTGTCACTGATTGATGCCTGCAGAACGAGGGACGGGGAGGGGATTTCTTACTGTCACTGATTGATGCCTGCAGAACGAGGGACGGGGAGGGGATTTCTTACTGTCACTGATTGATGCCTGCAGAACGAGGGACGGGGAGGGAATTTCTTACTGTCACTGATTGATGCCTGCAGAACGAGGGACGGGGAGGGAATTTCTTACTGTCACTGATTGATGCCTGCTACAAGTAGAAAAAAAAACATTTTAAAATTCGTTGAAATCTACTGTCTTTAGGTTTAATAGTTTATAATTCAGTTTAAGTTTTAAAACTTTTTTTTCTCATTTTTTCTTTCTTTTTCGGCGGTCGTAGTGAAAAAATGTCGCTTGTGACATTCTATCGCAGTTTACAGCTAGGCTGCGATATGATCACCATTCTTTGCGACACATCGGATTTCAGCAACATAATTTTGTTAACCTTGTTTACCTTCCATCTTTGATCCTTAACTATTAGCCAGACTGCATGGTTGCAGGTGTTTTCAGGGCCGCCACTTGGAGGCGGAATAGAGTCTTTTTCAGATATGCGATCCTGATGCAAGAAGGCAGAAATGAGTGACTGACTCTGATGCAAACAGTAAGCTATGAGTCACTAATACTGATGCAAACAGTAAGCTATGAGTTACTAACACTGATGCAAACAGTAAGCTATGAGTTACTAACACTGATGCAATCAGTAAGCTATGAGTTACTAACACTGATGCAAGCAGTCAGCTATGAGTTACTAACACTGATGCAATCAGTAAGCTATGAGTTACTAACACTGATGCAATTAGTAAGCTATGAGTTACTAACATTGATGTAAGCAGTCAGCTATGAGTTACTAACACTGATGCAAGCAGTCAGCTATGTGTTTCTAACACTGATGCAAGCAGTCAGCTAAGAGTTACTAACACTGATGCAATTAGTAAGTTATGAGTTACTAACACTGATGCAAGTAGTCAGCTATGAGTTACTAACACTGATGCAAGCAGTCAACTATGAGTCACTAACACTGATGCATGCAGCCAGCTATCAGTTGGAACTCGTTTTCTCATTTCAAGCATTTCATCTGGTTTGAAACTCTGTTCTCACTCCAAACCTATTCCATTTCTGGTTCGAAGCAGTTCTCATTCAAAACTATTTCACTTCACACTTTTTATCGCATTCGAAAATGATTTTGACTCTAAACACTTTTCTCAATACAGACATTGTATCGCAACAAAAATTCTTTTTTCAATGAAACTCTTTGTATCATTACAATCACTTTGTCATTCCAAACTCATTTCTCATCTTTTAAACTGTTTCTCATATCTCCAAATCGTTTGTATGTGATCAAGGTGGGAGCGAAGATTAATCAGGGTCATGTGGAACATATCGATCAACGTGGGAGCGAAGATTAATCAGGGTCATGTGGAACATATCGATCAAGGTGGGAGCGAAGATTAATCAGGGTAATATGGAACATATCGATCAAGGTAGGAGCGAAGATTAATCAGGGTCAGGTGGAACATATTGATCAAGGTGGGAGCTAAGATTAATCAGGGTAATGTGGAACATACTGATCAAGGTGGGAGCTAAGATTAATCAGGGTAATGTGGAACATACTAATCAAGACCTCACATTTTCGTTCGTGCTTCTGGAAATATGGTATGTCCAAGCATTCTAGCAAACGAGATATTTAACCCCACTAGATGACCAACTACATATTTTTTTTGTTTGTTTATGTATTGTACAAACGTATTGTCAAAATTCGTTCCTCAAATACAAAAACAGCCACGTAAGGTTCAGACAGCATCAACACTCAAACATTATTTAGTATCAGCAAAACGAACTCCAACTCATCATTTCTACAGCAGTAAAATGACATACATAGTTACCAACTTTGCATTTTCCATTCGTGGATGAGGTATTATACGTGGGCCATACAATCATTGATGGACGAGGCGTGACACGAGAGGCATACAATCCTTCATGGATAAGGTACAATACGTGGGCCTTACAATAATTCACGGATAAGGTGTGACTCGAGGGCCATACAATTATTTATGGATAAGGTATTATACGTAGGCCATACACTCATTCGTGTACGAGGTGGGACGCGAGAGCCATTCAATAATTCTTGAATAATGCATGACACGAGGGATATACTAACATTCTTGGATTAGGTGTGATTCTAGGGCCAAACCAACATTCTTGGAATAGATGTGATTCTGGGACCCTACACACATTCTTGGATTAGATGTGATTCTAGGGCTATACCAACATTTTTGGATTAGGTGGGATTCTAGGGCTATATCAACGTTCTTGTATTAAGTGTAATTCTAGGGCCGTACCAACATTGTTAGATTAGATTTGATTCTAGGGCTATACCAACATTCTTGGATTAGGTGGGATTCTAGGGCTATATCAACGTTCTTGGATTAAGTGTGATTCTAGGGCCATACCAACATTATTGGATTAGGTGTGATTCTAGGACCATACCAACATTATTGGAATAGCTGTGATTCTAGGGCCTTACCAACATTATTTCTCAATGTTGTACAGTGAACGTCGAATACTTTTGTTTACCCCAATCAGCTCTCGTGCATTCATTTATATAAATTTATTGCAAACTGTAAGCATATTTGTTAATATATATGTTGTGTTATCTTTTCATAAATTCGATTAAAATAAACTAGTATTTGTGTTTGATTTTTTTTTTTTGGTTCGCCTTATTTATCTATTCCCCAAGGCGGTGTGCGTTGCACTGTGTTTTTATTTTGCGTCTGTCGGCCCAATGCATCCGACTTCAGCATGCATTTCATGTAAGGGTCTGCTTCCTCCTACATTTTCTAAGGGTTTGCTTCCCCGGGGTAACGGCCAGTGCTGTAATGGGTATCGAACCCAGCACCTTTGGTTTGTGCGCCGTGTCACTTAACCATTAGCCCATCCGGTCCCCAAATAAACCAATGTAAAACAACTAACAATGTTCAAGATCAATATATTTTGTAGAAAAATGTGGAAACTGGAGTCAATTTGTAAAGGTAATTCGAGCTGAAAAACAAATCTATATTTAGAAGACAAAATGCAAGCGACAATAAGATCTAGCAAACATGTGCCGTCACTTCTGAGTCAACTTTGACGTAGCTGCCTACCCCGACGCTTGTCCTGGGTTGGATTTTGTGTAGTTCACTTGTTCCGTCACGTCTTAATTCAATTACAAGGCTGGTCTATTCGATTACCGGACCGGACAAGTCGGTCTTTATATCAAACTTTTCTACCACATGCTGGACGGTTTGACTTGATGGGAATGTTTACTTGATACAAACTGCGAATAACGGGTGACCAACCGTTGCTGGACCCTCTAGTGAATTATTAAAGAACTGTCTATGTGACTAAGACAAGAATAGGCTCACTTGCACACTGAAAGCTTTTTTGTAAAAGGTGACCAGCAATGTAGCCTAAACCATATAGGGTAGTCAACTCCCCAATTCATGACTGGGCGAACCCCACCAATCACATGTGTATACATCTGCTGAATGCGCTGTCATCGCATGTGTTTTAAACAGATGCTCAGAAAGATTGCTCATGTGATTTAGGGATACGATTATGGAAAGCTCATTTTCCTGGAGATTAGGATACAAATAATGGTCAGTGTCATAGTTGGTCTTCTAGATTGATTGACATAATGATTGATTGACAGAATGATTGATTGACATAATGATTGATTGACAGAATGATTGATTGACAGAATGATTGATTGACAGAATGATTGATTGATTTAAATTTTGGCTCCAAATGAAGCAAATAGTTTCCATAACAGCTGACCCATTTTACAGCGATTATCCAAGCACTTCCAGTGATGGTATCAGTAGCAACTATTTGACATTATGAGGTTGCTGGTCTTATTCACAATCATCTTTAGTCTATCTCTATTACGTGATTGGACGGTTACGGTGATAATATTGCTTTAACCTTAGGTACCTCTCGAATGAAGATACAACACCACCCTATCTCCGATGTCCACTGTTTTGTGGTTATTGTGTATTGTCAAAGGATAGTGAAGAATGTCGTATACAAACCAAATGGAACAAACCAAATGGAACATACCAAATGGACCAAACCAAATGGAACAAACCAAATCACCAAGACTGTTGTTGCTAGTATACTCGTAGATCGTAACAGAACAGAACAGAACAGAACAGAATGTAAAGTTAACATTCAGATATTAAAGATCTATTCAAAAAACCTCTAGCGTGTATGGCAAGTGATACCAGATCAACATCTACTAGTTATGAGCAACATTCCCGCTAAAGAACATTTGAACATAGGAACATGGAATACTAGAACTCGTGTAATAGAACAATTTCAGGAGGAATTTTTAAAGATATGATATGGGAAGTGGACAAAAAAGCAGGACATTTCAGGTCGGAAATGGAAAGAACCAACCTAAACACATTATGATTCTGGGAAACAAAAGAATGAGAGAGACTATCTGGCATTTAGAAGATTAAGTGACTGATTGAAATCTTGGATCTATAGACAGGCTTGCATTTGAGATTTAAAGACATATTTATAATTCAGATTTGCAGATGGATTGATTTCTAAGAAGTATGGATATGTTTACATTTAGAAATGAAATGCTATGAGAGATATTAGAGATTTAAATACGTGAATTTTTAAATTTAGGAATGTTAATATTTTTCTAATTAGAGACGGCCTTTAATTTCAGATTCATAGTTGGGTTTATATCAGAAATAAATAGACATGTTGATATCTGAGATTTAGAGAAAGGTTGATATCTGAGATTTAGAGAACGGTTGATATCTGAGATTTAGAGAAAGGTTGATATCTACATAAACAAGACCATGTACGCATGTGATAAATTAATTACAAGACCACGTACGCATGTGTTAAGTTAATTTTCGCTATATGGACATGTGACATTTTTGTAAAGCGCTCTTTCCATGCACAAAAATATAAATTGTTTACAATTCTGTACATTTTATTTGGCAAATTAAATTTGCATCAGAAAGACTGCTCATTATGCTTGTATCAGAAAGACTGCCCATTATGCTTGTATCAGAAAGACTGCCCATTATGCTTGTATCAGAAAGACTGCCCATTATGCCTGTATCAGAAAGACTGCCCATTATGCCTGTATCAGAAAGACTGCCCTCTACTAAACCTTCACAATAAATGTACTTCACGTAAATTCTATAATTTGTAAAATTGTGAACATTCAACTGATAGATTTTACTATTTGTAATAACTAAGCTATACTGATTTAATATTTGTATTGCATATAATTTGAAGAATTAACGTCCAAAGTATTCAAGTGCGACACATACGAATTCCTGATCAGCAGAAATATATTACGTAGACAAGTGCCACAATTTACCTCAGTAGCTTTTCAAAACTAATGTTGGCACGCTGATCACGAATTTTAGCTAATAGATAATCGTGAATTAGCTCTAATTTTCAACAAGGAGAGGGGCATGTTGGTGGAGTGGTGTCAATTGGAATGTTCTGTCAAACCTGAGGTTTGACCTAAGTCAATCGCGTTAATCCCGTGAGGCAGATCAACTTTAGCCTAATTAAATGACACATAATACAGTAGTTAGTTATAGCAACAAAGTAACCATTTTGTCACCATTTGTATTGTGAATTATGTGAGTGCTGGCTTTTAGTTTAAAATATTTGGTGAATGTGTGAATAATGAAGATTGTTTTCGCTACATTTGCGGACAAATTAAATTTGCATCAGAAAGACTGCTCATTATGCTTGTATCAGAAAGACTGCCCATTATGCTTGTATCAGAAAGACTGCCCATTATGCTTGTATAAGAAAGACTGCCCATTATGCCTGTATCAGAAAGACTGCCCATTATGCCTGTATCAGAAAGACTGCCCATTATGCTTGTATCAGAAAGACTGCCCATTATGCCTGTATCAGAAAGACTGCCCATTATGCCTGTATCAGAAAGACTGCTCATTATGCCTGTATCAGAAAGACTGCCCATTATGCCTGTATCAGAAAGACTGCCCATTATGCTTGTATCAGAAAGACTGCCCATTATGCTTGTATCAGAAAGACTGCCCATTATGCCTGTATCAGAAAGACTGCCCATTATGCCTGTATCAAAAAGACTGCCCATTATGCCTGTATCAGAAAGACTGCCCATTATGCTTGTATCAGAAAGACTGCCCATTATGCCTGTATCAGAAAGACTGCCTATTATGCCTGTATCAAAAAGACTGCCCATTATGCCTGTATCAGAAAGACTGCCCATTATGCTTGTATTAGAAAGACGGTCCATTACACTTGTATCGGAAAGACGGCCCATTACACTTCTATCAGAAAGACGACCCATTACGCGCTTGTCATGAAGCGATCTTGTAGCCTCTACTGAGGTGCTGAAGCCGGTATTGGGTCCCACAAATGTCTGTTGTAATCCTGTGCAGCGATTCTACGCTGCTGGTAGAACCGAAAATGTCCATCGACACGTTGCGTCTTGTAATTCCAATTTTCTGAAGGGAACTGACAAATCATCTTAATTATTCTTTTCGTGCATGCCTCTTCCAATTGGACAAGGTATTTCTGAGAGAAAATCTGACTTCAGACCAATCCAAATATATATCTTCTGCTAAGGAGACGGTGTCACATGAGGAAGGTCATCCTATTCGGAACCAACCAGATTCCTATACTCTTAACGATGAAGAAAAAGTAAAGCTAGTGAATATCATTCATTTGTTGAAGCATCTACATCAAGATATCATAATATCATGCATATTGAAGAGTCTACGTATCCACATACAATTACTAAGTGTGAATCTAGTCAGCGATCTGGAAGTGCCGACAAAGTAAAGCAGGGGTGTTGAAGTCCAGACTCCAGCAATTAAATCAACTAGAAAAGTTATATTGTTCGTGGATAGAACAACAATTCTGCTTCCCTTTTTCAAAATGACAGAACATCTTATTGTTTGCACTGGTATGGTGAGTCTGATACCAGCACTACAAATCAACCACAAAGACCAAGAATGGAGACCGTGCATTGATTTGATCAAGAGCAGCGTATAGGATGTGCTGATCCTTAACAATAACGTGTTATCGTCTGTTATATTCTGGCACATAATCCAAATGTAAGAAGCCTACAACAAAAAAAAATAGTTGTTACACTCCATCAACTACGACAAGTGTAAGAGGCACATATCTTGTGACCTGGAGGTCATTGATGTGGCTACAGCAGGGCTACACACAATTTGCCGGTTTTCTCTGGCTAGCCGTATCAGGACTTTCCGTTACCAGAAAAAGGATTGGATCTCACGACAATCCCCTGGACTAGACCTCACGATAATCACCTGGACTAGACATCACGACAATCACCTGGACCAGACCTCATGACAATCACCTGGACTAGACCTCACGAGAATCACCTGGACTAGAGCTCACGGCAATCGCCTGGACTAAACCTCGCGACAATTCCCTGGACTAGACCTCACGACAATCACCTGGACTAGACATCACGACAATCACCTGGACTAGACATCACGACAATCACTTGGTCTAGACCTCACGACAATCACCTGAACTACACCTCACGACAATCACATGGACTAGACCTCACGACAATCACCTGGACTTCACCTCACGACAATCACGTGGACTAGACCTCACAACAATCCCCTGGACTAGACATCACGACAGTCACCTGGACTAGACCTTACGACAATCCCCTGGACTAGACCTCACGACAATCACTTGGACTAAACATGACGACAATCACATGGACTAGACATCACGAAAATCACCTGGACTAGATCTCACGACAATCACCTAGACTAGACATCACGACAATCACTTGGACTAGACATCACGAGAATCACCTGGACTAGACCTCACGATAATCACCTGGACTAGACATCACGAAAATCACCTAGACTAGACATCACGACAATCACCTAGACTAGACATCACGACAATCACCTGGACTAGATATCACGACAATCACCTAGACTAGACCTCACGACAATCACATAGACTAGACATCACGACAATCACCTAGACTAGACATCACGACAATCACCTGATACACCTATTCACATAAAACTTGGACTTATGAAGAATGTTTTAAAGGTAATGAAACGAAGTGTAACACGATTTGTTTACCTTTGTGAGACATGTAAAAAAACAGCCATGTCAAAATCATGGTGTATGTGCTGGCCCACAGATACACCGGCCCTTACGATGTAAACCTTGCCATGATATCCTCACTAGTGATAAACAGCTTGCATTATTTCCCAGTGAGTGGTCGCATTATTTCTAGGAAACTTTAGACCTGGCAATTACTGGAAACCAGTAACCCTCTTGCACGCCACGAGTGACTAGGGTGCACCATGCCATTGACACTACACTTCCTGCGTTCTCACTTAAATGTCTTGTCCGCTTGCCGTGACAGGCACGGGTAACGGTCACGGCACGACATTTCTACCCTCGAAGAAAGGTACCAAGGGAAATAGAATGAAGCAATACTAGCTGACCATTGTTGAGAGATGCTCCAGAAATTCATTACAAGTTGCAGGCACAGAGACGCCGCTCTGAATAATTTCTTCTGTAAAGATTATAATTGGTTATGTTTATGCAAATGTGTAAAATGTTGAAAAATTATTATTAAAAAAAACTAGAGCTCATCTGATGTTTGTTTTGATTTATGCGTTCACCATATTTCTCTAATCCCAAAGGCGGTGTGCGTTGCATTGTATTTTTTATTTTGCGCCTGTCGGCCCAGTGCATCCGACTTCAGCATGTATATTATGTAAGGGCTTGCTTCCCCCTGCATTTTCTAAAGGTTTGCTTTCCCGGGGTAACTGCCAGACTCTGGTGGGCTCATTTGATGTTTAGGCGCCATATATTTCGAAACCCAGAACAACGTAACGATATCTTAGTATTTCATCTTATATTCACACAAACAGTCAAAACGTCTGGTTGCCAAATGGTATGTGCGCGCCGAAAGTTGTTTCCTTCTCGTCATCCTCACCATCATCATGTAGCATGTCCTTTGCAGAACGCCGCCCTCATGACAGCCTGTCTGTAGGAAATTATGTTTCACCAGCCTTCCGGCCTGCTCCTAGGTCAAATCCAACGTCTCCTTGATGTCCTGGGTCCATCGTCTTCTCGGTCGACCCCTGCCTCTCCTCCCAGGGACCATGTCTTCCATAATCAATCTCTCTAGTTCGTTGTGTCGTTTGACGTGTCCAAAAAAACCTAAGTTTTCGGGTCATTACGTCATTTATGAGCCAATTCTCCTCTACATTCAGTTCTTGCCGGATGAATTTCTTTCTTTCTTTCTTTGTCCACGAGATTTTCAGGACTCTTCTAAAGCACTGTGTTTCAAAAACACATTCCTTCGCTCTTATTATTTTTGTAATCGTCCATGTTACACATCCATAGGTTGCCACAGGAAACATGTATGTTCTTAGGATCTTTAGTTTTAGTTCATTGTTTGTATTATGTCATAGGTTTTGCATACTCCTTATCTTCTGCACTGCCACAGTCAGTTGTCTTTTTACTTTCTTTGTAAAGTCTCCATTGTTGTTCAGTATTGATCACATATATTCATAATGTGCACCATTTTCAATCTCTTCGCCAGCTATCTCGATTTTAGGTTTGAGTTTCGTCTTATCAGTTGTCATTATCTTTGTTTTCTTTGTATTCAGATAGAGATTCTGGGCTTCACTATGTTTATGGACTGATGTAATTCTAGGCCCTTGGTTCCGTTAGAGAGCAAAACAGTGTGGTCGGCATATCGTATTTCCGGTATCTCCTTTCCTCCGATTGTGAAAGGATCGAAGTCTGTAGAAATTAGATCTACCTTTACATTCCTGATAATATTTTCTGCATATATATTGAACAGGTATGGTGAAAGAATGCAGCCCTGTCTGACCCCCTTATGTATCTCAAACCCATTTTAGGTTTCAAAATGTATCTGACGGCTGCTTGCTGCCCCCCGTAGATGGTTTTTTATTCTTTGAACCAGATGTGTTGAGAAGTCCATATCTTTCATAATGTTCCACATTTGCTGATGTTTTACTATGTCAAAGGCCTTGGTCTAGTCTATAAACTAGAAAATAAAATAACGCAAAATTAGTTAGACATAGCTAGCACACGTCGTGGCGACAGTAGTGAGGCAGGCTTCAAAACCTCTCGACTACCTCAGCAATGGGAATAACGTCGCAAGACAGTTAGTTAGCTGGTTAGTTGGCTGGTTCATTGGTTCGTTGGTTGGCTGTTTGATTGGTTGGTTGGTTAATTGTGTTACAGGCTACTCTATCTTAACTTAACTATCTTTCAACTATCACCCCTCAACTCACAGCCCTAATTAAAAATTAACACTTACTGGAATAACAGCAAAAACAAATGAATGTTTATTTCACGAACATCATACACATTATATCAATAAACTAGGTTCGTGAATCGTATTCTATTTTCTATCAACCATTCAAATAACCTTTATGTATCTCAAGAGTTTCGTACACATAGCACCGGTATTTCTCTTGTACTAAATTAACACCAGGTCATATCAGAAGATCATTTTAAACTAATGTTCCAGTGACAGTCTTTCCTGACTCTGAGTTGATACAATACTATCTGGCTAACTGTCCACTGCCAATTTTCTGGCGTCGCTCGTCTGGTGGCCTTCTGTTCTTTTTCTCAGCTTTTACAAATACTGGTTTTTCTGAGCCTCTTGTCTCGTCTTCAAGTCAGGAAGATGATTTCAGCGATTAGACCTTTTGGTTCTCCTTGCTCATCTAGTAAGGAATTCTGCGACGACTTCAGCGGTTCTTGAACTGTGATAGTTCTCCAATGCAGTCATAACTCCCTTGCTGATTAAGGTTCTCGTGTCGATGACAGTGGCTCTGTTCCTTTAGTTGTCAGGCCAAGAGGAACTCCTTCGTTACGACGTGTTGTTGGGATGACAGCTTCGTGTTTAAAGTAACACGTCTCCTTCTGACGAGTATGCAGTTGAGTACCACACCAGTGACTTAAAAGCCAGCGCCACACGTGACAAGGTGCCAGGGTCGTATCAACAGGAAGAATATACAGTAAATTTCTTACAAGTGCTTGGTCGAGATCTTCCTCTCAGTGAATAGAGTCTGCTTCTGTGACGCCTTTGTTTTTCTTACAAGTGCTTGGTCGAGATCTTCCTCTCAGTGAATAGAGTCTGCTCCTGTGACGCCTTTGTTTTTCTTATGATGTTCTCTCTGTTCTAACTACTCAACTGTTAGCTGATGTTAATCGCTCTGTCCTAGCTTCCTACCAAATGCTCGGTAGTCTTCTGTTCTGTGTTCTAGCCTCAATGCTCTGATACCCGAGCTTATATACATAATTTTGTGTCCATGAAATTAATCTCTGTCTAGTCCTGGCGCTGCATGCAACTTTTCATGAACTGTGCTGCTACTCAATAAGGCTATTTTCTATAGACCTTTAACATCGTGAGATTTTCAAGTAGGAACCGTGAAAACGTCCAATTTTAGCTTAACTGTCGTAAACGAGCATCGTTGAACAAATTCAATAATTGACTATTCTATTAACTCCATCTCTCGGAATTGGTTCTAAAGTTATGTGTGGGTACCACGAACGGTGTTTTTAGAACTTTCCTGGATCTGGTTCGTGTGACCCTTGTAACTGTTAGTTGGTTAGTTAGTTAGTTAGTTAGCACGTTAGTCATTTAGTTAGTTAGTTAATTGGTTAGTTATTTCGTTAATTCGTTAGTTAGTTACCTATCAAGTTAGTTAGTTAGTTGGTTAGTTAGTTAGGGATGTAGCTAACAATGGATCTTACATCACAACTAAACAAAGAACAGAAAGATTTCCGAAATATAAATGAACATTTGGCTTTATCTGTATCTTTTTATAAAATGTATGAGATCAAATTTAAGATACAGCCAAATACATACTTATACATATTACAGAAACGCGTGGGAAAAATGATATCAGAATCAATAATTGGCTGAGTGCAGCAAAATTAATTATCAGAGTTGATTGGTCAACGGTAATTGTTGCTGTCACTTTATCTTGGCCCACTACCGGCTGAAGAAGTTCACTCATCGAACACCAAATCGGAACTGCAAGCGACAGCAGAGAAAGGACTGGTTGGCAGATGGAAATGTATAATAGATTATGTAAATATAGTAAATCAGCAGAAAAACACATAATTAGTAGTCAGACCAATTAACAGAATGATTAGCAAATGCATCCAATGCAATTAAATACATCATTTCGAATAACGCACCCGTATTCAATTATTTCTAAACGTAGCAGATTTCCATGTAACATAAATGGTCTTCATTCTTTTGTAGAGCCGCTTCTAACATAAGAAGCGAAGGAGTAGACACTCCGTAAGCCAACAGACCCGCTGCTAACATACTGAAGCGATTATAAAAACAGTAAGCAACCACAATGTGTTTGACGAAAATGTGATGTTAGGACCATTTACTTGGGCTAGGTGGTGATTGTCTGTTGTAATGTTAGCACCAAATTCTTGTGCTAGTTGGTGGTTGTCTATTGTAATGTTAGGACCATATTCGTTTGCTAGTTGGTGATTGTCTATTGTAATGTTGCGCTGCATGTGTTTTTGTTTGGTCTTGTGAATTGTATGTTCTATTGTTAAAGCCCTGAAAATTATTGCATGTTGTCTTCATTAGAACTGCTAGTATTCCAGTAAGATGATTTATGACAGTGTGTGACTATGCGGCAGAGTCCAGGCTTTCACTGGGGTTTTTCTATCTATAATGTTACCACATGCATTCACATCATTCACGACCACGCACAGCAAATAATATAACACGCAGCAGGTGGCAGAGGTATTACATCATATTCATACAACAACTATTAAAGTGAGTGCAATGAGATTACAAACAACACGAGAAATACATCTTAACTAAATAATCATATCATAATTTATCTGTATTATTAATAACTTCGCGGAGGTTGTAAGCATAATATTGTCCCCAACTAATCTAACCCAGTTCTAGCCGCACACTCCTCTCCCTTTATCTGCACCCTCAACACACTCTCAAATACTCATTCTCACGATCAGATTACGTACTCAGACGAATCTGTATGCTCACATATAATTAGATTACGTATTCAGGCGATGTGTACACTCGTATAACAATTCAGAACCTACTTCGCTCACAAAGGGTCCTGCACGTACAACACACATTCAGATACCTTCAGGCAGGTGAACTTGACATATCACATTCAATCTATTCACGTGTACTCACATGTGATGATACACTCAATCGATCTGCGTATACTCACACTCTGGAACATATATCGTTCCCTCGGTGTCCTTCACACACCACCCATACATTCAGATCTCTCCTAGTCACAGGGCGCCCAAAACACACCTTATAGAGTGACTCGCCAAGACTCAAAAACGTATGCTGGTTCCGTCACCCTGCACTTCAATCTATCTTTCTAACATTAGTAAAACAACCTATCAATCGCTCTTCTATAAGGTCGGCGAGCTAACATATCCTTAGCTAAATATTCTCTCTCTCTCTCCCTCTCTCTCTCTCTCTCTCCATGGCCAGCCTGATTGAGTTAAACTTTGTCTAGCATTATATAGTTTCAATCAGTATCAAAGCTGTCTAATGGTCCTCTGTGGGATGTCTCACACAGCCATCCCCTCGTTTGGATCTACTTCTGTTTAGTTGTTATTGGCACGAATCACTCTGAATTCCTGTCACTCAAAATGTCGCAGCAAAACCAGCTGGCCCATGCCTGTCACTAACCCCACAACACCCAATTCGGAACGCCGTAGTGGTCAGCTCGTAACCCCTACCTGTACTAGACACATTATTTCCCTCAACCCCACGTTTTCCTTTGTCGACTTAGTGTCGAGACGGGAAGTGACCTCGGCACACATTCAGTTACATTTGTTCGCAGAGTCGCCGACTTCCTCACCCCTGTCCCAAACTCTCATACTTCGGCTGGAACTGTTACAACTACTATGTATATTTTGTTGTTCTGCGCCTTCCAGGTTTGCCATTGTTGAATGCTGGCGTCCCCCCCCCCCCCCCCCCCCCCCGAGACGAAGACGTTTCTTGACGCTGTGGTTTGACTTTCATTGATAATATGCCTTTCTGGCAGCACCTAAGAAAATTGATCTTGGAAATGGGATGATGTGTACACCTTTCTTGTGATATGCCATCTGTTCGGAAGTGATGTCGTTCTTTGGCCCTGTGTCTCATCTGTATTGACTTTAAATGGTACTGTGGCTTATCTATTTGAAACGCTAGATTTCTCTTTATTTTTTACTTGTCGGGAAGTTATTAACAGGACTATGGTCTCGAGGATATGATATGCAAGCCTCCTTTGTACATTGCGACCTTCTCCTCATTTCGCAAGAGTTTTTTTTTCCATACTCGGTGTGGTTTTTATCTGAAACTCTTGCTCTATTTATCATATACTTTGCCTTGTTTATCTGTGGCGCTTTGGGCATCCTGAAAAGGATTTTGTCTGGAATGTTTGTAAGACAAGTCTATATCGTGAGGTAGGATCCCAGATGATTGACAGACTAGTATTCGAGAGGTAACACCATACCCAGCAAGCAAATCATAACAAGTCTCGGACAGAATAGGAAGAAAATAGAATGTTGAGTCTCTCAAAATATCGCAATTATTTAGAGCATGGCAACCAAGGCGAGACCATACCTGGTTGTATAGGTGATACTAGTTGTTATTAGGTGGCACTGACCCAAGACGAGAACATACCTGGTTGTATAGGTGATACTAGTTGTTATTAGGTGGCACTGACCCAAGACGAGAACATACCTGGTTGCATAGGTGATACTAGTTGTTATTAGGTGGCGCTGACCCAAGACGAGAAAATACCTGGTTGCATAGGTGATACTAGTTGTTATTAGGTGGCACTGACCCAAGACGAGAAAATACCTGGTTGTATAGGTGATACTAGTTGTTATTAGGTGGCACTGACCCAAGACGAGAACATACCTGGTTGCATAGGTGATACTAGTTGTTATTAGGTGGCGCTGACCCAAGACGAGAAAATACCTGGTTGCATAGGTGATACTAGTTGTTATTAGGTGGCACTGACCCAAGACGAGAAAATACCTGGTTGCATAGGTGATACTAGTTGTTATTAGGTGGCACTGGCCCAAGACGAGAACATACCTGGTTGCATATGTGATACTAATTGTTATTAGGTGGCACTGACCCAAGACGAGAAAATACCTAGTTGCATAGGTGATACTAGTTTTTATTAGGTGGCACTGACCCAAGACGAGAACATACCTGGTTGTATAGGTGATACTATATGTTATTAGGTGGCACTGACCAAAGACGAGAACATATCTGGTTGTTTAGGTGTAGGTTATACTAGTTGTTATTATGTGGCACTGGCCCAAGACGAGAACATACCTGGTTGTATAGGTGTAGGTGATACTAGTTGTTAGTATATGGTACTGACCCAAGACGAGAAAATACCTTGTTGTATAGGTGACACTAGTTGTAATTATGTGGCACTGACCCAAGACGAGAACATACCTGGTTGTATAGGTGACACTAGTTGTAATTAGGTGGCACTGACCCAAGACGAGAACATACCTGGTTGTATAGGTGTAGGTGATACTAGTTGTTAGTATATGGTACTGACTCAAAACGAGAACATAACTGGTTGTATTGGTGACACTAGTTGTAATTAGGTGGCACTGACCAGTGTACATGTTACATGTAACGAGAAATAAGCGTTTTAGTCATACTCTCTTCTCTCTTATCGGAATCTACATAACGAGAAAGTAGTGATGGTCAACGTGGTCAGATCATTCCTCTGGTGTGTCCTCGTTATTTCTCTCATTAGGTCAAGCTATTTGCTTGTACCGATTAGTTATATGCATCACATAGAACCATCTTCAACTGATCCACGGGAAAACTCATTATGCTGTCACTGATATGTGCAGAACAGCAATCAATGCTATCAATATCAAATGTGGTCCTTATCCAGATTAGAAGATGAAAATTACTCTTGAAATAAAATGTCTAAGAACATGTATAGGTGTCACCAGGTGAGAGAATGACAAACGATGACATTATAAATATGGTGATAACTAACTCTTGTGTTGAGTACATAACGTGACATAAACATGGTGCTTCGGTCATCCCATTATAAACCAGCCTGATTGATTTTTAGAACAAACTAGAGCACAAGTACACCTGGCTACAAAACACGAGGGCGACCGCGTGGCAGATAGATAAATTAGAAAACATAAATCCTACAACACAAAATTACGAGGGGTGTTCAAATCAAGCGTGGATTGTGTTGTTCTTTTTCTACCTGAAAGGGTTATTCCGTGCTGGAACTACTATTATTAGTTGCGGGCACTTGTGTCCTATTACTGCTAGGTGGCTCACTTACATGCGCCAGTCACGTGACTGATAAATAAAAATGGCGGACAACAATGTCAGTGCTTGCAATGAACAGCATGTTGTGATGAGGTGTCGTTGAAGGAAGGCGTGAAACCTGCAAAAATTTACAGAAGACTGCAATAAACAATACGATGATGAGAAACTCAGTCGCAGTAAGACATTTGAGTGATGTAAAACTTTTTAGAGAACACTGTACATCCTTGAGTGATGATCCCTGCCGTTGTAGCTCTCAACCCACCACAGTCCTTCCTGTGAATATCCAGAAGGTGGAACTCCTTATCCTGAAATATCGACGCATAACCTGTCGCAAAAGTGCACAAAAGGCAAATCTCTCTTTAGGTACAGTGAGCAAAATTATTCATTAGCATTTTCATTTTCGAATGGTTTGTGCACGTTGGGTGCCAAGACAGCTTTCTGCTTTTGATCGGCAAAGAGGACTTCAAACCTACACTGAATTGGGGGATGGTTTGAAATGGAAAGGCATGACATTTTGGATCACCTCATTACATGTGACGAAACCTGGGCGGATCTTTACATATGACAAAACCTGGGCGCATCATTACATATGACGAAACTTGGGGCATCATTACATATGACGAAACCTGGGCGCATCATTACGTGTGACGAAGCCTAGGCGCATCATTACATGTGACGAAACATGGTGGCATCATTATACTCATGCACTGAAACCAGTATCCAAGCAGTGGAAACATGCGCAATCACCACCACCCAAACACATTCGGACAAGTGCGTTTGCAGGTAAAGTAATGGCGAGTATTTACTGGGACAAACTTGGCCTTATTCATGTTGATTTTCTAGCTCGTGGTGCCACTATCAACAGTGAAACTTACACATTTTGAGTGATGTGCTTAACCGTCTGAGGAAATAAGCGGTCCGGTTTGATCACAGAGGGTGTCCTGCTCCTGCAAGATAACGCTCGACCTCATATGGGTTACTGTACTATGTGCCGTCTGCAACAGCTCGGCTGGAAGGTACTGCAACATCAACCATACAGCCCAGACCTCGTTCCAAGCGATTTCCACCTGTTAGGACCCCTATAAGAGTTCCTTGGAGTTCAGCATTTTAGCACTGATGACGAAGTGAAACAAACTGTCCTGGATTGGTTCAGACATACTGATAGATCTTTCTACGCTGAAGCTTTTCACGCATAATTTAAACTCTGGAATAAGTGCATAAACGTTGCAGGAGTTTATATTGAAAACTAAATGGCTTATTGACTACTTGAAAAAACAATATTGTCATTACAAAAAATAGTCCCAGTTTGACCTAAACGTTCCCTCATACAAGAGCTGACACGACACACTATGCCCAAGAAAGACAAATGTTGCTGCTTACAACGCCAGAAACGCCAGTGTTCTCATTTTGACTTGTCCAATGTGATAGATGCACTTAAAGAGCATTTTCTCAAATTCATGCTTCGGCCGCTGATTTAGTTCTATCCATCCAGTTATACACGCGGTGTGTTATCAGTCTCAGATTAACAGTCATGCTTCTATTACATCTGATTATATTTCTTTACCGTCAATAACTGCTAAATGTGTATTCATTTTGTATCTTTATTTTGTCACAAGAATCAAAGATAATGATTGACTGTACTATATAGCTAGGATTCTTTGGCGAAGTGGTTAAGTTGTCGGCCTCGTGAAAAGGTAGTGTGTGTTCGACTCCGGACTCCGCCGTCTTTTTCACGGGTGCTTGATGCAGAGTCCCCTGCATCTCGTAGTAGCCCCCTAGTCGTCGTGTCCTTGACTTGCCACTGGGGTCGGGGCGGCTCGATAGAGTGAGATAAAAAGTAGCGTAGTTAATCCATACTAAAACTATCGCTAGCAATTACAATTATGCCATCATCGTCTGCGATGGACGGCGGACTTTGCCTTTTAAAGTTATGAAATGGTTGGATGAATATTTCGTTTAAAATTTAATATGATCTGTTTAAACCCTAAAAAGTGAGTGAACAATACGTTAATAACACTCTTACCGAGAAGTATGTTTTGTGATATGATATATCCCTACCAGGCAAACAATGTGTATGTCATTTGTGATAACTGAACACCTGTGTCTGATGACCGTAACCATGCACAGGATAATATAGATACGTCATATCACGTCACAACAATTGCGTATTCAAATGGTGGTCGGAGAAAGTCAAAGGTTAGCAGATTAACTGCAAACAATGATAGACGACAACCACATTAGGCTGAGGTACATACTTCAACTGGAAGTCAAATTATATATATTTAAGAAACATTATAATTCAGAAGACAGTGATATGACATTTACAAATATTGAAAAAGGTATTCTGTTTTCATCCAACTCGAAACGTATGCATGTCAAGAGAAATAATCTACGCACGGGAATAAACATCAACTCTGACCTGTTGTAAGGATCTGAAATATAAACAATTACAAATTAACAACCAAAACGATACAGACTTTCATACATAGGTTCTTCCACGGAATAAAAGAATTGAAATAGTTTGATAAGATGTTTAATGTGGAACTGTTTGCATAACCGTAAAGAATCAATAGTACAACGGCAGATGAGATGAAGACATTGACACTGGATAGGACTAAAATGACAACAGCTGACTGCAGTGCAAGGCAGTCTCTTTTCTGGAATCTGATGTTAACGATAAAATAAGAACCCTTAACATTTAAAACAAAGATAGCTTGCATTTTTTTACGTATGGAAGGGACAACAAAGACATCCTGGGATGGATTACACTGGGCATTAAGACTTGTTGTGTAGTTGTTGAAGACATGTACCCTACAGAGAGCTTGACAGTTTTCTGTCAAAATTTGACATGTATCCCTTCAATAAACTTCAACCTGTATATTATTGTATCGGGACATTATATATATATATTAATATGCTGTCTTCCTACCACACCTGCAATAAATTGCAAATGTCAGAGGTCACACCTTATCAGAGTAACCCTGTGTGACGTGGAATAGGTCTGCTCGTGATTCGTTCGCAGAAGATTAATGCCTACACGTGCGGGGCGCGTGCTTCTAAACACGCGCTAAATGTGAAAGGACCAGTATTGATATTTACTGCAAATAGAGAAATTGTGTGGGAATGTGTCAAATAATGAAAGAACGTTGAGTTCTTTGTCCTCAATTGAGACCTAAACTATGAAATCTGCAGAACTTGGTGAAATATAACCAAAGATACATATATCGGTATACATCCGCTGTAATTTTGTTTTAAATATATAATTTAATCTTTGTGATAACCAGGACACAGATTGTCGTTAACACTGACTGAAATATCAGTGTATAATGTTTGGTGAAATATCAGTAGATGTTCTGTTTAAGGTTTGGTGATATATCAGTAGATGTTCTGTCCAAAGTTGAGTTAATTATCGGTTGATAGTGTGTCCAAAGTTGAGTTAATTATCATTTGATAGTTTGTCCAAAGTTGAGTTAATTATCGTTTGATAATTTGTCCAAAGTTGAGTTAATTATCGTTTGATAGTTTGTCTAAGATTGAAGAAAATATAATTACAAGCATACCCCGCATTTCGTTTATTTTTTGTTCATACACTGCTTCAGGCCAGCTAGTTAGGCAGAGAAATGCACAAATCGGCTACCGTGAGCTGGGACCTCCACAAGAACAACCAGCCTCTGCCGATGTAAAGGCCTACTAAGACCAAGACTAGGACACTAGTTTATCCGCACCCTTTTCCATTGATCATGCTCCCCGCATTCCGTTAGCTGCTTGGCTTATTGGATATCTTTCCTTGATCACAACACCACCCGAAATCTTTCAAATCGCTTGGTGTCTAATTCGTTGTTCTAACTGTTTGTTTTCAAACACTATTTGATTCGTATCTTCTGTGTAAATATTGCATTATACTGTGATTAAGTAAATATTAAACTGATCTCATAACTTGTATTTTGTTTTCGTATTATTTAAATTAAATTAATATTTACGAACATCGGATAAAATACTGCAAGTGTCTGCACTGTATTTGTATTAGTGTCAGGAGAGCGTGAACTGGACGCAGATCTTGCTAAGCTTTAATAAAGGTAAACACATTATACTCTACAGTTGTTATTGTTTGTTCAGTGAATAATGGCTTACACTTGTTCTTATAATGTTGGCAGGCAGTATTTATTGAAGTTATTTCAGGACTATTGTTTGTGTATTACATGCACGAAAGGGTAGGGATTCGTTACAAGCACATTATCATATTTCGTAGATTCTCTACAACCATCAAGTACGCACGTACATGAATTATATGTCATTACTTGGCGCCTGTGAATAATAGCTCAACTACCTATAGCGATCCATGTGCTATCAGTGTGACAGTTTTCATTGTAGCCAATTCTTCTGGGAGATAGCCTCGAGTAATGATAGCCGGGGGAGGGCAAGGGAGAGAGGCCTCTCTAATCATTGACAACATCGGCTCCTAATAAGGTCTAGAGAGAGGATTCTATTTTCATGTTCCCAAGTACAGATTGGCAATGTAAGGGTTACTTTCAATGAATGAATGGTGACCTTGTAATGAGAAGTAGGTTTCGTGCGTGCCGAGCAGCTGAATAAGCGTTTCTCAACCTGTCTGTTCTTGTGGAACTCTTTCTCTGTCTCTCTTTCTCTCTCTCCCTCTCTCTCTCCTCTCTCTCTCTTTCTCTCTCTCTTTGCCTGTCTATATCTCTGTGTGTATATACATATATATATATTTACATTTTAAATGTGTTGTGTTTTTGATAAAATATTTTCATTGATGTTGAAGATTTTTACATGAGCTATATATTTTCTTCAAGCTTGGAATGTGGTTTATGGGATGTGTCATTATTTGTCAAGTAGCCCCTATCCCGGTCTATTTACAAATGCTATCGTTAGACAAGTTGGTGCATCATGTCCAGCACACAAGCAGACGTCTTTTCACGAAACCAGGTATACACAGGTGCATGCACCTTTTAATTGGTACCGTAACATTATCTCTGGAGGTGTTCCTTCAGCTTCGAGTAGAAAAAGGTCAAAATGTGCCAAATCGAGGCTGTACGGTAACATGTCGTCAAACTTGAGACCGTCCAATTCAGCAACTGTTCCTCGACACGTGTGTGTCCGCTACTAGCCTTGCATTGCAGGCTTGTTGTGTTTGAGTTGTCGCCTTTTACAGTCGGTGCCCACCTTCTGACAGTAATGACATCAAAACATGCGTCACTAAATAACGCAGTTCTTCTTCGATGCATGTCGATGAGCACACATCATTAGACAGCCTCAAATCCATTCACAGCACGCTGCTTCACGCTATTTTCAAGTATACCGCCATTTTACTGTCTGCTGTGCCCATGCGTCAAGTTAAATGCGCATGCAACTATATGCCCCTTTAAACCTTTTTAGGTACTTCATAATATATTATTTTCACATAGGTGTCACGTGGCTTTGGGTTATGTCGTCATAGTTGTATCGCTGGAATTAAAACTTTTCAAATTGCTCACGAATATATATGTATAAATAGTTAACCGTTGTAGGTTAGCGTGATGTGTCAGTTAAAAATATCGTCATATAATAATACTCATAATTACGTTTTCTCAACGTGCCCCGAGGGCAAGTGTTCTTCGCGGGGCTAAGCTGTAGCTCTTCAATGCCCATCCATCTTTGTTCAGCCAGTCCTTGAATATCGATCTCAAAATGTATCATATTCACCACCACTACCGTTGCCTTATCGTGTTCGTACATTGTACAAGTACAATAGCCAATTGTGTCCAAATTAGCTGGTGTAAGTACTTTGCCTTCCTTTGTGTGCTCCCGTCACTAAATCTGAGGACGCTCTCAGTAGAACACAAGCAGTTCAGCGACGTACATTAATTCCGACATTATATCTATCGTGACATGTGTCCTCGTGGCTGAGGGCGTGATGTTGTTCCTAGTGACAGAGTACGCCCTGTTGTTCCTTGTGGCAGAGTGCCTGATGTTGTTTCTCGTGACAGAGTGCCTGCTGTTGTTTCTCGTGACAGAGTGCCTGCTGTTGTTTCTCGTGACAGAGTGCCTGCTGTTGTTTCTCGTGGCAGAGTGCCTGCTGTTGTTTCTCGTGGCAGAGTGGCTGTTGTTCTCTCTCGTGGCAGAGTGGCTGCTGTTGTTTCTCGTGGCAGAGTGCCTGCTGTTGTTCCTCGTGGCAGAGGGCGTGTTGTTGTTTCAAGTGCCAGAGTGCCCGCTGTTGTTTCTCGTGGCAGAGGGCGTGTTATTGTTTCTAGTGCCAGAGTGCCTGCTGTTGTTTCTCGTGCCAGAGGGCGTGTTGTTGTTTCTCGTGGCAGAGAGCGTGCTGTTGATTGTGTCAAGTGTGTGTTTTGAGTCTGTTGTTCTATTTGTGTCAAGTGTGTAGTTTGTATCAAGTGTGTTGTTTGTGTCTTATGACTTTCCTCATTCATGTCATTTCACTCGTTAAAAGTCTGATCTCACGCGTCTTGGACAGAACGGTGTTTGTTACTGGCAACACAAAGTCGGAATCAATATACTGTTCTAAGCGGTTTCTTTGTTACTAAACTACCGCTCGACTGTCTTAGCAGTAGCGAGAGCTGAAAAGTCACAGCAGATGCTCTCTGAGACCTAGTCTCGATTTCCCCATTGAGCCTACCGGCTGATGAGAATATATTGGTACATTCTTGAACTCATGAGCCTGTTAACAAGCAATATCATTTAGACTTATATTGAGTGGCCCAGATGTCCTGCTAATTCTATCAGTTTCTGGTTCATCTTCTTAACCCAGCACGTTTGATTGGGCACAATAAAAGAACGTTAATATCTGTATTAAAGCTAAGGAAGAAGAAATGAGGGGAAAAGTGGTGTGGAGGGGAAGCGGCAGGGGTGATGGTTTGAATATTTCAGTGTACTTTTACGCATACCAGTTCCATTAAAACATCGCTGCCCCCCCCCCTCCTTTTTCACACACACACACACACACACACACACATCACCACATAACTTCAAATAAATTGGGGACACCAAGGATCGAAGAGGCCAATAAGACCTTTGTGCTACTGAACAATGGGAAAGCCACAGACCACGATGGTATCCCAGCAAAGGTGATGGTGTCAGACACAGCGGTGATGTTATACATATCAAGTGATAAAGTTTAGGACAAATTGGTAATACCGACAGACTGTAAGGTCCGCTATTTGCCAAAAAAGGGAGATCCACAGCGGACCACAAAATAGAAGGAACTACTGGTAACAGTGCCTGATAAAATGTTACACAGGTTCATACAAGAGCGTCTAGGAAAGTTCTTGGGCCAGCAACTGAGGGACGAATGGACATGTTTTCAACAAACGAGATCTATGCAGCTCAAACAGTTACTCTGCGAATATGCAATAGTATCTCATGTAGAAATCTGCGTGAACGTCAACTTGACATGCTTTTTGAGGTATATACATGTGTGCGGTCAGGGTGTGTCTTGTCACAAACTTGACATGCCCTTTGAGGTAATGACATGTGTGCGGCCAGGGTGTATCTTGTCACCAACTTGACATGTCCTTTGAGGTAATGACATGTGTGCGGCCTGGGTGTGTCTTGTCACCAACTTGACATGCCATTTGAGGTAATGACATGTGTGCGACCAAGGTTAGTTTTGTCACCAACTTGTAGTTTTGTGTTATAGACTGGATCTATTTCTGCTGTTGCAAATAGGCTGGCTTCTGTTGTTATGTTAATGGTAAGCAGCAATGACGAACGCGCACATCACCATCTTAATGAGGGTTACCGATGTTGTTTATTGTCCGCCACATCTGGCAGTCTTCTCAATCTATCGGATAAAATGTTGTCCGATACCCGAAAATCGAATTAGTCTTGACAACATTTGATTATGATTTTTCCAAACTATGTGATTCTAATTGTTTTGATTCGGTTATTTCCAGTGTTGATTCTCACGTTCACCCTGTGATTCGAATTGTTTTGATTCGGTTATTTCCAGTGTTGATTCTCACGTTCACCCTGGTTTTCTATTTGTTTTGATTCGGTTATTTCCAGTGTTGATTCTCACGTTCACCCTGTGATTCGAATTGTTTTGATTCGGTTATTTCCAGTGTTGATTCTCACGTTCACCCTGTAATTCTAATTGTTTTGATTCGGTTATTTCCAGTGTTGATTCTCACGTTCACCCTGTGATTCTAACTATCTTAACTTAACGAAACCTAACCTTTTTATACTGGTTTAGGTGGCTTAGAAGACTCTGCAGAATCTGCAAGCAACCAGTTTATTTTAAATTTCCTTTGTCTAAAAGCTAAATGCATCCAAACTATTCTTAAATGCATTAATTGTCCCTGTCTCCACTATTTCTTGTGGCAATGCATTCCAAGCATTCACCACTCTCTGATTTAAAAAAAATGTCCTTATATTTAATCTGGACTTTTCTTTAGTTAATTTGTTGATATGCCCTCCTGCTCTTGTAGGTGGTTGTATTTTTAAAAAAACAACTTGTTTTAGTCTAATTTATCCATTCTTCTGATCATCTTATAAATCTGTATTATTCACCTCGAACTCTTCTCTTTTCTAGATACTGTAGTTCGGTTTTTCTAAGTCTTTCCTCATAACTGTAATTCTGGATTCCCTCTATCAGCTTTGTCCCTCTTTTCTGTATCCTTTCCAGCATGTTTATATCTCATTTTCGATAAGGACTCCACACCTGTACACAATACTTCAATCTAGGTCCGGCTAATGCTTTATACAGTTTGACTATCTTGATTCGGTTAGTTCCAGTGTTGATTCTCACGTTAACCATGTGCAATAAGTACTGGACATGGATTCGTTTCACTAGGTTCCACGTCATTGCTCAGTCGTTGTTGACATTACAGTTATCTGATCGTTTGACTTGTGACAAATTATCTGTATATATTTTTCCATAATATGAAGGATATTCATAAGTAAATTTACATGGGGAACCATTTGGACACGCAGAACGACCTAAACCCAGATTTAGCAGGACGGATCGCGCAGGTTGGGGCGGCTTTCTCGTCCATAAAGACAGTTGTCGACCATACTTACGACCAGAGCCTGCTCGCCTCCCTCTTCAACTACACAATATTCCCTGCAATGTGCTAAACCGCAGAAACGCTGTCACTTACAAATGGATTTGCCCCCAAACTTAGAGTGACCAAGAGACGCATAATCGGTCCCACAATCCGCAACGGACTTAGGAGAGGTCTTCTCGACACAGACGTACATCAGATGTCATTTGTGTAGAATACCATATTCCAGACAGAGGTCTTCGCGACACAGACGTACAGCAGATGTCATTTGTGTAGAATACCATAATCCAGACAGAGGTCTTCGTGACACAGACGTACATCATTTATCATTGGTGTAGAATACCATAATCCAGACAGAGGTCTTCGCGACACAGACGTACAGCAAATGTCATTGGTGCAGAATACCATCATCCAGACAGAGGTCTTCGCGACACAGACGTACAGCAGATGTCATTGGTGTAGAATGCCATCATCCAGACAGTTAAGATAAAACATCGCAGGGCTGGTAATCTGATTGGAAGAACGGGCTACCGTTGGAGCACCGTGACACCAGAAAATTACCCACACGACAGAATCAATCACGAAGAAGACTACCAACACGCTGCGCTGACTCCTTCGAACCGAGAAATAACATGCTCACTGCCTTCAGACGGTCAACTTATCGCCCGCTGGTCCACCGTAGCCCGAGACAAAAACATTGAAAACGTAGTTGGAACAGGTTATCCAGTAATCCAGTGTGTGTGTGTGTGTGTGTATGTGTGTGCGTGCGTGCGTGTGCGTGCGTGCGACTCCATTTGAGCGTGCACATGCGTATATATATATATATATATAATAAATTTACTTTAGCCATTAAATGTAACTGAAAGTGAAGATAATTCAGCGGATGTGAACTGTTTCTGAATAAACTTCTAGTTAAGTAAATTTGACAACGCTATGAATACTAATGTGGTTTCATCAATAGTTCGTTTTACTTTTCTATTCATTTGGTACTGGGTGCGCTGTCAGACTATCCAGAAGTCGGCCCTGTATTCCGTTTCATCTCGTCTTTCCGGTTACACTAAGAGGTCGTTGGGGCATCACATCTCTCTACTGTTCTCAGCGTGTAAGCAATGGTGTCTTGGGCGGGACCCACTACTCTCCTGGCGTATACCGTAGTCTTCTAAAATCGGCTTGAAGTGTATCCATATCTACTCTATCAAATGCTTCCTCTTGATCATTAAATGTCATTTGTAAATGCTTGTTGTTTTCCTGTTTTTTCTCTCTCGCTTAATTGCATTAAGGTGAGTAAGGCATCAGTCTAACACATACCCTTTCAGAATCCGAATTGAGCTGGGCTCAGTTTAGCTTCACCAATTGCGGATATTATTTGGTAAATTATTCTTGTTGTTGTTCTGGCTATTGTTGTTGTTGTGGCTATTGTTGTTGTGGCTATTGTTGTTGTTGTTGTGGCTATTGTTGTTGTTGTTGTGGCTATTGTTGTTGTGGCTATTGTTGTTGTTGTTGTGGCTATTGTTGTTGTTGTTGTGGCTATTGTTGTTGTTGTGGCTATTGTTATTGTTGTGGCTATTGTTGTTGTTGTTCTGGCTATTGTTATTGTTGTGGCTATTGTTGTTGTTGTGGCTATTGTTGTTGTGGCTATTGTTGTTGTTGTTCTGGCTATTGTTGTTGTTGTGGCTATTGTTATTGTTGTGGCTATTGTTGTTGTTGTGGCTATTGTTGTTGTGGCTATTGTTGTTGTTGTTGTGGCTATTGTTGTTGTTGTTGTGGCTATTGTTGTTGTTATGGCTATTGTTGTTGTGGCTATTGTTGTTGTTCTGGCTATTACTGTTGTTGTGGCTATTGTTGTTGTTCTGGCTATTGCTGTTGTTGTGGTTATTGTTGTTGTTGTGGTTATTGTTGTTGTTGTGGCTATTGTTGTTGTTGTGGCTATTGTTGTTGTTGTTGTGGCTAATGTTGTTGATGAATTCCAAAAAAGAGTAACGTTACTCTTTTGTAGGCTGCGCTCACGAAAAGGCTTTAGGTGGCGAGTTGCGGTAGCTTTCCTCACACCCAGGCGTGCTGATGAAGGTGAACTGGAGTCCACCAGGCGCTTGTGCTATGCTTAGCTTCACGTGAATGTAGCCCAATACTACTGGGTTCACATTGATCTAGGCCATAGCTAGACTTTCATCAAACAACGTGTTTCCAAGGAGAAATGTTGTCCGATCAGCATGTTTTACCTGACCTAGGCTAATATTGTCCCATCAGTATGTTTTACCTGACCCAGACTAGTATTGTCCCATCAGTATGTTTTACCTGACCCAGGCTAGTATTGTCCCATCAGTATGTTTTACCTGACCCAGGCTAGTATTGTCCCATCAGTATGTTTTAACTGACCCAGGCTAGTATTGTCACATCAGTATGTTTTACCTGACCCAGGCTAGTATTGTCCCATCAGTATGTTTTACCTGACCTAGGCTAGTATTGTCCCATCAGTATGTTTTACCTGACCCAGGCTAGTATTGTCCCATCAGTATGTTTTACCTGACCCAGGCTAGTATTGTCCCATCAGTATGTTTTACCTGACCCAGGCTAGTATTGTACCATCAGTATGTTTTACCTGACCCAGGCTAGTATTGTCCCATCAGTATGTTTTACCTGACCCAGGCTAGTATTGTCCCATCAGTATGTTTTACCTGACCCAGGCTAGTATTGTCCCATCAGTATGTTTTACCTGACCCAGGCTAGTATTGTCCCATCAGTATGTTTTACCTGACCCAGGCTAGTATTGTCCCATCAGTATGTTTTACCTGACCCAGGCTAGTATTGTCACATCAGTATGTTTTACCTGACCCAGGCTAGTATTGTCCCATCAGTATGTTTTACCTGACCCAGGCTAGTATTGTCCCATCAGTATGTTTTACCTGACCCAGGCTAGTATTGTCCCATCAGTATGTTTTACCTGACCCAGGCTAGTATTGTCCCATCAGTATGTTTTACCTGACCCAGGCTAGTATTGTACCATCAGTATGTTTTACCTGACCCAGGCTAGTATTGTCCCATCAGTATGTTTTACCTGACCCAGGCTAGTATTGTCCCATCAGTATGTTTTACCTGACCCAGGCTAGTATTGTCCCATCAGTATGTTTTACCTCACCCAAGCTAGTATTGTCCCATCAGTATGTTTTACCTGACCCAGGCTAGTATTGTCCCATCAGTATGTTTTACCTCACCCAGGCTAGTATTGTCCCATCAGTATGTTTTACCTGACCCAGGCTAGTATTGTCCCATCAGTATGTTTTACCTGACCCAGGCTAGTATTGTCCCATCAGTATGTTTTACCTGACCCAGGCTAGTATTGTACCATCAGTATGTTTTACCTGACCCAGGCTAGTATTGTCCCATCAGTATGTTTTACCTGACCCAGGCTAGTATTGTCCCATCAGTATGTTTTACCTGACCCAGGCTAGTATTGTCCCATCAGTATGTTTTACCTCACCCAAGCTAGTATTGTCCCATCAGTATGTTTTACCTGACCCAGGCTAGTATTGTCCCATCAGTATGTTTTACCTCACCCAGGCTAGTATTGTCCCATCAGTATGTTTTACCTCACCCAGGCTAGTATTGTCCAATCAGTATGTTTTACCTGACCCAGGCTAGTATTGTCCCATCATTATGTTTTACCTCACCCAGGCTAGTATTGTCCAATCAGTTTGTTTGGAATGACCAGACGTTACTCTTCTCTCCACTGAAGTATATTTGCATACATTTTTTATGTGAATTTAAAACGAGATGCCTCTCTCTCTCTCCCTCTCTCTATCTATATATACATAATATTTTCTTGTCTTTCTATCCTTCTTTCATATTGCTTCATTGCAGCTAGTCAATCATACGGCTCTATTCTTTCTTGCCATACTTTGTTAATGATTCTTTCTTGCCACTTTAGTAATGTTCTTCATCATCCGTTATTAAGCCGTCCATACCGGGTGACTAATTTCTAAGATTGTTCTTTATCGCGCCTTCTATTTCTGGAAATAATATATCAGATTCCAGCTGAGGTGAGCTTAAATTAATTACTGCTTTTTCTTAGGTTCTTGTGTGGTTAAAAAGTTATCTTTCTATCGTTGTTATTTTCAATTTTCTCGTCAAATGTTAGGAATCAATTGTTGTCGTTAATAATTGAATTAGGGTTGAAGCACTTGCTCTTAACCTCATGGCTTTTATAATTTCATAAAAAATATATGGAACGATTTTGGCAAACGAATGTTGTTTGTGCATCATGTTTTTGTCTTGATGACCCTTTTGCGTTTCTGATTGTGCGTTTGTTATTTCGTCCTGCTGTTTAACAGGAATATAATCTTGATTTCGTCTTGTAGGTTAGCAAGGAATATAATCTTGATTTCGTCTTGTTTGACAATGAATATAACCTTGATTTCGTCTTGTTTGACAATGAATATAACCTTGATTTCGTCTTGTTTGACAATGAATATAACCTTGATTTCGTCTTGTTTGACAATGAATATAACCTTGATTTCGTCTTGTTTGACAATGAATATAACCTTAATTTCGTCTTGTTTGACAATGAATATAACCTTAATTTCGTCTTGTTTGACAATGAACATAAACTTACTGCGCTTCTATCCTATCTTATAAAATGTATGTTAAGTCTGAATTTATTTTTGAATTTCACAATTTCATGTTGCTGTCTTTTTGTCTGTTTCTGTCATGTCCTAAATGAAATGAATATATTTTTGAAATGTATTTTCAAACCTCGAGCATACGATTAATAGAGCTTCTAGCAGCAAAGGTACCGAGTTCGAGTCCCGTTAATGACCAGCTCCGGCAGGCTCAGCTGCATCGGAGTATCCAACTTACTGTTACTGAAGGCGAACAACAAGGAAACAAACTAGCCACTTAATGTATAAATAAGGCACACACAAACAAAACCAAGATAAAAGTCAGAAGTTTAGCAACAATAGAGTTTTACACATTTCAATGGGACTACTTTTGACCTTGACCTGTTAACTCATGAGTGGCTTGCTGTGTCCTAAATAAAGCTACACGTGACCCCAATTTCAAGCAACAACAGATTCAATGCAACATGTAATTTGAGACCCCAGGCTAAAACACTGACAGGATGAAACCTGAACACACGAGTACGGGAAGCAGCATGATGACTGATTGAAGATTGACTGATGACTCACTTATTTCGTTCTATATTAACCACACGTGCACGATTATACCTGCCACTTACGTAATGTTTGAATCCAAGCTTTCTCACTAACGGTTTCAGCAGCAGTGGGACTACACGGTTAAGTTGCTAATCCCACCCACGACTCCTTTAATCGACCGTTACAACGTACTTGGAAGGTTAAAATGGATCAGTAGTTTGTCAATCCGAGTTTACACGGCCCAAACACTATGTCAACCCGGGTTACATAGCCCAAACAATATGTCAACCCTGGTTTGCACAACCCAAACATCATACCAATCGACCATAACTTTAACCGTTGATGGTACAAGAATTGATCATGATGAAAATCAACCATAGTGGGAATCGTGACTCAAACATGTAGTGATGAATCAGACATTCTGGATTCTTGTGTGTGTGCTCTGGGACAATTGTGCCGGCCTGGGAGAGACTGCAGCGCTAGATGAAATACTTCCCTGACAGGTCGCGTGACGGAGAATTAAAACATGTGGTATTCCCATATGGGCAATGAGCCTGGCCCTTACCAGGGAAGAGCGGCGGGGGCCCGCCACGCTTTAATGAAAGGTTAATGTAGTCTTACAAAAGGCCGTTGGGTATTAAATGGTAGGGACCTCATTGTACGAGGTCAAAGCTTATTTGTGAGGTGTGGTAACCAGTTCTCTTACGTGCTTCCTTGTCATATACCGTAAGTCAGGTTCCCATTTACAGCTGAATAGTATCGAGCGTGTCACTATCGGAGAGATAACAAACTACTAGTGCTGTAAAAAGCGAGCGCTGTATCTACTCAGGCTTTGCATACCGACCTAAGCATGTTTCAAGGTGATTAAATTGTGCATATGGCTGGCACCCTCATCATGTAAAGACAAGTGGCACAGATACCACGTCTACAAGCAGACGTGACCGTTTGACTTAGGCTTGCTTCAACAAGCCCAATCTGTACCGGCACAGACACTCCGTCCTGTAATAAGACTAGCTCACCAGCACAGACAACCCCTCCTGTAATAAGCCTAGCTCACCGGCACAGGCACTCCCTCCTATAATAAGCCAAGTTCAGCAGCACATACACTCCATCCTGTAATGAGCCTAGCTCACCGACACAGCCACCTCCTCCTGCAATAAGACCATGCAGGACCACACAGCTGCCAGCTGCTGCAATGAGACTGCGCAGGACCACACAGCCGCCCCCTCCTGCAATGAGACCACACAGGACCACACAACCGCCCCCTCCTGCAATGAGACCACGCAGGACCACAAAGCCGCCCCCTCCTGCAATGAGACCACCTAGGGCGACACAGCCACCCCTCCTGCAATGGGACCATCCAGGGCGACACAGCCAACCCCTCATGCAATGAGACCACCTAGGACGACACAGCCACCCCCTCCTCCTGCAATAATGAGACCACCTAGGGCGACACATCCACCACCTCATGCAATGAGACCACCCAGGGCGACACAGCCACCCCCTCCTCCTGCAATGAGACCATCCAGGGCGACACAGCCACCCCCTCCTTCTGCAATGAGACCAACTAGGACGGCACAGCCACCCTTCCTGCAATGAGACCACCCAGGACGGCACAGCCTCCCCCTCCATGCAATGAGACCACCCATGATGGCACAGCCACCCCCTCCTGCAAAGAGACCATCCAGGACGGCACAGCCTCCCCCTCCCTGCAATGAGACCAACCAGGATGGCACAGCCACACCCTCCTGCACGAGACCACCCAGGACGGCACAGCCACAGCCTCCTGCACGAGACCACCCATGATGGCACAACCACACCCTCCTGCACGAGACCACCTGTAGCGGAGAAGACATCTAAGGGTGATAATGAGGGAAGTCAAAATGTTATCATTAATAGTATTTCGTGAACAAAACATACCACATTGAGGTAATCGTGTTTCTCAAGCTCGTGTCTCACAAACCTCGTGATGTTGCTGTCATCCGAAACGGAAAAGGCAATGTAGTCTTAAGTTATGGTTCAACCACAGGCAAGAGTTCGTCAAAGACATCCAGGAAACTATGCAAGCAATCTCACAGTGGTGCGGCGACTCAAGCTCTAAGATCAATCCGAACAAGGCCTGCATGATGTGGTGCTCTTTGAATAATTCCATAGTAAAGGCTGAACTCCCGGGCATCATTTTTGTTGGTTGCACCATTGACAGGTGTGACAGGTTGAAATACCTCGCAGAGACATCTAATCGCAGTCTTTCCTATAATTGTCATGTTGACCACGTCGTACAAAGATGTAAGAGAGGGTTAGGAGAAAAGACCATGGCTGCTGCCGACTTGAAACAATGCTTTCTGTTCATCCTATTTCGTCAGATCGTGTTGTTTGTCATCGATTACGGACTAGGCCTCCTCACACTATCAGGGACACAGTGTGGAAGGTTGGACCGCATCCAGAATGAAGGAATGCGACTGGTTCTGGGCTGCACTAGAGATATCACGATTGTGATGACGCGGTACATGTTGTGGTTATCTGTGACATCCAGAATACATCAACTGGCAGAAGTCAAAACCTACATGTGTGTCACCACAGACACGCGGCATTCCCTGTACAGTAGTATCTCAGACATAAAGGGATCAAGAATCAAGAGAGGTGCGTCATGGATGGCACAGGCTGAAACAACAATCGGACACGTCACTGCAACTGAGACGATAGCCAAGAGGGAAGAATCGGTCCACACTGGTGATAGAATGATAGAGTACCAGAAAGTCATCATAACCTTAGGCAAGGAATGCAGAGAACGGATCAACGAGAGAGCAGATCACGAAGTAAATCAGCTGTTAACTGAGAACACGCAGGATAGTGATGCCGTCATATACACCGATAGATCAGTGCTGCGCAGTGGGACATCAGGCTGGGGCTTCTCGGCTAGAGTGAGAGGACAGGTCGCTGTTGAGCGCAGTAGGGCATACATGTCAACAAACTCAAGTTTGAGAAGGGAGATGGAAGCAGTGACCTCAGGGCTAAGATGGATATCTGAGGCTTCTTTAACAAGGGCAGTCATCGAGGCGCGCAAGCCGTACTTCAGAAGGTATAGAAGGGATGGCATATGTACGAGTGGATAGCAGCTGTTAAGGCCTCAAACCTCCAGGGGTTAACGTGGATCTACTGTCCTGCTCATGCTGGGGTTCAGGTCAATGAAAGAGCTGACATCATGGCTTCACAAGCTCCCATCATGGGCACACTAGTGATGGGTATAAGTGACATTCTGAAATCAATCAATGACCGCCTGCCGGATGAGGGCACCGCAATAGACGAAGCAGCAATCCACAGATTGCAACGTTTCGATATTTAACAAGGTTCGAGCAGAGTGGGGCACATGAGAGGACGGAGAAGGAGAGTGTATAACCAGCGAGCTACAGGGATCATCAGCATCCATACCTTACGCCATTTGATGAGAGAGACTGAGAACCTTTGGGTATCCCGGAGTGCAGTGAGGTTGATTTATAGAAACAGAAACAGAATCAACCACACACGTGCTAAGATTTGAGACAGATTTGAGTTCAAAATTGAGGATTGATCAACATTGTCAGTGAAATAATGGACAACATCCGCGTCATCACCACAACTCAAGGGGAATGCAGAGAGTGGTGCTTGGGAAAGTGGAGCTGATAAATGCCTGATAAGTGATACCTCTTTGGCTGATGACGCTGTCCCATATATATACCGATATTGTTCAGTGCTGTAAGGTGATATATCAAGATGTCTTCTCTTCTAGAGATTAGAGATAAATCCCGACCAGCTAAGTTGTGCACGCATGATACAAAGCTCCAGCACGATCATGTGGATTGATGAGGGAACTGGAGCTATGTTGTGGCTATTGGTGTCCTTTTTAAGAGCAGATATTGTATAGGATTATCAATCCTTAAACGTGTTTGACGTTATTCAGCCAGGTTTATTTCGAGCCTTTCTTGTCCTTGCACCATCCGCGTTGCTCTTCTCGTATCACCCTGTCACCGTACGTTAGTTACCACAGATGTTTTGGAAGAGGAGACAAACTTCTGGTCAGACAAAACATAATGATCGTAAAACTCTAGTCAGAGACAGGTCAAATATACTGACCAAGACTCTCATCTCACTTTTACTTAGGTGTCCCTGAAAATGGGCTTTTTCATGGCAAACTTGCTAATGAGATGGGGGATTACCATGATCCCATAGTTGTGAGCGTGTGTAGATGGAAGAAAGCGTAGCACAACTGCCTGGAGGACCCTCATGCAGCTTCATCAACAAATCGGGATGTGAGAAAATCTTCAGAAAATTCATTTAACGTCCTTTTCATGGTGCACGAAAGAGTAATCTTACTCATTGTGGACATTCAACAACAACAAAAATATATATGTTTTATATGTCTACGTAGGCTTCTGATCACATCCATTACCAAGGCGGCTCCTTCTGTTCCTTGATTAATATCCGGTCGATGTGATGCTGATATACCATTGGTGGAAAGTAGGCACCTGCGGACTACGGATGTTTTGTGTCTAGATCGTGTTGTGGCTTGTGCCAGCAATAAGCAGAAATATGTTTCGTCAGTTCTGATAAAGTAACTACTGTCTAGTATTATCATTAATTATATTGCACATCCCTTGTACAAACAGAAACAGATAAAGATACTGCTTTTTTAATAATAGCTGTCCATCGTTGTCGATGAGGACCGCCGACATCATCCTTGTCACAGATTTCCCTGTTGGGTGTGGGTGCGCATGTGGCTGAACAGGCCAATGCGAGCACGAAAACATCTGCTACATATGGGGCACACGAGGTTTGTAGAAGGGGATGGTGTTCCCGCTGCTCGGGATTTCCGCGTCTCGCGTCTGTTCTGGGCTTTCACAACACGGTCATCTTCACCGGCAGCTACACCCGATTTGACTGCGCTTCTCCAGTCAGATCTGTTTTTCGCAAGACATTCCCAGGTGTCGATGTCTATCTGGCAACTTTTTAGTGAGTCCTTCAGACCGTCTTTAAAACGTTTCTTTGGGCGCCCCCTCTCGCGCCATCCCTCTCTCAGCTCGCCGTAGAGAAGCTTCTTTGGGAGCCGCTCGTCTGACATACGGACGAGGTGTCCGGCCCATCCTAGTCGTGCTTTTTCTAGCAGTGCATGGGTGCTGGGCATGTTAGCCGTCGAGAGAACCTCGATGTCAGTGACACGATCTTGCCATCGGATGTGGAATATTCGCCTCAGGCAACATGTGTGGAAGTGGTTTAACCTCCTTGCATGTCCAGTGTATACAGTCCAGCTTTCGCAAGCGTATAGTAGGGTTGGAATGATGGTTGCACAGTAGACTTTGAGTTTGGTCTTGACGCTGATGCCACGACGTGCCCAGACCATCGAGCGCATTCTACCAAAGGCTTTGCTGGCCTTTGCTATTCTGCTTGCCACCTCATCGTCTAGGCTGACAGATCTCGACAGCGTGCTGCCCAGATATGTGAATTTGTCTACGGCATTCAACGTCTGCCCGCTGACTGTAGTCTCTGGTTTTGTGTACGGCTTGCCTGGTGCTGGTTGGTACATGACCTCTGTTTTTTTGGCATTTATGGTCAGACCAAAATGTTCGCATGCGGCAGAGAACTGGTCCATTCCAACCTGCATGTTCAGTTCTGAGTTGCTCATTAAATCGCAGTCGTCAGCAAATACAAGCTCCCTGATTATGTCGCCAGCCACTTTGGTTTTGGCCTTCATTCTTTTGGAATTGAGTAACTTGCCATCTGTGCGGTACTTTATGGGTATTCCAAGCTCCAATGATCTGAAGGCATCTGTCATCGTGGCCGCGAACATCATGCTGAACAAAGTCGGGGCGAGTACACATCCTTGTTTTACTCCGTTTGATACTAGAAACGTTTTAGAGATTGCACCGCTGTCCAGTACACGAGCCCACATGCCTTCGTGTAGCTGTTTCACCATTGTTATGAACTTGTTGGGGCAGCCAAACTTAGACATTATCATCCACAGCCCTTCTCTGTTTACTGTATCAAATGCCTTTGTCAAATCAATAAATGTGGTGTACAAAGCCTGATTTTGCTCTCGACACTTCTCTTGTACTTGGCGAGCGGCAAAAATCATGTTCACTGTTCCTCTTCCGGCTCAGAATCCACATTGGCTTTCTGGGAGGTGGTGGCTTTGTTCAAGGTGTTTGTTGAGCCTGTTTAGCAGTAAGCGCGCTAGAATCTTGCCTGCAACGGAGAGTAGCGATATTCCACGATGATTGTCCCATTCCTGACGATTGCCTTTTCTTTTGTATAGGTGAACGATTGAGGCGTCCTTTAGCTCCTGCGGAATTTTACATTCAGCCCACATGTGACAGAAGAGTTCAGTGATCCTTCTGGTGAGGGATGGGCCAGCTGTCTTATATACCTCTGCTGGTATTGCATCAGCTCCTGGAGCTTTTCCTATAGATAGTGAACTGATTGCCCTGTCGACTTCCTCCTCAGTAATTACTTCATCCAACGCCAGGTTCAGTTCCACCTGCGGCATTCGCCGGATGGCCTCTTCATTTATGGACGATGGGTGGTTTAGTATTTTGCAGAAGTGGTCTGCCCATCTGTCTAGAATCTGCTTTTTTAACAGCCAATAAAGTGCACCCTGTACATTCTTCAGAAACCTTATGGTTGAGCATCTGGGTGACAGGGTATAGAGCACTCGCCTCCTCCATCAGCGGTTTGAGGTTCATTGGTTTACTGATTTATATTGTTGCTGTTCGCAAACCCATTTTACTCAAAGTCTTTTTCAGAGCATTTGCAGTGAAGGTTTCAAAAACAAGGGTTTTACATTATGATGTTTCTAGCTCCATGCACAACTTTCTTTAGTCGCCTTTTGCGGATGCCAGAAAGGTTACAGGTGTCCTATTATTTTCAAACGGAGGTACCACTCGAGCGAGAGGTGCGAAGAGGGGGGAGCAACCCCCAGTCGATCCAACTGTTTATGAAAACTGGCTTACTGTTAGGGAAGGAAAGACAACGTGGTAACAAACTGTTTACCCTACCATAGAGTCTTAGCACAATGAGTTCTCTAAAACGTTAGCTCCGGCATAGTTTGAACTATTGGGTCTACTTTTACCAGTTCACTTCATGGTGTCCACTTCAACAGTTTCAGTTGTGGACTACTTTGACCAGTTCACTTCATGGTGTCCACTTCAACAGTTTAGTTCTGGACTACTTTGACCAGTTTACTTCATGATTTCCCCTTCAACAGTTTAGTTCTGGACTACTTTGATCAGTTCATTTCATGGTGTCTACTTCAACAGTTTCAGCTTTGGACTACTTTGACCAGTTCACTTCATGGTGTCTAATTCAACAGTTTCAGCTGTGGACTACTTTGACCGTTTCACCTGATGTATCTTTGTCAACAATTTCAGGGTGATACGAATAGTTATGCTGTCACCTCTTCCCGTGCCGTGTGGTTAGACCGCATGTCATCGGCTCTCTGCCTCCACCTCGATCTCATGTCAATTCTATATTTGATATGTTTGCTTACCGATAAACTTCCATCTTTCTACATCCCATAAAAACCAATGCTAGATGTGTTTTTCTACCTACTATGTAATTAGGTGATAGCATTCTGCCTGGAATGTGTAGCCTTGTGCCAATCTGAAGTGTGATGTGCTTAAACCATGGTAAAGAAGTTCATTAAAGGAAACAGCGGTTGGTGATAAAGTGATGGATAATTATATGTACTTGAATTTTTGAGGTTGCAATGCATTCCTCACTGCCTTGCATTCTCTGAGTCAGGTACCCGTTCTCAACTAGGTATATTGGAACGTGTCGAAACCAGGATGAGTTATAATGACTTTGTCAGGGGAGACAAGTACTCAATGCGCTGTGCCGCGCAGATCCTGTCACAGACAGTAGCACAGATTGAAACGATGTGCATATGTATGTGCGTATGTATGTGCGTATGTATGTGCGTATGTATGTGCGTATGTATGTGCGTATGTATGTGCGTATGTTGTCACGTACATGTGACAGCATTTCTGATCATTAAGCGCCACACGTGCACAGGTCACAATACCGTGATAACATATTATCGTGTCACTGTCGGTGTTGGATCAGGATATCGATCTATTGATATTCCAAATACAATCCACGCACCAATTACTGTTTAAACTATCATTGAATTAAAGTTAAGTTAACAAATTATCAATCGCGTAAAGCCAAATTTGAAGATTGACATAATTTGATTAGTTGATCTTATTTTCTGGTTTATTCTCCTTGTCACTTTTGTTGATGATGTTCACGTTTGATCAGTCCATGACAAAGATCAAGGCGTGACACCGGTAGCTCACCTATGAATATGTAAAATTATCGTTCACTCACCAAACGTTCTGTTCGGTTGCAGCTTCCGTAACTTTAGTTTGGTAGCAACGAATTAATTTATGTATACTATATATGTTATGGAAAGCAATACTTATTAACAAAGCTTAACATGGTGAAACTGTAAGCCACAACAACTTCAACATATATAGCAAGGTCATGTGTTAATGACTTTACAGGCTTTTGTTGGAATTCTATGCTCCAGTGGGAGCTGAAACGGTTTTAATTGATTTATTGAATATGAAAGACCCCAATAAAGAGATCATGTAACCTTTAAATGGATCGCAGCACGCCCACGTTTCTAATCTCAGAAAACTATATAACGACATCGACTGAGCTAAGAGTGAGCAACACAGACCACACGGTTCAGAATGACAGAATTAAATGGCCGGATTACGGTGCGAGGATCCGTCTCCGAGCCGGCAATGGCAGCGGATCTAAGCAAGCCCGTCGTAACGAGGCAATAGTTACTGACATGTCTCGTACATTGAACAAGCTTCGTGGCCAACGCCTGATGAAATATCCCAGCTAATTTATCTCATGATCGATATGTATGCCAGGAGCCGCTAAAACATGATGGCTGTCAGAACTTGAGTGGGCTTTTAAGGGTTCCGGACTGGGATATCTCTTTAAACCGCGATTGTGAGTCGGCGTTATTTCGGATTGTGATTCTGGGTCAACATCTAAGGCCGCGAGTTCTTACAGCTATGTAGTATGCTGGCTAGTTCCAACATCACTCGCCACTAGTTCTTACAGCTTTGAAGTATGCTCGCTAGTTCCAACATCACTCGTCACTAGTTCGTACAGCTTTGAAGCATGCTCGCTAGTTCCAACATCTCAGACCGCTAGTTCTTTCAACTATGAAGTATGCTCGCTAGTTCCAACATCACTGGTCGCTAGTTCTTGCAGCTATGAAGCATGCTCGCTAGTTCCAACATCACTCGTCACTAGTTCGTACAGCTTTGAAGCATGCTCGCTAGTTCCAACATTTCAGACCGCTAGTTCTTTCAACTATGAAGTATGCTCGCTAGTTCCAACATCACTGGTCGCTAGTTCTTGCAGCTATGAAGCATGCTCGCTAGTTCCAACATCACTGGTCGCTAGTTCTTGCAGCTATGAAGTATGCTCGCTAGTTCCAACATCACTGGTCGCTAGTTCTTGCAGCTATGAAGCATGCTCGCTAGTTCCAACATCACTGGTCGCTAGTTCTTACAACTATGAAGCATGCTCGCTAGTTCCAACATCACTGGTCGCTAGTTCTTGCAGCTATGAAGCATGCTCGCTAGTTCCAACATCACTGGTCGCTAGTTCTTGCAGCTATGAAGCATGCTCGCTAGTTCCAACATCACTGGTCGCTAGTTCTTACAGCTATGAAGCATGCTCGCTAGTTCCAACATCACTGGTCGCTAGTTCTTGTAGCTATGAAGCATGCTCGCTAGTTCCAACATCACTGGTCGCTAGTTCTTGCAGCTATGAAGCATGCTCGATAGTTCCCACATCTCAGGCCGCTAGTTCTCAAATCTCTGAAGAGTGATCGTTAGTTTCTGCATCTTTGAACTATATTCACCTTTTTCAACATCCACCAAATATGGTGCTTGTCCTATATCTCTAGTGACCAGTTTCCGCATCTCTCAACTATGTTCGCACTTTCCAGAATTTCTAGTTGCACTTTCCAGAATTTCTGTTCGCACTTTCCAGAATTTCTGGTTGCACTTTCCAGAATTTCTGTTCGCACTTTCCAAAATTTATGGTTGCACTTTCCAGAATTTCTGTTCGCACGTTCCCGAATTTCTGATTGCACTTTCTCGAATTTTTGGTCATCAGTTCCCATATTTCTCAATTTGATCGCTAGTTCTCATATTTTTTTCTACTAGTTCTTACATCTCTCAGATATGGTAGCTGCTTCCAGCATTTCACAAGTATGATCGTAAGACAAGCATGTATCAGGTATGATCGATAGCTCTCACATCTCTAAACGCTAGTTCCAATATCTCGCAAGTATGTTCGCTAGTATTCTAATCTCTAAACGCAAAGTTCCAATATCTCGCAAGTATATTCGCTAGTATTCTAATCTCTAAACGCTAGTTCCAATTTCTCGCAAGTATGTTCGCTAGTATTCTAATCTCTAAACGCTAGTTCCAATATCTTGCAAGTATGTTCGCTAGTATTCTAATCTCTAAACCAGGCATGTGCAACGTTATCAGTCGCGCGGACCGGAAAGTGAATTTTAAATGTCGGTGGATTTCGTTTTAAAATATAACGACATTGGTATTAGTTTGACAAAAAGTCTTTCGATGTAGTTTTTTTATTTTGCGTATGTCATTATGTTAAGTAATGTCTTTGGTGTAAAATTTGCATGTATAGATTGGCAGTAAAGCATGTACTTGTAGATTGAGAGTAAAACAGGTACGTGTAGATTGACATTAAAACATGGACCTGTAGATTGATGGTAAAACTTTATTCAGCTATTTTTTACTAATCTTTATTTGAATGTAAATACAAAGAACATTAAGTCTGCTTTCTCGTATTGGTTTGAGATTTAATGAGTTTCAATAAAGAAAATAATTGCTCGCAGGCGTTATTCTTATCTGAGTTGCAGTTGTAAGTTCCGGATAAATACAAGTGTCTGCTAGAAGTCAGGTACATCCGCCATGTTTGTCTTCACATCTCTTGTAGTTCAATTATTTCCATTTTTAAAGAAGTTGGAGCTAACCCAGATCAACTTAAAGATTTTTAAGTTAGGTCCTCGGGCTCGAAAATAACAGAATCTGATGTTTAATGTTTGACCCAAAGACTTCAGCTAGTTCTCACGTGAAACACAACGTAAATCATTATTGTGGTTGATAAGTATTGCTTATTCTGAAATAATAGCTGAATGTTTTCATTGATCTCATAAACTAACTGTCCTTGACAGTAACTCAACATTGAGTTCATTATGATGATTTGCAACGTCTTCAAAACGAGTCAGATCATACAGCCAGCGTGTGTTTACTTCCGCAGACGGTTTCCTTTCATATCGTGCAAACAGATAACTCATCTTTCAAATCATTAAAGCGCTTCCAACATTTCCGCTTTCTTAACCATTGCACTTCGCGGTGAAAGGTAAGGTCTTCGCACTAGGATGAAACGTGTTCCAAACATTCTAAAAACTAGCTCTGGTTTAGTGCTCTCGGATTATGAAATGAATGCAGGAAACTTCTGTGATGCAGACAGTCGTGTTCTAAACTAAAGTCGTTCGGATATACATGTCTATGGTATAGTTTGTCGCTCATAATGTATGTCTACAAATCAAGATACTTCAGGGTAATCAGTCATTCTAGTGTGATCAGTCAGTCTAGAGGCATCAGTCAGTTGAGCGTGATCGGTCAGTTTAGCGTGATTATATGCCTAGAGTAATCAAACAATGTAGTGTGATCAATCAGCCAAACGTGATCAATCATCCTATCGTGATCAGTCAATATAGAGTAATCAGTTATCCTAGTGTGATCAGCCAGTCTAGCGTGATCAGTCAGCCTGGTGTTATTAGTCAATCTAGCGTGACCAGTCAGTCTAGCGTGATCAGACAGTCTAGCGTGATACGAACATATGAGGAGTTTATATCAACATATAGAAATGTAGCCAGATCCCATTGTTGGCCCTAGGGTTATTCTAACTTAGAACATTATCACACTCATCCACATCATTCCTGACCACACACAGCAAATGACATAGAACACGGCAGGTAGCATATTTATTAAATAATACTCATACCAGAAAAATGAGTAGTGAAATAACAAACACAATACAATACAAATCAACTTAACTAAATATTCCTATATTATATATATATATGTTAATATAAATATTAACTAAAGCGGAAATTTTAAGCATTAGCTTTAGATGGAATTCCCAACTATCATTACCCAATTCTATTGCCTACACACATCTCATTAACTGCAGCCTCAACATACCTTATCAAATACTCTTCCTCACTCAAATCCCCTCAGGCGGGCGATCTGGACATACCTCGTCCACAATGTGTCTTGCTTACAACATACGTTCAGATTATCTATTAATATAAAACTCACACACCTATTTGAGCGATCGAGTTCTATCACTAACATTCGTACAACAGTCTATCAATCGCTCCTCTATCTAAGTCGGTGAGCTAAATGAACTCTTATCTACAGTCACTTATTCGCTCTCCTCTCCTCTCCATCCAGCCTCTTGAGCTCAACTTTGAATCTGTGTTATATACTATCCAGCAGTATCAAAGCTGATCAATTAATCTTAGGGGGATGGCTCTATTCAGTCGTTACTGGAACGAAATACTTTGCACACCTGTCACTCATATATAGCAGCAAGCTCCGCTGCCATCCCGTCTGTCACTCATTCTCCCACTACCCAAAATTGGAACGCCAGTGGTCAGCTCCTACCTGTCCACATTCTTTGCCCCAACTCTGTTTTCCTTTGTTGAGACGGTGAGTGACCTAGGCACGCATTCATGTACCTTTGTTCTGGGTCGTCAACCACATCACTCCTGCCCTAAACTCTCTTGCTCCGACCGGAACTGTTACAGAAACACAGCTTATACGAACATATGAGGACAGCTTTTATGAACATAGGAGGCTCGCTTATATGAACATATAGAAACACACTTTATACGAGCATACGAGGACAGCTTATATGAACATACGAGGACAGCTTTTACGAACATATGAGGACAATGTTCGACACGCATTATACGAACAGGTGGGAGCACAGTAGAATCCGGGTTATACGAACAGACAGGACACAGCTTATACGAACAGACAGGGACAGCTTATACGAACAAACAAGAGACAGCTTATACGAACAGACAGGAACAGTTTATACGAACAGACAAGACACAGCTTATACGAACAGGCAAGACACAGCTTATTCGAACATGTGGGGACTAGGAGCCAGTATGATACGGCTAAACGGACAGATAAAATGAGATAATTTTCGTAAAGTGGATTTGTTCATGAAGCGGAAGTCAGTCTCCTATTAGCTTGCACGTGTATTTTCTACGCAGAAAACAATAACGCACCGTATACCTTTTACAAAAGTTCGCCAAAACGAAATAAAGTGATGCAAATTAAATAATAATTCAAAATATAATCTTGAATTATTTAAACAAAAATTTACTTCCGTTATTATAGAAGGATTACTGCGAGATACATCAGATTTAGAGATATACGTACACGTAGTATCTATAAGACCGCTTCTGCTTCTGCCAAGGTAATGACTCTACATCAGGTGACTACAATGAATAGCCTACATTTCATATGTTTGTTGCTACCAAATATTTCGCTTTTCAAGATGTGGTCTTAAAATGCCACCCTTTCCCGCAGAAACATTAATAAAATAGTACAATAGTTTTATCACAATCAATTCAGAAACATGTTTCGTTATGTAGTGTCTCTACTGGAAATGTTTCCGCGTTTATTAAACTGTGTTCGTTATGTCCTCTAATGTTTTCCTTTTTCATATTTGTATTATTTTTTGAAGAACACAAATCCTAGTTGTAAAACGAATTTAGAATTCTTCCTTTTCATGGGTAGCAGATCTGCCCTATTAAGATGACTAAGTTCATATTTGTGAACAGTCTCCATGTGTCACCAGTTCGTGCTAATAAGTGTGTTTGTCTTTACCGCTGCGAATAATCTGTCGGACACAACAATTGTTTGCTGTAGCAAAAATTGTTTACTGAGTTTCGTAACAGCAAAGCTGTTGCACAAATCAAATTCTAAGGCATGTTAATTGTGTGGGTTTTTAATTTGGAAAGAATAACTGAATAAATGTGAAACATTTTCTTAAGTCCTGATCAGAAAAAAATGGCGTCAGCAAACTCACAGTTTTAGACACGTGTACTAATTTCGCCCGTGTAACAGAGGATTGGCTCCTCAGGGTAAGGTACTGGGTTTATTTGCTGATCTTGCGCGCTCCAGTTTATCAGATGTTAACTAATATCCGACTTAATGATAGGGAACGAGCCAAAGAGGACGGACTGACCACAGAGGCGTGCTGTTACTTTTCTAAAATAGGACTAGGTTCACGGACATATTTCAATATTGGACTAAAGAGGAATACTCTCCATATAATGTACAATATATAACTTACCAATGCCACTTTTACCGGTCACAGTTCACGTGGTTTAGCTACATTGAGCCGATGCACAATATTTAGAAATAGAATAAACAAACAAATATATTTTATATAAATTTTCAAAAAGTTATTCTGGGTTTCCCAAAAATGTGTAATTTAGTTATTGCGCATAGGTGTGAGTGAGTCGCTTCGTGGCTCATCTTGGCTTTGTGGAAAGGACTGATGTCACAAAATCCATTATTATTCCAAACTCTCTAATCAGTTTCTTACAGCACACAAGGCCAACAATACAGTTTGTTTCTGGATTTGTATGCAGTTAACCATTTTGAAAAACGGGATTACTCTGTTTTAAAATGTGGTGTTTAGGGTTTCAATTTTGTTTCAACAGAAATGTCTGGAGTTGGTGTACCTTACGTTAATATTTGCTGTTTTTCTTCGAAACTAAGGGCTCCAAACGAAACTGTGAATCGAGAACATAGCATTGCAACACGTGATCGTGCTACACGCGTGTGACATACTTATACTAACTTTTCTCTGGCAAGCTTTTCTGTGAAGGAACAGTTTTAAAATCCGAGTCCTCTTCCATATCTCACCATTCGAAACACTGTCAAACTATATTGACAATCGAACACTTCTAAAAATCTTTTTCATTAATGGAAGCAGCTACATTAGATTAATAACCACAACACTACTACTCACAACAACCACACGAAAATTACATTTACTAATGACAGAACGTCAAGCGACTAGCACATACGTTATTTTACAGATGAACTAGTTTTTATTCGGCTGTACCTCTACCCGGAGAGAACCGATATGCTCGAGGGCTTCCGATACCAGGTATGCCGTCATTTGGATGCGCAAATAGTGGATATCGTTGCGCCAAATCAAAACTCAGATGTTGAGGAATACTATTTATAGAACATTTGTATTGTATGTGTTTATGTCCCGTGGAAATAAACTCAAAATAGCTTATATAAAACTTCTGGGGACTAGCCTAGTCCTACTAGTTTATTGATTGCACGCCCCTAACTGACCACCCAACTTTTAAAAAAACAATGGCGCTCAAGTTTTCAGACCATCTTTATCGTTACGTTTTTTTCTTATATCCGGTCTACATTCGAGAAGCAATAATCTGAGCTCCTGTATGTAACCAATCATGTCAGATAAGTGACTAGACAATTGAAGAAAGTGCTACAAATGATGACCATGTGATTCACAGAAAAGTAGCTAGTCGGTTTAAGAAAGTGCAGCATACATGATTAACAAAAACGTAGCTAGTCTGTTGTGGAAAGTGCTACAAATGGTGACCCTGTGATTCACAATCAAGTAGCTAGTCGGTTGTAGAAAGTGCTACAAATGGTGACCATGTGATTCACAATCAAGTAGCTAGTCGGTTGTAGAAAGTGCTACAAATGGTGACCCTGCGTGAGAAAGTGGCAGTCTTCTTCTTCTTCTTCTTCTGCGTACACAGTCAGACAGTAACCATTATTTTTTTCGAAAAAAGCGGCGGTCATCCTGAGGCTCTCGCTACTGCCATGGAGCTTGTCTTGCAGTTCCACTGGTAATGGCCACATCTGCTCTCTCTGATCCTCGTATGTCGGGCAGTTCTGCAGCAGATGTTCAGTGGTCATTTTACCAGTACCGCACGGGCATTCGTCGGTACTCCCTATCTTCAATTTGTTGAATAGGTGGTACCTCAGTTTGTTGTGGCCAGTGCGAAGTCTGAAGACAACGACCTGCTCTCTTCGGTTCAACTGGTAATAGGCATCGGTTTTGGTGTAACCAGCATGTTCGGTTTCCCATTTGGTCATGTATCTGGCTTTGATAAGCCGTTTTGACTCTTCGTACGTCATACTGGTATCTGTTTGTGGTAGTCTTGCACCTTCTTTTGCCAGTCTGTCTGCCTCCTCGTTGCCTTGGATGTTGCAGTGTGCCGGGACCCACTGTACCACTACCCTTTTTGTTGCGGACTGCTGGCACAGTTTGCAGAGTGCTGCTCTTAAGTCATTAAGCTCAGTGTTTTTCTGGCTTTTTAGCGCTGTGACTACGGCGAGAGCATCTGTCAGCAGGACTATATGGCTCTCATTTTCACTGTGTGTCACCATTTCTTCCACTGCCGCCCTCAGTGCCTCTGCCTCCGCTCTGAAATTGCTTGTGTACTTACCAGTAGCGAATGACAGTGTTATTTTTCTGCCATTTGGTAGGTTCAGGAATGCTCCTGCCCCTCCGTTCTGTGTAGTGTCTGTTACAGAATCGTCGGTGTATGCATGGGTCCAGTCCATGCTTGGGTAGCTTTTCGTTATGAAGCTTAGGGTAGTGTCTCTCCTTTCTTTTTCAGTCTGGCAGTTTTTGTTTGCAATACCTGGTATATTTTCTACCACCTCTGGAAATATATCCTGCCTCCAGGTAGGTTTTCGTACAGTAGTGATGGGTTTTGGTGTTGTTAGTGCGTTTATGGGATCTTCATGCATCTTTGCTTTGGCTATTTCTGCAAAGTTTCTCCGCTTTAGTTTCCCATTTCCCAAATTGTTTAGTCTTTGGTACATTGGGTGGTCCGTCAGTCTTCGGAGTTTCTCTGACTGCAGCTGGGCTCTGCAGTCTCTTCTATCGGTCATGGATTGCAGTTTTGTAACCTTTTCAAGTTCTACAATTGGCGTTGACTTCATGCCACCTGTTATAATTCTCATGGCTTGGTTTTGAAGTTTGTTAACTTTATCGAAGTTCGCCTTCGCTGCTGTTGTCCATGCCGCAATGCCATACTCGAGAACTGGTCTCACTCTTCCAGTGTATAGTTTCTTTAGTATGCCTTCGTCTGCTCCCCAGCTTGTGCCAGCAAGTTTCCTCATGATTGCCATTGAAAGTGGCATTCGTTCTATTGGTGTTGCTATAAGGTGGCTTCCTGGTTACATGTTGCTTTAAGGGGGACAATAAAAACAAAAACTAAATAAAATATACTTTTAAATAAGCGGCTTTCGATAAATTGATACCGCTGCTATAGACGGATTCCAACAGTTATCTTACACCAAATTTGTTCTTGTGCAGTGCGGCCTTTCATCTCCACTTGTTTCACACGTTGATGCCACTAGTCATATGTACAATTCTATTCGTTACATGTACAGATATGCAATGGGTCTGTTTTTGTCTTCCCAGTATGAGACCCTGGAATACATTAGAAGAACTCTGGTCACCATCATCATGGTATTGTCCTGGGGGAACTGTATTCCTCATCATCATCTTACTGTTCGGGGGAAACTAGTCACATCATCATGTAATTGCCCTGCTAAATGTATATTGACGCCAATATATTATATATTGTTGGCAGCGAAGACTATGGATGGCTTTATCACTTCCGGAAGATGGTCACGGCTTTACGCTCGTAATAAGAGTTGTCGGCAAGCTTCGAAAGATAACTATTGGTTATCGTTGCATGGCTGGGCAACCATAGGCTATCGTTACTCGATATGAAAGATCATTAATGGAAACGAATACATTTTCTGAAGATTAATAGCTGAACTAGCCTTCGCGATGTTCCATCTTCACTTTCTGTGGAGCATACACTTCCGGTTTCCGGTGGCAAGAATATATTTACGACATCTCCAATTTTGGCCGTGAGTTTCACTGGCTAGAACAGAATAATGAGAAAGGTCTTTCTAACATCCTGTTTGTAACAGACCGAAGTATGTTTCCTTTTTTATTTGTTATTTCTCTATACTAAATGGTTATCAATTATATTATGGCCATACAATGTAAATGCGTTGGTCACACCAACGGTCTTCAGAGAACAGTGATGGCAGGAATAGGGCCAGGCAAAAGAGGCAGGGGTAGATTTAGAAGACGATGGCACCAAGGCATCTATGAATGCCTGGGTATGATGGAGGCTGGAGTTTTGGCAAGAGAAAGAGTTTCTTTCAGACAGGCTGTGATGGGAGCGACGTACTATAAAGGATATGCTACATGATGATACTAAATGTCCGTACTGATCAACACCGATTTGCGGGACCTGAAATATCTTTTTATCAGCTGTTAGCTACAAGGTTTCATAAGGAAAATAGAGCAACGGTTCAGTCGTTCTCAAGAGTAACAAGCATCCTTTCTCATTGATGACAAGCCGTCCTTTCTCATTGATGACAAGCCGTCCTTTCTCATTGATGACAAGCCGTCCTTTCTCATTGATGACAAGCCGTCCTTTCTCATTGATGACAAGCCGTCCTTTCTCATTGATGACAAGCCGTCCTTTCTCATTGATGACAAGCCGTCCTTTCTCATTGATGACAAGCATCCTTTCTCATTGATGACAAGCCGTCCTTTCTCATTGATGACAAGCCGTCCTTTCTCATTGATGACAAGCCGTCCTTTCTCATTGATGACAAGCCGTCCTTTCTCATTGATGACAAGCCGTCCTTTCTCATTGATGACACGCCGTCCTTTCTCATCGATGACACGCCTCCTTTCTCACTGAGCACAAATATCCTTTCTCATTGACAACAAGCCGTCCTTTCTCATCGATGACACGCCTCCTTTCTCACTGAGCACAAATATCATTTCTCATTGATAACACGCCGTCCTTTCTCATTGGTAACACGCGTCCTTTCTCATTGGTAACAAACAACCTTTTGTTCAACGACAACCGCCACAACCGTCGCGATATATAACAGAAGAGGATCGGCTGCAACTTCAACAAACATCCAAGTCTCCTGCAGAGTGCATCCCTGCAAATACACACACACCGCTGTGTAGCATATGTTCAGGGATATTCTAATGGTGGGACTACACGGTACCGCAAGACTGCGACTAGAAACACGCACTTGGCCGTGTGCACCTACAACTGCCTCTCTATATGCCCACCTACAACTGCCCCTCTATATGCCCACCTACAACTGCCCACTATATGCCCACCTACAACTGCCCCTCTATATGCCCACCTACAACTGCCTCTCTATATGCCCACCTACAACTGCCCCTCTATATGCCCACCTACAACTGCCCCTCTATATGCCCACCTACAATTGCCACTCTATATGCCCACCTACAACTGCCTCTCTATATGCCCACCTACAACTGCCCCTATATATGCCCACCTACAACTGCCCCTCTATATGCCCACCTACAACTGCCTCTCTATATGCCCACCTACAACTGCCCCTCTATATGCCAACCTACAACTGCATCTGTGTATATGCCCGCCTACAACTGCCGCTCTATATGCCCACCTACAACTGCCCCTCTATATGCCCACTTACAACTGTCGCTCTATATGCCGACCTACAACTGCCGCTCTATATGCCCACCTACAACTGCCTCTCTATATGCCCACCTACAACTGCCCCTATATATGCCCACCTACAACTGCCCCTCTATATGCCCGCCTACAACTGCCTCTCTATATGCCCACCTACAACTGCCCCTCTATATGCCAACCTACAACTGCATCTGCGTATATGTCCACCTACAACTGCCCCTCTATATGCCCACTTACAACTGTCGCTCTATATGCCGACCTACAACTGCCGCTCTATATGCACACCTACAACTGCCGCTCTATATGCCCGCCTACAACTGCCACTCTATATGCCAGCCCCTATAGCTGAACCACTTTATCGATGAGAGCAGCAATGTGAACTATCATATTATTGGGCGCTCTGTGTCGAAACGAGAGCAATAAATCAGAGCCAATGGAATGATGACACAGGAATATACCTCGGTGCCCACAAGACCAAGTCTATATCAGGAGGGGCATGTGTCCTCGACGCCGCCTGGGTTTGGACACACGTGACACTCATTTTCCAATGTCTGGCTTATGTAGACATTGCTATCTTCAAACGGCATGCTGCTAGCACTTTCCACCAGATAAAGACGAACAAGAGCATGCGTATTTCTGCGAAAACCACCCGGGAACTCTTTGACAACATTGCAGCTGTTGGAAACTTCAATGCAAGATAGAACCTCGACGGCAGGGTAAAACATGTGAGGGACCACACTCTGAGGAGACCAGGAATGATGGAGGGGATACTTGCCACTTTCTGCGAGACTAATCGTCTATTTCACTGCAACAGCGTTTTGAAGAATCTCATCCACAAGAGATACACAAAAATTGGACCCAATTGGCTACATTCTCATGACATTGACCACATCTTGTCAAATCGTAGGTCAGCAACGGACGTCTCAGCTGTCGATTCTATCTGCGCTGTGATCTACCATCGCCGCCGTCAAACTTCCTTTTGAAGTTTGACCTCAAACTTGCTAAGCTTCAGTGACTACGTTCAAACCTGGTTCACGCGACACACCTATCGATCTTGATTGCTGCCACTTCTAGCCAGTATCTCCAAGTTCTCAGCAACATTGCTGCTGACTATGCTAACCTGATGTAATGGTAACGGCCATACTCCCAGAGACCACCGCACTACAACTTGTGCTTGTTAGAGAGTCGGCGCAAGATGTCTCGTTCGCCGGCGATCAATGTATTTTTGAACAACCTAACCACAATCTGATGTAGCAAACTAAAATAAGACCCTGCACGGGATCAAGATGCTGAGCAGCGCATGCGCTGCAGTGGTCAGCGACCCATAGCTGACTGCTAGCGTCAGGGCCAGCGAACAAGAGCTGCCAAGACCCGTCTACACCTCCACGCGGTGATCCTGGATAACAGGCTGCAGCAAGGCAGACTGGCTAAGAAGAAAGGATCGAAAAGGGAACCCTAACCCGGTACTCAAAAAATGCTTGCTGAAGTCGGATGTGTTGGACCGAAAGGTGCAAATATCGCAGTCAAGCTGTAAACTACGACACAACGCGTTTCGTTTTATGGACTACGTTCTGCTACTTAAGCCCTTTGAGGGTTTGGTAGCGGGAGATTGAGAACGAACAAAGCCAAGCCAAACCTAGCCAGACCCTGCACAGTTTTCACGCAAGCTTCTCCTATCAAATGGAGATTCTTGGTTCAGCATGAAATGTTTATCTCGAGATGTCGTCCATCACCACCCAATCATTTATTGTCTACTAACTTCAGATGGATCATGCACCACAGCAGTTAAAGTATGGCGGCTATCCATCTTTACACTCTCTCAATAATCTCCACGCCATACAAGTATTGTGTATTTTGAAATTCTTCTGAGAATTAAATTAACTGTATTCTCTGAATGTCTATGAGAAAATATCAATGCAGTTTTCAGAAATCCAAAAATAGATTTTATTTCCTGGTTTTTAACGAGTTTTTTCCCCGAACAAAGAAACGAAAAAACGATACGTCAAAATGTGGGTTTGTTGTTCTCCAAGCAACGCGTAACTACAGGAGATGGGGGTAGAGTATGGTTGCTGAAAAAAAAAGGGGGGGGGGGGGTGTGGGAGTCAGTAAGGGTAGCCAAGTTAAATAAGTATATTCCTACCTGAAGTCACAATCAGATGGAATCAAAATACGAGAGCTCTGGGGAGAACTTCAGTAGAACCCTACAAGAACGGTGGATGGTACAACAGTTAGTAAAGACCAGGTTCACATTGGTGAGGTAACATATATAGAAAGAAAGACATTCGTATAGACCAGGTTTACACTGGTAAGGTAACATGTAAGAAAAGAAAGGCATTCTTATAGACCAGGTTTACACTGGTAAGGTAACATGTAATGAAAGAAAGGCATTCTTATAGACCAGGATTACACTAATAAGGTAACATGTAAGGAAAGAAAGGCATTCTTATAGACCAGGTTTACACTGGTAAGGTAACATGTAAGGGAAGAAAGGCATTCTTATAGACCAGGTTTACACTTATAAGGTAACATGTAAGGAAAGAAAGGCATTCTTATACACCAGGGTTACACTGATAAGGTAACATGTAAGGAAAGAAGGCATTCTTATAGACCAGGTTTACACTGGTAAAGTAACATGTAAGGAAAGAAAGGCATTCTTATAGACCAGGTTTACACTAGTAAGGTAACATGTAAGGAAAAAAAGGCATTCTTAAAGACCAGGTTTACACTGATAAGGTAACATGTAAGGAAAGAAGGCATTCTTATAGACCAGGTTTACACTGGTAAGGTAACATGTAAGGAAAGAAAGGCATTCTTATAGACCAGGTTTACACTAGTAAGGTAACATGTAAGGAAAAAAAGGCATTCTTAAAGACCAGGTTTACACTGATAAGGTAACATGTAATGAAAGAAAGGCATTCTTATAGACCAGGTTTACACTAGTAAGGTAACATGTAAGGAAAGAAAGGCATTCTATTAGACCAGGTTTACACTAGTAAGGTAACATGTAAGGAAAGAAAGGCATTCTAATAGACCAGGTTTACACTAGTAAGGTAACATGTAAAGAAAGAAATACATTCTTATAGACGGAGCCAGCAAGGAAGGACCGTACTTAGAAGGCGTAAATTAGTCAGTCAGACAGATATTCATGTATCATAATCATTGAGCGTGCGTAGTAAAGATAGTCTCTCACATTCCCGCGCTGTCTCTATTCATTATTTTCAATGTCTTCTCTTTCATTGTTCTCTGCACTCGTATGTATGTCTTCTATGTTCTTCTCCCTCCTCTGCTGTCTCCTATTTCTGTCATCTGTTGTGTCCTTGCATCTCTCCATTTCTTCTATCGCTCTTTCTTCTCAGTTATCTTTTACTCTCTTCCCTTTCTTTCTCAACTTTTTCTCTTATCCTCACTTTCTCCATCTGTCTCTTTATTCTGCTTCTCCATCTCTCCTTGCTTCCTGTAACGTGCCATCCCATTTTTGCTCTAATTCACGGCTGTTGTCTTTTAACTTCCCATGTCCATCTCTCCTCTTTGTCTTCAGACTCTCCCTCTCCTATCCACCTTCTCGGATATCATTTGAATATTTTATGTGGGTTTCTTCTACTGTCTCTTCCCCTCCTGCCTTGTTTCACCGTTTGGGATTCTTCCTTGTCTTATAGTATTCTGTCAACTGCTTTTAGTCGTCTTGTCTGGCTATCATTCCCGGCTTCTTTCTCTCCTTCCCACCCACTTCTTAAAAACTATATCTATATGTCTGTTTGTCTGTCTGTCATTCTGTCTCTTTCTCTCTGTACCTCTCTTTATCTTTCTCTCTTTCTCTCTCTCTCTCTCTCTCTCTCTCTCTCTCTCTCTCTCTCTCTCTCTCTCTCTCTCTCTCTCTCTCTCTCTTTTACTCTGGTCTTTCCGTGCGATAAAAGGCACCAAAAGCAGACTTCACAATTGTCCGGTTCGATCTGTCCACTCTTTGTAGTTCTTGTATGCGCCCTGGTCCAATTGTTGCATCCTCCCCAGTGATTGTCCTCAGCCAAGCATCTCTCTCGACCTTACTCACTTCCATTTGCCTGTGATTTTCACATAATCAAATGTAGTGAACATCTCTTACTCCTCATCTAAAGAGCGTGCCCGGTTTACCGCTATAGTTTATTGTCTGATGACATTGGAAACATAATTGTAGTTGGACTCTGGCCTTATTTGCTCCTTAATCCTCGCGTAACCAGCAATAATAACACCAGCTATTTTATAACCATTTCTTCTAGCGACAAACACAGTTTGATAACCACAAGACAGCCCAGTTCAGTAACTACTACACACTTCCGGGTTTATCTTCTACTATAGTCTATAGAAATGACTGTCCAATGTCCACAATGAGTAAGTTTACTCTTTTGTGCGCAGTGAATAGGGCGTTCAGTGGCAGGCTGTAGTAACTTTCTTTATATCCTCCCGAGCGTGCAAATGAAGGTTGACCATGGCCGTACAGACAGTTATGATATGTTATACTTTTTCTGCTTTACGCTCACTACTACGGAGATCGCGTCGATCCACATCTCGTCAACCGACTGCCTAGAAAACAATCCATTTCCAGGGAAGGCTGCATGGAAGACATATAGTGGTTTTGGTTGGTGGGTTGTGTCTGACCTTGACGCGACTTCATGATCAGTATGTGATGCCTGACCTTGACCCGACCTCCTGATCAGTATGTTGTGCCTGACCTTGACGCGACCTCCTGATCAGTGTGTTGTGCCTGACCTTGACTCGACCTCCTGATCAGTGTGTTGTGCCTGACCTTGACTCGACCTCCTGATCAGTGTGTTGTGCCTGACCTTGACGCGACCTCCTGATCAGTATGGTGTGCCTGACCATGACACGACCTCCTGATCAATATGTGATGCCTGACCTTGACGCGCATCCTTATCAGTATGGTGTGCCTGACCTTGAAGCGACCTAATGATCAGTGTGTTGTGCCTGACCTTGACGCGACCTCCTGATCAGTATTGTGCCTGACCTTTACGCGACCTCCTGATCAGTGTGTTGTGCCTGACCTTGACTCGACCTCCTGATCAGTATGTTGTGCCTGGCCTTGACGCGGCCTCCTGAACAGTTTGCTTGTTGTGGCTGACCGAACTAGCCTCTCAGTTGCCCTGTCTTAGGGCTATGAAATCTTCATAAAATGTGAGCATATAAACATTACACAGGTATCAAGAAAGGTGAGCGGATAATTCGTTGAGTTGTTCTTGCTAGTTAGTACCATAATACTGCTCAGTGCACCTGTCTTTGTTTTCTTACCCACTTAGTTGCACCGTTTCTTCATTTAGGTCTTGAAGTCTTCTTGTCTTGACTTTGTGGCTGATAGTTTATATAAGATGTGGTAGCCATCTCCGCATCCAGCCCTCCTTAGTCGTCTCTGACGACAAATCTGATTGATTGAAGCGTTACATATTTCTGCTTTCTGCTCACAGAATACGCGAACTTCGTTTAGTTTACTGAAAATGCATTTCTCAATTAATAATACTGGTCGTACAAACTAACTTGTGGAATGTGATTGGACAAACTTTTCTCGATCTTATATTCATCAACCAAAATGATCTGCTGATGGAAAGCATCTATAAACGTGACATCACACGACGATTTGACTTTGTGGTCCCTTATCTTGAGAGAAAACAGCAGAACCGATCCAATCTCATGTACTATGTTAAAGGCGACTAAAGAGGGATGTGTATGGGGCCGGCAGCTTCATAACAAACAAACACAAAAACAGATGTCTACAGAACCCACACATGGAAGAGAAGATTCAATGATCTGGCGCACGTTTCCTATAATGAGAGATCTACAGAAGAAACACCAAATGTTACAAACATTCAGAATAATATGTGTTTCCTTAGATGATCTGCGCTTTACTAACACGCCTGCAGTTTTCTTACTAATGTTTTGTCAAATAGCAAAGAAATATTTGTCAGAAACCTACAACTTACGCTGTTTTTGTTAATCACTAAAATCTAGCTTTCACACTGCTCACAAACATGTTCCATACAACGAACTATAACTGCATTGTCAACGGGAGCCTATAGAGACGCTATTATTCACATCTGTGCTTTCTATCACTGCGACTTTCACTTATTAATGATTTAATTATTTCGCTTCGCTGCCTGCGTGATGTGTTAACAAAATGTCATTTACATTTTTCAGACAGTTGACATTTGATGTAATCTAGTGGCCATTCATCTTGAAGCTTTCAGAATCTTATTGACAATAAACTTTTGCCTGCCGGCAGATGGCGAAAAAACACAAGAAATTTGATGATTAGCTTGTGAAAGTCCCTCCGAACAAGTAGCCGTTGATTAGACACGGTTACATCTCAGGTTCAAAAGACTCGTAGCGTCACTCGTCGTTAAATAGAGGCAGGCTTTCTTTGCAGGAAAGTTTATTGCAAGATCATCCACAGCGAGACACACAAAAACATCCAGTGAATAGGAGACATCCCAATAGAACAAAAACAGAGACACTTAAATAGAAAAAAACAAGGAAACACCCCAACACATAAAGAACAAAGAAGCACACCAGTACATAAAGAACAAAGAAGCACCCCAACACATAAAGAACAAAGAAACACCCCAACACATAAAGAACAAAGAAACACCCCAACACATAAAGAACAAAGAAGCACACCAGTACATAAAGAACAAAGAAGCAAGTAAACGAAGAAATGTGAATGGTGTATAGCTGAAAATCGACCTTAAGCTAGGGTTGCATTCCCAACATAACAAGTTTGAAATCGCTTCGTGTTCAGCTTGACTGGACATGTCGGGGATTTTTCTCAATATGACCACTTCTCCTCGTACAGAAAGGATTGGCAAAACTACTGTTTTGCAAAACTGGCATAGTTGAACACATTACAAACATGTACACACACTCATCCATACACTGGCTTAAAAGTTCACATGACAAACATGTACATACACTCATCCATACACTGTCCAATTCGTCCGTTATCTCCCAAAGGACTACGGTCTGCCTTCACCAGTAGAAGTCATAAAGAAAGACAAACCATTAATCAAACAAAAAAGTAGACAAAGGCTGCGAACTTAGAGGGCTAAAATGAAGAAAAAAGGACAGAGATTTTTCGTTAAGCGACAGGACCTAATGAGCATCCTTAAAAAAAAACAGAACAATGTAAAATATTCGGCTCGGAGAACTGACAAAGATGAGGCTATGACAAACCTGAGCTCAGAGACCTGACAATAATGAGGCTATGACAAACCTGAGCTCGGATACTTGACAATCATGAGGCTATGACAAACCAGAGCTCAGAGACTTGACAATCATGAGGCTATGACAAACCTGAGCTAAGAGATCTGACAATCATGAGGCTATGACAAACCTGAGCTCGGAGACATGACAATGAAAAGGCTATGACAAACCTGATTTCGGAGACCTGACAATCATGAGGCTATGACAAACCTGAGCTAGGATACTTGACAATCATGAGACTTTGACAAACCTGAGCTCGGAGACCTGACAATCATGAGACTATGACAAACCTGAACTCGGGTACTTGACAATCATGAGACTATGACAAACCTGAGCTCGGAAACCTGACAATCATGAGACTTTGACAAACCTGAGCTCTGAGACCTGACAATGCTGAGGCTATTGGAGTCCTGAGCTCGGATACTTAACAATCTTGAGACTATGACAAACCTGAGCTCGGAAACCTGACAATCATGAGACTTTGACAAACCTGAGCTCTGAGACCTGACAATGCTGAGGCTATTGGAGTCCTGAGCTCGGATACTTAACAATCTTGAGACTATGACAAACCTGAGCTCAGAGACCTGACAATGATGAGACTATGACAAACCTGAGCTCTGAGACCTGACAATGATGAGACTATGACAAACCTGGGCTCTGAGACCTGACAATGATGAGACTATGACAAACCTGAGCTCGGATACTTAACAATCTTGAGACTATGACAAACCTGAGCTCAGAGACCTGACAATGATGAGACTATGACAAACCTGAGCTCTGAGACCTGACAATGATGAGACTATGACAAACCTGAGCTCAGAGACCTGACAATGATGATACTATGACAAACCTGAGCTCTGAGACCTGACAATGATGAGACTATGACAAACCTGAGCTCAGAGACCTGACAATGATGATAATATGACAAACCTGAGCTCAGAGGCCTGACAATGATGAGGCTATGATAATCATTAACCGCGAGATTGCCATTATATTCAGTGAATCAATAACACGGTCGAAAATCAGTGTTCCTTTCTGGTAACTGTCTGTTGCCAGCGGGAAAACAGTGTTCACTAACAGCACTACTAAATACATTGAACTTGTGTGCCGCCTTGTTCAGGAATCTTAAAAAGTACAGCTTGACAAATGTACTTCTCCATTGCGATCCGTCGATCTCCCTATCTTCATGTGATAGCATTTGTTTTTGTTTTTACACTTTTGTTCTCGTTTTATTCTTGATTACTCTTCTAATCCAGCTGATCGCCATCTCTAATCGATTTTCCCTGCTAATAATTTTGATGTGGATATTGTTCCGTTATAATAGAAGAACTTCTGTTTTAGATGCTCCATAAAGCGTTAATAGTAATAATCGGTGTGCTGGTCAGGCTGGTGTGTTGACGTGTGGTTTATGTTCTCTAGAGGTTGGCAATCACACTATTGCTGTCCTAGCCAGGCTGTGTGGTTGTCGTCAGGGTTGCGCTCTCTAGAAAACTGCTATCACACAATCGGTGTGCTGGTCAGGCTGGGTGGTTGACGTGTGGTTTATGTTCTCCAGAGGTTGGCAATCACACCATCGCTGTCCTGACGAGGCTGGGTGTGGACGTGTGGGTTGTGCCTCCAAAGATGTGGCTGTCACACAATCACTGACCTGACGAGTATGGGCTGTGTGCTCTGGGGAAGAAGTACTATTTATTCATTATTTCAATTCTCAATGTGTGTGTAGTAAGGACACCCTTCCTACACCTCGCTACCTCGTCTTTCGTAACTAAGTCAGACACCCTTTAACAGCTGGGTAGACTTGACAGTGCGGTGGCCACTATTTCATTTAGACGATCAAATCAAATGTAAAAATGAATTCTCGCGGCATACTGATGGCCCCATCAAGTTCGTAACCTTAAAGTGGTAAAGAAGCGTACACGTCTCAATGACCTAGGAACTAAACCGACGGAAACACAACCGACCAGATGGTTTAACCAATTTGGCCACGTCATCGGAAAAGTATATATACAAATCAAACTAGAGTATAATGGATTAGATTAAGGTCGATCGATCACCCACTTTTTTTTAAAAACTGTCCGTTACAAAACCATCGACAACATGAAAATAAAAAAAAGCAATCGGCATTTGGAAAGGAAGGGCCTCAGAAAAAGATAATAAGGGCGAAATGGCAGCCCAATGGCTAACTACCCTTTTGTCTACCAGCAAGACAACCAAAATAACGATGTGCAACATATCCGGCAGGAAAAAGTCAACAGAGGAGGAATTACAACATGTCAGCCCTAGTAGTGGGCAAGAAAAGAAGGATACAATCATAGAAAATGAGATTGACAATCATAGAAGATGAGATTTACAATCATAGAAGATGAGATTGACAATCATAGAAGATGAGATTGACAATCACAGAAAATGAGATTGATAATCATAGATTTTGAGATTTACAATCATAGAAGATGAGATTGACAATCATAGAAGATGAGATTGACAATCATAGAAGATGAGATTGACAATCATTGAAGATGAGATTGACGATCATACTGATAATTATTTACTCTTGAACTTTGACATCTGGCGACCAACACATAGACGGAGTGGCAGTGAAGTTTTTTATAGAGACACAAAGTGGAAAATTATTAACGATTGAATTATAAGTGCAATCCGTATAATCCAATAGAAGAGCATTGCTATGTACATAATGCAGTGCTCTGCCCCAACAAGCTAGGCCAACGATGATTAAAAAAACAAACATTGTATATCGAGCTGCAAGAGGCATATGCCACACATAAAGAAATATCTAATAAAACTGATGTGGACGTCAATGTGAGAGTGGGAGTAGCCAATCTAAGTTACGAACAGGTTATGGGAAGACAAGGAATGGACATAAGTGTTTGCAGAGCTATGTAGGCTAAACATGTTGATCATTGGAGGAAGCTTGACACAAGAATAGACAGAAGGCCCCCATGGAGATCATCCAACTATATAACAGAACACCAGATTAACCACACCAGTGTGAGTCAAGAGTTGAAAAGTACACTGCAAGAGTAAGGTCAGGTGCAGTCGTAGCGTCAGACCACCACATGCTGATATGGATCATGCAAATCAGACTAAAACAACAAACCAAGTAAAAAAACAGGAAGCACGAGCTATAACGTACATCTATTATACCACAGTACACCTATTATACCACAGTACACCTATTATACCACAGTACACCTATTATACCACAGTACACCTATTATACCACAGTACACCTATTATACCACAGTACACCTATTATACCACAGTACACCACATTATAAGACCAGGAAAAGAAGACATAACAGCAATAAACTAACAACAGATTGCCCATGCAACGAGGAGATGGCCATTAGCAGTATGTGGTAACAGGCTAATGAGATATTTTAAAAAAAACCATAGAATTCAAGAAATGTATCACAATAGAGACATTACCAAAAATAGCAGAAAAAAAATTAAAGAAAAAGAAGAAAGTTATACTCAACAATTGCCAAACTCGAGTCACCAAAACAGGAGCACAGAAAAACGATTCTACAACAAACAAAAAGGGCAAGGCATAATAAAGACAAATAAAAGGTAATATATTTATACATTAGCACAGGAGGTAGGAGTAGGCAGCAGAGATAGGAAAAATGGGATGTCTTTACTGATAAAAAAAAGTAAATTACAACTAGATATATGTACAGACAGATTAACCAATCAAATATAATCAACAGAAAATATTGACATTATCGGAAGAACCGCAGACACGTTAGATTAAGCATTTCAAAGGAAGCCTAAACACGCTTTCTCCGTAAGTTACGTGAAACACCCTACCAACTGAGTAGACCATGGGTTTAGATAACAATCCACCAAGTAAGCTGTAGATTCTAAAAGCTGTATTGAAACTCTAGAAAGAATAAGCAGCATGATCAGACGATTTAGCAGCGGAAACTATAGGACCATATAGCTGGAAGACAAGATGAATGATGAAGTACATTAACCACTATGTGGTATCGAAGACAAGATGAAGGATGAAGTACATTAACCACTATGTGGTATCGAAGACAAGATAAAGGATGAAGTACATTAACCACTATGTGGTATCGAAGACAAGATAAAGGATGAAGTACATTAACCACTATGTGGTATCGAAGACAAGATGAAGGATGAAGTACATTAACCACTATGTGGTATCGAAGACAAGATAAAGGATGAAGTACATTAACCACTATGTGGTATCGAAGACAAGATGAATGATGAAGTACATTAACCACTATGTGGTATCGAAGACAAGACGAAGGATGAAGTACATTAACCACTATGTGGTATCGAAGACAAGATAAAGGACGAAGTACATTAACCACTATGTGGTATCGAAGACAAGACGAAGGATGAAGTACATTAACCACTATGTGGTATCCGCGCGAAAAAAAGAGACATCGGGAACGGCCACCAACTTGCTGGCCAGATTCACTAGACAAGCACAACACACGACCCTACAATAGACAGACTACTGTGCCACTGAACGAGACGCTCCCGCGACAGAAACGACTGTATTATGAGTTGGAACCCGCACAAGGACGGCCACTCCTTGAGGATAAAAGGGCCGCATTAAGAACTATAAGGACATATATATTACAAGGATTTGTCAAAAAGATATTGGAAGAGGAGATACAATACACACAGAATGGAAAGAATGACATCTCATTAATCTGTCAACGAAAGAAGACCTAGCAGATAGAAGCAATTCTAGAAGAATTACTTTGCTCCCGGTGCCAGGCAATATATTGGACCGGTTCACCCTGGACATATTAAAAGAGGAAGTAGACTAAAAGAACCAGGCGGAACATTGAGGATTTGGCCAGGGAAGATGGTGCACAGAACTCCTCGGATCATAGTAGAACCAATTATAGGATGAAAAACTTCCTTATTTATCATTTATACAATTACGGAAAGGCATATGACAGATTGGATTGACGCACTCTGTGGCGATTGTTGAGTCACTGTGGAATACCAGAGAAGCATATAACCATCATACAAAGTAAGTACGAAGATACAGTTAGTAAAGTGATACATGCAGGGCAACTGGCTGAAGGCTTCTGGGTGCAAACAGAGATGATACAGGGATGTCTTCTCTTACCCTTCCTGTTTCTTCTGGTTATACGTTAGTCAATGAAGAGATCAAACGCTGGAAGAAGGACTCATATTTAGTACCATGCATTACGTCATCATTCTGCCACTGAAGTTTACTCACTTGTACTAGCAGCGCCGTCGAGCGACGTAAGTAGCTTGTCAACTATCCTGCGCCAAGTGCGTTGCGTTGTTCTTGGTGAGCCGTCTCGTTGCACAATCACTCTAATGCGATGAAGCCACTCGCTTAAGAATAAATAAGTACTTTGAAGCAGGGTTCCTGTAAAAATGTCATGGGCAGTTGTGACACTTTGCTCTAGAAACATAGAGAGAAACAGAGCACAATACATACCTTCATTCGTCCATTATAAGACACCATCAATTGTTACTCAGCAACACAAATACAAAACATTCAAAACTCTGATTCAAATATGATTAATTACCATCGACACAACAATTAATCAAATGTAAATGAACAAAAAATGTATAATACTAATCGATTTACTAAGGAAGATATGATTGATTCTGTAGCATATTATTAAATACGAGGACGGGCTGACAAGTTTTGCCTCCACTTAATTAGAAAATTAACAGGAAATAATTTTTTTCATGAAATAAAAAAAAAATATACCTACATCAATTATTTTCAAAACTGTATATTTATTTTTCGAGAAAATCACCACACGTCCGCCAAAATTGCACTAGTGTTTTTTTTTTTAATCCTTCCTGAAAAAGTAGGTGTTTTGTTTTTGAAACCATTTCCTCACTGCATATTTCACCTCTTAAACACATCCGAAGAGTGTTACTTCAAGTGTTACTTTAGTCGTTGGAACAGGTGAAAACCAAGTCTGAGCTATACTGACAAGTCCAGGCGTTGAATTGCATCTCATGTTGCTGCATTTGTATGAGGACAGGCGTTGAATTACATCTCATGTTGCTGCACTTGTGTGAGGACAGGCGTTGAATTACATCTCATTTTGTTGCACGTGTGAGGCCAGGCGTTGTCGTGTTGAAGAAATGTAACATTTCTTGCGCGTGCTGAAATCCGGCTAATTCTTTTCTTTTTTTTTGTTGTCACAGTAAGAGTTCATAGATTATTGTTGTTAATTTTTCAACAAACTCTTCCAGAACAGCACGTTCAGAGTTTTAAAAAAAAAGGTTAACATGACCTTCTCAGCCGAAGTCTAACATGACCTTCTCAGCCGAAGCTCAACATGACCTTGACTGCCGAGGTCTAACATGACCATCCCAGCCGAATTCTAACACGACTTTCCCAGCCGCGGTCTTACATGACCTTTTTAGCCGAAGGTCTCAGATGACCTTCTTAGCCGGGGTCTAACATGACCATCCCAGCCGAGGTCTAACACGACTTTCCCAGCCGTCGTCTAGCATGACTTTCCCAGCCGTGGTCTAACATGACCTGCCCAGCCTAAGTCTAACATGCCCATTCCAGCTAAGTTCTAGCATGACATTCCCAGCTGAGACCTTACAATTATATTTTAATGGTTTGCTTGTGAATCCTTATGACGGTATTCCAGAGACTGCCTTTTGTTGTCGAGGTTGTAAGGCCGGACTCTACTTTCATGACATGCAATAATATTTTTTAAGAAATCCCCACCTTCTTCTTCAAAATGTTCCATGTGTTCCCAAAAAATATGTACTCTTTCTGCGTTCATTTCTTCAGCCAGAGTGCGCGGTTCCCAGCTGGAATCCAGGAACACAAATAATCTATCCCATTATCACTTTAGAAATGTATAACTGAATATCAGCTCCTTGTTCTTTGATGCCATGGTTTTTCAGGATGAGTTCTTCAACGCCATCTTGGTGAAGAGGTTCACTTGATTTCACATACCTTCTACTTCGTGGCTTGTCACTCAAATCTGCTTGCCCCACCTATCCATCTTTGAACAGCCTTATCCAGCGTCCTACTGTAGTCACATACAGACACTGATCGCCATAATCGGCTTGCATTCGTCTGGGAATTTCAATTCGAGGATCATTTTCCGTGGTTAAGAATTCAATAACAGCTGTTTGAGGCAGCCATGTACAATATATGGGAAAAGGTCAAGTATGATGGAGGGGAAAAGGTCAAGTATGAAAGAGGGAGGATACAATGCGACACAGAGGACGAATGTTATTTACATGTTATATGATATTAATAATATAGCAGTGAAGCAAAACTTATCAGGCGCCCTAATCTTATTAAAATAGCTTCATTGAGCTCTGGTGTAATGAGAAGCAGTGAGTCATCCATGGTACACTTCTTCGTGTATCACGCTGTCCCTCCATGGTACACTTCTGCACGTATCAAGTTGTCTCTATATGGTACACTTCTGCATGTATCACTCTGTCCCTCTATGGTACGCTTCTACATGAATCACTCTATCTCTCCATGGTACACTTCTGCGCGTATCACTCTGTCCCGCCATGGTACACTTCTGCATGAATCACTCTGCCTCCCCCCCCCCCATGGTGCACTTAAGCCTGTATCAATCTGTCCCTTCATGGTACACTTTTGCATGTATCACTCTGTCCCCTCATGGTACACTTCTGCATGTATCACTCTGTCCCCCCATGGCACACTTCTGCATGTATCACTCTGTCCCTCCATGGTACACTTCTGCATGTATCACTCTGTCCCCCCATGGTACACTTCTGCGTGTATCACTCTGTCCCCCCATGGTACACTTCTGCATGTATCACTCTGTCCCTCCATGGTACACTTCTGCATGTATCACTCTGTCCTTCCATGGTACACTTCTGCATGTATCACTCTGTCCTTCCATGGTACACTTCTGCGCGTATGACTCTGTCCCTCCATGGTACACTTCTGCATTTATCACTCTGTCCCCCCATGTAAATCCAAGAATGGATCGCCGTCGCCGTAGATGGCAGGTGTAAGCATGTGCTTGTGTTTGGCATAGGTTGCTCATGTTTCGGCACTGAATAGGATGGAGCTGACAACATATGCATTGTCAACCATGGACTTGGTTTCAATTGTAATTTTCTGTTTTCGCAAGAGAATTTGTGGAAACGCTAACGCCGCTAGTTGTAAACAAAGAAGCATGTAATGTTTTTATATGATCGACGCTTGATGATAGGAAGATGAGGGAAGTAATTGAGTCTATCAATTTGTCTTGATCGAACTCGGCCTATGTTCCAAATTCGCAAGTGGTGATCGACGAGAGACTAGTCCAGTTGTACCACATTTGTTGGTCGTAGGCCTTAATTCATGTATTTCTAGCGGTAAGGCGCTTTCTTATTTGGAGGTCCGGCGTTCCAATTCCGAGGTGCCCATTACTTCACCCTGTGTTTGTTCTATTGTCCGCTATGTCCGTTACATTAGTGCATATACATGTTTGTCCTGTTTTCGTTGTTATGACAAAACATTTATTGGTTTACCAAACACGCGTTGTGAGACGAGCAAATGTAGCAGCAGCTTTGCCAATGTGGCTGTCTATTTCTGGTTCTAGAGAGAGCATGCCAATGTGGCTGTCTATTTCTGGGTCTAGAGAGCTTGTCAATGTGGCTGTCTATTTCTGGGTCTAGAGAGAGCTTGTAAATGTGGCTGTCTCTTTCTGGGTCTAGAGAGAGCGTGTCAATGTGGCTGTCTATTTCTGGGTCTAGAGAGAGCTTGCCAATGTGGCTGTCTATTTCTGGGTCTAGAGAGAGCTTGCCAATGGGGCTGTCTATTACTGGGTCTAGAGAGAGCGTGTCGCTGATAAGCGACCTCAGGTATGTGAATTGGTGCACAGCCGCCAATTCATAATTATTAATGTAGACATTTGGTGTGGCATTTACTTCCTGCCCAAGTACATTTGTTTTGTTGAGACATACTGCGAGACCATAATCGTTGCACTCCTGGGAGAAGCGATCTATCAACATCTGAAGTTCCTGCTGATTTATTGGTTATAAATGCAGCATCATAAGAAAAAAGCACGTCTCTGATTATGACTGTTCTGCTATTCGTTTTGGCCTTGACCATTTCAAGGTTAAAGAAGCGACCATTTGACCTAGTGGGAAGACACTTCATCATTTACGTTACCAAATGCTTCAGTAACAGAGCCAAGAATACCCCGAAGAGGCTCGGACCCAGAACATAGCTTGCTTCTTGCTTGGACACACATTCACTTTATTGTTTGCTAAAATGTCGGACAAGAGAGATACCGTCATAATGGAAAGGAAGATGTTTCATTAAACTATCAACGAATGTGCGAGTTACTCTCTATAGTGTTACTATATGTCCACGGGAAAGTATTAGATAGGGTCATACTAGAGTAACTGACACACGTCATTGACTTTCAGCTCTTGGAAGAAAAATCCTGCTTTCGTCACAATAGACCGAATGCCAATCAGACAATCGCTTTGTGCATCATCAACGGACAGCGTTTGAAATGAAACTCCTCTCTGCATGTTGGATTTGTGGATTACGAAAAGGCATTCCAAAGATTGGACAGAACTGATATGTGACAGATTAGTGCTGAACGCGAGTAACGCGTGGCGGATACGCCTCGCACCGATGGTTGTGCTTTTGGGGAAGTGTTCAAGTGCATTAATCGAAATAAAACTTACACCAGCGAAAGTCTACACTCGGGGTAGTATTCTTTAGAAGAAATTGTGCACCTGGACATGTTACTTCAACAATTGTGCACCTGGACATGTTACTTCAACAATTGTGCACCTGGACATGTTACTTCAACAATTGTGCACTTGGACATGTTACTTCAACAATTGTGCACCTGGACATGTTACTTCAACAATTGTGCACTTGGAAATGTTACTTCAACAATTGTGCACCTGGACATGTTACTTCAACAATTGTGCACCTGGACATGTTACTTCAACAATTGTGCACCTGGACATGTTACTTCAACAATTGTGCACCTGGACATGTTACTTCAACAATTGTGCACTTGGATATGTTACTTCAACAATTGTGCACTTGGACATGTTACTTCAACAATTGTGCACTTGGACATGTTACTTCAACAATTGTGCACTTGGACATGTTACTTCAACAATTGTGCACCTGGACATGTTACTTCAACAATTGTGCACTTGGACATGTTACTTCAACAATTGTGCACTTGGACATGTTACTTCAACAATTGTGCACTTGGACATGTTACTTCAACAATTGTGCACTTGGACATGTTACTTCAACAATTGTGCACCTGGACATGTTACTTCAACAATTGTGCACTTGGACATGTTACTTCAACAATTGTGCACTTGGACATGTTACTTCAACAATTGTGCACTTGGACATGTTACTTCAACAATTGTGCACTTGGACATGTTACTTCAACAATTGTGAGGTGTTTTTGTTAACAATTGCGACTACTGTGATAGATACATCGAAAACTACCGGTGAACATTGGTGATAGTCTACCAACACCGCTAAGAGACAGCGCACGCAGGCGATAAAACGAGAGACAACTGGTGAGAACTTATATAAGCAATGGCTCGCAATCGGGGATATAGTCAAGGGAAGAAACTGTGCAGTTTCTGTACACATAAATTCAACAGTTGTGACGTTGGATGGTGCGATTGTGAAGACGGGGATACGTGCATCGAAAAATAACAGGTGAACATTGGGTCACAACAACGTCGAGACAGCATCCGGATGTGAGAAAAACTAGGTTAAAACTGGCGTCCAATACACAAGACCGCGCGCTGAACGACCGTGTCCAACAACATACACGTCATCCTAACTCACAACACCGGCTGGACGACCGTTCGAACAACATACGCGTCATCCTAACACACAACACCGGCTGGACGACCGTTCGAACAACATACGCGTCATCCTAACACACAACACCGCACTGTACGACCATGTCCAACAATTAACGCGTCATCCTAACACACAATACCGCGCTGTACGACCATGTCCAACAAGATACGCGTCATCCTAACACACAATACCGCGCTGTACGACCATGTCCAACAAGAAACGCGTCATCCTAACACACAATACCGCGCTGTACGACCATGTCCAACAAGATACGCGTCATCCTAACACACATCACTGGCTGGACGACTATGTCCAACAACATACGCGTCATCCTAACACACATCACCGGCTGGACAACCATGTCCAACAACATACGCGACATCCTAACACACATCACCGGCTGGACGACCATGTCCAACAACATACGCGTCATCCTAACACACATCACCGGCTGGACAACCATGTCCAACAACATACGCGTCATCCTAACACACTACACCGCGCTAAACGACCATTTCCAACAAAATACGCGTCATCCTAACACACAATACCGCGCTGGACGACCGTTCGAATAACATACGCGTTATCCTAATACACAACACCGCACTGGACGACCATGTCCAACAACATACGCGTTATCCTAACACAGCTAAATATCTAAAGGACACCTCACTGCACCTAGGACGACTAAACATTTCTACCGACCCCTTTCACTGGAGGTTTTAGACACTCTCGGTCCTCGAAATCCTATGTAACATCGATTGGCTTACCAGATGAAAACAACCGAGAGGGAGGAGGGGTGGAACGGGAAACGATATAGAGAAAGCCCAAATTCCGGATTGATACGTCATCACCCGCCGATAAAGGGTTGGGCCCGCATGGTTAGTAATATATCCAAGACACACCACTCACACGCTGAGCAAACAGTAAATTAGATGTGATGTTCTTACGATCTCGGCTTTACTCAATTCTCACAGAAATGCATCGATTTGCTGAATACATTCACACTGACTGATGAACGGTATCAAAAAGGAAGGGGTCGTGATGCGGTGCGGGGTTTACACATCCGCAGAGAACAAACAACGATTATGATGAAGATCAACACGGTTAATAATACGTGGATCGCTCTAAATGGGTCTGCCCTCTATGAGATGGTTTCCTTGGTGTGTTTAAGTAACGTCATTGACAAGGCATGAAGTCACGGAAGAAGATATCACAATTTGAATACAAACATCAACCGTGGCCATTATATCTTTTGACACATTTATATGAAATTAAGTCCACCACAAAATAAACATGTTTTCAACACGAATGGGAAGTCGGTGCTAATATCTAAAGGCGAGTACAATGAAAGTGTACATTTTTATAAGTGGCTGCTTCGGTCAAATAGATAATCTGAAATAGTATAAGATCATCAATGCAGTAATATTGAACTGGACTGACATCGTCAGTGTACGACATACAGAGAAGAAGTGGCATTGTCTTTGTTCAAATTTCTTGCAGTATAAGAACATTGCAAGACATTCCTCGTTTTGGGACCCGCGTGGCCATCGTCAAAGAAAAAATCCAACGCACACACGAAAAACCTAACTTTAAGGGGTCTGTTCTAACGTTGAACCAATTGTTGATAACCCGACTCGGTGATAATTTGTTGGGAACCTAGGCTCTGCAGAGATCGAACAATTCTTTGATGAATGATTTCTTCAGAATCAATATGAGATTGAACTTCAGATTTAGAGATCAAGTCTTCTGAATCACTTGTAGCAGCGCTGGTACCTGTACACTGTCATAATATGTCGTCCTCTAAGCCACGGCCAGCCATGGTGACGCAGCATGTATTAAATGAGTGCTACACTATTGGTTCTGGGTTATGTCTCCATGCTGTCGGTACCCAGATTCTGTCAATTTCCATACGGGTGGTTTCTAAGTGTTTTCCGTAACCGGAAGGTGTCAGTCAGCAGCCAAGATTCATGTTCTCCAGTAATCCTCGAATAGTTTTTGTTGTGTGACACGTCAAGTAGCTGCAGGTGGATGCTACCAGAAATAACATAAATGTTGCTATGCTGGATCATGCTTATTTTTCAGCTGACAAAACTCCAGGCTATGAAATACGTGCGAAAATATGAAATGTCGGTTATTTCTCCGAGAGACTTTCGCTTCACTAATATCAAATATTCGCGACGCCTCTATATTGGCATGGTCTCCCGTATACACACGAATATCAGTTTCAACGTGGCATTTTAGTGAAAACTTTTGGACAAAATTTTGAACTGCAATAAGGGATACAAATGTACCAAATTTAATGACTCAATAATGTTATAACTAGAAAAACACAGGAAGTTCCGCTATCAAGTTTGTTCTGGCCTTAGACAATGAAAATGCCGCCGAAAGTTCTGTTCACCTATGGGACTACTTTCTTTTGACGGCGAATGTAAGACGCCATAGAATGTAAGACGCCATAGGATGTAAGACGCCATAGAATGTAAGACGCCATAGAATGTAAGACGCCAAAGAATGTAAGACGCATCCTGGTCTTAGACATTTTAAAGGTGTACAAATGCGTCAACTGAACTTGTACAACTGATATGTCTATTAGATCTCCAGTAAGAGCACAGAGTGGTGTGGTCACATGTCCCTGGAGCCCTACTGTGCTATGCCAGTTGTTGCAGAATGTAAAAACTATTTAGTGACGTCACGACAAAAAAGGCTGTAGCCGACACTAGTTGGAGCCATAATTAAAGTCATACAAAACAGTGACCAAAACCAAACTTCACTTTTACAATTTATTCTGTGTTACAGCAGTCTGGTCAACGAGGTGGGAATCGACACTGTGCTCCAAGTAAAACTGTGCCAATTTAGAAGTCTGACATTGTACCTCTTCCTCGTACGTCTTGATATATCAAAAGATCATCTGTATCAGCTGCCAAAGACACATCCTCAAGATTCACGAACTAATCACAAATAGTTTCAGACATCAACAACTGATAATATTCCCAGAGGAACCAATTAAAAACTCACCAGAAACATGTCAGGATTAGATGCAAGTTGCAAGTCGATGAAACATAAAAGTGTCTTCTCTCTGATCTCGTCCAACCCAAGAAACGGTGACGTTGCAAAAAGTGCCTGGCCTGATTAGTTCTAAGACGTTGTAAGAAGTGACTGGCCTGATTAGTTCTAAGACGTTGCAAGAAGTGCCTGGCCTGATTAGTTCTAAAACGTTGCAAGATGTGCCTGGCCTGATTAGTTCTAAGACGTTGCAAGAAGTTCCTGACCTGATTAGTTCTAAGACGTAGCAAGAAGTGCCTGGCCTGATTAGTTCTAAAACGTTGCAAGATGTGCCTGGCCTGATTAGTTCTAAGAAGTTCCTGGCCTGATTAGTTCTAAGACGTTGCAAGAAGTGCCTGGCCTGATTAGTTCTAAGACGTTGCAAGAAGTGCCTGGCCTGATTAGTTCTAAGAAGTGCCTGGCCTGATTAGTTCTAAGACGTTGCAAGAAGTGCCTGGCCTGATTAGTTCTAAGACGTTGCAAGAAGTTCCTTGCCTGATTAGTTCTAAGACGTTGCAAGAAGTGCCTGGCCTGATTAGTTCTAAGACGTTGCAAGAAGTGCCTGGCCTGATTAGTTCTAAGACGTTGCAAGAAGTGCCTGGCCTGATTAGTTCTAAGAAGTGCCTGGCCTGATTAGTTCTAAGACGTTGCAAGAAGTGCCTGGCCTGAGCCGATTCTGTCAGCCAATATCAGTGCAGGTAAATGCTACTTGCTATAACTATTATGAGTGTATTATTCCCTTATTGTGTTGGTAATAAATATTGTCTCAGGTAAAGACGAATAATAGAGGGATCAAGTGTTGTAATCACTAGTTAGTTATGAGTTCAGTAAGGCAATCATGGACACATGTATGTTAAGGTTAGATAATTGGTAGCTAGGTATGGGCAGAAGATATTACAGTTAAGACCTGTCTGGTGCTCCCCAATACGCTCCTTACTGAGCATGTAGCCTCAACTGTAGTTGATCCGTTACAGGAAGTCTGTACCAGCTCCCTTTGTACGTTTTTGTTTTATTGGGTTATTGTGACCTATTTTACGTGATAATGGTCAATGCTCGTTAAAAGCCGACGCAGTCATGCTTGTAAGGTTTATGTCCTATCATTCTTCACTTCCTATGATCCCCACTTTGGGGGAGGAGTGTGAGGCAGGGTTAGGACAGGAACAGCCCATCTTGCATATACAATTGTTTAGAAACGTAGACTGTGCAATGCACTCTTGACTGGGAGTGCTGTCAGCTATCATACACATTCTAATAATAATAGTAGATGTCCATCACAAGCGATGATGACCAGTCACACATGTTGTGCTGCACCTCACCAGTGAGTTCGGAGGTGACTGTATAGTCCGATTCTGGCACGGAAAATCCTTCCAGATACGTAGCATTTAATGTCAGAATGGACAAGTTGGTGTCGGTTGTTTTGTCTTTACGCGGTGCATTTTTTCTGTGATTCTAAGGTCCGGTGCTCCTCAGCAATGGTGGTGCCTCTGATGGTGGTTCTGCGCCATGCCTTGTGGCCCTGTGCGAGACATTACCATGCGTTTGCATCAATGCTGAAGCGTGTAAGAGATACTCTGAGGGAGTCTTTGAAACGCTTCTTTTGGCCACCGGCTTGACGCAGACCATCTTTCAGCTACCACACATTAGTTGATTTGGGATACAGTTGTCTGACATGCGCACGACATGGCCGGCCCACCTAATCTGGGTCTTCTGCAACAGTGTGTGGATGCTCGGCATTTTTACCTTCATGATGATCCCGGTGTCTGGTACCCTCTCCTGCCACTTTACTTTGAACAATGTACGGAGGCACCTTGTATGGGAGTAGTTTATTTTCCTAGCATGCCTGATGTACACAGTCCACATTCTACATAGCCATCAAAAGATAGGCATTCTAGATGGATCGGCTCCAAAGCTTCAATCGACCTGGTCAAAATAAATGACCTGGTTTTTTATTCTGGTTGGATTCTTGTTTTTTTTTTCTGGTTGGCATTCATTCATCTAACTGCTGTTCCTGTCGCATTGCGTAGATGGCACAAGTGCAATTGCTCAATAATCTTGGCACATTTTGGCCCATTGTAGGTTGATTAGTCATCATCATCAAGTGCAATATCATCTGAAGTGGTTGATCATTCTCCGACACTAGCTAAGTGATTGATTCATCTATTCACTCCAAATGTAGCACATATCCATCATTTCGACTGGTCTTTTCACAATAGTTTAACTTAATGAAATTGTTGATTCCATGCGCACCCCTCTTGAATCGCGTGTTACCGCATACTTGAAGAGTTACAATGCGCCTGCTCTCTTCAACTGAGAAACCACTAGCAGAACTACCTAGCTAGCATAATCATTTCAGTAACCACGACAACACATCACGTGGTGAGCCGGTATTATAAGTCCCCTACTTAGCTTTCATTCATGCTTCAACTGTTCTATTCAGATAAATACCTAGAAATTGCTGTCTCTGTATTCTACTAACACTATAGGCTCGTAATCTCAGATAAATGCACGCTCATATCCCTTCTGGACTGTTGCCAAGGTTCTAACAGAGCTTTCTCACCGCATAGTTTCAAAACCTCATTAAATCTTTAACTGTATTTACACACACAATATCTTCCATGGCAATCAAAGAGCTGAAACATGTGTAGCCAATGGACATGATAATTGTCGCATTTAGTTGTTTGAGCTACACTATCAACAGTGACAACATCGCCGCCCAGTGCTGAGTTCTACTGCAGCTGCTGTTTGCACGCGCCAGATTTCAAGCATCACAAGAATAATAATACAACAACTGTTGAAGCGTTGCGCTTATAAAAATAAGTTCGAGAAAGCCAAATGGAGAAGTGATCTGGATCGACTATTTGTTGGGAGACGGGTAGGCACCCGAAGTGGAAGTTGCGCGGAAATCTGTTATTGTTCATTTCGTTGTCTGCCTGTTTGCGTGTCCAAACACACATAGGTCAAGTGTAGCTTTACGCGGGCATGTCAACAGAGATTGCAGACGTTAAGACCACAAGTTCTTTCTAAGAGACAGGGCAAACAGGACAATAACAAATAATCAAGTTTCCCGAATGTAATCAATAAAATGTGTTATAATAGTGATAGTGGTGTAATACTGCAGACATGTCTTACAAACACTCTCTTTCTTTTTTATGATGTATCACATCCTCTACTTTCCTTTCTCTTTCTCTGGCTCGCTGTGGCTCTCTCTCTCTCTCTCTCTCTCTCTCTTTCTCCTACTCGTCCGTCTATCCGTCTATCTCTTCTACTCCTCTTTCTGTCCGTCTCTCTCTCATATTCGTCTGTATGTCCGTCTATCCGTCTCTCTCTCCCTCATACTCGTCCGTCAGTTCGTCTCTCTCTTTCCTAGACTGTCTATCCGTCTCTCTCTCTCCTACTCGTCCGTCAGTTCGTATATCTCTCTTACTCGTCTGTCTGTACGTATCTCTTTATAATACCCGTCCGTCTGTCCGTCTCTCTCTCTCTCTCTCGCACACTCGTCCGTCTCTTTCTCTCCTACTCGTCTGTCTGTTCGTCTCTCTCTTTCCTACTCGTCCGTCATCCCTCTCTCTGTCTCTCTCTCCTACTCGTCTGTCTGTCCGTCTCTCTATCCTACTCGTCTGTCTGTCCGTTTCTCTCTCTCCTACTCGTCCGTCTATCCGTCTCTCTCTCTTTTCTACTCGTCCGTCTGTACGTCTGTCTCTCGCCTACTCGTCTGTCTGTCCGTCTGTCTGTCTCTCTATCTCTCTCTTTCTCTCTCTCTCTCCTACTCGTCTGTCTGTCCGTCTCTCTCTCCTACTTGTGCGTCTGTCCGTCTCTCTCTCTCTCCTACTTGTCCGTCTTTCCGTCTCTCTCTCTCTCTCCTACTTGTTCGTCTGTCCGTCTCTCTCTCACTCTCTCTCTCCTACTCGTCTGCCTGTCCGTCTGTCCGTCTCTCTCTCCCCTACTCGTCTGTCCGTCCTTCTCTCTCTCCTACTTGTGCGTCTGTCCGTCTCTCTCTCTCCTACTCGTCCGTCTGTCCGTCTCTCTCTGTCTCTCTATCTCTCTCTGTCTCTCTCTGTGTCTCTTGTCTCTTGTCACATTATATGTGTAAATGCCTTTCTCGCCAGATAACTTTGATTCTGTTCGCCGGCACCTAACAAGAAATGGCGTCCACATTTGTTGATGATTGTTCAGCTAATGAATACACCTTGACTATTGACAATGGAAGTGATCGGCAGAGTTGTAAAGTACTTACCTCTTTCGCCATAGTGGTTATGGCGCGTTCATGTTAAGTCGCAGTGGATATAGCGACAGGTTGCCATGTCACGAAGAACAGAGGGCATAGTTGTCACGTCAGAACGGATAAAGCTCATGATTGTCATGTCAGAGAGGTTAAAGACCCCCGTGCTTTTCACGTCAGAGTGGTTAAAGCTCGTGATATTCACGTGCGAATGGTTAGAGCACATGATTGTCACGTCAAAGTGGTTAGAGCACGCGCTTTTCAGGTCAAAGTGGTTAGAGCACTCGCTTGTCAGGTCAGAGTTGTTAGAGCACGCGCTCGTCAGGTCAGTGGTAGAATGTTTTTTCCCCTCATTGCGAAAATATGGCGTCTTAGCTCCCATATCAGCACGCTTTAGTCTACCGAGATGCAAACAAATAAACACCCGACTTTCTGCTAGAGTGTCAAAGATAGCAAGAAGAGGACCTCACCACTACATCACAGTCTTAGACCTAGTACAAGGAGGTCCCTACCACGTCATCCATCACAGCAGTGTCTGAAATGTTTCCACATGTATCGTTATCTAAGTGATATTGTCTAGAATGTTCCGTGATGTGTTTATCTGTTGCTTGTGTTTCAGTTCTGAGATATAGATTTTCATATCGCAAAGCCGCTGTCGATGGATAAGATAAAATTATCCACAAACTGTCGGCAAACATAGATGGACATTGTTTCATGTAGTACTGCTTCTCCTTCATTCCACACACAAATTATAAACATTCATCACACTTATCAACATCTTTATCCGGAGAGCGAGGACGAAATTTACTTTCCAAGATAAGCTACAGCGTTGTTTCTTATAGACGGTCAGCAACATGCTGTCACTACGGTTGTTGCGGCTGTCATCCGGCTAGCTTCCTCCACCATCTTCTGCGCAAAACATACAGATCAAACAGATGAAAGCCATTCATTGTTGGATCTGCCTGACATAATTTCCTTGTGGTTATCAGCGATGATATCATAGGACTGCTTGGCTGAGAAAGTAGAGCTAACAGATAGACAGGACAATGAATAGAGTCCTTCACTGATTTGAGAGAAATGAATGGCGAAAGGCATATGGGTGCTGCCCTGCTAGAGCCAAAGACAGAACGGAATTCTTCCTCAAATTGTGGGTGCTCATAGTGGATAAACGGTTGTCTGATGGTTAGTAGTGTTACTTGTAGTGCACATTTCTTCTTGATCCCAAGCTCACCATCAAGTCGTTCCTTCTGTCGTGCACGTTTCTTCTTTGCTCCAGATTCCCTGTTGTTGTCGATGTTGTTGTTTTGTTGCTGTTGTTTTTGTTATTGTTTCGTTGTTGTTGTTGTTTCGTTGCTGTGTTGCTTTTGTTTTGTTGTTTCGTTGCTGTGTTGCTTTTGTTTTGTTGATTCGTTGTTGTTTTTGTTGTTATTGTTGTTGTTTCGTTGTTGTTGTTTTGTTGTAGTTGTTGTTGTTATTTCGTGGTTGTTGTTGGTGTTGGTGTAGTTGTTGTTGCTGTTGTTGTTGTTTCGTTGTTGTTGTGGTTGATGTTGTTTTTTTTGTTATTGTTGTAGTTGTTGTTGTAATTGTATCGTTGTTGTTGTTGTTTCATTGTTGTTTCGTTGTTATCGTTGTTGTTTCGAATGGCCACAATGAGTAGATTTACTCTTTTGTGCGTCCTGAAAAGGACGTTAAGTGGCGGGTTGCAGTAGTTTTCTTAACATCCCGAGCGTGCTGGTGAAGGTGGACCGGGGTCCTCCATTCGGTTGTGCTATGCTTGGCTTTATCTACGTGCCGTTCACTACCACGGGGATCACTCGATCTCTCGCCCAGTTAGCCAGGCTGCCATAATAACAGCCCGTTCACAGTGATGTCTACGAGGAAGCCGATGTAAGGTTCTTGGCCAGTATATTTTACCTGACCCAGACTAGCATGTGTGATCAGTATGGCGTGCGTGTCTAGACGTTAGTCTTCCTTCCCCCAGATTCCCAGTAAAGTCCTTCCTTCTAGTTGCTATAAGGCTGCCCCTTATACAATGTGCATTACGTATGGGATCTTTTTTTATCAGTGATAACCACTGTGATGCTAGTCTCAATATTCTGTCAAGCTTAAAGATATTCGTGTTTGTAGGAATGTAGGTGTGTTAGTGTGTATGTATGTATGTAGGTGTGTAGGTATGCAGATGTGTAGGTATATAAGTGTGTAGGTATTTAAGTATGTACATGAATATAGGTGTGTAGGTATGTATGTAAGTGTATAAGTGTGTATGTATGTAGGTAATTATGGGAATTAATGAGCTGTGTAGATGTGTAGGAATGCAGGTATGTATGTAGGTGTGTAGGTATGCAGATGTGTAGGTATATAAGTGTGTAGGTATTTAAGTATGTACATGAATATAGGTGTGTAGGTATGTATGTAAGTGTATAAGTGTGTATGTATGTAGGTAATTATGGGAATTAATGAGCTGTGTAGATGTGTAGGAATGCAGGTATGTATGTAAGTGTGTATATATTGCTTAGTTTGGGATGTAGGTATGTTTGTAAAGTGTGTAGGTATGCAGGTATGTCTGTAGGTATATGTGTATGTTGGTATGTAGGTACGTAGATGTGTAGGTATGTATGTAGGCGTGTATGTATCTAGGTATGTAGTTATATAGATTTGTAGGTGTGTAGGTATGTAGATGTCAAGTTGTGATGGTATGTAGGATTGTACGTGTGTAGGTATGTAAGTGCGTAGGTATGTAAGTATGTATGTGGGTGTGTAGGTATGTATACAAGTATTATCTATACGTTATAGGTATGTACGGAGAGCAATCGCCATTTGTATGGCTTCAGTTTACCAGTGACGAGCGCCGAACGGGTTCGTTGCCTGCCTGCTGACCAGAAAGGCAGCGTTTCGAATCCCCGGTAAAGCATATTTTGTTTTTCTGTTGGTGAAATAAACGCGCAAACCAAGCACACGACGTGGCGACATCATTAACGAAGCAGCCTGTAGTCCTCTGCCTAACAACCACTCGACTACCCCAGCAATGATAATAATGTCAAATAACAGTAGGACATTTTGCGAGAATTGTCAAACGTTAGCCGTCAGAAAGACCACAGTGATCTATGTTAATGACATAGAGAAACCACTCTTCGATTGTTTTTACATCGGCTCATAATTATTATGGATCACATATGCATTGCTAGCAAATATTTCCAATGGCATAAACTGGTCAGCTCTTACGCCTAAATGGGACATGCTCGCTTGCAGAAATGGATCACTTGTACAAGTGACAGGCCCTGCTAGAACACATGGAGATACGTGTACATACAGCACCTTGAAGCAGTGAGGAGAAATGAGTTGGTCAGAGTAACAGTTGTTCTACACACGACACCTGTCGGGCATCAAGTAATAGAGACTCGTTTGTACTTGATCTTACTTTTTACTAAGTGATGTCACCAGTTATGTACTAGATCTTACTTTTTACTAAGTGATGTCACCAGTTATGTACTAGATCTTACTTTTTACTGGGTGATGTCACCAGTTTTGTACTTGATCTTGCTTTTCACTAAGTGATGTCACCAGTTATGTACTAGATCTTACCTTTTACTGGGTGATGTCACCAGTTATGTACTAGATCTTACCTTTTACTACGTGATGTCACCAGTTTTGTACTAGATCTTACCTTTTACTGGGTGATGTCACCAGTTTTGTACTAGATCTTAGCGTTTACTAAGTGATGTCACCAGTGTTGTACTAGATCTTACCTTTTACTGAGTGATGTCACCAGTTTTGTACTAGATCTTAGCTTTTACTAAGTGATGTCACCAGTTATGTACTAGATCTTACCTTTTACTGGGTGATGTCACCAGTTTTGTACTAGATCTTACCTTTTACTGAGTGATGTCACCAGTTTTGTACTAGATCTTAGCTTTTACTAAGTGATGTCACCAGTTATGTACTAGATCTTACTTTTTACTGAGTGATGTCACCAGTTATGTACTAGATCTTACCTTTTACTGGGTGATGTCACCAATTTTGTACTAGATCTTACTATTTACTTAGTGATGTCACCAGTTATGTACTAGATCTGACCTTTTACTGAGTGATGTCACCAGTTATGTACTAGGTCTCACCTTTTACTGAGATGATGTCACCAGTTATGTACTAGATCTTACCTTTTACTGGGTGATGCCACCAGTTATGTACTAGATCTTACCTTTTAATAAGTGATGTCACCAGTTATGTACTAGATCTTACCTTTTACTGAGTTATGTTACCAGTTATGCACTAGGTCTGACCTTTTACTGAGTGATGCCACCAGTTATGTACTAGGTCTCACCTTTTACTGAGATGATGTAGCATGACTCGCTGCATAGCTTTCCTTAATTAAGTCATTCTTTCATTTACAGCTAAATTAGTTGAGGTGTGTCGTGGCCGAGAATTGAACCAGCCTCACTTACCATGAAAACAAACGATCTAGCATTTCTTCTCTTTTGACGGTCAACATTAAGAAGGCTACTGTCAATGTTAATGAACTCTCAAACAAATTGAAAACTGGTGAGCAATAGCACAGAGCAATGCTGGACAATAAACATCAATGCAAAGAACAAGGGTGTCCATTATTTTCAAGTCTAAGCTTATGCAACTATGAACTTTTCAGGCTGTTTATTTTCTTGTATATATTTTTAACGATTAACTGTTGCTGTAGTCGTCTTAATAGAAACATCTCGCAACCTGTCACACACGTGTATTCAAATAACTATAAGACTATTACGGAGCTTGCTTCTTGTGTCCTGCTCTACTAGAAGTATTAATAGATTTGGGGATCTAAGGCCGCTTGCCCGTGCAGTTAGCACAAACTGTACATGCATGGTTTTTATTTTACCTGTAATTTTTTTAAACATGTCTTACGGAGGTTTTGAAGCCACTTTCTCGTAGTCAGAGGACAGACATCCAAACCACTCGACCATCTACTGAATTTGTATGAAGATAATGGTCTTTGTGTTCGCGAATCTGAAATTACTCGCGCAGTTCAGACGGTAACTCTCGCATAAAACGCGTTCGCCTTTTATTTGAGCACACATGTCAAGAATGTGTTTCGAAGAAAGATAATGCAGTTATTGTACGCTCTCATACCGACAGAGCTGGCAACACGCAGCCCAGCATGACAGTAAGGGAGCAGACCCACTTCACAGATTTTCACCTCAAGTCGCCAAATTGCGTCAGGAAAAAAGTACAAGATAATTGCCTGCTGATATTTAAACATCAAATTCTGGAAAAATACGACGATGTTCAGAGTGAATTTATAATAGAAAATATATAAATAGAAAAGCGAGATATTTGTTTTGTGTGTGTATGTGTTTGTGTGTGTGTTTGAGTGTATGGGGGGGGGGGGGGGGGGGGGGGGGGAAAGAGGAGGGGGGGGGGGAATTGCTTTGTTATTTTCTCTGTGGAACATGCAAAGTGTACTCAATATCAGAAAGAAAGTTGTACAAGATAATCTTATACTTCAAGTTTGTGAGAGTTGAGTTGAGTGCCAGGTGAGGTACAATAATGGACACATTACCTAAGATAGGGCAATACATTGCCGCCATTAGAGGTACTATCCTACCTGACAGTCCATTGGAGGTACTGCTCTCGCTGACAGTCCATTAGAGGTACTACCCTACCTGACAGTGCATTAGAGGTACTACCCTACCTGAATGTCCATTAGAGGTACTACCCTACCTTACAGTGCATTACAGGTACTACCTTTCCTGATAGGCCATACACCATATTTTAGTTGATTTTAAATGGGCTGCTCTGTTATTGGCTTATGTTGTTTTGTTCTGTGCTGGCACTTGGTATGGACACCCTGTGGGCTTGTGTTGGGTGGGACAGAAATGGGACTATGGCTCCTTACTCAGATCATGGCTTGCGCCTACAACATCAAATCAGCTGCCGTTGTCACGTGTATACTCGCCTGTAATAGATCTCCAACGTCCTATACCTTTTTCATAATGCAACCTTACAGGCTTTTTCTATCCATCTCTTGAAGATATCTTCCAACTTATAAACTTTTTCCTTCTGCAGCACGTTTGTCTTTTATAACTGTTTTCAAATTGACGGTGTGCCTTTTGATGTAGCTAAACGTATCTTCTCGCTCTGGTTTTGTTTATAAAAAATTCGCTGTTTACCAGTGACTTCTCCAAGACCCCCTTTGTTTGTTCCTTTGTTTGTTCCTTTGTTTAGACAAGCTGGGCCCCACTCGTCGAACTATCTACATCTCAATGACTCATACCGCTCTTCTTTGTGCTTCTTAAACACGACTAGAAAGGTTTGTGCGTAGAGCTCGCAAAATCGTCATCACAAAATCAACAACTACAAAAACCTATTGGAGTACATGATATGGAATGAAGCAATCTGCATGAATTCAAACTATACGGTGGTGACCTCAGACTCTTATTACAACAGGCAATAAAAGAAAGCGACAACTATTGCATTGTGTTTATATAATAAAGCTGCCGCGTTGCTACTGTGTTCTGGTTTACCTTCGCACTAGCTAGAGCTATCTTGTCTCATAGGAACGATGTTATTGGAAGAGGTGTACGTTCGTCAGTCAAGACCTTGCTTCATATTATTTTACACTGTATACCTGTTTGTGTCGAGTGCCTTTGTTGTGAAGTCTGACAAGTAATTTTCACCAGCTTGAAAGGGTCTTCTATTTATTCAAGAATATGCCGCGCCTTGGGAAAGTGCTTCTGAACAAAATATGCATATATAACATGTCAACATATGTTGTTTCCATCCTTCAATTACTTCTTTTGTCTGGTAGGTCGTTGAGTATGATTCAGTCTAACACCATCCATTACTTTCTGGCGCGTCTGAAATGGGAGAGTGTGTGCAGATGTTAGTGTTTGTGTAGTATGTTTGCATTGTGTGTTTTTATTGTCTGTCCGCATTGTGTGTCTGTATTGTGTGTCTCTATTGTCTGTCCGCATTGTGCGTCTGTATTGTGTATTTGTATTGTGTGTTTTTATTGTCTGTCCGCATTGTGCGTCTGTATTGTATGTCTCTATTGTCTGTCCGCATTGTGCGTCTGTATTGTGTGTTTGTATTGTGTGTTTGTATTGTGTGTTTTTATTGTGTATTTGTATTGTGTGTTTTTATTGTCTGTCCGCATTGTGTGTCTGTATTGTATGTCTCTATTGTCTGTCCGCATTGTGCGTCTGTATTGTGTGTTTGTATTGTGTGTTTTTATTGTGTGTCCGCATTGTGTGTCTGTATTGTGTGTCTCTATTGTCTGTCCGCATTGTTCGTCTGTATTGTGTGTTTGTATTGTGTGTTTGTATTGTGTGTTTGTATTGTGTGTTTGTATTGTGTGTACGCATTGTGTCCGCATTGTGTGTCTGTATTGTCTGTCCGCATTGTGTGTCTGCATTGCGTGTCAGTATTGTGTGTTTCTGTTGTGTGTTCTCAATGATCCTGTTAATCACATTAGCCTCCAAGGTTACACCTTCTAGACGTTCTGTTTTTCCTCCAATATTTAAGTATCAAACGTTTCGCTGGCTTTGTAGCAGAAAATCACCTACAGCTGTTGTGCTTTCTCAGATTTTTACCTATCACTAGGTTGTGACCAGGTTGTCAGCAGATTTTTAGTCGGCATTCAGTCAGGGCCAGGTCGTGTAGGAGAATGGAATTCTAGCAGACATTAAGTCAGGGCAAGATAGTTTAGGAGAATATAATTAAAGCAGACATTTAGTCAGGACTAGATAGTGTTAAAGAATAGACTCATAGCAGAGATTGAGTCAAGACAAGATATTGTTAAAGAATAGAATTCTAGCAGAGATTGAGTCAGGACAATTCAGTGTTAAAGAATAGAATTCTAGCAGAGATTGAGTCAGGACAATTCAGTGTTAAAGAATAGAATTCTAGCAGGCGTTGATTAAAAACCAGTCTAAACCACTGGAAGACGTTATCATGTCAGAATGAAACAAGTTGTAACCTGGTTACGATATATGTTGTTTTTTTCTATCGGCCGTACAATATCTTTGCCTGGTCATAGTACTGTAACTACCATGACAAGCGGTATATATTAAACAGCTGTTAAAATCCACTTGCGGTCACGGTACCAGATTTCCCAAAAAATTAACTTTACGTCTCTAAACTGGTTTAGAAGACTCTGCAGAGTCTGATTACAACCGGTTCCATTTACATTTCCTTGCTCCAAAACAATGCGCGTCCAATCTATTCTTAAATGCATTTATTGTCCCTGCCTCTACTACTTCCTGTGGCAATGCATTCCAAAAATTCACCACTCTCTGGCTAATAAAAATTTTCCAAATTTCTAATCTGGACCTTTCTTTAGTTAATTTGTAGCTATGCCCTCCTGTTTGTGTAGGTGGTTGTATTTTGAAAAAAAACTAACTTAACAAACCTAACCTCCACAATAAGGTCACGTGAATGATAAGTCCTGCACTGGATACCCTCAGAAAACCTAATCTCCATCATAAGACCACATGAAGGATAAGTCCGGCACTGGACACCCTCAGCAAACCTAACCTCTCTAATAAGGCCTCATGAATGATAAGTCCGGCATTGGACACCCTCATCAAACCTAACCTCTCCCATAAGACCACATGGATGATAAGTCCGGCACTGGACACCCTCAGCAAACCTAACCTCTCCCATAAGACCACATGAATGATAAATCCTGCACTGGACACCCTCAGCAATCCTAACCTCTCCCATAAGACCACATGAATGATAAATCCTGCACTGGACACCTCCTGTAATGGAGCAAGTTCCACAATAATGTGCATGTGTTTTAGTTGTTGCAATACTTCCCTGTGGGTATTGTTTGTGTATTTTTTGTGAAGGATTTAGAGAGAAAGAGAGCTAGAAGGAGAGAACTAGAGAGTGAACGCAGAAAGGAGAGAGCTAGAGAGTGAAAGCGAGAAAAGGAGAAACAGAACAGAGAGAGCGAAAACGAAAACGGTTGATAGGCAGAGAGAGAAAACGAGAGAGAGATAAATGGAGCGAGAGCGAGAATCATTTTGCGTATTACTTCTTCAGCTATGTCTGCTACCTTCCTCATGTCTCGATTCCCAGTAGAAAGAGTTATTCTCTCTTTAATGCAGTTAGCACATATAGATTACTTATTTGGGGACCTTTTCTTTCAAATCCACAGGGCTACTCCACACTTAGTTGGCGTTTGTGTTGTGTCAATAGTGAGGTGTGCAATGTCATCGAGTGTCTTCTACTTTCATCGGATTACCCATCTAGTGATGAGATCACTGAACAGCCCTCCATTGCAGTAAGCCAGAAGGACGATGATGCCCCTACTCGTGTACGTCTTTGGATATAACAAGAGTCACTGTACTGGGCCACCAAAGTGACGTATCTGAGATTTGAAATTAATTCAGTATAAATGCCACCACAACAACTTCTACCCTACAGGGATTCAGTATAAATGCCACCACAACAACTTCTACCCTAGAGAGATTCAGTATAAATGCCACCACAACAACTTCTACCCTACAGGGATTCAGTATAAATGCCACCACAACTTCTACCCTAGAGAGACTCAGTATAAGTGCCACCACAACAACTTCTACCCTAGAGAGATTCAGTATAAGTGCCAACACAACAACTTCTACCCTAGAGGGATTAGACTGCACATAGTTGTTTGGTCCAGACTTCCTAGAAGGAGCCTGCTACATTAGTGCTGCTATGCTTCTCAACAAGCAACATAGAGAATGGAAGAGAAGAAGAAGAGCAAGAGACCGACGACGACAGTGAATTTTAATAATAGTAATAATAAAAATAAGAAGAAGAAGAAGAAGAGGATGAAGAAGAAGAAGATGAAGAATAAGATATTGCATCTATTTGATCTATATCATCTCTTGTCGAAAATTGTGTTAACCAATTCCTGACTTGTCTGCTATCCCCAATTACGAGGAAGATATATCTAGAACTATGTCTGACTACTGAGCAACGACAAAAGTGTTTACCGTGAAAGTAGTTCTTAGTCTGAGATAAATTACATATATCACACAAATGGTGAACAATAAATACCTAGTTACTATTTCTGATATGTTTACGCGTACACTGATAAGCTTACATGGATTCGGCTTATTATCCAATTGGCAGGTCTATTCTTCCTCCCCACCGCATCTATGGATGTATGGATGTGTGTATGTGTGCAAGTGAGTATGCTCTCGCATGTATACGAAGGCCTGGCTCTCACGTTTCTTTCTTCTTTTATTTTTGCCCGGACTCTCCGTGCCAGTTATCCGGATAGATAACGGCCAGACACTGCTACTGCATTACCCAATAATCAACAGGCATTGCTAGTACATTACCCAATAATTACTGACGGACACGCCACCTGAGCACAGGTGCGGGCTACCTGTATTTGTATGGACTTTACATAACCCTGTGGGGTCGCACAAAATATACATAAACCTTAACGACCATCATATGTCTATGTTTTTGTGTTAATGGGTGTTTTATTTGTGTTTCTCTGCTCAATTATAAAGTCAATATTATGACACCTTATGGAATACTTTTGCAGATTTTTGCCAAAGCTACTGGCGCGTGTTTTTTTGTTAACATCTTCCAGAAATTAATATTTTAAAAAAAGTGCATTTTGACGATTATACAAAATTAATCAATAAAGAAATAATTACATGGTCCGCTAATTGATGCTTCACCGCCTGCGTCAACTTTCTGCAGAACTCATGACAGATTATCCCACAAAAATGTAGAGAAGAGTGTTACAGATACACTAGAACTTCACTATTGAAATATTAGTCATGAAGGCTCTTCTTAGGAAAATAAACAAAATAATGCAAGAACAGCAGAAATATCATCTTATTTCTCTGTCTGAAAAATTCATCTGTTCACACAATTGGTATCTCTTGTTTAGTGTTATTTCACGATTCCATCGATCTTGTCCATTATATGTCTACCGCTGACATTTCATATTTGGATCGTCTGTGGAAATTCTTATTTTTGGGAACACTGTCTCTATTAATCTAGAGGTACATTTCTTCTTGCTGTTGCTTTTAGCGAAGCATAGGGCCTATACTCTCGGGTGGATCCTGTCAGGAGTCTTTCGTTGCCCTACAGTCTGGTTTTTGTACCCAAAGTTTTTGTATTTATTTAAGGTCCTAGATCGATCCAAACACTCCTTCAGTCTGGCTTTTGTACCCACAGTTTTTGTACTAATTCAATGTCCTAGATGGATCCAAACACTCCTTCAGTCTGGTTGTTGTATTAATTTAATGTTCTAGATGGATTCAAGCGCTCCTTTAGTCTGGTTTTTGTACCCAATGTTTTTGTATTTATTTAATGTCCTAGATAGATCCAAACACTCCTCTCTTTCAACATCTTGTAACAAAGTCCATGGACGGGTAATGACCGTTTGCGTGTATCTATATGTTAGAGAATAAAAAAACTTGTTAAGTGTAAATATAAAAGGCATGTTCGTATCTGTGTGGACAAATGGTGTGACAGCAGTTCTGTAAAAACCGAATCTATATATCAGTGGCAAGGGTCTGCATGGAAGTGTTGCTAGACGGCTTGCTTCTTGCTGTCAAATTGACCGGATTCGTAAGCCAGTCGTTCCATGTGTCACATGTCACCAAGCTACCAATGGGCTTTTATGGAATCCAAGGCGAGCTGTAGAGCAAATGTTATCTTCACTCACATACAACAAGATGTGAACTTGAAGTATGATGGACGCGTCAAGGAGAACTAGTTACTTTACATACAACAAGATGTGAACTTGCAGTATGATGGACGCGTCAAGGATAACTAGTTACTTCACTCACATACAACAAGATGTGAACTTGCAGTATGATGGACGCGTCAAGGAGAACTATTTACTTCACTCACATACAATAAGATGTGAACTTGAAGTATGATGGACGCGTCAAGGAGAACTAGTTACTTCACATACAACAAGATGTGAACTTGCAGTATGATGGACGCGTCAAGGATAACTAGTTACTTCACTCACATACAACAAGATGTGAACTTGCAGTATGATGGACGCGTCAAGGAGAACTAGTTACTTCACTCACATACAATAAGATGTGAACTTGAAGTATGATGGACGCGTCAAGGAGAACTAGTTACTTCACATACAACAAGATGTGAACTTGCAGTATGATGGACGCGTCAAGGATAACTAGTTACTTCACTCACATACAACAAGATGTGAACTTGCAGTATGATGGACGCGTCAAGGAGAACTAGTTACTTCACATACAACAAGATGGGAACTTGCAGTATGATGGACGCGTCTAGGAGAACTAGTTACTTCCCTTCACAAACAACAAGATGTGAACTTGCAGTATGATGGACGCCTCAAGAATAACTAGTTACTTCACTCACATACAACAAGATGTCAACTTGCAGTATGATGGACGCGTCAAGGTGAACTAGTTACTTCACTCACATACAATAAGATGTGAACTTGAAGTATGATGGACGCGTAAAGGAGAACTAGTTACTTCACATACAACAAGATGTGAACTTGCAGTATGATGGACGCGTCTAGGAGAACTAGTTACTTCCCTTCACATTAAACAAGATGTGAACTTGCAGTATGATGGACGCGTCAAGGATAACTAGTTACTTCACTCACATACAACAAGATGTGAACTTGAAGTATGATGGACGCGTCAAGGAGAACTAGTTACTTCCCTTCACATACAACAAGATGTGAACTTGCAGTATGATGGACGCGTCAAGGATAACTAGTTACTTCACTCACATACAACAAGATGTGAACTTGAAGTATGATGTACGCGTCAAGCATACCTAGTTACTTCACTCACATACAACAAGATGTGAACTTGAAGTATGATGGACGCGTCAAGGATAACTAGTTACTTCACTCACATACAACAAGATGTGAACTTACAGTATGATGGACGCGTCAAGGATAACTAGTTACTTCACTCACATACAACAAGATGTGAACTTGAAGTATGATGGACGCGTCAAGGATAACTAGTTACTTCACTCACATACAACAAGATGTGAACTTGCAGTATGATGGACGCGTCAAGGATAACTAGTTAATTCATTCACATACAACAAGATGTGAACTTGCAGTATGATGGACGCGTACAGGATAACTAGTTACTTCACTCACATACAACAAGATGTGAACTTGCAGTATGATGGACGCGTCAAGGATAACTAGTTACTTCACTCACATACAACAAGATGTGAACTTGCAGTATGATGCACGCGTCAAGGAGAACTAGTTACTTCACTCACATACAACAAGATGTGAACTTGCAGTATGATGGACGCGTCAAGGAGAATTAGTTACTTCCCTTCACATACAACAAGATGTGAACTTGAAGTAGGATGAGCGCGTCAAGGAGAACTAGTTACTTCACTTCCCAAACAACAAGATGTGAACTTGAAGTATGATAGACGCGTCAAGGAGAACTAGTTACTTCCCTTCACATACAATAAGATGTGAACTTGAAGTATGATGGACGCGTCAAGGAGAACTAGTTACTTCACTCACATACAACAAGATGTGCACTTGAAGTATGATGGACGCGTCAAGGATAACTAGTTACTTCACTTACATACAACAAGATGTGAACTTGAAGTATGATGGACGCGTCAAGGAGAACTAGTTACTTCACTTCACAAACAACAAGATGTGAACTTGCAGTATGATGGACGCGTCAAGGATAACTAGTTACTTCACTCACATACAACAAGATGTGAACTTGAAGTATGATGGACGCGTCAAGGAGAACTAGTTACTTCACTTCACAAACAACAAGATGTGAACTTGCAGTATGATGGACGCGTCAAGGATAACTAGTTACTTCACTCACATACAACAAGATGTGAATTTGCAGTATGATGGACGCGTCAATGATAACTAGTTACTTCACTCACATACAACAAGATGTGAACTTGAAGTATGATGGACGCGTCAAGGAGAACTAGTTACTTCACTTCACAAACAACAAGATGTGAACTTGCAGTATGATGGACGCGTCAAGGATAACTAGTTACTTCACTCACATACAACAAGATGTGAACTTGCAGTATGATGGACGCGTCAATGATAACTAGTTACTTCACTCACATACAACAAGATGTGAACTTGAAGTATGATGGACGCGTCAAGGAGAACTAGTTACTTCACTTCACAAACAACAAGATGTGAACTTGAAGTATGATAGACGCGTCAAGGAGAACTAGTTACTTCACTTCACAAACAACAAGATGTGAACTTGAAGTATGATAGACACGTCAAGGAGAACTAGTTACTTCCCTTCACATACAATAAGATGTGAACTTGAAGTATGATGGACGCGTCAAGGAGAACTAGTTACTTCACTTCACATACAACAAGATGTGAACTTGAAGTATGATAGACGCGTCAAGGAGAACTAGTTACTTCCCTTCACATACAATAAGATGTGAACTTGAAGTATGATGGACGCGTCAAGGAGAACTAGTTACTTCACTTCACATACAACAAGATGTGAACTTGAAGTACGATGGACGCGTCAAGGAGAACTAGTTACTTCACATAAAACAAGATGTGAACTTCAAGTATGGTGGACGCGTCAAGGAGAACTAGTTACTTCACTCACATACAACAAGATGTGAATTTGAAGTATGATGGACGCGTCAAGGAGAACTAGTTACTTCACATACAACAAGATGTGAACTTGAAGTATGATGGACGCGTCAAGGAGAACTAGTTACTTCACTTCACATACAACAAGATGTGAACTTGAAGTATGATGGACGCGTCAAGGAGAACTAGTTACTTTACTCACATACAATAGACTGTGAAATTGAAATATGATGGGCGCAGCAAAGAGAACTGGTTACTTCACTCACATACAACAAACTGGGAAATTGAAATATAATGGAAGCAAAGCAGCAAAACTGGTTACTTCACTTCACGCAGAAGCTGTGAACATTAAATATGAAGAAAACAAAGCAACAAAAAGGGGAATTTTCACTTCACTTTACACTCAACGAGATGTTCACTTCAATGATGAATCAAGTAAAACAGGGAGTAGAGTAAATGGAATAGCACTTAACACATCAAGCTGTGAACTTAAAATGTGAACACGATAAATTAGACTATAACAAGTTGTTTTTTTCAAAATACATCCACCTACAGACACACTCGGCATAACTACAAATTATCTAACGAAAAGTCCAGATTAGATATTAGGAAATGCTTTTTTAGTCAGAGAGTGGTGAATGCATTGTCACAGGAAATAGTGGGAACAAGGACAATTGGTGCATTTAAAAATTCATTGGAAGCGCATATCTTTTAAAGCAAGGTAATGTACATGAAACTGGTTGTATACATACTCTACACAGTCTTCTAAACCAGTATAAAGACGATAACTTGAGCTAAGTTAAGTTAATTAAGACCAAGACAATGGTACAGGAACTTCACTTTACACGCAGCAGGATGTGACCTTGACATAAGACGAAAGTAAAGCAGCGAGTACAAAAACTGTTCAATTCACGTCACTTCGCACACACCAAGCTCTGATCTTTACATTTGAAGAAAGTAGAGGAACTGGTCGAATCATTTCTCTGCACTTAACATCACTTAACATCACTTAACATCACTTCACGCATATCAAGCTGTGACCATGAAATATGATTCAAGCAGAGTAACGATTAGTGAAACTGGTCTTTTCATGTCACCACTTCACGTCGTACACACCATGCTGTGAACTTGACATATGAAAAAGGAAGAAAAGGAACCGTTCAACTGGTCACTTCATTTCACGCACCTTCGCTTCATACACAACAAGCGTAAAATATGTAGATAAATCGAACAGCAAAACCACAAACATTGTATCTAATAACGGTGCCAGCTATTATGGAATTAACAAGCATTATATATATGATATCCAAGATATTACACATGTCTTCATGTGTTAGCCATGTTGGTGTTAGTCTTGTTCGTGTTAGTGTTGTTGGTGTTAGTCCTGTTGGTATTAGTCCTGTTCGTCCTAGTACTGTTGGTGTTAGTACTAATAGTGTTAGTCATGTTCGTCCTAGTACTGTTGGTGTTAGTACTGTTGGTGTTAGTGCTGCTGGTGTTAGTCCTATTAGTGTTAGTCCTATTTGTGTTAGTACTGTTGGTGTTAGTACTGTTGGTGTTAGTCCTGTTCGTCCTAGTACTGTTGGTGTTAGTACTGTTGGTGTTAGTGCTGTTGGTGTTAGTCCTATTGGTGTTAGTACTGTTGGTGTTAGCACTGTTGGTGCTAGTACTGTTGGTGTTACTACTGTTGGTGTTAGTCCTATTAGTGTTAGGCCTATTGGTGTTAGTACTGTTGGTGTTAGTACTTTTGGTGTTAGTACTGTTGGTGTTAGTATTGTTGGTGTTAGTCATGTTCGTGTTAGTACTGTTGGTGTTAGTACTGTTGGTCTTAGTCATGTCTGTGTTAATCCTGTTGGTTTTTGCACTGTTGGTGTAAGGGACATTAGTGTTAGTGCTGTTGGTGTTAGTCATGTTGGTGTTAGTCATGTTGGTGTTAGTCATGTTGGTGTTAGTGCTGTTGGTGTTAGTCCTGTTGGTGTTGTGCTGTTGGTGTTAGTACTGTTGGTGTTAGTCATGTTGGTGTTAGTCCTGTTGGTGTTAGTGCTGTTGGTGATAGTGCTGTTGGTGATAGTCCTGTTGGTGTTAGTGCTGTTGGTGTTAGTCATGTTGGTGTTAGTCATGTTGGTGTTAGTCATGTTGGTGTTAGTGCTGTGGGTGTTAGTCCTGTTGGTGTTGTGCTGTTGGTGTTAGTACTGTTGGTGTTAGTCATGTTGGTGTTAGTCATGTTGGTGTTAGTGATGTTGGTGTAAGTCCTGCTGATGTTAGTGTTAGCCCTGTTGATTATTGCCCTGTTAATGTTAGATCTGTTGACGTACGCCCTTCTCTCTCTCTCTCATACACCAATAAATGTGATCACGTCTGTTGTTATCGTTCATGTTTGTGTGCCGTTTAAGATGTCTTACTCTCTCTCACTCTCTTACTCTCTCTCTCTCGCTGTCTCTCTGTAACTCTCCGTCTTTCTATGTATCTCTCTGTCTCGACTCACACATACACACATGTACACACACTCTTAAGTACACCTATGCAAAGAAGGATGCACATTATTTGTTATGCATACACAAATACAAACACACAAACACGACAGCAACAAACACACACACAACCACGCCCAAATACACAAACAGATGCACCCATAAACACAAATACAAACACACAGTCACAACCCCACATACGCACAGACTGATTCACACATAGGTACACAGAAACACAAACACCCACACAAGCACATAATCGTACACATGTACATATACTTACGCATTTAAAAGAGGCTTTTGCTGGTAACCAGTCAGGGTTAGTTAGCTGTATTTTTGATTTTATATGTCCACTTCATTTGTAGTTATCCAGTAGCTGATGAAGACTGTGGCCGTGATGAAGAGACAATGACCGTATCCATTTATCATACAAGGCTGCCCATCTAGCGCCCGACCGATACACAATTTCTACAAACATTAAATCATTTTTAAAATACATCAATTTGTAGAAAAGAAAAACAAATTAAAATCAATTGAGCACGTGGGTTTTTGTCGTAAAACAAATATGAACAAACATGAAGAATAATACAACTAATTAACAGAAAAGCATCGAATATAAGTACAATATCTATTTTTCAGAACTGTCAATTTAAAAGACACTGAATACCTAGACTCTGTCTAATGAATCGCACTCTTGAAAAAAATTATATTCTTAGTAAATTGAACGTCTATGCAGGCAGTAGTATTTTCTTTAGAAGACAGAACGAATGAATAAAGTACATCTATGGATATTTTAATACAAAGTAATAAGGTTTGCCACTTCACATGCGTCAGGCCGGGCGCTAACGACCTAACGATATGTAGGGTTTTCTTGGCAATTGATTAGACAGAGGGGAGATAAACTAAATAAAATTGATTGGGTATAGGGGAGATAACTGCATATATCAATGGAATTTGCACGAGTAATTTAGAGAGACGGAAAAAGTTTGTAAAAAAGTGAGTTAGCTATTTCGTGGATGAGTTATTTAGTGAGTTTGTGAGTTTGTTTCACTGAGATTGGATAGATGTAAGAGGGAATTACTGTCCTTGTGAGCCAATGAATTAGATTTATGGAAAGAGAGGGTGTAAATTAATGAATTAATTATTATCTTTGGCGCTAATGAATTAGTTTCATGAGGAGAGGGGGGCAAATTAATGTGTGAATGAGTAACTTGTGTGTTTGTGAATTTTTTCCAGGGAGGGTTAACCCATTTACGTGTCTTTGTGAGAAAATGTATTAATTTGAGAGAAACAGAGAGAGAGAGAGAGAGAGAGAGAGAGAGAGAGAGAGAGGGTAAATTAGTGAATTACTTTTTATCTTTTTGAGATTGTGAGTTTGTTTCTTGGAGAAGGAGACGGTTAGTGAATGAGTAACTTGTTGCCTTTGTGAGGTTCTTTTCGGTGCGGTGTAGACATTAATTATTGGATGGCTGACATTTTTATTTTGTTTTAGGGACAGTAAACACATTCAAGATTTTTATATCATATTTGACTGTTGTTTCACCTAATGGTCTTAAAGTAAAATCAGACATCAGTGCATGTCTGCCCTTTAGGCAATCCAAATTGAGCGTTCTTATTGCCTGAGTTTTGAGTAATCCACCGTATTCCTTTTTCAAGTATCTTGGTTGACATTTTTCCTGTATGACTTAATAGCGGTATGCCTCGTTCTAGTATCTTGGTTGACAATTGTCCTGTATGACTTAGTAGCGGAATGCCTCGTTCAAGTATCTTGGTTGACATTTTTCCTGTATGACTTAGTAGTGGTATTCCACGATCAAGTATCTTGGTAGACATTTTCCCTGTATGACTTAGTAGCGGAATGCCTCGTTCTAGTATCTTGGTTGACATTTTTCCTGTATGACTTAGTAGCGGTGTGCCTCGCTCAAGTATCTTGGTTGACATTTTTCCTGTATGACTTAGTAGTGGTGTGCCTCGTTCAAGTATCTTGGTAGACATTTTTCCTGTATGACTTAGTAGCGGTGTGCCTCGTTCAAGTATTTTGGTAGACATTTTTCCTGTATGACTTAGTAGCGGTGTGCCTCGTTCAAGAATCTTGGTAAACATTTTTCCTGTATGACTTAGTAGCGGTGTGCCTCGTTCAAGTATCTTGGTTGACATTTTTCTTCTGTATATAGCAGTTTTTCCTCTTTCTTTTTCCTCCACTGTCTTTTTCTTCCATTTACTACACACGTAGCTTGTTTCCAATCGCCTGGCCATCTCATTTCTTTCTGTTTCTACAAATATTATCTTCTTAGATGTACAAGAAAACCTAAACCTTTTGGCTTTGTGTCGACCGTCTACACCAAAACATAATTTACATGGAGCTGTATGATGTTTTCTTCATTGTCCCTTACTAGCCCTTGAATTCCTGTCTCTATTTTCGTTTCTCATCAGCTCCGTTATCTAATCACAAAGCCCATTAACATTTAATGTTGAAATTTTAGTGATGTGCCATTTCCGTATTCCTTGAAAATGTCGAGTCCGTAGTCCGGTGAGATTGAGTCAGCTTGAACTCCAGCAACAGTTTGCTTGACACATGATGATTTACTAGGTCAGTCACATCAGTAACATATTGATATACGCCAGTGGGTTTTTTCCGCGATAATCCCTTACTTCAACCTGCTTCTGTCTCCTACGATGTGGACGAGTGGGTGCGCTGTATCGTAATGTTGTCTTTATAATGATAGAAAATATAACTACGGCAATTACTGCAACAAAAATACCTCTTCTGTTTGCAATAGCGTCCGTATGAAACCGAATACAAAATGGCAGCACAGACTAGAAGCATTGCAGCCTGCCAGTCGTGACGCCAAGGACAGCTAACACTGCAACCTGCCAGTCGTGACGCCAAGGACAACTACCACTGCAACCTGCTAGTCGTGACGCCAAGGACAACTACCACTGCAACCTGCCAGTCGTGACGCCAAGGACAACTACCACTGCAACCTGCCAGTCGTGACGCCAAGGACAACTACCACTGCAACCTGCCAGTCGTGACGCCAAGGACAACTACCACTGCAACCTGCCAGTCGTGACGCCAAGGACAACTATCAATGCAACCTGCCAGTCGTGAAGCCAAGGACAACTACCACTGCAACCTGCCAGTCGTGACGCCAAGGACAACTACCACTGCAACCTGCCAGTCGTGACGCCAAGGACAACTACCACTACAACCTGCCAGTCATGACGCTAAGGACAACTACCGTGGATTGGTCATGACCCTACACCTCGGTGTTGAAGTCAAATGAGGGTGGTGAGTGACACCATATACCCCTCTCTGTAGACACTAGAAACTTTAAGCCACAAGGAAAACACAAACCGTAAACCCGATAGTAGAAAAATTCCCTATATCATATTGCAGACAAGTAAAAATATTCATAATATCATAGAGACAAGACCAGAACATGTTACCAGAATCTTCATAATGGTCAAAGGTCACCAGACATAATCTTTCAAAATTACGAGCAAAAATATAAACACTGATCTCCATAATCATTGAAGATGTCTGCCATGTTTAAAGTGCGATATTACTGCAGCTCTCCTCGATCCGCGATATTATCACTCCAGTCATGATTACGGTATAGGGCAGGCCTTTTCTGTCTGTTCAATTCGATTTCTGTTGGTGTATGGTCGTTGTCGATCTTATTTGGTTTAGTTTGACTACTACTGTTGAGGACTGTCTATTGATGTTGATGTTCGTGCCTCTATTTTTCAACGACGCCATCAAAATAATAACTTATTGTTGCAGAGACTGAACCTGTTTATGGGCAATTGAGACTCTTTGTTATAAATGTCTGAAATGTGTTGAACGAGTCATTCTACTTATTCGTTGGAAGCTCGCCGTGAGAACAACCATTGTAGAGCTCTGCAGACGCTATTTTATTAGATGTCCAATAGAGGATTCGATGTTAATTGTCTGGAGTATGGTTAGATTGTGTTGGTCGCCAGGAAGATGGTTGGAGTTTATTTGCAATTTAAGATAAAGTTTTAATGTAAATATCAAATAGGAGAAGAAGATGAAGGTATACACAGGTGTGATTTGATTCTCATGTGGAAGACATAAATAATTCGTCATTTGGAAGACATGTTTTTTTTTCGCAATTCCTTGGTTTATACCGTTTTGGGTAAAAATGTGTATAAATTACACTGAATGATATGGTTCAGATGTAGGCCTGTAACATCAACAAGAAAGTAACATACGTTCCGACCAAAAAGCTTTCTTCCGATGCAATGAATGAATTAACTTATGAATTAACGTTTATGCACTTATCTCAACGTTAAAGTAATGCTTGAAAAGCTTCAGCGTAGAAAGATTTGTCAGTATGTTTGAGCCAATCTAGAAAGCCTGTTTCACTTCGTCATCAGTGCTGAAATACTGACCTCCCAGGAATTCATTTAGGGTTTCAACAGGCGGAAATCACTTGAAGCCACGTCAGGGCTGTAATGTGGATGTGGCAATACCTCCGAGCCGAGTTGCTGCGGACGGCACCAAATGCCGTTAAGGTCGTTCGTTATCTTGCAGGAACAGGACGTCCTTTGAGATCAAGCTAGGTGGGTTGTTTTTTTTGGAGACGCGTATGCACATCACACACAATTCGTATGTACTGTTCCCTGTTTATAATGGCACCACGGGGTAGACAATCAATGTGATTGGTGGCAAGTGTATCTCAGAAAACACCCGCCATTACTTTACCTGCAGACGCAATTGTCAGAAATTGTGTGGGTGGTGGTGATTGCGTATGCTTCCACTGCTTGGATGCTCGTTTCGATTCACGAGTATAATGATGTGCCCAGGTTTCGTCATATTTAGTGGATCGATCCAAAAAGTCATGCTCATCCATTTCAAAACGTTCCTCCAATTAAGTGCAGGCTTGAACTGTTCTCTGCTGGTCAAAAGCGAAAGAAAAAAACCCAAATAGCGAAAAACTGTCTTGGCACCCGCGGGCACTAATCTTCCGAAAAAGCAAATGTTCATGAATAATAGTGTTCACTGTACCCAGAGAAAGACTTGTCTCTTGTGCAATATCGTGACAGAGTATTTGTCGATTTTACAGGATAAGGCGTTCCACAATCTGGATATTCAGATGAATGTGGTGGGTTGATAGCCACCATGGCCGGGATCATCACTCACGGATATACGGCCTTTTCTAAAACGTTTACACCATTGAAATATCGTACTGCAGTTGAGTGTCTCATTACTGTATTATGATTGTTATCTGTAAATTTTCACAGGTTTCACACCTTTTTTTCACAAGGAACTTCATCACAACAATCTGTCCCATGCAAGCACTAACAGTGCTGTCCGTCATTTTTATTTATATGTCACGTGATTTGATATGGCAAGTAGGCTACCTAGCAGTAATATGACGCAAGTGTCCCTAACTAATGATAGTAGTTCCAGCACGATATAACCCATTCAGGTAGAACTAGAACAACATGTCTCGGTTTGATTTGAACGCCCGTCGTATATTGTTTCCTTGCCTTCAGTTAACAAAACGTGCAGCTATAACGGAGTACTTGTCAACCAACCCACGTTGGCTGTTTGGCACGATACTATTCCCAGCTTGTCTAAGAGCAGATACAAATAAATAAACAAGAAATAATTGCCTCACACTTGGCGTCATTAGGCTTGGGAACGAGGAAATCATTATCAGTAACTAGCCAAAATGAAATATCGATATACTCCAACTACCATTATTCTTGATACATGTGGTTTTGCATGCACCTTAGTGAAGGGAAGTCGATAGTAATAACCAATGGGGTTGTATCGATACTAGTAACCACCTCGTTATAATCGGTACTAGTAAACAACTCACGCAAAGTACTTTTGGGATCCTATCTTTCCCTTTCCGTCGTCTTGTACCATCACTTCAGGAACTCAGGTAGTCAAACGATGAACAAATTGATCAACACTCTTGGTCTTTGGGAAGAGTTTACAAATTCCATTACGCTTGGGGATGTATACTATAAAATACTTCCTAACTCCCGTTCAAAGCCTGAGAACACATTACTGCTATATACGCGTGGCGCTAGACGAGCATGTACACTTTATCAAAGATAACGACATTAATATAACACTTAGTCCACTAGCAAAGTAGTGTATGCAGCAGCCTCTGAGCCGGGGTGGGATCCCGAGGAGGTATTTGGGGGTCTCCGATATGTGAATATGTAAATAAGCATATATCATGTATACCGTTAATTTATATACATGGGGAAACCCAGTGGTCTCGAGGTAAGGTGTTCGTCTCGGGTGCTGGAGGTCGTGGGTTTAAATCCCGGTGGAGACACCGGGACTTTTTCACGTGGATCATCCGGTAAATTTTTACTCAGGATCTCTGAGTAGGGAGATCAGATAAATACTAGAGTGCAGTAGCACGCACGTTAAAAATACCTTAGCAGTTGGACATGGAAAAGAGTAGGCCTAACGGCCGCTGCTTGGACAAAATTCAAGTTAAAAATCAGCTCAAATTTTTTTTTGGGAATCCAACCCCCCCAGAGAATATGTTGCAAAAAAAGGGACTGTGTTGCCATAACAAGTCTTGGTTATGTGGTTAGCGGAGCGGCTCAGATGAGGCCTGATAGGTTGCGGGTCTGCCTTGCTCTAATTTACGCTTCCAACTCCACGAGTCTCAAAAATAAGCGATCCTATATTCCAGGCGCTAACAGATGCTGGGATTGACCTGGCAAGTCACCAGTATATTTTTAGCTGCCAAAAAGAAATAAAACAAAGAAAGTCACACCTCTCCACGACGTGTTACGACATACGTTGACTATAGATATATAGATGTATGTATATACACAGTGGTTTGAAATCGACTCAATAAAAAACTAGTTCATTTGGAACGTACAGCAGTCTTTTGGGCAAGTGAGATTGTCGCTCTATAGCTGACCAAGTGAGATTGTCGCCCCATAGCTGACCAAGTGAGATTGTCGCCCCATAGCTGACCAAGTGAGATTGTCGCCCCATAGCTGATCAAGTGAGATTGTCGCTCTATAGCTGACCAAGTGAGATTGTCGCCCCATAGCTGACCAAGTGAGATTGTCGCCCCATAGCTGACCAAGTGAGATTGTCGCCCCATAGCTGACCAAGTGAGATTGTCGCCCCATAGCTGAGCAAGTGTTGCAGTAGTCATCACACGTTCTAGAGCAGGTGGGATAAATTGTTGTAGGTCCTTACACATGTTCACTCTTAAACAGATTCTTGTACACTGTTAAGTACATTTGTGTACACTGTTAAGTACATTTTTTGTGAACACTTCCCCAGACACAAATTCATCTAGATATTCTTTCCCAGCTGTATTTGTTATTTATGTAAATTCTTTTCCTGCAGAATGTTTTCATTAATCATTTTGTTCAACATTGGATCTGTGTTGAAATTGAAGATCTTCGCTGTATATATTGTGTTTGTCACATACTACAAAAACTGTTCCTTATTTACCAATTGCCTTGCTATAAAACGTATGTGCTGACAATACAGCACACGAGGAGCGCGTGGCCGAATTTTTTCGAGGCCTGCCTGCCGACAAGAAGGGCAGCTATTCGAATCCCGAAATGACATATGTTGTTTCTCTGTTGGGGGTGAAATAAACAAACATAGGTACCACACGATGCCGCGACAGTAGTGGCGTAGCGTCCTGTAATTCTCAGCCTAAAAAACTCATCAGCAAGGACAAGTCGTATTGACAGCTATTTTTTTATTTGTTAATATTATTTATTAAAACAGCAAATATATACTCTGACGGTCTGAACTCTAGATTTTAAGATAGCCGGGCCGACTACGTTCACCGTAACTCTGTTCACAATTGTGTTGGTGTTACTTGAAACATGCGTTCAGGCCGTCGTGATCGCAATTAGCAGCTGCGTACTGAAACCAGTTTCCTCGGTGTCACCTTCTGTCAAATTTACTTGCACTTTCATGCAATCTTGCAGTGTTCATTTGTGTGTTAGTTCACTTTGCATAATGTGGTTGCAAGCTCCATGGACAACCTTGTTTTGTCTCTTTCGATATTCTTGAAAGGTTGACCTGTCGTTGATATGCCTCGGGCAGAGTTGTTCCAGCAACCTGATCTGACTAAATGTTTCGGAGAGCATGTTGTTGTGACGTCTCGTAGCATCCATTCCATGTACAGCTGGCATGTTTGTTGGATGGCTGTGAACCCTTTGCGGGTAATGTTACGTCGATTCCAAGTATTCAAAAAACAACGCACACCTGCCATTGATCAAGGTTTTGTTCACAGACAGATGTAGAATTATCATATCTTGTCTACCTTGATCTGTCTATCAAATGTTTTCCGTTCCAGGCGTTTAAACAATACTCGAGTATTCTCTTCCACGAGACACACTGCACATGTACTTTCACTTATTTTTATTTGCATCTGCCTTATGAATGAAACAATGCCAGCTCTCTTCAGCTGACCCTTTAGGTGTGTAACTATCATCATGCCAGCTCTCTTCAGCTGACCATTTAGGTGTGTAACTATCATCATGTCAGCTCTCTTCAGCTGACCATTTAGGTGTGTAACTATCATCATTTTTCAAAAATAATGTATATATTGCAATAGCTTTCATATTTTTTTATTTTTTTTATTTTTGCGTTCGCCTTATTTTTCTAATTCCCAAGGCGGTGTGCGTTGCACTGTGATTTTTATTTTGCGCCTGTCGGTCCAGTGCATCCGACTTCAGCATGCATTTTATTTAAGCGTCTGCTTCCTCCTGCATTTCTCAAGGTTTGCTTCCCCAGGGAAACGGCCGGTTCTGTGATGGGGATCGAGCCCAGCACCTTCAGCTTGGGAGCCGTGTCACTTAACCACTAGCCCACGCCGTCCCCTAGCCTTCCAATGATTTCGTCTACTTATGTTTGTTGCAACGCCATCAGTGGTAGACGATCGCGACTCTCCAAATGTTCTTTCACTAGAGCTGTTTAAAACAACAAGAATACTTTTAATAGTATAGCAGAAACGCCTGTCCGGACAGAAGTACTAGATAATGTTTATATCTCAGATGTTTCTTTAGGCCTCCTTCGGTGCCGCAGATGCAACACTGAGCTGAATGAGCTGACAGCACCCGGTGACATAGCTGACTGCTTGCATCAGGGTCAGCGAACCAGAACTGATCATGACCCTATTTCGCTTCCAAGTGGCGGCCCTGGAAACAGGCTGCACTCGTGTGCTCTGCCTAAAAGAATAAGGATCACATTGGGAAGGCAAACCAGATATCCGGCTGAGACCGGATGTGTCGTGCTAAAAGGCACATATATTGCAGCCTCGGTGTAAACTACGACACAACGTCACAATCTAAATGAGAGAACGTCACAACCTGAATGACACAACGTCACAACCTAAATGACACGTCACAACCTGAATGACACAACGACACAACCTAAATGACACAACGTCACAACCTGAATGACACAACGAACGCAGTAGAAAGAAATCTTCTTTCTCAATGTGTTGATTTTCCTAATGGTAAGTTAGTTAGTTTCTCATGTACAGCGAGGTAGACTGAAACGTGCAAGATCCGGTATGGAGCGTGGTACTTTTACAGTGAGAAACAAGCGAGGTCCAGCGGAATAATGGAGCTGGCGTTAAACCAACCTCAGAAATGGGCGAGGTACAGCGGCAATTGGAGCTAGCGTTAAACCAACCTCAGAAACAATCGAGGTACAGCGGCAATTGGAGCTAGCGTTAAATCAACTTCAGAAATGGGCGAGGTACAGCTGGCAATCGGAGCTGGCGTTAAACCAACCTCAGAAACAAGCGAGGTACAACGAACAAGACAACGAGTCAGCTCTCCACAGAAACAAAGTAAGACGCAATAAAGTAACATTTCTAGCACAATATCTTCGTGGACACTTTCTCAAATTGGCCATATTTTCCCTTTTGTGCTGGCATAACCATTTTTTATTTCTGCTGTGTCATTTATATCTCTTTCCAGTCTATTTCTCTATTTGTCGTCCTCTCTCTCTCTCTCTCTCTCTCTCTCTCTCTCTCTCTCTCTCTCTCTGTCTCTATGTCACAATCACTCTTGCTCTAGACACAATGTCAGTCCAATGTCACCACATGCTGTCAAGTTCACATTTGTATTTAAGAAATGCCGATGTAACCCTTCGCCAAAAAGAAGTCAACAGTTGAATTAACTTTGTACGAATAACTTCACAATAATAACAACAACAATAGCAGCAACACTAACCTTATGCTGCAACCTGTCATTCTAAAAGGTGTGCACTCTAAACCGGCGAAACAACGGCAAAGTAATTGTTTTATTCCAGGACTAGCTGCCCTGATTCTTTCTCGTTAGTTGATTAAATCGTCTTTCAGGTTCTATCATCAAATGACATTTTTTAAGTATCATGTGATCTTTCATTCATTTTTCTTGATTTCTTTACAAATAATTGTATTAATTCTCTAAATAAGAGCACATAGACCATATAAGAACACATAAACCATATAAGAGCACATAAACCATATAAGAGCACATAAACCATATAAGAGCACATAAACCATATAAGAGCACATAAACCATATAAGAGCACATAAACCATATAAGAGCACATAAACCATATAAGAGCACATAAACCATATAAGAGCACATAAACCATATAAGAGCACATAAACCATATAAGAGCACATAAACTTGCTTACAGTTCTACAAGCTGTCGCTTGATATCCTATATAGTACTTTTTCCTTACGCGTGTGTGATGTAGTTGTGTCAACTGACTCTTGTGTGAGGTAATTGTGTTAGCTGACTCTTGTTTGGTGTAGGTGTATTAACTGACTCTTGTATGGTGTAGGTGTGTTAACTGACTCTTGTGTGTTGTAGTTGTGTCAACTGACTCTTGTGTGATGTAGTTGGGTTAAATGGCTCTTATGGGATATAGTTGTGTTAAAACTTAACTAAACGCCTTTATACTGGTATATAAGTCTCTGCAGAGTATGTATACAACCAGCTGCATTCACATCACCTTGCTCTAAAAGCTATGTCCATCCAATTTATTTTTAAATGCATTAATTGTCCCTGCCTCCACTATCTCCTGTGGCAATATATTCCAAGCATTCACCACTCTGACTATAAAAATATTTCCTAATATCTAATCTGGACCTCTCTTTAGTCAGCTTGTTGCAATGCGCTCTTGTTCTTCTAGGTGTTGTATTTTGAAAAAACAAACTAGGTACAGTCTAATTTATCAATTCCTCGAATCATCTTATAGACCTGTATTGTTACCTCGAACTCTTCTCTTTTTTAGATACTGTAGGTCGGTATTTTTTTAAAATCTGTCCTTATAACTGTAATTCTGTAATCTCACTATCAGCTTTGACGCTCTTTTTGTATTCGTTCCAGCATGTTTATATTCCTTCTATGATAACTTAACTCAACGTCTTTATACTGGTTTAGAAGACCCTGCAGAGTCTGTATACAACCAGTTACATTTACATCACCTTGCTCTAAAAGCTATGCGCATCCAGTTTATTCTTAAATGCATTAACTGTCCCTGCCTCCACTACCTCCCCTGGCAATGCATTCCAAGAATACACCACTCTCTGACTAAAAATATATTTCCTAATATCTAACCTGGACCTATCTTTAGTCAGCTTGTAGTTATGCCCTCGTGTTATTGTAGGTGGCTGTATTTTAAAAAAACTAGTTAAAGTCTAATTTATCGATTCCTCTGATCATCTTATATACCTGTATTACGTCACCACGAATTCTTCTCCCTTCGAGACACTGTAGGCCGATTTTTCTGAGTCGATCCTCATAACTGTAATTCTGGAATCCCACTATCATCGTTGTCGCTCTTTTTTGTATTCTTTCTAGCATGTTTATGTCCCCTCTATGATAAGGACTCCACACCTGTACACAGTACTCCAATCTAGGTCTAACTAAAGCTTTATACAGTTTCACGATCACTTCCTTGCTCCTATGTTTAATATTTCTTTTTATCATACCTATCATCGCTTTTGCCTTTTTCACTGCTACCTTAACTTGCTCACTCACCTTTCCTGTATGATCTATTATAACCCCTAGGTCCCTTTCCTTATCTATCTTTCTAATATTGTTTTCTCCCATTCTGTATTTATGTTCCATATTGGATATACCCATGTGGATGACTGTACATTTATCTACATTAAACTCCATTTGCCAGCTTACAGACCGTTCTCGAATTTTATCTAAATCCGACATCAATATATACACTTCCTCTTTAGATGAGACACTACTGCATAGTTTTGTGTCATCAGCAAATTTTGCAATCATGGATCTCATATCAATGTCCAAATCATGTATATATATCAAGAACAAAATTGGTCCCAAGACCGAGCCCTGTGGTACACCACTTTTCACTTCACACCACTCAGAGTACTCCTTATTTATGCCCACCCTCTGCCTTCTTCCCGTTAACCAATTTTCAATCCATTTGGCAACTTCCCCCCCTATTCCATGTGATTTTAACTTTCGAAATAATCTTTGATGAGGTACTCTATCAAAGGCCTTTTCAAAGTCTAGATAAATAACATCCACTGGCTCCCCTTTATCTATGATTTTAGTAACCTCCTCCATGAATTCTAATAGATTTGTTAAGCATGATCTCCCTCTAGTAAACCCATGCTGACTATTTATAATTAAATTAAATTTGTCTAAATGCATTACAATGTTTTCTTTGATTATTGACTCTAACAATTTACAGACTATGCTCGTTAAACTCACCGGTCTATAATTTGCTGGATCTGATTTTCTGCCTTTTTTGAATAAGGGGATCACTCCTGCATCTTTCCAATCCCTTGGAACAATCCCTTTTGTAAGTGATTGAGAACATAATATAGCCAATGGTTTTGCTAGTTGGTCTCTAATTTTATACAGCAATTTTGGATGAAGACCATCTTGACCTGGACATTTATTCACTTTCAACCCCTCCAATTTTTTTTAAAAACCATTGCCTCTGTAATACAAATTGATCTTAATCCCGCTGTATCCATGTCTCTTTGAAAAATATCTATAGGCTCTGGGATCTTGGAGCAGTCCTCTTTTGTGTAGACTGTGCCAAAGTACTGATTGAGCAGATTAGCAGCCTCCCTATTCTCACTTATTATTTTCCCTGTACTGTCTATGAGAGGGCCTACTTTGTCTTCCGTTCTTTTGTTTATTTCTAATATAAGAGAAGAAGCTTTTACTGTCAGTCTTGATCCTCTGAGCAAGTTTTTTTTCAAAGTCTATTTTTGCTGTTTTATTCGCTTTCTGAGATATGTTCTTCTTGTCCAAATATTTTACATATGTTTCTTTTGATTTACCTGCCTCTATATATTTTTTCCCTGCTTTATTTTTCGCTCTTCTACATTTCACTACAAATCTAGTTATCCACTTATTACGCTTGGGGTTTACCTCCCTACATGGAACACATTCCTCTTTTAGCGTTTCTAGAACTGTTTTAAAACTTTCCAACTCCTGTTCAACATCTGTTCCTACGACAATATCTTTCCAGATTATGTTAAGGACTCAACACCTAGTACTCTAATTTAGTTCTAACTACTGCTTTATACCTTTTGGCTATCACGTTCTTGCTCTTATGTCTAATATTTCCTTTTATCATACCTAACATTGCAATTGCTTTTTTCACTGCTACCTGGATTTGCTCACTCAATTTACCTGTATGATATATTATAACCGCTAGGTCCCTTTCCTTTTCTATCCTTCCAATATTGTTCTAGTCCATTCTGTAATTATGTCCCATATCGTATCTATCCATGGGGATGACTGAACATTTATCTGCATTTAACTCCATTTACCAGCTTACTGACCATTCTTGAATTTTATTTAAATCCGACCTCAATATATCTACATTTGATTTAGATGAGATAATACTCCATAATTTTGAGTCATCAACAAATTTTGCAATCATATATTCCATATCAATGTTCGAATCGTTTATATATATCAAGAACAAAATTGATCTCAAAACCGAGCTCTGTGGATCTTCGCTTGCTACTTCACACCACTCAGAGTACTCCTTATTTATGATCACTGTCTGCGTTCTTCCCGTTTACCAATTTTCAATCCATTTGGCAACGTCCCTACGTATTCCATGTGATTTTAACTTTCGAAATAATCTTTGATGAAGTATTTCTATCAAGGCCTTTATATTCCTGCCTGCCTATATATATATATATATATATATATATATATATATATATATATATATATATATATATATATATATATATATTGTTTTCCATGCTTTATTTTCAGCTCTTCTACGTTTAACTACAAATCTAGTTATCCACGTTTTATGCTTCGGGTTTACCTCCCTACATGGAATACATTCCTCTTTTAGCTTTTCTAGAACTGTTTAAAAACTCTCTCACTCTGTTCAACATCTGTTCCTCCGACAATATCTTTCCAGGTTTATGTGATTCGCTGCCTCTTTCATCCTCTTAACATCTGCCTTAGAGTAGTCGTATGTTCGCGTGTTTATGTTTACTTCTTTCCCTGCAATAAGACCCCAACGGATGATTTGATGGTCACTTGAGCCAAACATTTCCCCAAAGGTAACGTTTACAATCATATTTTCCTCTATAGTAAAAACTAGGTCGAGTTTGTTTTTGCTTCTGGTCGCTGATTCTACGTGCTGAATTAAAAACATTGCTAGTTATGCTTTTAACAAACATTTTGACTCTACAAGTGCTTCTGCCATTTCCCATTTTATTTCTGGAAAGTTGAAATCCCCCATTAATAATAATTTCCCTTCACTTTCCTTTGCTATGTTACTAATCTGCTTCTCGTCTTCCTCTTTTTGACTGTATGGACATCTACAGCATACTTCAATTACTGTCCCCTACCCCCACACCCCCTCACACCACCCGCCACCCCCACTTTCTGTTTCTCCCCATAGACTTTCATTTTTGGTACCACCGGATAAATCATCACTTATCGTTATATTAACATAATTTATGCAGTATAATAAAACGCCACCTCCCTTAGCCTTGTCTCTAGATACCCTATCTTTCCTTAACATTGTATATCCCTCTGTTTCAAGTTCACTATCTGTAATGTCCTCATATGTCCATGATTCTGTTAATCCTATTATATCATGTTTTTTCTTCTTCTACATACAGTTCCAATTCTTCTCTTTTATTTACTTTGCTTCTGACATTTGCATAAAAACATTTTAGTTTGTAATTTTGTCGTTTTACCAATTTTTGCTTTTGCTTTTCCATTCCTTTTCTTGCTTTTCCTACTTTCCCACTTCCCTCACCCAAACTTTCCCCTTTGATTGTATCCTCTATAGTACCCTATTGTAGGCACATTTTTAGTCTCATACTTCATAGGCCTTACTAGTTTAAATCTGTAACATAATGATTAAACATATACTTTGATACATCATGCTGTCCTATCTCATTTAGATGTAAACCTCTCCTGCCTAACATTTTACTTGTGTCTCCTTTCACATCAATAAATTCCATTCTCATATCCGCACACATCACCTGCAACCTAAGGTGATACCTATTATCTAACAATCGAAATATTCTGATCCATCTGCTCTGTCTAAAATTATTCTCGTTGTGACCTTTCTGAAGTTTTTGTCCTTAAGTGTTCCCATAAGACTCTTGTATCTTTTCATAATTATTTCTGTACGATCTCTCTTTACATTATTAGTTCCTACCAATACCACAGTATGACTGTTTGGTATGTCATCTATCCTCTTTATTCTTCCCTTTATGTCCTCAATTTTTGCTCTCCCATTATCGATTTTTTTTCAAACATTGTGTGTTGTTTAGACAAATGTCTGCTAATCTCCCTCACCTTTGAATCTCCTACTACCAATACTGAACCCTCACCTATATTTGCATACTTCTGTGCAAAGCTCTCTGTCCTGTGAACTGTTTCCTCACTAAAATATCCCTTACTTCCAATTCCTATTACCCATACCTAACTGACAACCCATACCTAACTGACAACCCATACCTAACTGACAACCCATACCTAACTGACAACCCATACCTGACTGACAACCCATACCTAACTGACAACCCATACCTGACTGACAACCCATACCTAACTGACAACCCATACCTAACTGACAACCCATACCTAACTGACAACCCATACCTAACTGACAACCCATACCTGACTGACAACCCATACCTACTGACAACCCATACCTGACTGACAACCCATACCTAACTGACAACCCATACCTACTGACAACCCATACCTAACTGACAACCCATACCTGACTGACAACCCATACCTACTGACAACCCATACCTAACTGACAACCCATACCTAACTGACAACCCATACCTAACTGACAACCCATACCTAACTGACAACCCATACCTAACTGACAACCCATACCTACTGACAACCCATACCTGACTGACAACCCATACCTAACTGACAACCCATACCTAACTGACAACCCATACCTAACTGACAACCCATACCTGACTGACAACCCATACCTACTGACAACCCATACCTAACTGACAACCCATACCTACTGACAACCCATACCTAACTGACAACCCATACCTACTGACAACCCATATCTAACTGACAACCCATATCTGACTGACAACCCATACCTACTGACAACCCATACCTAACTGACAACCCATACCTGACTGACAACCCATACCTACTGACAACCCATACCTGACTGACAACCCATACCTACTGACAACCCATACCTAACTGACAACCCATACCTGACTGACAACCCATACCTATTGACAGTGGTTTTATTGTATCACCTCAACTACCCAACTGCAGCTTCTTTCAAATGTCCTCAATTTTCTCTTTTTCCTTCAATTTTGATCTGCCTAACTCCTCCAATCTCTCCTTTGTCCTAATATTGCAATCCATTCAAGCCTGCCTCTCGTCTACTCTACATACCCTACATAAAACTTGTCCTTTATCTTCCATCGTTGTACATAACGCTTGAATAATACAAACATTTCCGCCACACAAATCACACTATCGCCCTGGCCTTTCTTCGTAGAATTTCGTCTCGTCTTAGTCGTCATACTAATTGTGTGATTTATTACCGTTAGCCAATAAGCTATACGAATACCTAATACAATGTATACTTCTTAAAGCAACACCAAAAAAATTAAATGTCTTGGTTTTTATTTACCTTACAACAACTTATCGCCAACTTTAGACCTACACTAATTATACACAGTACACTAACTTACAGACTGTTACTACCGCTCACTAAACCACGCTATTTAATTCTGTCAAGTCACTAACTATCTGTTACAACCAGACCACTATATTTGAAAATACGTATGCTACAGTAAACTACAATTACAACTACGATATTATTACACAAAACGATTATCAACCCTAATACTTATCTAAAAAATAAATAGATCTATATACTGTCAATTCTAATCCATCACCATCTTGAACCATCTTAACTGACTCTTGTCTGCTGTAATGTGTATTAAATAACTATTGTGTGATGTAGGTGTGTCAACTGACTCTTATGTGATGTAGTTTTGTGTTAAATAACTCGTGTGTGATATAGTTGTGTCAACTGACTCTAGTGTGATGTAGTTGTATGTTACTTTACTCTTGTTATATAGTTATGTGTTAACTCATTCACTCCCATGAGCCGATATATCGGATTCCGGATTTTTTACAGAAAACCCATGCCGATATATCACTTTTTGCAACTGTGTTCACAAGTTGTTCACAAAATCACACTTTTCCCATTCCTAGTTCTCCTAAATGTTTTATTTTGGTTATTGGCGGAAGTCCAGATTTTGTACTTTTCATTTCCGGAGCATTTTGATGTGTTTCGTTGAGAAAATTGTATTTTCGTACTTGGAAACAACATTTATTTTCTTGGGAGGGCAGCCTTGAATCTAGTCCATGCCCCTTCAGTTAGAACAAATAGAGTTTTTACAGTAAAAATTCGGTAATAGTCAGATTATATTATTGCTAACTGTAGGGATGATGCAGATTTCGATCGTTCTGATAGCGATATTTTAATTTCTTTATCTAGTCTACGGTCTAAGTCCAGCAATGAAAGTGAAACTAAATCTACTGACGGGAGGGCGTGCTCTCTTTTGTCTCAAGCAATGGTAATAACAATTCACAAATTCAGTAAAGTTTCAAGATTCTCCACAGCCATACTAGTGTGTATAATATAAATGTGCATACGTATATGTTGAATACAGCAGGAACATTCTTTCTGGATGTGCGTAAATTGTAAACACTCACGCAGATGTTCATTGGTACTTTTATTTTTTAGCACGTTTTCAACTTCACGGGCCTTCAGTAAAATATGAATACTATGAAAACAACTACATTACATAAGTTGTAATTTTGAAATCATCGTCCATTGGGTATTATCGTCAATAAAAACGCATAACGTTATTCGTGTATTGGTTTAGAGCTGAATAATGTGCTGATGAGAGGACATTTATTTTTCATAATTTGTTAAAATAAAAACGAGTATGCAACTATAATCCATCATACACAAATGTTCACCTCAATTTGCAAAATATATGTATTCCATTGGATTATGTCTGCAATTGTGAACAGTTTGGTATATAATCTGTGTTATTTGAGGGATTATTTATTGAAGATATGCAGATCGCAACTAAGTGATGCTGTGTTTGAGTTTTACATAAGAAAAAAATTGTGCCCAGGGGTAAAAAATATTTGGGAGTGTGTGATGTGGCAGTGTAGGTTTTTAAGTTGAGAAGTTTACTTATCTTAAGAGTTACAACATATATCGACACCACAACACGACTTCAACACCATAAAACATAGTAAACACTATCCTAACCATAAAACAAAACAGTATCATTTATTACAAGAATAAACGTTGCACAATGACAACAAAACGCAAAGAACTTCTAAACTAAATAGTCATTAAATATATATATTTATATATATATATATATATATATATATATATATATATATATATATATATATATATATATATAACTACCTAGGAGAATGTAAGCGTTAACTTGTGATGTTTCCTCCAAAATCTATGATACCCAGAATTCTCAGTCTACTTTAGTCTCAACAAAACTTCCCATAAACTCTAATACTATTTAGTTACAACTTAATGGCCCCAGTTAGCTCTCCGTTCTCTATCTGCACCCTCGACACACAATCACAAACTTGCCTTCACGATCAGATCACGTACTCAGTCGATCTGTGTTCTTACATACATATAATCCGATCACGTATAATCAGGTGATCTGTGCATTCACATTTAATCATTTCACGTACTCACATATAATCGAATTACATACTGACGTGTGATCACGTACTCAGTCGATCTGTGCACTCACATATAATCAGATCTCTAACTCAGTCGATCAGTGTACTCACAGCCAATCAATTCTCGTACTCATGCGAATTGTACGTTCACACACAATCATATCTCGATCGTTCACAGGGTATCCATCATAAGCACCTATTGAGCGCGACTGGCCAAACTCTCGGTGTATGATCGCACAACCACTCTGCAAACTCTCCCATTTCCAGACTCACTCCCAGTCTTTCTGCCAGTCTGTCGAATCTTATCTCTGCAGTTTATTTCTCCCATTTTCCAGACTCACTCCCAGTCTTTCTGCCAGTATGTCGAATCTTATCTCTGCAGTTTATTTCTCCTATTTCCAGACTCACTCCCAGTCTTCCTGCCAGTATGTCGAATCGTATCTCTGCAGCTTATTTGTATAGTGTCAAGGAACAACAATGGTCTTCTGTGGGCAGGCTGGTTTAGCTATCACTCCAATTTATAACTAACCCATTTAAAATGTTATTGGCTATCAATCCACGAATCACTGTCATTATTAATGTGGTAGCCTGTCGTGGAAGTATGAGATTGTCAACATCCTCCATCCTTGTCAAGTCTGACGCTTGACTGGCCAGTTCTGATTCCCAACCCTGTACCAGACAAAGACTTCTACCTAACCTGTTCCTAACCCCTCGTGTCTTTGTAGACTTCGTGTCGAAACGGTGATTGACACTTGCGTTACCTGCATTCGACCAACGCATTCAGGCAACCTTTGTTTCATCCTATGCCTTAGCTGGAACTGTCACAATGTAGTTGTGTGTTAAATGACTCTTGTGTGAAATAGTTGTGTTTAATTACTCGTGTGTGATGTAGTTGTGGCGATTGACTCTTGTGTGACGTAACTGAGTTAACTGACTCTTGTGTGATGTAGCTGTGTGTTAAATGACTCTTATATGATGTAGCTATGTTAACTGACTCTTGTGTGATGTAGCTGTGTGTTAAATGACTCTTATATGATGTAGCTATGTTAACTGACTCTTGTGTGATGTAGCTATGTTAACTGACTCTTGTGTGATGTAGCTATGTTAAATGACTCTTATATGATGTAGCTATGTTAACTGACTCTTGTGTGATGTAGCTGTGTGTTAAATGACTCTTATATGATGTAGCTATGTTAACTGACTCTTGTGTGATGTAGTGTTCTTCTTCAACTCTTTCATAATGGCGTAATACTCTCTCACAAATTGCTACAACAACGTGTGTTGAATAATTCGATAATCCTGTCCTACCCTTATGTGATGGTGTAGTTATGTTTCACTGCTAAATAATTTATTAGTGACTTCTTTCTGTTCAACTGTAGCAGGTTTTTGACGACCTGTATACAGGTTATTCGCCCTACGTTACTTACCTGTTGCATATTCATTTTTCTGACTGTTCTAATCTTAATATAGATGTATGTGCGCATTATATCAGTCTATGATAGATTGTAACAGTGTGAACTCAAGACAATGATATATTATAGCAGTGTACTCTCATCTCCTCCCCAGACTAAGATAGATTATAGCACTTTACTCGCATTTCCTCCCCGGACTACGATAGATTCTAACACTTTACTCTCATTTCCTCCCCGGACTACGATAGATTCTAGCAGTATACCCTCATCAATTCCACATGCTAAGATGGATTCTAGCAGTTTACTCTCATTTCCTCCCCAGACTACGAGTATGAGAACTCTACAGTGGTGCCTCTGCCAGAGCTTCTCATGTCAACCTCCAACGTGTCAGTCAGGGAAGGTGATATGGCTACCCTGCCGTGCGTCGTCAGAAACCTGGGGACTAAACAGGTGAGTAATCCATGTTGTTATTGTTGAGTGTCCACAATGAGTAACTATTCTTGTGGGCGCCTGAAAGGTTCGTTTAGTGTTCGGTTTGCAGTAGCTTTTTCACATCCCTAGCGTGCTGATGAAGGTGAGCTGGGGTCTTCCAGTCAGTTGTGCAATGTATTGCTTCAACTGTATGTCGCTCGAAACTACGGGGATCACGTCAACCCCCTCTCCCGTCCCACACACCCAGAACCCTACGTCCTTATTTAATCTGTCATTAAACAACCTGTTCCCACGGAGAACTACATGGAGGTGATGTGAGAGTCTTCGTCACTAGATTTTGCCTGTACCTGACTAACATGTCTGGTCAGTGTTTTGCCTGGCCAGACGTTAGGTTTCTTTTCCCCAATAATCAATGTTAAATTGCTCATAGGTCTCCAGTTCCATTAAGTACGTCTAGTGTTTTGGGAGCTCCATCAATCGCCGTCAACTGTACAACATTAATTGTGTTCCTCTTATCGCAAAGTTGTTCTTTAATTTAGTTTAGTTTAGGGGAAGAATGTTCTTTGCACACGGTGTATCCCATAAGTACTCTGTTCTTCTCCATATTTTATGAGAATCTCAGCACAATGCACACACTCTGTAGCACCGGCCAGGATCCGTAATAAGTTTGGCTAGGTTTTTAACATCATTTAGAATTTTGCTTTGGTTCTTTGCTTTCAATTCAAGTATTTCGTAGTGCGGAAAATTGATGACTACACTATTTAGTTCCCAACAATGATGTGCATGTGATGATATCGCTGCCTTTGTTATACCGGCATGTCGCTAAACTATTGGATAATGCATCGGTTACATGTCGTACTATATCAGAACTCTAGTGTCACGTGATTGTGTAATGCACGTGTATTTTTGTTTTTAAACGTATTCTTAGAACACGCACTCTGTCACCCGTTAATCTTCATGTGACTTCCCTAACTAGGGCAGTTGTTGTGACGAACTCATTCCATACTTAGGGAGTCATGACGTTATGGCTACAGCATGCGTGGATAGCAGAAAGCGTTCTCAAACTTGACAGGCTGGGTATAAGTCTGCTGCGCTAGTCAACCTGGGGTTTACCAAAAGGAAAGTACTTATTTCTATTGATCAAGTGTGTCCATTGTAAGACTTTTATTTTAATAAGAGGGACATATTGTGATAGACCAAGGACAATCTGCCGACAATCTTCAGCATGTGACGAGCAATTAGAGATGTCTGAGAAGATGGATTCAGACAAGGTTAAGCTATTCAACATTAATGTCAGGTATGTATTTATTTTGTAATGATACGGTAATTTATGCAGACAAACAAAACATGTTGCACACAAGCAGGTCACATGTTGCGATCAAACGTTGGTCGATGGAGCACGGCAACAGCAATCTGGTATCTCCGAGGTAAAAAAAAGAACGCGGAGACCTCCAATGCGTTTGTCAGACTTTCTTGCTGTACACAACAATATCCGCGGGGCCTGTGGAGGAAGTCGTCCCATGCACTGGACTTCTGTGGTCTAAGACAGGGTCCGCTGTAGACGACGTTGGAACCCGCAGCAGTGCTGAGGAACGGGTCATCAAGATGTTCTTTTGTATGGCTCAGAAATATCGCACGTGACTGATAGTATCGTGTCAGGACTGTAGAAATTTACAACAGAAGTCTTCGTCACAAACTTCTTATTAGAAGGCTAGAGGCAAATATAAATATGTCTAACAGCAAGATACGATCCAATGCAACTGGAGATTGGAGAACAAATGTAGAGGTGAATCTGACGTCACATCAGATGGAAGACGTGCATGGCGGAACTCAGGAAGACGGTCAACGATAGGAGCAGAGGAGCGCTCGAGAGCGGAACTAATTGTGACAGTCAAGAATAGGAGCAGATGACCGCTCGTGGGCGGAACTCAATTTGGCGGTCAAGAATAGGGAAATATGGGTAGTGTCTGTCGCAGTCTGTTCCAAATGGCACAACCAGACGGGAAAATGATGACATGATAATAAGAAGGTAGGTAAGAATGATAACAACAACAAAACAGTGAGCTGTATAAATCAACAGCATGCATAGCCAGGGACAGTTACCAAGGAAGCCAAGCACCAACTCGTCTGTCCAGAACAGTTACCATGGAAACCAAGCACCAACTCGTCTGTCCAGAACAATTACCAAGGAAGCCACGCACCAAATCGTCTGTCCAGAACAGTTACCATGGAAACCAAGCACCAACTCGTCTGTCCAAGACAGTTACCAAGGAAGCCACGCACCAAATCGTCTGTCCAGAACAGTTACCAAGGACGCCAAGCACCAACTCGTCTGTCTAGGACAGTTACCAAGGAAGCAAAGCACCAAGTCGTCTGTCCAGAACAGTTACCAAGGAAGCCAAGCACCAACTCGTATGTCTAGGGCAGTTACCGAAGAAAGCCAACCACTAACTTGTCTGTCTAGGACAGTTACCAAGAAAGCCAACCACCAACTCATCTGTCTAGGACAGTTACCAAGAAAGCCAAGCACCAACTCATCTCTCCAGGACAGTTACCGTAAGAAGCCAATCACCAACTCGTCTGCCCAGGGCAGTTACCGAAGATAGCCAAGCACCAACTCGTCTCTCCAGGATAGTTACCGAAGAAATCCAAGCACCAACTCGTCTCTACAGGACAGTTACCGAAGAAAGCCAAGCACCAACTCGTCTCTCCGAGACTGTTACCGAAGAAAGCCAAGCACCAACTCGTCTGTCCAGGACAGTTATCGAAGAAAGCCAAGCACCAACTAGTTGTCCAGGACAGTTACCGAAGGAAGCCAAGCACCAACTTGTATGTCCAGGACAGTTATCGAAGAAAGCCAAGCACCAACTCGTCTGTCCAGGACAGTTACCAAAGAAAGCCAAGCACCAACCCGTCTGTCCAGGACAGTTACCGTAGGAAGCCAAGCACCAATTAGTATGTCCAGGACAGTTACCGAAGAAAGCCAAGCACCAACTCGTCTGTCCAGGACAGTTACCGTAGGAAGCCAAGCACCAACTTGTATGTCCAGGACAGGTACCGAATAAATCCAAGCACCAACTCGTCTGTCCAGGACAGTTACCGTAGGAAGCCAAGCACCAACTTGTATGTCCAGGACAGTTACCGAAGGAAGCCAAGCACCAACTCGTCTGTCCAGGACAATTACCGAAGGAAGCCAAGCACCAACTCGTCTGTCCAGGACAGTTCCCTAAGAAAGCCAAGCACCAACGTGTATGTCCAGGACAGTTCCGAATAAGTGTGTCTTGTAAACGTTACAGACGATTAAGTGTACTGAGGCCACATTACGTTGGCCAGTCTGGGAAAAATTTGTTAGCGTACAGTTCAGTAATGTATTCAGTTCACTTCAGATCTGATCTCTCCAACGAAGGTCGGCTGCAATGAATTAATAACATCTCTCTCTCTCTCTCTCTCTCTCTCTCTGTCTCTCTGTCTCTCTGTCTCTCTGTCTCTCGGTCTCTCGGTCTCTCTGTCTCTCTGTCTCTCTGTCTCTCTCTCTCTCTCTGTCTATGTCTCTCTGTCTCTCTGTCTCTGTCTATGTCTCTCTGTCTCTCTGTCTCTCTGTCTTTCTGTCTCTCTGTCTCTCTCTCTGTCTGTCTCTCTCTCTCTCTCTGTCTCTCTGTCTCTGTCTCTGTCTGTCTGTCTCTGCCTGTCTGTCTCTGTCTGTCTGTCTCTGTCTGTCTGTCTGTCTCTGTCTGTCTGTCTCTGTCTGTCTGTCTGTCTGTCTGTCTGTCTATGTCTGTCTGTATGTCTGTCTCTGTCTGTCTGCGATATTTGCAACGTTCGGTCTGACACATCCGACTATAACAGGCATTTTTGAGTGCCGTGTTGCCTTCTCCCCTCGATCCCTTCTCCTTAGCCACTCTGCTCTATTGCAGTCTGTTATCCAGGATCACCGAGTGGATGTTTAGGAGAGTCTTGGTAGCTCTGGTTAGCAGATCCTGACACAAGCAGTCAGCTATGATTACCTGCGCTGCTCAGAGTCTTGATCTCTGTTGGTACAATCTGTCAGTCTTTTCCCTGCCCGTAGTTTGATGCTTCCCTCCAGCTTATTGTTCTGTTTTCATCTGAAACGTTATCCACTATCTTTGTTTCTAGAACTGTATCCAGCAGGGTGTTATGTTTATATTCTATTATGTATCCAATATTGCGTGGCTGTTTGGCTGGATTTCTTCAAGATTTCTTTATTGATTGTCTTTTCTTTCAAGGAGATACACCTAATGTTTTTAAATATCGACATTTGAATTACTCAAATTGTTTGTATATCTTCCATTTGTGCGCATGTAGTTAAGACATATTTGCATGATACGTACTGTCATCTTTAATCTGCGAGTGACCTGTTTGTCAATAAAAGGCGACTCATGTTGGGGAAAACAGATTTAGCTGTACCTATTATCTTCCAGGGGGGCGCGTTAGTTCAATTCATAGCGAGCAATTCGCTAGTTCCCGTGGAAATAGTGCGCTTCGGTTCGAATCGAGTCCGGAGATTAACAAAATCTCATTATTTTAATCGGGGACCGCTTCTCCAGTCAACCCAATTGTAAATGGGTACCTGACGCATGAGTTAGGGAAAGCACAAACAGCAAGGAAGGGCAGTGGCCACCCCACCTCTCACAGGCTGTGGATTAGTACAATGGAGTTGTTAAAAACTCAATTTCAAAGCAGCGGTCAATTCTGCTGAATTTCCACTTGACTTTATTTTTTTTCTGAATCTCCCATTATTAAATGCGCAGGATAGACGAAACTACTGACCTGTTCCAGAATTTGACCATCTGTTTTTACCCGAAGAGTAGATGTCAACTCACATTTGTTAAGTATCATGAATTCGATTTTATCTGTGTTCTTGATGTGTGTTCATTTATCTGATCTTTGTTCTTCACTTGAATCAGAAATTCGTGGTGTGTGGTTGTACTGTACTATTAACATAAATTTTCAGCGGTGTATGTTTGTAATGTTAACATGCTTTCAGTGGTGTGTGGTTGTACTGCACTAATAACATACATTTTCAGCGGTGTGTGTTTGTAATGTTAACATGCTTTCAGTGGTGTGTGTTTGTAATGTGGAGTGTATTGGTAACATGATTTGAACGGTGTACTAGTATGACTGTATTGTTACATACCTTTCAGTGGTGTGTGACTGTAGTGTACTGTTAATATACGTTTCAGTGGTGTGTAGTTGCAGTGTAATATTAGTATACTTTTTAGTGCTGTGGCTGCAGTGTCAAAATATCTGTCAGACGTGCACAACTGTGATGTTCCCTATCCCGTGACCTTGCCATTGGTACATCCTTCCCAACACGCGCCCAGGTGTGGTATAAGACATCTTCCCGGTAACCAGTTTCACGCTCAAAACAGTGTTCGTATCTATGTCAGTGAGAATCATTTCATCATTGCTAACACATTTGTTGAGCTCTTAACACATGCCCGTCCGTTACTGATATCAATCTTGACTCATCTACACATGATTGACTTTCAGTACACCTTTCAAACGCATCTGGTCGTTCTTTCACAGTTTTTTTATGGCCATTGGTAACATATGAACACTTCCTCAGACAAAGCGTCATCTATTAGCTAACTTATAACCCTTAGACTGGCTATCCAGCTCTGCTTCCTACAAAATGGAAACTAAGTGTGTGTCTAGTTTATGTATATTTTATGTATATATTATGCACATCTGTTACGTATTGTTTATATTAATCAGACCAACTTTATGCGTCAGCGACAATAGATACTACTCGCTCCAATTGTACTGTATTTACAGCTCACTTTCAAAGATGGATGTTTTCTGCTGTAACAATGTTGTGAAGGTTGTATATTTGTAGGTACTGTTGTCGATCCTTTCTTTTACCCATAGAGCTATCTATATAGCAATCTATCTATCAATCTATATGTCTGTCTGTCTGTCTGTCCCGTCCGTCTGTCTGTCTGTCTGTCTGTATAATACTAATTGCGTGTTTGGCCTAGCAGACGGTATTATTATCAGGTATGAGTAGATAGTGACATCCTGTTTCCTTGCGCTGTTTCTGGTTTTTTAATAGGATTCTCTCTGTTTGCTGAAATGATTCTTCTATGTTTCCTTAAAGGATTCTCTCTGTGTACCCAAATTATTTCCTCTGTTTAATCAAAGGATTCTCTCTGTTTACTTAAATTATTCCGTTTCCTCAAAGGATTCTTTGCTCTATCTTTCTTCAAACGATTCTCTCTGTTTCATCAAACGTTATGACGTTTGCAAATGTGGGACTTCCAAACGTATACGTTTACATCTGCTATTTCGCAGTCGGCGTCGCAAATTGAAAAGCCTTCCATTGTGTCCTTACAAATGTCTTTATATTCAGCATACGTCTGCCTACAGATCTTGTCCAAATTCGGAGTTAACCATGCATACCTGCTTGCTGCTTGGGGATGCGATTTCTATCCATTATGGCTGACATGTCCCAAGGAATTTAATCTTCTAGTCAGATTGTTGTAATGGGCGGAAACTTAGAACATTCTAGTCAGATTGTTGTAATGGGCGGAAACTTAGAACATTCTAATCAGATTGTTGTAATGGGCGGAAACTTAGAACATTCTAGTCAGATTGTTGTAATGGGCGGAAACTTAGAACATTCTAGTCAGATTGTTGTAATGGGCGGAAACTTAGAACATTCTAGTCAGATTGTTGTAATGGGCGGAAACTTAGAACATTCTAGCCAGATTGTTGTAATGGGCGGAAACTTAGAACATTCTAGTCAGATTGTTGTAATGGGCGGAAACTTAGCACATTCTAGTCCCTCGGTTTTGTTGTGTTTTTATTGTCTTGCTTCCAACTTGATGTTCATATTTGTTTGGGGGCAGTGTTTGTGAAAAAAAATATTGGGTATACTGTTTCTGCTTTTTTAAAATGATTCTCTCTGTTGACCCAAATTATTCCCTCTGTTTAATCAAATTATTCTTAAATAGCCTTAATTAGGCTATCCATGTTTCTGAGGTTAGCAATAATGTGTGGATCACACAGACCCGATCAGTTTTGATTTTCCTCTTCTTTGTCGTCCGTTCTCAAACTCCCGATACCAAGCCTTGAAAAGGGCTTTGTAAGAAGCAGTATGTTGTCCGGAGAACTGAATGCGTTGTGTCGAAAACGAATGCGGTTTCCTATCAGCTCTCATCACTATTAAGACACAAATACATTTCAATGTAGACAACAAGATAGCTGATAAATAGTATTTTTATTCCAATTTTCTGCTACCAGTGTCAGACATGGATTCTCACTAAAGCACAAGACAGAAAACTCACGGTCTGCGAAATGAGGTGTTTGAGAAAGGCTGTCTGGGTCACAAAACTTGACAGTGTACGAAACGAAGTAATCAGACAGAAGGTGAATGCAACACCCTGCATGGAATACATTGAAAGGCAGATAATAAAAAGGTTCGGACACATGACAAGAATGCAACCAAAATTACCAGCTACGCGTATCTACCAAACATCAGGGCTGCAAAGTAAGAGGCAGACCGCGAAAACGTTGGATAGATGGTGTCAGTGAGACACTAAAGAAACACGGAATGACAACATCGGAAACAAAACTGGCACACGACAGAACACTACACCTCCCCACGACGTCTAACTACGCAATTGGATAGAAGATGATGATGATAGAGAATTTAACGTTGATATACACGCTTGATTTGTAGAATACACCAAAGGGTTCGTCTGTAAACAGCAGTTATAGACTATCTTGGACAACATGGATTTCCCGAAACGAATCACAGAGCTCATCTCACAGCTGTATCAATAGGCAGCAACAGTAAGCATGAATGGAGAAACATCAGAATGGTTATAAATGCGGAAAGAAGTGATACATGTGGTATCCTCTCCTCTAATCGGTTCAATATACGAAGACGATTTGAAAAGTGTTATCTATCCCCAGCGCCCTAACTATGACAACAGTGCTTAGAGCCACGTGATACCTATGTAAAAATAACCTTTAATGAAATAACTATTTGTGCCATATAATGGCATGCGCCTGAAACGCAAGTCATAGGCACAGCAGACAGTAAAATGGCGGCATACATTGAAAAACGATTGACGTGATGTCAATGAAGTCATGACGGCGGAAGGTTATGTCCCCATCGGCATGAATCGAAGAGTGACTGTAGTATATGGTTGAGCATGTGTGGATGTCAGTACTGTCACAAGGTGGGCAAAAGACTGTAAGAGGTGACAATCCAGCCACGATGAACATTACATGACGACCAATCACAGTTGTTAAATCACAGCACCAAGCTAGTGCGCACGAACTGACTCGTATCAAGCAGAAAGATATGGCCGCAATGCGTACGCCTTCGATTGAGATAGTCCATCACATTATCCGTGACATGCTTGAGGTGTAGGAAAGTGTGCGCAAGATAAGTCCCTCGCATGTTGACGCACGAAATTCTTCGAACGACATTGCACGGCTACACATGAGTCGACAAACAATGGCTGCACTGCAGCGTCTCAAGTTTGACATTTTACCGCACCCATCGTACAGACCCCAATCTGGCAAGTTGTGACTTTTTCCTCTGTCACAAACCGAAGGAACACGTCACGTGTCACCGTTACGATTCTGACGAGAAGGTGCAACAGCATTGCGTAACTTATCTCGGGAGAAGACGTCCTCGACGGATGCACCAACTTGTCTGACGGTGGCGCATGTTTGTGGACCGGGATTGTAACTACGCTAAAAATGATGACACATGCACTAAACGACATTTCAAGCTTGAAGAAAATGTATAGCTCATGTGTAAATTCGGTACATGAATGAAATTATCTCCTCAAAGGCAAAACTGATCAAATCGCGCTCGTATATGCCAATAATATCATGAAGAACGTCAGAGATAATCAGGAAGATAAGTGTAACGCTTTCAGCCCAGCTGGTTATCAGATCCCAGAAATTAGGTAGGCTGATAGCCCTTATATCGGCGACCAAGTGGGACTAGGAAAACTAAATGTACCAACAAAAAAACACAACTAGGCCCAGATACTATACTTAGACACCAAGAAAAACCAACATGTTAACAACAGTCAAAGTAAATAATAAATCGGTTTTCTCAATTAATAATGTCTCGTAGAAGATGTAAAGGATTGTGAATATTTCGGATCTACCATCAATTTAAAAAAATTGTTTTTTCCGTTCGCCGTATTTCTCTATTTCCCTAGTCGGTGTGCGTTGCTTTGCGGTTTTTATTTTGCGCATGTCGGCCCAGTGCATCCTTCTTCGGCATGCATTTTATGTAAGGGTCTGCTTCCTGCTGCATTTTCTAAGGTTTTTCTTCTCCGGAGTAGCGGACTGTGCTGTCATGCGGATCGAACCCAGAATCTTTTGGTTGTGAGCCGTGTCACTTAACCACTAGCCCACGCCGTCCCCTCTCTACCATCAATGCATCTGGTGACTGCGAAATTTAAAATGTAACGTGCTTGCTGCACACAACCTAATACAGATTAGAAATGTGTGGTAAGAAACACACGAGCAGACAACGATCCAGCTGATCAGAACATACATTTATCCAGTGGCGACATACGGTTGTGAGACATGGACATTAAACAAATCAATTGCGAAAAGCATCACAGCTGTTGAAATGAAGTGTTCCAGAGGACGTTGAAAATATTTTGGCCAGAAAAGAAAGACAAATTTAGAAATTTTGCAATCGCTGCATATTACAGAAAAATGACTGCAAGACAACATCGCACGAAAAAAGTTCAAATATTTTGGTAATGTGAAAAAAATAGAAAAGTCTGGAGAGAGTGATAATGGAGGGCATGGTTCCTAGAAGGAGGTAAAAGAGGCCGATTCCGGCGAAGATTCAGCACATTAAGAAGAGTATAGGAATGTGTTAGTATGACTCGCCCTAAGACGAGAGGTATACAGAGACTGCGTTCTCGAACGACTATGTCGCATGATGACCCTGACGCAGTGTTGAAAAAATAAATCTATGTGATATAGTTTTTGATAAAGTTCAGATCTATTAATTGTGGAGAGATTGACACACGTAACCCGCGGTGGCTCTCTAATTGTGGTGAGATCGACACACGTAACCCGCGGTGGCTCTCTAATTGTGGTGAGATCGACACACGTAACCCGCGGTGGCTCTCTAATTGTGGTTAGATCGACACACGTAACCCGCGGTGGCTCTCTAATAGTTTTGCGATCGACACAACCAACTCGTGGTAGCTCTCTGATTGTGAAAAACGTCTATGTGAGATCGACACACGCAACGCGCACTTGCTCTCTAATACAATCGACATTTCTCTCGTAACGGCAGATGGGTGAACACTGTGTCAATTGAATAACGCGCGGCTCTGAACAAACATATGAGACACTGGAAAAAACACGTTCTGTTACTGACTGCAGTCTTTTTAGAATGTGACGAGCAAGCGTCTTTCCCGTTGTGTTATGGGGAAGATGCCTTAGTTGTTGTTATAGTATCCCATATCCAATGTATTGCTGCGTAGCATCACCATTCTGGCATCGTCCATGCCCTGTGGGGTTTCTCACTTACTCCAGCACCGTATAAGAGAGCTATTCGGCTATGTAAAGGGCTTCTTTGTTTTCATTGAGGACTTCCGAAAGGAAGTTGTCCATGTTTTACCTCTTGCCTTAGCGTATGTGAGCGTACACATGACTTCTGAAAGTACCGGCAATGTCGAGTCATCGTCGAATACAGAGGATATCTATACAACGGCACGACACGAGATAATATCAAGTCTACGAGGGCATTACATTTGGTCCGCTACAAGATTATGTCCAATCCACTAGAGTATTACATCCGGCCCGCAACAAGATTATATAAAATCCACCAGGGTATTACATCCGGCCCGCAACAAGATTATTTAAAATCCACCAGAGTATTACATCCGGCCCGCAACAAGATTATATAAAATCCACCAGAGTATTACACCCGGCCCGCTACAAGATTATATCCAGTCCACGATGGTAATACATCTGGCCCACTACAAGATTTAATACCAGTTCATCAGGGTATTACATCCGACCCGCTTCAAGATTGTATCCAATCCACCAGGATTATTACATCCGGCCCGCAACAAGCTTTAAAAAATTAACGAAGTGAAACAATGAACATCTCTCTTTTAATCTTGTGGCTAGCCAGATATAATCATTAGGTGGGTGGGTTGGATGTAATATCAAATAAGGAAGTGAAACAATTAACTTGTCTCTTTTAATCTTGTGGCTTATACAGAGGATATCTATACAACGGCACGACACGAGATAATATCAAGTCTACGAGGGCATTACATTTGGTCCGCTACAAGATTATGTCCAATCCACCAGAGTATTACATCCGGCCCGCAACAAGATTATATAAAATCCACCAGGGTATTACATCCGGCCCGCAACAAGATTATTTAAAATCCACCAGAGTATTACATCCGGCCCGCAACAAGATTATATAAAATCCACCAGAGTATTACACCCGGCCCGCTACAAGATTATATCCAGTCCACGATGGTAATACATCTGGCCCACTACAAGATTTAATACCAGTTCATCAGGGTATTACATCCGACCCGCTTCAAGATTGTATCCAATCCACCAGGATTATTACATCCGGCCCGCAACAAGCTTTAAAAAATTAACGAAGTGAAACAATGAACATCTCTCTTTTAATCTTGTGGCTAGCCAGATATAATCATTAGGTGGGTGGGTTGGATGTAATATCAAATAAGGAAGTGAAACAATTAACTTGTCTCTTTTAATCTTGTGGCTTATACAGAGGATATCTATACAACGGCACGACACGAGATAATATCAAGTCTACGAGGGCATTACATTTGGTCCGCTACAAGATTATGTCCAATCCACCAGAGTATTACATCCGGCCCGCAACAAGATTATATAAAATCCACCAGGGTATTACATCCGGCCCGCAACAAGATTATTTAAAATCCACCAGAGTATTACATCCGGCCCGCAACAAGATTATATAAAATCCACCAGAGTATTACACCCGGCCCGCTACAAGATTATATCCAGTCCACGATGGTAATACATCTGGCCCACTACAAGATTTAATACCAGTTCATCAGGGTATTACATCCGACCCGCTTCAAGATTGTATCCAATCCACCAGGATTATTACATCCGGCCCGCAACAAGCTTTAAAAAATTAACGAAGTGAAACAATGAACATCTCTCTTTTAATCTTGTGGCTAGCCAGATATAATCATGAGGTGGGTGGGTTGGATGTAATCTCAAATAAGGAAGTGAGCACACGCATGTACAGGAACTTGACATGCCATCGATGCTGCGTGGTCAAGAAATAAGGAAGTGAAACAATTAACTTATTTCTTGACCAAGCAGTACCCATGACATGTCAAGTTCCTCTCCATGCGGGTGCTTCCCTAATGACATTAAGTCAAGGTGTTGTCAGAATCGCAAACCGTTGTTTTTAGTCGCATGCCTTATATGATGTAAAGCCTCAAACCAGGGCGAAAAAGACATGTACTGTCACTTCATTTACCTACAACGCAGCTTGTTATCAAAACAAGTTGTTGAAAATAACCCTTAAAATTAAGCTTTTTGATATCAGAGCCTACTGCAAAGTATGTTATGTTTTGTCTTTGTCTGACGGAGAACGCCAAAACACCCGCGTAGGTCTCGTACAAGATTGTACGATGAAAGAAGTTACAGAGCCTTGCCTGGAAATGCAAATCTATTCAAAATTATCGGTCTTGCACTGAATACGAAATGCAGACTCTTTCACCCAAATCGAAATAAACACGCTTGTCTCAATTATCTAATGGTGACTCTTGCACCAAATACCAAAAGATAAGTCTTGCATCAGATACCTTATGATGACTCTAGCATAAATTACCTTATGTCTTGCATAAATTACTTTATGATTACTCTTGCACCAAACGATAGTTTTTGCACCAAATACCAACCGGTTCTTTTTGCACCAAATATCAAATGATCAGTCCTGCACCAAATACTATTGCTTTTAGAATGTAAGGATATTTAGAAGGGAAATTGTTCATATAAGTGTACATAAGGCAAGAGGCTTTCATCGGCATCCTCTCTTACCTAATGATTCCACTGTTGAGCCTAACACGTCACAACTCCTACCTAATAATTCCACTGTTGAGTCTAACACGTCACAACTCCTACCTAATAATTCCACTGTTGAGCCTAACACGTCACAACTCCTACCTAATAATTACACTGTTGTGTCTAACACGTCACAACTCCTACCTAATAATTCCACTGTTGTGTCTAACACGTCACAACTCCTACCTAATAATTCCACTGTTGTGTCTAACACGTCACAACTCCTACCTAATGATTCCACTGTTGGAACGGAGGGGCAGGAGCATTCCTGAACCTACCAAATGGCAGAAAAATAACACTGTCATTCGCTACTGGTAAGTACACGAGCAATTTCAGAGCAGAGGCAGAGGCACTGAGGGCGGCAGTGGAAGAAATGGTAACACACAGTGAAAATGAGAGCCATATAGTCCTGCTGACAGATGCTCTCGAAGTAGTCACAGCGCTAAAAAGCCAGAAAAACACTGAGCTTAATGACTTAAGAGCAGCACTCTGCAAACTGTGCCAACAGTCCGCACCAAAAAGGGTAGTGGTACAGTGGGTTCCGTCACACTGCAACATCCAAGGCAACGAGGAGGCAGACAGACTGGCAAAAGAAGGTGCAAGGCTACCACAAATAGATACCAGTATGACGTACGAAGAGTCAAAACGGCTTATCAAAGCCAGGTACATGTCCAAATGGGAAACCGAACATACTGGTTACACCAAAAACGATGCCTATTACCAGTTGAACCGAAGAGAGCAGGTCGTTGTCTTCAGACTTCGCACTGGCCACAACAGACTGAGGTACCACCTCTTCAACAAATTGAAGATAGGGTGTACCGACGAATGCCCGTGCGGTACTGGTAAAATGACCACTGAACATCTGCTGCAGAACTGCCCGACATACGAGGATCAGAGAGAGCAGATGTGGCCATTGCCAGTGGAACTGCAAGACAAGCTCTATGGTAGTGGCGAGAGTCTCAGGATGACCGCCGCTTTTTTCGAGAAAATAATGGTTACTGTCTGACTGTGTACGCAGAAGAAGAAGAAGAAGAAGATTCCACTGTTGAGCATAACACGTCACAACTCCCGTTATTTATCTGTGACGTAGACAGTGAATTTAATGTTTCTAAAGAATTATCTTCAGCTCATAACATGTACAGCACAGTCTCATAATATGTACAGCACAGTCTCATAACATGTACAGCACAGTCTCATAACATGTACAGCACAGTCTCATAACATGTACAGCACAGTAACTGAAAAGGTCATCTTCAGATAATTTCGTTTTAAACTGTAACAGAATAATGAATAGATTGAAATATCATGCAGTGCGTAACAGTTGTTGGAGAGAAGAACACGTCTGGGGAGAAGAACACGTCTGGGGAGAAGAACACGTCTGGGGAGAAGAACACGTCTGGGGAGAAGAACACGTCTGGGGAGAAGAACACGTCTGGGGAGAAGAACACGTCTGGGGAGAAGAACACGTCTGGGGAGAAGAACACGTCTGGGGAGAAGAACACGTCTGGGGAGAAGAACACGTCTGGGGAGAAGAACACGTCTGGGGAGAAGAACACGTCTGGGGAGAAGAACACGTCTGGGGAGAAGAACACGTCTGGGGAGAAGAACACGTCTGGGGAGAAGAAATGTTTGGTGGACAAATTAAAAAGCTGCTGAGATTGGAGATTTTTCAAAGCTTATATATCTGCTTTACATGGCCATCAACGGGCACTATGTGAAAGAAATGTGGCCACGTCTTTGCGTCCTGAACTTATTTTCCCGTGAAATTAATTAGATTTCATGGGTTTTAATCATCGCCAGTTTCGTGATTTTCTTAAATAAACCTCTTTATCCTTGACTTGCTCTATTATATACCAGTTCGATGGCTTATTTGTGTAACGGTTCTGTCACAATTCCTCGAACTCAAAAAAAATAATTGATTCATTTGTCACAGGGACGAGTCAGCATCAACTACTATTATCAAACACTTATTGGCTGTAGAAAATTGAATTTATTTTAGACGTGTTCGTTCAAGTGAATCTTCCATGAATGATGTTCTGATCTTGATAGAAAACAGATGAAATAAGGTGACCCATTTTACTTGAATGGTAAAATGTTCACTAATCAGTTTCAAATGGAAAGTAATGATATTCATTCAGATAACACACTGAAAGACACGTAGAATATGAAACATATGACCCTATTTGATAAATCTTGAACAATTTCCCAATATGAATCGATTTGCTTGTGGATTTGTGTCAGTTTATTGTACAATATATTTATGTGTGAACAAACAGGTTTTTGCTATAACATATCTTTGTGAGCAAATAATTTGTGTATACAATATACATGTATGAAGAAAAGTTTATTGTACAATTTACCTGTGTGAACAAACCGTTTTTTGTACAATATACCTGTGTGAACAAACAGCTTCCTGTACATTATACTTGTGGGAAAAAAACAGTGTTTAGTACAATATACCTGTGTGAAAAAAGAGTGTTTGGTACATATATACCTGTGTGAACAAACAATGTTTGGTACAATATGCTTGTTTGAACAAACAATGTTTGGTACAATATACCTGAATGAACAAACAATGTTTGGTACAATATACTTGTTTGAACAAACAGTTTAAAAAAATATACAACATGCTTGTTTGGAACGACATTCTCAATAATGAAATACGTCAAATCGAACCATCGAGCAAACTTATCTCTTGAACATTTAAAGTCCATTATAATTACTGGCTCTTCAACCTTGAAACCTCAGTTCAGCAATATTTGCTCATTCAACTAGAAGTTACCATTTAGCCCAGACTCATATGTTTTTGTTTTTTGGCAATATGTGGTCCTGCTGCGCCTTGCAATTGGTACATTCATCTTTCGTTCTGAAGCCTAGAAGACTGATTAACTGATTATCTGCTTTAGGATAATGTGAAAATCACAGAGGTATTTCCCTTCTCAGTGTCCCCGGGAAAGTCTACTCTAGGATACTAGAACGGCGATTAAGAGGTCTAGCAGAGCCACATATGGATGAAACTCAATGTGGGTTTAGGGCAAACAGAAGTACTCAAGACCTTATCTTTACACTCAGACAGCTAAGTGAAAAGGCTCTTGAATATGATAAAGAGATGCATCTCTGCTTTTTGGATTTGGAGAAAGCATTTGATAAAGTTCCTTGGGACAAACTCTGGGAGTGCCTGACAAGGAATAACATCACAGGACCCCTGATCTCTGCCATACAGTTTATATAAAACATGCGGAAATTATGTGCGGACATCAAATCAAAAGTCAGGAGAGTTCAAGACCACTAGAGGAGTAAGACAGGGGGACATTCTATCACCGTACCTTTTCATACTCCTCATGGATGAAGTCATCAAAGCCTGCAAGGAACGGACAAAAAAGTATGATGTAGGGTACTGGCAGATGAGACCAAGTTACATATCGGAACTAGCATTTGCAGACGATGTGGCCCTGATCACGAAAACCGAAGCACATCTCCAGATCAACTTGCAGGTTTGGGAAGAAGAGTTGAAGAAGAGAGAAATGCACATCAGCAACTCCAAAACAAAAACCATGGTGATCGCCAAAGATGAAAAGAGACATCAGATAACCCTGGGAACACGAGCACTGGAGCAAATCAGCAACTTTAAATATCTAGGAGTGGTAATAGACAGCATGGGAGGAATCAAAGAGGAGTTAACTGCACGAAGGGCAGCAGCAGGTAGACTGTTCCATGCAATAAACAGAGGTTTCCTCAGCAGAAGAGAAATAAGCAGGAAAACAGAGATGGATGTATACTGCTCGACCTATGTGCCTGTACTGACATATGGATGTGAGTCATGGGCAATGACTACAGCCCAAGAAAGGCAATTACAAACTTCAGAAATGAGGTACCTAAGAAAGGCGGTTCACGTGACGAAAAGGGACAAGATCCGTAACCAGACAATACGTAGCAGTCTTGAAGTTCAACCCCTGCAGACACGAGTGGAGCAGTCCCAGCTACAGTGGTTTGGCCATGTCTGAAGAATGGAAGAAGATCGGATACCAAAGCGGTCATGGGAGATCAAAAGTCAAGGACGCAGACCCCGAGGACGTCCCAAAGTACGTTGGGAAGACAACATACGACAGTCCCTAAGTGATAGAAGGATGGATTGGAAAGAGGCCATGAAAAAAGACGGCGGATAGAGCAGTGTGGCGTTCTCTTTGGCAAACCTCTACACCTCACGGTAGAAGAGGAGCGACTAAGTAAGTCTGCTTTAGGATACACATATTCGCATATATATACAGTCTGGCAGCGGCGGTTTTTTCTTTGTGCGATCTCTTCTACAAGCACGTAAAGAAATGACAGCCTAACCTACAGTACTGCACACATGACAAGAAATTTATAACAGCCAAATAGGTTGGCAGTTGTAAGAAGCAACATTCTGCTAAGGACATAATATATACATATATATATATATAAACACTCACATCCATATATTAGTCTGTCTATCCATCGATCATTTCATACATACATCCATTTATATATATATATATATATATATATATATATATATATATATATATATATATATATATATATATATATTTATCTATTAATCTATCTGCTAATCTATCTTTCCATCTATTGATCTTGATAGATGTTTATGTCTCTATACCTGCTTGTCTGTCCATTATTTGTCTTTGCCTGTATGTCTCTCTGCTAGTCTGTCCAGTCGACGTATGCATGTCTTGCATGCTTGTCTGCCATTCTGTATGTATTAGTCCATGACAGATTGACAATTTACACTTCACAGCTATGTTTATGAACATATAAAACTTTAGGACGGTGACAGTAGCAGCATTCCAGAACACGCTTGCCAGCTGTCGCGTTGGTTATGTGAGAACCCTCAGTGTTTTAGCTAAACCACTTCTCCCAAGCATGGCCCATTAGCGCAGTGTAATTGTTGCTGTGTCCTGGGCAACTGAAACTTTAGTCGAGACCATCTCAATGAGATTTAGTTTATGATTCCAGTTAGATCTATAAGATTAAAAAACACACACAAAACAGCAGGCCTACTCGCTTGTGACAAAACTTACAAACACTCTCATAAGGTATACAATTGGTGGCCAAAACGTAAAATGCAAGAAATTGTCAAAAATGCATGCAATGTCGGACACACACATACATATGCACTTACAATATATATATATATATATACTAGAGTAATTGATAGTCATAAATGGCTGTATGAGTCAATTTAATTTGCAAGTTAACTGAACAACGAAAATTATTAATTTAAAAATAGTAATTTTAATTACAATGAGAAATGCAATAAATTTTACGAAAACATTTTCATACTTTTATTACTTTATCAAAACTACGTGAAATACAATATTTTTTGGTAATTACTCATTTCGGGGATTCATGTTTCTATGTTACGTGATGAGAGCATCTGTTTAAGATGAAGTATTTGTCCATACATTCCAGATATGGTTTGGGAATGAAATATCTTTGGTGAATAGTTTGTGAAATGTTTAATCATTAGACACAACTGAATCTACACTAAAAAAGGTTTTAGTTGGATTGATAATCAAATACAAAACTTGATTATTCATCAGCAATCCATCGTTATTTTTCTATGTTATAATGACTGTGAGCAAGCACTTAATCATCGATTTTGTTCACTTGATTCTTGTATTTTGCTCTCGTTAATGATTATATGAAAACCTTTGAGACTGAGATGTCCACTATATCATCTGGTATAGACATTTTCTTTCACCAATTTGAAGCAGCCAGTTGTTGAAGTGTTTGTGTCCTTCTGATCTCATATTCTCAGATAATAGTAGTTGGAAACAGTTTTGCCAGAGTGGAAGTTCCGTGTCCATCATGTCTGTTCTATTTCCACATACAGCAACTTGTGACTTAGGCTTAAGATCGCCACGAAATAGTATTACCTTGCCACCATTTGACATTACTTCACCAAATAAAATATCTATGCAACGAAGAACCTTGCATGTCTTCACCAAATAAAAGATATGTGCCACGAAGAGCATGACATGACTTCACCAAATAAAAGATCTATGCCACGAAGCGCATGGCATGACTTCACCAAATAAATGGTATATGCCACGAAGAGCATGGCATGATCCCACAGTAGCTTCAAGCACGTCAACGTTTCTCCATCACATTGCATTTGCAGAAATCACAAATCGAACATCTGCGTGAGAAGAAAGTTAATCAGGAGTCAATCCTTCTCGTTGCTCATTATGTCTTGTAGGAACAACTGCATTTGCTGCATCGTATCCATTGTGTACATTTTAATTTCTTTCTCCATCACACATCATTAAACAATCTGCATTTTGTTTAAAGGACAAATTTGATGATAAATACAAACGATAACACATTGACAAAGTATTTAAAATTAAAATAAACAACATTCTATACACCATTGTAAACTCAGATATTGTTGTTGTTTAATGCCCACAATGAAAATGTTTATTCCTTTGTGCGCCCTGAAAAGGACGTTAGGTGGCGGGTTGTAGTAGCTTGCTTAACATCACGAGCATGCTGATGAATGTGGATCATGGTCTTTCTGACGATTTTGTTATACTTGCCTACATCTGAGTGGCGTTCCCTACTACAGGAATCACATCGATCCACATCTCGTCATCCAGGCTGCCTTGAAAATAGCCTGTTTTCAGGGAACGCTACATGGGAGAAGATTCTGGTCTTGGTTAGTGTATTGTGCCTGACTCTGACACGACGTTCTGGTCAGTGTGTTAAGCCTGACCCTGACACGACGTTCTGGTCAGTGTGTTGTGGCTGACCCTGACACGACGTCCTGGTCAGTGTGTTGTGCCTGACCATGATACGACGTCCTGGTCAGTGTGTTGTGCCTGACCATGACACGACGTCCTGGTCACTGTTGTGCCTGACCATGACGCGACGTCCTGGTCAGTGTGTTGTGCCTGACCATGACGCGACGTCCTGGTCAGTGTTTCGTGCCTGACCATGACGCGACGTCCTGGTCAGTGTGGTGTGCCTGATCATGACACGACGTCCTGTTCAGTATGGTGTGCCGGACCCTGACACGACGTGCTGGTCAGTGTGTTGGGGTTGACCCTGACACGTCGTCCTGGTCAGTATGATGTGCGTGACCCTGACACGACGTCATGGTCAATGTGTTGTGCATGACCCTGACACGACGTCCTGATCAGTGTGTTGGGCCTGACTTGACTAGCGTTGTAGTTCCCCAACTCCGATTTTTGTAAAATATATATGTACACACACAGACACACACACACACAGAGACACACACAGACACACACGGACACACACACAGAGACACAACGGTGCCTGATTAGCGCAGTGGAAGTGCACCCATTGTTTCCGACAGAGATACGGAGTTAAAATCATGTAACCAGCATGACATTTGACCAGCTTCAGAGCTGGTACAGATCTTAACAATAGAGAAAGAAAGCCAGCAATGATCGGTACACCACCGGACATCATAGAGAAGTTGTGGTCTCGTACAAAGAAATCCGCAACACTGAATCCCCAACAGTAGTGTCTGCTGCTTGACTACGTCTGCCTCTATATCCACACGCCCACACACACTCTCGCACACACGCACACACACACCCGTGTGCAAATTCTCTCTCTCACACACGCACGCACACACAACATACACTCGTGTAGGAATTATCTCACACACAAACTCGCAAACACACACACACGGACACACACACACACAACATACACACGTGTACGAATTATCTCTCACACACACACACGCACACACACTCGCAAACACACACACACACACGTACGGACACACACACAACATACACTCGTGTACGATTTTTAATACTCACACACACCCTCGCACGGACACATGCACAGACACATGCACAGACACACACATATACACACTCACACACGCAAGACATTCGTGTAGGCATTCTCACACACAAAAGACACTCGTGTACGCATTAACACACACACACACAAGACACTCGTGTACGTATTTTCACACACATACACCCACAAGACATTCATGTACGCATTCACACACATACACAAAGACACACGTGTACGCATTAAGACACACACACACACACAAAAGACAGTCGTATTCGCACTAACACGCATTGCCAGTCCCACTCACACACACTATCGTAGATACCATCTTGAACAACTGCTCCTCACGCTAGAAGTGACTCTGGCCCAACAGAACAATGTTAACGACACACTCAATTCGTGTATATGTATGTGTTGTCCGTAGTTAAGGCTAATTTTTGTTTCTCAGACATGGTAAGCTATAGGATCGGTTATCATAATTGTATACGTGCTACCATTACACAACTGCTAGTCCCATCACGTCAACTATCAATACACTGCATTGATCGTTGGTCTCAATAGGGGGCTTTACCTAACCTGTAATTGTTGTATAATGGTTGTACACAATTTGTGTTGGTCGTTATTGTTGAAATAATTACCATGATGATTATGTCGATAATCGTCATCTAATCCTTTCATGTATGTAGTTAGACGTACTGGTCAAGTACTACGCTACCTCCAGTGTCATCTGTGTGGCCGATTGTATCTTCCATCCGTGCCTATCTTTGGTTTCTTCAATACAACCAATGCATCTCTTTCTCGGTCATTATCGTGCTCTGAAACTATGCTGTGCCGTGTTAACAATAGGCATGACTGCTTCATCTTCCCGAACTATTTCATTTATCCATAGTGCGTTTTCCGTTTCTCACGATACTTCTGATTTTCGAAAGTTTCAACTGGTGTGCACTTTAGTTATTGTGTCCTGGTCAAGGCCCATGTCTGACTCTGATAGCTGAGATGTGGTGTGAACAGATGGGTGGTGTGAACAGATGGGTGGTGTGAACAGATGGGTGGTGTGAACAGAGGGGTGGTGTGAACAGGGGGGGTGGTGTGAACAGGGGGGTGGTCTGAACAGAGGAGGTGTAAACAGGGGGGGGGGGTGGTGTGAACAGAGGGGTAGTGTGAACAGGGGTTGGTGTGAACAGAGGAGGTGTAAACAGAGGAGATGTGAACAGGGGGTGGTGTGAACAAGGGAGGGAATGAACAGAAGAGGTGCGAACAGGGGTAGGGGGGGGGGGTGATGTGAATAGAGGAGGTGTAAACAGGGGGGTGATGTGAACAGAGGAGGTGTGAACAGGGAGGTGGTGTGAACAGAGGAGGTGTGAACAGGGGGGGGTGTGGTGTGAACCGAACATGTGTGCACAGAGGAGGTGTGAACAGAGGAGGTGTGAACAGAGAAGATGTGAACAGAGGAGGTGTGAACAGCGGGGGTGGTGTGAACAGAGGAGGTGTGAACAGGGGGTGGTGTGAACAGAGGGGTGGTGTGAATAGGCGGTGGTGTGAACAGGGGGGGGTGGTGTGAACAGGGGGTGGTGTGAACAGGGGGTGGTGTGAAAAGGGGGAGGTGTGAAAAGGGGGAGGTGTGAACATAGGAGGTGTGAACAGAGAAGGTGTGAACAGGAGGGTGGGGGTGGTGTGAAAAGAGGAGATGTGAACAGCGGGGGTGGTGTGAACAGAGGGGTGGTGTGAACAAGGGGGTGGTGTGAACAGAGGAGGTGTGAACAGGGGGTGATGTGAACAAGGGGGTGGTGTGAAGGGGGGGGGGGTGGTGTGAACAGGCTATGGTGTGAAAAGAGGGGGTGGTGTGAACAGGGGGTGGTGTGAACAGAGGAGGTGTGAACAGAGAAGGTGTGAACAGGGGGGTGGTGTGAACAGGCTATGGTGTGAAAAGAGGGGGTGGTGTGAACAGGGAGAGGTGTGAACAGAGGAGGTGTGAACAGAGGATGTGTGAACAGGGTGTTGGTATGAACAGTGTGTGGTGTGAACAGTGGGTTTGTGTGAACGGGGCGTGGTGTGAACAGAAGGGGGGGTCAACAGAGAAGGTGTCAACAGGGGGTGGTGTCAACAAGGGTGGTGTGAACAGGGGGTGGTGTGAACAGGGGGTGGTGTCAACAGGGGGTGGTGTGAAAAGAGGAGGTGTGAACAGGGTGTTGGTGTGAACAGAGGAGGTGTGAACAGGGGGGTGGTGTGAACAGAAAAGGTGTGAAGAGGGGGGTTTTGTGAAGAGAGGAGGTGTGAACAGAGGAGATGTGAACTGGGGGTGGTGTCAACAGAGGAGATGTGAACAGGGGGGTGGTTTAAACAGGGGAGTGTGTGAACAGGGTATTTGGTGTGAACAGAGGAGGTGTGAATAGGGGGGTGGTGTGAACAGGGTGGTGATGCGTACAGAGGAGGTGTGAATAGAGAACGTGTGAACAGGGTGTTGGTGTGAACAGAAGAGGTGTGAACAGGGGGGTGGTGTGAACAGGGGGTGATGTGAACAGGGGGCTGGTTTTAACAGGGGGTGGTGTGAACAGGTGGTTGTTTGAACAGGAGGCGGTGTGAACAGAGGAGGTGTGAACAGGGTGTTCGTGTGAACAGAGGAGGTGTGAACAGAGATGTGGTGTGTACAGAGGAGATTTTAACAGGGGGGTGATGTGTACCGAGGAGGTACGAACAGGGGGTGGTGTGAACAGAGAAGGTGTGAAAAGAGGAGGTGTGAAAAGTTGTGTGATGTGAACAGAGGATATGTGAACAGGGGAGGGGGGTGATGTGAACAGAGGAGGTGTGAACAGAGGCGATGTGAACAGGTGGGGGGGGGGTGGTGTGAACAGAGGAGGTGTTTACAGAGGAGATGTGAACAGGGATGGTGGTGTGAACAGAGGAGGTGTGAACAGGGGGTGTGAAAAGGGATGGTGGTGTGAACAGAGGAGGTGTGAACAGGGATGGTGGTGTGAACAGAGGAGGTGTGAACAGGGATGGTGGTATGAACAGAGGAGGTGGGAACAGATTAGATGTGAACAGGGGGTGGAGTGAACAGAGGAGGTATGAACAGAGAGGTTGTGTGAACAGAGGTGATGTGAACAGAAGTGGTGTGAACAGAAGTGATTTGAACTGGGATGGTGTGAACAGAATACATGTTGTGTGAAAAAACCGAGTGCAAACATATTTGGTGTGAACACAAGTCGGGTGAACACATGAGATATGAATATTTATCTTTGTCTTGATTAGAATTTTTGAATGTCTTAGAAATATTAATAACAAGCGTGTCACCGCATTTCCTTCACGTTTTTTATCTTCAATCTTCTTGTGCATTTGACCGGTGTCTGTGAACATCAATCTTGCTTCTGTCTTCCCGTAGGTTGTCTTGTCTGTAAACATGAATCTTAGTCCTGTCTCATTGTACGTTGTCTGTGAACATGAATCTTAGTCCTGTCTCATTGTACGTTGTCTGTGAACATGAATCTTAGTCCTGTCTCATTGTACGTTGTCTGTGAACATGAATCTTAGTCCTGTCTCATTGTACGTTGTCTGAAAACATGAATCTTAGTCTTGTCTCCCCGTACGTTGTATGTGAACATGAATCATGGTCCTGTCTCATTGTACGTTATCCGTGAACATAATTCTTTCCTCTATCTCCCTATATCTGTGAATATGCTTCTCAAATGTCGATAATGTGGTATCATTTTAAGTTGATATAATTGAGAACTGATTCGGCTATAGCTTGTGCACAAGAACGTGATTTAGTGCGCGGTGTCTGTGCCCAAGATGTCTTATCTTTTACATCTATTGACTTCACTTACTCCTCCTTGTTCTCCATGAAATGTAGACGTCATCAGTCACTCGTCACCGATTATTCAGTTAAATAGTTTGACTTCTAATTGCTTGCTCTTGGTTAGTATTCTTTCCACTTATGCCGTTAAGTGATTGGGGAGTTTAAGAAGTCTGTACTGCGCCAAATGTGTTGCATCAGTTATTGTGAACTCGTGTCGTTGCACAGCACTCTGTCATCTATCCATCTGTTTGGTGGTTGTCCTCTTGCTTTGTTATCAGATCTAATAATAATAGCTGTCCATCGTTGTCGATGAGGACCGCCGACATCATCCTTGTCACAGATTTCCCTGTTGGGTGTGGGTGCGCATGTGGCTGAACAGGCCAATGCGGGCACGAAAACATCTGCTACATATCGGGCACACGAGGTTTGTAGAAGAGGAGTGTGTTCCCGCTGTTCGGGATTTTCGGTTCTCGAGTCTGCTCTGATCTTTCAAAACACGGTCGTCTTCACCGGCAGCTACACCCGATTTGACTGCGCTTCTCCAGTCAGATCTGTTTTGCGCAAGAGATTCGCAGGTGTCGATGTCTATCTGGCAACTTTTTAGTGAGTCCTGCAGACCGTCTTTAAAACGTTTCTTTGGGCGCCCTCTCTCGCGCCATCCCTCTCTCAGCTCGCAGTAGAGAAGCCTCTTTGGGAGCCGCTCGTCTGACATACGGACGAGGTGTCCGGCCCATCCTAGTCGTGCTGTTTCTAGCAGTGCATTAATGCTGGGCATGTTAGCCCTCGAGAGAACCTCGATGTCAGTGACACGATCTTGCCATCGGATGTGGAATATTCGCCTCAGGCAACCTGTGTGGAAGTTGTTTAACCTCCTTGCATGTCCAGAGTATACAGTCCAGCTTTCGCAAGCGTATAGTAGGGTTGGAATGATGGTTGCACGGTAGACTTTGAGTTTGGTCTTGACGCTGATGCCACGACGTGCCCAGACCATCAAGCGCATTCAACCAAAGGCTGTGCTGGCCTTTGCTATTCTGCTTGCCACCTCATCGTCTAGGCTGACAGATCTCGACAGCGTGCTGCCCAGATATGTGAATTTGTCTACGGCATTCAACGTCTGCCCGCTGACTGTAGTCTCTGGTTTTGTGTACGGCATGCCTGGTGCTGGTTGGTACATGACCTCTGTTTTTTTGGCATTTATGGTCAGGCCAAAATTTTCGCATGCGGCAGAGAACTGGTCCATTCCAACCTGCATGTTCAGTTCTGAGTTGCTCATTAGAGCGCAGTCGTCAGCAAATATAAGTTCCCTGATTATGTCACCAGCCACTTTGGTTTTGGCCTGCATTCTTCTGGAATTGAGTAACTTGCCATCTGTGTGGTACTTTATGGGTATTCCAAGCTCCAATGATCTGAAGGCGTCTGTTATCGTGCCCGCGAACATCATGCTGAACAAAGTCGGGGCGAGTACACATCCTTGTTTTACTCCGTTTAATACTAGAAACGTTTTAGAGATTGCACCGCTATCCAGTACACGAGCACACATGCCTTCGTGTAGCTGTTTCACCATTGTTATGAACTTGTTGGGGCAGCCAAACTTAGACATTATCATCCACAGCCCTCCTCTGTTTGCTGTATCAAATGCCTTTGTCAAATCAATAAATGTGGTGTACAAGGCCTTATTTTGTTCTCGACACTTCTCTTGTACTTGGCGAGCGGCAAAAATCATGTCCACTGTTCCTCTTCCGGCTCAGAATCCACATTGGCTTTCTGGGAGGTGGTGGTTTGTTCAAGGTGTTTGTTGAGCCTGTTTAGCAGTAAGCGCGCTAGAATCTTGCCTGCTACGGAGAGTAGCGATATTCCACGATGATTGTCGCATTACTGACGGTTGCCTTTTCTTTTGTACAGGTGAACGATTGAGGCGTCCTTTAGCTCCTGCAGAATTTTACCTTCAGCCCACATGTGACAGAAGAGTTCAGTGATCCTTCTGGTGAGGGATGGGCCAGCTGTCTTATATACCTCTGCTGGTTTTGCATCAGCTCCTGGAGCTTTTCCTATAGATATTGAACTGATTGCCCTGTCGACTTCCTCCTCAGTAATGGCTTCATCCAACGCCAGGTTCAGTTCCACCTGCGGCATTCGCCGGGTGGCCTCTTCATTTATGGACGATGGGTGGTTTAGTATTTTGCAGAAGTCTGCCCATCTGTCTAGAATCTGAACCTTATTTGTTAGCAGTATTCCATCCGTACTGCGAACTGGAGTATTACTAGAGGGCTGCGGGCCGTAGAGAGCTTTCAGTGCCTCGTAAAACCGTTTGGTGTCATGACGCTCGGCGAACATCTCAATTTCGTCAGCTCTTTTGCTGAGCCAGGAGTCTTGCATCTCTCTAAACCTGGTCTGGACAGCTTTGCGAGCAGTATGAAGGTAGCTTTTGCTGCCGGAGATGGTGTGTCCCTCTGGTATTCTCTGTGCGCTTAATGTTTTGCATCGAGAAGGCCCTGTATTTCCAGATTGTTCTTATCAAACCAGTCCTTATGCTTGCGCGTGAGTGGGCCAATGTGTTTAACAGCTGTATCGTAGAGTGTGTTTCTCAATGATGCCGAGTTCTCTTCGATGTCGTTTTTTTCAAAACGAGGCTCAGACAGTCTACCCTCAAGCTCTTCCTGGAAGCCTCCTGTCGTGGGTTCGTATTTCAGCTGAGAGACATTTAGCCTCCTCGGTGGTTTCTTTCCCTGAGGGCGCATTTTGGGCTGGATCTTGAAGTTTAGCTTGGCAATGACAAGTCGATGGTCGGTCCAACATTCTGCTCCACACATGCTCTTCGTTACCATAGCATCCGCTCGATTCCTACGTCTGATGATAATGTAGTCAATGAGGTGTCATTGGCGGCACCTTGGGTGCATCCATGTAGTTCTATTTCGGACAGGTAGTCGGAAAGCTGTGTTTGTAATGAGTAGTTCATTTGCGGCACATGTCATCAGAAGGAGCAGTCCGTTACTATTGCATTTTCCGATACCATGTCTGCCAATGGCCCTCTCCCAGGCTGTATGGTCTGTGCCAACCCTAGCGTTAAAATCACCGAGGATGACCAGTTTGTCAGATTTGGGGACTGCAGCGATGAGCGCCTCAAGGTCCTCATAAAACTTATCTTTTGTTTCCTGAGGATTTGTCATTGTGGGTGCGTATGCACTGATGAGTGTTGCATGGCGCCCTCCTATTAGGGGGAGACGCAGTGTAATCAGGCGGTCATTAATTCCTCTGGGCATGCTTGTGAGCTTGTCGACCATGTTGGTCTTGATGGCAAAGCCAACTCCAGCTTCACTGCGTTCTTCTTTGCTGCGGCCGCTCCAGAAGAAAGTATAACCAGCGCCTTCTTCTGTGATCTGCTCTTCCTCTGCCAGTCGTGTCTCGCTCCGGGCAGCCTTCCAGATGTTGTATCTAGCCAGTTCCCTGGCGATCAGTGCTGTCCGTCGCTCGGGTCTGTTTGCTTTGGTGTTGTCCAGTAGCGTGCGGACATTCCATGTTGCAAGCGTGATGGGTAGTTTTCGTGATCGTTTTCTGCCTATTCCGCCGCTGTAGTTGGGAGCCCTGCCAGTTGCGAGCTGCTAGTCAGGGTGTGATCTGTAGGGTGATGTCGTGAGTTGCGCAATGTGTTTATAGTGACGGAGATGTGCGCAGAATCTTCCTCACTCTCTCGTCCAGACTCAACATGTTCTAGAGGCAAGACATTGTCAAGACTTCTAGTGAAGGGTTCGGATGCAGACAGTATGGTGTCAGCGTGTGCCTCATTTTCTCGGTAGCCTTTCCCTTCTCTTTTATCGCTGGGTTGGAGCTTTGAGGTATCAGTTTCTGAGTGCATTTGTTTGTGTATTCTTCTTCCACCTCTCGTTCCTCTGGTCTTCCTCCTTGGTTGTATACTTGTGAGTTCAGATGCCTCCTTGGTTAAGTGTATTTCCAGCACACCAACAGATGTAGATCTGAGTTTGATGGTACGTAGTGTGCTGATCGAAGCGCGATGAGCTTTTTTCTGAAGTACCGTATGTTTGACGGGGTCAGGATGACCTCCGTTTCTGTGTTCATGCTTCGTTATCTGGGTCACGATACAGCACGGAGCGACACTAGCTTTTGACCGGGTCAAGTTTCGGTCACGCTTTGTCCCATCGAAACTGTACACATTAGTCTACATTTCACGACTAAAACTACACTGTTATATACTTCGATGCATCACTTCTTTCAAATTAGTATGTTTAATTCACAAGTCGGCACATTTATATCCAGGAATCACGTTAATAGTCCGAGAGTTATCATAGAAAACACAAACAAAACACCGTTTTATCAAGAGGGAAATCGACTGCGACCATGTCCGGCGCCATCTTGACCATCTATCAGATCTATGTTATCAGATCTACCAGTGTTGTAAACCATCAGTGGAAGTTGATAAGTGCATTCTCGTGGGATTCTCATGCGTATTCTGTTTATGGAAATGTAAACTGCACAAGACGTAGTGCCGACCATACATTGTGTGTTTTCGTTTCGCATTATATGTTTTCTGGTAACGTCTATGACCTTCTCAACCACTTCATTTCACATATGGAAAGTCTACTCTCACGCCCCTATGTTTGACACTGGTAACACAGAGTCGGCAACAATATGAGCTGTTGCTTTGCTGCCAAACTAATACTCGGGTGCCTAAGCGGTGGCGACAGATGATAAGTCACCGCATATGCTTTCTGACACCTTGTCTCAATTTCCTTGCCGAAAAAATACTGCTCAAATACCTAAAGTCACGGGCCTGTTAATATCATTGATAGTTTTGTTGAGTGGCCCAGGTGATCTACCCATCCTCATAGTTTTTGTTTTCTGTTCGTTAATTTGCATATTTTATTTAGCACAAGTAGTCGCAAGGGCGTGCATGTGATTTTGAAGTTGATATGCATCGCCTAACATCAACCACTGATCGTCTAACAGCAACCACTGATCGTCTAACAGCAACCACTGATCGTCTAACAACAACCACTGATCGTCTAACAGAAAGGACTGATCGTCTAACAGCAACCACTGATCGTCTAACAGCAACCACTGATCGTCTAACATCAACCACTGATCGTCTAACAGCAACCACTGATCGTCTAACAACAACCACTGATCGTCTAACAGAAAGGACTGATAGTCTAACAGCAACCACTGATCGTCTAACAGCAAAGACTGATCGTCTAACAGCAACCACTGATCGTCTAACAGCAACCACTGATCGTCTAACAACAACCACTGATCGTCTAACAGCAAGGACTGATCGTCTAACAGCAACCACTGATCGTCTAACAGCAACCACTGATTGTCTAACAGCAAGGACTGATCGTCTAACAGCAACCACTGATCGTCTAACGGCAAGGACTGATCGTCTAACAACAACCACTGATCGTCTAACAACAAGCACTGATCGTCTAACAACAACCACTGATCGTCTAACAGCAAGGACTGATCGTCTAACAACAACCACTGATCGCCTAACAACAACCACTGATCGTCTAACAGCAAGCACTGATCGTCTAACAGCAAGCACTGATCGCCTAACAACAACCACTGATCGTCTAACAACAACCACTGATCGTCTAACAACAACCACTGATCGCCTAACAACAACCACTGATCGTCTAACAGCAAGCACTGATCGTCTGCAAAGAACAATTCGTGAACTGAGTTTGGTTCTACTTCAGATGTCCAAACTTGGCTGGCCTCTGATGCGATTTTGCCCATTTAGATGTTAAACAGCAGAGTGGAAACCATACACTTCTGCCTCACATCGGTAGTAATTTCAAACACATATATGACACTATTAGGTGTACTTGCGATGTTTATGCGATACAATACTCTGACATAATCAAGTAGCTGGCCTTGTACACCGTAATATTTCAGTATCGTCTAAAGTTTAAACCTACCTTCTATATCAAACTCTTTTTCTTGATCAACGGAAGCAATGTTTCAGCATATTATATTGCTCTTTCTGGCTTTTCTCTGACTATTTACTGTCAGCTGTTCCCTAGTTTTTTAGCGGTTTTATACCCAGGGACATTGGACCCCACGTCTGTTTTCACTTGGAACTTTTTTTTTACGGATTGTATATTTTCTTTTTGTCCTGAATCTGACGTTGCATTTGTTGTTGTGTTTGTTCCACTATTTGTGAACGCCATCACATCTTACTATGTGATTTGAAACATGTGACAATGATATTTTGCTGGTGGAAATGTGTAGTGTGGCTGCTAGACTGTGTTTTACTGTGTTTCCTTCCATTCAAGAACATATATTTGAATTATCGTGAACAGGCTAATCGTATGGTCTTGTGAGAACGATGCTGGGGCCCTTGCTGAGCGGAAATAACGGTTCATATATAATGCATCCAGTTTACTGATGTAACAGATGCCTGTTGACACAGACCTGTGACATACATAGGTCTGATCGAAGACGTCAGACACTGCGATTTTGAAGCAGAATATACCTGTCAGATCTATACCAATAGGGTGTACACGATGCTTGATCGCTGATTGTATGTACATCATCTGATAGACGAATGCGTGTGTGTACACTTAGTGTGTGTACACTTTCTGATAGAGAAATGAGTGTGTGTATAGAGGAATGAGTGTGTGTATAGAGGAATGAGTGTGTGTATAGAGGAATGAGTGTGTGTAAACTATGTGTTAGAGGAATGAGTGCGTGTACACTATCTGATAGATGGCAGGTTGTATGTACACAATTTGAAAAAGGATTGACTGTAATTTACATCAAATGACAAGTGGTCGATTGCATTTACCCCATCCGTTAGATGGAATAATAAAATTATCGCATGTTTTTCTCCGTATTAATGACTTCATCTCTGCCTACCCCCCTCCCCCCCCCCCTCAATATAGAATTACATACATTTATTCACATAAGCACACACACACGTACACAAACACATGCAGGAAAGCGTTAAATAAGTACACATAAACATACACAAGCATCTATACATCTGCGGTCAGACACAAAGCCATGCCCTGAAAGAAGTACGGTCATACACACATACACGCACAAATATGCACGCACACACATACACGAACACACATACACGAACACACACACACACACACACATACACGAACACACATACACGAACACACATAGACGAACACACATACACGCACACACATACACGAACACACATACACGCACACACATACACGCACACACATACACGAACACACATACACGAACACACAAACACGAACACATACACGCACACACATACACGCACACACATACACGTACATACATACACGAACACACATACACGAACACACATACACGCACACATACACGCACACATACACGAACACACATTCACGAACACACATACACGCACACACATACACGAACACACATACACGAACACACATACACGAAGACACATACACGAACACACATACACGCACACATACACGCACACACACACCTTAGTTGCCCATCGCAAGCAAGGATGTCGACATCTTCAGAAGATTTGTATCTTGATGATGCAGCATGCGCTGTATTTGGATTTTAGTGAAGAAGTAAATGCACTGGTCATCAACCTTGTTATCTCGTCCAGGGTTCAATTGAGCAGGGGTAAGACTATCAGTCGAGATGACTGGAGGTAGCTCAGGATGCAGGCACGCGGATCTTCTTTACTTTGAGATTAGACGTACACGCGCGCGCACACAGGCACACACATGCACACACTCACACATACACACACATTTAAACAAATATTCACACGTTGTTGTTGTTGTTGATGATGTTGTTGTTGCTATTCTAAGCTACTTGTGCTGTGTTGAGTTAACTCTTGACGGTAGTGGTTGCTGTTGTTGTTGATGATGTTGCTGTTCTAAGCTACTTGTGCTGTGTTGAGTTAACTCGACGGTTGTTGTTGTTGATGTTGTTGTTGTTGATGTTGCTGTTGCTATTCTAAGCTACTTGTGCTGAGTTTAGTTAACTCTTGACGGTTGTTGTTGCTGTTGTTGTTGATGATGTTGCTGTTCTAAGCTACTTGTGCTGTGTTGAGTTAACTCGACGGTTGTTGTTGCCGTTGTTGTTGATGATGTTGCTGTTCTAAGCTACTAGCCCCAAGTTGAGGTAAATCTCGACGGCATTTCTTTTATATTGGCGTCCAAGGGTGCTCTTATTACATCCCGTGAAGTACTTGGGAAGGTGGACTATGGTAAACCTAGCTGTAGTGTAAAGCGAGGCTCTTCTTTAAGCTCATCACAATGGAGATTACGGAGTCGATCCCAACCTCTGTGACCAGTCTGCTCTGACACAGCCCCTTCGCAGGATGATGAACCCAAACATGAGCTGGGATCGGAATCAGAATGTTTTGACAAATCCAAGTAATAAGATTCATAGGACGGGTCACGGGAACTACACTCATTGAAAAACTAGAAACGATTACAAACCTGCAACCAATGTTTGAGAGAAGTGACATCAGAGTCCAACAACAAGGTGAGAATTTCAGACGCTTGATAAACCACATCGTTTACCAGAGCATACATAGGTTTGGAAGAGGAAGAGATACATAGCGAATTGGTAGCATCAGTAACAAGAATGTAGAGAACAGATCATAACAATGGCAAGGGGGACGTGGGCGTGGTCTAGTGGTTAGGTGACACGGCTCACAACTCGAAGGTGCTGGGTTCGATCCCCATCACAGCACCGGCCGTTACCCCGGAGAAGCAAACACTTAGGAAATGCAGGAGGAAGCAGCACCTTACATAAAATAAATGCCGAAGTCGGATGCACTGGACCGACAGGCGCAAAGTAAAAACCGTAGTGCAACGCATACCGCCTTGTGGAATAGAGAAGTAAGGCGAACGCCAAAAAAAAATTAATATATATATAAATGGCACATCACATATAAGACCAATGCACACCGTCCACATGCTTCTAAACTACAATAAACAGAGCTTTCCATGGTGTATATAAAACTTTCCGAACATAGTGAACAATTAAAACCGCCTTACAGAACACAGAGATGAACCATAACTGTAAAACACATAGATAAACACTACTCAAGCAACAGCTTGGGCCCATGTAAATACAGGCAGAGCAGCAACAAATACAAAGGGAAATGGAGGTGAAGAAATCTGTGTTTAAAAAAAAAATAGTGGACAGAGAAAAAGATCAGTGGCAACCAGAATATTTTCAAGTAACTTCACAGCAGAAACAGAAACCTTGAAAACTGCAGCCCAAGTTCTAAAGACAGATGACATCATCGAAACAACGCGTTGTCATTGATTACGGTACTAGGGAGCCAGCAAAGATACAGATGTTAAGGAAATACGAGTGATACTCTATAAACTATGTCCCCTGTTCAAGAGAGTTGTGACACAGTGGATTCCTTCACATCTTCAAGAGGGTTGTGACACAGTGGATTCCGTCACCTGTTCAAGAGTGTTATGACACAGTGGATTCCGTCACATGTTCAAGAGAGTTGTGACACAGTGGATTCCGTCCCTATGCAATATTTTTGGCAATGAAGAAGCTGGCAGACTGTCAAGAGTAGGTGTAAAGCTACCTCAGCATCATAAGGTTGTTGTTGTTGTTGTTTAATGCCCACAATGAGTAAGTTGACTCTTTTTTTCACCCTGAAAATTACGTTAAGTGGCAAGTTGTAGTAATTTTCCTCACATCCTGAGCATGCTGATGAAGATGGATTGTGCTATGATTGGCTTCATCTGCTTGGCGCTCAGTACTACGGCGATCAGGCTCCATGGAAAAGAGTTTGTGGTTTTGGTCAGTATATTGACCCTGATGCGACGTCCTGGTCAGTATGTTTTACCTGACTGGACTAGCGTCTCAGCTCCCCAAGCCCCATAGGTTATAACTTAATGAAGAGACCTAGAGGTTTACCAGGGACAGATACGAAAACAAGTGGAAGCAGAGCAAACAAGTTATCAACCAAAGGAAGCATATTACCAGCAGAGCAAACAAGTTATCAACCAAATGAAGCATATTACCAGCAGAGCAAACAAGTTATCAACCAAATGAAGCATATTACCAGCAGCACAACAGGGGTAACCATGAAGTAAACATAAACTCCACACGTGACAAAACTGATTGGGACGCCATTGGTTCAGCGAGCTAGGGACAGGAAACATAACTGAATGTGTCCGCTGTACTGACATATTGGCTGCTGAACATCTACTACAGATGTATCCATCGTACAAGGAACAAAGAAAGCCCGTGCGCCATCATCAATATAATTCATGAACAAACTCTATGGAGATACTAAAAGGCCCAGACTAACCACGGATATATTCATGTATATTCAAATATATGTCTGAAAGCGTACGAAGAAGACGAATAAGGAATAGAGCAAGACGAAGAGAAGAAGAAGAGAAGAAGCAAAAGAAGGAGGAGGAAAAGACGATGAAGAAGAATAAGAATAAGAAGATCAACAAAAGAAGAAGAACATAAGTGGGAAGAAGAAGACGAAGAAGAAGAAGAATAAGAAGAAGAATAAGAAGAAGAAGAAGAAGAAGAAGAAGTACACGAACAACAGAAGAAGAAAAAGAAGAGAAGAAGAAAAAGCAGATAAATATGTTTCCACTTACCTTGATGACTCATTGTCTCCAAACATGCACAATGGTTAATTGGGTACACTAACAGTCATCGGTCGGGTGGGGACAACTATCTCCATGGTCTAATTGCAAGAAGTGATTGAACACAGACATATGACAATGTTTCGGTACATGTGCACTGTATTTGAAGGTGTACGCTTATACTGGCCAGAACAAGACAGGCATACAATACTCGAAGCAAACAATTGCCATCGTGTTGAATATCAGCTGGCTCTCAAAATGGATATTTTCTTGCTGTCTTGTTCTGCTTCTCGGGCTTTTGAAGAACACTCGTATAGACAATCTAGACGGTGTCATCCGACTTGAAAGCGTGTCTTCCTTTCGACAGGTTGCCTTCAATTGCTCCTTATAATATAAATGTCAACAAAGTGTCACGTGACTTTATCCAAAATGTTCATTGTCCTGGCTTCTTAAATCTCTTGAATGATTTCGCACGGCACACATTTTTGTTTTATTTCGTTAATTATATCTCGTCATTCATTTTTGTATCAATGGAGATCGTTGTGTTTTCGTATTTCCGCGCGAAATGACGTATTGTTATGAAGAGGAAGTGAGGGGGGGGGGGGGGTGTAGAGAAACACCGTTCTCCAATTGTATGTTCGTGTTATCTGTTTGTAACGTAATAACTTTCTGATATTACTGAAAATGTGTACGGCTATCTTTATTATCATCTTTACGTGTCTGTATCATTGTAACAGTTCCCGCCGGAGCAAGGGGAGTTTAGGATGCCTGAACATGTTAAAGCTTAAAGCTACATGAATGCATGTCAAGGTCACTCACTGTCTCAGCAAAGGAGAACAGAGTTGGGTTAAGGAATGTGGACAGGTAGAAACTGACCACTGGCCTTCCGATTTTGGTAGGGGGAGATTGATTGACAGACGAAATTGGCAACGGGGCTTGCTGCGAGAGAATGAGTGACAGGTGTGCAAAGTGTTTCGTTCCAATTGGAATTGAAGATGACCATACCTGAGATCGATTGGTCAAGCTCTGGTCTTGCTTGAGGATATATAACAGGAGACAAAGTTTAGCTCGAGAGGCTGGAAGAGAGAGGAGGAGAGATGGAGAGAGAGAGACTGAATGTGGATAGTATGTTTAACTCACCGACTTAGATAGAGGAGCGATTGATTGACGGTTGGACGAATGTTTAGTGATAGAACAGGATCGCTCAAATAGGTGTGTGAGTTTTGCATTAATAGATAATGTGAAAGTGTGTTTGTAAGCAAGGACACATTGTGAACGAGTATGTCGAGATCGCCCGCCTGAGGGGATTTCAGTGAGGAAGAGTATTTGATAAGGTGTGTTGAAGACGCAGTTAAGGCGATGTGTGTGTGATGTAATTGCAAGGCAATAGAACTGGGTTTTTAGATAGTTGGGAATTCCATCAATAGCTAATGCTTACAATTCCCGTTTTAGTATAATGTTTAGTTAAGATATGTATTATATTGTGTTTGTAATTTCTCTACTCATTCTATGATATGAGTATGATATAATAAATATGCCACCTGCTGTGTGATATGTCATTTACTGAGTATGGTCATGATGATGTGGATGAGTGTGAGAATGTTCTAAGATAGATCACGGCCAAGGCAAACAGTGGGATCTGTTACACGTTATTATTATTTTGGTGCCTGTTGACCACGGATAGTCGTGGTAGATTTATAAATATAGTGCGTGTGTAGCTATAGATCTTGATTTGCACGTTTAACACAAGTGTCGCAGTTATATATAACTTGTGTGTGTAGTTAGGAATAGAGGAGTAGCTAGTGGTTAGAGTGTTAGAACCATAGACAGCTTTTCCAATCATCTGACTGGTAAGTGTGACATTTTTCTTCCACCCATTGTTTTATTATTGACAAGACTTTGTGCGTACTTGACAGTCTTATACATTTTTTGGTGGGCCAGACGGGTTTATTCAATATGTCGAGGTTAAACAATGTTAAACAATGTTATCGTTGTCTAGCTTTTGGACATTTGTCTATAGGATGCCCAAATATTCTTCGGAATATTAACAGTTCCTGGAGAAGAGGAGGACTGTTTGTCAAAAACAAGCCTTTCATGGCACGAGCTACAGTCAGCGATAAGTGGGAGGACAAAAGTCAACTACAAAACCAGCTAAGAGAACTAACAAGCAGAGTTATTCGGCTGGAAAGACAGGAAAAAGACCTCCAATGGAAGCTGGGACAGCTGTTGCAACAGTTTGAAAACGGAGCTTTCAAACCAGCTAGGAAGGAGAGAAGAAGTCAAGAAATCACAGAAGTAAACACGGTCCAGTATTGTGGAAGGGGACAGAGTGGTAGGAAAGTGAGTAGGAAGCCCGTACTACTTCCACATTCCGATCCGTGGAGGGACAGAGGTGGAAATCTCAGGACGGACGTGTGTGGACGACTGGAAAGAGGTTGCGAAAAGGGTTGGAGTTTGACCCAGGTGCAGAGGCCAAGTCAAGTGAGAGGAGGAGGAATGGTTGGGCAGAAGTTTGAATCGGGCAGATTCTTAGCCCACAAGAGGCTTTTTGCACGGTTACAGATGGAGAGGCAGGACAGGAGCTATCAAAGAGACATTCCACTTCCGGAACGACAGCAAAGACTATCTGATAGGGAGGAACGAATGCGGCAGCAAACGAGTGAGTCATCGGAAGGAGACGATGACATCACACAGGAATCCTGGCCGAGCATGGGTTTAGAATCCACAGATTCAGACTTCAGCATTCCACATGCCGCTCTAAGGAAAACGAAGAAAAGGGAAAGACAGGTTAACCCCAGCCAGGACAGCGAACCAGTCATCAAAGCAAAGATGAAAAGATCCCAGTTCGAGATACGCCAACGGCCGAACAAACAAAAAGACCAAGGATAAAATAGACCGGCCATCTGCGATAGTGGTTTTGAGGAAAACGCAGACGCGTATGCCAAGGAATGTATAATAGTGGCGTTGCTGACGGTAATCAAAGACATGTAAGAGAAGTTACACGGAGATTTGAATAATTAGGGGGTAGGGTATAGAGATGGAGGAATGGCCAGATGTTAAAAATTCCTTTGAATTCGTTGTCTCAAGTAAACGCCAGACAATGAGCGTACCACGGACGGTCAGTCTGCAGCTAGACTGACCGAGATCAAAGGGACATTTCCGACCAGAGAAACGGACAGAACGAACGAGAGACGCAGGATAGCTGGATGCGCCAGGTAATGATTACGTGACGCAAGGTAACACGTGGACGCGATGCTTCGGTTAATATCTGACCAGGTAGCTTTGATGCGGGGAATTTGGGGAAACAACGGTGAAATAGTTAGATCACAACACTCGGTTTTGATTCCTCGGGACAAAGACTGCACCTGGACTAGTAGGGTTACAGCATGACGTAATTCGACAGGTGGACGATTCGGTTTTTGACTTTTGACTCAGACATAGTTTAGTATCTGATTAAGTTAGAACTTAGTCATAGTTTAGTGACATAGTTTAGTATCTGATTAAGTTACAACTTAGTCATAGTTTAGGGACATAGTTTAGTACCTGATTAAGTTAGAACTTAGTCGTAGTTTAGTATCTTATAAAGGGGGCATTAACAGGTGCTCATCTGTGGGGCACGAGCAGGAGTGAAGGTTGATGGCACTTGGTCATGAGTATGCGTGCAAATATTTTGACATTTGTATTTGGTGTTTGGGTTTTGACTAATGGTATTACTTGCATTTTAAGTGGGTTGTATGGTCGATATAGTATGCATTGAATTTTTCTTTATTTTGTTGTTTTGTTGTTTAAACATGATTACATATCCTGACAGTATCAACGTGTTATACTTGCTGACTGAAATATTGATATCATAAGTATGCGTGCAAATATTTTGACATTTGTATTTATTGTTTGGGTTTCGACATTGTATGCAATGCATTTGTCTTGTGTTTTGTTGTTGTTTTTTTTGTTGTTGTTGAATCATCATGTTTACAGGTATTTGATACAGGTTATTTAGGTGATCTACAGAGCAGTATATCTCATCCAGACTGTAGGCCTCCGCAAGCACAAGTCACCACGAGTTCCAGAATCACATGTATGTGGAGTCTTTGCAGAGAAGACTACATTGATCAGAAGTTTTAAAATTGACTATGACATATGTTGTCACATATCGTTTTTGTGGGAAAACATAAAGAATTTTGCTGTTTTCTTTGAGAGGGGATAGCTGTCAAGAGAGACAATGATAACTAGCCTGAGGATAACCCACGTAAGTTCGTGGCCTCACAGGAGTTAGTATGAAGTGAATCGTCGGCCAGGCGTGTAATGAGACCGCCTGAGAAAATTGACCTGAACTGGTCGAGTGTAACAATGAAGGTTCGTGTCCTTAGAGGAAGGCACGGGAAACAGGGCGAGGTATGTTGACCTCAAATGAGTAAGGAGAATTCCTTAAGGTGTTTCTGTTTTGATGAGTTCAAGGTCCCGCAGGGACAGACTTTGGTGTATTTGACTGCAAAACGATGTAAAAGTGGTGGTTTGTGTTGTAAAAACGCCCAGCCACAGTGTTTTTCTTCTGCTTGTATTGATTGTGTATGTATTACAAAAAGTTTATATGTATCAAATGACATGTCTTTTTATGCATGTACGATGTGAGTGAAGTTGTAAACAGGAGTAGTGTTTACATTTTGGATAGTAGAGACGAAAATGGTGGTCATTTGCCAGATGAAAAAAATGACCATCCATGTTTCGGTCTGTAGTTTAGGGAGGTAATGTAACAGTTCCCGCCGGAGCAAGGGGAGTTTAGGATGCCTGAACATGTTAAAGCTTAAAGCTACATGAATGCATGTCAAGGTCACTCACTGTCTCAGCAAAGGAGAACAGAGTTGGGTTAAGGAATGTGGACAGGTAGAAACTGACCACTGGCCTTCCGATTTTGGTAGGGGGAGATTGATTGACAGACGAAATTGGCAACGGGGCTTGCTGCGAGAGAATGAGTGACAGGTGTGCAAAGTGTTTCGTTCCAATTGGAATTGAAGATGACCATACCTGAGATCGATTGGTCAAGCTCTGGTCTTGCTTGAGGATATATAACAGGAGACAAAGTTTAGCTCGAGAGGCTGGAAGAGAGAGGAGGAGAGATGGAGAGAGAGAGACTGAATGTGGATAGTATGTTTAACTCACCGACTTAGATAGAGGAGCGATTGATTGACGGTTGGACGAATGTTTAGTGATAGAACAGGATCGCTCAAATAGGTGTGTGAGTTTTGCATTAATAGATAATGTGAAAGTGTGTTTGTAAGCAAGGACACATTGTGAACGAGTATGTCGAGATCGCCCGCCTGAGGGGATTTCAGTGAGGAAGAGTATTTGATAAGGTGTGTTGAAGACGCAGTTAAGGCGATGTGTGTGTGATGTAATTGCAAGGCAATAGAACTGGGTTTTTAGATAGTTGGGAATTCCATCAATAGCTAATGCTTACAATTCCCGTTTTAGTATAATGTTTAGTTAAGATATGTATTATATTGTGTTTGTAATTTCTCTACTCATTCTATGATATGAGTATGATATAATAAATATGCCACCTGCTGTGTGATATGTCATTTACTGAGTATGGTCATGATGATGTGGATGAGTGTGAGAATGTTCTAAGATAGATCACGGCCAAGGCAAACAGTGGGATCTGTTACATCATTCGTCATCACTGGCTCCTTCCGTCTTGTCAGACGATAGTAATTTCATGCTTAATTCTGCTCCTCCATGTAACACGATCCATGGAGTCCTGTTCCAATGATTGCAAATCGATGCCTGCATCATTTATATCCCACTTGCATACATCCTTGTACCGACGTAGTGGCCGTTCCCGAGACCTTTTCCCCATCTGTAATTCTCCAAAGAGAAGATATTTTGGTTTTATGCCATCATCCATCCATTGAATATGTCCCAGCCATCGGAGCTTTCGAAGACTAAGCCTGAAAAAGATTGTGACAGTTCTTGTTCTCTCTAACATGTTTGCGTTGGTGATCTTGTCGTGCTACCCAACCCCCAGGATTCTGCGCAGGCACATCCCGGGATAACTGTTTAACCGCCTCTCCTGGGGATTGTAGATTGACCATGTCTCACTGCCATAATGAATGGTGCTATGGACACAAGCCTGGTAAACAAAATATTGACATACCTAAAAGACAACGACTGCTTTAAACTAGTATAAGCTCTGGAGACGTATTATCATCCATCTCATGTTGGCAGCCACCTTGTATTATCAGCCCCTCGTGTTATCATCCATCTCATGTTGGCAGCCACCTCGTATTATCATCCATCTCATGTTAGCAGCCACCTCGTATTATCATCCATCTCATGTTAGCAGCCACCTCGTTATCATCAATGCATGTTGGCAGCCACCTCGTATTATCAGCCCTTCGTGTTATCATCCATCTCATGTTGGCAGCCACCTCGTGTTATCATCTCTCTCATGTTATCAGCCATATCGTGTTATCATCCGTCTCATGTTATCATCCATCTCATGTTATCAGCCACCTCGTGTTATCATCCATCTCGTGCTATGATCCATCTAATTTTATCATATATCTCGTGTATCTCATGTTATCAATCACCTCATATTATCATCCATCTCAAGTTAGCAGCTACCTCGTGGAATCATCCATCTCATGTTATCAGCCACCTCGTATTATCATCCATCTCATGTTATCATCCATCTCATGTTATCAGACACCTCGTATTATCATCCATCTCATGTTATCAGCCACCTCGTATTATCATCCATCTCATGTTATCAGCCACCTCGTATTATCATCCATCTCATGTTATCAGCCACCTCGTATTATCACCCATCTTATGTTATCAGCCACCTGTGTTATCAGCCACCTCGATCCCTATGGTATTTGAAATTATATTCATGCGTTACTTGTGTGACTAATTACGTGCATTTAGATTTTAAAACACTCCATTTTGATAATCTTCAGAATTTAAATTTAATTTTATGTCAGTTTGACCTGGCGGGAAATATTTTCATGTCAGTTAGATCTGTATGGAACTAATATCAGGTCAGTTAGATATGTATGGAACTAATGTTATGTCAGTTAGATCTGCATGGAACTAATGTTATGTCAGTTATATCTGTGTGGAACTGGTGTCATGCCAGTTTGATCTGTAAGGGACTAATGGTAAGTCGACGAAATCAGCATGGAACTAATGTTATGTCAATTAAATTTGTGTGGAACTTGTGCAAAGTCAATTTGACATGTGTGAGACGAGTGTCAAGTCATATTTGAACATTTCAAAAATTACTTTCTTTGACAAGGAAAAACCATTTTAGAAATTCTTCTAAATCTTTTTGAATCTATTAATATGTAAACAAAGTAAATTATATGTTTGGGACAGCCTGCAACTCAAATATTAACCGTGTATTTCAAACAATCTCTTGTGTTGTCTGAAACCAGTGGAAAGCTGATCAGACTAGCCCTTTACGGTGTTATTAACCAGTTAAAACTGCCTAGAATCGGACTAACTCAATAATATTGCTTGCAACTTTCTATCCTCCTTTCTGAGCTTTACTCCACTTTGTCGTTTCTGGGCAAAACGTGTCCTACAGATTCCATTATGAGAAGACTGGTCATCATGGAGACGACTACTTCTTAATTATTCATTGAACTGGGATCCCAGGTTGTGTTGACAAAACGCGAGATTGAAAAACACGGACCAGACAAAAGACCTTGGGGACGTCTCCTTTAGGGGCTTGCCTGTGTGTCTTGGTTGCTGCAATAGACAATAGCAAGAGTAGAGGCGAGGATACCGCATTAGTGAAGATGAGATAGTTAGATGGAACGAGTTTTAGATCGATCGAGATTTTATTTAAGATTGGATTAGTTTTTGTGTTGGATGAAAGAGTTTTTATTTCCTAAAGACCGATGTTTTTTATATAGAGCGATGTTTTTGTTTTTAATAGAAAGCCTTCTCGGTTTATATAGAATACCCATATAAGTTAGATACAACGAGTTTTGCTGTGAGATGGTTAGATCTTTATGTTTAAGCTGTAAAGAATTGTATGTATTGGATTAACATTTTTTTTTAAATTTTGTGTTTGCCTTATGTCTCCATTCCCCAGAGTGGAGTGCGTTGCACTACGGTTTTCATTTTGCGCCTGTCGGTCCAGTGCATCCGTCTTCGGCAATATGTTTTAGATGAAAACAACTTAATGTTTTAAATGATAACACGTTATGTTTTAGATGATAGCACGTTATGTTTTAGATGATATCAACTTTGTTTTACATGATAACAATTTGTATTTAGATGATAACAATTTACGTTTTGGATGATAAATCTTCATGTTTTGGTGGACAGCAACTATATATTTTAGATGATTGTCCTTTATGTTTTCATAAATGATTACATCTTCATATTTCACGTGATAACGGCATTTTGTTTTAGAAGATAACAGCTTTATGGTTTGGATGGTACCATCTATACGTTTTGAATGAAAACAACTGTATGTTATATGATTGTAACCCAGTGTGACATCATCATACTTAATGTTTTATATTCTAACAACTTTTATCTTGCAGATAATAATAGCTTTATGTTTTAGATGATAATAGCTTCATGTTTTAGATGTTTATAGCTTTACGTTTTAGATGAGCACGTAGTTTTGTGAATGATAATAGTATCACATTTTAGATGTTAACGTTTGATTTTAATTGATAACCTTTATTTTTTCGAGTAAATGAACATTTGATATTTTTATCTCAGACTAACACAGAAACATTATTTCGTATGTTTTTGTCTCCCCCCCCCTTACCCCCCCCCCCCCCCCCCCCCCCCCTTCCATATCAGATGGGCAGACGGGCCTTGAAAGCCTATGAAGAGCTCGTCTAGGAGAAGGGAACTCTGATTTCAAACTATCTGAAGCCTTGCAGATAAAATTATGGCGTAGCTTGCAGGGTTTTATCAGATATGACTGTGCAACCTGTTTTCTGAAAGTTGGTCAGAGGCTACCAAACCTGGCAACCGACGATGTGCGAAGGAGCGCACGCAAGAGATTACAATGCCTTATCCTAGAGCGAAAAAAGGCAATCTCAGCTCAGTGTTGTAGCAGGACAGACCATGCCTTTAGCCTTGGTTGGCGGCTGGTCTAGGAGGAAAGCCCTGACAAGCTAACAGATAGAGTATTGCGCTGCTGATTCGACAGCTTCTGCAGCTTGCCTTGTTCCAAATGTATTGGTTTCATCTTTTCCTTGGAGTAAACAAGGCAGACCGAGAGAGGGACCATACTGCATGGGCAACACATGGTCTCTATATTTCTGCCCGGGCTTTGTGCTAAAAGCACAATTACTCTCGTCGGACAAGATGGAAAGAGCCAATGACGACGAATGATACAGACACGTAAAGATGATAATAAAGATAGCCGTACACATTTTCAGTAATATCAGAAAGTTTGAGACAACACGCCACACCACGCGATGTGGAAGACGCTTCTCTGCCTGGATTGGTCTTAGCAGTCATATTCGTTTCCGTCGTGGACTGTAGTTACATACATTTTTTTCCAAAGCACAATTACTACCGTCTGACAGGACTGAAAGAGACACGCACAATTATTACAGTCTGACATGACGGAAAGAGACACGCACAATTATTACCGTCTGACATGACGGAAAGAGACACGCACAATTATTACCGTCTTACATGACGGAAAGAGACACGCACAATTATTACCGTCTGACATGACGGAAAGAGACACGCAAAATTATTACCGTCTGACATGACGGAAAGAGACACGCACAATTATTACCGTCTGACATGACGGAAAGAGATACGCACAATTATTACCGTCTGACATGACGGAAAGAGATACGCACAATTATTACCGTCTGACATGACGGAAAGAGACACGCACAAGTATTACCGTCTGACATGACTGAAAGAGACACGCACAATTATTACCGTCTGACATGACTGAAAGAGCCAATGGATGAAATTGTTCAATATCTTCATGCTTTCTCATTTTGTATTTATTTTATTGTTTAGTATCAGTGTTTGATTCCATTTTTCCTTATAATAATTGCGAATGATTTCTGTCTGACTGGCATTGTATGTGAAAGTTAATTGTTCGCCCCTTCCCTTCATTGTCGGTGGTCGTTAGAATGTGTTATTGCAAGCATTACTTATAATCGAACTAACACATCAACTGTTTATTTTGCTATAATACAATTTACACTTTAATACATTTACATTTCGTTTAATTTCAAGGAGATGTAAATGAATTGCCACTGTTTCTAGGCAGATCTGTCTGAATCTTGACAATTACCAGATATGTTCCTGGCATTAGCAAATAATAAGCAGACTCTTGGGATGTGCTCTGTTTATCAACATGTGTCATTAAAGTGCCATTATTTTTTAATGTATCTATTTTGTTGTTCAATAGTGTTAACATTGAACCACTGCGTTAGGACTGGCACCTCATAAAGTGGTATGTCTTCGTTCTAATATCACACAACATCAGCTTATTATCATCTAATAAAACTTTTCAGCATATTTATCGATACGATTATGATGGCGTCTCCTTATTTGTTGAGTTAAGGAAATTCATGTCTTATGAATAAATGCTACTGTTCCATTTAGAGAACGCAAAGTGTGCAGGATAGATTATTAATTCATTTCGGATAAAGAAAACAAGGTTTTACTAGAGGTTCGAACCTGTGACTATTGAGCTATCTTGATATCCGTTTGGCCACCCACTCCGTTCTTTTCATACTTGGAGATTGCAATAGCAGCCATATGCAACAGTTAACAGCAGGAACGATGTCACAGAAACATACATACATACATTCATAACTACATACATACATACATACATTCATTCATACATAAATACATACATACATACATAAATACATACATACATTCATTCATACATAAATACATAAATACATACATAAATACATACATACATTCATTCATACATAAATACATAAATACATACATAAATACATACATACATTCATTCATACATAAATACATACATAAATACATACATACATTCATTCATATATAAATACATACATAAATACATAAATACATACATACATTCATTCATACATAAATACATACATAAATACATACATACATTCATTCATACATAAATACATACATAAATACATACATACATTCATTCATACATAAATACATACATAAATACATACATACATTCATTCATACATAAATACATACATAAATACATACATACATACATTCATTCATACATACATAAATACATACATAAATACATACATACATTCATACATAAATACATACATAAATACATACATACATACATTCATTCATACATAAATACATACATACATACATACATTCATTCATACATACATAAATACATACATAAATACATACATACATTCATTCATACATAAATACATACATAAATACATACATACATTCATTCATACATAAATACATACATAAATACATACATACATTCATTCATACATAAATACATACATAAATACATACATACATTCATTCATACATACATACATAAATACATACATAAATACATACATACATTCATTCATACATAAATACATACATAAATACATACATACATTCATTCATACATAAATACATACATAAATACATACATACATTCATTCATACATAAATACATACATAAATACATACGTACATTCATTCATACATAAATACATACATAAATACATACATACATTTATTCATACATAAATACATACATAAATACATACATACATTCATTCATACATAAATACATACATAAATACATACATACATTCATTCATACATAAATACATACATAAATACATACATACATTCATTCATACATAAATACATACATAAATACATACATACATTCATTCATACATAAATTCATACATAAATACATACATAAATACATACATACATTCATTCATACATAAATACATACATAAATACATACATACATTCATTCATACATAAATACATACATAAATACATACATACATTCATTCATACATAAATACATACATACATTCATTCATACATAAATACATACATAAATACATTCATTCATTCATACATAAATACATACATAAATACATACATACATTCATTTATACATACATACATACATACATAAATACATACATACATTCATTCAAACATAAATACATACATAAATACATACATACATAAATACATACATTCATTCATTCATACATACATACATACATACATACATACATACATACATACATACATACATACATACATACATACATACATACATACATACATACATACATACATTCATACATACATACATGCATACATACATTCATACATAAATACATACATAAATACATACATACATTCATTCATACATACATACATACATACATACATACATACATAAATACATACATACATTTATTCATACATAAATACATACATAAATACATACATACATTCATTCATACATACATACATACATACATACATACATACATTCATTCATACATAAATACATACATACATACATACATTCATTCATACATAAATACATACATACATACATACATACATACATACATACATACATGCATACATACATACATACATTCATTCATACATTCATTCATACATTCATTCATACATTCATTCATACATACGTACATACATACATACATACATACATACATGCATGCATGCATGCATACATACATACATACATACATACATACATACATACATACATACATACATACATACATACATACATACATACATACATTCATTCATTCATTCATTCATTCATTCATTCATGCATGCATGCATGCATGCAGACAGACATATGCACACACACACTCACACACACACGAACTCACACACATACGCACACGAACACACATACACATACGAACACATACTTCTAAAGCATTACTAGAAGTAAGGGGACATTATGTGAAGGCAGGGACATTACTAGAAATGAGGGACATTGCTAGAAGGAATGAGACATTACAAGAAGTAACTGAACATTACTAGAAGGAAGGATATTGGTGTTATGAAAGGCAACATTACTAGAAGGAAGGGATATTGGTAGGAAAGTTGAGTATTGGAAGACGGAAGGACATATTTCTAAAAGGATGCGGGGGGGGGGGGGGGGAATTGTAGGAAGAAAGGGGACATTGCTGAATGAAAGGGATCATTCATTTTATGAATGAGGCATTGGCGGGAGGAAGTGCATATCATTTGACGGATGGAGATTATATTTGAAGGAATATGACATTAAAGGATGAAGGAGCCATTCATAAAATGAAGGGGACATTCTTACAAGGATGAGGACATTAGTTAAAGGAATGAAACATTGTTCGACGAATGTTGGTAGGAGTATGAGGGACATGTTGGAACGGAAGGGATGATGTTTACAGAAGCAGGACATTATTTGATAGGAGTGGACATTTCTCGGACATAGCTTAGGGCTGGAAACACATATTTAATGCAGGGGACATTGTAGAGCAATACAATAAAAGAGAGAGAGAGAGAGAGAGAGAGAGAGAGAGAGAGAGAGAAAGAGAGAGAGTGATAAAGAGAGAGGAAGAGGGACAGAGAGAGAGAAACGGATGGAATGAATGAGAGTGAATGATTAATATACATATGAATTAACAAAGCAACACAAGACTGAAATGGGAGATATCATTAGCCATGTGCTGTCGTCTGTCCGAGGCTTATGATGTTTCAAATAGACTTGCAGGTTTCCGTTCCCTGGCGTGACATGAGCAACTACGTCGTCTCATTAATCTAGTTTCGCTTTGATGTGCTGCTCAAGGTCATGACCTCACAAATCCTCTTAGAAAGCGAACATGACATGTCTGTCAGTCACGCGATCTGTCAGATCGCTGGGACTTATACACGGCCGTGGACCACATGCGGCCCGGTAATCTTTAACCCACGACTGTGACATGAGTTACATGGGAATGAAATATTTAATAACACTTTGAGAAGATATGATAACATTTTTTTTTAAGTGAAACAACAACAGAAGAAGAAAGGGAAAATGCATATTTAAAGTATCGATCAAGTAGAAGAACATTCATTTTAACATTGGTTGGTTGGTTGGTTGGTTGGTTATTGAACCAGCAGACTGTGGGCTCCTGTCCTGTTCCATACATGTTGTTTTATGTGTCTGCCCTCTGAGAAAGAAGCTCTTTCCTAACACCATCAAGCGTCGAACATTTAAACAAATGGTGCTCAACAGTTTCATATGTATGCACAGCCTTTCTGGAGCATGTTCTAATTGTATTATGTTCAAGTGACTGTTAAGTTGTACGTGTTAAGTTGTACGTGTTAAGTGCGAAATTGGAAAATTATGCTTTGATCTCTCATGTTCAAGAGATTGATATTGTCTTTCAAATGTGGGTAGGCCAGATGTTTACACATTTCTCTCCCAGTATTCCACATTACCCATCCAGATGTTTACACATTTCTCTCCCAGTATTCCACATTACCCATCCAGATCTTTACACATTTCTCTCCCAGTATTCCACATTACCCATCCAGATGTTTACACATTTCTCTCCCAGTATTCCACATTACCCATCCAGATGTTTACACATTTCTCTCCCAGTATTCCACATTACCCATCCAGATGTTTACACATTTCTCTCCCAGTATTCCACATTACCCATCCAGATGTTTACACATTTCTCTCTCAGTATTCCCCATTACCCATCCAGATGTTTACACATTTCTCTCCCAGTATTCCACATTACCTATCCAGATGCTTACACATGTCTCTCCCAGTATTACACATTACCCATCCGGATGTTTACACATTTCTCTCCCAGTATTCCACATTACCCATCCAGATGTTTACACATTTCTCTCCCAGTATTCCACATTACCCATCCAGATGTTTGCACATTTCTCTCCCAGTATTCCACATTACCCATCCAGATGTTTACACATTTCTCTCTCAGTATTCCACATTAGCCATCCAGATGCTTACACATTTCTCTCCCAGCATTCCACATTACCCATCCAGATGTTTACACATTTCTATCCCAGTATTCCACATTACCAATCCAGATGTTTACACATTTCTCTCCCAGTATTCCACATTACCCATCCAGATGCTTACACATTTCTCTCCCAGTATTCCACATTACCCATCCAGATGTTTACACATTTCTCTCCCAGTATTCCACATTACCCATCCATATGTTTACACATTTCTCTCCCAGTATGCCACATTACCCATCCAAATGTTTACACATTTCTCTCCCAGTATTCCACATTACCCATCCAGATGTTTGCACATTTCTATCCCAGTATTCCACATTACCCATCCAGATGTTTACACATTTCTCTCCCAGTATTCCACATTACCCATCCAGATGTTTACACATTTCTCTCCCAGTATTCCACATTACCCATCCAGATGTTTACACATTTCTCTCCCAGTATTCCACATTACCCATCCAGATGTTTGCACATTTCTCTCCCAGTATTCCACATTACACATCCAGATGTTTACACGTTTCTCTCCCAGTATTCCACATTACCCATCCAGATGTTTGCACATTTCTCTCCCAGTATTCCACATTACCCATCCAGATGTTTGCACATTTATCTCCCAGTATTCCACATTACCCATCCAGATGTTTACACATTTCTCTCCCAGTATTCCACATTACCCATCTATTCAGCCAAGCCTCTTTATTGGCTGTCCTCAGTAGTTGTCTGACTGTAGGGTTGTTGGTGTGTATTGTTGTTCTTGACTGGATCCCTTCTTAGTCAGTCTGTCGGCATTGTCATTGACTTGTGTAGTTGAGTGGCCAGGGTTCAATTGCATAACAAACCTGACTTCAAGGGATGTGATACGTTGGTTGGAATCTAGGAATATTTGGATGTTCATACACAACTACAACCATCTCCAAAAGATTGAAGGACAGATAATGAGTCTGTAAAGATTATGATGCTTTGGGGTTTTGGTGAGAAAGCATCAAATACAACCCTAAAGTGGTACAGAGCTACTTCCAATGCTGGTATTTCTACCTCATACTTTGAACATATTTCATCACAGGCAACAAACAGCTCATCAATTGGTCTGCCTAAATACTTTTTGTAGACTCCATTTCCCTCTGTAATTGTAACCTTAGAAGCAGACCCATCAGTATAGACATGTATCCATTCTTCTTGGTAGGTGTCAATCGTTCTCTGTGATGCTCTCATAAGACTTACTGGATCAGCACTTCTTGTTGTATTATGTTTTAGTTTTGCTTGAATTTCTTGTATTTTATTTACATGTATATTGGTCGTAGTGTATCTATGTTTCTGGTCTTGTGTCTGGGAGGTGATATGTCTTTAAATTAGATTCCCTGACTTTGGTAGAGAATTGACTTGTTCTATTCTCTTCCTTTTTTGCCATTTTTCTACAATATGTATATTTGAGTGATCTTTGGTCATTCATTTGCTTCTTTCATTAGCTTCTAAATTAGCAACATCTCTCGCATCTCAAGGGGTTCTACTTTCAAATGGCTCGCATCTCAAGGGGTTCTACTGTCAAATGGCTCGCATCTCAAGGGGTTCTACTGTCAAATGGCTCGCATCTCAAGGGGTTCTACTGTCAAATGGCTCGCATCTCAAGGGGTTCTACTGTCAAATGGCTCGCATCTCAAGGGGTTCTACTGTCAAATGGCTCGCATCTCAAGGGGTTCTACTGTCAAATGGCTCGCATCTCAAGGGGTTCTACTGTCAAATGGCTCGCATCTCAAGGGGTTCTACTGTCAAATGGCTCGCATCTCAAGGGGTTCTACTGTCAAATGGCTCGCATCTCAAGGGGTTCTACTGTCAAATGGCTCGCATCTCAAGGGGTTCTACTTTCAAATGGCTCGCATCTCAAGGGGTTCTACTTTCAAATGGCTCGCATCTCAAGGGGTTCTACTTTCAAATGGCTCGCATCTCAAGGGGTTCTACTGTCAAATGGCTCGCATCTCAAGGGGTTCTACTTTCAAATGGCTCGCATCTCAAGGGGTTCTACTTTCAAATGGCTCGCATCTCAAGGGGTTCTACTGTCAAATGGCTCGCATCTCAAGGGGTTCTACTGTCAAATGGCTCGCATCTCAAGGGGTTCTACTTTCAAATGGCTCGCATCTCAAGGGGTTCTACTTTCAAATGGCTCGCATCTCAAGGGGTTCTACTGTCAAATGGCTCGCATCTCAAGGGGTTCTACTGTCAAATGGCTCGCATCTCAAGGGGTTCTACTGTCAAATGGCTCGCATCTCAAGGGGTTCTACTGTCAAATGGCTCGCATCTCAAGGGGTTCTACTGTCAAATGGCTCGCATCTCAAGGGGTTCTACTTTCAAATGGCTCGCATCTCAAGGGGTTCTACTTTCAAATGGCTCGCATCTCAAGGGGTTCTACTGTCAAATGGCTCGCATCTCAAGGGGTTCGACTGTCAAATGGCTCGCATCTCAAGGGGTTCTACTGTCAAATGGCTCGCATCTCAAGGGGTTCTACTGTCAAATGGCTCGCATCTCAAGGGGTTCTACTGTCAAATGGCTCGCATCTCAAGGGGTTCTACTGTCAAATGGCTCGCATCTCAAGGGGTTCTACTGTCAAATGGCTCGCATCTCAAGGGGTTCTACTGTCAAATGGCTCGCATCTCAAGGGGTTCTACTGTCAAATGGCTCGCATCTCAAGGGGTTCTACTTTCAAATGGCTCGCATCTCAAGGGGTTCTACTTTCAAATGGCTCGCATCTCAAGGGGTTCTACTGTCAAATGGCTCGCATCTCAAGGGGTTCTACTGTCAAATGGCTCGCATCTCAAGGGGTTCTACTGTCAAATGGCTCGCATCTCAAGGGGTTCTACTGTCAAATGGCTCGCATCTCAAGGGGTTCTACTGTCAAATGGCTCGCATCTCAAGGGGTTCTACTGTCAAATGGCTCGCATCTCAAGGGGTTCTACTGTCAAATGGCTCGCATCTCAAGGGGTTCTACTTTCAAATGGATTGTGCATGCAGCAATTGGTGTAGACATCATTGCATCACCAAGGCGCAGACCATTGTTCTGTACACTGTTAAGTGATTCTACATTTGTCCGTGAGCATGCTGTCAGGAGGATACTATTGTATTTTAAAGTAGGACGTACATATCTAATATACAAGCCTCTCATGGTGTCCTTGTCTGTTTCCCATTCTGTGCCACAAAGCCTCTTCAATTACTGTGGCTTTATAGCTTTATTTTTAACATTTTGGACATGTTTCTTGAGACTAAGTTGTTTGTTGAGAGTGGCTCCAAGATACGCAGACTCTTCATGTCTGGGAAATTTCTGGTTTGGTGAATCTCGGATGTGATGTTTTGTCGAATCTCGGACTGATGTTTTGTCGAATCTCGGACATGTTTTGTCGAATCTCGGACTGATGTTTTGTCGAATCTCGGACTGATGTTTTGTCGAATCTCGGACTGATGTTTTGTCGAATCTCGGACTGATGTTTTGCTTAGCTACTTTGTAGCTATTGGTAAAGACAGTGTAAACAGACTTTTCACGGTTTTTCTTCAGCTTCCGCATTTGGCAATAATCATAATTTTGTATCAGGTCTCCATTTAGAAGACAGGGAAACAAGAGAATAACAACCATGAGTAGAGAAAATCAATCATTTGAATGACAGTTTTATGTAGATACGTTAACAGAAAAAAAACATGTTTCATCCAAAGGGCCTACTTCCTACTTCCAGAACGTAGACCAATTTTTCTTCATTTGTCGGTCATCTCAACTGTTGTCGTGTGACTCTTGGACGATGATCTTGATATAATGTGAACCTGTGTCCATTAAATATAGCTGTATGTGGCTATCGGTAGATTATATGATTTTGTACGACCGTTAGTCACTTGACTTCATGTGCCCCTACGTCACTACCTTGACTTGATTTACGTCCTGTTTAATGAATCTGACCACTGGTCCATTACCTTGATAGAACGAGGCCTTTGGTCACATAACGTGCCTATGCGCGACCCGTGGGCCATCAAATTGACCTCATGCGTTGCTAGGCTCATTTCTTTAAATGGCATGAAGGCGTAAGTTGGTCCATTAATGTAACTGTATTCTCGGCCCTTGATTCATGAACTGAACAATATGGACTTATGTCCATAAACGTGAATGCGTCCTACCATAGGTCCATTAGTGTGACTATATGCGACCCTAGGTCCATTAACTTGATTGCATGCTGCCGTAGGTCCAATAATTAACTTGTTTATATTCTGTACCAAGCCCATTAATTTGATTTCATGCACCAAAGATTCATTAACTTGACTTATGCGACCCTAGGTCCATTAACGTGGATGTACGCAGTCATACTTCCATTAAGTTTACTGTGTTCGGCCCTAGGTCCATTACTTTGGTGTTGTACACCATAGGTCCATTGACTTTATTGTATTCAGCCCTATATGCTTTAACTTGGCTGTAACACGTAACAATAAGGAGTACTCTGAGTAGTGTGAAGTGAAAAGTGATGTGCCACAGGGCTCGGTTTTGGGACCAATTTTGTTCTTGATATATATAAATGATTTGGACATTGATATGGGATCCATGATTGCAAAATTTGCTGATGACACAAAACTATGCAGTAGTGTCTCATCTAAAGCGGAAGTGGATATATTGATGTCGGATTTAGATAAAATTCGAGAATGGTCTATAAGCTGGCAAATGGAGTTTAATGTAGATAAATGTACAGTCATCCACATGGGTAGATCCAATATGGAACATAATTACAGAATGGGAGAAAACAATATTAGAAAGATAGATAAGGAAAGGGACCTCGGGGTTATAATAGATCATACAGGAAAGGTGAGCGAGCAAGTTAAGGTAGCAGTGAAAAAGGCAAATGCAATGTTAGGTATGATAAAAAGAAATTTTAAACATAGGAGCAAGGAAGTGATCGTCAAACTGTATGAAGCTTTAGTTAGACCTAGATTAGAGTACTGTGTACAGGTGGGGAGTCCTTATCATAGAGGGGATATAAACATGCTATAAAGAATACAAAAAAGAGCGACAAAGATGATAGTGGGATTCCAGAATTACAGTTATGAGGAACGACTCAGAAAAACCGGCCTACAGTGTCTCGAAGAGAGAAGAATTCGTGGTGACTTAATACAGGTTTATAAGATGATCAGATGAATGGATAAATTAGACTATAACAAGTTTTTTTTCAAATACAGCCACCCACAATAACACGAGGGCATAGCTACAAGCTGACTAAAGAGAGGTCCAGAATTAGATATTAGGAAATATTTTTTTAGTCAGAGAGTGGTGTCTGCTTGGAATGCATTGCCCGGGGAAGTAGTGGAGGCAGTGACAGTTAATGCATTTAAGAATAAACTGGATGCGCATAGCTTTTAGAGCAAGGTGATGTAAATGTAACTGGTTGTATACAGACTCTGCAGGGTCTTCTAAACCAGTATAAAGACATTAAGTTAAGTTAAGTTAAGCAATACGATGTTCACTAAAATGACTCCCGCGACTCTGATATCACAAGCGTTATGGTATGTTATGGTCCATAAACTTCTCTGTATACAGCTCTAGCTACATTCACCTGACACCAGGCTGTCTTTGACTGTTCGCGACTATTCCTGTGCTAAGTCTAAGCAAAAGTATTCTCATGCAATACACATGATACGAGGCCATAACATTTGTATAAGGTAGGGTAGCGATTAACCTTCCTAACAGAAGGCGTTTACATCTGAGTCGACTAGGGCGTGAGAAAATGAGAGTCGAACTTAGTAAATTTATCGTAAAAAGTGATCAGACGCTTCCTTGCAATTAGTCTCAAAGCAAAACAAGAAAAAATGTATCCTGTTTATTATTTATTAAGAGGTGATTACTTGAATATGGAGAACTAGTGATTAACAAATCATTACCCAGTTATACATATAGGACACTAGTGATTAACAAACACTTAATCAGTTATACATTTGGGGAACTAGTTATTAACGAACTATTACCCAGTTATACATCTAGGGAAAGGGAACTACTGATTAACAAACACGTGCCCAGTTATACATATGGGGAACTAGTAATTAAGGAACTATTACCCAGTTATACTTATGTGGAATTAGGGATTAACAAACAATTAGTCAGTTATACATATGAGAAACTAGTGATTAAACAAACAATTACCCCGATTACACATATCAGGAACTAGTGATTAACAAACAAGTACCGAATCATACTTTCACAGAAACTCGTATGGACAAGAAAGGCTCAATATTTACGTTATAAACGATTCCCAAATGCATGTTTAGTGTTTTGATGACGCGTGTCTACGGTTAAGCAACCATGCACGTTAATTGAGTGAGCTGTGCCCGTTTGTAACCTGACATAACTGATATTTTACAAATCAACTTATGACATGCAGTGCCAATGTAACTGCTAGCTTTTATTTTCTTTTTCTGGTAACTTCACAGACTTTTCGGCAGCAAACCAGCTTCAAGTGATGCTCTTTAGTTTGCAACCATCAGATCTTCTATTTTAATTGATTCCCACCTTCTGGGGAAGTTAAGCTGTTGTTCTGGTTCTTGGTTGGCCCCCACATTCAATCGCACCCGCAAACATCATCGCAGATCTGCATCTGGACACTCCCGTTCTTAATCTACATTATGCAGGGAACTCCACATAGTGTATAACATGGCATGTCATGTGGCAAATGTAATATCCGTCTAAGCAATTGAGAGAACATAGAAACGAGGCACATACTAGTAATATCAGACTTAAGAGGCAGCATTTAAATACACAAGAAGTTGACATAATGGCCCAAGAGACGAAGCTCCGCATTTTCAATCTGTACGGACCACCAAACAGAGACCTATCGCTTTCGAGTATGGAGGTCAGAGACTCCAACTGCATAGTAGTTGGAGATTTCAACAGCCACTCGGAGAGATGGGGATACTCTGACACAGACAGCAGAGGTGACGAAGTGGAAGATTGGGAGATAGATGCAAATCTCTCCCTAATCAATAGGCCGGAGGATAGCCCTAGCTTCTATTCAAGAACATGGCATACCACCTCGACTCCAGATTTGGCCTTCTCCACACAGGACATACACCATAAAATAGACCGCCAGGTGCTAAACCAACTGGCAGGAAGCGACCACAGGCCGATCAGGCTAACCATTGACATGGAAGTAGGCCCACAGGAAACAAAACCGCTCCCACGTTGGAATTACAAACGAGCCGACTGGGACAGATTTGCAATCCTGACAGATGGACTGTGTGAAACCATCAACACACGAAACACCAAAATGAAGCCCATGGCAGAGAGCCTAAGCAAGGCAATAATGCAAGCCGCCACTGAAACCATCCCAAGAGGAGCTAGGAAAAACTATAAGCCCTACTGGAATGATGAGTTGCAGAAAGTGGAAGATGCAGTAACAAATGCTAGGAACATGGCAGAGCGAGAAAAATCCATAGAGGCAAACATCGCCCTCAAAGCCGCCGCGGCGAAGTACAAACACACTCTCAAGCAAACAGCAAGAGAAAGCTGGAAAAATAAAACGGAAAATCTAAACCTGGACAAAGACGGGAACAAGCTATGGAAGCTAGTCAGAGCCATGAACGACGAAACCCCGTCAAATAAACAAATTACTATCAAGCAGGGCGAGAACTTGATCACAGGTAAGAAAGCCGCAAACGCCTTTGTCGATCACTATGCCAGAGCAAACCACATCGAGGTCCCTGCAGATAAGCATACAGACATTAGCGAAGAACTAAAGGGACACGAAAACATGAATACGGCTCCTGAAGAGCACATGATGGCCAAACTAACAATGCGCGAAATGGAAGAGGCTATGAGAACACTAAAGAAAAGGAAATCTCCCGGAAAAGACGGAATAACAAACGAAATGCTGATGGGGCTGGGCCAAACAGCGAAGAAGAAACTGCTATCGGTTCTGAACCAAAGCTGGAAAAGGGGAATTGTACCACAGGCATGGAAAGATGCAATACTGGTACCAGTACCAAAAACAGGAAAGGACAAAACAGATCCAAATGGATACAGGCCCATAAGCCTACTGAGCTGTGTCGGCAAGCTGATGGAACGGATGATAAACACCAGACTGATGTGGCATCTGGAAGAAAAACGAATACTAATTCCACAGCAAGCCGGCTTTAGACAGCACAGATCCACTGAGGACCAGGTCATCCTCATAGCCCAAGAGATAGAAGATGCCTACCAGGCACAGAAACACACAGTAGCTGTTTGGGTGGATCTGGAAAAGGCATTTGACAAAGTCTGGAAAGATGGACTTAGAGTCAAGCTTAGAAGAAGTGATGTCTGTGGGAAGATGTACAAGTGGATCAACCACTACCTCAAACAAAGAACGGCCAGAGTCCAAGTACAAGGGCAGATGAGCAAAAAGGTGACACTCGAGCAGGGAGTACCCCAAGGGGGAGTATTGTCACCCACACTCTTCCTGGTATATATAAACGATATTACAGAGAATATACCAAGAAGAGTCCATAGCTCAATGTTTGCAAACGATCTGGCTATGTGGACCTCTGAAAAGAATCTCACCATAGCAAGAAATCGGATGCAGACGGCCCTAACATCGCTGGAAGAGTGGGCGAACTCATGGCTGGTCAAAATAAACGAGGAGAAAACAACATGCACAATATTCTCGCAGACGAAGGCATACTAAAGAGACTGTACACTGGAAGAGTGAGACCAGTTCTCGAGTATGGAATTGCGGCATGGACAACAGCAGCAAAGGCGAACTTCGATAAAGTTAACAAACTTCAAAACCAAGCCATGAGAATTATAACAGGTGGCATGAAGTCAACGCCAATTGTAGAACTTGAAAAGATTACAAAACTGCAATCCATGACCGATAGAAGAAACTGCAGAGCCCAGCTGCAGTCAGAGAAACTCCAAAGACTGACGGGCCATCCAATGTACCAGAGACTAAACAATTTGGGAAATGGGAAACTAAAGCGGAGAAACTTTGCAGAAATAGCCAAAGCAAAGATGCACGAAGATCCCATAAACACACTAACAACACCAAAACCCATCACTACTGTACGAAAACCTACCTGGAGGCAGGATATATTTCCAGAGGTGGTAGAAAATATATCAGGTATTGCAAACAAAAACTGCCAGACTGAAAAAGAAAGGAGAGACACTACCCTAAGCTTCATAACGAAAAGCTACCCAAGCATGGACTGGACCCATGCATACACCGACGGTTCTGTAACAAACACTACACAGAACGGAGGGGCAGAAGCATTCCTGAACCTACCAAATGGCAGAAAAATAACACTGTCATTCGCTACTGGTAAGTACACAAGCAATTTCAGAGCGGAGGGAGAGGCACTGAGGGCGGCAGTGGAAGAGATGGTGACACACAGTGAAAATGAGAGCCATATAGTCCTGCTGACAGATGCTCTCGCCGTAGTCACAGCGCTAAAAAGCCAGAAAAACACTGAGCTTAATGACTTAAGAGCAGCACTCTGCAAACTGTGCCAGCAGTCCGCACCAAAAAGGTTAGTGGTACAGTGGGTTCCGTCACACTGCAACATCCAAGGCAACGAGGAGGCAGACAGACTGGCAAAAGAAGGTGCAAGATTACCACAAACAGATACCAGTATGACGTACGAAGAGTCAAAACGGCTTATCAAAGCCAGATACATGACCAAATGGGAAACCGAACATACTGGTTACACCAAAAACGATGCCTACTACCAGTTGAACCGAAGAGAGCAGGTCGTTGTCTTCAGACTTCGCACTGGCCACAACAGACTGAGGTACCACCTATTCAACAAATTGAAGATAGGGTGTACCGACGAATGCCCGTGCGGTACTGGTAAAATGACCACTGAACATCTGCTGCAGAACTGCCCGACATACGAGGATCAGAGAGAGCAGATGTGGCCATTACCAGTGGAACTGCAAGACAAGCTATAAGGCAGTAGCGAGAGCCTCAGGATGACCGCCGCTTTTTTCGAAAAAATAATGGTTACTGTCTGACTGTGTACGCAGAAGAAGAAGAAGAAGAAATACACAAGAGAATATACGCCCACAACTTCCGGTTTTGAACTGATATCGAGGCAGTGAGTGTATGCGACTAACTCAACAGCATGGACTGTGGTCGCAGTGAGCTCAGCGTGTATTCGACTACCTCAACAGCATGGACTGTGGTCGCAGTGGGCTCAGCGTGTATGCGACTACCTCAACAGCATGGACTGTGGTCGCAGTGGGCTCTTGTTGCGTACTTCATAAAGTACAGAAATGGTGGTTACAGAATGAGTTGATAGCCGACATAGAGACTTGAAGACTTTGAGGGCTTGTGTGGGTTCACTGTGGCTGATACTAATGGGCGAGCTGAAGCGCTGACTTCAAGAGCATATAAAGTGGGGACTGGATATGGATATGAATGTCCTTCTGGGGTTTGTCAATGACCGGTTCTATGAATTGCCGATGCACAGACTGCAAAATTGTTTTGCCAGTCGTGAGACGAGCAGAATGGGGCGTCTGAAAAGACGGAGGTGGAGTATGTACAACCAGCGGACTACTGAAATTGTCAGTAAGCAAATTCTTTACCAATTGCTGAGAGAGACAGAGCACCTGCCTGTTTGGTCGTAGCGCTGTTGGTGGCATTGGTTCTTAACAAAACAGAACATAACAAAGTGGCTCAGATAAAACAGCCGCTAAAAAATGAAATGGACTTTAACAATGGGAGATAATTTATTATTAAGAGGTATGTTGAGTCAATCATGTACAACGGGCGTGAATTGTGGACAATAAAGAATCCAGCACGAAAATGGCTTGATGTAACAGAAAGGTAGTTTTATGTTTGAATATCACGAGCGGCAGCTAGCCAGTGTGTGATTAGGAAAGCCGTTGGACAAAGTCTAGATCGAATTTTTCGTATGTTTTTGATAATGTATTTGTCATGTTTGTGTTTTGAGAAGACGATGGTTTGAGAATACTAAGAATAAAAGCATAAGATGCTTGCGAATGACAAAGGCGAGGACAAAAACAAGGCAATGTTTGGTGTATCGTCATGATTTCGGAAACGATCAACACAGAATTGATTAAGACCTTATGACCTTCATGATCGCCCACGCCAGGCGACAGGGTTCATCATTATCATGATGCACTAATTTTGTGTCAACTTTGTAATAAGAGTCAGGGAGTTCAATTGTGTTGTAACCGTGATGGACGCCTGTTATCACACGATCATGTTTACTGCTTGAAGCTAAACTACTGTCATGAAAGTCATGAAAGTCATGAAAATATCATGGATAGCGTGAAAGAAAAACACAGACCTCCAAAAAGATGGATATTAAGCCTAATAACTAGTTAACAATAGTACTTCTAAGAAACTAAACAACTTTGGCCTCATCAAACGCCACAATGATCTAGAGAAAAAAATGTACTGCAGAGTAGGGTACCTGATAACCAATGCAGAGGCAGACTGTGATGAAGTCCGTGATGGATACAGGACAATACAATAGTTGTGATCACGGCAGTGACAGAGGCAGGATAGACGGCCAAAAATAATCGAGTCTCTTAGATCGGAAGTTCTGAAAGCGAGGTTATGTAAACAAAAACAAAAACATGCTACATGATGATGACCGATGTAAATGTAATGGGTTAGACGGCTAGACGTTTCTTCCTGTGTTATTCTTTGGTTAAAATATTCAAATAAATGTGTCTGCATGGCTACATTAGAAGAACAAACGATTCAGTTTTTACTTTAAAAAAAACATCAGCTCTCGTGTTTGCAATGTTTATTTGTTGGTGGTCGTTCAGCTTGGAAAATTAAAAAAAAGATTAGAAAACATTCGTTTGCACAGCTGTGCTTATTTCTTGCTAATTCCATTCGTCCTTCGCTGAACCCTGTCTCTCTGGGTAAGAAAGGGAGAAGAGACAGACCACGAAATTAAACAAGCATCTTCTATCTTGTCAATTAGCGTATTATTTTATTGCGTGCTGTTTAGGAGTGCAGTTAAGTGCTAGTTAATTTGTTTACTTTTCTATCTGCGAAGTATATGCCATAGTGATCCATACGTTATTGCTTTCTAACATAGCTTTATATCCTTCTGGCTCTAAGCTTACATACATCATGTCACGTGAAAGTTCCTTGTTTTCCCTTAGCACATTTTACCAGAATATGTGAGTAAAATGGTCGTTCCAGTTTTTGAACTTTAGCGCTAGACTTTCTCTTGTCCTTGGGATTTTTTTTGTATAGTGTGGATATATATATGTACTTCCATGGACGTCATGGAGCCTTTGGTTAGATTTGTGCGTATGATTGTTTTCAAATATAAGGCCTGAACATAGTCCAGGAAAAGGGACTCTAATCGTGTATTTGTGTAGTACGACTCTAAGGTATCATGTCGTGTGCCAGGCTCATAGTCAACATTCAGAAGGACTGATTCTTTGAAAGTTCTATATTGCAGCTGTCTAAACTCTCGTCAAGCAATTGACGTCACTCAGCCTTGATGGAGACTGCCATTTTTTGGATGTATCTACCGCGGAATTGCGCCACATTCCTCTTGGTTTGTCGTTGTTTAGAACTCATGCTACAACATCTTCACACAGATTGATGGTAAAAGGCTTCGGTCCGTTCATTCACGCAGGGGCCCTTCACACAGATTGATGGTAAAAGGCTTCGGTCCGTTCATTCAAGCAGGGGCTCTTCACACATTGATGGTAAAAGGCTTCGGTCCTTTCATTCAAGCAGGGGCTCTTCACACAGATTGATGGTAAAAGGCTTCGGTCCGTTCATTCAAGCAGGGGCTCTTCACACAGATTGATGGTAAAAGGCTTCGGTCCGTTCATTCAAGCAGGGGCCCTTCACACAGATTGATGGTAAAAGGCTTCGGTACGTTCATTCACAACGACTATTTGCGTCTTAGCCTGTATTTACCAGTGTATATGTATTTATTTATATGTCACATACACACACGCATATATATGTATATATATATAAATATATATATATATATATATATATATATATATATATATATATATATATATATATATATATATATATGAGAGTGTAACTGACTCTGCCCAAGTCTACCTTTCTTAAATCAAATTCACGCGCCCCTCACGACATCACCCGCATCTCATATCTCATGAACGTCAGATCATAATTTTAAGTGCCTACGCACCAACTCTGACAAACCCGGACTCAGCCAAAGATAGGTTCTATGAAGATCACTTATAGCTACGGTCCCAAAATCTGACAAATTGATTCTGCTAGGAGATTTTAACGCCAGAGTTGGCGCGGACTACACTGCGTGGGATGGCTTCATTGGTCGAAATCGCATAGGTAAATGTAACGGCAACGGCCTACTCTTACTGTAGACGTGTGCCACAAATGAGCTTATCATTACCAACAACATCTTCTGACTTCCAACTAGGAAAATAACAACGTTGAAGCTTCCCAGGTATCTCCACTGGCATCTTATCAACTACATCACTGTCAGACGTCAAAATAAATAAGAGTGTGTTTGGCGCGGAATGTTACACTGACCATCGTCTCGTGATAACCAAGTTGATTCTAAGTCCAACCCAAGAGGCGTCCTCAGGGGACAGAAGCACCGAAGAGATTAAATGTTGAGAAGTTGAAGTGGGAACCTACTAGAAACAGTTTCGCTGCTGAGCTAGAAACCAGACTGAGTGAGATTCAGCTTGGAAACTCCAGCATCGAGCAAAACTTGGCGATCCTAAGGGACACTGTTTACTCTACAGCGCTAAAACACCTTGGCCCATCCACACGAAAGCGCAAAGCGTCAGGAGCATAGGGCTCTTCTAAATGAGACATCGTCCTTGTTAAAGTAAATGGCCTTCACTAGCGCTCGAAGAATAGTTCAATGGAGACTCAGGGAGTTACAAGATTCCTGGCTAAGCAGACAGTCAGATGAGATAGATGCGTTTGCTCTTCGCCAATAACTCAAATGGTTCTATGCGGCGGTGAAATAACTATTTTGTCCACATCATTCTGGAAACTCTCCAGTTATCAACGCCAATGGATTGCTGAAAATAGAGAAAGCTCAGATCCTCGACAGGTGGGCAGAACATTTCTGCAACGTTCTTAACAGTCCATCATCCACAAATGAAGAGGCCATCGAACGCATGCACCAGATAAAAATTAACACGGTCATAGATATATCAAAACTGAAGATGAAGTAGAAAAAGCCATCAAATCTCTTTATCCTGAAAAAGCCCCTGGAGCTGACGCAATACCAGTAGAGGTGTATACAGCAGCAGGAGCATGTCTCACCAAAAGGCTCACTGAAGTTTTCTACTCCATGTGGGCTGAAGGAATAGTCCCACAGGATGCGTCGATAGTGCATATTTGCAAAAGAAAAGGCAATCTCTAGGAGTGCGACAACCACCTCGGAAATTCACTGCTATTTATTGCCGGAAAGATCCTCGCGCGCGTGCTGCTCGTACGTCTGAACAAACATCTTGAGCTAGACCATCACCTCCCGGAAAGTGAGTGTGAATTTAGAGTTTGCCGAGGATCTGTGGACATGATATTTGCAGCTCGTCAGGTGCATGAGAAATGTCGAGAAGATGACCTCGAGCTCTATATTACGTTCTTTGACCTCACAAAAGCATTTTATACGGCCAGCAGAAGGGGTCTATGGCAGATTATGTCTAAATTCGGCTGTCCTAGTAGAATGTATAACTGTGGTAAAACAGTCCCACGAGGGAATGCGTGCACATGTATTCGACCGCGGCGAGACCTCTCCGCCAATCGAGGTCAACAACGGTGTGAAACAGGGATGTGTACTTGCTCCGACACTGTTCAGTATGATGTTTTCAGCTATGTTGATGGACGCCTTCAAGAATACCAAGCATAGCATACCAATAAAGTACCGCATGGATGGTGGTATATTCAATATACGCAGACTGAAGAAGACCAACGTGATGCACGACACGATATGCGAACTCTTGTTTGCGGATGACTGTGCTTTGAACAGTAGCTCAGAATTGAAAATGCAGGAGTGTTTGGACCGGCTCTCTGCTGCTTGTGACAACTTTGGCTTAATGATTAGCATAAAGAATACGGAGGTCATGTATCAATCGGCACCAAACACATCGTATAAACAGTTAGTAGTTACAGACAGAAATTACAAGCGGTTGAAAAATGTGTCTACATCGGAAGCCCGCTGTCGAGATCAGTGCCTATTGTTGATGAGCTGACTAAAACAATAGCAAAGACCAGCTCAACTTTTGGCCGAATGCGGTCAACATTATGGAAACGTCGAGGAATCAGCACAATGACCGAGCTAAAGGTCTACCGTGCCACCATTGTCTCCACCCTGCTCTGTGCGTGTGAGAGCTGGACTGTCTACGCTGGTGACGCCAGGAGGCTAAATCATTTTCACATAAACTATCTGAGGCGCAGCATATACGCTGGCAGGACGATATCACAAATACTGGAGTGCTGTCTGGAGTCAACATGCAAAGTATTCATGCACTTCTGCAAAAATCGCAATTCAGATGGGCTGGCCACCCGGCCCGAATGTTAGACGAAAGGCTTCCAAAGAGGCTCCTGTATAGCGAACTGAGTGAAGGATATCGATCGCAAGGACGTCCTAAAAAGCATTTCAAGGACAGTCTGAAAAATTCACTTAAGTGCTGTCAAATAAACATTACCACCTGGGAGAACCTGGTTCACAATCGCTCAACATGGAAGAGCACGGTCACGGACGTCATTGAACTCATCGAGGGTCTCCGTATCCAGGCAGCTCAGGATAGACGTGCAATCAGAAAGTCAAGAGCAGAAACAATTTCAGAGACAACTACTTACTACGTTTGCCAGTCGTGCCATAGACTTGTCTAGGTTCGAATTGGCTTGATCAGTCACGATAGCACACACATACTCAAGGTTGCATTATGACATGTGATGATGCTGGTGGTCCTCATCGACGAAGATGGACGAATTATTATATATACATAAATGCATTAGGGCCTTTTGAAGACCTTTTTGCAACAGTCAAGAGACGGAAAATCGCTTGGTATGACCGCTTATGGAGATTAAACGGTCTTATAAATACGATCCTGCACGGAAAGGTCCAAGACAGACGACCAAACGGTCATCCCAAAAAATTGTGGGAGGGCAACATAAAAGAACGGACCACTTTCCGACCAGAGGAGTTAAAGGCAGCGGGCGCTGACAGAGAGAGTGGCGTGGGACTGTGGGGATGTATTCATGTGTGCCCCAACGACCTCACCGATTAGGGAATGATCTGACCTGATATATATATATATATATATATATATATATATATATATATATATATGTATATATATATATATATATATGTATATATATATATATAGTCACAATTGCACACTTATATACTCTTGCTATGTGAATTTGCAATCAGATGCTAACAAGAGAGAATGAAAAATGAGTGTTTTCCTAGTGTTTAAGACTTAAGGTCCTTGCAGAAGAATTCAGTCCAAACGTAGTTCAAATTGTCTGCTCTCTAGAACACTTAGTCATCCAGAACCGTCTGACGTCTGCAACCATCAGTCACCCAGAATCATCTACTCTGTAGAACATTCAGTCATCCAGAACCATCTACTCTCTACAACCTTCAGTCACACAGAACCATCTACTCTCTACAACCTTCAGTCATCCAGAACCATCTACTTTATATAACCTTCAGTAACACAGAATCATCTACTCTCTAGAACCTTCAGCCAACAGAACCATCTACTCTCTTGAACCGTCTAGTCCCTAGCACGATACGTCTACAACATCCTTAGACATATGAAACCATAAGCCGTCAAACCTCCCCCCCCCCCCCACAGTCCCCCACCTCAATCCAGTCATCAGTTCCCAAGAACCATCTGCCTTCTCCTCCTCCACCCTCTCCCCATTCCCAGTTCAGTCATCAGGTGCCAAGAACCATCTGTCCTCCAGAACCATCTGCCCTCCAGGACCATCTGCCCTCCAGGACCATCTGCGCTCTAGAACCATCTGCTCTCAAGAACCACGAGTCCCCAAGAATAACCTCGTAGAGAACTTCAGTTGTTCGTTCTGTCCCAATAATTCTGAGGTGCCACACAAGACCTTCTGTTGGTCTTCGCTATATTTGCCCTTAATCTTTCTCGTTATCGCAAATGTGTCTAAGAGTCCTTTTTTTAGCATGTATCCAATTTTCTTGGCTTGTTTCTACTTTTGTGTAGTTAGTGGTGATATTTACAACAGTTTAGTTACAATAGTTTCTGGTTTCACATCCTACGTTTCTTTGTTATTCCCTGCATTCTCCTAGCGAGCTAAGTTTCTAAGTTATGTCCAGCATTCTCCTAGCGAACTAAGTTTCTATGATAATTCCAGCATTATCATAGCGAACTAAGTTTCTATGATATGCTCAGCATTATCCTAGCGAACTGTTTCTACGTTATATCCAGCATTCTTTGATCGAACTAAGTTTCTACGTTATATCCAACATTCTCATAGCGAACTAAGTTTCAATCTATTTATTATCCAGCAGTCTCCCAACGAAGTTTCTGTGCATATAACTAATTTGTATGTTTGTTTATTCGTACTCATAAAACAATTTAAAATAGAGCAACGACTAGACGCATAAATACCCCGACCAAACGTCGTTTTATAAAGGCTTTTATTCTTGGGCGGAAAAAAAATATATTTTTCCCTGTAGTATTTTGATAAATGTTACGGTATTTTGGTGAAACGTTATTCTGACACCACACGTTACACGCTGTTCAAGCTGATGGTGAGGTAAGCGGCCACTCTTTATCAATAGAGAAAGCAGGGGCGATGTTGGCAGCTCTTGACATTTGGGTTAATCACAGTGGAAACAGACCGTAAAAGTGTGGCCAGGATTCCTTGTCAGCTTTTTGTCCACCTTCGTGATAATCTGAGATGTTCAGGGAAATATAAAGGTAATTTCAGACATGAATAATTTCAACTTTGCGCTCATTATTGTATGATTATTTTCTAATTATATCAAGTTGTCAACTCTACTGACAATACAATATGTTTCTTTGATTTATATATAATTTTTTTAAATAGTCATCTGATTGCTGATATAACGAGAAGTTACGAGAGGTACAACTATTTGGTGCCAATAGAAATATTGAAGTTTCCAAGTATGATCAGGTTCAACAGTGTAAAGGATCAGTTATTTGCATTATCTAAACAAAGCATTTAACTCAACTCAACTTAACCTAACTTAACTTTATTATACCGGTTTAAAAGGCTCTACCGAGTCTGTATGCCATCAGTTTATTCCACTTAAAGGACAGTAACAATGACTGCGTGTCATCCAAACTATGTTTTAATGCATTAATTAACACTGCCTCCACCGCATCTTGTGGCAATGCATTCCAAGCAGTAACCCCTCTCTGACTAAAGAAATATTTCTTCATATCTAATCTGGACCTGTCTTTATTTAGTTTGATACGGTACTTTCTAGTTCTTGTAGCCAGTGAAAAACTTGATATAGTCAAATTTAGCCTATCCATTGATTAATTTATAAAATTGTCACTTCAAATTTTGCTGTCTCAGACAATGCAGGCCAGTTTTTCTAAGTCTTTTCTCATAACTATAATTCTGGAATCCTACGATCATTTTTGAAGCTTTTCTTTGTATTTTTTCTAGCATGTTTATATCCACTTTATGAAAATGATTCCACACCGGAACACAGTACTCCAATTGAGGTCTCATCAATGATTGATATAGTTCGACTAACACTTCCTTGTTTCTATGTGTAATGTTTTTTTAAAATCATACCCATTATTGCATTGGCTTTTTTCACTGCCATCTGGACTTGCTCCTACACCTTACTCGTATGATCTATTGTAACATCTAGGTCCTTTTACTTTTTTATTGTCCTAATATTGTTCTCTCCCATCAGGTAATTATAATCGTTATTGTATTATCCCACGGGGGTGACTATTCGTGCATCAACAGTATTAAACACTTGCTAGCTATTGGACGAATTATGAATCGCAGCTAAATCCGATCTCAAATGATCCACCTCCGCCGGAGAAGAGCTAAGGTCACTGTTGGAAAGTTAAGGGCTCTGTTGAATAGTTAAGGTCTATGTTGAACAGTTAATTCTTCGTACTGAATAATTGCCCTGATGTTATTTTAAATATTGAAATACATTCTTGCGATAAATGAAACATTAAATAAACTCATTTTAAACTCCTAAATGCTTATCTGCTCTTTATTAGGGACAATGACACAAACTGATGATAACGCGTCTGATTTGTATGCCACGTCTATGATCCCCATTAGGGACAATGTCATAATGAATTATTATGACCTTATGCTTCACTTAGAGACAAAAGGTGCATCCACAAGTAGAATAAGCCTGTCCGCAGTGACTAAACCGAGGCCAAGATCTAGCATTCAGTGATCTGACAGCAGGAAACGACTCATAGCTCGCTGCTTGAATTATGGTCAGCGACCTATAGGTGACGTATAAGCGACATATAAAGATCCAATTGGTGGTGGTGGAAGCAAACTACACTCATGCAGCCTAGCTAATGAAATAAGAATCGAAGAGGAAAGCAAACTCGCATCCAATAACGCAGTGCTGAAACTAGATGTGTGATGCCAAAAAGTGCAGATATCGCGATCCTGCTGTAAACTACGATACAACGTCGCAACGTCCGTTTCATGACGATCACCAAAGGAGAAGCACCAACTAAACTGAGACCTTCTAAACTGTCTTAACTTAATGTCGTTATACTGGTTTAGAAGACTGCAGAATATGTATTCAGCCAATTTCATTTACATCACCTTGCTCTAAAAGCTATGCGCATCCAATTTATTCTTAAATGCATTAATTGTCCCTTCCTCCACTACCTCTCGTGGCAATGCATTCCAAGCATTCACCACTATCTGACTAAAAAAATATGTTCTAATATCTAGTCTGGACCGTTCTTTAGTTAATTTGTAGCTATGCTCTCTTGTTATTGCGGATGGCTGTATTTTAAAAAACTTGTTATAGTCTACTGTATCCATTCCTCGAATCATCTTATAAACATATATTAAGTCACCACGAATTCGTCTATCTTCTAGACACTGTAGTCCGGTTTTTTTCAGTCTTTCCTCATAACTGTAATTCTGGAATCCCACTATCATCTTTGTCGCTCCTTTTTGCATTCTTTCCAGCATGTTTATGTCCCCTCTATGATAAGGACTCCACATTTGTACACATTAATTCAATCTTAGTCTAATGGTTTATACAGTTTAACTATCACTTTCTTGCTCCTATGTTTAATATTTATTTTTATCATACCTAACATTGCATTTGCCTTTTTCACTGCTACCTGAACTTGCTCACTCACCTTACCTGTATGATCTATTATAACCCCTAGGTCCCTTTCCTTATCTATCTTTCAAATACTTTTCCCTGCCATTCTGTAATTGTGTTCCATATTGGATCTACCCATGTGGCTGACTGTACATTTATCTTCATTAAACTCCATTTGCCAGCTTACAGACCATTTTCGAACTTTATCTAAATCCGACCTCAATATATCCACTTCTGCTTTAGATGAGACACTACTATATAGTTTTGTGTCATCAGCAAATTTTGCAATCATGGATCCCGTATTCATGTCCAAATTAGTTATATGTATCAAAATCAAAATTGGTGTCAAAACCGAGCCCTGTGGCACTCCACTTTTCACTTCTCAGCACTCAGAGCACTCCTTATTTAGGTTCACCCTCTGCCTTCTTCCCTTTAACCAATTGTCAATCCATTTGGCAACTTCCCTACCTATTCCATGTGATTTAAACTTTCGAAATAATCTTTGATGAGGTACACTATCAAAGGCCTTTGCAAAATATAGATAAATAACGTCTACTCGTTCTCCTTATCTATCATTTCGGTAACCTCCTCCATGAATTCTAATAGATTTGTTAATCATGATCTCCCTATAGTAAACCCATGCTGACTATTTCTAATTAGATTAAATTTGTCTAAATGCATTACAATGTTTTCTTTGGTTATTGACTCTAACAATTTACAGACTATGCTCGTTAAACTCACGGGTCTATAATTCGCTGGAAGTGATTTTTTGCACTATTTGAATAAGGGGATCACTCCTGCATCTTTCCAATCCCGTGGAACAATCCCTTTTGTAAGTGATTGAGAACATAATATAGCCAATGGTTTTGCCAGTTGGTCTCTAATTTCAAACAGCAATTTTGGATGAATACCAACTTGACCTGGACAAATATTCACTTTCAACCCCTACTATTATTTTAAAACCATTTCCTCTGTAAAACAGATTGATCTTAATCCCGCTGTATCCATGTCTCTTTGAAAAATATGTATAGGCTCTGGGATCTTGGAGCAGTCCTCTTTTGTTTAGACTGTGCCAAAGTACTGATTGAGTAGATTAGCTGCCTCCCTATCCTCACTTATTATTTTCCCTGTACTGTTTATGAGAGGGTCTTCCTTTTCTTTCGTTCTTTGTTTATTTCTAAGATACGAGAAAACGATTTTACTATTAGTCTTCTATCCCATAAAAGTTCAGAACGAGCAGTTCCTTTATTCAGCAAGAACGAAAACAGTATTTCACAAAAGGCTAACTCTCCACCAAGGTGGGGTCAGTGTACATTAATCAAGACAAACTTACATTTCAACCATAGGTATGGCTAACACCTAGCAACTACGTCATTCTGTACTACAAATGTGAAGCTAACCCCTTAGCAGACGTCAACGTCCAGGATGACGTGTGACAGCTTCATTGTACTTGATGTTTTATGTTGTCAACAGTTCCTTTTCACCGTGCCTTGCCGCAGCTAACGAATTGTCAGATGTTCATTTATAGCTGGTTAGACAGCAGCGTGACAGAACTAGACAGCGAACAATGCCGCCACGAGAAGTAGACTTTCGTGTCACACGCTTTCTCAACAGCTCGTTCTTCTTCTTCTTCTTCATCGTACGCTGTTTACAGCGATATTTACGTTGCACTGATTTAATTTGTTAGCCAGTGGCTCAGTGCATCCGATTTCAACAGGCGTTTCTGTAGGGTTGCCCTCCTTAGCCTTTGGCTGTCCCCAGCCTAACTGCAAGGCAGCAGTTGTTTTTGGTCAGAGTTGTCTCTCTTGGGAAGTTGTCTTGCAGGACTATCGAGTCTTCCCTACTCGTGTCTATAGCGTTTGGCAATGATATGATGGACTATGTACTAGTTTCTACTATCCCGGAAGAGAGGCAGTCCAGTGTGACTTTTTCCCAGGATCGTCACGTCCTGCCAGAAACGTAGCATATGCATATGAGTGAGGTATCTTTTTGCTCGCTTTATTTTCTCGGCTCATCTGCAGTGATGGTACGCCTAGCATTCCCCGCCACCCGGGAGCTTGTCACCATAGGACAGGAGGTGCAATGGAATGACCGATAGCAGACAGATGCAAAGAGCGAGGAAGGAGTGCATTTTACCAGGTGCATTCCTGCGGCTCGATCGGGCCGGGACACAAGCCCCAGCCATGTCGTAGCCTCCCATCTTAGCGGCGCTGAGATTTTGGGCGGGATTCTGGCTTAGAGGCGTTCGGCCGTAATACCTCAGATGGTAGCTTATCAGCTAAGCACGTGGACCAAATGTCAGCGACATGTGATTCCTCTCGAAATAGTGCATTTGACCAGGTGACAAGCCTAGTCTTGCACGGAGATGTTGTCCGCCTAGGAAGCGGACATATCTCATGGTCAAGGGTTGAGTCTCAGCAGTTCGCAGTGAGGTAGCTGATCTACTGCTTAGGGCACCCGACCGAGAACTAAGTCTTCTACAAATGATTTCATTCCTCATCGCCGTATGGGGTGAATATCGAGCGGCTTCCCGCCCGCTTTTATCAGTGGACGGCAGAGACCTCATTCTGCGGCCTGACCGGGCGGGGCTGGAGCGTGCCCTCCAGGTCCCCACCATATCGAAGCCTCCCTTTGCATTCGTGCTGGGCTGCTTTTGGGCGGGATTTTTGGCTTAGAGGCGTTCGGCCGTAATCCCTCACCTTGCACCGTTGGCTTATCCGCCTAGTACGTGAACCAAATGTCTGCGGCTCCTCTCGGGCTTAGCAGGATTACCGTAGCAAAGCCCTGTCATTAGTAGGGTAAATCTGACCTGTCTTCAGAGGGTCTATTTCCAGCACCCGTTCAATATTAGCCAGACCGTATCAATAGAGGGCTTTTAGTTTGTCAATGGCCTAGCTGCTTGAGCCTGCGATTTCTGCAGGGTGAAGACCAGATTACCGTAGCAGGCGCTCTTTCATTTGGGAGTTTGGAGACTGACCTGTCTTCCGTGGGTCTAATACCAGCACATGTTCACTATTAGACCCATCGAAGGTTCTCTCTTTTGACAGTCATTCTACACTATTGGCGTATTTAGTCAATTTAAGCCTCAGGCTCCACTCCTGATAGTGCTCTTCCGTCAATTCCTTCATCAAACACTGAATGCAGACCAACCGAGCCACAGGGGGCATATCCCCAGATTTCTGAGGGTTTAAATCCAGCACCCGTTCCATATTACACCCCAGGAAAGTGGTCTCGGCATGTCAGGCATTTCAGTGTTGGCCGTGTTGAGTCAAATTAAGCCGCAGGCTCCACTCCTGGTGGTGCCCTTCCGTCAATTCCTTTAAGTTTCAGCTTTGCAACCATACTTCCCCCGGAACCCAAACACTTTGGTTTCCCGGAAGCTGCCCGCAGAGTCATCGAAGCAACTCCTGCGGATCGCTAGTCGGCATCGTTTATGGTCAGAACTACGACGGTATCTGATCGTCTTCTCGCCTCTGACTTTCGTTCTTGATTAATGAAAACATTCTTGACAAATGCTTTCGCAGTAGCTCGTCTTGCGGCGATCCAAAAATTTCACCTCTAACGCCGCAATACGAATGCCGCCGTTTGTCCCTGTTAATCATTACCTCCAGTTCCGAAAACCAACAAAATAGAACCGAGGTCCTATTCCATTATTCCATGCACCATTATTCAGGCAGCTGAGGCCTGCTTTGAACACTCTAATTTTTTCAAAGTAAACGCGCCGGCCACCCAGGACGCTCAGCGAAGAGCACCCGTGGGAGAGAGCCGGCAGACGGTAGGGCAGGAGACAACGGGCAGTGAACCGGCGCGAGCCGGACCGCCCGCCTGCGCCTGAGATCCAACTACGAGCTTTTTAACTGCAACAACTTTAATATACGCTATTGGAGCTGGAATTACCGCGGCTGCTGGCACCAGACTTGCCCTCTAATAGATCCTCGTTAAAGGGTTTAAAGTGTACTCATTCCAATTACGGGGCCTCGAAAGAGTCCCGTATTGTTATTTTTCGTCACTACCTCCCCGTGCCGGGAGTGGGTAAGTTGCGCGCCTGCTGCCTTCCTTGGATGTGGTAGCCGTTTCTCATGCTCCCTTTCCGGAATCGAACCTTGATTCCCCGTTACCCGTTACAAACATGGTAGGCATGTCACGTACCATCGACATTTGATAGGGCAGACATTTGAAAGATGCGTCGCCGGCACATGAGGCCATGCGATCAGCACAAAGTTATCCAGAGTCACCAGTGGGGACGCCGCAACCCCGCGAGGGGAAACGACGATTGGTTTTGAACTAATAAAAGAGCTCTTTCCGCGAGGGTCGGAGCTTGGTAAGCATGTATTAGCTCTAGAATTGCCACAGTTATCCAAGTAGGGTCGTGTCATCTAAGGAACCTCGACTGATTTAATGAGCCATTCGCGGTTTCACCGTGAGACAGTGTGAACTTAGACATGCATGGCTTAATCTTTGAGACAAGCATATGACTACTGGCAGGATCAACCAGATATCTGTCGGAGACGTACGTACAGCACACACCGGTCGGCGGAGGAAGGGTGTGTAAAAAGCCTCACTGGGACGGCCGCAGGGACCGACTGACGGGACGGACGGACGGTCTTTCCACCCGTCCCTCACTCCGTCGACCTAGGACCGCCTGACAGGGGCCTCCCACACGCAACAGACGACCGACCGACCGGGCTCGCTCGAGGAGGAATGGCAGCGCTCTGTGCAGAACGGATCCCAACGACCTCGGCGATGAATTTCACTGGGACTAGAGACAGTTTGGCCTGCCGGCCTGCCCTTCTCCGTAGGAGAACGCAGGGCCTCAAGGCAACGATTCCTGCTTTCCATTTGCCGGTCACAAGCTCTTTGCGAGAGTCGGACCACCAGCGAGACGTACTGTCAAGCTCTGCTATAAGCCTTAGATAAATAACCACGGACGGACCACGTTTCCTGATACGGACCAGACGAGCGCACCTCGGTGGAGGAGCCGCTACAACAAACCGCATCCAATTCGCTCTACGGGGAAAGGCAGGCGAGCGTTTTCCACAAGCCCGCGCTATCGCTCCGCCTGGCGGGACTGAGATCGCTTTACGAACACTGGTTGAAATTGAGTCGCTGCGGCGAGACAACTACCCCAGATAACAGCTCGTTCAATTCTTGAACAAAACGAACATCAAAGGTTCTGCTGTTGTCAGATCTGAATGTCCCCCAATATGAACATCCAATAGGTGTGCTGTTGTCAGATCTGAATGTCCCCCAAGATGAACATCAATAGGTGTGCTGCTGTCAGATCTGAATGTCCTCAAAAATTAACATCAATAGGCGTGCTGCTGTCAGATCTTAATGTAGTTGGATTCAAGTCTGGGTAAATTAGCTCCGAGTCTAGTCAGTCCGACTATTCGGTTGGTTGGTTGGTTGCTAATGCACACAATAGGTTGGTAACTCTTTTGTGCGCCCTGAAAAGAACGGAACTTGTGGCAGATTGCAGTAATTTTTCCTAACATCCCAAGCCTGCTGGTGAAGTGGACCGGGGTCCTCCAGCTGGTTCTGCAATGTTTTACTTCATTTGCATGTCACTCACTGCTACGGGGATCACGTTGAACCCCATTTTGTTATCCAGACTGTTGTCCTCTACAACAGCCCGTTTCCAGAACGACCAACGAGGAGGACAGGTGAGGGTCTTGGCCACTATATTTCTCCTGACCCTGGATAACATTGTCTGATCAGTGTGATTTGCCTAACTCGACGTTAGCCTCATCCTCCCCGTCCGACTGTTCCTCTGGTTAGCTTCAAGTTTGGGTACATGATCTTAGTCTAGTCAGTCCGACTGTCCCTGTGATTAGCTTCAAGTTTGAATACACTCTCCACCTATATAATAGTTAACGTGCAACATTACAATGTGATTACCATGAAACATATCCGCGTGTGCTCACATTATCCTTAAATACACTTCACTCATAATATCATCATCACGAACCACTTACTTCATTGCCCATACCAATGTTTGCTATTATTTCTCGGCAGTGACAGAATGGTCGCTGCAAATCTCCAAAGAAGTTCATTGTTGTGCTGGTCATGTGGAGGCGTTGCTAGTCAAGACACCAATAGTAACACTAGAGCAGATACACAGATAGGAAATGGATCAGTGACTGTACACAAGAACAGATACACAGATAGGAAATGGATCAGTAACTTTACACCAGGACAGATACACAGATAGGAAAGGGATCAGTAACTGTACACAAGAACAGATGCACAGATAGGAAATGGAACAGTAACTGTACACAAGGACAGATGCACAGATAGGAAATGGATCAGTGACTGTACACAAGAACAGATGCACAGATAGGAAATGGATCAGTAACTGTACACAAGAACAGATGCACAGATAGAAAATGGATCAGTAACTGTACACAAGAACAGATGCACAGATAGAAAATGGATCAGTAACTGTACACAAGAACAGATGCACAGATAGAAAATGGATCAGTAACTGTACACAAGAACAGATGCACAGATAGGAAATGGATCAGTAACTGTACACAAGGACAGATGCACAGATAGAAAATGGATCAGTAACTGTACACAAGAACAAATGCACAGATAGAAAATGGATCAGTAACTGTACACACGGACAGATGCACAGATAGGAAATGGATCAATAACTGTACACAAGGACAGATGGACAGATACACAGATAGGAAATGGATCAGTAACTGTACACAAGGACAGATACACATATAGGAAATGGATCAGTAACTGTACACAAGGACATATACACATCTTGATAAATAATTGTTCACTGACCGCCCCATGACATGAACACATATATATAATGAGCTAGTGAATGCACAAGGACATAAACACATACATGGCATGGCTCAGTAACTGCGCCAGGATAGATACACATATAGGTAATGGCTCGTTGACCGGACAAGGACAAAATCACACATAGGTAATGGCTCGTTGACCAGACCAGGACAAAAAATACACATAGCTAATGGCTCAGTGGCCCCACCAGGACAAACAAATGATTCTCAGGCTCAAACCGGTGTCGATTCAAAGTTTGACTCTGTTCCTTACGTTAATCGTTGCCATATTGGAACTGTATGTAGAAGAAGAAAAACCAGATATAATAGGGTGAACAGAATCATGGACATATGAGGAGATTGCAGATTGTGAACTTGAAATTGAGGGATATACAATGTTAAGGAAAGATAGGATAATTGGAGACAAGACTAAGGGAGGTGGCGTTTTATTATACTGTATAAATTATGTTAATATAACGATCAAAGATTATTTATCATGTGGTAACAAAAATGAAAGTGTATGGGGAGAAATAGAAAGTGGGGGTGAAAAAACAGTGATTGGAGTGTGCTATAGATGTCCATCAAGTCAACAAGAGGAAGATGAGGAGCTGATTGGTAGCATAGCAAAGGCAAGTAAAGGGAAATTATTATTAATGGGAGATTTAAATTATCCAGAAATAAAATGGGATATGGCAGAAGCACTTGTAGAGTCAAAACCGTTTGTTAAGTGCATAACTGACAATTTTTAAATTTAACATGTAGAAGCAGCCACCAGAGGCAAAAACATACTCGACCTAGTTTTTACCACAGAGAAAAATATGATTGAAAACGTTACCGTTGGGGAACTATTTGGCTCAAGTGACCATCAAATCATCCGTTGGGATTTTATTGCAGGGAAAGGAGTAAACATAAACACGCGAACATACGACTACTCTAAGGCAGATGTTAAGAGGATGAAAGAGGCAGCGAACCACATAATCTGGAAAGATATTGTTGTAGGAACAGATGTTGAACAGGAGTGGGAAAGTTTTATAACAGTTCTAGAAACGCTAAAAGAGGAATGTGTTCCATGTAGGGAGGTAAACCCCAAGCGTAAAAAGGGGATAACTAGATTTGTAGTGAAATGTAGAAGAGCAAAAAGTAAAGCATGGAAAAAATATATAGAGGCAGGTAAATCAAAAGGAACATATGTAAAATATTTGGACAAGCAGAACATATCTCAGAAAGCGAATATAACAGCAAAAATAGACTTTGAAAAAAGACTTGCTCTGAGGATCAAGACTGGCAGTAAAAGCCTCTTCTCTTATGTTAGAAATAAACAAAGAACGAAAGACAAAGTAGACCCTCTCATAGACAGTACAGGGAAAATAATAAGTGAGAATAGGGAGGCTGCTAATCTGCTCAATCAGTACTTTGGCACAGTCTTCACAAAGGAGGACTGCTCCGAGATCCCAGAGCCTATAGATATTTTTCAAAGAGACATGGATACAGCGGGATTAAGATCAATCTGTATTACAGAGGAAATGGTTTTTAAAAAATTGGAGGGGTTGAAAGTGAATAAATGTCCAGGTCAAGATGGTATTCACCCAAAATCGCTGTATGAAATTAGAGACCAACTAGCAAAACCATTGGTTATATTATGTTCTCAATCACTTACAAAAGGGATTGTTCCACGGGATTGGAAAGATGCAGGAGTGATCCCCTTATTCAAAAAAGGCAAAAAATCAGATCCGGCAAATTATAGACCGGTTAGTTTAACGAATATAGTCTGTAAATTGTTAGAGTCAATAATCAAAGAAAACATTGTAATGCATTTAGAAAAATGTAATCTAATTAGAAATAGTCAGCATGGGTTTACTAGAGGGAGATCATGCTTAACAAATCTATTAGAATTCATGGAGGAGGTTACTAAAATCATAGATAAAGGGGAGCCAGTGGATGTTATTTATCTAGACTTTGCAAAGGCCTTTGATAGAGTACCTCATCAAAGATTATTTCGAAAGTTAAAATCACATGGAATAGGTGGGAAAGTTGCCAAATGGATTGAAAATTGGTTAACGGGAAGAAGGCAGAGGGTGGGCATAAATAAGGAGTACTCTGAGTGGAGTGAAGTGAAAAGTGATGTGCCACAGGGCTCGGTTTTGGGACCAATTTTGTTCTTGATATATATAAATGATTTGGACATTGATATGAGATCCATGATTGCAAAATTTGCTGATGACACAAAACTATGCAGTAGTGTCTCATCTAAAGCGGAAGTGGATATATTGATGTCGGATTTAGATAAAATTCGAGAATGGTCTATAAGCTGGCAAATGGAGTTTAATGTAGATAAATGTACAGTCAGCCACATGGGTAGATCCAATATGGAACATAATTACAGAATGGGAGAAAACAATATTAGAAAGATAGGTAAGGAAAGGGACCTCGTGGTTATAATAGATCATACAGGAAAGGTGAGTGAGCAAGTTAAGGTAGCAGTGAAAAAGGAAAATGCAATGTTAGGTATGATAAAAAGAAATATTAAACATAGGAGCAAGGAAGTGATCGTCAAACTGTATAAAGCTTTAGTTAGACCTAGATTGGAGTACTGTGTACAGGTGTGGAGTCCTTATCATAGAGGGGACATAAACATGCTAGAAATAATACAAAAAAGAGCGACAAAGATGTGAGTGGGATTCCAGAATTACAGTTATGAGGAACGACTCAGAAAAACCGGCCTACAGTGTCTCGAAGAGAGAAGAATTCGTGGTGACATAATACAGGTTTATAAGATGATCAGAGGAATCGATAAATTAGACTATAACAAGTTTTTTAAAATACAGCCACCTACAATAACACGAGGGCATAGCTACAAGCTGACTAAAGAGAGGTCCAGGCTAGATATTAAATATTTTTTTAGTCAGAGAGTGGTGTCTGCTTGGAATGCATTGCCATCGGAGGTAGTGGAGGCAGAGACAGTTAATGCATTTAAGAATAACCTGGATGCGCATAGCTTTTAGAGCAAGGTGATGTAAATGTAACTGGTTGTATACAGACTCTGCAGGGTCTTCTAAACCAGTATAAAGACTTTAAGTTAAGTTAAGTTATATACATCTCTTCTCAATCCACTCTCTTTCCTCTTCCATCTATCGCTCTATATATGCGTTTATATATATATATATATATATATATATGTGTGTGTGTGTGTATGTGTGTGTTCATTAATTTTCCTACCTGTTTCTATATGTTTACATAAATAACAGTTTGTTGGTGTTTTTACCCTTCAAACTTTTGTATATATGTCTCTAGATATTTTTATTTTTTTTTGCGGTTTCTGTGAGTAATTTGTTTATATTTTTATCTGTTTTTGTTTCGTGTCAGCCGGACTGACTAGACTGAGATCATGTATTCGAACTTGAAGCTAACCATAGGAACAGCAGCGGTGATTAGACACGTACATCAAGTTATCGTGTGTTGACCTCTCCTTTTATTTAGGTCCACTCTTATTTCATAACATCCAGTTACGACTGAAGCGTAGTTGTTCAGTAAATTGTCAAATGCATAAAGTGGAAGGAGCAGAAATCTTTAAGCGAACACACAATAACAGAATTCCAGGGGAGGGGTGTGTGGGAATGGTGGGTGTTGGTAAGTAGGTTTAGATTATGCCTACATAAATATTCGTTTCTGTCAGCCAGAAAATAGCTGCAAGCGTTGCACGAATACAGTGGCTTCCAGAGTTTCTGAGGACGTCTACAAGGGTCTAAAAACATCCAAGAGTGTCTAGGGACTGAGGAAATGTGTTCTCTAAGAGATAATTAACGGCGCTGTCTTACAGAATTGTTTAGATAATGTCAGACTGACATCGCTGTTAGGTCATTCCTGTGATTGGTTGTTTTTTTTTTCTCCAATCATCGACATCGATTTTGGAAGTTCAGATAAGACAAAGTAGCTTGTGAACTGGATATTTTGTGAACATCGATCCCAGAAAGCACTGATATGGTCAAACATGTGTGTATATAATATGGTGGAGTAACCAAACAACGGACCGAAATATGTTCTCCAATTTCAGCAAATCACAGAAACATGAGAAAGTGGTACGAAAAAGGGGAGACAATTGTCACTGCATTCGATAAATTCCTCCCATTGTGATTCCGTCTTATTGGATCGCAGGATGCTGTTATATTTGCTTGCATATCTGATAGATATTTTTAGATCAGAGAATTCATTTAGCATTGATATCAGTTGCACTTCCGGGCGTGCTTGCGCATGATGTTATTAATGTCAACTAAGCTTAACATTGAACTCGCGAAAAATGCGTTCAAATGTCAATTACAAATCTTACATCGAACTGTTTTTGTCTCTCGCTGTATACTAATGTCATCAGCAGGAAGCCATCAAACGGGTACACACGCAGTCTAAATACTAATGCCAAGAACCGAATGTACGCATTACTACGTTATTGAACATCACTTTTTTCATTTACGATGTCCACTGAAACCTTTTAACACAGACACCATATTTTGTTCATGGATTATTTTAAAATCTGGCTTTGTATCAACGATAAACAAACACAATATCACATCCGTCACTCTCAAACTGAATGTACAATTTTCAACTCTAATCGGCGTCTCGTGTTGACTCGCTACATTCAACAAGTTGGAAGCTGCAGTCTGAAGAGATTACTGTTAAGATCTCCAGGGACAATCGATGCTCTCTCGTGATAAGGGAGTGGCTAACTCCAACTTACGAGCTCATGTCCGTTTAGCACAGTGTCTGCACAGAATTCCCCAAGTTCTAGAAATATCAACATTTAAAACCGCGTATTGATACAACTTTCACACCGGCGCAGTTTCTTGCTCGGCGAATATTTTTCTAATGCTCTTTCTGCCTGGCTCTCAGCAGATGAAAGAATATTTCAGAGAAAATAAAACCTGATGAATTTTCTAGCTGCTATTTTCCTCCAGGCCGTTATGTTTAAGTTATCCCTCTATCAACACGCACACACCACAAAAACACACGTACGCGTACACAAATATAGTTTTTGTGCGTTTATGCACAAAAGAGCTTTTTGCACTATTTATTATTTTTCGAACGATATTTTGGAATGAGAAGTTATGGAGTGAGATTCTCAGATGAAGGAAGTGAAGACTAACGTGGGCGAGCAATGACAGAGCAGCTATATCCGGCGTTCTTGTTGCTTTCGTCAGCTGAGAAAGGGAACGACTCTTTATAATTTTGTCTACCACTTTCAGCTATCGGGTCTTCTTTTGATGACCACCTGCATCTGTCATTGGTTATCTCTGAACTTGCCATTCAGGTATCTGTGAACCTTTCATTCAGGTATGTGCAAACCTGTCATTTAGGTCTTTATGAACCTTTCACTTAGGTATGTGCAAACCTGTCATTTAGCTCTTTGTGAACATTTCACTCAGGTATGTGCAAACCTGTCATTTAGCTCTTTGTGAGCATGTCATGCAGACATATGTGGACCTGAAACTTGAGGGCTAGAACCTTTAGTTCATCACATAACTCATCAACTGAGTGCAGTACAAGCTTAATTTACTTCCCCTGGTACGCTCTGGAACACAGAGAGGCAACAAACGCTTTCAACCTATTTATCTACATCATTTGGTCTTTTTGTCTTTTCAGACGGTAGTAATTGTGCTATTAACACAATGCCAGGACAAACCTATTTCTATTGTAGGACATATTCGTGAGCTTCGCCCCAAACTGACACAGTCTCTTAAATGTCCGTCCTGTCTAATCCAACTCTCGCTAATACTCTTTTCTTACCTGTCAACTCTTAATAATAATAATAGCTGTCCATCGTTGTCGATGAGGACCGCCGACATCATCCCTGTCACAGATTTCCCTGTTGGGTGTGGGTGCGCATGTGGCTGAACAGGCCAATGCGGGCACGAAAACATATGCTACATATCGGGCACACGAGTTTTGTAGAAGGTGATGGTGTTCCCGCTGTTTTAAATTTCCGGGTCTCGCGTCTGCTCTGGGCTTTCACAACACAGTCGTCTTCGCCGGTAGCTACACCCGATTTGACTGCGCTTCTCCAGTCAGATCTGTTTTGCACAAGACATTTCCAGGTGTCGATGTCTATCTGGAAACTTTTCAGTGAGCCCTTCAGACCGTCTTTAAAATGTTTCTTTGGGCGCCTTCTCTCGCACCATCCCTCTCTCAGCTCGCCGTAGAGAAGCTTTTTTGGTAGCCGCTCGTCTGACATACGGACGAGGTGTCCGGCCCATCCTAGTCGTGCTTTTTCTAGCAGTGCATGGATGCTGGGAATGTTAGCTCTCGAGAGAACCTCCATGTCAGTGACACGATTTTGCCATCGGATGTGGAATATTCGCCTCAGGCAACTTGTGTAGAAGTGGTTTAACCTCCTTGCATGTCCAGAGTTTACAATCCAGCTTTCGCAAGCGTATAGTAGGGTTGGAATGATGGTTGCACGGTAGACTTTGAGTTTGGTCTTGACGCTGATGCCACGACGTGCCCAGACCGTCGAGCGCATTCTACCAAAGACTGTGCTGGCCTTTGCTATTCTGCTTGTCAGCTCATCGTCTAGCCTGACATATCTCGACAGCGTGCTGCCCAGATATGTGAATTTGTCTACGACATTCAGCGTCTGCCCGCTGACTGTAGTCACTGGTTTTGTGTACGGCATGCCTGGTGCTGGTTGGTACATGAGCTCTGTTTTTTTTGGCATTTATGGTCAGGCCAAACTTTTCGCATGCGGCAGAGAACCGGTCCATTCCAACCTGCATGTTTAGTTTCTGAGTTGCTCATTAGAGCGCAGTGGTCAGCAAATACAAGTTCCCTGATTATGTCGCCAGCCACTTTGGTTTTGGCTCCATTCTTCTGGGATTGAGTAACTTGCCATATGTGTGGTACTTTATGGGTATTCCAAGCTCCAGTGATCTGAAGGCGTCTGTCATTGTGGCCGCGAACATCATGCTGAACAAGGTCGGGGCGAGTACACATCCTTGTTTACTCCGTTTGATAATATTAACTGTCCCTATTATCTGTCCTCTCATAGCTTGCACCGTTTCACATATATTTTATTTGGCATTTGTAACAGTTCCAGCCGGAGCATGGGCGTTAGGGTGGGGAAGATGGAGCCGTCGACTCTAAGAGCACAGGTATCTGAATGTGTGCCAAGGTCACTCACCGTCTCAACACTAAGTCGACAAAGGAACACGAGAGTTTAGGGAAAGAATGTGTCTGATACAGGTAGGGGTTAGGAGCTGACTACTCAGGCGTTCCGATTTGCGTAGTTGGGGGGTGGGGGGTGGGGGGCGTCTTGCTGCGACATATTGAGTGACAGGAATTCGGAGTGACTCATTCAAATAACAACTAAATAGAGGTAGATCCAAACTAGAGTGATGGCTGGGTAAGACGGCCCACAGAGGACATTGGACAGCTCTGATACTGCTTGAGACTATATACTACTGGGAAACGTTTAACTCGCGCAGACTGGCCATGAAGAGAGACTTTCTAGAAGAGCGATTGAAAGGCTGTTTTACCAAAGTTAGAGTGATCTAATGAGAAGCAGAGAAGCTGAACCAGCATACTTCTGAGTCTTGGCCAATCACTCTATAAGGTGTGTGTTGGGCGTCCTGTGTCTAACAGATACATGAATGTGTGTTGTACGTGCTGGACACGTTGTGAACATGTATGTTCTGAATGGTTACACGAGTGTACAGATCGCCTGAATACGTAATCTGATTATACGTGAGCATGCAGATTCGTCCGAGTGCGTAATCTGATCGCGAGGACGAGTTTGTGATTGTGTGTTGAGTGTGCAGAAAGGGCAGTGCAGAGACAAGAATACTGGGTACCATAGATCTTGGAGGGAACCATCAAAAGCTTATACTTACAACCTCCGAGTTTACATTGATATAATGTTAATGAATATTGTTGTTATGATTGTTCTGTTTTGTAAGTTTTAGGGATGTCAATAAACACGGACTATTACCTGCCGTTTGATATGGTATTTGTTGTGTGTGGTCTTGAATGATGTGGATGCAAGTGGCAACATTCTAGATAGCTTCTTCTTCTTCTGCTTCGTTCGCTCTCAATCTCCCGCTACCAAACCCTGAAAGGGCTTAAGTAGCAGAATGTAGTCCAAAGAACGGAATGCGTTGTGTCGTAGTTTACAGCTTGACTGCGATATTTGCACCTTCCGGTCCAACACATCCGACTTCAGTAAGCATTTTTTGAGTACCGGGTTAACATTCCTTCTTCGATCTCTTCTCCTTAACCAGTCTGCCTTGTTGCAGCCTGTTTTCCAGGATCACCGCGTGGAGGTTCAGTAGGGTCTTGGCAGCTCTGGTTTTGCAGGCTTGAAGCTAGCAGTCAGCTATGGGTCGCTGACCACTGAAGCTCATGCGCTGCTCAGCGTCTTGATCCCTCTAGATAGCTAAACCCCTGTGGAAACGTCTTATGCTGCCACACATTCTCTCCTGTCTAATGAAGCTTTCACTACTCACTAAGACAGCAGGAGACTAGATAGAGAATTACATATTTCTATTAAAACTGGAAGGAATTCCGATATTTTTGTGGACGTCAGGGATATAAACAGAGAGAGCTGTGGATGATGTGTGCACATCTACAAATGATTTTGCTCTCACAAGACACATACAAATACCACTTTGAGCTTTCACGAATCAGTTCTCGGCCGTAACTCGTCAATCGTGTCACACTTAGCGCCTTCTCCAACATGATGTTACCGATTCAAGCATTGGGCTTCAAATCGCTTTTCAGAAAACCGTCCAAAATCAGCCAGCCAATCTTTCCTCTAATTCTTTGCCAATTGACTCCAATATGAGACACTGACAGTTCCAAATCTTGTTTTGAAAGGTGTTTGTCTCTTGCAGAGAATCTAAGTTGCATGAGGGTTAGACCCTCGTCTCTAGTTACAAATGTGCCGGGTTCAAATCTGTGTCTAAAAACGCTAGTCTACCCAAGTTTAAATGAATCCCAGAAATACATATAGTGAAGACACGACAGAGATGAAGAGAGCGTATCACTACACATAATTAAAATCTCATACCAGGTACAAAGTTCACTCCGACGACAGTGCGTACGGGATTCTTCGTAATGTACGTATAGCACGATGATGCTAGTTCTGCTGCTTGCTGTGTGTAGGAGCTGATTGATGTGTGTATGAGCTGCTTGCTGTGTGTGTGTAGGTGCTGCTTGCTGTGTGTAGGAGCTGCTTGCTGTGTGTAGATGCTGCTTGCTGTGTGTAGGAGCAACTTGCTGTGGGTGTGTAGGTGCTGCTTGCTGTGTGTAGGAGCAGCTTGCTGTGTGTGTAGGTGCTACTTACTGTGTGTGTAGGAGCTGCTTGCTGTGTGTGTAGGTGCTGCTTGATGTGTGTAGGTGCTGCTTGCTGTGTGTGTAGGTGCTGCTTGCTGTGTGTGTAGGTGCTACGTGATGTGTGCGTGTAGGAGCTGCTTGCTGTGTGTATGTAGCAGCTGCTTGCTGTGTGTGTGTAGGAGCTGCTTGATGTGTGTGTAGTTGCTGCTTGCTGTGTGTAGGTGCTACGTGATGTGTGCGTGTAGGAGCTGCTTGCTGTGTGTGTGTAGGAGCCACTTGATATGTGTGTAGGAGCTACTTGCTGTGTATAGGAGCTGCTTGCTGTGTGTAGGTGCTGCCTGCTGTGTGTGTGTAGGAGCTGCTTGCTGTGTGTGTAGGTGCTGCTTTCTGTGTGTAGGAGCTGCTTGCTGTGTGTGTGTAGGAGCTGCTTGCTGTGTGTAGGAGCTGCTTGCTGTGTGTAGGAGCTGCTTGCTGTGCGTAGGAGCTGCTTGCTGTGTGTAGGTGCTGCTTGCTGTGTGTAAAAGCTGCTTGCTATGTGTAGGAGCTGCTGGATGTGTGTGTGTAGGAGCTGCTTGCTGTGTGTGTGTAGGAGCTGCTTGCTGTGTGTGTGTAAGAGCTGCTTGCTGTGTGTGTGTAAGAGCTGCTTGCTGTGTGTGTGTAGGAGCTGCTTGCTGTGTGTAGGTAATGCTTGCTGTGTGTAGGTACTGCTTGCTGTGTGTAGGTACTGCTTGCTGTGTGTAGGTGCGGCTTGCTGTGTGTAGGAGCTGCTTGCTGTGTGTAGGAGCTGCTTGCTGTCTTTAGGAGCTGCTTGCTGTGTGTAGGAGCTGCTTGCTGTGCGTAGGAGCTGCTTGCTGTGTGTAGGTGCTGCTTGCTGTGTGTAAAAGCTGCTTGCTATGTGTAGGAGCTGCTTGCTGTGTGTGTGTAGGAGCTGCTTGCTGTGTGTGTGTAGGAGCTGCTTTCTGTGTGTGTGTTAGAGCTGCTTGATGTGTGTGTGTAAGAGCTGCGCTTGCTGTGTGTGTGTAAGAGCATTTCTGTGTGTGTGTAGGAGCTGCTTGCTGTGTGTCTGTAGGAGCTGCTTGCTGTGTGTAGGTACTGCTTGCTGTGTGTAGGTACTGCTTGCTGTGTGTAGGTACTGCTTGCTGTGTGTAGGTGCGGCTTGCTGTGTGTAGGAGCTGCTTGCTGTGTGTAGGAGCTGCTTGCTGTGTTTAGGAGCTGCTTGCTGTGTGTAGGAGCTGCTTGCTGTGTGTAGGAGCTGCTTGCTGTGTGTGTGTAGGTGCTGCTTGCTGTGTGTGTGTGTAGTTGCTACGTGATGTGTGCGTGTAGGAGCTGCTTGCTGTGTGTGTGTAGGAGCTGCTTGCTGTTTAAAGGAGCTGCATGCTGTGTGTGTGTAGGAGCTGCTTGCTGTGTGTGTGTAGGAGCTGCTTGCTGTGTGTAGGAGCTGCTTGCTGTGTATAGAAGCTGCTTGCTGTGTGTGTGTAGGTGCTGCTTGTTGTGTGTGTGTAGGTGCTGCTTGCTGTGTGTAGGAGCTGCTTGATGTGTGTGTGTAGGAGCTGCTTGCTGTGTGTGTGTAGGAGCTGCTTGCTGTGTGTAGGAGCTGCTTGCTGTGTATAGGAGCTGCTTGCTGTGTGTAGGTGCTTCTTGCTGTGTATAGGAGCTGCTTGCTGTGTGTAGGTGCTGCTTGCTGTGTGTAAAAGCTGCTTGCTGTGTGTAGGAGCTGCTTGCTGTGTGTGTGTAGGAGCTGCTTGCTGTGTGTAGGTGCTGCATGCTGTGCGTGTATAGAAGCTGCTTGCTGTGTGTAGGTACTGCTTGCTGTGTTTAGGTACTGCTTGCTGTGTGTAGGTACTGCTTGCTGTGTGTAGGTGCTGCTTGCTGTGTGAAGGAGCTGATTGCTGTGTGTAGGAGCTGCTTGCTGTGTGTGTAGGAGCTGCTTGCTGTGTGTGGGTAGGAACTGCTTGCTGTAAGTGTGTAGGAGCTGCTTGCTGTGTGTGTAGGTGCTGCTTGCTGTGTATAGGAGCTGATTGCTCCGTGTGTGTGTAGGAGCTGCTTGCTGTATGTGTGTGTAGGAGCTGCTTGCTGTAAGTGTGTAGGAGCTGCTTGCTGTGTGTGGGTAGGAACTGCTTTGCTGTGTGTAGGAGCTGCTTGCTGTGTGTGTGTAGCAGGGGCTTGATGTTTGTGTGTAGAAGCTGCTTGGTGTGTGTAGGAGCTGCTTGCTGTGTTTAGGAGCTGCTTGCTGTGTGTAGGAGCTGCTTGCTGTGTGTAGGAGCTGCTTGCTGTGTTTGTGTAGGAGCTGCGTGCTGTGTTTGTGTAGGAGCTGCATGCTGTGTGAAGGAGCTGCTTGCTCTGTGTGTGTAGGAGCTGCTGGCTGTGTGTAGGAGCTGCTTGCTGTGTGTGTGTGGGAGGGGCTTGCTGTGTGTAGGAGGGGCTTGCTGTGTGTGTGTAGAAGCTGCTTGCTGTGTGTAGGAGCTGCTTGCTGTGTGTGTAGGAGCTGCTTGCTGTGTGTTGGAGCTGCTTGCTGTGTGTGTGTAGGAGCTGCTTGCTGTGTGTCTGTAAGAGCTGCTTGCTGTGTGTGTGTAAGAGCTGCTTGCTGTGTGTGTGTAGGAGCTGCTTGCTGTGTGTAGGTAATGCTTGCTGTGTGTAGGTACTGCTTGCTGTGTGTAGGTACTGCTTGCTGTGTGTAGGTGCGGCTTGCTGTGTGTAGGAGCTGCTTGCTGTGTGTAGGAGCTGCTTGCTGTCTTTAGGAGCTGCTTGCTGTGTGTAGGAGCTGCTTGCTGTGCGTAGGAGCTGCTTGCTGTGTGTAGGTGCTGCTTGCTGTGTGTAAAAGCTGCTTGCTATGTGTAGGAGCTGCTTGCTGTGTGTGTGTAGGAGCTGCTTGCTGTGTGTGTGTAGGAGCTGCTTTCTGTGTGTGTGTTAGAGCTGCTTGATGTGTGTGTGTAAGAGCTGCGCTTGCTGTGTGTGTGTAAGAGCATTTCTGTGTGTGTGTAGGAGCTGCTTGCTGTGTGTGTGTAGGAGCTGCTTGCTGTGTGTAGGTACTGCTTGCTGTGTGTAGGTACTGCTTGCTGTGTGTAGGTACTGCTTGCTGTGTGTAGGTGCGGCTTGCTGTGTGTAGGAGCTGCTTGCTGTGTGTAGGAGCTGCTTGCTGTGTTTAGGAGCTGCTTGCTGTGTGTAGGAGCTGCTTGCTGTGTGTAGGAGCTGCTTGCTGTGTGTGTGTAGGTGCTGCTTGCTGTGTGTGTGTGTAGGTGCTACGTGATGTGTGCGTGTAGGAGCTGCTTGCTGTGTGTGTGTAGGAGCTGCTTGCTGTTTAAAGGAGCTGCATGCTGTGTGTGTGTAGGAGCTGCTTGCTGTGTGTGTGTAGGAGCTGCTTGCTGTGTGTAGGAGCTGCTTGCTGTGTATAGAAGCTGCTTGCTGTGTGTGTGTAGGTGCTGCTTGTTGTGTGTGTGTAGGTGCTGCTTGCTGTGTGTAGGAGCTGCTTGATGTGTGTGTGTAGGAGCTGCTTGCTGTGTGTGTGTAGGAGCTGCTTGCTGTGTGTAGGAGCTGCTTGCTGTGTATAGGAGCTGCTTGCTGTGTGTAGGTGCTTCTTGCTGTGTATAGGAGCTGCTTGCTGTGTGTAGGTGCTGCTTGCTGTGTGTAAAAGCTGCTTGCTGTGTGTAGGAGCTGCTTGCTGTGTGTGTGTAGGAGCTGCTTGCTGTGTGTAGGTGCTGCATGCTGTGCGTGTATAGAAGCTGCTTGCTGTGTGTAGGTACTGCTTGCTGTGTTTAGGTACTGCTTGCTGTGTGTAGGTACTGCTTGCTGTGTGTAGGTGCTGCTTGCTGTGTGAAGGAGCTGATTGCTGTGTGTAGGAGCTGCTTGCTGTGTGTGTAGGAGCTGCTTGCTGTGTGTGGGTAGGAACTGCCTGCTGTAAGTGTGTAGGAGCTGCTTGCTGTGTGTGTAGGTGCTGCTTGCTGTGTATAGGAGCTGATTGCTCCGTGTGTGTGTAGGAGCTGCTTGCTGTATGTGTGTCTAGGAGCTGCTTGCTGTAAGTGTGTAGGAGCTGCTTGCTGTGTGTGGGTAGGAACTGCTTTGCTGTGTGTAGGAGCTGCTTGCTGTGTGTGTGTAGCAGGGGCTTGATGTTTGTGTGTAGAAGCTGCTTGGTGTGTGTAGGAGCTGCTTGCTGTGTGTAGGTGCTGCTTGCTGTGTGTAGGAGCTGCTTGCTGTGTGTAGGAGCTGCTTGCTGTGTTTGTGTAGGAGCTGCGTGCTGTGTTTGTGTAGGAGCTGCATGCTGTGTGAAGGAGCTGCTTGCTCTGTGTGTGTAGGAGCTGCTGGCTGTGTGTAGGAGCTGCTTGCTGTGTGTGTGTGGGAGGGGCTTGCTGTGTGTAGGAGGGGCTTGCTGTGTGTGTGTAGAAGCTGCTTGCTGTGTGTAGGAGCTGCTTGCTGTGTGTGTAGGAGCTGCTTGCTGTGTGTTGGAGCTGCTTGCTGTGTGTGTGTAGGAGCTGCTTGCTCTGTGTGTGTAGGAGCTGCTTGCTCTGTGTGTGTAGGAGCTGCTTGCTTTGTGTAGGAGCTGCTTGCTGTGTGTGTGTAGGAGCTGCTTGCTGTGTGTGTGTAGGAGCTGCTTCCTGTGTGTAGGAGCTGCTTGATGTGTATAGAAGCTGCTTGCTGTGTGTGTGTAGGTGCTGCTTGTTGTGTGTGTGTAGGTGCTGCTTGCTGTGTGTAGGAGCTGCTTGCTGTGTGTAGGTGCTGATTGCTGTTTGTAGGTACTGATTGCTGTGTGTAGGTGCTGATTGCTGTGTGTGTATAGGTGCTGCTTGCTGTGTGTGTATAGATGCTTCTTGCTGTGTGTAGGAGCTGCTTGCTCTGTGTGTGTAGGAGCTGCTTGCTGTGTGTAGGAGCTGCTTGCTGTGTGTAGGAGCTGCTTGCTGTGTGTGTGTAGGAGCAGCTTGCTGTGTGTGTGTAGGAGCAGCTTGCTGTGTGTGTGTAGGAGCTGCTTGCTGTGTGTGTGTAGGAGCTGCTTCCTGTGTGTAGAAGCTGCTTGCTGTGTGTGTGTAGGTGCTGCTTGTTGTGTGTGTGTAGGTGCTGCTTGCTGTTTGTAGGTACTGATTGCTGTGTGTAGGTGCTGATTGCTGTGTGTGTATAGGTGCTGCTTGCTGTGTGTGTGTAGGAGCTGCTTGCTGTGTATAGAAGCTGCTTGCTGTGTGTGTGTAGGTGCTGCTTGTTGTGTGTGTGTAGGTGCTGCTTGCTGTGTGTATTAGCTGCTTGATGTGTGTGTGTAGGAGGTGCTTGCTGTGTGTGTGTAGGAGCTGCTTGCTGTGTGTAGGAGCTGCTTGCTGTGTATAGGAGCTGCTTGCTGTGTGTAGGTGCTTCTTGCTGTGTATAGGAGCTGCTTGCTGTGTGTAGGTGCTGCTTGCTGTGTGTAAAAGCTGCTTGCTGTGTGTAGGAGCTGCTTGCTGTGTGTGTGTAGGAGCTGCTTGCTGTGTGTAGGTGCTGCATGCTGTGCGTGTATAGAAGCTGCTTGCTGTGTGTAGGAGCTGCTTGCTGTGTGTAGGTGCTGCTTGATGTGTGTAAAAGCTGCTTGCTGTGTGTGTGTAAGAGCTGCTTGCTGTGTGTGTGTAAGAGCTGCTTGCTTTGTGTGTGTAGGAGCTGCTTGCTGTGTGTAGGTACTGCTTGCTGTGTGTAGGTACTGCTTGCTGTGTGTAGGAGCTGCTTGCTGTGTTTAGGAGCTGCTTGCTGTGTGTGTAGGTGCTGGTTGCTGTGTATAGGAGCTGCTTGCTCCGTATGTGTGTAGGAGCTGCTTGCTGTATGTGTGTGTAGGAGCTGCTTGCTGTAAGTGTAGGAGCTGCTTGCTGTGTGTGTGTAGGAGCTGCTTGCTGTGTGTGTGTAGCAGGGGCCTGATGTTTGTGTGTAGAAGCTGCTTGGTGTGTGTAGGAGCTGCTTGCTGTGTGTAGGAGCTGCTTGCTGTGTTTGTGTAGGAGCTGCTTGCTGTGTTTTTGTAGGAGCTGCATGCTGTGTGAAGGAGCTGCTTGCTCTGTGTGTGTAGGAGCTGCTGGCTGTGTGTAGGAGCTGCTTGCTGTGTGTGTGTGGGAGGGGCTTGCTGTGTGTAGGAGGGGCTTGCTGTGTGTGTGTAGAAGCTGCTTGCTGTGTGTAGGAGCTGCTTGCTGTGTGTGTAGGAGCTGCTTGCTGTGTGTTGGAGCTGCTTGCTGTGTGTGTGTAGGAGCTGCTTGCTCTGTGTATGTAGGAGCTGCTTGCTGTGTGTAGGTAATGCTTGCTGTGTGTAGGTACTGCTTGCTGTGTGTAGGTACTGCTTGCTGTGTGTAGGTGCGGCTTGCTGTGTGTAGGAGCTGCTTGCTGTGTGTAGGAGCTGCTTGCTGTCTTTAGGAGCTGCTTGCTGTGTGTAGGAGCTGCTTGCTGTGCGTAGGAGCTGCTTGCTGTGTGTAGGTGCTGCTTGCTGTGTGTAAAAGCTGCTTGCTATGTGTAGGAGCTGCTTGCTGTGTGTGTGTAGGAGCTGCTTGCTGTGTGTGTGTAGGAGCTGCTTTCTGTGTGTGTGTTAGAGCTGCTTGATGTGTGTGTGTAAGAGCTGCGCTTGCTGTGTGTGTGTAAGAGCATTTCTGTGTGTGTGTAGGAGCTGCTTGCTGTGTGTGTGTAGGAGCTGCTTGCTGTGTGTAGGTACTGCTTGCTGTGTGTAGGTACTGCTTGCTGTGTGTAGGTACTGCTTGCTGTGTGTAGGTGCGGCTTGCTGTGTGTAGGAGCTGCTTGCTGTGTGTAGGAGCTGCTTGCTGTGTTTAGGAGCTGCTTGCTGTGTGTAGGAGCTGCTTGCTGTGTGTAGGAGCTGCTTGCTGTGTGTGTGTAGGTGCTGCTTGCTGTGTGTGTGTGTAGGTGCTACGTGATGTGTGCGTGTAGGAGCTGCTTGCTGTGTGTGTGTAGGAGCTGCTTGCTGTTTAAAGGAGCTGCATGCTGTGTGTGTGTAGGAGCTGCTTGCTGTGTGTGTGTAGGAGCTGCTTGCTGTGTGTAGGAGCTGCTTGCTGTGTATAGAAGCTGCTTGCTGTGTGTGTGTAGGTGCTGCTTGTTGTGTGTGTGTAGGTGCTGCTTGCTGTGTGTAGGAGCTGCTTGATGTGTGTGTGTAGGAGCTGCTTGCTGTGTGTGTGTAGGAGCTGCTTGCTGTGTGTAGGAGCTGCTTGCTGTGTATAGGAGCTGCTTGCTGTGTGTAGGTGCTTCTTGCTGTGTATAGGAGCTGCTTGCTGTGTGTAGGTGCTGCTTGCTGTGTGTAAAAGCTGCTTGCTGTGTGTAGGAGCTGCTTGCTGTGTGTGTGTAGGAGCTGCTTGCTGTGTGTAGGTGCTGCATGCTGTGCGTGTATAGAAGCTGCTTGCTGTGTGTAGGTACTGCTTGCTGTGTTTAGGTACTGCTTGCTGTGTGTAGGTACTGCTTGCTGTGTGTAGGTGCTGCTTGCTGTGTGAAGGAGCTGATTGCTGTGTGTAGGAGCTGCTTGCTGTGTGTGTAGGAGCTGCTTGCTGTGTGTGGGTAGGAACTGCCTGCTGTAAGTGTGTAGGAGCTGCTTGCTGTGTGTGTAGGTGCTGCTTGCTGTGTATAGGAGCTGATTGCTCCGTGTGTGTGTAGGAGCTGCTTGCTGTATGTGTGTCTAGGAGCTGCTTGCTGTAAGTGTGTAGGAGCTGCTTGCTGTGTGTGGGTAGGAACTGCTTTGCTGTGTGTAGGAGCTGCTTGCTGTGTGTGTGTAGCAGGGGCTTGATGTTTGTGTGTAGAAGCTGCTTGGTGTGTGTAGGAGCTGCTTGCTGTGTGTAGGTGCTGCTTGCTGTGTGTAGGAGCTGCTTGCTGTGTGTAGGAGCTGCTTGCTGTGTTTGTGTAGGAGCTGCGTGCTGTGTTTGTGTAGGAGCTGCATGCTGTGTGAAGGAGCTGCTTGCTCTGTGTGTGTAGGAGCTGCTGGCTGTGTGTAGGAGCTGCTTGCTGTGTGTGTGTGGGAGGGGCTTGCTGTGTGTAGGAGGGGCTTGCTGTGTGTGTGTAGAAGCTGCTTGCTGTGTGTAGGAGCTGCTTGCTGTGTGTGTAGGAGCTGCTTGCTGTGTGTTGGAGCTGCTTGCTGTGTGTGTGTAGGAGCTGCTTGCTCTGTGTGTGTAGGAGCTGCTTGCTCTGTGTGTGTAGGAGCTGCTTGCTTTGTGTAGGAGCTGCTTGCTGTGTGTGTGTAGGAGCTGCTTGCTGTGTGTGTGTAGGAGCTGCTTCCTGTGTGTAGGAGCTGCTTGATGTGTATAGAAGCTGCTTGCTGTGTGTGTGTAGGTGCTGCTTGTTGTGTGTGTGTAGGTGCTGCTTGCTGTGTGTAGGAGCTGCTTGCTGTGTGTAGGTGCTGATTGCTGTTTGTAGGTACTGATTGCTGTGTGTAGGTGCTGATTGCTGTGTGTGTATAGGTGCTGCTTGCTGTGTGTGTATAGATGCTTCTTGCTGTGTGTAGGAGCTGCTTGCTCTGTGTGTGTAGGAGCTGCTTGCTGTGTGTAGGAGCTGCTTGCTGTGTGTAGGAGCTGCTTGCTGTGTGTGTGTAGGAGCAGCTTGCTGTGTGTGTGTAGGAGCAGCTTGCTGTGTGTGTGTAGGAGCTGCTTGCTGTGTGTGTGTAGGAGCTGCTTCCTGTGTGTAGAAGCTGCTTGCTGTGTGTGTGTAGGTGCTGCTTGTTGTGTGTGTGTAGGTGCTGCTTGCTGTTTGTAGGTACTGATTGCTGTGTGTAGGTGCTGATTGCTGTGTGTGTATAGGTGCTGCTTGCTGTGTGTGTGTAGGAGCTGCTTGCTGTGTATAGAAGCTGCTTGCTGTGTGTGTGTAGGTGCTGCTTGTTGTGTGTGTGTAGGTGCTGCTTGCTGTGTGTATTAGCTGCTTGATGTGTGTGTGTAGGAGGTGCTTGCTGTGTGTGTGTAGGAGCTGCTTGCTGTGTGTAGGAGCTGCTTGCTGTGTATAGGAGCTGCTTGCTGTGTGTAGGTGCTTCTTGCTGTGTATAGGAGCTGCTTGCTGTGTGTAGGTGCTGCTTGCTGTGTGTAAAAGCTGCTTGCTGTGTGTAGGAGCTGCTTGCTGTGTGTGTGTAGGAGCTGCTTGCTGTGTGTAGGTGCTGCATGCTGTGCGTGTATAGAAGCTGCTTGCTGTGTGTAGGAGCTGCTTGCTGTGTGTAGGTGCTGCTTGATGTGTGTAAAAGCTGCTTGCTGTGTGTGTGTAAGAGCTGCTTGCTGTGTGTGTGTAAGAGCTGCTTGCTTTGTGTGTGTAGGAGCTGCTTGCTGTGTGTAGGTACTGCTTGCTGTGTGTAGGTACTGCTTGCTGTGTGTAGGAGCTGCTTGCTGTGTTTAGGAGCTGCTTGCTGTGTGTGTAGGTGCTGGTTGCTGTGTATAGGAGCTGCTTGCTCCGTATGTGTGTAGGAGCTGCTTGCTGTATGTGTGTGTAGGAGCTGCTTGCTGTAAGTGTAGGAGCTGCTTGCTGTGTGTGTGTAGGAGCTGCTTGCTGTGTGTGTGTAGCAGGGGCCTGATGTTTGTGTGTAGAAGCTGCTTGGTGTGTGTAGGAGCTGCTTGCTGTGTGTAGGAGCTGCTTGCTGTGTTTGTGTAGGAGCTGCTTGCTGTGTTTTTGTAGGAGCTGCATGCTGTGTGAAGGAGCTGCTTGCTCTGTGTGTGTAGGAGCTGCTGGCTGTGTGTAGGAGCTGCTTGCTGTGTGTGTGTGGGAGGGGCTTGCTGTGTGTAGGAGGGGCTTGCTGTGTGTGTGTAGAAGCTGCTTGCTGTGTGTAGGAGCTGCTTGCTGTGTGTGTAGGAGCTGCTTGCTGTGTGTTGGAGCTGCTTGCTGTGTGTGTGTAGGAGCTGCTTGCTCTGTGTATGTAGGAGCTGCTTGCTCTGTGTGTGTAGGAGCTGCTTGCTGTGTGTAGGAGCTGCTTGCTGTGTGTGTGTAGGAGCTGCTTGCTGTGTGTGTGTAGGAGCGGCTTCCTGTGTGTAGGAGCTGCTTGCTGTGTGTAGGTGCTGATTGCTGTTTGTAGGTACTGATTGCTGTGTGTAGGTGCTGATTGCTGTGTGTGTATAGGTGCTGCTTGCTGTGTGTGTATAGATGCTGCTTGCTGTGTGTAGGAGCTGCTTGCTCTGTGTGTGTAGGAGCTGCTTGCTGTGTGTAGGAGCTGCTTGCTGTGTGTAGGAGCTGCTTGCTGTGTGTGTGTAGGAGCAGCTTGCTGTGTGTGTGTAGGAGCTGCTTGCTGTGTGTGTGTAGGAGCTGCTTCCTGTGTGTAGAAGCTGCTTGCTGTGTGTGTGTAGGTGCTGCTTGTTGTGTGTGTGTAGGTGCTGCTTGCTGTTTGTAGGTACTGATTGCTGTGTGTAGGTGCTGATTGCTGTGTGTGTATAGGTGCTGCTTGCTGTGTGTGTGTAGGAGCTGCTTGCTGTGTATAGAAGCTGCTTGCTGTGTGTGTGTAGGTGCTGCTTGTTGTGTGTGTGTAGGTGCTGCTTGCTGTGTGTATTAGCTGCTTGATGTGTGTGTGTAGGAGGTGCTTGCTGTGTGTGTGTAGGAGCTGCTTGCTGTGTGTAGGAGCTGCTTGCTGTGTATAGGAGCTGCTTGCTGTGTGTAGGTGCTTCTTGCTGTGTATAGGAGCTGCTTGCTGTGTGTAGGTGCTGCTTGCTGTGTGTAAAAGCTGCTTGCTGTGTGTAGGAGCTGCTTGCTGTGTGTGTGTAGGAGCTGCTTGCTGTGTGTAGGTGCTGCATGCTGTGCGTGTATAGAAGCTGCTTGCTGTGTGTAGGAGCTGCTTGCTGTGTGTAGGTGCTGCTTGATGTGTGTAAAAGCTGCTTGCTGTGTGTGTGTAAGAGCTGCTTGCTGTGTGTGTGTAAGAGCTGCTTGCTTTGTGTGTGTAGGAGCTGCTTGCTGTGTGTAGGTACTGCTTGCTGTGTGTAGGTACTGCTTGCTGTGTGTAGGAGCTGCTTGCTGTGTTTAGGAGCTGCTTGCTGTGTGTGTAGGTGCTGGTTGCTGTGTATAGGAGCTGCTTGCTCCGTATGTGTGTAGGAGCTGCTTGCTGTATGTGTGTGTAGGAGCTGCTTGCTGTAAGTGTAGGAGCTGCTTGCTGTGTGTGTGTAGGAGCTGCTTGCTGTGTGTGTGTAGCAGGGGCCTGATGTTTGTGTGTAGAAGCTGCTTGGTGTGTGTAGGAGCTGCTTGCTGTGTGTAGGAGCTGCTTGCTGTGTTTGTGTAGGAGCTGCTTGCTGTGTTTTTGTAGGAGCTGCATGCTGTGTGAAGGAGCTGCTTGCTCTGTGTGTGTAGGAGCTGCTGGCTGTGTGTAGGAGCTGCTTGCTGTGTGTGTGTGGGAGGGGCTTGCTGTGTGTAGGAGGGGCTTGCTGTGTGTGTGTAGAAGCTGCTTGCTGTGTGTAGGAGCTGCTTGCTGTGTGTGTAGGAGCTGCTTGCTGTGTGTTGGAGCTGCTTGCTGTGTGTGTGTAGGAGCTGCTTGCTCTGTGTATGTAGGAGCTGCTTGCTCTGTGTGTGTAGGAGCTGCTTGCTGTGTGTAGGAGCTGCTTGCTGTGTGTGTGTAGGAGCTGCTTGCTGTGTGTGTGTAGGAGCGGCTTCCTGTGTGTAGGAGCTGCTTGCTGTGTGTAGGTGCTGATTGCTGTTTGTAGGTACTGATTGCTGTGTGTAGGTGCTGATTGCTGTGTGTGTATAGGTGCTGCTTGCTGTGTGTGTATAGATGCTGCTTGCTGTGTGTAGGAGCTGCTTGCTCTGTGTGTGTAGGAGCTGCTTGCTGTGTGTAGGAGCTGCTTGCTGTGTGTAGGAGCTGCTTGCTGTGTGTGTGTAGGAGCAGCTTGCTGTGTGTGTGTAGGAGCTGCTTGCTGTGTGTGTGTAGGAGCTGCTTCCTGTGTGTAGAAGCTGCTTGCTGTGTGTGTGTAGGTGCTGCTTGTTGTGTGTGTGTAGGTGCTGCTTGCTGTTTGTAGGTACTGATTGCTGTGTGTAGGTGCTGATTGCTGTGTGTGTATAGGTGCTGCTTGCTGTGTGTGTGTAGGAGCTGCTTGCTGTGTATAGAAGCTGCTTGCTGTGTGTGTGTAGGTGCTGCTTGTTGTGTGTGTGTAGGTGCTGCTTGCTGTGTGTAGGAGCTGTGTGTAGGTGCTGATTGCTCTGTGTAGCAGCTGATTGCCGTTTGTAGGTACTGATTGCTGTGTGTAGGTGCTGATTGCTGTTTGTGTATAGGTGCTGCTTGCTGTGTGCAGGTGCTGATTGATGTGTGTAGGTGCTGATTGCTGTGTGTAGGATAGGAGCTCCTTGCTGTGTGCAGGTGCTACCTGCTGTGTGTAGGTGCTGCTTGCTGTGTGTGTAGGAGCTGCTTGCTGTGTGTGGGTAGGAACTGCTTCCTGTAAGTGTGTAGGAGCTGCTTGCTGTGTGTGTAGGTGCTGCTTGCTGTGTATAGGAGCTGATTGCTCCGTGTGTGTGTAGGAGCTGCTTGCTGTATGTGTGTGTAGGAGCTGCTTGCTGTAAGTGTGTAGGAGCTGCTTGCTGTGTGTGGGTAGGAACTGCTTTGCTGTGTGTAGGAGCTGCTTGCTGTGTGTGTGTAGCAGGGGCTTGATGTTTGTGTGTAGAAGCTGCTTGGTGTGTGTAGGAGCTGCTTGCTGTGTGTAGGAGCTGCTTGCTGTGTGTAGGAGCTGCTTGCTGTGTGTAGGAGCTGCTTGCTGTGTTTGTGTAGGAGCTGCGTGCTGTGTTTGTGTAGGAGCTGCATGCTGTGTGAAGGAGCTGCTTGCTCTGTGTGTGTAGGAGCTTCTGGCTGTGTGTAGGAGCTGCTTGCTGTGTGTGTGTGGGAGGGGCTTGCTGTGTGTAGGAGGGGCTTGCTGTGTGTGTGTAGAAGCTGCTTGCTGTGTGTAGGAGCTGCTTGCTGTGTGTGTAGGAGCTGCTTGCTGTGTGTGTGTAGGAGCTGCTTGCTCTGTGTGTGTAGGAGCTGCTTGCTCTGTGTGTGTAGGAGCTGCTTGCTTTGTGTAGGAGCTGCTTGCTGTGTGTGTGTAGGAGCTGCTTGCTGTGTGTGTGTAGGAGCTGCTTCCTGTGTGTAGGAGCTGCTTGATGTGTATAGAAGCTGCTTGCTGTGTGTGTGTAGGTGCTGCTTGTTGTGTGTGTGTAGGTGCTGCTTGCTGTGTGTAGGAGCTGCTTGCTGTGTGTAGGTGCTGATTGCTGTTTGTAGGTACTGATTGCTTTGTGTAGGTGCTGATTGCTGTGTGTGTATAGGTGCTGCTTGCTGTGTGTGTATAGATGCTGCTTGCTGTGTGTAGGAGCTGCTTGCTCTGTGTGTGTAGGAGCTGCTTGCTGTGTGTAGGAGCTGCTTGCTGTGTGTAGGAGCTGCTTGCTGTGTGTGTGTAGGAGCAGCTTGCTGTGTGTGTGTAGGAGCAGCTTGCTGTGTGTGTGTAGGAGCTGCTTCCTGTGTGTGTGTAGGAGCTGCTTCCTGTGTGTAGAAGCTGCTTGCTGTGTGTGTGTAGGTGCTGCTTGTTGTGTGTGTGTAGGTGCTGCTTGCTGTTTGTAGGTACTGATTGCTGTGTGTAGGTGCTGATTGCTGTGTGTGTATAGGTGCTGCTTGCTGTGTGTGTGTAGGAGCTGCTTGCTGTGTATAGAAGCTGCTTGCTGTGTGTGTGTAGGTGCTGCTTGTTGTGTGTGTGTAGGTGCTGCTTGCTGTGTGTATTAGCTGCTTGATGTGTGTGTGTAGGAGCTGCTTGCTGTGTGTGTGTAGGAGCTGCTTGCTGTGTGTAGGAGCTGCTTGCTGTGTATAGGAGCTGCTTGCTGTGTGTAGGTGCTTCTTGCTGTGTATAGGAGCTGCTTGCTGTGTGTAGGTGCTGCTTGCTGTGTGTAAAAGCTGCTTGCTGTGTGTAGGAGCTGCTTGCTGTGTGTGTGTAGGAGCTGCTTGCTGTGTGTAGGTGCTGCATGCTGTGCGTGTATAGAAGCTGCTTGCTGTGTGTAGGAGCTGCTTGCTGTGTGTAGGTGCTGCTTGATGTGTGTAAAAGCTGCTTGCTGTGTGTGTGTAAGAGCTGCTTGCTGTGTGTGTGTAAGAGCTGCTTGCTTTGTGTGTGTAGGCGCTGCTTGCTGTGTGTAGGTACTGCTTGCTGTGTGTAGGTACTGCTTGCTGTGTGTAGGAGCTGCTTGCTGTGTTTAGGAGCTGCTTGCTGTGTGTGTAGGTGCTGCTTGCTGAGTATAGGAGCTGCTTGCTCCGTATGTGTGTAGGAGCTGCTTGCTGTATGTGTGTGTAGGAGCTGCTTGCTGTAAGTGTAGGAGCTGCTTGCTGTGTGTGTGTAGGAGCTGCTTGCTGTGTGTGTGTAGCAGGGGCTTGATGTTTGTGTGTAGAAGCTGCTTGGTGTGTGTAGGAGCTGCTTGCTGTGTGTAGGAGCTGCTTGCTGTGTTTGTGTAGGAGCTGCTTGCTGTGTTTGTGTAGGAGCTGCATGCTGTGTGAAGGAGCTGCTTGCTCTGTGTGTGTAGGAGCTGCTGGCTGTGTGTAGGAGCTGCTTGCTGTGTGTGTGTGGGAGGGGCTTGCTGTGTGTAGGAGGGGCTTGCTGTGTGTGTGTAGAAGCTGCTTGCTGTGTGTAGGAGCTGCTTGCTGTGTGTGTAGGAGCTGCTTGCTGTGTGTTGGAGCTGCTTGCTGTGTGTGTGTAGGAGCTGCTTGCTCTGTGTATGTAGGAGCTGCTTGCTCTGTGTGTGTAGGAGCTGCTTGCTATGTGTAGGAGCTGCTTGCTGTGTGTGTGTAGGAGCTGCTTGCTGTGTGTGTGTAGGAGCGGCTTCCTGTGTGTAGGAGCTGCTTGCTGTGTGTAGGTGCTGATTGCTGTTTGTAGGTACTGATTGCTGTGTGTAGGTGCTGATTGCTGTGTGTGTATAGGTGCTGCTTGCTGTGTGTGTATAGATGCTGCTTGCTGTGTGTAGGAGCTGCTTGCTCTGTGTGTGTAGGAGCTGCTTGTTGTGTGTAGGAGCTGCTTGCTGTGTGTAGGAGCTGCTTGCTGTGTGTGTGTAGGAGCAGCTTGCTGTGTGTGTGTAGGAGCTGCTTGCTGTGTGTGTGTAGGAGCTGCTTCCTGTGTGTAGAAGCTGCTTGCTGTGTGTGTGTAGGTGCTGCTTGTTGTGTGTGTGTAGGTGCTGCTTGCTGTTTGTAGGTACTGATTGCTGTGTGTAGGTGCTGATTGCTGTGTGTGTATAGGTGCTGCTTGCTGTGTGTGTGTAGGAGCTGCTTGCTGTGTATAGAAGCTGCTTGCTGTGTGTGTGTAGGTGCTGCTTGTTGTGTGTGTGTAGGTGCTGCTTGCTGTGTGTAGGAGCTGTGTGTAGGTGCTGATTGCTGTGTGTAGCAGCTGATTGCCGTTTGTAGGTACTGATTGCTGTGTGTAGGTGCTGATTGCTGTTTGTGTATAGGTGCTGCTTGCTGTGTGCAGGTGCTGATTGATGTGTGTAGGTGCTGATTGCTGTGTGTAGGATAGGAGCTCCTTGCTGTGTGTAGGTGCTACCTGCTGTGTGTAGGTGCTGCTTGCTGTGTGTATGTGCTACCTGCTGTGTGTAGGTGCTGATTGCTGTGTGTGTGTAGGTGCTACCTGCTGTGTGTAGGTGCTACCTGCTGTGTGTAGGAGCTACTTGCTGTGTGTATGTAGGAGCTGCTTGCTGTGTGTAGGAGCTCTTGATGTGTGTAGGAGCTGCTTGCTGTGTGCAGGAGCTGCTTGCTGTGCGTGTATAGGAGCTGCTTGCTGTGTGTAGGAGCTGCTTAATGTGTGTGTGTAGGAGCTGCTTGCTGTGTGTGTGTAGGAGCTGCTTGCTGTGTGTAGGAGCTGCCTGCAGTGTGTATGTAGGTGCTGCTTGCTGTGTGTAGGAGCTGCTTGCTCTGTGTGTAGGATCTGCTTGCTATGTGTAGTAGCTGATTGCTGTGTGTGTGTAGGAGCCAATTGCTGTGTGTGTGTAGGAGCTGCTTGCTGTGTGTGTGTAGGAGCTGCTTGCTGTGTGTGTCTAGGAGCTGCTTGCTGTGTGTAGGAGCTGCTTGCTGTGTGTGTGTAAGAGCTGCAATCTGTGTGTAGGAGCTGCTTAATGTGAGTGTGTATGAGCTGCTGGCTGTGTATAAGGGCTGCTTGCTGTGTGTGTGTAGAAGCTGCTTTCCTGTGTGTAGGAGGGGCTTGATGTGTGTGTGTAGGAGGGGCTTACTGTGTGTAGGAGCTGCTTGCTGTGTGTGTGTAGGAGCTGCTTGCTGTGTGTGTGTAGGAGCTCCTTGCTGTGTGTAGGAGCTGCTTGCTGTGTGTGTGTGTAGGAGCTGCTTGCTGTGTGTGTGTGTGTAGGAGCTGCTTGCTGTATGTAGGAGCTGCTTCCTGTGTGTAGGAGCTGCTTGCTGTGTGTGTAGGAGCTGCTTGCTGTGTGTGTGTGTGTGTAGGAGCTGCTTGCTGTGTGTGTGTAGGAGCTGCATGCTGTGTGTAGGTGCTGCTTGCTGTGTGTGTGTAGGTGTTGCTTGCTCTGTGTGTGTAGGAGCTGCTTCTGTGTGTGTGTAGGAGCTGCTTGCTGTGTGTGTGTAGGAGCTGCTTGCTGTGTGTAGGTGCTGCTTGTTGTGTGTAGGTGCTGCTTGCTGTGTGTAGGTGCTGATTGCTGTGTGTGTGTAGGTGCTGCTTGCTGTGTGTAGGAGCTGCTTGCTGCGTGTAGGACCTGCTTGCTGTGTGTAGGGGCTACTTGCTGTGTGTAGATGCTACTTGCTGTGTGTAGGAGCTGCTTGCTTCGTGTAGGAGCTGCTTGCTGTGTGTAGGTGCTGATTGCTGTGTGTAGGAGCTGCTTTCTGTGTGTAGGTGCTGCTTGCTGTTTGTAGGTACTGATTGATGTGTGTAGGTGCTGATTGCTGTGTGTGTATAGGTGCTGCTTGCTGTGTGTAGGTGCTGATTGATTTGTGTAGGTGCTGCTTCCTGTGTGTAGGTGCTACCTGCTGTGTGTAGGTGCTGCTTGCTGTGTGTAGGTGCTGCTTGCTGTGTGTAGGTGCTGATTGATGTGTGTAGGTGCTGCTTGCTGTGTGTAGGTGCTGCTTGCTGTGTGTAGGTGCTGCTTGCTGTGTGTAGGAGCTGCTTGCTGTGTGTAGGGGCTGATTGTTGTGTGTAGTTGCTAATTGCTGTGTATAGGTGCTGATTGCTGTGTGTAGGTGCTGCTTTCTGTGTGTGTGTAGGAGCTGCTTGCTGTGTGTTTAGGAGCTGCTTGATGTGTGTAAGAGCTGCTTGCTGTGTGTGTGTAGGTGCTGCCTGCTTTGTGCAGCTTCTGCTTGCTGTGTGTTTAGATGCTGCCTGCTGTGTGTAGGTGCTGTCGTCTGTGTGTAGGTGCTGCCTGATGTGTGTAGGTGCTGGTAGCTGTGTGTAGGTGCTGCTTGCTGTGTGTAAAAGCTGCTTGCTGTGTGTAGGAGCTGCTTGCTGTGTGTGTGTAGGAGCTGCTTGCTGTGTGTAGGTGCTGCATGCTGTGCGTGTGTAGGAGCTGCTTGCTGTGTATATATAGGAGCTCCTTGCTGTGTGTAGGAGCTGCTTCCTGTGTGTAGGTGCTGCTTGCTGTGTGTAAAAGCTGCTTGCTGTGTGTGTGTGTAAAAGCTGCTTGCTGTGTGTGTGTAAGAGCTGCTTGCTTTGTGTGTGTAGGAGCTGCTTGCTGTGTGTAGGTACTGCTTGCTGTGAGTAGGTACTGCTTGCTGTGTGTAGGTACTGCTATCTTTGTGTAGGTGCTGCTTGCTGTGTTAAGGAGCTGATTGCTGTGTGTAGGAGCTGCTTGCTTTGTGTGTGTGTAGGAGCTGCTTGCTGTATGTGTGTGTAGGAGCTGCTTGCTGTATGTGTGTAGGAGCTGCTTGCTGTGTGTGTGTAGGAACTTCTTTGCTGTGTGTAGGAGCTGCTTGCTGTGTGTGTGTAGCAGGGGCTTGATGTTTGTGTGTAGAAGCTGCTTGGTGTGTGTAGGAGCTGCTTGCTGTGTGTAGGAGCTGCTTGCTGTGTGTAGGAGCTGCTTGCTGTGTGTAGGAGCTGCTTGCTGTGTGTGTAGGAGCTGCTTGCTGTGTTTGTGTAGAAGCTGTTTTGCTGTGTGTAGGAGGGGCTTGCTGTGTGTGTGTAGAAGCTGCTTGCTGTTTGTAGGAGCTGCTTGCTGTGTGTGTAGGAGCTGCTTGCTGTGTGTGTGTAGGAGCTGCTAGCTGTGTGTAGGAGCTGCTTGCTCTGTGTGTGTAGGAGCTGCTTGCTGTGTGTGGAGGAGCTGCTTGCTGTGTGTAGGAGCTGTTTGCTGTGTGTGTGTAGGAGCAGCTTGCTGTGTGTGTAGGAGCTGCTTGCTGTGTGTGTGTAGGAGCTGCTTGCTGTGTGTGTGTAGGAGCTGCTTTCTGTGTGTAGGAGCTGCTTGATGTGTATATAAGCTGCTTGCTGTGTGTGTGTGTAGGTGCTGCTTGTTGTGTGTGTAGGTGCTGCTTGCTGTGTGTAGGAGCTGCTTGCTCTGTGTAGGTGCTGATTGCTGTGTGTAGGTGCTGATTGCTGTTTGTAGGTACTGATTGCTGTGTGTAGGTGCTGATTGCTGTGTGTGTATAGGTGCTGCTTGCTGTGTGTGTGTAGGAGCTGCTTGCTCTGTGTGTGTAGGAGCTGCTTGCTGTGTGTAGGAGCTGCTTGCTGTGTGTAGGAGCTGCTTGCTGTGTGTGTGTAGGAGCAGCTTGCTGTGTGTGTGTAGGAGCTGCTTGCTGTGTGTGTGTAGGAGCTGCTTGCTGTGTGTAGGTGCTGCTTGTTGTGTGTAGGTGCTGCTTGCTGTGTGTAGGTGCTGATTGCTGTGTGTGTAGGTGCTCCTTGCTGTGTGTAGGAGCTGCTTGCTGTGTGTAGGACCTGCTTGCTGTGTGTAGGGGCTACTTGCTGTGTGTAGATGCTACTTGCTGTGTGTAGAAGCTGCTTGCTTCGTGTAGGAGCTGCTTGCTGTGTGTAGGTGCTGATTGCTGTGTGTAGGAGCTGCTTGCTGTGTGTAGGTGCTGATTGCTGTCTGTAGGTACTGATTGCTGTGTGTAGGTGCTGATTGATTTGTGTAGGTGCTGCTTCCTGTGTGTAGGTGCTACCTGCTGTGTGTAGTTGCTGCTTGCTGTGTGTAAGTGCTGCTTGCTGTGTGTAGGTGCTGATTGATGTGTGTAGGTGCTGCTTGCTGTGTGTAGGTGCTGCTTGCTGTGTGTAGGTGCTGCTTGCTGTGTGTAGGAGCTGCTTGCTGTGTGTAGGGGCTGATTGTTGTGTGTAGTTGCTAATTGCTGTGTATAGGTGCTGATTGCTGTGTGTAGGTGCTGCTTGCTGTGTGTGTTTAGGTGCTGCTTTATGTGTAGGAGCTGCTTGCTGTGTGTGTGTAGGTGCTGCTTGTTGTGTGTAGGTGCTGCTTGCTGTGTGTAGGAGCTGCCTGCTGTGTGTGTGTAGGAGTTGTATGCTGTGTGTAGGAGCTGCTTTCTCTATGTGTGTAGGAGCTTCTTGCTGTGTGTAGGAGCTGCTTTCTGTGTCTGTGTAGGAGCTGCTTGCTGTGTGTTTAGGAGCTGCTTGATGTGTGTAAGAGCTGCTTGCTGTGTGTGTGTAGGTGCTGCCTGCTTTGTGCAGGTTCTGCTTGCTGTGTGTTTAGGTGCTGCCTGCTGTGTTTAGGTGCTGTCGTCTGTGTGTAGGTGCTGGCTGATGTGTGTAGGTGCTGGTAGCTGTGTGTAGGAGCTGCTTGCTGTGTGTAGGAGCTGTTTGCTGTGTGTGTGTAGGAGCAGCTTGCTGTGTGTGTAGGAGCTGCTTGCTGTGTGTGTGTAGGAGCTGCTTCCTGTGTGTAGGAGCTGCTTGATGTGTATATAAGCTGCTTCCTGTGTGTGTGTGTAGGTGCTGCTTGTTGTGTGTGTAGGTGCTGCTTGCTGTGTGTAGGAGCTGCTTGCTCTGTGTAGGTGCTGATTGCTGTGTGTAGGTGCTGATTGCTGTTTGTAGGTACTGATTGCTGTGTATAGGTGCTGATTCCTGTGTGTGTATAGGTGCTGCTTGCTGTGTGTGTGTAGGAGCTGCTTGCTCTGTGTGTGTAGGAGCTGCTTGCTGTGTGTAGGAGCTGCTTGCTGTGTGTAGGAGCTGCTTGCTGTGTGTGTGTAGGAGCAGCTTGCTGTGTGTGTGTAGGAGCTGCTTGCTGTGTGTGTGTAGGAGCTGCTTGCTGTGTGTAGGTGCTGCTTGTTGTGTGTAGGTGCTGCTTGCTGTGTGTAGATGCTGATTGCTGTGTGTGTAGGTGCTCCTTGCTGTGTGTAGGAGCTGCTTGCTGTGTGTAGGACCTGCTTGCTGTGTGTAGGGGCTACTTGCTGTGTGTAGATGCTACTTGCTGTGTGTAGAAGCTGCTTGCTTCGTGTAGGAGCTGCTTGCTGTGTGTAGGTGCTGATTGCTGTGTGTAGGAGCTGCTTGCTGTGTGTAGGTGCTGATTGCTGTCTGTAGGTACTGATTGCTGTGTGTAGGTGCTGACTGCTGTGTGTGTATAGGTGCTGCTTGCTGTGTGTAGGTGCTGATTGATTTGTGTAGGTGCTGCTTCCTGTGTGTAGGTGCTACCTGCTGTGTGTAGTTGCTGCTTGCTGTGTGTAGGTGCTGCTTGCTGTGTGTAGGTGCTGATTGATGTGTGTAGGTGCTGCTTGCTGTGTGTAGGTGCTGCTTGCTGTGTGTAGGTGCTGCTTGCTGTGTGTAGGAGCTGCTTGCTGTGTGTAGGGGCTGATTGTTGTGTGTAGTTGATAATTGCTGTGTATAGGTGCTGATTGCTGTGTGTAGGTGCTGCTTGCTGTGTGTGTTTAGGTGCTGCTTTATGTGTAGGAGCTGCTTGCTGTGTGTGTGTAGGTGCTGCTTGTTGTGTGTAGGTGCTGCTTGCTGTGTGTAGGAGCTGCCTGCTGTGTGTGTGTAGGAGTTGTATGCTGTGTGTAGGAGCTGCTTTCTCTATGTGTGTAGGAGCTGCTTGCTGTGTGTAGGAGCTGCTTTCTGTGTCTGTGTAGGAGCTGCTTGCTGTGTGTTTAGGAGCTGCTTGATGTGTGTAAGAGCTGCTTGCTGTGTGTGTGTAGGTGCTGCCTGCTTTGTGCAGGTTCTGCTTGCTGTGTGTTTAGGTGCTGCCTGCTGTGTTTAGGTGCTGTCGTCTGTGTGTAGGTGCTGCCTGATGTGTGTAGGTGCTGGTAGCTGTGTGTAGGAGCTGCTTGCTGTGTGTAGGTGCTTCTTGCTGTGTATAGTAGCTGCTTGCTGTGTGTAGGTGCTGCTTGCTGTGTGTAAAAGCTGCTTGCTGTGTGTAGGAGCTGCTTGCTGTGTGTGTATAGGAGCTGCTTGCTGTGTGTAGGTGCTGCATGCTGTGCGTGTGTAAGAGCTGCTTGCTGTGTATATATAGGAGCTCCTTGCTGTGTGTAGGAGCTGCTTCCTGTGTGTAGGTGCTGCTTGCTGTGTGTAAAAGCTGCTTGCTGTGTGTGTGTAAAAGCTGCTTGCTGTGTGTGTGTAAGAGCTGCTTGCTTTGTGTGTGTAGGAGCTGCTTGCTGTGTGTAGGTACTGCTTGCTGTGTGTAGGTACTGCTTGCTGTGTGTAGGTACCGCTTGCTGTGTGTAGGTGCTGCTTGTTGTGTTAAGGAGCTGATTGCTGTGTGTAGGAGCTGCTTGCTGTGTGTAGGAGCTGCTTGCTGTGTGTAGGAGCTGCTTGCTATGTTTAGGGGCTGCTTGCTATGTGTAGGTGCTGCTTGCTGTGTATAGGAGCTGCTTGCTCTGTGTGTGTGTAGGAGCTGCTTGCTGTATGTGTGTGTAGGAGCTGCTTGCTGTATGTGTGTAGGAGCTGCTTGCTGTGTGTGTGTAGGAACTGCTTTGCTGTGTGTAGGAGCTGCTTGCTGTGTGTGTGTAGCAGGGGCTTGATGTTTGTGTGTAGAAGCTGCTAGGTGTGTGTAGGTGCTGCTTGCTGTGTTAAGGAGCTGATTGCTGTGTGTAGGAGCTGCTTGCTGTGTGTAGGAGCTGCTTGCTGTGTGTAGGAGCTGCTTGCTGTGTGTAGGAGCTGCTTGCTGTGTGTAGGAGCTGCTTGCTGTGTGTAGGAGCTGCTTTCTGTGTGTGTAGGAGCTGCTTGCTGTGTTTGTGTAGGAGCTGCTTGCTGTGTTTGTGTAGGAGCTGCATGCTGTGTGAAGGAGCTGCTTGCTCTGTGTGTGTAGGAGCTGCTGGATGTGTGTAGGAGCTGCTTGCTGTGTGTGTTTAGAAGCTGTTTTGCTGTGTGTAGGAGGGGCTTGCTGTGTGTGTGTAGGAGCTGCTTGCTGTGTGTGTGTGGGAGGGGCTTGCTGTGTGTAGGAGGGGCTTGCTGTGTGTGTGTAGAAGCTGCTTGCTGTGTGTAGGAGCTGCTTGCTGTGTGTGTAGGAGCTGCTTGCTGTGTGTAGGAGCTGCTTGCTGTGTGTGTGTAGGAGCTGCTTGCTGTGTGTGTGTAGGAGCTGCTAGCTGTGTGTAGGAGCTGCTTGCTCTGTGTGTGTAGGAGCTGCTTGCTGTGTGTGGAGGAGCTGCTTGCTGTGTGTAGGAGCTGCTTGCTGTGTGTGTGTAGGAGCTGCTTCCTGTGTGTAGGAGCTGCTTGATGTGTTTGTGTAGGAGCTGCATGCTGTGTGAAGGAGCTGCTTGCTCTGTGTGTGTAGGAGCTGCTGGATGTGTGTAGGAGCTGCTTGCTGTGTGTGTGTAGAAGCTGTTTTGCTGTGTGTAGGAGCTGCTTGCTCTATGTGTGTAGGAGCTGCTTGCTGTGTGTAGGAGCTGCTTGCTGTGTGTGTGTAGGAGCTGCTTGCTGTGTGTGTGTAGGAGCGGCTTCCTGTGTGTAGGAGCTGCTTGCTGTGTGTAGGTGCTGATTGCTGTTTGTAGGTACTGATTGCTGTGTGTAGGTGCTGATTGCTGTGTGTGTATAGGTGCTGCTTGCTGTGTGTGTATAGATGCTGCTTGCTGTGTGTAGGAGCTGCTTTCTCTGTGTGTGTAGGAGATGCTTGCTGTGTGTAGGAGCTGCTTGCTGTGTGTAGGAGCTGCTTGCTGTGTGTTTGTAGGAGCAGCTTGCTGTGTGTGTAGGAGCTGCTTGCTGTGTGTGTGTAGGAGCTGCTTCCTGTGTGTAGAAGCTGCTTGCTGTGTGTGTGTAGGTGCTGCTTGTTGTGTGTGTGTAGGTGCTGCTTGCTGTTTGTAGGTACTGATTGCTGTGTGTAGGTGCTGTTTGCTGTGTGTGTATAGGTGCTGCTTGCTGTGTGTGTGTAGGAGCTGCTTGCTGTGTATAGAAGCTGCTTGCTGTGTGTGTGTAGGTGCTGCTTGTTGTGTGTGTGTAGGTGCTGCTTGCTGTGTGTAGGAGCTGTGTGTAGGTGCTGATTGCTGTGTGTAGCAGCTGATTGCTGTTTGTAGGTACTGATTGCTGTGTGTAGGTGCTGATTGCTGTTTGTGTATAGGTGCTGCTTGCTGTGTGCAGGTGCTGATTGATGTGTGTAGGTGCTGATTGCTGTGTGTAGGATAGGAGCTCCTTGCTGTGTGTAGGTGCTACCTGCTGTGTGTAGGTGCTGCTTGCTGTGTGTATGTGCTACCTGCTGTGTGTAGGTGCTGATTGCTGTGTGTGTGTAGGTGCTACCTGCTGTGTGTAGGTGCTACCTGCTGTGTGTAGGAGCTACTTGCTGTGTGTATGTAGGAGCTGCTTGCTGTGTGTAGGAGCTCTTGATCTGTGTAGGAGCTGCTTGCTGTGTGCAGGAGCTGCTTGCTGTGCGTGTATAGGAGCTGCTTGCTGTGTGTAGGAGCTGCTTGCTGTGTGTAGTAGCTGCTTAATGTGTGTGTGTAGGAGCTGCTTGCTGTGTGTGTGTAGGAGCTGCTTGCTGTGTGTAGGAGCTGCCTGCAGTGTGTATGTAGGTGCTGCTTGCTGTGTGTAGGAGCTGCTTGCTCTGTGTGTAGGATCTGCTTGCTATGTGTAGTAGCTGATTGCTGTGTGTGTGTAGGAGCCAATTGCTGTGTGTGTGTAGGAGCTGCTTGCTGTGTGTGTGTAGGAGCTGCTTGCTGTGTGTGTCTAGGAGCTGCTTGCTGTGTGTAGGAGCTGCTTGCTGTGTGTGTGTAGGAGCTGCAATCTGTGTGTAGGAGCTGCTTAATGTGAGTGTGTATGAGCTGCTGGCTGTGTATAAGGGCTGCTTGCTGTGTGTGTGTAGAAGCTGCTTTCCTGTGTGTAGGAGGGGCTTGATGTGTGTGTGTAGGAGGGGCTTACTGTGTGTAGGAGCTGCTTGCTGTGTGTGTGTAGGAGCTGCTTGCTGTGTGTGTGTAGGAACTCCTTGCTGTGTGTAGGAGCTGCTTGCTGTGTGTGTGTGTAGGAGCTGCTTGCTGTGTGTGTGTGTGTAGGAGCTGCTTGCTGTATGTAGGAGCTGCTTCCTGTGTGTGTGTGTGTAGGAGCTGCTTGCTGTGTGTGTGTAGGAGCTGCATGCTGTGTGTAGGTGCTGCTTGCTGTGTGTGTGTAGGTGTTGCTTGCTCTGTGTGTGTAGGAGCTGCTTCTGTGTGTGTGTAGGAGCTGCTTGCTGTGTGTGTGTAGGAGCTGCTTGCTGTGTGTAGGTGCTGCTTGTTGTGTGTAGGTGCTGCTTGCTGTGTGTAGGTGCTGATTGCTGTGTGTGTGTAGGTGCTGCTTGCTGTGTGTAGGAGCTGCTTGCTGCGTGTAGGACCTGCTTGCTGTGTGTAGGGGCTACTTGCTGTGTGTAGATGCTACTTGCTGTGTGTAGGAGCTGCTTGCTTCGTGTAGGAGCTGCTTGCTGTGTGTAGGTGCTGATTGCTGTGTGTAGGAGCTGCTTTCTGTGTGTAGGTGCTGCTTGCTGTTTGTAGGTACTGATTGATGTGTGTAGGTGCTGATTGCTGTGTGTGTATAGGTGCTGCTTGCTGTGTGTAGGTGCTGATTGATTTGTGTAGGTGCTGCTTCCTGTGTGTAGGTGCTACCTGCTGTGTGTAGGTGCTGCTTGCTGTGTGTAGGTGCTGCTTGCTGTGTGTAGGTGCTGATTGATGTGTGTAGGTGCTGCTTGCTGTGTGTAGGTGCTGCTTGCTGTGTGTAGGTGCTGCTTGCTGTGTGTAGGAGCTGCTTGCTGTGTGTAGGGGCTGATTGTTGTGTGTAGTTGCTAATTGCTGTGTATAGGTGCTGATTGCTGTGTGTAGGTGCTGCTTTCTGTGTGTGTGTAGGAGCTGCTTGCTGTGTGTTTAGGAGCTGCTTGATGTGTGTAAGAGCTGCTTGCTGTGTGTGTGTAGGTGCTGCCTGCTTTGTGCAGCTTCTGCTTGCTGTGTGTTTAGATGCTGCCTGCTGTGTGTAGGTGCTGTCGTCTGTGTGTAGGTGCTGCCTGATGTGTGTAGGTGCTGGTAGCTGTGTGTAGGTGCTGCTTGCTGTGTGTAAAAGCTGCTTGCTGTGTGTAGGAGCTGCTTGCTGTGTGTGTGTAGGAGCTGCTTGCTGTGTGTAGGTGCTGCATGCTGTGCGTGTGTAGGAGCTGCTTGCTGTGTATATATAGGAGCTCCTTGCTGTGTGTAGGAGCTGCTTCCTGTGTGTAGGTGCTGCTTGCTGTGTGTAAAAGCTGCTTTCTGTGTGTGTGTGTGTAAAAGCTGCTTGCTGTGTGTGTGTAAGAGCTGCTTGCTTTGTGTGTGTAGGAGCTGCTTGCTGTGTGAAGGTACTGCTTGCTGTGAGTAGGTACTGCTTGCTGTGTGTAGGTACTGCTTCCTGTGTGTATGTGCTGCTTGCTGTGTTAAGGAGCTGATTGCTGTGTGTAGGAGCTGCTTGCTGTGTGTAGGAGCTGCTTGCTGTGTGTAGGAGCTGCTTGCTGTGTTTCGGAGCTGCTTGCTATGTGTGTAGGTGCTGCTTGCTGTGTATAGGAGCTGCTTGCTTTGTGTGTGTGTGGGAGCTGCTTGCTGTATGTGTGTAGGAGCTGCTTGCTGTGTGTGTGTAGGAGCTGCTTGCTGTGTGTGTGTAGGAACTGCTTTGCTGTGTGTAGGAGCTGCTTGCTGTGTGTGTGTAGCAGGGGCTTGATGTTTGTGTGTAGAAGCTGCTTGGTGTGTGTAGGAGCTGCTTGCTGTGTGTAGGAGCTGCTTGCTGTGTGTAGGAGCTGCTTGCTGTGTGTAGGAGCTGCTTGCTGTGTGTAGGAGCTGCTTGCTGTGTGTGTAGGAGCTGCTTGCTGTGTTTGTGTAGGAGCTGCTTGCTGTGTTTGTGTAGGAGTTGCATGCTGTGTGAAGGAGCTGCTTGCTCTGTGTGTGTAGGAGCTGCTGGATGTGTGTAGGAGCTGCTTGCTGTGTGTGTGTAGAAGCTGTTTTGCTGTGTGTAGGAGGGGCTTGCTGTGTGTGTGTAGAAGCTGCTTGCTGTTTGTAGGAGCTGCTTGCTGTGTGTGTAGGAGCTGCTTGCTGTGTGTGTGTAGGAGCTGCTAGCTGTGTGTAGGAGCTGCTTGCTCTGTGTGTGTAGGAGCTGCTTGCTGTGTGTGGAGGAGCTGCTTGCTGTGTGTAGGAGCTGTTTGCTGTGTGTGTGTAGGAGCAGCTTGCTGTGTGTGTAGAAGCTGCTTGCTGTGTGTGTGTAGGAGCTGCTTTCTGTGTGTAGGAGCTGCTTGATGTGTATATAAGCTGCTTGCTGTGTGTGTGTGTAGGTCTGCTTGTTGTGTGTGTAGGTGCTGCTTGCTGTGTGTAGGAGCTGCTTGCTCTGTGTAGGTGCTGATTGCTGTGTGTAGGTGCTGATTGCTGTTTGTAGGTACTGATTGCTGTGTGTAGGTGCTGATTGCTGTGTGTGTATAGGTGCTGCTTGCTGTGTGTGTGTAGGAGCTGCTTGCTCTGTGTGTGTAGGAGCTGCTTGCTGTGTGTACGAGCTGCTTGCTGTGTGTAGGAGCTGCTTGCTGTGTGTGTGTAGGAGCAGCTTGCTGTGTGTGTAGGAGCTGCTTGCTGTGTGTGTGTAGGAGCTGCTTGCTGTGTGTAGGTGCTGCTTGTTGTGTGTAGGTGCTGCTTGCTGTGTGTAGGTGCTGATTGCTGTGTGTGTAGGTGCTCCTTGCTGTGTGTAGGAGCTGCTTGCTGTGTGTAGGACCTGCTTGCTGTGTGTAGGGGCTACTTGCTGTGTGTAGATGCTACTTGCTGTGTGTAGAAGCTGCTTGCTTCGTGTAGGAGCTGCTTGCTGTGTGTAGGTGCTGATTGCTGTGTGTAGGAGCTGCTTGCTGTGTGTAGGTGCTGATTGCTGTCTGTAGGTACTGATTGCTGTGTGTAGGTGCTGATTGCTGTGTGTGTATAGGTGCTGCTTGCTGTGTGTAGGTGCTGATTGATTTGTGTAGGTGCTGCTTCCTGTGTGTAGGTGCTACCTGCTGTGTGTAGTTGCTGCTTGCTGTGTGTAGGTGCTGCTTGCTGTGTGTAGGTGCTGATTGATGTGTGTAGGTGCTGCTTGCTGTGTGTAGGTGCTGCTTGCTGTGTGTAGGTGCTGCTTGCTGTGTGTAGGAGCTGCTTGCTGTGTGTAGGGGCTGATTGTTGTGTGTAGTTGCTAATTGCTGTGTATAGGTGCTGATTGCTGTGTGTAGGTGCTGCTTGCTGTGTGTGTTTAGGTGCTGCTTTATGTGTAGGAGCTGCTTGCTGTGTGTGTGTAGGTGCTGCTTGTTGTGTGTAGGTGCTGCTTGCTGTGTGTAGGAGCTGCCTGCTGTGTGTGTGTAGGAGTTGTATGCTGTGTGTAGGAGCTGCTTTCTCTATGCGTGTAGGAGCTGCTTGCTGTGTGTAGGAGCTGCTTTCTGTGTCTGTGTAGGAGCTGCTTGCTGTGTGTTTAGGAGCTGCTTGATGTGTGTAAGAGCTGAGTACTGTGTGTGTGTAGGTGCTGCCTGCTTTGTGCAGGTTCTGCTTGCTGTGTGTTTAGGTGCTGCCTGCTGTGTTTAGGTGCTGTCGTCTGTGTGTAGGTGCTGCCTGATGTGTGTAGGTGCTGGTAGCTGTGTGTAGGAGCTGCTTGCTGTGTGTAGGAGCTGTTTGCTGTGTGTGTGTAGGAGCAGCTTGCTGTGTGTGTAGGAGCTGCTTGCTGTGTGTGTGTAGGAGCTGCTTCCTGTGTGTAGGAGCTGCTTGATGTGTATATAAGCTGCTTGCTGTGTGTGTGTGTAGGTGCTGCTTGTTGTGTGTGTAGGTGCTGCTTGCTGTGTGTAGGAGCTGCTTGCTCTGTGTAGGTGCTGATTGCTGTGTGTAGGTGCTGATTGCTGTTTGTAGGTACTGATTGCTGTGTGTAGGTGCTGATTGCTGTGTGTGTATAGGTGCTGCTTGCTGTGTGTGTGTAGGAGCTGCTTGCTCTGTGTGTGTAGGAGCTGCTTGCTGTGTGTAGGAGCTGCTTGCTGTGTGTAGGAGCTGCTTGCTGTGTGTGTGTAGGAGCAGCTTGCTGTGTGTGTGTAGGAGCTGCTTGCTGTGTGTAGGAGCTGCTTGCTCTGTGTGTAGGATCTGCTTGCTATTTGTAGTAGCTGATTGCTGTGTGTGTGTAGGAGCCAATTGCTGTGTGTGTGTAGGAGCTGCTTGCTGTGTGTAGGAGCTGCTTGCTGTGTGTAGGACCTGCTTGCTGTGTGTAGGGGCTACTTGCTGTGTGTAGATGCTACTTGCTGTGTGTAGAAGCTGCTTGCTTCGTGTAGGAGCTGCTTGCTGTGTGTAGGTGCTGATTGCTGTGTGTAGGAGCTGCTTGCTGTGTGTAGGTGCTGATTGCTGTCTGTAGGTACTGATTGCTGTGTGTAGGTGCTGATTGCTGTGTGTGTATAGGTGCTGCTTGCTGTGTGTAGGTGCTGATTGATTTGTGTAGGTGCTGCTTCCTGTGTGTAGGTGCTACCTGCTGTGTGTAGTTGCTGCTTGCTGTGTGTAGGTGCTGCTTGCTGTGTGTAGGTGCTGATTGATGTGTGTAGGTGCTGCTTGCTGTGTGTAGGTGCTGCTTGCTGTGTGTAGGTGCTGCTTGCTGTGTGTAGGAGCTGCTTGCTGTGTGTAGGGGCTGATTGTTGTGTGTAGTTGCTAATTGCTGTGTATAGGTGCTGATTGCTGTGTGTAGGTGCTGCTTGCTGTGTGTGTTTAGGTGCTGCTTTATGTGTAGGAGCTGCTTGCTGTGTGTGTGTAGGTGCTGCTTGTTGTGTGTAGGTGCTGCTTGCTGTGTGTAGGAGCTGCCTGCTGTGTGTGTAGGAGTTGTATGCTGTGTGTAGGAGCTGCTTTCTCTATGTGTGTAGGAGCTGCTTGCTGTGTGTAGGAGCTGCTTTCTGTGTCTGTGTAGGAGCTGCTTGCTGTGTGTTTAGGAGCTGCTTGATGTGTGTAAGAGCTGCTTGCTGTGTGTGTGTAGGTGCTGCCTGCTTTGTGCAGGTTCTGCTTGCTGTGTGTTTAGGTGCTGCCTGCTGTGTTTAGGTGCTGTCGTCTGTGTGTAGGAGCTGCTTGCTGTGTGTAGGTGCTTCTTGCTGTGTATAGTAGCTGCTTGCTGTGTGTAGGTGCTGCTTGCTGTGTGTAAAAGCTGCTTGCTGTGTGTAGGAGCTGCTTGCTGTGTGTGTGTAGGAGCTGCTTGCTGTGTGTAGGTGCTGCATGCTGTGCGTGTGTAGGAGCTGCTTGCTGTGTATATATAGGAGCTCCTTGCTGTGTGTAGGAGCTGCTTCCTGTGTGTAGGTGCTGCTTGCTGTGTGTAAAAGCTGCTTGCTGTGTGTGTGTAAAAGCTGCTTGCTGTGTGTGTGTAAGAGCTGCTTGCTTTGTGTGTGTAGGAGCTGCTTGCTGTGTGTAGGTACTGCTTGCTGTGTGTAGGTACTGCTTGCTGTGTGTAGGTACCGCTTGCTGTGTGTAGGTGCTGCTTGCTGTGTTAAGGAGCTGATTGCTGTGTGTAGGAGCTGCTTGCTGTGTGTAGGAGCTGCTTGCTGTGTGTAGGAGCTGCTTGCTATGTTTAGGGGCTGCTTGCTATGTGTAGGTGCTGCTTGCTGTGTATAGGAGCTGCTTGCTCTGTGTGTGTGTAGGAGCTGCTTGCTGTATGTGTGTGTAGGAGCTGCTTGCTGTATGTGTTTAGGAGCTGCTTGCTGTGTGTGTGTAGGAACTGCTTTGCTGTGTGAAGGAGCTGCTTGCTGTGTGTGTGTAGCAGGGGCTTGATGTTTGTGTGTAGAAGCTGCTAGGTGTGTGTAGGTGCTGCTTGCTGTGTTAAGGAGCTGATTGCTGTGTGTAGGAGCTGCTTGCTGTGTGTAGGAGCTGCTTGCTGTGTGTAGGAGCTGCTTGCTGTGTGTAGGAGCTGCTTGCTGTGTGTAGGAGCTGCTTGCTGTGTGTAGGAGCTGCTTGCTGTGTGTGTAGGAGCTGCTTGCTGTGTTTGTGTAGGAGCTGCTTGCTGTGTTTGTGTAGGAGTTGCATGCTGTGTGAAGGAGCTGCTTGCTCTGTGTGTGTAGGAGCTGCTGGATGTGTGTAGGAGCTGCTTGCTGTGTGTGTGTAGAAGCTGTTTTGCTGTGTGTAGGAGGGGCTTGCTGTGTGTGTGTAGGAGCTGCTTGCTGTGTGTGTGTGGGAGGGGCTTGCTGTGTGTAGGAGGGGCTTGCTGTGTGTGTGTAGAAGCTGCTTGCTGTGTGTAGGAGCTGCTTGCTGTGTGTGTAGGAGCTGCTTGCTGTGTGTAGGAGCTGCTTGCTGTGTGTGTGTAGGAGCTGCTTGCTGTGTGTGTGTAGGAGCTGCTAGCTGTGTGTAGGAGCTGCTTGCTCTGTGTGTGTAGGAGCTGCTTGCTGTGTGTGGAGGAGCTGCTTGCTGTGTGTAGGAGCTGCTTGCTGTGTGTGTGTAGGAGCAGCTTGCTGTGTGTGTATGAGCTGCTTGCTGTGTGTGTGTAGGAGCTGCTTCCTGTGTGTAGGAGCTGCTTGATGTGTATATAAGCTGCTTGCTGTGTGTGTGTAGGTGCTGCTTGTTGTGTGTGTGTAGGTGCTGCTTGCTGTGTGTAGGAGCTGCTTGCTCTGTGTAGGTGCTGATTGCTGTGTGTAGGTGCTGATTGCTGTTTGTAGGTACTGATTGCTGTGTGTAGGTGCTGATTGCTGTGTGTGTATAGGTGCTGCTTGCTGTGTGTGTGTAGGAGCTGCTTGCTGTGTGTAGGAGCTGCTTGCTCTGTGTGTGTAGGAGCTGCTTGCTCTGTGTATGTAGGAGCTGCTTGCTGTGTGTAGGAGATGCTTGCTGTGTGTAGGAGCTGCTTGCTGTGTGTGTGTAGGAGCAGCTTGCTGTGTGTGTGTAGGAGCTGCTTGCTGTTTGTGTAGGAGCTGCTTCCTGTGTAGAAGCTGCTTGCTGTGTGTGTGTAGGTGCTGCTTGTTGTGTGTTTGTAGGTGCTGCTTGCTATTTGTAGGTACTGATTGCTGTGTGTAGGTGCTGATTGCTGTGTGTAGGTGCTGATTGCTGTTTGTAGGTACTGATTGCTGTGTGTAGGTGCTGATTGCTGTTTGTGTATAAGTGCTGCTTGCTGTGTGTATGTGCTACCTGCTGTGTGTAGGTGCTGATTGCTGTGTGTGTGTAGGTGCTACCTGCTGTGTGTGTGTAGGTGCTACCTGCTGTGTGTAGGTGCTACCTGCTGTGTGTAGGAGCTGCTTGCTGTGTGTATGTAGGAGCTGCTTGCTGTGTGTAGGAGCTCTTGATGTGTGTAGGAGCTGCTTGCTGTGTGTAGGAGCTGCTTGCTGTGTGTGTGTAGGCGATGCTTGCTGTGTGTAGGTGCTGCTTGCTGTGTGTAGGTGCTGCTTGCTGTTTGTATGATCTGCTTGCTGTGTGTAGGAGCTGCTTGCTGTGTATAGAAGCTGATTGCTGTTTTTAGGTGCCACTTGCTGTGTAGGTGCTGATTGCTGTGTGTAGGTGCTGATTGCTGTGTGTGTGTAGTTCTGCTTGCTGTGTGTAGGCGCTGCTTGCTCTGTGTAGGAGCTGCTTGCTGTGTGTAGGAGCTGCTTGCTGTGTGTAGGAGCTGCTTGCTGTGTGTATGTGCTCTTTTTGTTTGTAGCTGCTGCTTGCTGTGTAGGTGCTGATTGCTGTGTGTAGGAGCTGCTTTATGTGTGTTGGAGCTTCTTGCTGTGTCTAGGTGCTGATTGCCGTGTGTAGGTGCTGAATGATGTGTGTAAGAGCTGCTTGCTGTGTGTAGGTGCTGATAGCTGTGTGTAGGTTATCAATGCTGTGTAGGTGCTGATTGCTGTGAGTGTGTAGGTGCTACATGCTGTGTGTAGGAGCTGATTGATGTGTGTAGGTGCTGATTGCTGTGTGTGTGTAGGTGCTACCTGCTGTGTGTAGGAGCTGATTGATGTGTGTAGGTGCTGCTTGCTGTGTGTTTCTAGGAGCTACCTGCTGTGTGTAGGAGCTGCTTTATGTGTGTAGGAGCTGATTGCTGTCTGTAGGTGCTGATTGCTGTGTGTAGGAGCTGATTGCTGTCTGTAGGTGCTGCTTGCTGTGTGTAGGTGCTGCTTGCTGTGTTTTAATCTAATGTAGCTTTTCATGCTGGCTGATTATACGTCTCAGACACGGGCATTATGATAGCTACTGAGTCACCTATGTCACCTTTTTTTTAGAAAGAAGCGGGAGGGGGGCAACAGGAGGAAACGGAGGTAGTAGAGGGATAAAAATATAAAGACGAATGGTTGTTTCTTCGCACACGACCTTGGGGATTATCTAAATTAGCATGGACATGTGGAGATGTGTACATGTGAAAAATTGTGTGGAAATGTGTACATGTGAACAATTTGTGAAAATGTGTACATGTGTAAAATATATGTATAAATGTGTACATGTGAAAAATATATGTGTTCAAAGCTAACAGTAACACTCATGTGAGCTTCTAAATAGCATAGTTGTTAGACGGTTTGGTTTTTTTCCGTTGAAAGTGTAGGGTGTGCTCTCCGACAGCCACAGGCTCTAGTGGACATAGTTTTTATTGTTTGCGAATGAGTAGGTTACTCTTTTGAACGCCCTGAAAAGGACTTTAAGTGGCCGGTTCCAGTAGCTTTCCTCACATCCCGAGCGGGCTGATGAAGGTGGACCGGGGTCCTCCAGGCGGTTGTGTTATGATTGGCTTCATTTCCCTGTCACTCACTACTACGATGATCACATCAATCCCTCACTTCGTTAGCCAGGCTGCCATGAAAACAGGCCGTTTTCATGGAAGGCTGCTAGCAAGCCGTTTGAGGGTCTTGGTCAGTATGTTCTGCTTGAGCCTGATTATCGTGTCTGATGAGTACACTTTGCCTGACTAGACGTTACTCTTCCTCCCCCGACACAGTACTTGATTTACTGTTGAGGAAGTCTAGACATCAAGAAGCTGAACATCTCGTCTTTACCTCACTAGCATCGTTCACCTGTGGCTCCAGCTGTCGGAGTATATACCCAGATTTGGATGGCTCTAGCCAGGCCTTAGGGTCCTGGATCGTTTTGTTTGCAGTGGGATTTCATCAGCGATTGGTTTTACATAGTTAGGTTGCTAGTCCCATCCATAAGCCTCCCTAGTTGCCTGTTACGATCTTCTTGAAATGAAACAATGGCTCGTTCGGGCACAGAGACTAATTCGTTGTGGACCGATTAGTCATAAGAGACGGAAGACGGAGATGTTGATTAATGATGTATTAACAAATCACACCGGACAGGTTGAGCCCAAACAGCTGGTATCGATAATTCGGGACGAGCGCCTTTAATGAGAAAGTCACGAAATTCAACCAAGCGCGGGTAAACGGCTGGCGTAACTAAAATTCGCACAACTTATCCAAATGTTTCGACATCTAATTAGTGATACGCATGAGAGAAATTTGACTGCTTAATTAAAATAAAGCAGCTCACTAATATCCATCTGGCAATACTACAGGCGATTTGTTCACACAACAGATGAACAACATCCCCCTGTCCTTTCGTTCTGTTGTGCTGTTCGTGTCTTACCAACGGCTGACGATATAATGCTTCCAACAATTCAACCATGGTGGCTGTCTCAGCTGTGGGACCTTGTTCGCCTAAAGTGTGAGCTATTAACAGGTGTCAAATGATATGAAATTTTGCCATAGCAAGAACAGCTACAAATTAATTAAAGAAAGGTCTAGATTAAATGATTGAAAATATTTTTTTAGTCATAGAGTTGTGAATGCTTGGTATGTATTGCCACAGAAAATAGTGCTGCAGAATTAATTAATACATTCAAGAATACATTTGATGCGTAAAGTGATTTTTAGATCAAGTGAAGTAAAAGAAACTGGTTGTATACAGACTTTACTTTACTTCTAAACCAGCATAAAGACGTTAAATTAATTTCAGTTAGATTAAGTGAATTCATCGCCCGCCTATGACAGAGATTATGGAGAAGTACGTATATGGCACATACAGACCTGTACACTCGTAATGTGTACGGGGTTAGGGACAGAAGTATTACCAAGAACATGTTCTGTTAAACACAAAAAGAACATACGTAGAGGATATGGCGAGTGGCAGCAAGATGTTACGGTGATTGGGGATACATGATAAAAACAGGTGTAAAGTACGATACATTTGATCCAATGTGTTTGGCACGGTACACAGGGAGCAGTCAAGAACTGATGATGAATTGATTGATTTATCGACTGATTCAGTGATATATGTATTCATTGCATGAGAGATCTACCTAACAATTTCCCTCCATAGCCCACATGTAATTACTTCAGCCTTTACACGCTGTTGTTTCCTGCAAATTATGGGTCGACGGTTTGCTCCAACAGATAACATGTTATCTGTATAGCTATCTTCGGCCTCATTAATCGGGAACTTAGCTTCACCGTCCCGTTGGTTAACGTGGAAAGATATGTTGAGAGACATGTTAATTAGTCCAGCCAGACGTATGTATGCCTGGCTGGTTTGTGTACCCTGTACTGGCTCTCTCCCTTGTCACCAGGTTCGTGCAGCGCGCATGCCTTCTCTGTCTGATTGCACAATTTGATATTGCGTGTGCCGGGGATTAAACGTTTGCGTGTATACAAAGTCGCTATCAGAACCTAAATCAATTCAGAAAACAGATTGTTCTACAGCAGTCTGGTCAACGAGGTTGAGATAGAAGCTGTAATCCCTATAATGATGAGCATACTAAGGAGCCTTGTATTGCTTTAGTAGAGGAGGAGTCAGGTCACCATTTTCGAGTGCACGCAGAACACAATTCGGTACAACTAGTTTCATCAAGAGTGGATAACTCAGTGCGAGTAGTTTCGAAAATGAATGAAAGGTAGCTTTCGGTTATGTTTTCCATATTAGTCAGATACGAAATCAACCCCCTATTAAGATGGTCATGTTTGATATTACAAATGTCAGAATTAATGCTCATCCTCATCATTATTGTCACTCTCATTATACTTTATCTCTTTCCCTTCAAAAAACACTTTACTACAACTGTTTTGATGACGTGTTGTCTTCACTTAACGAACACAACAGTTACAGCTGTCGTTGGTGGTTTGTTTTCTCTTAACAAAACACCAAAGTTACAACTGGTGGTGACCGTTTCTTTTGCCTTATTGAACACAAAGTTACAACTATTGCAGACCGTGTCTTCCCTTTACACACCATAAAGTTACAACTGTTGCAGACCGTGTGTCTTCCCTTACACACCATAAAGTTACAAGAGTTGCAGACCGTGTGTCTTCCCTTATAGAACACACAGGTGCAACTGTTGCAGACCATGTCTCTTTCCTTATAGAACACAAAGTTACAAGGGTTGCTGACAGTGTGTTTGCCCTATTAGAACCCTGAGTTTCAAATATTGATATCCGTGTGTCATCACTTATAGAGCACCAATTAGCAATTATTGCTAACCGTTTCTTTCTTTACAAAGCACATGTTACAAATGTTGCAGACCGTCTGTCATCCATGATAGAACACAATAAGGAGGCAGCTAATCTACTTAATCAGTGCTTGGCACAGTCTACACAAACGAGGACTTCACCAACATCCCAGAGCCTATAGATATTTTCCAAAGAGACATGGATACAGAGGGATTAAGATAAATCTGTATTACAGAGAAAATGGTTTGTTAAAAATGAGAGAAGTTGAGTTGATAAATGTCCAGGTCAAGATGGTATTCATCCAAAATTGCAGTTTCAAATTAGATACCAACTAGCAAAACTATTGGCTATATTTTGTTCTCAAGCATTTGCAAAAGGAATTGTGCCAGGAGATTGGAAAGATGCAGAAGTGATCACCATATTCAAAAAGGGCAAAAGATTAGATCCAGCAAATTATTGACCAGTGAGTTTAACGAGCATATTCTGTAAATTATTAGAATCAATAATCAAAGAAAACATTGTAATGCATCGAGACAGTTTAAATCTAATCATAAATAGTCAGCATGGGTTTACTAGAGGGAGATCGTGATTAACAAATCTATTAGAATTAACCTAGAAAAGTTACTAAAATGATAAATAAAGGAGAGCCAGTGGATGTTATTTATCTTGATTTTGCTAAGGACTTTGATAGAGTACCTCATCAAAGATTATTTAGAAAATTAAAATTAAAGGGATTAGGTGGAGAAGTTGCAAAATGGATTGAAAATTGGCTAACGGGAAGAACGCAGAGAGTGGATATAAAAAATGAGTACTCGGAGTCGTGTGAAACGAAAAGTGGAGTGCCACAGAGCTCGGTTTTGGGACCAATTTTGGTCTTGATATATATATAAACGATTTGTACATTGATATGGAATCCATGATTGCAAAATTCGCTGATGGCACAAAATTATTTAGTAGTGTCTCATTTAAAGCAGAAGTGGATATATTGAGATCGGATTTAGATAACATTCGAGAATGGTCTGCGAGCTGGCAAATTGAGTTTAATGTAAATAAATGTACAATCATCCACATGGGTAGATCAAATATGTAACATAATTACAGAATGATCGAGAACAATTTTAGAATGACAGAAACGGAAAGGGACCTATGGGATATAATAGATCAAACAGGTATAGTTAGTGATAATTTCCATGTAGCAGTGAAAAAAGCAAATGCAATGTTAGGTATTATAAAAAGAAATATTAAACATAGGAGCATGGAAGTGATAGTAAACTGTATATATCATTAGTTAGACCTAGATTGGAGTACTGTATACAGGTGAGGAATCCTTGTAGAGGGGATATAAACATGCTAAAAAGGATACAAAAAAAGAGCGACAAAGCTGATAGTGGGATTCCAGAATTACAATTATGAGGAAAAATTCAGAAAAGCGGCCTTCAGTGTATAGAAAATAGAAAAATTGGAGGTGACTTAATACAGGTTTATAGGATAATCAAACAAACGGATAAATTAGACTTTAACAAATTGTTCAAAATACAAACACCTACAAGGATAAGACGGCATAGCTACAAATTAACTGAATGAATGTCCAGATTAGATATTAGGAAATACATTTTTAGTCAAAGAGTGGTGAATGCTTGGAATGTATTGCCACAGGAAGTAGTGGAAGCAGGGATAATTAATGCATTTAAGAGTAGATTAGATGCACAAGCTTTTAGTGCAAGGAAATCTAAATGAAACTTGTTGTATACAGATTCTGCAGTCTTATAAACCAGTATAAAGACTGTAAGTTAAGTTACAAAGTTGCAACTGTTGCTGACGGTCTGTCTTCCCTTATAGAAAACAAAGTTACAACTGTTGTTGGTGGTTTGTCTTTCCTTATAGATCACAAAGTTACAACTGTTGTTGGTGGTTTGTCTTTCCTTATAGATCACAAAGTTACAACTGTTGTTGGTGGTTTGTCTTCCCTTATAGAAAACAAAATTACAACTGTTGCTGACCTTCTGTCTTCCCTTATACAACCCAAAGTTGCAACTGTTGCTGACGGTCTGTCTTCCCTTATAGAAAACAAAGTTACAACTGTTGTTGGTGGTTTGTCTTTCCTTATAGATCACAAAGTTACAACTGTTGTTGGTGGTTTGTCTTCCCTTATAGAAAACAAAGTTACAACTGTTGCTGACCTTCTGTCTTCCCTTATACAACCCAAAGTTACAACTGTTGCTGACCTTCTGTCTTCCCTTATACAACCCAAAGTTGCAACTGTTGCTGACGGTCTGTCTTCCCTTATACAACCCAAAGTTATAACTGTTGCTGACCTTCTGTCTTCCCTTATACAACCCAAAGTTACAACTGTTGCTGACCTTCTGTCTTCCCTTATACAACCCAAAGTTGCAACTGTTGCTGACGGTCTGTCTTCCCTTATAGAAAACAAAGTTACAACTGTTGCTGACCTTCTGTCTTCCCTTATACAATACAAAGTTACAACTGTTGCTGACCTTCTGTCTTCTCTTATACAACCCAAAGTTGCAACTGTTGCTGACGGTCTGTCTTCCCTTATAGAAAACAAAGTTACAATTGTTGCTGACCTTCTGTCTTCCCTTATACAACCCAAAGTTGCAACTGTTGCTGACGGTCTGTCTTCCCTTATAGAAAACAAAGTTACAACTGTTGTTGGTGGTTTGTCTTTCATTATAGATCACAAAGTTACAACTGTTGTTGGTGGTTTGTCTTCCCTTATAGAAAACAAAGTTACAACTGTTGTTGGTGGTTTGTCTTTCCTTATAGATCACACAGTTACAACTGTTGTTGGTGGTTTGTCTTCCCTTATAGAAAACAAAGTTACAACTGTTGTTGGTGGTTTGTCTTCCCTTATAGAAAACAAAGTTACAACTGTTGCTGACCTTCTGTCTTCCCTTATACAACACAAAGTTACAACTGTTGCTGACCTTCTGTCTTCCCTTATACAACCCAAAGTTGCAACTGTTGCTGACGGTCTGTCTTCCCTTATAGAAAACAAAGTTACAACTGTTGTTGGTGGTTTGTCTTTCCTTATAGAAAACAAAGTTACAACTGTTGTTGGTGGTTTGTCTTCCCTTATAGAAAACAAAGTTACAACTGTTGTTGGTGGTTTGTCTTTCCTTATAGATCTCAAAGTTACAGAGCTGCTGACCCCATATTTACATTTTGGTCAGATCAGTTTACTAAAACTGTGTGTTTCTCTTTAGTTGAATTCTGTTGTTTATTTTTCTTAGACAAAGACAACCTATCGGCAGTCGTACCCAGTTCATACATTGACCGCAACTTTGCGGTTAAATGCTGGTGTTTCGACGTGGGTAAACCTGAAATATTGAGCACCTGTGTCACACATTGTCTGTAAGATAGGAACTTAACAATTGTCTGTAAGATAGGAACTTAACAACAAGAGAACCACTTCTCCTGGTATTCTATAACTTTCCAGCACGTGCCCTTACTTGCCAGTTCGAGTCCAATAAAATGGGCCTGCGTAATACTGTATTGAGTATTTGTCTTACTAACTGACTAGAAAGCCCGCTTCTAACCGCAAAGGTTTTGGATTTTCTCCCTGTTATTGGCACGTTTCAGTCCACTATCTGTAAATTGGTACCCGTTTACTGTTAGAGAAAAGAAGACTGTGATGAAGGAAACTGGTCACCGATCCACACTAACAAACTGAGCCCACCTTCAATGAAGACGACACGTCATCCACAGGAAACGTGAAACATGTGAAATTCTGGTTGCCCCAATTGTTACAGCATTCCACTTTGGAGTCCACATTTCCCATGCCCCTATTAAGACAAGAAAGCCAATTAAACGTTTGTTATATCTGCGAGCCCCACAAACCCACCTCTCCCGTATGTCCATTTCTTTATCTTCCAAACTTTATTTTCGACACCTCTTATGCCTTCTTGTTGGGCGCACACACTTCTCGTCTCCATCCCTGATTTTATTGCCCCCCTTCTAAATCTATAAGATGGCTTGTCTCCCAATAACGACTCGGATTAATTCCAGCAAATACATTTAAGCGGCTGCTGGATCGATCAGTGATTTGCTCCCTTTCTGGAGACACAACCAATGTATGACTCGGCTGGTCCTCCGTGTCTACGTACAGAATGACAATTTTTTCACATTAAGGACGAGAAATGTGTATTTTCTAGCAGCAGCTGGGATAGACTACCTCAACTATATTGTTAGTAGCGGTTTCTTGTCTGATAATGAAATATACGCACACAATATGGTAAGATTAATCACATATTAGGATAAATGAAATACCAGGTCATCTTAATACATGTGTTTATGTGTAGACAATATACATGTAGACAACATACATGTAGACAACACACGTGTAAACAACATACATGTAAACGCCATACATGTAGACAACATACATGTAGACAATATACATGTAGACAACATACATGTAGACAACACACATGTAGACAAAATACATGTAGACAACATACATGTAGACAACATTCGTGTATACAACATATGCGCTAACAACATACGTATTAATATCATCATTATTGGCGTTTCAGTCTCTGAAGACCACGCGCCCTGTGAGTTTTCTCCAGCTGACGCCCATATTTAGACAATGCCTGCTATGTGTACAGGCCGATCCGCAAGTTCTAGTCCCTGTCGCAGATCGTACAACAATGCTGAGGAGGCTGACTTGCCGGCGTGTTTCTCGACCTCTTCAGTCTTTTTATTTTCTCTGCAGCCAGAAGGCCTCTTGGAGAGTCAGTAACCACCATGTCCCTTCCAACTGACTGTCTCCAGACAGCTCCATCCCCAGCAATTGTTTCCGATCCATCTAATAGGATGTTGCAGGACTTCATGTCTCTCTTCCGTACGTCCTTTCATTCCAGCCTGGGACGGCCGATTCTTCAAACTCCAATGGCCAGCTGTCCATAGAGGATATCCTTTGGCAGCCTCTCATCTTCCATGCTGTAAACATGTCCCAACCGCCGAAGACGTGGCTGGCTCAACAGCGAGTGTATGCGGTGAGAGTTCGCTCGCTGTAAGACGACATTATGTGGCACTCTCTTTTCCAATCCCCAATATGCATCTAAGATAAAAGGTATTGAGTCGCCACTCCTACTTAGTGTAGGTGCTCCAAGTCTCGATTGCATCAATGCCAAGAACGCAGGTATGATAGACCCAGACCTTTTTGTAGTGAGACAGCGCAGTGTTTTCCCAGACTCTCTTCGTCAGGCGGGCATGACGGTACTTGCCTGCCAAACCTACTGTCTAACTACGAGAGTGTTGCTGATGGCAGACCCCAGATAAGTGAAACTGTTGACGACCTCCTAGAGTGACGCCATTAATCTTTATGGATGGCGTAGTGGTAATGCCCTGTGCGCATACCTTCGTCTTTTCCAGACTTAAGGTGAGCCCAAACTACTTGCACCCCTCGGCGAATCTGTCTTCCTGTCTCTGTAGGGTCTCATCGCTATTGGTCATTTAACTCGCATCATCCGTAAATAGCATGAGCACCGTCCTCACCTTGGTCCTCACAAGCAATCAGGACAGGTTAAACAGCCGCCCATCTGACCTGGTGTGCATATAAATACCGTGCACAGACGTGCCATAAGCGTAGGATAGTAGTACGGAGAAGAATATTCAAAAGAGGGTTGGCAAAAGCACATATCCCTGCTTCCATCTAATCTTGATGGGAAAAGTGTTTGAAGAAGACGTGTAAACAACATATATAAACAACATACGTGTAAACAACATCGTATCTGTAAACACCAGATGTGCGAACATTGTACGTGTAAACATTATATGCGTGAAGAACACCAACTGAAGCAGACTCAAGAATGCAAGTACCTGGGAAACATTTTTTACGGTAAATAGAGAGATGATAAATAAATTGAAATTAGATACCAGAGCGTCTATGTTGTTACTTATAAACTGTCCCCACTACTTAAAAACGCGAACATAGGCTTGGTTACAATACCGAAACTTATAAGACGTACATTTACATTAATGCTCTATGCTACTGGAATCAGATTGTGTCTTTGGCCCATGGCATGGGAGAGGACAATGTCTTTGACCCATGGCATGGGAGAGGACAATGTCTTTGACCCATGGCATGGGAGAGGACAATGAGAACGTGTGAAATGAAATGTCTAGAAAATCCACGAATGTGACCATGAGACAAATGGTGGGATGTGATGCCGTGTGAAATGGGGTGAGAACTATACTTTGTGCCGAAAAGACAGCACTTATGGAATAAGGTGGTTTTGTCACTTGAAATGACCGACTGCTACTGCACACACTGAACAGACGATCTGGTTACAAGGCAAGAGAAAAGGCATGTAGCAGATGATATAGCAGAAATATTAAAACAAAAGTGACATACATTAACTGACGAAATAAACGTGACACAGGTAAGGCGAATAATGGTACAATAGACGTGATACACGTAAGGCGCATAATGGTACAATAGAGGTGACACAGCTTAGGCGCATAATGGTACAATAGAGGTGACACAGGTCAGGCGCATAATGGTACAATAGAGGTGACACAGGTAAGGCGCATAATGGTACAATAGAGGTTACACAGGTCGGGCGCATAATGGTACAATAAAGGTTACACAGGTCAGGCGCATAATGGTACAATAAAGGTTACACAGGTCAGGCGCATAATGGTACAATAAAGGTTACACAGGTCAGGCCCATAACGGCAAAAGTGAGTCTCAGAGAAGCACAGGAATCAAATCTCGTACATGCTGTAGAAGACCCACTTAGCGCAACTAGTTCTGGGCACTGAGACCATTTATTATAGAGACACTTAAAGGGGATTATCTCCCTTACCTCTAATTACTTCCCATCTAATTATAATCGAATATTCAACAAGAAAACGTATTTCTTCAACAATAAAAATGTTTCTTTATATAACCTGCAAGGATTACATCATTGTGATCTAAGCTATAATAATCAAAGTTCTCTTACCCAGAGGTCATTGACATTACCCAATGTAGCCTCCGTAGTCTAAACGCGTCATCTATCATTTGATCATTTTCAAATCTATTTCTCTCTAACATCATCAAATTTCTAACTATGTCCTTGTTTCTCGTCTTCTGTAACGTGTCTGAGCTTTGACGTTCTGGCAGATTCGTTTGCCCCAATTTTGCTGTGGAATAGAAATCGCGAACTCGTTCGATTTGATATGGTCAGTGGTGTTTTGCCTGCACTTTTTTGTTTTGCAAGGGTTTTACACGCTCTCTTCTGGACAAGGGTTTTCTATCTCCTTTTTCTGACAAGAGGTACTGTTACTAGTATTCTCCACACATTCTTTGGACATGGATTTTACACATATTTTCCTGAAAGATGTGCTGGAATGCAGCCAGCACGAGACGCACTAACGTTGGACATACTAGAGTCAGTCAATTAGTGTCAGCTAATGGCAATTGGTGCAAACCTTCGTTTCACCAATGTGCCGAACTCGCTGTAAGGTATGTCATGCTCCCCAAAATGACCACTAATAGAGTTAGCGCAACGAACTCTACAAGAACTTTGGGTCTGCCTTCTTCACACATCTGCTCTTCAATCCTTGAAACGTCACATGTTATCTGCTTCTAGGCTGCACCTTCTTTTATGGCAGCTCGTATTTGCCACTACCACTAAAGACTATCACAGCTTGTATATATCCACCGCCCCCCCCCCCCCCAGGGTTATTACAGTTCGTGTATACCTCCTCCACTAAAAGCTAATGCAACTCTATTGTACGTCCACCACACAAGACTAACACATCAATCTTCTGTTGACAGCCAAGTTGCAGTATTACATACATTTTAAACCCAGTATTTTCGGCAACTTCAATGCAAGAATGGGTCCTCGTCAACATGGTGAAACGTATGTGGAACCACACTCTGGAGAAGCAAAGAACACACCAAATCAAATGTTGCACTGTAACATATTTTTTAAAGAAGCCTGATCACAAGAGGTACAGACATGTGGGACCCAGTGCACAAAATTGGTCGTGCGTTGTCCAATTGTAGATCGGCAATATATATAAACGAGTGGTTGGTTCCTTCTGCACTTCAAGCGACCACGTCCTTTTAAGCGCCCGTTTCCACTTCGAAAACTTGCATAGCTCTAGCAGCAGCGATCATATCGGGGTCCAGAGACACTCATCAATCCCTTAATTGCTGGACTCCTCGCAGCTAGCAAGCAGCTCGGAGCTCCCACCGACATCAATGCTGACTATGCAAATCTGATTGCAACAATAACATCTTCAAGACTCCCAGCACCCACTTGCACCTTCATCGCATTTCACGTGCCATTCGTGCTGTGTTCAATGAATGACGTATGATAGCTCGTTTTACAGACAACCGCAAAGCCTTCCCCACCCTAAGCAAGATATGGCGTCAAAATGTAAAGAAGATCACGAGACCTTTGCCAGTGAACGCCTCCTGAAAGATGCGGAATACCAACGCAGCATAAAATTAGCTACTCGAAGCCTCGTCGAGTACCATTCATTCAGTCATTCCTTGTCTGGAAGCTTCGAATCGGTCTCGCACAATGTCAAAGCTGGGCGAGGAGTCGATCATAAGAACTGACGATATTGACCTGTTTAAATAATTGCCCTCCCATCCACTTTAAGTATCGTCCAATTACTTTTCACCTGGTCACTTTCCAGCTGTTTACAAAATGCAACCTTGCCAGAGCCCGCACCACTCTCGAAGACACACAACCAGTCGAACAAGCTGGCGTTCAGCATTCGTGCAGCATAATGGACCATATTTCAACTTGCTACCGCCTTATTGAAGCAGACCGAGAGTTTCAGACACACTTCATATTTACCTCCATCGGCTACAAAAAAAACTTTCTATTCGATAAAACCACATTTTACCTGGCGGTCACTGTTAGAACATGGTGTCGATCCTGGTTACATCCTAATTCTTGCCAACAGTTATACAAACTGCACCACCACATTCGGTGTCTTCCAACGTGCAATTGTGGTTTCAGTTCAGAAGGGGATCTGCAAGATGGATCTTATCTCACCAAACCTCTTATCTGCATGTTTGGAATCAGTCATCAGCCAATGCAACATGGACACCTTTAAGATTCATATTGACGGCAGACGCCTCAATCATCTTCGATTTGCCGATAAAAGAGTGCTCCTCCCAGGGCCAGCTGCTGAATGATACAGATATTCGACGAAGGGGGTAAGAGAGCGGGATTAGAAATGAATGTCTGTAAGACCAAAGTGTAGCGCAATTATTTCGCCCAGTGTGAGCCATTTCTTCCTTTGCAGGGTAAACTTCTAGAACGTTGACGAATACATCTATCTTGGGAGCCTAGTCAATATGGAGAACAATCTAAAACCAGAACTAACAAGAAGTTACCACACCGGCTGGGTATCCTTCTGATCCATCAAAACTTTCCTGGGTGGTTGCCAAGACCAGAACCTACGCACCTCTCTGCAACTTTACTGTGCGTCTGGCTATGTGATATGGTGCAGAAACATTGTCGCCTACAAAATCACTGGAGGACAAATTGACAGTGACCCCGGCCTCTCTTGAGACACGCTTGATCGGAATCACTCTCCTGAACCAAAGCTTGCAACATCTTCACAATCGTGATTTGCAACTATTGCTCTTACTGAATGATACAGTAATATATGCAGACAAGGCGAAACATAGATGGGCAGTTCATGGTTTGCGACAAAACTGTGGTAGATGGATCACAGTGACAGCAATTTGGTACCACCGAGGCCAAGAAAGGTCCACGGAAAGACTTCAAATACATTGGCCAGACTCTCTTGCTATCCCAAACAACATCCGAGACTTCTCTGAAGGAATCCTTACCACCCACTGGACTGTCATGGCCCAAAACAGTGTATGTTGGTGACGCAGTTAAGACCCGCAGCAGCGCGTAGAGACAAGTCATCAAAATCAAGATGCTTCTGTTTATATATTTGATCAAATACACGTGTTTTTGTTTATATATTTGATCAAATACACGTGTTTTTGTTTATATATTTGATCAAATACACGTGTATTTGTTTATATACTTTATCTAATACACGTGCTTTTGTTTAAATATTTTATCTAATACACGTGTTTCTGTTGGTATACTTTATCTAATACACGTGTTCATGTTTATATACTGTAACTAATATACGTGTTTCTGTATGTTCACTTTATCTAATACACATGTTTCTGTATGTATACTCTACATATTAGTATAATCATGATAAAAGTTTGTGTATATACTGTATTTAATATAATAAAGCATGGTCCCAAACTAGCATTGAAGTGGCCGATAATGATCATGTAGGAAATGTGGACTCGATGGCGGGCATCATGGAGACTATCATAGAAATCAGCGGGATCGTGTTCATCATCCACTGCTGTTGGTGCATACACTTGAATGATAGTAGCAGTATGGCGTAGAAAATGGTCATGTCCTAAATAAACAAGGCGGTGGTATACGGATCTCACCTTTCGAACGAGATGGGCTATCGGAGGGGGGGGGGGAGGGGGGGGGCGACGAAGAAACAAATCCACCCAGTGTGGAGTTCACCTTGCGGGCCTCGACGTAAACCCACAGTGCCGACATTCCAAATTGTTCCCGCTTATCCTCTGAGATGCCAATGATGTCATAACTGAGTCTGCTACTCTCGTCAATAAGGTGGCTCAGGTGGGATTCAGATCAAAGAGAGCGCCAGTTGAAGGTACACATTGTTAGGTGAGTTACGCGAGTGGGAGTCTAGAGATGGTTTTTGATTCTGAGAGTGGGACGCATATTTCTACAAGTGTTGCTGGTGTTAGTGTTACCGGACCGATTATCGGGACGGACTACAGAAGACTGAGTTATTATATTTGATATAGTATATCAACAGAAACATGCATTATTATGTTAGGTAAAAGCTACGAGGTGCGTTCAAATCAAACCGTGAATTGTTTCTTCGAATTCTACCTGAATGGATTATAGCGTGCTGGAACTACTTAGGGACACGCGTGTCGTATTACTGCTAGGTGGCCCACTTGTCATGGGTCAGTCACATGACAGATACATACAATTGACGGGCAACACTGTTAGTGCTTGCATGGAACAGCGTGTTGTGATGATGTTTCTTGTGAAAGAAGGCGTGAAACCTGTGGACAATTACAGAAGACTTGCATCACAATATGGCCGCAGTAAGATATTTGAATAGTGTAAAACTTTTTAGAGAAGGCCGTGCATCCGTAAGAGATGATCCTGGCAAAGGCGGCTCTCAACCCAACACAGTCATTCTTGCTAACTACAGATTGTGGGACGCCTTTTCCTGGACAATCGAGGCACAGCCTGTCGAGAAATTGCATTTTGAGTGATGTGCGTAACCGTCTGCGGAAAAGACAGCCTGGTTTGATCACAAATAGCGTCCTGCTTCTGCAAGATAACGATCGACCTCAGACGGCTCATTGCATTATATATCATCTGCAGAAACTCGGCTTTAAGGCATTGCCACATCGATCATCCAATCCAGACCTCGCTCCAAGCTTCTTCTTCTTCTTCGTACGCTGTCAAACGTCAACCTGTATTTTTTCTAAAAAAGCAGTGGTCATCTGAGGCCTGACGCCTGACCCGATGTCAGCCTCATCCTCCCCGCCCGACTGTTCCTATAGTTAGCTTCAAGTTTGGGTACATTAACTCTGAGTCTAGCCAGTCCGGCTGTCCTCGTGGTTAGCTTCAAGTGTGGGTACATTAACTCCGAGTCTAGCCAGTCCGGCTGCCCCCGCGGTTAGCTTCAAGTTTCGGTACATGATCTTCTTCTTCTTCTTCTTCGTACGCTTTCAGACTTTAACTTGAATTTGTTCGAAGAAAGCAGCTGTCATCCCGGGGCTGTCGACTATGCCATAGAGCGTGTCTAGTGTTGGCATTTGTGATGGCCACATGTGCTTTCTCTGGTCCTCGTATGTTGGGCAATTTTGCAGCAGATGTTCAGCGGTCATGTTCCCTGTACCACATGTGCCTTCGTCAGTGCCACCTATCTTCAGTTTATTGAATAGATGGTACCTCAGTCTGTTGTGGCCTGTGCGGAGTCTAAAGACCACGATCTGCTCTCCTCTGTTCAACTGGCAATAGGCATCATTTGTTGTGTAGTCAGTATGTTCTGTTTCCCATTTGGCCATGTATCTGGCCCTAATAAACCTTTTGGACTCTTCGTAGGTCACACTAGAATCTGGTTGTGGTAGTCTGGCACCTTCTTTTGCCAGTCTGTCTGCCTCCTCGTTGCCTTGTATGTTACAGTGGGATTGAACCCACTGTACCACTACCCTTTTTGGTGCGGACTGCTGGCATAGTTTACAGAGTACTGCTCTTAAATCATTAAGTTCAGTATTTTTCTGGCTTTTCAGTGCTGTGACTACGGCCAGGGCATCTGTAAACAGGACTTACTGGCTTCCATTGCTTTCGCCTGTCAGCATTGCTTTTACTGCATCTATCAGTGCCTCTGCCTCCTCTCTGAAATTGCTCGAGAATGTTCCAGTTGCCACTGACAGTGTTATTTTTCTACCATTTGGTAGGCTCAGGAATAGCCCTGCCCCTCCGTTCTGCGTTGTGTTTGTTACAGAACCGTCGGTGTATGCATGGGTCAAGTCCATGCTTGGGTAGTTTTTCGTTATGTACCTCAGGGATATGTCTCTTCTTTCTTTTTCAGTCTGGCTGTTCTTGTTTCCAATGCCTGGTATATTGTCTACCACCTCTGGAATGATATGCTACTTCCAGGTAGGTTTGCGTACAGTAGGGATGGGCTTTGGTATTGTTTCGGCGTTCATAGGGTCTTCACTCATCTTTGCTTTGGCTATTACTGCAAAGTTTCTTTGCTTTAGTTTCCCATTTCCAAATCTATTTAGTCTATGATGCATTGGATGGTCTGTCAGTCTTCTTAGTTTCTCTGCTTGCTGCTGGGCTCTGCTGTCTCTTCTATCGGTCATGGGTTGCAGATTTGTAATCTTTTCAAGTTCTACAATTGGCGTTGACTTCATGCCTCCTGTTATAACTCTAATGGCTTGGTTTTGAAGTTTGCCTTTGCTGCTGTTGCCCATGCCGAAATGCCATACTCGAGAACTGGTCTCACTCTTCCAGTATAGTTTCTACAGTATTCTTTCATCTGCTCCCCAGCTTGTGCCAGGCAAGTTTCCTCATGATTGCCATTCTTTGTCTGGCTCTCATTCGGTTTCTCTCGATCTGACTTTTCCATGTCATGCGCCGATCAAATGTGACGCCAAAGTAGTTTGAGTTGTCGTTTAGCCGCAGACATTTGCCATTAAGACTTTTGTTGGTGTTCTACGGTTTATTTGAAAGGGAAAATATCGTACATGTTGTTTTTTCTTCATTTAATTTGACCAGTCATGATTTCGCCCACTCCTCCAGCGATGTTAGGGTCTGCTGCATTCGATTGTTTGCTATGGTGAGATTTTTTTCAGAGGTCCACATAGCCAGATCGTCTGGAAATATGAAGCTGTGGACTCTTCTTTGTATATCCTCTGTGATGTTGTTTATAAACACCAGGAAAAGTGTGGGTGACAGAACTCCCCCTTGGGGTACTCCCTGCTCCAGTGTCACCTTTTTGCTCATCTGCCCTTGTACTTGAACTCTGGACTCCAAGCGATTTCCACCTGTTTGAACCCCGAAGTACATTTCTGGAGGGTCAGCATTTTAGCTCTGATGACGAAGTGAAACAGGCTCTCCTGGATTGGATCAGACTTACTAACAAATCTTTCTCCATTGAAGTTTTTCAAGCATTGCTTAACGCTGGGATAAGTGCATGAACGTTGCAGATTATATCAAAAAATAAATAACATTTAGACTACGGGAAACATTTTATTTCCTTACAAAAAAAGTAACGGTTTTAGTTGAACGCCAGTCGCATTATAAAAAAGAGACATACATTATTTATTAGATATAGTACGAGGCGTGTTCAAGTGAAGCAGGACCTAACTGCACCAAGTGAGCATACGTACGATGTCGTCACGTCTGATATAAACAGTACATACCAACCGTCATGTTTGCAAAATTTCACTATCTTCCGACTCATAGTTTCCTCAGCAGACCGTTAAAAACATGACGGGTATGATTCGGAATCCATCCAGAGTTGATCAGAGAGCGGTGATTCGGTTTTTAACAGCTGAAGGTTGTCGACCGCTTGACATTCATCTCAGAATGCAGGCAGTGTATGGTGACAAAGTGTATCGAAGACAACAGTGAAGAACTGAACAACGATGTTCGAAGAAGGACGAGATTTAACGAAAGAACTTCCGAGACCGAGTCAGGCGCATTTTCTTGCGTCAAAAGATAACATAGCCAAAATTGATGCATCAACTTGGGTGGACCGTCGCCGCAGCTTACGTACGCCATACTTTTGTGACCATACACTGCCTGCATTCTGAGATGAATGTCAACTGGTCGACATCCTTCAGCTGTTAGAAACCGAATCACCGCTCGCTGATCAACTCTGGGTGGATTCAGTATCATACCCGTCATGTTTTGAACGCTCTGCTGAGGAAACTACGAGTCGGAAGATAATGACTCTTTGCAAACTTGACGGGTTGGTATTTTCTGTTTAAATCAGAAGTGACGTCATCATGCGCATAATACGTATGCTCACTTGTTTCAGTTAGGTCCGGTGTCATTTGAATGCGCTTTGTATATAAACAGAAACATTCATTTATGAATTAACTTATGATATTTCAACAGGTATAAAACAAAGCCGTGGGACCTCCCTCTTGCTGTTCGGCTTGACTTTAGCCTAGGTTATCCGACAATGCTCCCAGAACATACAGTTCACCACGAGGTGCACAGATTAGCTCCTAGATGACCTAGATTTCGTGAATGATCTCGCACTACATATTTTCATGTAGAAGAAATGCACTAGAAAATAGACCAACTTTGCCAAATTCCCAAACAGATATGGTTTCAGATAAGTGGGTCTGAAATCAAAACCACGAATCTCCAACGCACACAAAACCATGTTCCGATGAATAGCCAGGCGAAATAGAAAGTAGATAATTTCACTTTTGTGGGCAGTAAAATGGCGCCAAGTGTGGTAGAGAACAATCATATCGTCATCCGGATCAAATTGGCTTCCATCGTTTTCAATCACAGAACGAATGTCGGAAAATGGAAGTCACTAAATAATCCCATCAGACTCGGCATACTGAATTATAACGTCAGCTTAATGCTAACATATTGATGTGTCTTAATGCTAACATATGGTTGTGACTTAATGCTAACATATTGATGTGTCTTAATGCTAACATATGACTGTGTCTTAATGCTAACATATTGATGTGTCTTAATGCTAACATATTGATGTGTCTTAATGCTAACATATTGATGTGTCTTAATGCTAACATATTGATGTGTCTTAATGCTAACATATTGATGTGTCTTAATGCTAACATATTGATGTGTCTTAATGCTAACATATTGATGTGTCTTAATGCTAACATATGGTTGTGACTTAATGCTAACATATTAATGTGTCAATGCTAACATATTGATGTGTCTTAATGCTAACATATTGATGTGTCTAAATCCTAACATATGACTATTTCTCAATGCTAGCAAATGGTTGTGTCTCAATGCTAACATATGGTTGTGACTTAATGCTAACATATGGCTATGATAATTGGAAAATGACAAAGACACTTGAAAATAGCGTCAATGTTATTTGTAAATAAATGCCTTAGACGTCTATTGGGCATTGGCTGGATTTAATTCTGAACTAATGAGCAAATATAATTACATTTCCAAAAAAAATTATGTATCTAACGTAAACAGGAAAAAGAATATGGGGTTTGCACTATGCACACTATTCAACTGAACGATACAGATGTTTATGTGGAAACCACGCGGTAAAAGAAAGGGAGAAAGACCCAGCGAGACTTCGCAGAACAATCACCAGAAAGGTGTAACCATAAAACTAATGAACATGCAAGAACTGCAGACACTGGCGGTGGAACTGATCGAAATGGCGGTTTTCAGCTCTGCCATATCCGTCCTTTTCGCTGAAAAACCAGAGGAGGAGGTTGTGTCCATGAACAGAAGCAGACATTTTTTTTTTTTTTTTTTTTTTTTTGCGTTCGCCTTATTTATCTATTCCCCAAGGCGTGTGTGCGTTACAGTGTGGTTTTTATTATTCGCCTGTCAGCCCAGTACATCCGACTTCAGCATGCATTTTATGTAAGGGTCTGCTTCCTCCTGCATTTTCTAAGGGTTTGCTTCCCCGGGGTAACGGCCGGTGCTGTGATGGGGATCGAACCCAGCACCTTCTGGTTGTGAGCCGTGCCACTTAACCACTAGGCCACGCCGTCCCCACATTTATTATATTACATATAGTACATAAACAGCCGTAGGCCATAGTATACTGTATTATGGGAGTTTAATAAACGGTAGAAAGCATTATTATATTATGTAGAGTACATAAACAGCAGTATACGTATTTGAATTAATACTGGTAACGAAACAGCAGCAGGCAATTGATATTAGCTATAGTATATAAACAGTAGTATATTTTACTATAGTATATAAACAGTAGTATATTTTACTATAGTATATAAACAGTAGTATATTTTACTATAGTATATAAACAGTAGTATATTTTACTATAGTATATAAACAGTAGTATATTTTACTATAGTATATAAAAAGTAGTATATTTTACTATAGTATATAAACAGTAGTATATTTTACTGACTTAACACTGGCATAGAAACAAAAGTGGTCATCATTTTACGAGGTAGCTTCAAAAAGTTTCCGGAATTAATGGATTGTATAGAAATACGTTACAATAAAATTATCTACATTACATTTCCTTTGAAGTAGTTCCCTTTTGCAACTACAGACTGTTGTCAACGTGCATACAGCTGCTGGAAACATTCGAGGAACGATTCTGTGACACCTGTCTCAGCTGTCTTGTCGCGTTGGTGATAACATCCTCAGCATTCTTCAATTGCTGTCCTTTCAGTGCCGATTTCAGTCGAGGGAAAAAGAAAAAATCAGCCGGTGCCAGGTCGGAAGAATTTGGAGACTGTTCGAAGGTATTCAAATTGTGCTTTGCGAGGTACTGCTTCACCAGTAGGGATCGATGTGCTGGTCCATTATCATGCAGCATAATCCAACTGTTTGTTCTCCATTTATCTCTTATACGACGGAGAATATCAACGTACATTTCCTTTGTTAACAGGTCGGCCTTCAGGAATGAAATTATGGTAAATAGTACCCTGGGAAATATTTAAAAAACTTCCAACATAATTTTCCTCTGCTCTTATCCAAAATAAATGTATGTGTCCGGGGAGATGTGGAAGATTTCCACTCAGAGAATTGACGTTTGTCTGAGGATCGTACAAAAAAACTCCAGGTCTCATCTCCTGCGATTATGTTGTTGAGAAAATGTATGTCTTGATCAGTCATTGTGATTAGGTCTCCTGTCTCTTTCTGTTCAGGAGAGGACATTTTGGGAATCATGTGTTGACAAACACGGTGCATGTGCAGTTCATTGTGGAGAATACCGTGGCAACTTCCAACTGATATTCCAACTTCTGAGGCTATTTACTTGACACTAAATCTCCTATCAGCACACACAACTTCCAACCTCTGAGGCTATTTTCTCGACACTAAATCTCCTGTCAGCACACACAACTTTTAACTGATATTCCAACTTCTGAGGCTATTTTCTTGACACTAAATCTCCTGTCAGTACACACGTATCGAACACGCTCAATGTTTTCATTTTGGTCGAGGTTGACTGTCGTCCACTACGTGCATCATCATCGACATTAACACGACCTTCACGGAAACGATTTTGCCACTCAAATACTTTGCAATTTCGTCATTGCGGTATCACTATATACTTGATTAAGCAATGCTTGTCTCTCAAGTAAAACACAGAATTTGACATTTGTACGTTGTTAAATCAAGAACATTTTCAACTCGGACGATGCACCAAGCACAAAACACAAATAAAATGATGTACCTTCTGTTCGAGAGTATATGTGAAGATTATGTCTGTCATGTCATTTCGTCAAGGTCACTACCAACTTATAAATATATATTCTCCATAATATCTTTCATCCAAACATCAGTCAACTATTCCGGGAAATTTTTGAACGTACCTAGTATTAATTATAGTTTTTAAACAACAGTAAACAATATTATATTAACACTAGTATATAAAAGGCAAAAAGCCATTATTGAATCGACTTTGATATAGAAACAACATTATGAAATAGTATAATAACTATATAAACAGCGGTAGACACTGTTACTATGGCTAGCGTACTTTGAAAGTAAAACGAAAAATAATATATCAATCTACAGTTTATGAAGTGAAGAATACAACATCAACTGCAGTGTACAAACAGCTTTTCACAACAGTAATCACATCACGCAGAGCAGCAGTACACAATTTGTGTACATACACGTACGCGTATGTTTACATACACAATAACCATATTATGTAGTGTATAAACAATCACCATATCATGTAGTGGTACCAACATTCACCATATTATGTAGGGTATCAACAATCATTACATTATGTAGCGTATCAAGAATCACCATATCATGTAGTGTATCAACAATCACTACATTATGTAGCGTATCAACAATCACCATATCATGTAGTGTATCAACAATCACCATATCATGTAGTGGTACCAACAATCACCATATTATGTAGGGTATCAGCAATCACTACATTATATAGCGTATCAACAATCACCATATCATGTAGTGTAACAACAATCACCATATCATGTAGTGTATCAACAATCACCATATTATGTAGGGTATCAACAATCACCATATTATGTAGTGTATCAACAATCATCATATTATGTAGTATATCAACAATCATTGTTTTGTGTTGATTATCAACAATTAACATATGCTGTAGAATATCAGCATTCACCATATTATGTAGCACATCAACAATCATTATATTCAATAGCGCATCAAAAACACACATTTTATGTAGCACTTCAGCAATCTACATTTTATGTAGAACTTCAACTATCGACATTTTCTGTAGCAAATCAACAATCAACATTTTCATACCGACCAATAAAAATCATTTTCTGAAGCCATCAGTAATTATTATCGTCTGATGCACATTTGCACTCATCTGATAAATCTGAGAATCCTAATATTCCATGACTTTGATGTGCGTCAGAACGCTATATTCCATTACAGACATTGATTGAAAGCTATCTCAAATAAGGTGTGTGTCTTAACCATCAGACGTGTCCAGAACGTGCATCGCTCGTGATATGTCGGGCATTTAGTGATCACTTCGTGATCTTCAACGTACAGTTGACGTTTGCTAAATTGGCAGCAATGCCGGTATGGATCAAGTGGGATAGACTTTATGGGAAGTGGCGGGCCTATTTACTTTCTCATTGATCCTCCCCTTCCGTTAACCATGCGTTTATTTGCAGCAAATAGTACTGTTCGTGTAGTTGGCGAGGAATTATCTTATTAACTCTGTCATGAGAAGCACGCACTCTGTCACTCAGACATTCACTTTGTGAGGTAGATATTTGTAATTACTCGTGTCTTAGTTCTCTTCTCTTCACCTTCAAACCTGCATCAGAACTCACCACATGTAGACCAAGTTCAAGGGTGTATGAACCTTTGAAAGAAACGCCTTTGTTGTGTTGCTGTTTGCTCTATTGACCAAGATCGAGGTTATCGAGAGCGGATCAGAAATGCTTGGGTAACCCGTTTCTATGCTATTATATCTTCAATCCTAGCAACTATTTTCGGTAATCATCCTTGGGGGCGGATCTCGGCTAGCAAAGAAAAGATACACAATGCTTTGGCGCAGGCTTCTTTAAGCAAATATTGCTGGGCCAATACTTTGTATTCGTAAAATGGGGACAAGTAAGTTTGGCCAATAAGTTTCTAGTGTAGAATAGCTCATGAAAGCAAACATTCTTTCCGTTGAAAACAATTAAGCGTATATCGTATTCAATTACTGTTACTGCATTTCCAGGTGCCAAAACTGTGGTTTCTGGTAAACGCTGTCTACAGGGACATCTTTGTTCCTTTGATGTGGACTGTTCTAGTTTTCATTAAGACTAGTTAGCTACAGATGTGTGTCGTTTCTAGTTGACCGACGCTGATCCAGACGAGACCTATCGTGAATAAGAACATGTACAACGGGCGTGTTTTTGTTGTTGTCAGTGTTATTTCGTTTAAAATGGAGTTCGCAAAATTGGAAATGAATTTATTAATCATAATTTAATTAATCCGGTGGCATGCACCTGAAGGGCTATTTAATAGATTACCAAACACATGCTCTTGAGTGTTGAAGGGCGTGTAGGAAGCACCAGAGAGCAGTTGTTTGTCCTCAGAGCTACAAACTGATTCCGCAGAAATCCGTTAAAACCTGCAAACTGGCAGGGTTAAACAACGAGACAGTTGGCAGAAAACCTGAATTCTTTCTGCGGCCTCTACTTATTCTGGCGCTAATGATTTAAAAAACTCCACTTGAGTATGTCTGCAGCTCGAGCTGTAGTGCCGGTTGTGGATGTTGGCGTGTTACACCCACACACACATGCACGCGCACACACACGCACTCACACACTGGCCCGATAATCAAGCACACAACAACGTGACGTCATCCTAACGTCTCTCTGATGTTGCTACCTGCATGCCTTCGTTAATAAGTAAGTTGCGTGGCTGACAACGCGCTGAACACACCTTTTGTTTTAATGTCTGTGTTACGGAAAACGCATTTGCGCCTTTTTTATGCATTCATTCTTTTTTTGCATTTATTTCTTTGCGTGTTTGAGGTGTTTGCTAAACATATATGTTACGTATCTCCGACGAAAAGTCGTACTTTGGTAGCCGTGATCTGCAGGTTACTGTTAACAGCTGAATGACGCTCACTACAAGTTGCAGGTCTAACAGCCACCCCAGATCACAAAGATAACAACAGCCCACCTAACACGTAAATATTCAAGTAAAACATCACATTAATGGCATTTCAAACCTTCAGACTCAGACGATCTAAAAACATTTTCTAACGAGCATTGCAAAAGGCTTACAAGTCAAAATTGCTGACAATACATGCCCCTAACACACTCCAACATCGACGAAGCATCAAGAACTGCAGAGGAGGCAGTCCATCTCATGGACAACAAAGAATAGAAGCACTTATCAGAAAAATACAAGACCACATAGTACACAACAAGAGACACAGGAACATGGTGAGAGGTCCATACAGCTACAAGAACACATAGTACCCAATTACATACACAGGAACATGGTGAGAGGTCCAGACAGCTACAAGAACACATAGTACCCAATAACATACACAGGAACAGGGTGAGAGGTCCAGACAGCTACAAGAACACATAGTACCCAATAACATACACAGGAACATGGTGAGAGGTCCAGACAGCTACAAGAACACATAGTACCCAATAACATACACACGAACATGGTGAGAGGTCCAGACAGCTACAAGAACACATAGTACCAAATAACATACACACGAACATGTTGAGAGGTCCAGACAGCTTCAAGAACACATAGTACCCAATAACATACACACGAACATGGCGAAATATACAGACAACATTCGTGGTGGAGACTAGGTTTATCTGAGTACTTGACTTATCTAAAGAGTTACAACATGTATCTACACCACGGCACGCCTTCAACACAGAAATAACACAGTAAACACTAAACTGACAGTAAAACATAACATTATCGTTTAATAACATGACTATCAACAAAAAAGCAAAGTACATCTAAACTAAATAATCATTATAAATATATACATATATATATATGTATATATATATATATATATATATATATTGAACGACGAACGGAGATTTTAACCACTAACTTTGATGTTTCCTCCAAGGACATGATACCCAGACTCTTGCTGCTGCACTCCCCTTATCTGCACACTCAACACACAATCACAAACTCGTCCTAAATATTGGATTACGTACTAAGCCACATATATGGCATTCACATACAATCAGATCACTTTTAATAAGGTGATCTGTACATTCACATACAATCGGTTCACGTATGATCAGGCGATCTTTGCATTCATATGTAATTAGATCACTTCACGTATTCGTCTGAATCTGTCCGCTCATACATAATCAACAAACTTGTCCTCACGATCAGATTACATAGAGCACTTCGCATACTCAAAGACGAAGCTGTACATTCCCATACGATTAAATCACTTACAATCAGACAATATGTACTTTCACAAATACGTAGATCACTTCACGTTTTCACGCGAATCTGTACATTCATAAGTAATTAGATCACGCATTGTTTACTAGGTGTCCTGCATGTACGACACACATTCAGATCTCATCCATAGGCGATCTGTACACTTGTGTAACCATTCAGAACATACATTGTTCCCAAGGTGTTCTACACATACGACACGCATTCATATATCTTTCTGTTCGCATGGTGTCTTTCATAAGCACCTATTGAGCGACTGGCCAAAACTCGAGGTGTATGAAGGTACAGTCACCCTGCAAACTCACTCACTCACAGACTCACTACCTTCCTCGTAGCCAGTCTGCTAGCCAGTCTCCTGCGTTCATCCTTGCCGAGTATTTAATAGTCTCAAGCACAACCTGTCTGTCCAATAGGCTTTTATTTGTTGTCTGACATAATGTGGAACTACCGACAACTAAATGTTATTGGAGGACTATCCACGAATTACTGTCACTCTAAATGTCGCAACCGGTCGTGGCAGAATCAAACTGTCACCAACCCACCTCTACGCCAATTTGGAACGGCAGAGTGGTCAGCTCGAACCCCTTACTCTGCTCGAAAAACCCACCTTTGTACACGACAATTTTCCACCTAAGCCCCTAGTTTCCTTTGTCGATCTAGTGATATACCGGTGATTGACTTTGGCACGCATCCAAGACCTATCCAAGTCTTACATCCACAAAACGAACACTGATTCTACCATCCAATTCTCACATACATCATGCAAGCACTGATTCTACCTAGTCAAGTCTTACATCCATGATGCAAGCACTGATTCTACCTATCCAGGTCTTACATCCATGATGCAAGCACTGATTCTACCTAGTCAAGTCTTACATCCATGATGCAAGCACTGATTCTACCTATCCAGGTCTTACATCCATGATGAAAGCACTGATTCTACCTATCCAGGTCTTACATCCATGATGCAAGCACTGATTGTACCTAGTCAAGTCTTACATCCATATAGCAAGCACTGATTCTACCTAGTCAAGTCTTACATCCATGATGCAAGCACTGATTGTACCTAGTCAAGTCTTACATCCATGATGCAAGCACTGATTCTACCTAGTCAAGTCTTACATCCATGATGCAAGCACTGATTCTACCTATCCAGGTCTTACATCCATGATGCAAGCACTGATTCTACTTATCCAAGTCTTACATCTATAATACAAGCACTGATTCTACCTCTCAAAGTCTCTCATCCATAAAGCAAGAATTGATTCTTACTAACACTGCGAGTGCCATGAGATCTCATTCTTCCCGCTCCTTCGCAAAAATCAAGAATTGTTTCCCTCTGATGACAAGGCTTTCCTTGTGAATCTGATAGCAGATTGTAAACAGTAGTATGGCTGATGACCTCTAATGGTATATTATCAACAAGTACTGGTATAGTAACAGTCTAGTGTCCTCTAATGGTATATTATCAACCAGTACTGGTATTGTAACAGTTGAGTATCTTCTAATAGTATAGTATCAACAAGTACTGGTATTGTAACAGTTGAGTATCCTCTAATAGTATAGTATCAACAAGTACTGGTATAGTAACTTTCCAATGTTTTATAATGGTATATTCTCAATAACCATCATAAGCATTGATGTTATAACAGTCTAATGTCCTCTAAAGGTTTATTCTCAACCAACTATCATCCTAAGTACTAATCTTATAACGTTTCTACTATCCTCTAGGCTTACACTTTCAGCAAAGAATCGAAACAATCTGGCATTATATTCTCAACAAACTGTCTGTTTCTGTTTCTAAGAATCGACGTCACTGCGGTTGGGCATACACAAAGGTGCTTAGTTTCTCCCAGCAAATGGTGCAGGGTCTGTAATACTAACGGTTCATGTAGCTCGCTGGTTCTACACTCTCCTGTTCCATCCACTTATGCACGCCACTCCCCTCGAACCTCATTTGATGTCGAAACTTTGCAGCCAGTGGATTGCTGGTGCATCTATTCAGATGTCCTCATCCAACAGACGGTAGCTGATTGATTTTAAGATGTCACTTCTATCTATCACTTACGTGCCCATGATGGGAGCTTGTGAAGCCAAGATGGCAGCTCTTTCAACTTTCTAAGCGTTGATACTGCTGCAGTATGTCCTCTAATGGTAAAATTCTGCTTGTGACTCGTGATGCGGTTTCAAATTTCTGTTGGCTCATTTGTTTGTAGATATTATTGTCAAGTTACTGAAGACGCACTAAATCAACGAATTGTTTTAAATGAATTACTTTAGATCAAACATCTGCCACTTTCAGAAGAGAGAACAGCTTATGTGCTATAGCTTAGATCAGTATCTGGCACGTGCATTGTCAAAACATACGTTGGGTTTTTATGGCTCTAACATGCAAGGGGAAGTAATACAGATATCTGACTCTTGACTTTGATTATTTCTAATATTAGCTCGGTTTGCCTGATAACGCTTGAGTCAGTCGGTATAAAGACGGCATGTGGAGATAACTAACCACTGATGTGGTTCCTAGTTATCAGATCAATGTTATTGTGATTAGATGTGTGGATGTTTGGGAACTCTTATGTGTGTTAATGTGCGAATGTATGTGGACGTGCGTGTGTGAACGTGCATGTGGGTCTGTGTGTGTGTGTTTGTGTGTGTGTGTGTGCGTGTAGTATATTATAATATCAGCAACCAGAGATTGATGCAGGGCAACAGGCAAAACAGCTTGAATGTGCAAAATCGTATGGGAACATACAATCGTATGTTTGTCTGTATATGGCTGTGTGTTTGTCTGTACATGTATGTGTGTTTGTCTGTGCACGTCTGTGTGTTTGTCTGTACATGTCTGTGTGTTTGTCTGTACATGTCTGCGTGTTTGTCTGTACATGTATGTATGTTTGTCTGTACACGTCTGTGTGTTTGTCTGTACATGTCTGTGTGTTTTTTTGTGTCTTTGTCTGTACATGTATGTGTGTTTGTATGTCTGTTTGTCTGTACACGTCCGTGTGTTTGCCCGTGTGTTTGTCTGTGTATTTGTCTGTGTATTTGTCTGTACATGTATGTGTGTTTGACTGTATGTTTGTCATGTCAGTGTGTTTGTCTGTACATGTATGTGTGTTTATATGTGTGTTTGTCTGTACATGCCTCTGTGTTTGTCTGTACAGGTATGTGTGTTTGTCTGTGGGGGGCGGGGGGGGGGGGGGGGTGGAGGGTTGACTAAACATATGTGTCCATAACAAATGGCATAGGAAACTGTAAGTACCAAATAATGTTTCAATTACTCACAAAGTGTTGTCACAAAGTGAAAGTATGTCTTACAAAGTGTTGTCATAGAGTGAAAGTCTGTCTTACAAAGTGTTGTCAAAGAGTGAAAGTCTGTCTTACAAAGTGTTGTCACGGAGTGAAATTATGTATCACAAAGTGTTGTCACAAAATGAAAGTGTCTCACTAAGTCGATTGTAACTGGTAATCCATTTGCGCCATCATGACTATGAAATGTCACACGGTATAAAGATAAGTATCACAGACAAGGTAATCAGCACTACAGTAGACAACCGTCCAATCCACACGTTTGCTATGATCAATGTCAAATGTCACAGGACAATAATGACAAATTCATTAATCCGGCTTGCCTCAAGATGACGAAATACGATTCAACAGCTGGTAATAAAACGCTTCCAGCCATCATACACCAGTGGTATGTATCCAGCGTCTCTATTTTTAAGTTAAATCAATTTCAGTTTATAACGGCTCAACTTATTTACTTTTTGTTCTTTTTAGCTCAATGTATTGACTATTGTTCTTCTTAAAGTTGCATGACATTTTAAAAATACATGTTTAGCCATTTCTATGATTCTATTGCCACTTATTTGTGGCAGTCAAACTCCGTTTTTGTTAAAACCGTTTACAAAAATTTTAAAACGCTGTTGTTTTTCAATTTGGATGATATTTAATCAATAATAATATAAAAATAACCTGGCTTTGTGTCGTTGTTTTGGCATTTCCTTGACGCCCTTTACAAACTGGCACCTCAGTGCAAGCGGATCAGCACCGGTTCATGGATCATTATTTTGAGAAGCACAGCACTATGCAAATACCTTTGGCTTCGTCTTTTGACCAATCAACTATAACCCATGACAGCACGGGCTAAATTAATTATATATCAGCAATGGTTAGATGCAATTGACGAAAGCGCTGGTTAGCTCAAACTTATGACAGCACGGGTTAGCTCAAACTTATGACAGCACGGGTTAGCTCAAACGTATGACAGCACGGGTTAGCTTAAATTTATGACAACACGAGGTAGCTCAAACTTATGACGGAAAGAGGCGAGGAGGGGAGGGGGGGGGAAAGGGGGGGGGGGGGGGTCTGGTTGTAACTGAGTGTTTCCCAATTACAAGTGATCTAATAGTGTATATATGAACTCGGACGTCTGCGCATACTTGTTATCCCAACCAGTTGACTGACATGACCAGCTCAAAGAATGTCTACCACTTAAATATCGATTGCCACCAAGAACAGTGATTGCCGGAAGCAATATCGATGCGCTCTCTCACTTCCTGGAGGGTTTTAATGCCAGTAAACACTTTACCTTCTCGATCATGACCTTCGTGTGTTTATGTATCCCTGTCAAATCGGGGGTGCGTACAATTAGAATCCTCACAGTCAGTCCTCGTCATTCTCGTCATTAACTGCACGGCGAGGGCACAGAAATGGCACAGAGAGGATGAATCAAGGAGACAAGCAGATACTTGAGACGAGTCAATTTACATTCTCCTTTATTGATTCTGAAGCCACTTAGTGATGACAAAGAAGGCTGTATCACAACAAGTATGTACAAGAAGAGTTACGTGAGTCTGAAGCCACTTAGAGATGACAAAGAAGGCTGTATCACAACAAGTATGTACAAGAAGAGTTACGTGATTCTGGAATAATAGTGACATCAACAGTGCCGGTTGTCAGATCCATTTCAACCAAATTTAATGACCGTCTCAAGTCGGCTCTAAATCGGATGAAAAGTCGTTTCTGAACGAAAGTATGTTATTGCGTTCTGAAAATGTAGAAAAGAAAATTAACACTGCCACCTGCTACTCACGTGGTCACAGGCAATTAAAGAGAATTGGGGATGGAGTAAGGTACCCTTTCCACTGGTTGTTGCTGTTGTTGTTGAATGCCCACAAGGAGTAAGTTAACTCTATTGTGCTTCCTGAAAAGGACGTGAAGTGGCGCGTAGTAGCTTTCCTCCCATCCCGAGTGTGCTGATGGAAGTGGACCGGGGTCCTCTAGGCGGTTGTGCTATGTTTGCTTTCACCTGCACGACGCTCACTACTACTGCGCAGCGGACACGGTACAATGACATATTTAAGAGATCACTGATCCAGTGATGTATTAACTACGATGACTGGGAACGAATCGACACCAATCGTGTAGACTGACGCAGAACTATTCCTGAGGGTGTTCAGAGACACGAGGCATCAAGAATAAATTAGGCTTTCCAGAAATGGTTGCCACGAAAAGTCAGCTTACAGCAGCCCCTCTACAACCTGGGTGCAAAGAGGTGTCCTATTTAACTTAACTTAACGTCTTTATACTGGTTTAGAAGACCCTGCAGAGTCTGTATACAACCAGTTACATTTACATCACCCTGTTCTAAAAGCTATGCGCATCCAGTTTATTCTTAAATGCATTAACTGTCCCTGCCTCCACTACCTCCCCTGGCAATGCATTCCAAGCAGACACCACTCTCTGACTAAAAAAATATTTCCTAATATCTAACCTGGACCTCTCTTTAGTCAGCTTGTAGCTATGCCCTCGTGTTATTGTAGGTGGCTGTATTTTTAAAAAAAAATTGTTATGGTCTAATTTATCCATTCCTCTGATCATCTTATAAACCTGTATTAAGTCACCACGAATTCTTCTCTCTTCGAGACACTGTAGGCCGGTTTTTCTGAGTCGTTCCTCATAACTGTAATTCTGGAATCCCACTCACATCTTTGTCGCTCTTTTTTGTATTCTTTCTAGCATGTTTATGTCCCCTCTATGAAAAGGACTCCACACCTGTACACAGTACTCCAATCTAGGTCTAACTAAAGCACTAAGTGCACCAAACAATTCAGGGCTCAGATTGGCTTATTTAGACATCTTGAATCCCTTGCGAACAGGGAATGTTACCAAAGTGATCCTCACCGATTACGATTGATGACAACAGGACGACTGGTTTCACGTCGACCCACATCTCATCAGCCAGGCTGCCGTGAAAACAGTCTGTTTCTATGGATCCTATATGGAAGAGATATTGGTCTTGATCAGTATACTGTGTCTGGCCTTGATACGACGTCCTGGTCAGAAAGGTTGTGCCTGACCAGACTAACGTCTCAGTCCCCCCCCCCCTTCCCCAACCCCCTATCAAGTATAAATAAAATATAAAGAATGCCACAATGTATACACCATGTGAGGGAGAAATGGATGCTAAATCAAGGCAGATATCTCACAAATAATTAAATCATTTCCGAATAACGCTGTTAAATAAAGCGTCTCATTCACGCCCTTGTGGAGCGTTCTAAAAGTTATTCTGAAATGTCACAGTTTCTGTATCGACTGAATCATCTCTTCACTATAGGCAATAACTGTCTGGTCGTATGGCACGTGCTTGTGAGGCACTCCAGCGCCAGTGTCTCGGTTCTTATTTTCCTTTTTGAGCGATTTCTGACGTAAAAATATCTTAAGAAAGCAGTGGTCAATCTCAGCGTATCGATATCTGCCCTGCTCCCTACGCTTTCAGATGTCAACTTGAATGTATCTAAAAAAAAGCAGGGTTAGTTTGAGGTTATCGATATCCCCACCGAGTTTGTCCATCACATCCCGCTTTCAAAACGTTCAATTGAATGTATATAAGATGTTCGCACGTGACGTCAAGATGTAAGAGAGTAGCGGGTATTCAACATTTTGTAACGAAGGTGTGAGTACAGTGAGAAGGGATTAGGGGTTTACAAGAAACATGACGTCAGGAAACCAAACTCTTGTAAAGTATTGTTAGTCTACCACATGACGTCAGGCAACCAAACTCTTGTAAAGTATTGTTAGTCTACTACATGACGTCAGACAACCAAACGTTTGTAAAGTATTGTTAGTCTACCACATGACGTCAGGCAACCAAACTGTAAAGTATTGTTAGTCTACCACATGACGTCAGGCAACCAAACTGTAAAGTATTGTTAGTCTACCACATGACGTCAGACAATCAAACTCTTGTAAAGTATTGTTAGTCTACCACATGACGTCACGCAACCAAACGTTTGTAAAGTATTGTTAGTCTACCACATGCCGTCAGGCAACCAAACTCTTGTAAAGTATTGTTAGTCTACCACATGACGTCAGGCAACCAAACTCTTGTAAAGTATTGTTAGTCTACTATATGACGTCAGGCAACCAAACTGTAAAGTATTGTTAGTCTACCACATGCCGTCAGGCAACCAAACTCTTGTAAAGTATTGTTAGTCTACCACATGACGTCAGGCAACCAAACTCTTGTAAAGTATTGTTAGTCTACCACATGACGTCAGGCAACCAAACTGTAAAGTATTGTTAGTCTACCACATGCCGTCAGGCAACCAAACTCTTGTAAAGTATTGTTAGTCTACCACATGACGTCAGGCAACCAAACTCTTGTAAAGTATTGTTAGTCTACCACATGACGTCAGGCAACCAAACTCTTGTAAAGTATTGTTAGTCTACTACATGACGTCAGACAACCAAACGTTTGTAAAGTATTGTTAGTCTACCACATGACGTCAGGCAACCAAACTGTAAAATATTGTTAGTCTACCACATGACGTCAGGCAACCAAACTGTAAAGTATTGTTAGTCTACCACATGACGTCAGACAATCAAACTCTTATAAAGTATTGTTAGTCTACCACATGACGTCAGGCAACCAAATGTTTGTAAAGTATTGTTAGTCTACCACATGCCGTCAGGCAACCAAACTCTTGTAAAGTATTGTTAGTCTACCACATGACGTCAGGCAACCAAACTCTTGTAAAGTATTGTTAGTCTACCACATGACGTCAGGCAACCAAACTGTAAAGTATTGTTAGTCTACCACATGCCGTCAGGCAACCAAACTCTTGTAAAGTATTGTTAGTCTACCACATGACGTCAGGCAACCAAACTCTTGTAAAGTATTGTTAGTCTACCACATGACGTCAGGCAACCAAACTGTAAAGTATTGTTAGTCTACCACATGCCGTCAGGCAACCAAACTCTTGTAAAGTATTGTTAGTCTACCACATGACGTCAGGCAACCAAACTCTTGTAAAGTATTGTTAGTCTACTACATGACGTCAGACAACCAAACGTTTGTAAAGTATTGTTAGTCTACCACATGACGTCAGGCAACCAAACTGTAAAGTATTGTTAGTCTACCACATGACGTCAGGCAACCAAACTGTAAAGTATTGTTAGTCTACCACATGACGTCAGACAATCAAACTCTTGTAAAGTATTGTTAGTCTACCACATGACGTCAGGCAACCAAACGTTTGTAAAATATTGTTAGTCTACCACATGCCGTCAGGCAACCAAACTCTTGTAAAGTATTGTTAGTCTACCACATGACGTCAGGCAACCAAACTCTTATAAAGTATTGTTAGTCTACCACATGACGTCAGGCAACCAAACTGTAAAGTATTGTTAGTCTACCATATGCCGTCAGGCAACCAAACTCTTGTAAAGTATTGTTAGTCTACCACATGCCGTCAGGCAACCAAACTCTTGTAAAGTATTGTTAGTCTACCACATGACGTCACGCAACCAAACTGTTGTAAAGTATTGTTAGTCTACCACATGCCGTCAGACAACCAAACGTTTGTAAAGTATTGTTAGTCTACCACATGACGTCAGACAACAAACCGTTTGTAAAGTATTGTTACTCTACCACATGACTTCAGGCAACCAAACTGTAAAGTATTGTTAGTCTACCACATGACGTCAGACAACCAAACTGTAAAGTATTGTTAGTCTACTATATTATTCATGCTTTTATCTGACATTTGCTATTGTTAGTCTACTACATTATTCATGCTTTTATCTGATATTTGCTAATTGTTAGTCTACTATATTATTCATGCTTTCATCTGATATTTGCTGTTGTAGTCAACTATTGCAGCCATTGTGGGCTAGAAATCTTCACACTATGAAGGTCACAGAGTGAAAGGTTGGAATGTGTCCAGAATGAAGGAACATGACTGATCCTAGCTGTGTTGCATTGTTTTGGCTTCATAAAACTGGCGAGAAAAAGAGAGACATCAACACAGTTGGTAGAGATTGCAGAGAGTGGGGCATGTTGGAAAACTGAGCAAGAAATTGAGTAATTAATAAGTGGTAACGCTCTGAGTGGTGGTGCTGAATTTTATATTGAGGAATCGATTCCGCTCTGTGGGAAATAGAAATGGTGCTTCTCTGGTAGAGCGAATGTTAAAGTTGAGGGGGGGGGGGGAAGAGTGGGGCATACGTGACAATACCATCGAGTAAGGTAATAGAAACCAAGGCCATGGTTTCAGCTCTGAGGTGGATATCTGCTCTGAGGTGGATATCTGCTCTGAGGTGGATATCTGCTCTGAGGTGGCTATCTGTTCTGAGGTGGATATCTGCTCTGATGTGGATATCTGCTCTGAGGTGGATATCTGCTCTGAGGTGGATATCTGCTCTGAGGTGGCTATCTGCTCTGAGGTGGCTATCTGCTCTGAGGTGGCTATCTGCTTTGAGGTGGCTATCTGCTCTGAGGTGGCTATCTGAGACTTCTCTACAAAGGGCAGTCACTGTATCGGACTCTGACTCCTTGCTCCGGAGGTACAGAGGGATAGACTGTGGCACAAGTTGACAGTGAACATGCAGGCATGAAGCCTTGATCTTGCGTGGATCTACTGTCGTGGCCATGCTATAGTGCATGGCAAGGTTGCAGCCAACGTTCTCGCACCGTGAAGCCTCCATAGCGAGAAATATAGATGTGGAAAGGGCTGACATTCTGACGCCGATCAATGGCTGTTGCTTGGATGTTGACACTGCAATGGATTAACTGGTAGTCTACGGAATCCAGAATATTTCAATTAGTCGTGTGTCGTGAAAATGGGGTGGGGGGTCGATGTATAAGGGCACATGTGGGGACAGGGCAGGGGTATAGCAACCAGCGGGTTTCTAGAACAATGTGCACCAATTCCCTTCCCCATATGTTGGGTGAGACTGTACAACTGTACGACTGTGCGACTGTCCCGAGAGCAGTAAAGTCCAACCTTAACGTAACAGAAGTGAACAGAACAGAACCTGTTTAGCATTTCATTTCTATGTCGTTAACAACAAAAATTCCCTCCCCCAACAAGATAGGGGGTGGGGAAGGTGCATGATATCTATTTGTGACGTCATATTGGAAAGAGGAAATAAGAAAAGCGGTGGGGAGTGGTTGGAGGGGAGCTGAATGTTGTCCGCGTTTTTGTTTTGTGATGGGGTTAAAAAGTGATAACAATTGTGTGATGTCAAATGTGAATGACCTCTAAAAAAGGCAGTGGTCATTCTGAGGTTATGTGCATCTCTATAGAGCTTGGATGGGAATAGTATTGAGACAGGCATTAGTACTTTTTCTGTTCCTCGCATGTTGCAGACACTTTTGTACACATTCAACAATCATTTTTATTAATTTGTGCTCCCCCACGGGAGTAATGTGTCCTCAAGTGTAGAATGATAACATAATAATGAAACCAGTGCATTTTGACTGGATAATGAGAACGAAATAATAATTAAAAGAAAGCAATGATACTCAATAAGCATCAAAACTCTTCTCAACGAATGAAAGATTGAAGAATTTGAAAAAGGGTATATTTAAGTTTAGACAAAGAAATGTAAACATCCACACCTGCGATCTAGTCTGGATTGATTCGGTTCCAGTGTAACCTCCATAATTTGTATCCGCTATATGTGCTAACATTTGACTTTCACTTGCGGCCCTCCCGCTAATCATCGATCCGCCTGTTCTGCTTGGCAACCACTCGCAATTACTCAACCCCATTCATTAGACTCTCAAACGGCCTTCTCTGATCTGATTAGACTGATCAAATCTATCTTCCACAAATGACACCTTATTTGCTTCAGCGATGTTTAGATTAGCAGCGGAACACGTCGTTCTTTGCAATCACTTTTCATAATATTAATATTGACTGAGAATCATCGTTGACAATATTTGATATTGGCTGAGAATCACTATTTATAATATTGATATTTGCTGAGAATCATTGTTGACAATATTGATATTGGCTGAGAATCATTGTTGACAATATTGATATTGGCTGAGAATCATTGTTGACAATATTGATATTTGCTGAGAATCCTTATGGCAGTTATCCCAATAAACAAAATAAGGTAGCTCATAGCAACAAGAAAATATATCACTGTTCAAACTAGTCAGAAATGTCTACATGCAACATCAAAAGTATGAGAAGAAAAGATGATTGTTACAATCCAACATAAATTATTAACGACGAAAATGAAATCGCAATAAATGACCCCCAAACTAGACCTGAACATATGGCAGCAATACTTTCAAGAACTTCTCAATTTACCAACAACTAGGATCAATGATAAACAAGATACAAACGTTAACGCATGCATGAAGCTAGAACCAAACATCACACTTTCAGAAATCAGATATGCTTTACAAGCTGCTCCATCCAAAAAATGTTCAGGTTCCGACGAAATTCATTTTCAATTAATTAAAGCAGCCAATGCGGTAGGTATATTGTGGCTACATAGATTGTATAACCTAGTATCGACCACATAGAAAATCCCAGAAGATTGGAGAAAAATGCAATTATAATCGCAATATGGAAAAAGAAAGGTAGCAAAAGAGACTACACAAAATATAGAGGAATATCGCTTCTAAGCCACATTAATGGCAAAATATTTGATAAAATCTTGGAAAAAAGATTGCGCTACATTATCGAACCTCAGCTAAACAATACTCAGATGGGATTTAGACAGAACAGAAGCTGCAGTGATGCAATATTTACACTCCAACAATTGATGGAGAAAATAATTGAATACGTTCAGGAACTGTATGATGTGTTTGTAGGTCAAGGAAAAGACATCATCTATGACAAATATTGGCACACGATGGAGTAACTTAACTTAACGTCTTTATACTGGTTTAGAAGACCCTGCAGAGTCTGTATACAACCAGTTCCATTTACATCACCTTGCTCTAAAATCTATGCGCATCCAGTTTATTCTTAAACGCATTAACTGTCCCTGCCTCCACCACCTCCCCTGGCAATGCATTCCAAGCAGACACCACTCTCTGACTAAAAAAATATTTCCTAATATCTAACCTGGACCTCTCTTTAATCAGCTTGTAGCTATGCCCTCGTGTTATTGTAGGTGGCTGTATTTTAAAAAACTTGTTATAGTCTAATTTATCGATTCCTCTGATCATCTTATAAACCTGTATTAAGTCACCACGAATTCTTCTCTCTTCGAGACACTGTAGGCCTGTTTTTCTGAGTCGTTCATCATAACTGTAATTCTGGAATCCAACTATCATCTTTGTCGCTCTTTTTTGTATTCTTTCTAGCATGTTTATGTCCCCTCTATGATAAGGACTCCACACCTGTACACAGTACTCCAATCTAGGTCTAACTAAAGCTTTATACAGTTTGACGATCACTTCCTTGCTCCTATGTTTAATATTTCTTTTTATCATACCTAACATTGCATTTGCTTTTTTCACTGCTACCATAACTTGCTCACTCACCTTTCCTGTATGATCTATTATAACCTCTAGGTCCCTTTCCTTATCTATCTTTCTAATATTGTTTTCTCCCATTCTGTATTTATGTTCCATATTGGATCTACCCATGTGGATGACTGTACATTTATCTACATTAAACTCCATTTGCCAGCTTACAGACCATTCTCGAATTTTATCTAAATCCGACATCAATATATCCACTTCCGCTTTAGATGAGACACTACTGCATAGTTTTGTGTCATCAGCAAATTTTGCAATCATGGATCTCATATCAATGTCCAAATCATTTATATATATCAAGAACAAAATTGGTCCCAAAACCGAGCCCTGTGGCACACCACTTTTCACTTCACTCCACTCAGAGTACTCCTTATTTATGCCCACCCTCTGCCTTCTTCCTGTTAACCAATTTTCAATCCATTTGGCAACTTCGCCACCTATTCCATGTGATTTTAACTTTCGAAATAATCTTTGATGAGGTACTCTATCAAAGGCCTTTGCAAAGTCTAGATAAATAACATCCACTGGCTCCCCTTTATCTATGATTTTAGTAACCTCCTCCATGAATTCTAATAGATTTGTTAAGCATGATCTCCCTCTAGTAAACCCATGCTGACTATTTCTAATTAGATTAAATTTTTCTAAATGCATTACAATGTTTTCTTTGATTATTGACTCTAACAATTTACAGACTATGCTCGTTAAACTCACCGGTCTATAATTTGCCGGATCTGATTTTTTGCCTTTTTTGAATAAGGGGATCACTCCTGCATCTTTCCAATCCCGTGGAACAATCCCTTTTGTAAGTAACCGATCACCTAATTAAAATATTGGCACACGATGGAGTAACCGATCACCTAATTAACCTGTGCTAAAGTTTCTACAACAATAGCCTGTGCTCTATTCGAACAATAGCCTGCATATCGGCAAAATTTCATATCAAATCAGGAGTACGACAAGGAGGAGTGCTATCCCCTTTGTTGTTCATTACATCCAGGTTAGATATAAGAAAATATTTTTTTAGTCAGAGAGTGGTGTCTGCTTGGAATGCATTGCCAGGGGAGGTAGTGGAGGCAGGGACAGTTAATGCATTTAAGAATAAACTGGATGCGCATAGCTTTTAGAGCAAGGTGATGTAAATGTAACTGGTTGTATACAGACTCTGCAGGGCCTTCTAAACCAGTATAAAGACGTTAAGTTAAGTTATATGTAGACCACATTTGTGAAACAAGCAAGTCAAATGAAGGTAGCAACATTGGTTAACTCTTAAATGAACTTCGTTTTGCTGACGATCAAGCAGTCATAACAACGTCAGAGCTACAATTGCAGCAACAAATTGTTAAAGTAACTTAGTTAATGCCTATCGCAAAGCAATGATGGCCACAACAGCCACGATGTTGTCTTAATCATGTGACGTGCGCTGAATTTTGGATTATAGTGAGCAAGAATATGCGCTGGTCATCAATCTCACTCTTATCCCGAGTTACCTTAGATTAGTGGCAAGACTTTTGGTCGAGACGACTGGAGGTAACTCAGGATGCAGGCATTCTGATCTTGCTTGCCGTGGGGCCAGGGGTAGCTTGAAACTTGCAGGATTCGATCGCTCACCGTTTCCGTTCATCACTGTGAGGGGCGATTGCCTTGACTAAATCGACTAAATACAGCATGTAAAGAATACAGCATGGAAATCAATGTAGAAAAAAACTGAGGTCATGAATATATTTAGAACAGCCGGAGACATCAATATCGCCATTGTAAAACAGCAAATCAAACAGGTGAATGGTTTCACATACTTAGGTAGCACGTTATGAGCAAACTGAAGAATTACTGCGGAAATGCACAAAAAATGCAACAAGGCAAATAAGATCATTTCACAATTAACTCCAAAACTTAATCCCAATCACGTGACAACATCAACTAAAAGAGCTTTATACAAATAATGCCCGTCCCGACACTTTGCTACCAATGTCAAAACTGGACACTAACATCAAATGAAGAACGACACATCGTAACAACAGAAATGGAATGCCTGAAAAATATATTGGACGTAATAAGGAGAAACATGATCAGAAACGAGGACACCAGGAGACTATTGGGAACAACACCAGTATTGAACTACATTAAAAGACAGCAACTGAGATGGTTTGGCCACGTAACAAGACAATCACAATACAGCATCTCTACCAACCCCATCTCCCACCTCCTTATATAACCTGATTTTCCATTAACCGACCCTCACGACAATCTAATCACTACAACCCGGTACAGCTGATTGTTGACAAAAATTGACAAGATAGATCATGGAATGGGGTTTTTTTGTTAAATAATAATACAGTACTACCAACAAGTAATAAGAACTAACAATGTTAATGAAATGAACATTTTTGTTGTAATGCCAATCCCTTCCTTTTTAATATCAATAAACCCACAATCTCTCTGACCAAAATTCGTGTCTATTTGTCCAACTTTAAGTCACATTGCTATTCTAATTCCAGTTGATTTATTGGCTGACGTGAATACTTAGTAAAGTCAAGTATCCAATAGCATTTACTGCCGTAGGGGTGTGAGGTGTTAGCGATCTCACATTTCAAAGGCTCGGCTATATGAGGGCGGTAGCCATCTCCTCTCCCTCGCCGCTTTTACTTCCCGGACTGAACCGGTACCCATTTAAGGCTGGGTCGACCCGGGAGCCATTGCGGTCTGAAAAAAACATTACCGCCTCAACTGGGGAATGAACCCAGGACCACTCAGTGAATACTTGTATGTGAATATTCTCATCTAAACTATGTAGGTCTGTTTGTCTTATCTCTGTTGTCACGTGTCCCTGCCTGGACAACCTTTAAGTCGTCACACTAGTGGTATCTTATGTTTCTGAGCCCATGGCAAATCGACACACGCGCGTCTTTGTGAGAATTGACATACCGTTACAATAACTATCGTCTGCACCAGTGGAACATCATTATGAAGGCAGACATTTGACATGAACAAATGTTTAAGTTGTCGCACATATGATAACCACCATGAGAAATAAACACAGCGAAATGCCCAAACGTCTTGCGCTTCCAATTCGCCATGTGTAGTCACGCATGGGATATCATACTGACTATACACATTTAAGAAATGCTGATTCCATCTCTGGCTTCTGAAATATTTGTCCTATTCCTTCGACAATATTCTTTTAGCAATATTGTTTTGTTTTTTTCCAGTTGAAGGTAAGACGAATTATTTTTCATCAACATGTTCTATTTACATTAATCTGATAATTTTCAAATATTTTATCAACTCAAATGTAGTGAAAAGATTTAGATCGACAATTGCTTTCATCGTTCGTTTTATCAATCTGATTTCCAATGATCGAATATATTGTAAATCTAGTCAAAGCTGTACTGTTGTGTTCTTAAGTATGTTTCTCTCAATCTCTACTGCTTTATCATGATGTCAGTTTATTTTCATCAATTCCAAGAAACAACAACAATAGTGATTAGACAAATATGAGTATGTCAATAATGCAGCCAGTTATGGTGCCATCAATAATGATAACGCAAATGTATAATAACAACAAGATACATATGATTAAATCTAACTCTGAAATATGCCCAAGATAATTTGAGACAATTAATTAGCGAAGACAAATTCAGTTCATCTTTCGTCGTGTCTCAAAAGTGCATTGAATGAGAGCCAAACAAAGAATGACAATCATGAAGAAACTTGCTGGCACAAGCTGGGGAGCAGACGAATAAATACTGAAGAAACTGTACACTGGAAGAGTGAGACCAGTTCTCGAGTATGGCATTGCGGCATGGGCAACAGCAGCGATGGCGGACTTTGATAAAATTAGCAAACTTCAAAACCAAGCCATGAGAGTTATAACAGGAGGCATGAAGTCAACGCCAATTGTAGAACTTGAAAAGATTACAACTCTGCAATCCATGATCGACATAAGAGACTGCAGAGCCCAGCAGCAAGCGGAGAAACTCAGAAGACTGACAGACCATCCAATGCATAAGAGACTAAATAGATTTGGAAAAAGGGAAACTAAAGCGGAGCAGCTGTGCAGAAATAGCAAAAGCAAAGATAAGCGAAGACTCTATCAACACCATAACAACACCAAAGCCGAACCCTATGTACGCAAACCCACATGGAAGCAGCATATCATTCAGGAGGTTTTAGAAAATATACCAGGCACTGGAAACCAGAACAGCCAGACGGAAAAAGAAAGAAGAGACATAACTCTCAGGTGCATAGCGGAAAACTACCCAAGCATGTACTGGACCCATGCATACACCGACGGTTCTGTAACAAACACAGCACAGAATGGAGGGGGAGGGGTATTCCTGAGCCTAACAAATGGTAGAAAAATAACACTGTCAGTGGCAACTGGAAAATTCTCAAGCAATTTCAGAGCGGAAGCAGAGGCACTGAAGGCTGCAGTAAAAGCAATGCCTACAGGCGAAAGCAATTAAAGCCAGATAGTCATGTTTACAGATGCCATGGCCGTGGTTACAGCACTAAAAAGCCAGAAAAATACTGAACAATGATTTAAGAGCAGTACTCTGTCAACTATGCCAGCAGTCCAAACAAAAATTGAACCCTGATCGCCCCTGACAGTGTACTGGCTTCCCAAGGGGATTGAACCCTGATCGCCTCTGACTGGGTACTGGCTTCCCAATAGGATTGAACCCTGATCGCCCCTGACAGTGTACTGGCTTCCCAATGGGACTGAACCTTGATCGCCCCTGACAGTGTACTGGCTTCCCAAGGGGATTGAACCCTGGTCGCCTTTCACTGGGTACTGGCTTCCCAATGGGATTGAACCCTGATCGCCTCTGACTGGGTACTGGCTTCCCAAAAGGATTGAACCCTGATCGCCCCTGACAGTGTACTGGCTTCCCAATGGGATTAAACCCTGATCGCCTCTGACTGGGTACTGGCTTCCCAATAGGATTGAACCCTGATCGCCCCTGACAGTGTACTGGCTTCCCAATGGGACTGAACCTTGATCGCCCCTGACAGTGTACTGGCTTCCCAATGGGATTGAACCCTGATCGCCCCTGACAGTGTACTGGCTTCCCAAGGGGATTGAACCCTGGTCGCCTTTCACTGGGTACTGGCTTCCCAATGGGATTGAACCCTGATCGCCTCTGACTGGGTACTGGCTTCCCAATAGGATTGAACCCTGATCGCCCCTGACAGTGTACTGGCTTCCCAATGGGACTGAACCTTGATCGCCCCTGACTGGGCACTGGCTTCCCAATGGGATTGAACCCTGATCCCGGAAAAGATGAGGTAACAAACGAAATGCTGATGGGGCTTGGCCAAACAGCAAAGAGGAAGTTACTATCAGTCATCACCAGTGGCAACACTAGACAAGCTCTACGGAAGTGTCGACAGCCTCAGGATGACCGCTGCTTTTTTCGAAAAAATACAGGTTGACGTCTGACAGCGTACGAAGAAGAAGAAGAGCCCTGATCGCCCTTGACTGGGTACTGGCTTCCCAATAGGATTGAACCCTGATCGCCCTTGACTGGATACTGGCTTCCCAATAGGATTGAACCCTGATCGCCCTTGACTGGGTACTGGCTTCCCAATGGGATTGAACCCTGATCGCCCCTGACTGGGTACTGGCTTCCCAATGGGATTGAACCCTGATCGCCCCTGGCTGGGTACTGGCTTCCCAATGGGATTGAACCCTGATCGCCCCTGACTGGGTACTGACTTCCCAATGCACTATCAGGGCGATCAAGGTTAAATCTCCAGCTGGTGCAGGATTTTTATTTTGTTTTCCTATCACAAACCGGCTCCTGTGGTCGACCCAGCCTCAGAAATGAGTACCATAAAAATCTGGGAAGTAAAGGCGACCGGCGTGATGCTGATCACAACATCCACTATTCGCCGCATGGCGTGACGGGATCTTTTTACTTCTATAATAGTAGTAGTAGTGCTAGTAGTACTAGTACAAATGGTAGTAATAATCGTGGTAGTAGTAATAGTTATAAAAAGATTTTTTTTTAATGTATAAAGTTGATTAAAATTTAATGCAATCAACATTTTTTAATGGGTTTGGTCAGATACCGCACAGAGACGAGAACACAAACAAAACCTACGTTACGACCAATAGGCCTTCATCATGGACAACAAATAACAACAATGCTGAACTAGCAAATCAACATATAAGGAAAAAAATGGTCTACTTAACTGATAAGGTGTCTATCCTCGCGACTTGTCAGGTGTAAGGCAAGACTCGAAATAACGGAGAATGGTCAGTAAGGTGGCAAGGAGAGCGTAAAAAGTGAGTGGGAAAGGGCCGGATACGCCATTGACCGCCAAATATGGAAAATTCAAAATAATTATCTAAAGGGGGATGGGAACAAAATGAAAATGAAATAAACCGAGTGCGGAAGGGGGGTGTAGGGGATGGTGGGAGAAGAGCCTGATATAAGAGGGGCGAGGGGGGAAGAAGGCAAATAGATGGGGGTCAGTATGAGATGTTAAGACAAGGTATGGGAGATATTAATGCCATGTGGTTGGAGGCTGGAGATAAATCTGTTCTCTAGGTCGAGTCGATGACAATCGTCAGACAAGCAAGACACTAGGCCAGTAACACTAACATCAGCCTTCCCCAGGTGTTAGAGAAGCAAGAAACTAGGACTGTGGCACTAACATCAGCTTTACCCCAGTGCCCAGAACCATTGAAGTGGCTGGCAATTGGGGAACCAGTTCGGTTATGGATATCATTGAGGCAGTAGTAATAGTTGTAGCAGTCGTAGTAGTTGTAGTGAGTGGTAGTCGTTGTAGTAGTAGTAGTAGTAGTAGTAGTAGTAGTAGTAGTAGTAATTGTAGTGGTGGTTCTTCTTGTTGTTTTGAAAGCTCACAATGAGTAGGTAACTCTTATGTGCGCCCTGAAAAGGGGGTTAAGTGATGGGTTGCAGCTGCTTTCCTCACATCTCGAGCGTGCTGATGAAGGTGGACAGGGGTCCTCCAGGTGGTTGTGCTATTCTTGGCCTCATCTGCTTGTCGCTCACTACTACGTAGATCGCGTCGAACCTCGCCTTGTTAGCCAGACTGTTGTCCTATACAACAGCCTGTTTCCACAACGACCATCAAAGAGGTCAGGTGAGGGTCTTGGCCAGTATATTTTTCCTGACCCTGGCTAATATTCTCTGATCAGTGTGTTTTACCTGACCAGACGTTATCCTCATCGTCCCTGTAGTGGTGGTAGTAGCAGTAATTGTAGTAGTAGTTGTAGTGGTAGAATTAGCAGTAGTAGTAGTAGTGGCCTCACACTATTACTAGACTGTTGAAGAAAGTACTGCTTACGATAGTATGATGATAATGGTGTAGCACTGATTGTTGTGGTGGGGGTTGTGATCATGATGGCGGCTGTTGTAAGAGGCAGCATAATAAAGAGGGGGGAAGCATGTATTTAAATTGCTTTTTGTATCTATGTCTTCCCCTTTGTCCTTCTCAATGCTTTTCTTTGTGTCTCTCTATCTCAGCTTTTCTCTCTACCTTTTATATATCCATCCCACATTTTCCTTCTGTCTCTCTATCTCACTTTTCTCTCTCTATATCTCACCATATCTCCTGTCTCTCTATCTGACCTTGTAACTGTGTCTCTCTATCTCCCCTTTTCTATATCTCTATATATATATTTCATTTTTTCTCTCTGTCTCCTGTTATTTCTGTCTGTCTATTATTGTTTCTCTTCCACTCGCTGTTTGTCTGTCTGTGCCTCTCCTCGACGCTCCATTTATATGTGTCTTTCACTCTCAGTTTCAAAGTATCTCTTTGTCTCTTCCGAAACCCAGACTAACCTTTTTCTGTCACTAAATGTATTTCTCTGTCAATCTTTCCCTGCTATATCAGTCCCTGTCTATTTTTCTGTGGTCCCCACATTCCTATGTACCTCTCTTATATCATATTCTGTATTTCTCTGCTGCCGTATCTCTATGTAGTTCCAAATATGTGTCTCTCCGTCTCTCTGTCTGCCTCTTGTTGTCTGTTTCCCCGGCCTCATTCTTGTTTCAGGAACGTTGAGTACATTAGACAGCAAAAAGACAACGCAAGAGCAACATGTCTAGCCAACACCCTCTAAGATGTCCTCAACTTTGTGCCAGCTTGTCCTTTCAGTTTGGACATACACTTCACCAACTTTGGGCTCGTCAGAACATCCTGGATCTAATAGTTTTCCGTTATCACAACAATGTTTAACAGTGCCTCCCCTAATGTTAATGTCGAGAAAGGGGCTGCATGACGTCAAAAAAAACAGAGCTGCTGGAATCAATAATCCGGAAAGGAATTATGTGGCCCAGTCACAACAAGACTGTTTAGTTGAGTTCAAATTCAATTTTATAATGTTCTGGTACTTCTGTAATAGCTTGGTCAAGATCTAATGACGTCATTTCCGTTCTTCGCTCCATTCCAAGGTTGTATGTGGTAATGTAATATTCCAAACACTATTTGAACCAGCATACATTTCTGAGAGCTTGATGTCTGTCTGTTTAAATGTTTGCCTGTGAGCTAGGCTACCCGTCTCTGTGTTTATGTAAGACGTATGGGTGCATGTGTGTGATTGTATGTGTGATTGTGTGTGTGTGTGTGATTGTGTGTGGTGAGCCACCTTGGACACATCTCATGCTTTCAGACAGAGTAAGTGTGAAGTGGGAACGACGATATTTTATTTCCATTTCTTGAATTCCCACTCCCCCAAACTTATTCATTCAACCATTCATCTAGTCCATACCCGGAGAGCGAGGGGCTAAGCATGTGATTGGACGCTGAGAATAGCCCAGACCAGCACAGATGCTTGAGGGATAGAGACAGTGGCGCTTCTGGACAAGCTATTGAGACCTGAAGTCTGCTGACTCGAACTAATGATTTTAAGATCTGAGAGGGAGAGTCTCATCTTCATTGAAAGCTCGGTGCTGGAAAATCTGAGAATAGAAACACTTCGCCTAGCACTCAGATTTCAATGTCTCATTCATTCACACTTCATTGCTGGCTCATTCAAACTTACCTGCCCTCCTTTCTCTGACAGATGTCACTAGAGTCACCATTGAGGCCTGCCATTAGTCTGCTGTATTTTAATAAAGTGTCAGCTATTTCTGCATGCATAGGTCCACATTTTTCTGACTGTCAGTGCTACCAAAATTTCTTGCATTTAATTCCCCAAACAAAAAATCAATGTATTTAGCAAAGCGATCGACACTACATGTGTTTGGTACAGCGATCAAAACTGTATGTGTTTAGTACATCAATTAACACTATATGTATTTGTTACAGCGATTAAAACTGTTGGTGTTTGTGTGGCAGAGTCCATGTTTTGCTGAGGGTTACTATCTAGAATATTACAACATGCCTCCACGTCACGACATGACCACAAACAACAAATAACACAGCAAACACTCTCCAACAACCGGTCTCATATTTAATAACAACAATCAACATACACAATGAATTTGCATAAAGAACAAAATACATCTGAAATAAATGATCATATATTATATGTATATATAAATATATATATATATATATATATATATATATATATATATATATATATTAATATATATATGTTAAATACAGCGGAGGTTTCAAGCACTATCTTTTGAATATTTCATCCTTCTCATACAACCTAGTTCTAGCCGCTACACTCTCCTGCTCTTATCTGCACACTAAACACACTCTCATAAACTCGTCTTGACGATCGTATTCTGTACTCTGCCGTTCTGTGCACCCACTCACACTCAGATCCCTTTGACAGGTGATCTGTACATTCACAAATACTTCCCATTCATATTTACTATTAGATCAATTATCATCTGGCGATCTGTGCATTTATAAATACTTCGATCACGTCCTCACAAGCTCTATGGTAGTGGCGAGAGTCTCAGGATGACCGCCGCTTTTTTCGAGAAAATAATGGTTGCTGTCTGACTGTGTACGCAGAAGAAAAAGAAGAAGAAGAAGAAGAAGATCACGTCCTTCTAGTCGGAATCACGAATTCACATATTATCACACACTCAGTTGATCTGTGCATACAAATACTTCAGAACACACATCGTTGTCTCGGTGTCCTGCACAATATTACAGACATCCATAACTCTTCTAGTTACAGGGTGTCCAGCACACACACTTATAGAGCCACTGGCCAAGAGTCGAAGGCGCATGCTGGTTCAGTCACCCTGCAACATATTGTATCACTTATTAACTCCTAAAAAGCCTGCTAGCTAGCAACAGCCTCTCAATTGTTCTGCTAGTCAGCCTGCTAGCTAGCAACAGCCTCTCAATTGCTCTGCTAGTCAGCCTGCTAGCTAGCAACAGCCTCTCAATTGCTCTGCTAGTCAGCGTGCTAGCTAGCAACAGCCTCTCAATTGCTCTGCTAGTCAGCCTGCTAGCTAGCAACAGCCTCTCAATTGCTCTGCTAGTCAGCCTGCTAGCTAGCAACAGCCTCTCAATTGCTCTGCTAGTCAGCTTGCTAGCTAGCAACAGCCTCTCAATTGCTCTGCTAGTCAGCCTGCTAGCTAGCAACAGCCTCTCAATTGCTCTGCTAGTCAGCCTACTAGCTAGCAACAGCCTCTCAATTGCTCTGCTAGTTAGCCTACTAGCTAGCAACAGCCTCTCAATTGCTCTGCTAGTCAGCCTACTAGCTAGCAACAGCCTCTCAATTGCTCTGCTAGTCAGCCTACTAGTTAGCAACAGCCTTTCAATTGCTCTGCTAGTCAGCCTACTAGCTAGCAACAGCCTCTCAATTGCTCTGCTAGTCAGCCTACTAGCTAGCAACAGCCTCTCAATTGCTCTGCTAGTCAGCCAACTAGCTAGCCCATGCACCTCTCTCTCTCTCTCTCTCTCTTTCCCAGCCTGTCTCCAGAGTTCCACATTGTCGAGTATTATATAGACTCAAACAATTTCATGACTATCCAATGGCATTCTGTTGGTTGTCTGACTTAGCCATCGCCTTAGTTTGGTTCTACCTCCAACTAGTTGTTATTGGACGAATCACTCCGAATTCCTGTCACTCTAAATGTCGCAGCAGCAGAACGTGACGATATCTGACTGCCATCACCCCTGCCCTTAACGCCCATGCTCCAGCTGGAAGTGTTACAATTGGCACAGCGATCAAAACTGTTTGTGTTCGGTACAGTGATACAAATTATTCCTCTTTGGTACAGTGATACAAATTGTTGGTGTTTGGTACAACGATAAAAATTATTGGTGTTTGGTACAGCGATCAAAACTGTTTGTGTTTCTTACAGTAATAAAAATTGTTGTGTTTGGTACAGTGTTCAAAGAATGTGACTAAATAAGTTTGAACGTCTAGCTAACAGCTTCATTACGCCAAACGAACAGCTACTTACACCATCACTTTATGAGTCTACTGAAGTACATACTTCCTGTTAGGGGTCCGGCTGCAATGGTAGCTCTATTCTTCATATGCAAAACGCAAGACAAGACATAATAACAGGACAGTGGCTAGCACGTCTGTTCTTTTCTTATGTTCCCTTGTCGGTGTGACAATTTTTTGATTTGGTAAAACTCTCAAAATAGTTTAAACATTTTACAGATGTCAAATCAGCGAGTAGACTTTTTAAACGTCAAACCAGCTTGTGAACTGCACAGCCGTTAGACCTTCGTGTAGACTTTACAAATATAAAACCGTTTTGTAGACTACAAATATAAAACCGTCCTGTAGACTACAAATATAAAATTGTTCTGTTGAGTACAAATATAAAACCGTCCTGTAGACTACAAATATAAAACTGTCTTGTAGACTACAAATATGAAACCGTTCTGTAGACTACAAATATAAAACCGTCTTGTACACTACAAATATAAAACTGTCCTGTAGACTACACATGTAAAACTATCTTGTAGACTTTACAAGTATAATACCATCTTGTAGACTTTACAAGAGTAATACCATTGTGTAGATTGCACTTATAAAACCATCTTGTAGACTTCATAACTTTCTAACCAGCTTATTTACTTTTCAACTGTCGAACCGACTTGCAGATTTGACAAATGTCAAATCAAATTATGAACGTTTATAATTTTTTTTAAATCTTATGGTTTTGTCACACTATCCTAACAGTCTGTGTCTGGTACACTACTCACATATCACGTGACTGACATACTTGTTAAGATAAAAAACGCAACGTCGATTACATAAATATACATGCATACATATAGAAATACACGAATGCGTAAACTAACATGCACATTCATGCACATAAAAACATACATATACATGCACATAAATGAATTATTTACATTCACACACACACAAACGCACATATTTGGCGCATCTTGTTTAGATTCTTGCAGAGACCCGCTGGTCGAGCTGTCATACTTCAAACCCTTACTTTAGCACCCATGGGACGAATCCCGCCAGCTCTAACAATGTTACCATTGATCTCATGGTGCCAGGACTTGAGGAACATAACACTTCCCAACATGTCCCAGACAATGCAAGCCGTGAGGAGTTTTTCCTTGCTATTGATTATTCGTGCTCTTGATGTATTCTGTTTCTGTTGTCTCTTAACTTGATTTTCTCACTTCATCTCCCTTTACTCTTTGTCTTCCTTTGCTATAACTAATGCAAATAATATTTATCGCAATCAATAATATTTCTCCTCTTACTACCATCATTTGCACAATCATCTTGATAGGCATAAGCATGATAGACAAGTTCATCACAACAGGCGATATGTGGGCTGACTTATGACACTGTTCGCGTCAACAACTGTTTTGACCGTTTGTGCATCTCAGCCATTGTCGGTATTCAGTGGTATCGTAGAAACATATATTATGACTAATTGTTATCAGTTTATATATTAACCCGTCCATTCGTTGAACCAATCATCCGTTGATCCATCCATCCGTTAACCCATCCATCCGTTGACCCATCTATCTGTCAACCCATCCATCCGTTGACCCATCCATCCGTTGACCCATCCATTCGTTGACCCATCCATTCGTTGACCCATCCATCTGTTGACAAATAGACCCATCCATATGTTGACAAATAGACCCATCCATCCGTTGACAAATAGACCCATCCATCCGTTGACCGATTCATCCGTTGACCCATCCGTCCGTTGACCCATCCATCCGTTCACCCATCCATCCGTTGACCCATCCATTCGTTGACCCATCCATCTGTTGACAAATTGACTCATCCATATGTTGACAAATAGACCCATCCATCCGTTGACCCATCCATCCGTTGACCCATCCATTCTTTGACCCATCCTTTCGTTGACCCATCCATTCGTTAACCCATCCATTCGTTGATCCATCCATATGTTGACAAATAGACCCATCCATCTGTTGACCCATCCATCCGTTGACCCATCCATTCGTTAACCCATCCATCTGTTGACCCATCCATCCGTTGACCCATCCATTCGTTGACCCATCCATCCGTTGACCTATCCATTCGTTAACCCTTCCATCTGTTGGCCCATACATCCGTTTTCTTGGTGTGTAAATTATACGAGTTCGCTCCCAAAAATTAAAGATCACCTGTAGGTAAAACCATAAATGTGTAATGGTTCAGAGATTGCACCAGGACACAAACAAAACCCCACTTACGACTACAAGGTCTTCGTCTGGCTCAAAGAAAACAACTGACAAATAACAACAAAAAACATGATTTAAAATTATCGGTTTAGGATAGCAGCCATACCTAGAAGTAGCCAGGATAGTGTGAGACACCGCTTGCCAGTTATGGAATAGAGTGAATCAAACTATAAATGATCAATATGCTTACAGGCTGGCTTGGCAGCTTGGATTTATTTATTAAGACCAGGTGTACGTTACGATCATCTTTAACATCTGACCTTTAATATGTAACTGTGTGCTCTCGCCAAGGAATAGCAAAACTTGGTCCGTGGTAGCGCAGTGGTTAGTGCTTTGACTTGCAAGCCAAACGATCAGTTGGTCCAGGACTTTCGATCTCAAACAGCTCTGGTGGTCGAAATCCATCATTTTCTTACTTTTCCTCTAACTCTGAAACTCAGCCTTTTCACAACTTAGTCTCTTATATAATTTGTTTATTCAATTCAAAATTATTGATTCCAGTGCTTTCCTGTTCTAATACGAATCCACCTCACTGCACTCCGGAGTGATCTACAGATACGGACTTACTTACTTACTTAGTCGCTCCTCTTCTACCGTGAGGTGTAGAGGTTTGCAAAAGACAACGCCACACTGCTCTATCCGCCGTCTTTTTCCTGGCCTCTTTCCAATCCATCCCTATATCACTTAGGGACTGTCGTAAGTTGTCTTCCCAACGTACTTTGGGACGTCCTCGGGGTCTGCGTCCTTGACTTTTGATCTCCCATGACCGCTTTGGTATCCGATCTTCTTCCATTCTTCAGACATGGCCAAACCACTGTAGTTGGGACTGCTCCACTCGTGTCTGCAGGGGTTGAACTTCAAGACTGCTACGTATTGTCTGGTTACGGATCTTGTCCCTTTTAGTCGCCTGGACCGCCTTTCTTAGGTACCTCATTTCTGAAGTTTGTAATTGCCTTTCTTGGGCTGTAGTCATTGCCCACGACTCACATCCATATGTCAGGACAGGCACATAGGTCGAGCAGTATACATCCATCTTTGTTTTCCTGCTTATTTCTCTTCTACTGGGGAAACCTCTGTTTATTGCATGGAACAGTCTACCTGCTGCTGCCTTTCGTGCAGTTAACTCCTCTTTGATTCCTCCCATGCTGTCTATTACCACTCCAAGATATTTAAAGTTGCTGACCTGCTCCAGTGCTCGTGTTCCAGATAATCAGCTTATATCCGTGGAATATCGGGTAATCGCTAGCAGTGGGCCAATAGACGGAAGCTCCCATCCATTTCCACTATGTTTACTACTGGTGCCAGGGTGTCAACTTTTTCATTTCTGCACACCGTAGCATGACGAGCACAATAGGTCCAGGAGACCCTGAAGGTTCAAGGCTGTTGTGTTCTCTCTTTCCGCTCATACTACAGCCGGCATTTTGCTACCTTGCGAAGCAGGAAATGGAAGTCACAAAAATTGATGACCGTCATAAAAGATGTCTCGGTGATAATATTTGTTTTAACACCATTCTTGGGAGCCACATTCTTGTGACACACATTCTTATAGAGAATTCTGATTGTGTACATGTACGCGTTACAACAGATCAACTAATTATCACTCATACACACTCATACATACTCAAACACACACACACACAACGAAAGACAGACATAGGAAGAGACAAACGTGTATACACGACATGAATTAAGTGATTCTGTTGGTTAGAAACTGACAGTATCTCACTATTGATAATTATGAATCTCGATCAAGCAACACAACCAGATAGCCACACTGGTACACACGATCAGACAGTTGTTGTTGTTGTTGTCAATGCTCACAATCAGTAGGTTTACTCTTTTATTCGCTCGGAAGAAGACGTTTAGTGGCGGGTTGTAATAGCTTTCCTACCATCCCGAGCGCGCTGATAAACGTTGACCTGAGTCATCTAGACGGTTGTGCTATGCTTGGCTTCATCTGCGTGTCGCTCACTACTATGGGGATCACGTCGAGCCCCACCGCGTTAGCAGCCAGACTGCTAAGAAGAACAGGAAGAACAACGTGGATGTCTAGATGGGGGTCTTGGCCAGTATAATTCGGCTGACCATTACTTACATGTCTGATCAGTACTTTGTGCCGGAATAGACGTTAGTCATCCTCCCCATAAGACAGTTATTTACTCGAACACACGACCAGACATCAGACAGCTATTCTAGTACACACGACCAAACACCAGAAAGATATTCTTGTAAACACAACCAGAGAAAAGACAGCTATACTCAAACACACAACCAGAGAAAAGACAGTTAAACGCATACTCACATCCAGACACCAGACAGCTATACTCGTAATCACGACCAGACAGCTATATTTGTACTCACGACCAGACATCTATACTCGATCACACGACCAAACTCCAGACAGCTATACTCGTACTCACGACCAGACAGCTATATTTGTACTCACGACCAGACATCTATACTCGATCACACGACCAGACACCAGACAGCTATACTCGTACTTACAACCAGACACCAGACAGCTATACTCGTACTTACAACCAGACACCATATAGCTATACCCGTACGTGTGTTGATTAAATCAGAACTAATTCGTCCACATGTCCTTGTCTTATTTTCGTCTAGTTAAATTGATTTATAAATGTATTTTATTTGTTTCATATTTTTGATTCAGTCAATGTTATTGCTTTTACATTTTCATTTTTTACTAGTTCACACAGACTTAAATATTTCTTCTATGAAGGGAAGTTATGCTCGTGATTCAATTGTATGTTTAGAGAAGGATATGATCGTTGTTCTGGCATAGGACCAGAGTAAGTAATGGTTGTTGTCCTAGTGTATGACCAGAGGGAGTTATTATCGTTCTAGTATAGGACCAGAGGAAGCTATTGTCGTTCTAGTATAGGACCAGAGAAGGTTATTGTCGTTATACTGTAGGACCAGAGGAGGTTATGATCGTTGTCCTACTGTAGGACCAGAGGAGGTTATTGTCGTTCTAGTGTAGGACCAGAGAAGGTTATTGTCGTTCTACTGTAGGACCAGAGGAGGTTATTGTCGTTATAGTGTAGGACCAGAGGAGGTTAATGTCGTTCTAGTGTAGGACCAGAGGAGGTTAATGTCGTTCTAGTGTAGGACCAGAGAAGGTTATTGTCGTTCTAGTGTAGGACCAGAGGAGGTTATGGTCGTTGTCCTACTGTAGGACCAGAGGAGGTTATTGTCGTTGTCCTAGTGTAGGACCAGATGAGGTTATTGTCGTTCTAGTGTAGGACCAGAGGATGTTGTTGTTGTTATCCCGTAGCTGCTGAGCAAGTCTCGTCTTGGCAGCCCAATGCCATTCTTATATATAAACAGGTTTTCTTCAGTTGTGTCACTGCTCCGTACAGTGTAGTGGTAATTGGCGGCAGTACCTGCTGTATAAATCTTATCCTCATGTCACACAAGCGACTTGGACGCAATGAGTAGATGTCGAATTGTTTCATCAGGATGAGAGCAATATCTGCACAATATCGACAGGTGCTGGAGACTGATGCGGTTCAAGTGACTATTGACTCTTATTGGAATGATGAATTGCAGAAAGCGGAAGACGAAGTCTCAAATGCTAGGAACATGGCATAATAATAGTTGTCCATCACAAGTGATGAAGACCACTCTCTTTGTTCAGCCGTGTGGACAGTCGTATCTCTTGCTGTGTCCGCTGAAATGGGTGACGTGCGCGGTGATTTGGATTAAAGTGAGGAAGAAACTGCGTCTTTGTCAACCTCACTCACAGAGCCTAAGCTACCTTTTGCCAGTTGCAAGACATTCATCGAGACGACTGGAGATAGCATAGGATGCAGATTTTGCCGCAGGGTTACCACCAAAGCCTTTCCGTAAACATGTAACCCGCAGGGTAGAAAAGTGGGATGGCATCCAACGCAGTTTGTCGTGCCTTTTCGATAACCAAAAGAGGTCGTATGGACAACACTCCGCGTGGGAGTGAGTCCGGCATATCTCATCAGCTGTATTCAGCTCATCATAGTAGCATCTAAAATTCCAACACGCCAAATTCGTGAAGGTGAACCGGCAGAACTAACCCGTGAAATACGACACCGGTATAAGCGTTGTTCCATTCAGCCGGTGTCCAGACAAGGATAAACGGATGGAAGAAATCACAAAAAAAGAACGAAATAACAAGTCCCTACGGAAAACAACACCACGTTTCCGTGAACACAAGTGTAAGTCGTCGACTAGTGTGAATTCCAGGCAAATCCGTGGTCTGGCGGCATCCATAATGATCCAAAACAGTAGAGAAATATAGACTCGCAGCCAGTTATGGCGCCATCTTTGCCAGAACATGGCATAGAGAGAACAATTCCATCAAACAAACAAATTACTATCAAGCAGGGTGACAATATGCTCACTGGAAAAACAGCTGCAAATGCCTTTATAAAACATTATACCAGAGCAAACCACATTGATGTTCCTACAAATATGCATACAGACATTAACGAAGAACAAAAGAGCCCCGACAACATCGAGATGGCACCAGACGAGCACATGATGGCAAACTAACAATGAACGAAATGGAAGAGGCAATGAGAAATTTAAAGAAAAAGAAATCGCCCGGAAAAGATGGCGTAACAAACTAAATGCTGATGGGGTTAGGCCAAACAGCAAAGAGGAAGTTACTATCAGTCCTGAACCAAAGCTGGAAAAAGGGAATTGTACCTGTAATTATACCAGTACCGAAGAAAGAAAAAGATAGAGCAGATCCAAATGATACAGGCCTATCAGTCTGCTGAGCTGTGTAGGCTAACTGATGGAGCGTATGATAAACACCAGACTTATATGGCATCTGGAAGAAAAACACATACTAATTCCACAGCAAGCGGGCTTTAGACAGCACAGATCCACTGAGGACCAGATTGCTCTCATAGCCCAGGAAATAGAGGATGCTTACCAGGAAAAAAAACACACAGTAGCGGTTTCGGTGGATTTAGAGAAGGCATTTGACAAGGTCTGGAAAGAGGGACTTAAAGTCAAGCTACGAAGAAGTGAAGTTTGTGGGAAAATGTACAGATGGATCAGCCACTACCTCAAAAACAGAACAGCCAGAGTTCATGTACAAGGGCAGATGAGCAAAAAGGTGACACTTGTGCAGGCAGTACCCTAAGGGGGAGTACTGTCACCCACACTTTTCTGGTGTATATAAACAACATCTCAGAGAATATACCAAAAAGAGTCCACAGCTCCATGTTCGCAGACGATCTGGCTATGTGGACCTCTGAAAAAAATCTCACCATAGCAAGTAATCGGATGCAGCAGACCCTAACATCGTTGGAGGAGTGGGCGAACTCCTGACTGGTCAAAATAAATGAGGAAAAAAACAACATTTTCGATATTCTCGCTTTCAAACAAACCCCAAAACACCAAATTAAGTCTTAACGGCAAATACCTGTGGCCAAACGACAACCCAAACTATCTAGGAGTCACATTTGATCGACGCATGACATGGAAAAGTCAGATCGAGAGAAACCGAATGAGAGCCAGAGAAAAAATGGCAATCATGAGGAAACTTGCTGGCACAAGCTGGGGAGCAGACGAAAGTATACTAAAGAAACTGTACACTGGAAGAGTGAGACCAGTTCTCGAGTATGGCATTGCGGCATGGACAACATCAGCAAAGGCGAACTTCGATAAAGTTAGCAAACTCCAAAACCAAGCCATGAGAGAGAGAACAGGAGGCATGAAGTCAACGCCAATTGTAGAACTTGAAAAGATTACAAATCTGCAATCCATGACCGACAGAGGAGACTGCAAAGCCCAGCAGCAAGCGGAGAAACTCAGAAGACTGACAGACTATCCAATGCATCAGAGACTAAATAATTTTGGAAATGGGAAACTAAAGCGGAGAAACTTTGCAGAAATAGCCAAAGCAAAGATGAGCGAAGACCCTGTGAACGCATTAATAACACTAAAGCCCATTCCTACTGTACGCAAACCTACCTGAAGGCAGCATATATTTCCAGAGGTGGCAGAAGATATACCAGGTATTGAAAACAAGAACAGCCAGACTGAAAAAGAAAGAAGAGACATAACCCTGAGGTACATAATGGAAAACTACCCAAGCATGGACTGGACCCATGCATACACCGACGGTTCTGTAACAAACACAACACAGAACGGAGGGGCAGGGGTATTCCTGAGCCTACCAAATGGTAGAAAAATAACACTGTCAGTGGCAACTGGAAAATACTAAAGCAATTGCAGAGCAGGAGCAGAGGTACTGAGAGCTGCAGTAGAAGAAATGGTGACAGGCAAAAGAAATGAAAGCCATATAGTCCTGTTTACCGATGCCCTGGCCGTAGTCACAGCACTAAAAAGCCAGAAAAATACTGAACTTAATGATTTAAGAGCAGTACTCTGTCAACTATGCCAGTAGTCCGCACCAAAAAGAGTAGTGATACAGTGGGTTCCATCCCACTGTAACATCCAAGGCAACGAGGAGGCAGACAGACTGACCAAAGAAGGTGCAAGACTACCACAACCAGATCCTAGTGTGACCTACGAAGAGTCAAAAAGGCGTATTAGAGCTAGATACATGACCAAATGGGAAACAACATACTGGCTACACAAAAAACGATGCCAATTACCAGTTGAACAGAAGAGAGCAGGTCGTGGTCTTCAGACCTCGCACAGGCCACAATAGACTGAGGTACCATCTATTCAATAAATTGAAGATAGGTGGCACTGACGAATGCTCGTGTGGTAACGGGAAAATGACCGCTGAACATTTGCTGCAAAACTGCCCGACATACGAGGATCAGAGACAGCAGATGTGGTCATCACCAGTGGCAATACTAGACAAGCTCTATGGCAGTATCGACAGCCTCAGGATGACCGCTGCTTTTTTCGAAAAAATACAGGTTGACGTCTGACAGCGTACAAAGAAGAAGAAGACTCTGGTATGTCCTGTTCGGAACTGAAAGATTTGGCTTTGATCTCTTCTGTGTAGTTTATTTATGTCATCGTTACTTTTGGGCTGTTACATTTCGCTAAATACACTGCGACCTGTTGTTCCCGTCACCCACCTGTTCATCCATATTGCCCGAGTATTATTCTTAATAATTAGTTTTAGTTTGTCTTCCCTGCAGGATCTATCCAATTCTTGTTTCGAGGCTCCTTTTTTGCCAATCTGTCTGCCAACTCGTTCCCTAGTAGCCCACTATGTCCAGGGATCCATTGCAAGGTGACATTTATCCCATGGGCAGTGATGATGTTGTTGATCGCCCTCCCAACCAAGAATATCTCCTTTTCTTTGTATGGGGTGTTCTTCAGCGCCCCCAGAACCGACTCGGATCACTTCAAATTTCAAAATCCATCGGCAACAATTCGCCCAAGTCAAGTTGTTGGTGCAAAATCTCAAGATTTCATAGCCTCGGCCTCCGCTATTTCGTTTGAACGGTTTTCGCCAAATGAATCAGAAAACTCGTAAATGGACCCTTCCGTGTATTTCATGTGGATACCATACCCTGCAAAAGAGGTAGATTTGAATGCTGATCCATCCGTATAGACCAGGAGTGCCGATATTTTGGGTAGCTAGAGACTATCTCCAAGGCACATATCTTCAGGATATTAGGTGTAGTCTCCTTGGCGGCTGCCTTTTCTGTAAGGTGTGTTTTTATAACTGGCAGGCAAAGATTTTCCCAAGGGGATGGTCTAAAAAAACTTATTTTCCGTTCCTCTCTCCTCTTGTACATGGTGAATATGGAGTTCCTCTTCTGCTACATCCAGTGGGGACAATTACTTCAAGCTTCCAAGTGTCTATTTGTCCAATTTGGATGGTCAGTTTCTTGTCTCTTGTGTCTCTCTAGCGCTTCAGTCAGTGCCCCCTTTCTCCTGATATCTAGCGATTCTATGTTGGCCTCTATCTCGCACGCTGCTGTAGGTGTTGATCTCATCTCCCTACAAATTAGTCTGAGAGCTTGATTCTGCACCGGTCAATAGAGAAGATGTTATTTTTACTCACAGTGGTCTACATGGGAAGACTATAGTCCATCACCAGTCGTACATAACCAAGGTATAGTTGCCGAAAAGTTTGTTTATCAGCTCCCCAGTTTGTACTAGCTAGTTTTTTGATTAAGTTCAAACGGTTGGTTTCTTTACTTCTGACCTTGCAGATGTGGCTGCCAAATTTCAACTGTCTGTCCAGTGTTACTCCCAAATAAACTTGGGTATCCTCTTTTACTAGTAATTCCCTATTCATTTTGATGTTAATAGATCTCTTTGCTTCTTTATGACTGCTGGAGAAGATGTTGTATATGGTTTTCTGTGTATTTATCTTTAATTTCCACATTTCGTATTTTACTGAAATTGTTAGTAGCTCTCTGTTGATCTTGGCTTTTGCCAAAATGGGATATTTCTCGGTGGTCCAAGTGGCGAAATCATCAGCAAACAATGCTTTTGACTCCTTTAGATGTCTAGTGAGGTCATTTATATAGATGAGGAAAAGGGTGCAACTTAGAGGAGAGCCCTGTGGCAGTCCTTCTAACGTTCTTTTACTTGATGTTGCCCCCACAAAGTTGGTATTTATGGTTCTGTTGGTTAGGAAGGCCTGTATCCATTTGATTATCTTTCCTTCTATTCCAATTTTCCTCATTTTTCATCAAAAGGTCCTTCCTCCAGACTGTCATATGCTTGCTGTAGATCAATAAACACTGCTAGTGTGCTTTTTTCTTCTTGGAATCCGTCCATCACATGCTGTGTAAACCTAAAGAGGGGATCATCCGTGTCCAACGTGCACCCTGCTTGGTTACTATCAAGGAGGCATTTGCTTTCCAGCCACAAATATAATTTGTTGTTTTCCATTCTTTCAGCCACTTTACCTAAACATGAGGTGAGCGACACAGGTCTATAGCTGCGAGGTGTTCCTGGTTATTTACCATTCTTTCATCCACTTTACCTAAGCATGAGGTGAGCGACACGGGTCTATAGCTGCCAGGTGTTCCTGGTCGTTTAGCATTCTTTCAACCACTTTACCTAAGCATGAGGTGAGCGACACAGGTCTATAGCTTCCAGGTGTTCCTGGTTGTTTCCCTTTCTTCAGTATGGGTTTGATAGTTGTTGATAGCCAAATTGATGGCAACTGTCCTTCATCCCATGTTCTGTTAATAAACTAAATCGGTACCTATTTCGCCTTTGGTCCTAGTTTACTTATCATCTCATTTTTAACTTTATCTGGTCCTGGTCCTTTATTGTTTTGCCAGTTTCCTCATCGTCATGCTCAGTTCTTGTAAAGTGAAGTGATTGTTAAAGGTAACTATATTGGTGGAGTCGATGTTAAAAGAGTCCTTTAAAAGTGCTTTATCTAGCAGTTTCCTTGGTTGCGCTTTATTTACTCTAACGTACAATTTGTTAAAGATCTCAGCTTTCTAGGTGTTTAATACTATTTCGTCTCCAGATTCTTCAGCCAGGGGTGTTGTGTTTGACTTTCTCTTCTTCCCTTCAAGGTTGCTCTCTACGCCTTGTTCCCTTCTCTTTTTAGATCCAACTTGCTACATGTGTCTTCCGCTTGCTTTGTTTAGTGATATCTTACTTTTGCAGTCCATCTGTTTTATTTTCTATTTAGGGTATTTGGAGATATTTCTACCTTGTTCCTGACCTTTCTGCTCTCTTTGACTGCTGCCTCCAGCTCTGGGTTCCAGTACGGTTTATATTTCGTATGCGTCCCCTGTGGGATGCATGTCCTCTCAGCTGTTGAGATGGTGGCTCATGTTTGAAGGTTGTATTTATGTCATCATTCTTACTTATTTGGCTAAACCCAGCATCAGTTTCCTGGCCATAACTAAACCCAGCTTCAGTTTCCCGGCCATAACGGTCCCAGTTAGCCTTTCTGAAATTCCATGATGGTTGTCTCCGAACCATCCTATCCCTCTGCAGTGTTTCAATAATTGTTAGGATAGGACGATGATCGTTTCCAACATCGTTCAAGACTTTAGTGGTAGTGTTACTTACCAAGTCAGCCGATACAAGTGTCAGATCGGGCCGGCTTGTTGTACCTTGCACTCTGTGGATAATAGTTGGCAGGTTTCCATACTCTGGAGCAGTGTACGATAAGTACCATTACACAGCTCTTTAATCTCCAGGCTTCTATTATTAAACTGGCGCTATCCAAGATTTGGTATATGGGCACTGAAATCTCCCACCAACACTGTTTTCTTTGGCGAAGGCTCAAATTCAGGTAGACACGTTTTGGACGTTGGAGGACAGTAAAAGTTATATAGTATGTATTTTGTGTTATCATTGCTCCATAATTTTATTTTTTGATGGTCAATATCATCCACATGATTGTTAGTTACAATGTGATGTTAATTTGTCTTTGTGGAAGTATTGTTCTCTGAAGAAGAGCTATGTGGATTTGATGGTATTGTAGTGTTTTGGTTAGCTCAGTTGCCTTGTTTTGTAATCCGGCAATGTTAAGCTGTAGTATCTTAATGTTCCGCCTCCTTAACTTCTCGCACAGAGCAGGGGAATTATTTCTGGTGTGCGGGCTTTGGTAACAGAGGCGACGCCCAAACTCGTTTAAAGACAGTTTATTGTTTCCTGGCATTAAAGTATTGGGTGTTTTGCTTCAGACTTCTGTCTCCCAAAGAGCACAGTGGGTGCGCCTTTCTCCATGGGTGATAGATGTATTTAGCTTTACCATTTTCTTCCTTGATCATTTGGAGGCTTGCTGCGTCGGGGTGAGGTAGGGTTCACAGAGTGCATTCCCCGCTAGGCACAGTTGCTTTTATTGCAGATCACACTTCTGTATTCTTTATTTAGGCCTATTTCCCGTGCCTGTGTCACGTCCTGCCACTTTGCCTTCACGATCTCCCCCACCCCCTCCCACACCACAACAGCTCCTACTTTCCAATGAGATCCAATGGCTCCACCCCACCTCTCATTCAGAGCGTAGTCCGACGGTAGTGCAATGTCAGATCACCCGGTGCTCTCGCTGCAGCTGGGATGTGAGGCTAGGCCTCCTGGGTGCCTCCATCATTATTTGATCTTTTTTCTAGTGTACGAGCAGAGAAAGCTATGGTCGTAGTTCTAGTGACCAGAGGAAGTTATGTTCGTTGTTCTAGTTTAGGACTAGAGAAAGTTAGGGTCATTGTTCTAGTATAGGACCAGAGGAAGTTATGTTCGTTGTTTTAGTTTAGGACTAGAGGAAGTTATGTTCGTTGTTCTAGTTTAGGACTAGAGGAAGTTATGGTCGTTATTCTAGTGTTGGACCAGAGGGAACTTAGCTCGTTGCTCTAGTGCATGGTTATGGAAAGGTAGTTGTCATTGTTACAACATGCGGCTTCAGAATGCTGAGCTAGTGGCTCTAACAAATGCGCAAACTAAGCTTATATGTCCGAAAATTTGATGTTGTTCGATCACTACTGAAGATCACTTACGGAGTGCATATTTCATCCTGGTCGTTGCAAGTTTAAATGTATGTGATTTCACCTTGTATTTTATCAGATATGCAAGCCTTATTTGGCTACACTGCACAGCATCCTTGCTTTCAGCCTCACTCCCCTCTCCAGCCCCACACCCCGCCCCACCCACCCGAAAATGATCGAAAATGTGCATGCGTTATTCTGGCTACATTAGAGCTTATTCTGCCTACATGAGGGCTTATTCTGGCTACATTAGAGCTTATTAACAATTAAAAACAGTTAGTTTACAGATCTGAGCTTTACTCCGAAAATTTGTCGTTCATCCTAAACTGTTTTTGGGGAACTTTCTGCCACTGTGAAAAACTGTTTTCTCAAATTAAGTGCATTGCATTCTGTTCTACTGGTCTTTAAACTAAACGGACTTAAGAAAACACGAGAAAAACAAACAAATTAGGAGCCGCTGAATCGTTAATTGAACATATCAATGTAAGGGCATTTACGTGCTCTGCAGTTTTAATCCCGAATAGCCTTCTTCTGGAAATCAGCCGTGTCTGGACATTATGTTTTGCAAGCAGTTTCCAATTTCAGTTTGACTGCATTTATTTGTTTTTTTTTTCTTTTTTTTAAGCGTAATGTTATGACGGATAAAGTTTCTAAACACAATAGTTGCATGTTGGATGTACATTAAAACATTGCAGCCGACGAACTAATGCAGACATTTGAATCATAGAGAGTCAGCGGGGTAGCATCACAGTGAGAAGACATCTCAATTTCGTGTACTGTATCACATGATAGCGGAAGAATAGAGTAGCGGGTGCAGCTTAACACATTAGAAGGTTCTGATTAAATAACAACGCAAGAGGAGGACATGGTTAAAGAATAACAGAAGAAGAGAACATGGTTCAACACCAGAATCGGGGAAGGTGGTTCAAGGACAGAATCGAGGAACGTGGTTCAACAACAGAATCGAGGAACATGGTTCAACAACAGAATCGGGGAACGTGGTTCAAGGACATAATCCGGGAACGTGGTTGAACAACAGAATCGGGGAACATGGTTCAACAGCAGAAGAGGGGAACGTGGTTCAACAACAGAAGAGGGGAACGTGGTTCAACAACAGAAGAGGAGGTGAAAATGTTAAACAACAGAAGAATATGGAACATGGTTAAACAACACCAGAATATATCAACATGGTTGAACAACAACGGAATAGATCAACATGGTTAAACAACACCAGAATAGACCAGCATTGTTAAACAACAACAAAATAGATCATCATGGTTAAACAACAAAAGAATAGATCAACATGGTTAAACAACACCAGAATAGACCAGCATGGTTAAACAACAACAAAATAGATCATCATGGTTAAACAACAACAAAATAAATCAACATGCTTAAACAACAATAGAAAACAGGAAATTGTTTAAACAACATAACCAAAAAGGAGAATGTGGTTTAATAACACAAAATAGATCAACATGGTTAAACAACATCAGAAAACGAACGCCTCGCTAAACAGCAACACAAGAGAAATACATAGTTAATTTTTTTTTTTTTTTTTTTTTTTTGCGTTCGCCTTATTTCTCTAATCCCCAAGGCGGTGTGCGTTGCACTGTGGTTTTTATTTTGCGCCTGTCGGCCCAGTGCATCCGACTTCAGCGTGACATAGTTAATCAAAAACAGATTTTTTAAATGTAGTTAAACAACAATAAAATAAGGGAACATGGTTAATTAGCAGCAGATAATGAACGTTTTGTTAAACATCAACACAACAGGACAATGGGGTTCAACAGGGACAGAACACGGACGTCTTGTTAAACATCAACACAACAGGACAATGGCGCTCAACAGTGACAGAACACGGGCGTCTTGTTAAACATAAGACAACAGGACAATGGGGTTCAACAGTGACAGAACACGGACGTCTTGTTAAACATCAACACAACAGGACAATGGGGTTCAACAGTGACAGAACACGGACGTCTTGTTAAACATCAACACAGCAGGACAATGTGGTTCAACAGTGACAGAACACACACGTCTTGTTAAACATCAACACAACAGGACAATGGGGTTCAACAGTGACAGATCACGGACGCCTGTTTAAACATCGACACAACAGGACAATGGGGTTCAACAGTGACAGAACACGGACGTCTTGTTAAACATTAACAGAACAGGACAATGGGGTTCAACAGTGACAGAATACGAACATTTAGCTAACAATATAAATAAGTACATATGGTTCAAAAAGAACAGAGCAAGATAAGTTTGTTAAACACAGCATAGCAGCTGTAAAGGAGAAAGTGGATAAAAAATTACTGAATATGAAAGTTTGGTCAAACGGCAACAGAACAGGTGAATGTGGTTCAATTATAACATAACCAGGAATTCTGGTTAAGCTATAACATAACAGAAGAATATGGTTAAATAACAACATGGAAAGAATTTTGTTTCAAAGATGATAGATCAAGAGAATATCGGCAAAAACAACTTTAAGGTAGAATAATCATTAAAAAAACAACAATACAAGATTTGGATAAACAATAACAGAATTTGGATCACCAGGAACAAGAGACGAGGACCTGAACTGTATAACAACAGAACTGAAACTGGTTCAACGACAGAGTAACAGAATGTGGTAAAAATAGAGCGAGAGGGACACACACACACATACACACACACACACAGACATACAATGACACACACAAATACACACATTCACACAAAGACACTCACATGCATACACACGCACACAGATGCACACGCACACATTACAAGATATAAAAACTGTAATTTTATGTCATATGACAGTCACATAGCAGCGGCTCAATTTTGATCTAAATAGTTTGCTACTCGATTATCTCGACTCACCAACACTGATCATGTGAGTAACCACAAAGGTAGTTATATTCTGTTCTGTCGCCAAGTTAGCAACTGTCGACATGGAAAAGGTCTCGACTATGGCGTTGAATCTAGAAAGGAACTGCAAGCACGACCAGTTCATACAAAGAGAGGTTATATTGGTGGCATTCACGGCGTGGGGAGGAAGTGTGGAAACAAGAAACTATAGGATCATCTTATGGAAACAGCTAGGGAGGTTTTGATAAACTTATAGACGGAGTGGAAATGAAAGTATAACACCACTAGCAAATATATACTTTCAAGGTATCATTTGTCGTGAAACAGCAGAGACAGAGGATGCGATTTAACAATAGAACCGGAGATGACGTTCAGTAACAGCAACATAAACAAGCAGGGGATGTCATTCAATACTAGCAATAAGATAACATAAAGATCTGGCTCAAATATGTTTATTGAGATTTGTAAACTGATTGTTGTTTATGCAATTGACACAAGAATTCACTGGAAAAACGAAAACGGCGACAAAAAAAGAGAGAGAATTAAGGTAAGTAGAGATTGGAATTTCGCAACAAAGGGATACGAGAAGCACACAAATAAACAGCAATAAATGAAGGTGATGTTGTTTACTTCTGTTTTGTCACCTGTGGTAATTAGATTGAGAAATCTAGCATCACCAGAGGCTGTTGCTTTTATTAGTCATCCGTGCTATGCAGTTTACAGTTATTATTCACACAATCGAAAATGTCCAGTAGCTGCAGCTCTTTAGCAGGAGTATACTGGAGAGACAACAACAATAGAAAAGGTGAGAGCAGCCATGCTTGTCTCACCCCTGATTTCAAGTGAGGCAAAAAGAACTGGTATTCAATGGACACTATTGTCACAATTGGAGGACATGAATTACACAGATTATCTGGTACTTTTTGTGCCAGTTATAGCCAGATTCAAGAGAAACTTGATAGAGTGTAAGAACAATCAGCCAAGTTGGGACAGGATATCGACATCAAAAAAACCCAGCTCTTTAAACTCAACACTATCAACAAAGAACAAATCATGCTGGAGGAAAAGAAGTTGGAAAAAGTGAATACTGTTGACCTATTTTGTCAGCACAGTGAACACATTTAGAGGTGCAGATGTAAGGATCAGAATTGGAAAGAGATGCATTCCGGACACTAGACATGGAGATCCTGAGAAGTCAAGATTCACACCAAAGTTACAATGCCAGTGTCAAGTCAGTGCTGCTGTATGGAGGGGTATATGGCGCGAAGACATGGAGAACGACCAAGGTCATATAACAAAGGCTCCAGTCCTTTGTTAACAGACGCCTGCGAAGGATAATGATCATAGCGTGGCATGACATGGTGAGGGATGAAGACCTATGGGTGAATAGTCAACAACATCCACTGGAACAATAAATATAGCAAAGAAAATGGGGCTGGAAAACACATGGGCTACGTAAAGCACAGTTGAACATTAACAAACAGGCTCTTACATGAACTCATCAAAGAAAGAGAGAGAGATATGGAGCAACATATACACGGATAAGAGAATGTGAGAAAGAACTAAGATTAAGCGATTACACCTGTAGAGAGGCATAAAGAGAGGCCCAGGACCGTGCATACTGTCGGGGTGGTGTCAATGGCCTATGTAACGAGCGGAGCGACCGACGCTGATTTATTGATTGGTTTATACTGGCGAGATTAGAGCTGAAGGTGGTCATTCACCTCAAGGATGATCATGTGGGTTTGCAACCCAAAACATAATGGTCTGACCAGATATCCATCCTGAGTGTGATAATTAAACAGCGTCTGGTAAGGAACTCATTCTGTATCGGTTTCATGTTTTATTAAAAAGCTTTTGTTCACGGCTTTTATGGGAAGTTACTTAGGCACTACTGGATGTCTTTGGAATTCACTAACAAATTAATAACATGTAGGAAACTAGGCTATGTAGAGGTCTACATTAGGGATTGCTTTCTTAGCGCTTTGAGATTAAAACTGAAGTGCAAAAGAGCCGTCTTTTGTCTAATTCTCATTTTATTGACTACGGACTGAATCATGGAGACGGGCGTGGTGAATAACATGGCCAGGATTCGGACTGAATCATAGAGACGGGCGTGGTGAATAACAAGGCCAGGATTCAGACTGAATCGTGGAGACGGGCCAGGTGAATAACAAGGCCAGGATTCGGACAATCATGGAGACGGGCCGGGTGAATAACAAGACCAGGATTCTCTGCACTTTGACAAATCATCTAGAGGATTCACTTTACATGTGAATTTACTCTCTATTAACTGCCAGAGACCAGATACAAGGTAAGATACGTCAACTAGATGTTGGGTATAAGAATTTGGGACTGAACATACACAGAGAAAACAAAACAGCTGCGCTTGCAAAAAGAATGTCATGTTAAGTCTGGGGCACGTAAATACAGGAAGTCGGGCCGCTCCTGTATCTTGCTAGCAATACTGACAGACTCGTAGGTACAGATTAAGATATCCGAATCATAATACAAAAGGTGAGAGGGTATTTTATTACTCTAAGGAACGTATAAAGTCGAGAAACATTACATCGCACACACACATGAAAATATTCGTCGTAATTGTGAAATCCGTTCTGTTAAATGGTTCTGAGACATGGGGATCAACACAATCAACATCTTGAAAGGTTTAGACTTTAATAAATAGATGTTTGCGAAGAATTGTGTTGTTGTTCGTCCATCTTAATCGATGAGGACCACTTTGTCAACATCCACAAGTTCGCATGAGTTCGATCATGGCTAAATAAGCCAATTGGAGTCCTGGATTGTCTGTCGCACTTGATACAAGGAAATAGGACATCTTTCACCGAGGTTGAAAGGTTGTTGTGAGCAGGCTTGCGGAGCGATCGTCTCTGTATAGCCTCATTTATTCTTAATATCTCATACCTCTTAACACCCTTCGGAATATTGACGTGTGATTGGTCGCGATTATTCCCTAGTTAACACGGTTAATACCGCACTGGATCAGTGATCTCTTAAGCGTGTTATTGTACCCTTTCCGCTGCCTACCGCCTGCGCTCTTGCCATAGAGTTCACCGTAGAGCAGCTCTTCAGATAGACGTTGATCCGACATGCGTTCCACTTGACCAGCCGATTTCAGCTGTGTTGCACATATCATGGTGTGTATACTTGACATGCCCGATCGCGTTAACACATCTGTATTTCGCACCATGTCATGCATTTTTGCGTGTCAACCTGTGAATTTGAATTGCAGAATTACGAATTATAGTGCTACAATGGCATGATAAAGTCACTAGTGACGAACTATGAGAAAGGACAGGCCAGATTCCGGTTGATCTGTTTTTGGAATCCCATTAGTAAAAGGCACAAAGGAGAGCCTAGAAACAGGGAAAGAAGACTTTTACTAAGAAGTATAATGGGTTTAGTGTTTTAGATCTATTGACTCTAGTGGAAGTCTTGGACTGCGTTTGTTGAAGATGTTTTTGTTGAAGATGTTTTTATTGATTGATTTTGTTGTTGATTGATTTTAGTATTTGATTTGACAGCATTCCCTCACAAAATCGGCATTGCTAGCAGTAGCTGGTTAGTCACCTGCAGTGTTAGGTTTGAGAAGAGTATATCTATCACAGCTGAGCACTAGCAGTTATGTATCCCAGTCAAGTTATGACACAACAATACATTATAAATAAATGTATATACCTCAATAGTTGTTTAAATTAACGATCATTTCCATCTCTTAATGTCTCATACGCCGGCTGTTATTGTGTGCAGGCCCAAATGTGTATGTATTATTCCATGAATTCCGTTAATTCTCTTTTTAGTTAGCCAGAACCCATCTGAGTGTATGCTAGATAAACATAGAACGATTTACATGAGTTAATCAATCAATTGGCCAGTTTGTTCTCGTTTATTCGGTGAACTTGCTCTATTAAGCGCACTCAGTTAATGTCAGCTCGCTAGCTGCTCTGGAACAAATATAATTCAATACAAGATATATCTTCCGATATGATGTGTTTTAATTACCATAATTGGGATTCCTAGATACATGTACTTATGCGACGAGTGTGATAAATGTGGTCCTAACGTTACATCCTACCTGGTCTGGGGCAACTTTTGTGTTCAGTCTTCTTCACCTTCGACATTCGTACACAGCTATGACGTTGTGTCGTAGTTTACAAGGCTGGGGCGGTAGACTAACGTCAGGTCAGGCATCTTAGTCAGGGGCAGGCATCTTAGTCAGGGTCAGGCATCTTAGTCAGGGGCAGGCATCTTAGTCTACGGCAATCGTCTTAGTCAGGGGCAAGTGTCTTAGCTAGGGTCAGGCATCTTAGTCTTGGACAGGCATATTAGTCAGGGTCAGGTATCTTAGCTAGGGTCAGGCATCTTAGTCAGGGTCAGGCATCTTAGTCAGGGTCAGGCACCTTAGCTAGGGTCAGGCATCTTAGTCAGGGTTAAGCATCTTAGTGAGGATCAGGTATTAGTCAAGGCCAGGCATCTTAGTCAGAGTCAGGCATCTTAGCTAGGGTCAGGCATCTTAGTCAGGGTCAGGCATCTTAGTCAGGGTTAGGCATCTTAGTCAGGGTCAGGCATATTAGGGTCAGGCATTTTAGTCAAGGTCATGCATCTTAGTCAGGGTCCGGCATCTTAGTCAGGGCCAGGCATTGTGGCAGCGTAAAGCTTAGATGTGGAGTTAACTTATCTAAAGATTCACAACATGTATCCACACCACGAAATGACTTCACACAGCAAATAACACAGTAAAAACTATTCAATAAAAATGATGTGATTTAATAATTGTTAAATCAAAACAATATTAACAAAAAGAACAAAGTGCATCTAAACTAAATAATCATTATATATATATATATATATATATATATATATATATATATATATATATATATATATATGGAGAGAGAGAGAGAGAGAGAGAGAGAGAGAGAGAGAGAGCTACATCTGAGGTTTTAAGCACTGGCTTTTTGTCATTTCCCCCTAAACTACATAACCCAAGCTTTCGGCTCTGCACTCCCCTTATCTTCACACTCAAAACACCCTCACATACTCGTACTCGCGATCGGATTACGTACTCTGTTCTGTGCATTCACATATAATTAGATCACTTTCAGTCAGATGATCTGTACATCCTCATACAATCGGTTCACGTATGCTCAGGCAATATGTGCGTTTATATGTATTTAGATCACGTCACTTATAGTTGGATCACGTATTCACTTGTGGTCAGATACTCAGTCCATCTGTGCACACACATCGTTCCCAAAGTGCTTTGCTCATACTACCGACATTCAGATCTCCTCCGTAGGCGATCTGTACATTTACAATTACTTCGATTACTTTACGTATTCACACGAATATGTAAATTCATTTGTAATTAGATCACGCATCGTTCTCTATGTATCCGCCACGTACGACACACATTCAGAGTTCTTACTGTACACAGGGTGTCCAACATAAACACTTATAAAGTGACTGACCAAAACTCGAAGTATGTTGTTTCAGTCACCCTGCAAACTCTCACTTTCAGACTACTAACAGCCTATCAGGCTCTCTCCTAGCCAAACTCTCAGATTACTAACAGCCTATCAGTCAGTCTCTTAGCAAGTCTGTCAGACTACTGACAGTCTATCTGTCTCTCTCCTAGCCATTCTCTTGAGGTCTTCTTTGCAGAGTATTCTATAATCTGAAGCAACAGTATGGCTGTCCAATGGGCTTCTGTTGGTTGCCTGACTTAGCCCTCACTCTACTTTGGAACTCATGATCATGTAGCATGTCCTTTGTAGAACGTCGCTCCCATCACAGTCTGTCTGAAAGAAACTCGTTCCCTTGCCAAAACTCCAGCTTCCGCCACTGTCATACTCAGGCACTCCTGGATATCTTGGTGCCATCGTCTTCTTGGTCTACCCCTTCCTCTTTTGCCTGGCACCATACCTTCCATCACCGTCCTCTCAAGACCGTTGTGGCTCTTGATGTGACCAAAGTATTTGCATTTTCTAGCCAAAATGGAATTGATAAACCAGTTCTCCTCTATGCTCAACTCTTGCCGAATGTCTACATTTGTTCTTTTCTCTGTCCAGGGTATTCTGAGGATCTTTCTGTAACATTTTGACTCGAAGGATTCGATTCTTTGTCTAGAAGTTTTGGTAATCGTCCATGCTTCACAGCCATAAGCTGCCACAGGAAAAACACAGGCTCTCAATACTTTTACTTTTATCGTTTTGTTGGTGCCCTGCCATAATTTCTTCAGGCTGTTCAGTCTCTGCATTGCCATAGCTAGTCTTCTTCTGATTTCTTTCGAGCAGTCACCATTTTTGTCGATTCTGGAGCCCAGATATTCAAAATGTGTAACCTGATCTATTTCCTCACCACCCACTGTAAATGTATGCTAACATTGTGTTTTATCGGTGGTTATTATCTTTGTTTTGTTTATGTTTATGAACAGATTTTGATCTTTACTATGTCCATTAACGGCTGAAAGTAGCTGCTCTAGCCCTTCCGCACTTCTTGATAGTATCACTGTGTCATCTGTATATCGTAACTCTGGAATCTCGTACCTCCCAATCGTAAATGGGTCGAAACTTTCAATGTTCTCATCTTCTCGCACATTTCTCATTATACATTCCGCATATATGTTGTACAGATAAGGTGAGAGTATACATCCCTGTCGGACTCCCTTCTGTACTGCAAACCAATCTGATGTTTGCCCAGATACTCGGACAGCGGCTTGTTGATCTTGGTATAATGTTTCAATGAGATGGACTATATGCAAAGGAAACCCCATTTCCTTCATGATTCTCCACATATTTTGATGTTTTACCGCGTCGAAGGCCTTAGTGTAATCAATGAAACATGTGTACAGGTCTACATTAAACTCTCTACATTTTTCATAGATATTCCTTAAATTGAATATGTGGTCCCGGGTGCCTCTGTCTTTCCTAAAACCTGCCTGGACTACGTGAATTTCAGATTCAAACCTTTTCTCTATCCTTCTTAATAGGATTCGCAGGAGTATCTTGCTAGCATGGCTGATCAGTGCGATAGTTCGGTAGTTCGTGCACAGCTTCAGGTTGCCTTTTTTGGGGAGGGGAATATAAATTGATTTCTTCCATGCTTCTGGCCACTCTGCACTGTGCCATATCTGTTTACACAGCTTGTGGTAGACTCGAGCACATGCCTCTCCTCCTGCTTGTATTAGCTCTGCTGGGATATCATCGCATCCTGGGGACTTTCCCTTTTTCAGGCTTTTAATTGCAGAGCGTACTTCTTCCAATGTTGGTTCAGGTTCTTTCTCATCCTTTGGTAGGATTGTAACTGAGCGCTTTGTGCTGTCTCCATACATGGTTCTGCAGTACTCTCTCCATCTATTCAGTATGTCTTTGGTTTCTGTTAGTGTGTTATCCTCTTCGTCATTTATGACATGTGGAACCGGACGGAATTCCCTTGTCAGTGTTCTTATTGCTTTGAATGCATCTCTTTCTTGGCCTTGTTGTTGTAGGTTTTCTATATCCTTACATGTTTCTACTATGTATCTTCTTTTATCTTTTCTTATTTCTCATCTGACTTTTCTTGCGCAGTTTTTATATGCTGTGTTGGTCCCCTTACTTTCCATTTGTTTTAATTGTTGCCTTTCTGCAATGAGTTTCTGTGTTTCGTCTGTTATATAGCTCTGTGTCTTGTGCAATATCTTTGGAACCATTTCTTTTGCTGTCGAGATCAAAATCTCCCTTGCGTACGATGTCAACTCCTCAGATGTCATCTCTTCCTGTATAGCAAGCAACGCCTCAAATTTGTTTTCTACTTTGATGTTGTATTCAGTAGGTATTGCTGATACATCGAAGCGTATTGGCTGGCAACCTTTGTAGATCCTGCGTAGTCTTGTTTGGAAAACTGCAAACAGTAATTCGTGGTCCGTATCGCAGTCTGCTCCTGGCAGTGTTTTTGTCGCCAGCACATTTGATCTCCATCTTTGTTGCACTCGGATGTAATCTATTTTGTTTCTGCTGTTGCCATCCGGGGAGGTCCACGTGTACAGTCTTCGTGGATGTTGTTTGAAGAAGGTGTTGGCCATGGAGAGGTTGTTTTCCGTGCAGAATTCAACCAGTCTTTCTCCTCGCTCATTTCTGTGTCCCAAACCAAAAGGTCCTCGAACACTTCTCTCCTCTTCGGCTCTTTCCTCTCCGACTTTCGCATAGAAATCTCCAATGATTACCAAGATGTCTCTTTTTTCAACTTTTTCCATCGCTTCTTGCAGGGTGTTATAAAAATCATCCATTTCACAATCGTCTGCTGCTGATGTTGGTGCATACACTTGAATTATTGTTAAATTTCTAGTCTTTTTCTTTAGTCTGATTACAATTATGCGGTCGTTGACTGGATTGTAACCCAGTTGTGAAGGTGCTGTCTTCTTTGACAGAATAAAGCCGACCCCGCTTTTTCCACCCTTGTCCGTCCCAGAGTATATAAATGTTTCTCCTGAGGAGCTGGTACAGTGCCCTTGTCCGGCCCATCTATGCTCAGAGACTCCAAGAATCTCTATCTTGGTTCTCTTCATTTCTCTTCCGATCATGAATAACTTGCCCTGGTATAGGCTCCTGACATTCCAGGTGCCTATTCTTAGCTTTGGAACTACCCCTAACTAATTGTTATTGGATGATTATCCCGAATCCCTGTCACTCTAACTGTCTTAGCCGGGGTTGGCAGCATCTGACTGTCACCAACTCTCCCTCCCCCAAGTACGCTAATTTGATCAGCTACGAACCCCCACCTCAGCTCCGATAAACCCCTTCCGTTTACCAGACAAAGTCTTCCACCTAAACGCCTCCTTTCCTTTGTCGACCTAGTGTTGAGACGGTGATTGACCTTGGCACGCATTCAGGCAACCTTTGTTCCCAGAGTCGCCAGCTAATCTCCCCTGCCCTAAACGCCCATGCTCCAGCTGGAACTGTCACATACCTACTCAAAGCACAGTTCAACACATGGATGGTCATTTACATCTGGGAAATGATCACCATTTTCCTTAGCTATCCATAATGGAACACAATTCAAATTGACATTTTAATTACATACATGCATATATTTTACGTAATTCATAAAGACCATCTTTAATTTCAACTCTTGAAATACAACCAACGGCAACAAAATCGTAAACCTGTTTACATCTAGCACCTCCGCATTTATCCCTGTATGAACTTCCATCCAGAAAAATAATCACCAGAAGGCTTTCCCCTCAGACATTGCGGTAACCTACTCTGCCCTAAATTCCGTGCATTCCTCTAAAGATATGACCTTCAGTGTTACATCCGAACTGCCCAGGCCAATTTCCATGGGTCCTTCTTGCACGTCGGCGGCATTAATAACACGTCTCTCATTACAACTAATTGTTGTGTATCCATATTGGAATGCTGCAATATGCATTCACATCTATATACGTCTCATGGCAGATGTCTCCGCTAATACTAAGTCCTCTTTGGCCACGAAATGACGTGGTTTGTTATAAAGCTAGTCAACATGTGTCTATCTTGACACATATCCAATACCCCCTTTATCTTAGGCTCTGTAGTGTGTGCTTCCTCCCTCCAAGCAAGCTAGCTCTTTCTCCCTAACTTCGATCCTCGAAAAAAAAATAAAAACGGCAACAGTTTGTTACAACAAAGGGCTAACAAATGCGACAATCAATATCAAAGTAAAATATCCATTTTAAAATTATTTGTAATTTTTCTTAGCAACTTAGCTTATTCCTTAATTTTCCCAACCTCAAAGACACAACTGTAAATTGTGTTAGAGTATAAGCAACAATAAGTCATTAACATAAACACCTTCAAAATATTGCTACTCTTAATCCACTCAAACCATTCATTCTTCTGAGCACCTCGCTCATTCTCCAACCCTTCAAACCTCAAAGACATAAATGTTCTTTTGTTGGAGTACCTGCAAACATATTCAAATAAGCAAAACGAAACTTCAAAGCATATAATGGACAACATTAGCACACACAATTTCTAAGTTTCTCCTTTTGTTAAAATATATTTCTTAAACAATTATGTGAGATCAACACTTCACTTCGTTAGTGTCAATCTCTCGATACATTTGTTAGTACCTGACAATGACCCCCACAATAGATTAACTGAACTGGTTAACTTCTAACCTAATATGATTATAACTACTGCCAACCCTTGTGTCTAACCGTAACTTGTCCAACTGTCTGAATATGTAATGATTGTAATACTAGACCGTCCAGAAAGAGTCTACTACTGTCTGAGTTTACTAGCGTTACTAAAGACTGTCAACAATCGAGTGTTGGTACCCAACAAATGTAACGCTGTTCCTCCAAAATCCCTACATCAAAAACAACTTGATTGCCATGGACCACCGCGTCACGTTCAGTTGTTACCCTTGGTCACCGTTAAAATTACTTTGAATTAGGTCGAGCGACTGTGAACGCGCTGTCCGAGAATTCTCTTTATCTCGCCCTGACGACTCATTCTGGCTGATAAAGGTGAGCGTTCATTGTGTCCGGTGTGTAACCTCAGACAATGGCTTCAAATTAATTTTAACCTAGGTTATCCTCAAATTCTTACCCATCCACTCTCAAATCTCAGCTACACAAAGACAACAGTACACACAATGAATTTATGCAAATTGATACGTTGACCACATTTCTATTGATACCCCTACAACTGTCCTTACTGTCGGTATATCTGTTCCACGACCCTTACCTAATTTTATATCCGTCCTGAGATAATTTCTCTTACATTAGAAGCCCGCCAACATTTCTTTCAAGTGGCTTGGCATTGCCATCATTATTCGTTCCTTTGCTGAAGCGTCTACGTTGCTTGTAACTGTTTGGTGTGGGAAGCGGTTATCACAATTGGCATATTGTTTGACTGGTCTGTCGGCCTAACGGTTAGTCTATCGACCGGATCCAATGTGTTATTGCCCTCGATTACGATGATTAAAGCGCCTTCAATATTATGTCTACTTATGTTACCTTTCTGTGGGACGAACGTTTCATGTTGTTTGTTTGACCGTTGGCGTATTTCAAACTTGGATCTTCTCATCGTTGCTTTAATAACTGGTTCGCTGTCCTGGCTGGTGTGTACTTGCCTCCTCCTTTTCTTCGTTTTCCAAAGAGCTTACACGGTATGCTGACGTCTGAATCTGCGGATTCTAAACCCATACTCGGCCAAGATTCCTTTGTGCTATCATCGCCCGCTTCTGACGTCTGAATCTGCGGATTCTAAACCCATACTCGACCAAGATTCCTTTGTGCTATCATCGCCCGCTTCTGACGTCTGAATCTGCAGATTCTAAACCCATACTCGGCCAAGATTCCTTTGTGTTATCATCGCCCGCTTCTGACGTCTGAATCTGCGGATTCTAAACCCATACTCGGCCAAGATTCCTTTGTGCTATCATCGCCCGCTTCTGACGTCTGAATCTGCGGATTCTAAACCCATACTCGGCCAAGATTCCTTTGTGCTATCATCGCCCGCTTCTGATGACTGATCTGCCAGCCGCCGCATTCGTTATTCCCTATGAGACAGTCTTTGCTGTCGTCCAGTCGTGGAATGTCACTCTCACTGTTAGAATTTGTCCTTGTTCTTCGCAACTTCTTTATGTGCTCTTGTCGTTCGTTAAGCGGTATCCCTCTCTTTGTGGCTTCGCGTGTGTTTTTAAACGATGCGTCAGTTTCGCATTCTAACTGGGCGGCATCTCCACGCCCTTCCTCTGTTGCCGAAGAGTTGTCTCGTCCTTCTGTCTGTTCGACCACTTCTCTCGCAAGGCTAGGATCCGCCGTGGGTGGGTACGAAACCATAGCTGGCCCTGCTCCCATTTCTCCTCTTCTCATTTCCCCTTTCATCTGACGAATCTCCGTCTGTATCCTTGCTCGATTCTTCGTCTTAGTTGGCATCGCATACGTGCATTTTCTAACTCGTCTCACTCCGCTACTTCCCTGAGGCTATACCCATTCAATATCTCTGGGTCTTAGATACTGGGTGGTTGTTTTAGCTACATGACCGATCAGCTGATTCTTAACCAAATACGTTATGTGACCTAATTTTTCTAGCAAAAAGTAATTGTTTTCCTACTTGCTATCACATTCTGTGGTCCTAACATGTCGCTTATAATATACTAGATCACCCCACTGAAATGTCTGGGGTTTGGCGTCTCTATCTGCGTACCTTTTCCGTCTATCTGCGGCTCTCCTATCGTTCTTATGCACCCTCACATAGGCGAGATGCATCTCCTGTGATTAACGTCAGGTGATAAGCGTTACCTGTGTATTTCCTTGTAGGTAACAATAAGTTAGGTAACAATAAGTATTCTAGTGGAAGTACCGGCTCTCGTACGCAAATGTGTTGAGTGGTGTGGACAGAACAGAACACGGCGAGGTACTTGAGCAGCCGTGGTCATCCACTGCACCCGAGTTCATATCCAGTCGTCCTGACTTGTCTTGCCACTGGTTAAAGTTCGACTCGGCCGAGAGAGTGAGGTCAACGAACTGCAAACCCCACTCACTTAAATCAGGGGCTATAATAGATCATACAGGAAACGTGAGTGAGCAAGTTAAGGTAGCAGTGAAAAAGGCAAATGAAATGTTAGCGATGATAAAAAGAAATATTAAACACAGAAGCAAGGAAGTGATCGTCAAACTGTATAAAGCTTTAGTTGAACCTAGATTGGAGTACTGTGTACAGGTGTGGAGTCCTTATCATAGAGGGGAAATAAACATGCCTGAAAGAATACAAAAGAGAGCGACAAAGATGATAGTGGGATTCCAGAATTACAGTTATGAGGAACGACTCAGAAAACCCGGCCTACAGTGTTTCGAAGAGAGAAGAATTCGTGGTGACTTAATACAGGTTTATAAGATGATCAGGGGAATCGATAAATTAGACTATAACAAGTTTTTTTTTAAATACAGCCACCTACAATAACACAAGGGCATAGCTACAAGCTGACTAAAGAGAGGTCAAGGTTAGATATTAGGAAATATTTTTTTAGTCAGAGAGTGGTGTCTGCTTGGAATGCATTGCCAGGGGAGGTAGTGGAGGCAGGAACAGTAAATGCATTTAAGAATAAACTGGATATGCATAGCTTTTAGAGCAAGGTGATGTAAATGTAACTGGTTGTAAACAGACTCTGCAGGGTCTTCTAAACCAGTATAAAGACGTTAAGTTAAATTCATTGGGCAAGTCATTCTCTTTTCATTCATCCAGTACTAACACAGTCGAGTCCTGTGACGACAAGCGAGCGGCGAAGCGGAAATCGTAAGTCCGCTGACAAGCTAAACTACAGTCAAAAAGCTGCATCAGTTCCGGGACTCCTGGCTGAGCAATAAAGCGGATGAGATACATAGATTTGCTGACAATCATGATCACCGTCTCGCGAAGCAAACTTTCCATGCTTTCACTGTCTGTGAATATGTAGATCCCAAATCAGACTCGTCAGCCATCTCCGCACCCATCTACAACCAGGATTTACAGAATACTCGACTGGAAGGACTGGCTAGGTGAAAAAGTAAAGGTCCTCATCACTCGTGATGGACGAACAACAACAACAACCGACTCTCGACCATATAACAGCTGGTAAGAAGAATATTGTGTGCTTTCATTCACATTCATTCTAATGGCCGACAGCGCCTGGTTTAAGAACAAATCCCAGTGCTGGGTATTATCTTCCAGCAGTTTGGTCAGTATGGCGTTTATCGTCCTATGTCTCATTCCTAGTCATAGCATATTAGTCAGGGTCAGGCAAAACATACTGGTCAGACATCTTACCGAGGGTCAGGCAAAACGTACTGATCAGACATCTTAGTCAGGGTCAGGCAAAACATACTGGTCAGACATCTTACCGAGGGTCAGGCAAAACATACTGATCAGACATCTTAGCCAGGGTCAGGCAAAACATACTGGTCAGACATCTTAGTCAGGATCAGGCAAAACATACTAGCCAAGACCCTCACCTCGGCTTCCCTGTAGCCCTTCCTGGAAACGGGCTGTTTTCATGGCAGCTTGGATAACGAGGTGAGGGATCGGCATGATCACAGTAGTAGTGAGCTTCACGTATATAAAGGCAAACATAGCACAACCGCCTGGAGAACACAACTCTACCTTCATCAGCACGCTCGGGATGTGAGGACAGCAACGACAACTCGCACAACCTTCACATGTTGCTATGGTTACTGAGCTCGAGAGCCTGTACCCTCTCTATTTGTTGGTCAATAAATATGATTTTGTTGTGTGAAGAGATATAAATGAATAAAAAACTTGTTGGTGGTATTGTATTTGTTGTGTGCTTGTTAGTTTCTGAGATACAAGAAGATGAAGGTGACAATTTATAAAAACAAAGCGCACTAATTTTGACTCACATATGAAACCGTTGCTCCTTTATAAGTCTATCGAAATCAGAACAAAGTATCGATACTGTGTTTGTAATATCAACACAACTGTTCGTTTCCACTTCAAACGTATTTACTACAGCTAAATCTATATATTTATCTTCAGTCCACGTATGTCGTTAAACATATCTACCTTTAACAATCGTTTACAACAGCTTACTTCGCCGTTCTAAAAAATTTGGGCTGGCTCCAATACGCGTAATAAAAAGATAAATCGTTTCAAATTCATTTGTAATCTAACATACAATATTTTAACACGCTAGAAAATTGTATAGATGGATGTGACGTAGTCAGCATAAAAAAATTGTATATTTCTACGGTCTCCGTGTTATGTCATTCAGGAATAACAAATGATAGCCGAGTACGGGTGGTGAGACGGCAGGCAGTTTGATAAAGGTCGTTCTTTTCAGGGCGTACAACAGAGTAATCCTACTTATTTTGGGCATTCAACAACAACAACAGCAATGCGATATATGAGCAGTTTAGTCCGATACATCCGGCTTCATCTGGCTTTTTGGGGTACAGAATTTACCTTCCCACTGCAATTCTATCTCTTAGCCAGTCTACACTAGTGAAGCCTGTTTCTAGAGTTCCGCATGTAAGCGAAATAGGGTCTTGGTCAGATCTGGCTCGCTGACCCTGATGCAAGCAGTTGTCTATGTGTTGCTGGCTGTTGTCCAGTATAATTATTAGGCGCTCCGTGATGAGTGATTGATGTGTATCCATAGTTACAGCTTTCAGTGACGGCCAAGCTGGGGCTCAAAGTCTGTTCCCCATGATGTGTAGAAGCTATAATACATTAACATGGTGTCAGCAGTCTACAAACCACTTGTCGGTTGTTGCAGCAGTTGCGTCTAGTTTCTTGCCCCGCGGCTTAGACGTGCTTCATGCAACGATTTAAGCAAGGGCCAAGGTGATTCCGTAGCTGAAACAGTGCCGATGATGAGGTGTAGGAGATATCATGTCACTATGAGTCCACATTGTTTAGGTTGGGTCACAGACCACACAGATTCTTGCGAATCCTATTAAGGAGGAAGGAGAAAAGTTTTGAATCTGAAATTCACGTAGTCCAGGCAGGTTTCAGGAAAGACAGAGGGACTAGGGATCAGATATTCAATATGAGTAAAATCTACGAAAAATGTAGAAAGTTTAATCTAGACCTGTAAGCATATTTTATTGATTACACCAAGGCCTTCGATACGGTAATACATCAAAATATGTGGAAAATCATGAAGGAAATGGGGTTTCCTATCATATTATTCATCATTGAAATATACCAAGATCAACAAGCCGATGTGTAGCAGAGTCCAGGTTTTCACTGGGGTTATTCTATCTAGAAAGTTACCACTCATCCACATCATTCATGACCACACACGGCAAATAACATAGCACACAGCAGGAGGCATATTTATTATATCATACTCGTACAACAACTATTAAAGTGAGTGCAATGAGATTACAACACAATACAAGAAATACATCTTAACTAAATAGATACGCGGAGTTTATAAGCAAATGCTATGGATGTTGCTTCAGACTACCACAACCCAGTTCTAGCCGCACACTCCCCTCCCCTTATCTGCAACCTCAACACACTCTCAAAAACTCGTCCAAACGTCTGTATTATGTGCATTCACTAACACTCAGATCCCCTCAGGCGGGTGATCTGGATATTATACATTCAATATATTATACGTATACTCACAAATGATCACACACTCAATTGATCTACGTATACACACCCTCTGAAACATACATCGTTCCCTCGGTGTCTACACATCACACACACTTCCAGATCTCTCCTAGTCGATCTGAACACTCGCGTAACTCTTCAGAATATACATCATTCACACGGTGTCCTGCACGTACACCACACATTCAGATTACCTCTAGACACAGAGCGCCCAACACACACTTTATAGAGCGACTGGCCAAGACTCAAAGGCGTATGCTGGTTGAGCCATCCCTGTTCTATCTCACTAACATTCGTAAAACAGCGTTTCAATCACTCATCTATTAAGTTGCTGAGCTAAACAGACTCCTAGCTGAATTATGTCTCTCTCTCTCTCTCTCTATCTATCTCTCCCTCTCTCTCTCTCTCTCTCTCTCTCTCTCTCTCTCTCCATAGCCAGTTTCTTGAGTTAAACTGTGTCTAGTATTATATTGTCTCAAGCAGTATCAGAGCTTCCCAATCGACCTCTGGGGGATGTCTTGACCCAGCCATCACCTAGTTTGATCTATCTCCATTCTGTTGTCATTGGAATGCATCAGTCTGAATTATTGTCACTTAAAATGTTGCATCAAGCTCTGCTGGCCTCTGTCTGTCACTAATCTCCCCCTACCCAGATCAGAACAGTGGTCAGCACCTAGCCTCTACCTGTACTACATACATTCTTTCCCACAACCCCCATGTTTTCCTTTGTTGACTTAATATCGAGACGGTGAGTGATCTTGGCATAGTGTCGAGACGGAAAGTGACCTTGGCACATATTCAGGTACCTTTGTTCTCAGAGTCGCCGACCACATCATCCCTGCCCTAAACGCTCATGCTCCGGTTGGAACTGTTACAGCTGTCCGAGTATTTGGGCAAACATCAGATTGGTTTGCAGTACAAAAGGGAGTAAGACTGGGATGTATCATCTCACCTTATCTATACAACATATATGCGGAAAGTAAAATTAGAAATGTTAGAGAAGACGAGAACATTGAAAGTTTCGACCCATTTACGATTGGCGGGTACGATATTCCAGAGTTACGATACGCAGATGACACAGTGATACTATCAAGAAGTGCAGAAGGGCTAGAGCAGCTACTTTCAGCCGTTAATGGACATAGTAAAGATCAAAATCTGTTCATAAACATAAATAAAACAAAGATAATGACCACCAACAAAACACAATATACGCATAAACTTACAGTGTGTTGTGAGGAAATAGATCAAGTCACACATTTTGAATATCTGGGGTCCAGAATTGACAAAATTGGCGACTGCTCGAAAGAAATCAGAAGAGGACTAGCCAGACAATGCAGAGACTGAACAGCCATGAAAACATTATGGCAGAGCACCAGCCTGTCTTTTTCCTGTGGCAGCTTATGGCTGCAAATCATGGACGATTACCAAATCTTCCAGACAAAGAATCGAATCCTTCTAGTCAAAATGTTACAGAACGATCCTCAGAATACCCTAGACAGAGAAAAAGACACATGTCGACTTTCATCAATCTAACAGTTCCAGCCGGAGCAAGAGAGTTTAGGGCAGGGGTGATGTGCTTGACGACTCAGAACAAAGGGGCCTGAATGCGTGCCTAGGTCACTCACCGTCTCAACAAATGAAAACAGATTTGGGGCAAAGAATGTGGACAGGTGGGAGCTGACCACTGGCGTTCCGATTTGGGTAGGGGGAGAATGAGTGACAGACGAGATGGTATCGGAGCTTGCTGCTATAGATGAGTGACAGGTGTGCAAAGTATTTCGTTCTAATTGCGACTGAGTAGAGCAATCCTCCTGGGGTCCGTTGGTCAGCGTTGATACTGCTTAAGTGTATATAAGACTAGTCAAAATTGAGCTCAGGGTGCTGGATGAGAGAGGCTGGACGGAGAGAAGAGGAAAGCGAGAGAGTGAATGTAGATAGGAGTTCGTTAAGCTCACCGATTTTATAGAGGAGCGATTGATAGACTGTTGTACGAATGTTAGTGATAGAACAGGATCGCTCAAATAGGTGTGCGAGTTTTTTATTAATAGATAATCTTAAGTGTGTTGTATGCAGGACACATTGTGAACGAGGTATGTCTAGATCGCCCGCCTGAGGGGATTTGAGTGAGGAGGAAGTTTGTGATAAGGTGTGTTGAGGGCGCAGTTAAATATATGTGTGTGTGATGTGTGTAAGCAATAGAACCGGGTTTTAGATAGTTGGGAATTCCATTAAGAGCTAATGCTTAAAATGTTCGCTTTAGTTAATATTTATATTAACATATATATATAATATAGGAATATTTACATATTTAGTTAAGATGATATGTATTGTATTGTGTTTGTAATTTCACTTCTCATTTTTCTGTTATGAGTATTATGTAATAAATATGCCATTTGCTGTGTGCTATATTATTTGCAGTGTGTGGTCAGGAATGATGTGGATGAGTGTGATAATGTTCCAAGTTAGAATATACCTAGGGCAAACAGTGGGATCTGCTACAGCAAGAGTTGAGCATGGAGGAGAACTGGTTTATCAATTCCATTTTGGCTAGAAAATGCAAATACTTCGGTCACATCAAGAGACACAACGGTCTTGAGAGAACTGTGGTGGAAGGTATGGTGCCAGGTAAAAGAGGAAGAGGTAGACAAAGAAGACGATAACACCAAGATATTCAGGAATGCCTGGGTATGACTGTGGCGGAGGCTGGCGTTTTGGCAAGGGAACGAGTTTCTTTCAGACAGACTGTGATGGGAGCGACGTTCTATAAAGAACATGCTACATGATGATGATGATGATGATGATGACAGGGGCGCTCAGTGCAGTTAACATAGGGAGCGATAGCTGTCCCTGCCTGGGCCAAAGATATCGGGGGGGGGGGGGGGTCTTTGTCGGTGAGAACCAAGCTGGTGATATTTTGAACTGTAACATATAAGGTCTATTTGCTTTGTATGTACCTCGTGTCATGCAGTATGTAACACATCATGTAATATGTACCTCGTGTCATGCAGTATTTCATTCGAAATATCTTGTACAACTACACCACATAAAGTATCGGAAAGAATGGAGTCTCTTCTAGATTTCAGTATATTTGTTATCTCTATTCATGGTTAGTAAACGCAAAGTTGAAAATATTGTTTCCTGTCTTTAACTGCATAAAAGGGGTCAGTATCTCATCGCAGTTGAGTCGTGGATAAATGTCTCTATTACCCAACAATTCAGTCATATCAGTCAACAGCTTTCATGTCATGCTTGAAAGCATATCATATGAAATCTGTCATTGTTGACAACGATCTTTCACCAGGGCAGGTAGTCACATAAAGTGTAGACAAGCAGATGCAACACGACCTCGGCATTTAGATATGCAGGCTGAATATTGTCTTCAAATATGCCACCCTAGATAGACTGCCTATCGTATTTCAATACTTTAGTTCTGCTGACATTTGTAGTACCGGAGTTCCTCACACAAAGGTAATTTTTTAAAGTAGAAACTCTAGAACGAAATGATCTCCAAATGTCCTGCGGATATATTTCGATCAGTTTATGTCAATGTTTTTGACATTATTCCGTCGGCATGTCTGACAGAATACGAAATGCAAATAGATCTGGCAATGTCTTAGATATATGATAGGGTGTTGGTGATTCAGAGTAAGGTGTCAAAATTAGTAAGACATATTGATACATGAAACTTGTGGCTCGGGGTCTGTGTTTGCGCGGCATCTTGCGCAGATCAATTATTCACGTGCTTTGGTAAATCGTCTGCGAACAATTTCCTTTTCCTGTATTGCTTTACTGGCAACAAGAAAACTACTAAGTATATCGTCTAATAATAGCAGCATAATAACAGACTCTATCTCGAGCGTGCGATCATGACGGCTCGTCACCTGTCTCCTAGTCTGTAACTGATCATTACAAATGTATTACAATCCATACAGTATTGCATCATAACAGTTTGAAAAAGCATCAGTTGTCTGCCACCGTGTATATGTCAAACGTTTTGGAAGAGAAGAGCCTTCTCTAAAAACGAGAGCAAAAATTACCACAGGTGTGTTGGGTCAGAAAAACAATATGTATTTTGGAAAAGAAATTTGCTGCTTAAAGGCAACAACAACTGCGTTGTGTCCAACTAAATTCAACGTATACGCAGCGCATTATATTCAGGTCGTATTTTGATTCAGATAACGACGTTTTTGCTACATGCCATTAAACCGACCTTATATGTTTGCAACGTTATTATAAGACTGCAAAGTGTTTTGCCAAGTCCAGCTCTATGAGGAAATCCGTCCAGCTCTATGAACCAACCTGTCCAGCTCTGTAAGGCAACTCAAGTAGAGCTGAATGAGCCAACCCGTCCAGCTCACACCCCAGCTCATTGAGGCAACCCTAGTCCAGCTCAATGAGCGAACCCAAATCTAGCTCCATGAACCAACCCGTCCAGCTCTATATGGCAACCCAAGTAGAGTTGAATGAGCCAACCCGTCCAGCTCACAACCCAGCTCTATGAGGCAACCCGCCCAGCTTACATCCCAGCTCCATGAAGCAATCCAAGTCCAGCTCATACCCCAGCTCTGTGAGCCAACCCAAGTCCAGCTCACATCCCAGCTCTATGAGGCAACCCGTCCAGCTCACATCCCAGCTCTGTGAGCCAACCCAAGTCCAGCTCATGCCACAGCTCTGTGAGCCAACCCAAGTCCAGCTCATACCCCAGCTCTATGAGGCAACCCAAGTCCAGCTCACACCACAGCTCTATGAGGAATCAAAGTGCTTCACTATGTCTTTATGTTTAACCTTACAGACATGGCCACATTTGTTAAATCGTTACTTCCAATTCTAACATTCTAATAAACGAAAATCGAACGATCTCTATAGATCAACTAACAAAAACTACAGGATCATTTGCCCGCTTGTCCAATCAGTTCAAAATGTAACCTTTCTAATCCTCTTCTTCTACTTCTTCTTCTTCTTCGTACGCAGTCAGACAGTAACCATTATTTTTTCGAAAAAAGCGGCGGTCATCCTGAGGCTGTCGCCACTGCCATAGAGCTTGTCTTGCAGTTCCACTGGTGATGGCCACATCTGCTCTCTCTGATCCTCGTATGTCGGGCAGTTCTGCAGCAGATGTTCAGCGGTCATTTTACCAGTACCGCACGGGCATTCGTCGGTACCACCTATCTTCAGTTTGTTGAATAGGTGGTACCTCAGTCTAGTGTTAACCTTTCTAATCCAATATCGGTTGCAATACTCTTACCATCGACAATTTCTGACATCACATACACAAACAATCTACTCAGCCAGTAATGGACGACATATTGGTTGTGTGTCCAATTACTTGAAGTTTATAAATTGACAAATCAATCAAATGATTATCCACCGACGACAAATCAATCAAATGATTATCCACCGCCGACAAATCAATCAAATGATTATCCACCAACGACAAATCAATCAAGTGATTATCCACCAACGACAAATCAATCAAATGATTATCCAGAAACGACAAATCAATCAAATGATTATCCACCAACGACAAATCAATCAAATGATTATCCACCGCTGACAAATCAATCAAATGATTATCCACCGAGGACAAATCAAATCACCAACCTCTACAACTGTACGTGTGTAGGTTCAGATGTTGTTTCCAGATTTAGCATGCGACCAGAAACTGTACAGATGGGATGTTTACCACATCGCTCCCAAGGCTATTTCCACTTAGAAACCCCCCCCCCCCCACCCCAATCCCCCCACCCTCAATCTTGTTAATACATCGCTCCCAAAGCGGTTTCCACTTAGAAACCCCAACAAATGATGTACACAACCTGGAATATTCGAACTACATCCAGGAATATGTGAAATGTTCCGGGGAATCCCCTACTGTGTGAGGACACTCCATGCAAGCGATAAATGTTAGTGACTTTCAGATTAGATATCATGTAGTGTAATCGGTGGTGCTTTCCCTTTGAGATGGATCAACGCAAGTCTTTGTCGTGGTCTGTAAGCGTCGCAGGTCGGATTCTGGGACGCAAGAAGTCAGCACTGTAAACGTCATCTGATCAAATTGTGTTGTGGTGGTAATAGAACAGGGTAACTTATCGCAATGTGCGGACATAGTTTAACTTTATGGTATTTTAGAAGATCAAAGCAATGGTTTAGTAAATAACACCACGGTTTTTTCCTTCCAATGGCAACAAAATTGGTTTGAAACTGTGTGCCAGGAAATCGTGCAAGTTTAAAGATAATTTAGAAATAGATGTGATCGTTTTCATACGGAGAATATGTGCAGCATCACACATACGCTACAGATAGCAATTAGCATTACACATACGCTACAGATAGCAATTAGCATCACACATAAGCTACAGACAGCAATTAGCATCACACATACGCTAAAGACAGCAAGTAGCATCACACATACGCCACCGATAGCAAGCCGCACCACGACATATCAGAGTGGACAAAACTAACATCAACGTTTAAATGTTTGCTAGGTCAACTAATTGTTTGCATGCAAGTTATCCTATGTAAATGTTTACATGTAATCATGGGTGGATACATTTACAACCCTTGTGCCTGCGTGCAAGCGTGCATGCGTATCTTCATATATTGTTCGTTTTGTAACCTTGACCGTTGTCAGACAAGGCAGTCAGCAAAATCACGACTCATTAGGTCTTTAAGACAGAGAAAGAACAAGCTCTCTAACTCTGCCAACAGCAAATATATTATTGAAAGATTCTTCATATCGAGTGTGTTATTGATGTCCTTGGACAGAAACGAACTCCTCTTATTTTCATGGACAGAGGGTTCATGTAACAAGAATTGAGTTCTCTATGGATGACTTTGACCTGTGTGTACAAGTCACTAAAATAATCTTGTTGAAAAGTGCTTCTCTCAAATCTGAACATTTTCCTCTTATTTGGCGTTTACTCTTAAAATGACGTAGTGACGTTTCGTAGATTACAGTGAAACTGTATATCTGTCTTATGACTGGCAGATCTGGGTTCAGTACGATATTTGTTGAGGCCTTGTTTGCCTTCCATCTGCGATCCGTATTCTTTTAGTCAGACTACACGAGTGCAGCCTGTTTTCAGGGCCACTATTTGGAGGCGGAATGCGGTCTTCGTAAGATATGGATCGCTTGACCAGTACATGTCTGACGATTCTAGAATAAAACCGACAGAATCCCATCCAGAAACCACCCTTCCCCAACCCATGAAGAGGACTTGTCAAAATCCCCAGGCCTGGATCCCACCTGCGAAACAAATGAGTTGGGAAGCCAAAGAATGCCTCGCAAAGAACTATGAAAGAGGTAGAAGACGATCGTGGTTGGTTGTCCGGGCGGACCTCAAGAAACGGCCCAAAACAGAAATAAGTTGCGATCATCCTTTTATGCTCTGTGTTCAAATGGTAAATTAAGAATGGAGCCAAATCTATGTGCGAGAAACTGTCAATCAGTAGTAGCAGCGGAGAAGTGTCAGGGTCTGGTAAAACACACTGATCAAGAGCACCACCTCTCTTCAGGGTCATATGTAACATAGACACTCCCGCCCATCCCCACCTTACTTCAGGGTCATATGTAACATAGACACCCCCGCCCCTCCCCACCTTACTTCAGGGTCATATGTAACATAGACACCCCCGCACATCCCCACCTTACTTCAGGGTCATATGTAACATAGACACCCCCGCCCATCCCCACCTCTCTTCAGGGTCATATGTAACATAGACACCCCCGCCCATCCCCACCTCTTTTCAGGGTTACATGTAACATAGACACCCCCGCCCATCCCCACCTTACTTCAGGGTCACATGTAACATAGACACCCCCCCTTCCCCCCCCTTACTTCAGGGTCACATGTAACATAGACACCCCCGCCCATCCCCACCTTACTTCAGGGTCACATGTAACATAGACACCCCCGCCCATCCCCACCTTACTTCAGGGTCACATGTAACATAGACACCCCCGCTCATCCCCACCTTACTTCAGGGTCACATGTAACATAGACACCCCCGCCCATCCCCACCTTACTTCAGGGTCACATGTAACATAGACACCCGCGCCCATCCCCACCTTACTTCAGGGTCACAAGTAACATAGACACCCCCGCCCATCCCCACCTTACTTCAGGGTCACATGTAACATAGACACCCCCTCCTCCATCCCCACCTTACTTCAGGGTCACATGTAACATAGACACCCCCCCCCCATCCCCACCTTACTTCAGGGTCATATGTAACATAGATAACTTCCCCCCCCCTCCACCCCCCCCCATCCTCACCTTACTTCAGGCTCATATGTAACATGGACAACTTTTCCCCCCCTCCCCCCCCCATCTCTACCTTACTTCAGGCTCATATGTAACATAGACAACTTCCCCCCTCCCCCCCCCATCCCCACCTTACTTCAGGCTCATATGTAACATAGACAACTTTCCCCCCCCCCATCCCCACCTTACTTCAGGGTCCATGTAACATAGACACCCTCCCTCCCTCCCCCCCCCTCATCCCCACCTGACTTTCGGGTGAGATGAAAAAGATTTACCAAGATCCAACACCCTCTCCCCCCCCCCTCCCCCTACCACATCACATATGGTAGGTAAAACATATTGTCCAAGACCCCAATCTTACATTAGGGTTAGGTGTGTCATACTTATCAAGACCCCACCGCATGTCAGTGGACAGGTGTAACACTCTGGCCAAGACCACACAATATGTCAGTGGACAGGTGTAACACTCTGGTCAAGACCACACAACATGTCAGGAGTCAGGTGTAACACTCTGACCAAGACCACACAACATGTCAGGGGTCAGGTGTAACACTCTGACCAAGACCCCACAACATGTCACGAGTCAGGTGAAACACTCTGGTAAGACAACACATGTTCTCCTATTTACTGTGTCAATAGACAGTGTCATGGCAGTCTTTCCAACGAGGTAGAGATCGACACTGAAGACTTCCTGATGAGTCTCGCATTGCACTACAGCGATAAAATCACGGTGAACCTTATCAAGTACTCCTCACTATGTAAGAAGAGCCACTGTAACTTACTTCAAAAAACTGCAAGAGTTAACTCAACTGAGTACAAGAAACTTAGAATAGCAACATCGACAGACCAGTGTAAATCTAGGTAGTGGAGTTGGGGAAGGGTGGTTTCTGGATGGGATTCTGTCGGTTATATTCTAGAATCGTCAGACAGAGAAACATGTACTTGTCAAGCGATCCATATCTTACGAAGACCGCAGTGTAAATCTAGGTAGCAGAACTGGATAATCTACTAGTTAGATCTGTGTAAATCTAGGTAGCAGAGTGAGAAAATCGTGTAGACAGACTATTTTAAATCTAGGTAGCACAACGGAAATATCTTGTAGATTGACCAGTGTAAATCTAGGTAGAAAACGGGACGATCCTGTAGACAGACCAGTGTAAATCTAGTTAGCTGAACTGAAAAATCTTGTTGATAGACGTGTGTAAATCTAGGTAGAGAATGGGTCAATCGTATAGGTAGACCAGTGTAAATCTAGATAGCAGAGAGAAAATATTGTAGACAGACTAGGGTAAATCCAGGTAGCTGAAATAGAAACTTGTAGACAGATCAGTGTGTCTAGCTAGCAGAACGTAAAAATCTTGAAAACTGACCAGTGTAAATCTAGGTGGCAGAGAGAGAAAATCGTGTAGACAGACCAGTGTAAATCTAGCAAGCAGAGAGAGAAAATCGTGTAGATAGACTAGTGTATATCTAGGTAGCAGAAGTCTTGTAGACAGACCAGTGTTTATCTAGGAAGCAGAACTCTTGTAGGCAGACCAGTGTTTATCTAGGTAGCAGAACATATCTGTTTTCTCAGAATGTTTAAGATTTAAATGTCAGATTAATGGTAAGACTTTACTTTCAGGTGGCTTGGAGGAGGCTCGGTGACAAGGACAACCACTTCCTGACTGTGGGCACCTTCACGTGGGTCAGGGAGAACAACATTCAAGTAGATCAAAAACTGGAGGAGGGACAGGCAAGTAGATTCTTGATCTGATCATTAGATCACCTTTTGTTATATCACAGTATGGAAGCAAGGCCCTAACTCTGTCGTTACTAAATGTGTACTATAAACAACCCTTGTTTGGCAGCATCCTTGAGGTCCTCCAAAAATATGTCCGAGGCTAAAGAATAAACACCGCGTGTCCCAGCAGTGACCGTGTAATGTTCATACTACGTGTTTATTTCACCACACAAAGAAAAACCTGGGTTCTCACGGGGGTTCGAACTCATGCCCCCCTAAGAGGATTGAGCTCTAACTACTCGGTCACTCGCTTTTTTTAACACTGTTTTTAACACAGTTTTCCTACAAGAGAAAAATTATGTGCTTTCATTTTGATGAGGAATGATATATCGACTGGTGTAAATCAGCATGAGTAAGCATAGACGACCTGTTCCATGACCTAACAGACCTAACGCCATGCTACAGTAGAGTCAGGTCTGACGACCTCTCCATGACCTATCAGACCTACCACCCTGCTACAGCTTAGTCAGATCTGACGACCTTTCCATAACCTATCGGACCTACCACCATGCTACAGTAGAGTCAGTTCTGACGGTCTCGCAACGACCTACCAGATCTAACACCATGCTACAGTTGAGTCAGATCTGACGAGCTCTCCATGACCTATCAGACCTACCACCATGCTACAGTAGAGCCAGCTCTGACGGCCTCCCCAATGACCTACCAGACCTACCACCATGCTACAGTAGAGTCAGCTCTGACAGCCTCTCCAATGACCTACCAGACTTACCACCATGCTACAGTAGAGTCAGCTCTGACGACCTCTCCAATGACCTACCAGACTTACCACCATGCTACAGTAGAGTCAGCTCTGACGGCCTCTCCAATGACCTACCAGACTTACCACCATGCTACAGTAGAGTCAGCTCTGACGACCTCTCCAATGACCTACCAGACTTACCACCATGCTACAGTAGAGTCAGCTCTGACGACCTCTCCAATGACCTACCAGACTTACCACCATGCTACAGTAGAGTCAGCTCTGACGACCTCTCCAATGACCTACCAGACTTACCACCATGCTACAGTAGAGTCAGCTCTGACGACCTCTCCAATGACCTACCAGGCCTAACATAATGCTACAGTATAACATAGTAGATGAGGTACTATATAATGAGAATTTTGTTCTTAAAATCTTGCCAGTAACCCACCTGTACAAATTTGCCTCTTATTGGCCAATACGCAAGCACCCTCTGTGGAAGGTAGGGAGCAGCACCGTGCTGAACAGGGTGGCCAAAGAGAACCAACATTCGCCTGACAATCGATTCCAATCGTAAAGGCACAGTGGACCAGGACGCGGCGATTCAATTGTCTGGAACTTGTTGTCACATGTCTATAGCCTAGGAGAACTCGACCTAACCAGTAGACAGTTGGTGGCGGTCTCATGTCTATAGCCTAGGAGAACTCGACCTAACCAGTAGACAGTTGGTGGCGTCACATGTCTATAGCCTAGGAGAACTCGACCTAACCAGTAGACAATTGGTGGCGTCACAGGTCTAGAGCCTAGGAGAACTCGACCTAACCAGTAGACAATTGGTGGCGTCACAGGTCTAGAGCCTAGGAGAACTCGACCTAACCAGTAGACAATTGGTGGCGTCACAGGTCTAGGGCCTAGGAGAACTCGACCTAACCAGTAGACAGTTGGTGGCGGTCTCATGTCTATAGCCTAGGAGAACTCGACCTAACCAGTAGACAGTTGGTGGCGGTCTCATGTCTATAGCCTAGGAGAACTCAGCCTAACAAGTAGACAATTGGTGGCGTCACAGGTCTAGAGCCTAGGAGAACTCGACCTAACCAGTAGACAATTGGTGGCGTCACAGGTCTAGAGCCTAGGAGAACTCGACCTAACCAGTAGACAATTGGTGGCGTCACAGGTCTAGAGTCTAGGAGAACTCGACCTAACCAGTAGACAGTTGGTGGCGGTCACATGTCTAGGGCCTAGGAGAACTCGACCTAACCAGTAGACAATTGGTGGCGTCACAGGTCTAGAGCCTAGGAGAACTCGACCTAACCAGTAGACAATTGGTGGCGTCACAGGTCTAGGGCCTAGGAGAACTCGACCTAACCAGTAGACAATTGGTGGCGTCACAGGTCTAGAGCCTAGGAGAACTCGACCTAACCAGTAGACAATTGGTAGTGGGGAATGAGAACAGTGAACCCTACCCTGCCGTCGGTACCTTGGAGCGTTGCTAATGCAACCTCTGAATTACTTAATGTCAGGACCGTACATTCCAGGCTACTGCCTGGAGTGAGAAGAAAATACACAGACTCCCCAGCTCGACAATGCCCAAATATGGGAAGTACTGAAGTAAATCTTCACACTGATCCACAAGCTAGTGCTCACATTGACGTTTACATATATTCAGGAGTGCCATTCTATGACATAAACTGTCTAGTAACGTCTTGTTGCCCTTACTGGTTGTCCTTATTTCGATTCAATGTGACAGTATGAGAAAACAATAAATGTAATGTGTTAGCTAACAAATAGGCTACATAACGCTTTCATATAATCTGAAAAAGTTCTCAATTTATGTTTCTAGATCTTGTGAATTTTGATTCGAGACATACTTATTTTGTGAAATACTTATACCAGCATCGATCATTAAATGCATGGATATCTGATACCAGCATCGATCATTTAATACATGAATGTGTGATACGATATGCTTAACACGTTTGATTTAAGTATTATGTTGTTTTTGTACATCCTCACAATCTGTAAGTTTGCTAGTTAATGTGCTTTGAAAAGGGGGTTTCAGTAGCCTTCCTCACATCCACAGCGCGCTGATGAATGAAGGTAGACCATGGTCATCCAGGCGGTTGTGCTACGCTTGGCTTCATTTTCTTATCGCTCACTACTAAGAAGATTGTGTCGATCCCCCACCTCGTTAGTCCGGCTGCCAAGAAAAACTGCATGTTTTCAGGGATAGCTGCGAGGAAGTCTAGTTAGCGGGTCTTGGCCAGTATATGTTACCTGATCCTGACTAACATGTCTGATTAGTTCGTTTTGTCTGACCAGACTTTAGTCTCTTAATAATTATAATGTTTGCTTAGGCGTCTGAGGCCCGCTGCGTCGGTAGGCCACATCCACGACCCACTTATATCTTAAACAAAAATGTTGAGACATGAATCTCTAATCTTAACACACGTTTGGCAGGTGACGGTTGGAAACGCCTCGTAGGGAGACCTGTCACAGTGACATACCTCATAAAGGTGAAGGACGGAGACGCTCGTAGGGAGACCTGACACATGACAACTTAGCACTTACCAGTAGCGCCACAGGTAGAGTGCAGGTTCTATACTGCTAAGTGTTAGCAGGGAAATCCATGGAGGGCGGACACCTATAGCTACATCGTCTCCGAGTCTAGTAAGGGCGGATACCTATAGCTACATCGTCTCAGAGTCTAGTAAGGGCGGATACCTATAGCTACACCTTCTCAGTCTAGAAAGGGTGGATACCTACAGCTACACCGTCTCAGAGTCTAGTAAGGGCGGATACCTATAGCTACACCGTCTCAGAGTCTAGTAAGGGCGGATACCTATAGCTACATCGTCTCAGAGTCTAGTAAGGGCGGACACCTATAGCTACATCGTCTCAGAGTCTAGTAAGGACGGATACCTATAGCTACATCGTCTCCGAGTCTAGTAGGTGTGGGCACCAATGGCTACACCTTCCCCGAGCGCTGTGCTGAGTTGGGTGTCCTCAGCGCTGTGCTGAGTTGGGCGTCCTCAGTGCTGTGCTATGCCGAATGAGTGCCCTCAGCGCCGTGCATTGCGTAGTTGGAATTCCTCAGTGCTGTGCTATGCTGAGTTGATACACTCGGCGCTGTGCACTACCGAGCTAACACCGTAGCCCTGGTGGAATACCACCTCCATTATCCGACTGAGACTGAAATGAAGTCCAAAATCTGCCTGTTCCACCATTTTTCACTTTTGGAAATGGGAAAGAGAAATTCTTTTCGTAGTGCTATGTCTCGTTGGGCAGACTCCGCTCTGGGCAATGTCTCGTTGGGCACACTCTGCTCTGTGCAATGTCACGTTGGAAACATTCCGCTCTGTACAATGTCTCGTTGGACGCACTCCGCTCTGTGCAATGTCTCGTTGGACACACTCCGCTCTGTGCAATGTCTCGTTGGACACACTTCGCTCTGTGCAATGTCTCGTTGGACGCACTCCGCTCTGTGCAATGTCTCGTTGGACACACTCCGCTCTGTGTAATGCAGAGTTGGGCACCCCTTACCTCAGTCCAATGTCGAGTGGGTTCAGAAGCCGTTGTAGTCCACCATAACCCACCAGCCCACTGAGCTCCGAGAGAGTCTACATCCGTTAGCTCCATAATGTAGATCCATGAAGTTTCAGTTTTTCAATACAGCAGAAGCCGCTCTCAGCACTGTCTGATGCCGAGCTGGACACTCAATTATGTGCAATGCTGGGTGGGGAAGACTCCTAGAGCGAGACGTATGGTCGAGATGGCTTTATATCCAGCCTTCAACGCACCAGTTGGACTGACAAGCTTCTAAATGTAGGCAGCAGAGTTGCTTTTCTGAAGATAAATAAAAGTAAAACACAATCCTTCAGAACCCTTTACTGTCCAAAGCAGGACATGAAGCTGGGCGAGGAAACTATTGAGGAAACCAACTCCTATCTCTACCAAGACCAAGAGATCAATGATCCCCAGAAAATTTATCACGAAATCTCTGGACGACGAAAAGCAGCTTGTCATTCCCTCAACTCCATTAAGCCAATACGCCAAGAGATGAAAGACAATACGCTAAGAGATGAAAGACAATACGCTAAGAGATGAAAGACAATACGCCAAGAGATGAAAGACAATACGCTAAGAGATGAAAGACAATACGCTAAGAGATGAAAGACAATACGCCAAGAGATGAAAGACAAACGCTAAGAGATGAAAGACAATACGCTAAGAGATGAAAGACAATACGCTAAGAGATGAAAGACAATACGCCAAGAGATGAAAGACAATACGCTAAGAGATGAAAGACAATACGCTAAGAGATGAAAGACAATACGCTAAGAGATGAAAGACAATACGCTAAGAGATGAAAGACAATACGCTAAGAGATGAAAGACAATACGCTAAGAGATGAAAGACAATACGCTAAGAGATGAAAGACAATACGCTAAGAGATGAAAGACAATACGCTAAGAGATGAAAGACAATACGCTAAGAGATGAAAGACAATACGCTAAGAGATGAAAGACAATACGCTAAGAGATGAAAGACAATACGCCAAGAGATGAAAGACAATACGCTAAGAGATGAAAGACAATACGCTAAGAGATGAAAGACAATATGCCAAGAGATGAAAGACAATACGCTAAGAGATGAAAGACAATACGCTAAGAGATGAAAGACAATACGCTAAGAGATGAAAGACAATACGCCAAGAGATGAAAGACAATACGCCAAGAGATGAAAGACAATATGCCAAGAGATGAAAGACACTACAACAAGAGATTAAAGACACTACAACAAGAGATGAAAGACACTACAACAAGAGATGAAAGACACTACAACAAGAGATGAAAGACACTACAACAAGAGATGAAAGACACTACAACAAGAGCATTTTTGTCGGACTGACGCCGAAGATATGTGTAATGACAATTGAGAGAAAAATGCAACAAATACTAAAATTGAATAAGTGACCCTAGAAAGAAACTTCAATAGTAAAGTAGTACGATGATATCTATGTTTATAACAGAAAGTAAAAATGGAAATATTGACAGAAAACCAAATATAAACGAACTGCGCATACAATAACTACGAGTAGTTGATCATTGGATGTTCCCTGTTTCTATTGATAGAAAAAAAAAACAGTTTAAGAATATCATTATACACAACATTTCTAATATAACGTTTTGATGAAACATTTTTGAGCGATTAGAAAGATCATAACCATACATAACTGGACATGAATAGACGTTGGTTGCCGGTGGTAAAGGCATATTTGATGAAATGGTTTTCTTTGTGACTTATTTTAGGGGATATTAAATGACAATCTAAAAATGTTTTCTTTGAAGTTTGCATAACATGTTGTAACTGATCGAATAAGGGGAATTCTAGGAGTGTGAACAACTTCAGAATTATCTAAATGGTTAGATTTTGTTTCAAGTATTTCTTGTCTTGTAATCGAGTAAATGTCAGCTGCGTTCCCTCACCCAGACCTTTTGACGGTACTAATTTGCCAGCAACATAATTATAGCCCCTAATTTTACAGTTAGTTGTGTGGAGGTATTCCATTTGGTGTTATGCTGTTTTAGAATTCCTCTAGGTAGGCTAGATGTTATGTCTCACCTTCACTTACAACGGTGTTTAAACTTTCATTAAGTCTCTCGTGGCAATGTATTCGATCCAACAAGTGATTGTTTTTTTTCAAGCAATACTTCGTTATCTATGTCAGAATGGATCTTTGCTGAAACTGCTCAATTGACTGTATGTAAATATATATTTCAACTGAGTTGCTCAAAAGATGTGAAGCTTTTGGATAACATCTTTTGGATAATAGAATTCTTTCTCAGTGTTTGCCTTGGCCTACTTTCAGTACTGAGAACGTTCTCGTAGTCTCCAGAGAAGACATGTTTTTTCTTAGTTTTGTTATGTGGAACATAGAACAGGTGATGCCTTTTTAAACAGCCAGCAGGTGCTAGATATCGTGAAGCCGACATTATGACATGTAATAATTCACGAAAATGTCCACCCTGTAACAGGATCTTATTGACATATGCTTAGGTACAGTCTATCAAATGTTGAATAATTATGTCTCCATCCAATCAAATGTGTACTTCAGTCATTGCAGCTTCATCCCATACTATTCATAAAGAATCCATAAGTGATTTTACTTCCGGTGTGTTTGGTGCGATACGACGGGGTAGTAGAATTCAGAATAAGTTTGTGGGTTTTTAAAAAAAACATAAAGTAAGCAGTTCTTCCAGCAGGTAACACATTTCATGCTATTTATGTTGAAGCTACAGAGGTAGCTTCGTGCACCTGTTCTCTGATTATGTGTATTTATGTTTCATACACAAACGTTTTTCCTGTACTGCCAGATCTGTCTAAAAAGAAACATTTTGGCCTGCCATTTTTCCCTCTACAATGGATCAAGTACTGTTTCAAAGGTCATTCGCTGCACAATATCGTGCTCTTCTGTTTATGCTTTTGTTGACCTCTTGAAAATATATAATACTATATAAGGGTATATTTATTGACTATTGGTGGTTGAAGTTTTATTACACTCAACCTATACTGCCCGAGTAGTTTATCGTTGTCTACAAGAGCATATTGTGATTAAGATCACCTCATCATGTCTATGTACAAAATCATCACCCATTCCATCGTTATGCTGAGTTCAAAGTTCCAAGACACTTTCTGTTTTCATAGATTTTGATTAAACTTAACCAATCAACTTTTACAATTTTTTTTCATGTTTTTTTCCCCACTGTATTCATAGATTATTTCAATTAGTAATATGATATTACACTGCATTTGAGTACCAGCTGCCTCGGTGAACGTATTCAAGCTTATTGGTATCCCCATCAAGAAGTTCAACCTCTCTACTCGACTCATGAAATGTTTCAGAGTGTGCCCCACTTAAAATCTTTAGACTACTAACACTAATTTCACCGTTAAATCGTCCAAGCAGTGTTCTCAGAGAGTATCTGTCAAAATATGGTATACTAAGTACTGGCGTTCTGCCAAACATTCCTACTCTGGGACGTATTTTCCTTGTGGATGTGTTCTGGTACAAATACAGTAGGTTTGTGTCTTTGTTCTCGTAGTAATGTGTGTGTTCCTCACTTTGATTAAGCTTACACCAGATAGTTTGCATTGTTTCATGCGTATATGCCTTACAGTTTCTTGTTTCTCTTGAACTCACTGAAAAACACGTGCTGTTATTATCAGAGAGGTCTGTTCATGTTATCACGGCAAGGAACTTTCCTAACATGGTTGATTCATTTGTTAAACACTTAGATTCATTTGTTAAACACTTTGATTCATTTGTTAAACACTTTGATTGTTAAACACTTTAATTCCTTTGTTAAACACGTTGATTCATTTGTTAAACACTTTGATTCATGTGTTAAACACTTTGATTCATTTGTTAAACACTTCCGAAGCAACACATGTCTGCCTTTCTCTCGGCGTGATTAATTATTTCATGAATACGTTTCAATTCTTTAACCGATGTATCATTACGTCACTTATATATATCTTGTAAAGATATTTAACTCTTTAAACAGATGCACAGACTTACATATTGATATGTCTATTACATTCCTTCAAAAGTCATGAATTGTGTAAACTGATCCATTAAATATCGATTCCATAATGTTTTATGTTAACAGGAGTTTTAATTCTTCTTCATTAAATATGGTCTCCGTTAACATGTTTTGATGTAGAATCATTACACTCTATGTGAAAGTTGTTCAATCATACACGTTCCTTCGTAGCTGGTAAACTATTCATTAAAATGTACTGCAGGGCCGATGAATCATACATTTTATCATAATCTGATAGTTTTGGATTCACATTTCATCTGGTATTTCAGCATTAACATTCGTGTCAAAATAATCTATTTGCTGTATTTTCAACTTGAATCCAAAAGTCAGTAGAGTATAATCATGAGGTAAACCTCTGTTTGAAGTTCAATTACGTCAAGGTATGGAATTACAATCCGAAGCTGTTTCAGTATTAAAAACGTCATTCAATAGATCACACAATTTAATTTAAAACGTCATTCAATAGATCACACAATTTAATTTAAAACGGCATTCAATAGATCACACAATTTAATTTAAAAACAGTCGGGCAATTATGCCAGGTCTGTTTGAAGATCACTGAGTACCTTACATCACATTTGTAATCTAGCACAGGTTGGGTTGCAAGTGGAAGTAATATCAATTTAATATTATCAGATGACCTGGATCTTGTACCGCACCTCAGTAGCGTGTATCGCTTTCCGAGAGATGTCATGTATTTATGTTCCTCCTCCATCCTGATACGGCAGTTCGAAGTCTATTTATTGTCTTTCAAAACGAGTAGGGTAAGTGATGTCCAGGGGCAGGTTCCTCCTGAAGCTCGATCCCTGGGTCTTGTATCATTTCGTGCCATAATACAGTGCAACGACTTTCATTGATTGACTGCATGGACTTTATTAATTATTTGAAACTGTGCCAACGTTTTGTTTTTTTTTTTTTTTTTTTTACCTTCGCCTTATTTCTCTATTCCCCAAGGCGATGTGCGTTGCACTGTGGTTTTTTATTTTGCGCCTGTCGGCCCAATGCATCCGACTTCAGCATGCATGTTATGTAAGGGTCTGCTTCCTCCTGCATTTTCTAAGGGTTTGCTTCCCCGGGGTAACGGCCGGTGCTGTGATGAGGATCGAACCCAGTACCTTTGGGTTGTGAGCCGTGTCACTTAACCACTAGGCCACGCCGTCCCCGTGCCTGAATTTTATTTGTGTGACCTGCTTCTGGTGTCCAAATATTGGTTGTCTAGGATTGTTTTCCTGTTTCTCTCGTTTAATTTCAGCAGCCACGCTTCTTCTGACATAATGTGTAACTGCAAATTAAAGGGTAAATGTTAGCAGTGGGGTAGGTTTCAAGGCATCATGACACCATCCTGCCTGCCTCGTTTATTTCTATATCAAAGAGTTATGCGTGGGCATAGTTCTCCAGACTGGCAACTGCGTATTCCGCTGCTTAGAGGCACAAGGCGAGTGCTGATGTCCCGAGGACAGATGACTGTGCTCCCCAAATTGTAATAGTAAATTTTCGGATAATCTTGTTTCTTGTGTGTATCTTGCGCTTTGTTTCTTGGCAGCGTGTCGTGTAAGACAGTGAACGGTCTAAACTGACAGCCAAATATGTGGGAGCCAATTAAGTACATACATATTCTCATTGTGGGATTGATACTCTGTCCGGTCTAATTGTCATCGATGTAGTTTAACGCTGTAATCTTTCTGATTTATTCTTTATATAGGTAAGACGGGCTTTTTCAATTTCCACATAAACATCAACAAATATTTAGATACAACTGAAAGTTGGAATAAAGTTATCGCAGTCGTGAAAGGAGAATATATTGATACCAAATTAGAGGAATACTAAAGACATAACAAACCCAAATTGGAGGAAGGCTAAAGACATAACAAGCCCAAATTGGAGAAAGGCTAAAGACATAACAAGCCCAAATTAGAGGAAGGCTAAAGACATAACAAACCCAAATTGGAGGAAGGCTAAAGACATAACAAGCCCAAATTGGAGGAAGGCTAAAGACATAACAAGCCCAAATTAGAGGAAGGCTAAAGACATAACAAACCCAAATTGGAGGAAGGCTAAAGACATAACAAACCCAAATTGGAGGAAGGCTAAAGACATAACAAACCCAAATTGGAGGAAGGCTAAAGACATAACAAACCCAAATTAGAGGAAGGCTAAAGACATAACAAACCCAAATTGGAGGAAGGCTAAAGACATAACAAACCCAAAATGGAGGAAGGCTAAAGACATAACAAACCCAAATTGGAGGAAGGCTAAAGACATAACAAACCCAAATTGGAGGAAGGCTAAAGACATAACAAACCCAAATTGGAGGAGGCTAAAGACATAACAAACCCAAATTGGAGGGAGGCTAAAGACATAACAAACCCAAATTGGAGGGAGGCTAAAGACATAACAAACCCAAATTGAAGGGAGGCTAAAGACATAACAAACCCAAATTGGAGGGAGGCTAAAGACATAACAAACCCAAATTGGAGGGAGGCTAAAGACATAACAAACCCAAATTGGAGGGAGGCTAAAGACATAACAAACCCAAATTGGAGGGAGGCTAAAGACATAACAAACCCTAAATGGCTGCAGACTCATCAGTGTACTTAGCTTCGTGGATATACTGGTGTAGTGCATGATAAATACTAGACTGGTGTAGCACTTGGAAGAAAATTTTGATTCCGCAAGAAACTGAGTTCTGCCAAAGGAGATCAACTGAAGATAAAATCCCCCACATTGTTCAGGAAATAGATGATGATTTCTAGGCCAAAAAATATTCTCTGGCGATTTGAGTGGATCTAGTAAAAATGTTCCATAAGGTTTGAAAATAGAGACAGAAAGTGAAGCTGAGGGAGGACAAGTTTGCTGGAAAATGACCAAAGTGATCTACGTCTATCTAGAGATCAGCACTTCTAAGGTCCAGGTCCAGGGACAGACTAGCACAGATGGCACTAGAACAAGGGGTGCCCAAAGGGAGAGTCCTGTCGCCCACATTGTTCCTCACGTATATTAACGACATAAGAGATGTTCCCAAAGGGTGAACATAGTTCTGTTTTTGTAAATGACTTAGCTTTGTGGTTACCTGAAGGAAATAATCCGAACAACAAACCTTCTGATGCGACAGCGCTCTAATATCTTTAGAGAAGTTGTCGAAGGCACGGTTAATAAAGATAAACGAAGAAAGAAACCACATACAGTCTTTATCCTCTCAACTAAACCGCAGAGCTCTTATCTAAGACTGAATGGAAGAATGCTTCACCTGGATGAAAACTATAATTATGTGTGTATTACCTTTGATCGACGTATGCCATGGCTAGCATGGATTGAACACAGTCAGCTTCTATCTAGGCAAGGACTGTCCATCATGAAAATGATTTGCTGGCACTTCATGGTGAGCAGATTGGCACATTCTTGAGAAGCTATACACTGGATATTGCGACCAGTCTTATAATATGGTTTGGCGGCGTGGGCAACTGCAGCTAAATCAAACTTCGGCAAAAGGCAATACAGTCCAGAACCAAGCGATGAGAATTATAACAGGAGGTATGAAGTCTACGCCCATTAGAGAACTAGAAATGATTACGAACCTACAACCAATGGAGGACAGAAGAGACAGCAGGACCCAACAACAAGGTTAGCAAATCAGAAGGTTGGTAGGATCGCCCACTGTGCATGAGAAGAAATGGACTTGGAAAAATACGACTAGGTCTGAGTAACTCTGAGAATGGGAGAACAGATGACTGGCTCAGCATTTATAACACCCATCGACACTAATCACATACCTGGCTAATCACATACCTGGCTAATCACATACCTGGCTAATCACATACCTGGCTAATCACATACCTGGCTAATCACATACCTGGCTAATCACATACCTGGCTAATCACATACCTGGCTAATCACATACCTGGCTAATCACATACCTGGCTAATCACATACCTGGCTAATCACATACCTGGCTAATCACATACCTGGCTAATCACATACCTGGCTAATCACATACCTGGCTAATCACATACCTGGCTAATCACATACCTGGCTAATCACATACCTGGAGAAGCGTTCGAGGTCTGAAAGTGAGGTGACTATCAGTGTAAATAAGAACAACACGTCAGACACAAAAAGAAAAGTCATTGAGAAATACACAGAGAAACACTACCCTAGAAATACTCGTAGATGGCCACAGGTGGGTCAATAATAAATACAACGGAAAATGGAGGTGGTGGTACCTTTGTGAACCAACAAACAACACTGAAGGAAGGTTTTCAGTGGCAACCTGAATATTTGTAAGTGACTTCAGCGCAGAGACAGAGACATTGAAAACTGCAGCAGAAGTACTGATGATGAAAGAAAACAAAAGAAACATGTGATACTTTTCTCAGACACAGTATTTGTGGTTGCAGCGCTTGGAAGCAGATAAAATTCAGATCTAAAAGAATTAGAGGTACTCCGTAAACTATGTTCCCGATTAAGTAAAGTAATCATTTAGTATATGTCAACCTCATTGCAACATACTTAACAACCAGGAGGCTGACATACTGGCTAGAGAAGATAGAACGCTGTCTAAACCTAATATATGTTACCTTATGAAGAGGGCCAAGAGGTTTACCAGGTGCAGATACGAGAACAAGTGGTTAGCAGAACATCCATGACCACAACAGAATGACGCTTACTACAAGCTAAACAGAGCCGACCAGGTGGTGATTTCAGACTCCGCACAGACCACAACAAATTGCGATACCATCTATTCAACAAGTTCAAATTAGGACATACCAATGAATTTGTCTGCGACACTGATAAAATGGCTTGAACATTTGCTGCAGAAGTGTCCAACATACGACATACAGGGAAGGCACATTTTGCTATCTCACGTTCCACTCCAAGACAAGCTCTATTGAGATACTGAGAACCTCATGTGGACCCCTGCTTTCTTTAGAGACATTCAAGTTGATGTCTGGAAGCGGACGAAGAAGAAGAAGAAGCAGAAGAAGAATCGTTGTCCTTCTTCATTTTGTGTTCAGGCCTTTTGGTCATGCTAGATCTATAGTCCCGTTGCTATGACGAATTCCAGTCCTCTCCGGATCTGGGTGGCAGTCTCGCAATTTCTGCGTCACCTCGGCACCCTCTAGGAATATTTGGCATCGTAGGCTGCTGTATATTGGGCAGTCTTGTGGGATGTGCTCAGGGGTCTCGAGTCTGGCCCCAGATGGTTAGTTAGCCACATTTGGTGTGATATCTTGAGCCGATGTAGATGACCCAAAAGTCTGCAAAGTTCTGTTCTCAGATAAAAGATGGTGGTTTATTGGTGTCTGTGAATCTGTGGTATTGGGACATGTCTATTGCTCACATTTGTGTCTTTCTTCCATTTTGAGTTATACTGATTGTGAATGATAGTTTTTGCCTCTCTGTCAGACGAAGAATTGTCCACTTCGGGTAGAAAATGAAACCTCTCAGTACCTATGTCTTCTTCTCATTTTATTACGCACTTCTCGGTGTTCGGCATCCTCTGTTTATCTGAGATTTCTGTATTTACCCTTCATTTCCATTGTTTTTGTTTGTTAAGCAGTGACATTCGGTGTATCATGAAACTTCTTGTATTATAAGTGATTCTATCTTTTCATCTATTCCTTTTAGATTACCTTTTTTTTACATTGCCTAGCTCCTGTAAATGTCCATCTGAAACAGAAGAAAACAACAACAAAACAACATTGGTATCACTTAGACTAGCAAAAATTAACTGTTTTTGTTCTAAATATTAAATGTATCTAATTGATTGATTTTAAGTTTTTACTATAATTGATTTAGTTCAGTCTCTTACTGTAATTGATTTAGTTTAATATTTACTATAATTGATTTTGTTAAGCTTTTAACTGCATTTTATTTAGTTTAGTCTTATATTGTAATTGATTTGTTTGATCTTTTATTGTAATTGATTTGTTTGGTCTTTTACTGTAGTTGATTTGTTTAGTCTTTTACTGTAACTGATTTGTTTGGTCTTTTACTGTAATTTATTTGTTTGGTCTTTTACTTTAACTGATTTGTTTGGTGTTGTACTGTAATTGATTTGTTTGGTCTTTTACTGTAATTGATTTGTTTGGTCATTTACTGTAACTGATTTGTTTGGTCTTTTAGTGTAATTGATTTGTTTGGTAGTTACTGTGATTGATTTAATTTAATCTTTTGTTGCAATTGATTTTTGACTTTTACTGTTATTGATTTAGTTTTGCCTTTTACTGTAATTGATTTCGAGCTGAATGCCGTCATTGACAAGCTATCATGTTCGTCCTACTTTTCCTTTCCCGTTGGCCTTCAAAATTCGGCTTTCTGTTGCCCTTCAAAATAAGGCTTTCGGTTGCCCTTCAAAATACGGCTTTCTGTTGCTCTCTTTTCAACGTATCCTCACTTTCTCTACAGGCTACTTCTTTTTATTTTGCGTTTTGCTCCGTAACAGAAAAAAAACTAAGATAAAGAAGGCAATAATCATAGGAACAAAAATGAAATTCTTTTCTTGAAGTTATCTAGTAACTATATTTCATTTTATCGTCCCCTGTAATTGGTTACACTTGTCATGTTTATACTATTTTGTATTCTCAAAAGTTTACATTTGAAGTATTTTATTTTAATTTGAAGCAACTTAATTGTTGTTAAACTTACTTTGATATAATACAAAACAAATACAATGCATGACAGATTTGGTTCGCTACTTTGTGGGTCATGCTGATTCTATGTGTGACAACCATGTATTGCGTTGCTGGTCCGAACAAAGAATCTGAAACATCAGAAGTAGAACTGTACAACTTGAGTATCGTGGCTAGAAACATTATTTTCTTTTCTTATTGTCAATATTTAATAAATATCATGAATTTAATCTGCTACTATAATTGAATAGAACTGTTAAATCGTGCTATATCATGGCTAGAAATCGTGCTATATCATGGCTAGAAATCGTGCTATATCATGGCTAGTGGATTATTCTTTGTTTCCTTCTTTGTCGGCGTTCTTTGCGAAAAGAACGTTGTGACGGTGTGTCATAGTTTACAGCATGGCTACGTATCTGTGCCTTTTGGTCTGACACATCTTGTTTTTTGTGAACCGAGTTTGCTTTCTTTATTCTCTCAGCCAGACTAAACAAGTGAGGATTAGTGTCTTGGTCATCTCTGGTTGGACGACCCTCATAAAAGCAGCCAGCTATGTCACTGGCTGCTGTAAGCTCCCTCATCGATTGCATCTTCAGCTCCAGTTATTGAATTTAGAACGGGCTTACTGCGGTCTCATACAAAACGTACGAGTACTTAGTTAAGTAAGTTTACCTCTATAGGGATTACTGTGTCAACCTCGTTGACTAGGCTGCTGGGACACAGCCTGTTTTGAGAACTGCAGCGTAGATATTCGGTGGCACCTTGAGCAGTATATTTCCCCTGCCCTAATATTGTTCTTCACTCCCAACCAGGCACTGTAAAAATATATAAAATATGAGTAATCCTGCGTGACTGCAATTATTGAGCCGAATTTAAGGCAAAAATACTGAAATAAACATGGCGGGGCTGGTGTTTACCTGCATACAACTAACTACAGAACAGATGGGAAGGCAATATAAATACCACTTCTATAAGGAAGATTACCATACCTTAGTTTATTATCAAACTTTGATAGCTGTGAGTGATCGAGCGACATATGTCGTTATTTTATTCATGTTTCGGTTTGTGTTTATCATATGGTAATATTTCTGGCTGACACAGAACTCCATATGTCCTGTTATGATGACGTTGGGAAGAGTCCTCTAGATGTCATATTAAGTTGCAATTCTTCATCAATATTTAGACAGTGCGAATGTGCTTGTGTGGAAACCGATAGCTAAATATGATGTTCAAATATGCTGTCCATGTGGAATTCGTGTATCACATGGCTAAATGTGCTGTCTTTGTGTAATATGTGTATCTTTTTATCTTTATTATTTTGTCTTACTGTCCTTGCCATAAGGCGTCGCAGAGAGGCGGAATGCGTATATTTCTTGTCATCGCTAAGTGGGAGACTTGTCTTGTCGTTAGGTGTAACTTCCTAATACAGACTCTGCAGGGTCTTCTAAACCAGTATAAAGACGTCAATAGTTAAGTTAAGTTAAGACTGTTAGACCATGGCCATCTGTAATTTAGAAACTACATATGGTCATGGTTAGACACACCCTCGATCCACCGACGTCGGCGTCTGCCCATTGCTTGTGGACCGGAAACCTTCTTATGATAGGCTATTGCTGCAGGTTGGTCATAAAGCCTTCTGACTAAAGGACTAAACCACTTGATTTGTTGTACTTCAATGTAGTTACTAACTGTGTCTGTCCCCACTATCTGTCTCAGGGTGGTGTTGCGGATTCGGTCACGTATTGTCTTTCCAGCTGCACTTCTCACACAGCGCATCTCACAGCTCTGGATCTTACTCATATGTGCTTCTAGTAAAGACCACAATTGACATTGGTAACATAATGAAGGAATAAACAGTGCATCTCGCGTCCATGTCTTAGTTGAAAGAAGCACTCTAGGGTGTTTTAATTCAAATCGGTGCAATTTGGTAGTGGTCACTATTGACCTTCTGAATTATATGTGCAATCTCTCTTCCCACTCTGTCGTCATCAGCGAACATACTACCTAGGTATTTGAACTCCCGTACTTGCTTGATGTCAATGTCACTGATGTGGAAACTTATCTGCACTTGTTCATGCGATATCAACATAGTCTCTGTTTTGCCTGTGTTGATCTGCATGTTATATTCATAACAATAAAAATGGAGAAAGTTCTGGTATTATTGTACGTCTTGTCAATTTCGGTAAAAAATTACTTGATCATCAGCAAACAAATTGAGTTCATTGATTTACTCCTCATGAGGGTTAACTTAGCCAACTGTAAAATTCTATCCATATAAATTATGAACAGAAGTGGAGAAAGAACACACCACTGCCGTACACCACACACCTCTGTCGTACACCATACACCCGTGTCGTACATTACTCAGCACTGTCGTACACCACCAACCCATATCGTACACCATACACCCATGTCGTACGCCACACATCCTTGCTGTACACCACACACTACTGCTGTACATCACACACCCCTGTCGTACACCACTCACCTCTGCCGTGCACCATTCAGCACTGTCGTACACCACACACCCCTGTCGTACACCACTCACCTCTGCCGTGCACCATTCAGCACTGTCGTACATCACACACCCCTGTCGTACACCACTCACCTCTGTCGTACACCCTACACCCCTGTCGTACACCACACACACCTGTCGTACACCACACACCCCTGTCGTACACCACTCACCTCTGCCGTACATCACACACCCCTGTCGTAACCACTCACCCCTGTCATACATCACTCACCCCTGTCGTAGACCACACACCCCTGTCGTACACCACTCACCTCTGTCGTACACCCCACACCCCTGTCGTACACCACACACACCTGTCGTACACCACACACCCCTGTCGTACACCACTCACCTCTGCTGTACATCACACACCCCTGTCGTACACCACTCACCCCTGTCATACATCACACACCCCTGTCGTACACCACTCACCTCTGCCGTACATCACACACCCCTGTCGTACACCACTCACCCCTGCCGTACATCACACACCCCTGTCGTACACCACTCACCCCTGCCGTACATCACACACCCCTGTCGTACACCACTCACCTCTGTCGTACACCACTCACCTCTGTCATACATCACTCACCCCTGTCGTACACCACACCCCTGTCGTTCACCGCCCAGCACTAGAAACCAATTTGTTATCACGTGATCAAATGTGCTGTCTTTGTGAAATACGTGTACAACATGTTTATTGACTTGAGAATGACCGATGTTTTGTGATTGTAATGTTTAGGTTCTGTAATCGGAACTCAATAGTTTACCTTAGATACACATTACAGTGGATGTCGTAAAATGGGTTTGCTTGGAGCTTGTTTTTGTTTGTTTTGTTGCTTTTTTGGTTTTTTGGTGTGTTTTTTTTTGTAGGGTTGGGGGGGTTGGGGGGGGGGGGGAGGATACTGAACAAGGTATTGCACAAAGCCCAACTGAACAAATACATAAGCCGCATTTGCGATCTTATCTCTTATTAAAAGGAAAAACAAAAATGACATAATGATAAATGATGTGATCGTTTGATATTCCTCTAGATCATGAGCAGTGCTTGTTCTTGTGTCGGTCTATACGTGCCTACCTATACGTGCCTATCTATACGTGCCTACCTATACGTGCCTACCTATACGTGCCTACCTATACGTGCCTACCTATACGTGCCTACCTATACGTGCCTACCTATACGTGCCTACCTATACGTGCCTATCTATACGTGCCTACCTATACTCCAAATAACCACCTATTTAAAGTATTTAACAAAAAATGTCACTTCAGTTTTACAAATTGTAAACATTTCGTTATACGTAATTCTTTTTCACTTAGATGTTTAGGAATGAAACAATATTGTATGTAGAACGTCCTTTCTTAAAAGATGAAAATTGGTTTCTGGAGTCTTCCTTGCTTAAGTGATGTTCTGCGAAATTTGAGCATTTGACCGTAAGAGGCCTTTGCGTCTGTCACTATATAGTTGGCTTTGACTTTCACTCTGTTACAACAATTTGTAAATATCTGGAACATTATTTGGTACGTACAGGTTATCTGCTATTTGTTATGAACATAGTGATTTAGTCCTGGTCATCATTATTCTCAAAATAGTAAATGCCACACCCTCGCTGTTTTGCGAGATACTTGTTTGCGACAAAGGCTACAGGAGTAAACCCTGAGGGAAAACCTGCAGGCTGTGTCTTCTCCAGTCGTCTTGACCAGAGAGTGGGTCAATGACCAGCACAGTTTCTTCCTCACTAGAATCAAAATACAGCGCAAATTACAAGTTCAGGACTAAACCGTTTCAAGATGTCGCCATCAACTCTTACCATGGACAACTAGCTAAGAGGCCTTTGATAGAAATATCTTCACGTGTAACGCAAAACTGCTAAATTCTAAAATGAAGAAAAAAGTGGCTGTCTTTGATCCTACTGTTTACATACTTCATGATATTGAAGCTAAACAGACAGAGGTAATAAATTCTCACCCTTTAAAGAGAACAGTATGCCCATTTTTTTTAGAAATAAAGCCCTACTCATAATTATATTTAACTGGTTTGTTATGTGATATTTTATATATGGCACAGATATCGCACTGGAACCTGATAATCAAGGCAGTTCAGAAGGAGGACGAAGGGACGTACGAGTGTCAGATCACAGAGAAAGTTCCGCTCAGAACACATGTCCACCTAACAGTCAAACGTGAGTACCAACATAGTTCGCTGTCCGTATAGAATATATGTACTGGTGGCATAACAACTGCGGATTATCGCATATTTTCGTGGCATTTTAATGACCGGAAACAGTCTTACTTGGGCTTGTTTTCTTATTGAAACTACGCACCTAGAATGACCTTGTTATTTCAGATGCTTGAACATTTTTTACAATGTAATGTAAAACCCCGCCTATAAATTCCAGTATATGTGTATGAGTGTAATTGACTGCAGACACATAAAAAAAAACAACAAATAAAAAGTCGGGCTCCAGTTTACCAAATAACACCATCTTTATCTAGAAATACAAAGAAGGCAAACACAAAAACAGAATATAACTACATTCTTGTAAGGACAGTCACAAAGCAGCGATCGAAATCAATCAAAACCATTCAGCTCACTCCAGAGCATAGGCCTACAACTACCAAGTGTCTGCCACGTGCCCTCTTCACCAAGCATTGGTCAGGACAGTCTGGATTCCCGGAAGTCAGACTTCAGTTCTCTTCTCTACTGTGTCGCTATAGTGTAGTCCTTTCATCTTTCTCTCTTTACCAGTGTACATTCTTAATTTCTAAAGACTTGCCAGTGGTACTTGAAGTTTTATTGTCTAGGATTTCAGTGGAATGAGAGAGGCGAACCATGTCTAACTAGTGTCTACCACAATATGCTTGGTAAGTGGCCGTTGTACTGGTCGCATCACCGCCCCCCCCCCCCCCAACTCCCTGCCATTTAATCAAAATGCAGCAACATATTGTGCTGCTCGATTTTCTTTGACAATGGAAAACAGTAAAGTTGGTTCTCTACTGCTCTACTGCTGTACCACTTTACTATTGTATAGTTCTACTGCTGTACTACTTTACTATTATATAGTTCTACTGCTGTGCTACACTACAGCTATCCTGCAAAGTTCGAACCTGTCGACTAGGAAAAGCACTTGTCAAGGACAGTGTATCTGCAAATATAGCACGCGTATAATCAGTTACGAGATAGAGATGTAATGTTGATGCAACGCAAGACGTGTGGGCTGAGAAGGGGAGTGTGACCCAGGGAAGGGAGTGTGGGAAGTATGTGTTAAGACAGACAACTTTCGTAGCACCCGACAGCAGCGACTGAGTGGGTTAAGCCCGTAAAGTAAATATAGCAGGAAGATGCGAGTAGCTTACAGATCGAGTGTAAATGAATCTAATGTGGAGGTGATAAGGAACGAAAATACAGTTCAAGTGTAGTTTGTTGTGAATAGTTGTACGAGTAGTTTCATTTATTTTACCTGGCAATAGCACAAAACGAACACTGACTGCTACTCCTGGTCTACTTTGGATCCAGCTAATATTTGGGACAGGCTGATGGGGCGGTTTCATGAAATCATCGAAACAGTTTGTGCGATACATGAAAGTTATAGAGAATATAAACTATCTAAATTAATGAATCACATATTTATATAATACAAGAAAGTTCTAGGGAACATTTTAATTTATATACCATATAAACTAATTATGTAATACAAGAAAGTTCCAGAGAACGTGGAACATTTTAATTTAAAGTTCATATTAACTAATTATGTGATATAATAAAGTTCTAGGGAACATTGAAACATTTTAATTTACAGATCGTATAAACTAATTATGTGATACATGAAAGTTCTACGGAACATGGACTATTTTAATTTATAGATCATATAAACGGGATCAAGATGCTGAGCAGCACTTGAGCTGCAGTGGTCAGCGACCCATAGCTGACTGCTAGCGCCAGGGCCAGCGAACCAGAGCTGCCTAGACCCTTCTACACCTCCAAGTGGTGATCCTGGATAACAGGCTGCAGCAGAGCAGACTGGCTAAGTAGAAGGGATCGAAGAGGGAAGGCAACCCGGTACTCAAAAATGTATGCTGAAGTCGGATGTGTTGAGCCGAAAGGTGCAAATATTACAGTCAAGCTGTAAACTACGACACAACGCTATTTGCAAAGCCCTTTTCCGGGTTCGGTTGCGGGAAATTGATAACGAACGAAGAAGAAGACAAGAGGGAAACCGAACTAATAAATAGACAAAGTCAGATTCAATATGAGATTACGATTGAACGTAATATTTTTGTTTAGTGTAATGTTGCAGAAAATGTAGATAAGCTGTCGAGCAATCTTATATAAGCAACATCACATACATGTTACAGAAAACTTCACTAAGCTGTCTGTCAATAAATCGTATATAAGAAAAATCACATACATGTTACAGAAAACTTCATTAAGCTGTCTGTCAATCAATCTAATATAGGCAAAAATCACATACATGTTACAGAAAACATCACTAAGATGTCTGTCAATCAATCTTATAAAGGCAAAAATCACATGCATGTTATAGAAAACTTCACTAAGCTGTCTGTCAATCAATCTTATATAGGCAAAATCACATACATGTTACAGAAAACTTCACTAAGCTGTCTGTCAATCAATCTTATATAGGCAAAATCACATACAACATGTTACAGAAAACTTCACTAAGCTGTCTGTCAATCAATCTTAAATAGGTAACACCGCATACAAAATCTAACAGAAGATAGTGAGGGATATATTACTAAGTTGTAAAACACTGTTACAAAATATGTTTTGAGTAAATGGTCTTGATAACTTATAGGGATGTTCATGTATGGGTTTCTGAGATGCAGCTCGTGATGATGGTTCGCGATATCGCTACAAGTGAAGCATAGGACTACAGCTACAGCTACCAGTCTTACGGGAAGTCTGTGTCTAAGCATTAACAGGGGCCGTTTCATAGCAACTTTTACGTGATAGAGTTGTTTGCGTCATGTACGGCCCTGTTTAATCGTGTTTAACTATATGCTTGGAAGGTTGTAGCGGTACTATTCCTTGAATGCGGGTCCCCTGATTGGGAGTATTCTTTGGGTAATCATTCTGCCAATTTTCGATCTCCACCAGAACGCAATTACGCTCAGTGCTAAGATGGAGTTACGCTTGGTAGCAGGGTGGAGTTACGCTTGGTAACAGGGTAGAGTAAAGCTTGGTAGCAGGGTGGAGTTACGCTTGGTAGCAGGGTGGAGTTACGCTTGGTAACAGGGTGGAGTAAAGCTTGGTAGCAGGGTGGAGTTACGCTTGGTAGCAGGGTGGAGTTACGCTTGGTAACAGGGTGGAGTAAAGCTTGGTAGCAGGGTGGAGTTACGCTTGGTAGCAGGGTGGAGTTACGCTTGGTAGCAGGGTGGAGTTACGCTTGGTAACAGGGTGGAGTAAAGCTTGGTAGCAGGGTGGAGTTACGCTTGGTAGCAGGGTGGAGTTACGCTTGGTAACAGGGTAGAGTAAAGCTTGGTAGCAGGGTGGAGTTACGCTTGGTAACAGGGTAGAGTAAAGCTTGGTAGCAGGGTGGAGTTACGCTTTGTAGCAGGGTGGAGTTACGCTTGGTAACAGGGTAGAGTAAAGCTTTGTAGCAGGGTGGAGTTACGCTTGATAACAGGGTAGAGTAAAGCTTGGTAGCAGGGTGGAGTTACGCTTGGTAGCAGGGTGGAGTTACGCTTGGTAGCAGGGTGGAGTTACGCTTGGTAACAGGGTGGAGTAAAGCTTGGTAGCAGGGTGGAGTTACGCTTGATAACAGGGTAGAGTAAAGCTTGGTAGCAGGGTGGAGTTACGCTTGGTAGCAGGGTGGAGTTACGCTTGGTAGCAGGGTGGAGTTACGCTTGGTAACAGGGTGGAGTAAAGCTTGGTAGCAGGGTGGAGTTACGCTTGGTAGCAGGGTGGAGTTACGCTTGGTAGCAGGGTGGAGTTACGCTTGGTAACAGGGTGGAGTAAAGCTTGGTAGCAAGGTGGAGTGACGCTCGGTGCCAGGATGCAATTAAGCTCAGTGCCAAGATGGAGTTACTCTTAGTACCTGGGGGGGGGGGGGGGGGTAAAGCTTGGTATTAAGATAGAGTTAAGCTCGGTACAATAGCTGAAGTAAGACCGGTAAAATGGCGGAAGTAAGACCGGTAAAATGCCCGAGGTAAGAACGATACAATGCCTGCGTTAAGAGCGGTACAATGCCCTAAGTAAGCTCGGAAACAATGTCTGAGGTAAGAGCGGTACAATGACTGAGGTAAGAGCGGTACAATTTTTGAGGTAAGAGCGGTACAATGCCTGAGGTAAGAGCGGTACAATGACTGAGGTAAGAGCCGTACAATTCCTGAGGTAAGAGCGGTATAATGACTGATGTAAGATCGGTAGTGTCTGGGGAACATGTCCTAACCTTCATAAAGAAAGTTCTATTCATTCTAGCACAAGCGGCGAAGAATTTCTGGTTGAGAATATGGTAAGGTGTTACAGGAATCCTGAGATTGAAACGAAGGAGAACGGATATATGTGTAGACACATGTGGATCGATGTTTATGACAAGCTAGAAAGGAAGATGGAGATAACAATGTCCAGGAAGTTCAATGACGCAAACACAATTGTGGATGTTTACTGAATGACGTAGTGGAATTATAAAACAATTCAATTGGAAACGTCTGCCTATTCAAGTCAGGAACAAGAATGATTTCAGCGGTATATAATAGGTGCACATGAAGGAAACGGCATGATCGAATGACCATGGAGGGTGCTCACAATGTAAAAAATCTAAGATATATGTTGTTTTTTTAATTGATGACCAATCACCGTCACTTATTCTAATTCTACTTGCTGTTGTTGTTCTTCTTCGTCGTCTTCTTCTTCTTCTTCTTCTTCTACTACTACTACTACTTTTTCTTCTTCTTCTTTTTCTTCTTCTTCATATTCTTCTTCTTCTTCTTCCTCAATGCGTACCGTGTGTAACTTTGCTGTTTTTTGCATCTAGAAAAGAGCGTTAGGTGGTGGGTTTCAGCTGCTATCCTCCAATCCCGAGGGTGCTGATGATAGTGGACAGGGTTCTCCTACTTGTAGCACCTACATTCTTAACTTCCATGCAGTGAATCAATGTCAAGGGTTGTGCTGTAACGAATTTAGAATTGATATTGCATTTTGAAGTGGTTGTATATTTAGATTTCCTCTTAAATGCACAGGTGATTTTGATTTTAGAAGTTTTACTAAAGTTGAAAGTGAGTTTTATCTGTAGCAGGTAACTTAATTTACAGGTAATATTAATCTTCACAGGTGGAATTCTCAATTTAACGTTATGATTGTGGAGTTTTTGATTTTGTAAGAATATTTATTAATGAAATGAACATCAACAAAATATTAAATGTAGAAGTTATATTGAAGGGAACCGCTGAGCTGTGCAAACACACTTGCGTTAACTTTTGCAAGGCATGTGTGCTTTGGTGTGTATCACTGCTTCTGAGAGTAGGGCTTTGATGAAATATTTTACAGATGTTTGTATCTGTCGACTGAGACTGGTTATTGGGCGGGAGGAGTAAGGCTATTGTGTGACAGTTTCATAAATTTGACAGCCGCCAATGTAACAATGTCAGTTTGTGAGATTGAATGGCAGTAGTCCCAGGGACCTGGTTATTACAGGAAGCTCGACAGAATGGTCCCCGAGCCCACTTGGCCACAAAAATGTTGACGGGAACTTAGAAATTGGAAACTAATTTTAGCTTGATAGCAGGCAGGCACATGGGGGAGCAATAAGAGATTATGGGGAGAGGGTTCCGACAGAAGTGAGAGGCATCGTGCATTCTTAACAAAGCACATCGGGATTTTCATTATCTTTAAATCATGGGAACGTTAGAGAGCCAGAATTACTTTCGCTATTATCAATTAAAGAAATGGTTATACATAGTCGAGTTATAAATGTTTAACACGTGTCCTTTATATGTTAAATCTAGGAATTGTTCTTAAATCGGTTGTTTACAACGATAGAGGAAAAGTCATGGTTCAGAGTGACGGTGGGAGAGTTAGCAGAACCGCTAATGCTGTAGTGTTTAGATGTCACAGGAAAGCTCGTGCAGATTGTTGTTAGCGAATGCCCATAATGAGTACGTTACTCTTTCGTGCGACCTGGAAACGATGTGGCGGGTTACAGTAGTTTTCCTCACATCTAGAGCACGCTGACGAACGTGTACCGCGTTCCTCCAGGCGGTTTTGCTATGCTTGGCTTCATCTGAGTGTAGCTCAGTACTACATGGAATATGTCGATCTCTCACCTTGTTAGCCAGGCTGCCATGAAGGCAACCCGTTTCCAGGAAGGACTACGAGGAAGCCACGGTGAGGGTCTGTCCAGTGTGTTTTACCTGACCAGACGTTAGTCGCCCTTCCTATCGTGCGAGTTAGAACTGCCTATGGTTTAGTGGCAAGATATCTCATTAAAAGTTTGTGTGGGCTTCAGAAATGAGGGAAATTGACATATTGGCAGGTAGTACAGGTCAAACTGGTACCCCATGTGATGGGTACAGAAGTACCAGAAGACCTACGGGCAACATCACCATGTTGGATAGGTGAAGCTTAGGGCGGAGCATAGGAGACCGATAAATACTGAAGCATACGTCATTCCAGACAGATAGCGGGTTTTAAGGTCTGCTGTGAATTTCAAAGGCATTGCACAAATCGCCTGTTGAAAAGGACAGCGCTCGAGAAACAGAGATTACGTGGTAGGCGACTTGAAGGCTTAAGTTTGCGAGGTAAACTCTAAGCAGTGGCAGTTTAAGTTTAGTCAAATAAGGGCCCAATTGGTTCCTGAAGTTCGACAAATTCAAGTGTCATCATGAGCCACCTTTTAGACGAAGCTCTAGTCTGGACTCCGGTAAGTCCGAGCGTTTCATCAGTCAGAAAGGGTGCACCATATACACCAGGGATTCCATCCTAAAACATGAGTCATAACAGGTGTACCATAAACATCAGGGATCCCATCCCAAAATACGAGTCAGATCGAGTTACCATGGGCACCAGAGATCCTATATCAAAATACGAGTCAGATCGAGTTACCATGGTGACGTCTGATAGCGTACGAAGAAGAAGAAGAAGAGTTACCATGGTCACCAGAGATCCCATCTTAAAATACGAGTCTGAATCGGGTGTACCCCAAACTCCAGGGATCTAATCCCATCTCACGCTAACGAGTCAGAACGAGTGTACCACCAACTCCAGGGATACAATTTTAAAATACGTGTTCTACAGCAGAGACTATACGGACGGAAGCTGCCAGTCTGTCAGAGGCCAGTCCAACTACTAGAACGGAGGACCACATGACCCACGATGTTAATATGTTAATTTGGTTTATTATTAACCATTGTTAGAGAGAAAAGGGACAAATCAGGACTTAGAAACTAGCCGGGTATTAGTTCCAGAGACAAGCAGAGATCATACAATAATTGTAGCAATAACTAAATGATGCACATAAACAAATAACCATGTATGTTTTTGTATGAAGGAATCAGTTTTTGTGTTTACGTTGTTTTACCTATGAGAGGCAAATAGTTCATGTAAGGGGGATAAGTTGGCTATACGTCTCGGAAATTAAATTGATAGAAAAAAATTATGATACATGTATAAGATACATTTGGTCAACGTGGCCAGGATCTGTTTCAATTGTAACCTTCCGAGGATGTTGTAATAGGTCAATAACGAATACTGTGAGTAGTAATATCATACTCGTCATGACAAAACTATTGATACAGAAACCTGCAGAGCAAGTACTGGATAATGGTGTCTTATGAGTGATTCACTAAAGTTGTGACGCTATGATCCAGAGGAAGCGAACAGATGGAATTTTTAATCATGATCACTATGATGGACGTGGTTATCACTTTTGATAACCATCTAAATATTTGAGTTGGCAAAACACATGTTTCGTCACTTAATAAGTCACTCGGGCAGCAGCCACGACAAAAACATGACAGCATCCTCTACCAGTTAAGCATCTTTCATTGAAAACCCATCTTGCTAGTTCGTGGTCTCATGTACCAACAACAGACATACAATATTATATCACCACATTCGCTGATCTATTGTAGTTATCACCTAGCATTCCCATTCGGCCACATTCATTTGCCCAGTTACCACATATACACATAAGAGAGGGAGAGAAAGAGTGACAGATTGACTGGAAGATAAGGAGAGACAGATATGTAGATCGAAAGAGAGAGAAATAATGTTTCGGAAAATGGCCGACTACCACCAGAAAGTTCACATGCTTCTTGATAAACATAAAGTCTGCTAATGGCGGACATGCAAACATTCCTAATGTGTCTGACTAATACACAAAGGTGACATTTTTCAGTTTTTTGCAAATCATACATTTGTTTCTGTTGCTCTGTGGTAATGTTTGGTATTTGAGATTGACATTATTCCTCTTCTTCACTCCCTTCTCTCTCTCTCTATCTCTCCTATTCTCTCCATCTCATTATATCTTCAATTCTCTCTTTCACTCACTTCTCTCTCTCTCTCTCTCTCTCTCTCTCTCTCTCTCCATACTTCTAACTTACCTAAAATACACTGACAACTGTCTGATGTGTACTAATTTACAGACTGCCATGTTTTGCTAAACCATTCTGTGAGGCCATTCGAGTGCATGTCATTAATGTACCGACACACGCGTCATTAATTTACTGAGACATAGACCACACACGCCATTAATGTACTGACACATAAACTACTCTGTCTATAATGAACTGATACATGTTAGTGTCGTACTGACATATAGACCAAAAACCACGTGTCAATGATGTACTGCAACATAAGTCACACGTACCAATGTGGTACTACCACATATGCCATAAGTGTCACTGATGTAATTTTGTATGTAAACTTGTCAGTGATGTACTCACGTAAGAACACATGTCAGTGATGTGCGCCATATTCTTCGCTTTATTTGTTGTTCCTGTGGCCGATGCTAGCTCCTTTCCTAGACGTCTTCGTTTCTCGCCATGTCCTTAGCCCATTATCCTTCACATACATCTGTTAATGAAGGACATTGTAGCGATTACAATACCAAGATGGTGGATGTGCTTACCTTCGGTCTTTCCACTTGGATTAAAAACATATATAATTATAGTTTGTTGTGACAGTAGTTAGCAAATGTACCCACGAAAGTGTTATTAATATCATCATTAATCTTATAGTGTCAGAAAATAATCAATAACCGTTCATACGACCTGTAAATTAACCGTTTTGACATGAAAGCTGAGCAGGCCTAAAAAACCGTTATCGTAAAAACTGTTCACCCACTGCCTTGTATGATACCTGTTCACGGGAAAGACTTCGGGAGTAAACCCTACATCAAATTTCCGAAGCTGGTGTCCCTAACGTAGTCTAGTGGTGGTTCCATCGCTATTCTGGTAAATCCTGCGACGTCGCTAATTCCAGGCTGTATCGATTAATGCTGGTCCCCTGGATCATTTAGTTACGTGGAGAGGTTGGACCTGCTGCACACGCAACAACATGTACAAGCTGCTTAGAAGGATGTCCAAGCTTATGGCCTGCAGAGACCTTCCAGTTCCACCCTGCGGTGTCGACACAAGAGCATCAACAGTTAAACTGGGATGTTGGAATGTCCGTACCATGTTGACTGGAGCCTTAGTTGTAAGGCCTTGGTCATTCTCTCACTCCCTCATACAGCAGCACTGACTTCACATTGAAGTTGAATTTTTTAAATTTTCGTATGAATCTTGATTTCTCTGGATCTCCATATGTTGTTTAGTGTCAGGAATGCTATTCTGACGTCTTAATGCTGGTCCATACATCTACATCTGTTGTTCATGATGTGTCAATTGTGCTGTTCGAATAAGTAGAAGGTATCTACTTCTTCCAACGGCTATTCCTAGAGAATTATTTGGTTTTTTTGTTGATAGTGCTGAGCTCATGGAGCTTGGTTTTCTTCGTGTTCATATTTGGGAAAACCTTGCAGCACAATTAGACGAGAAGAGAATGTACAGTATTCACAGTTTCTCTTCAGTTTAAAAAAAAGCTACTGATTTTGGCTACTTTGAATGAAGAAGGCAGATCCAAATGAAATATTTCAAATTGTTCAAGCCGTCTTATTTCACGCCATCTTGAAGAAGCTTACTGAAGTAAATGTAACGAAAGGGAAGGAAATTCCAATACGAAATAAAGAAGAATTAGCGACAAGAATGGTGAAGACATGTCGACTGACGTTTTTAGATATCTTGTCTTGTATGTCGACTGTGTATCTTATAAATGTCGTGTATGTGTTTGTGTTTGTGTGTGTGTGTGTGTCTCTGTGTTTCCCAGAACGTAAAGTTTACTTGCCAATGTGATTAACGAGTGTAGGTCTGTATGCGCATATGCGTGAATATGTCTGTTTTTCCAGAACTTCAAGTGTACTTGCCTATGTGATTAATGTAGGCACTTTGTTTGTAGCACAGAGACATATTTTCGCAGCACACTTAGATATGGGATAGTGGAACATATGGTTTGAGAAGCACTATTTTCCTAGATATCTGATCCAACCATATTGGGATGGTTGTGCGCTTCTGTGTCCACGACACAATCATTTTCTTGCAACATTCACTGTGCGCATATAGCTGACGGAAATAATTACTGGAAATTGAGATATGCTACATCTTGTTAATAGCCATTTTTTTTATATGGAATATTCGCGGACAAAATTATGTTGTAATTATTTGTTGTTAACCTCGTATTTTGTCTAATTTGAAGTCTGCGTATAGGAATGTCAGGAATTATTGTGTGTCAGTTATCAGTATCTGTCAGTATTAACAGCGACCAAGATTTGTATATATAATCAAAGACATAAACATACATGAACCTTGCACTCAGATTCAGGGGATAATAAACACACACGTAAAACACATAATATATGAACCTTGCACTCAGATTCAGGGGATAATAAACACACACGTAAAACACATAATATTTGAACCTTGCACTCAGATTCAGGGGATAATAAACACACACATAAAACACATAATATATGAATCTTGCACTCAGATTCAGGGGATAATAAACACACACGTAAAACACATAATATATGAATCTTGCACTCAGATTCAGGGGATAATAAACACACACGTAAAACACATAATATATGAACCTTGCACTCAGATTCAGGGGATAATAAACACACACGTAAAACACATAATATATGAACCTTGCACTCAGAATCAGGAGATTTAAAAAACTCGCTCGTTAAACACAACACGTGGAATCGAGATGTCGGCACACATTTATGGACATGACACTTTCGATATTGCGTTGTATTTTTAGATCTCAGTTTTCACAAAGATTAACTTAATACTCAGGTAATGGTAAACAACTCTTAGAAGCTTTTTATTGAACGAAACAAAAAAATATTAGCTCATAATTTGTATTGGGCGAAAGAGAAGCAATTGCCCGTAACTGCTACCTTAAATGTTGTTACCAACTTCTACCCCTGTACGAAGGGAGTTGTCGGTACATGCCACACATTGTATACTCTTTAAGTAATCGTGAAAATGCTGAAAACAAATTGCCCAAGCCTAGTTCATCAAAATCAGTTTCTCCATGCTGGATTTATGCGGTGCTGTTCTATTTCTGCACTAATGAATAAAAGAACAGAGAGCAAAGTCCTCTTGCTCGCTCAGGTGTGTTCTTGGAAGTTTGCCCCGGTGCATCTTGGAAGTTGATGATAAAACGGGTCGTTTCGACTTTTTCTTCTATCACCGTGCACACTCTACTCGTTCCTCTAATATTAGCGGCCTTGTAGCTTATATTTCTGTTCAAACTATCGGCAAATACGGAGTAAAAGAGAAGTAAAGTTCATCAAATGAGTCAAGCAAGTTATCTAACAACCAGTTGAGCATATCTTTGAGGCGGGGACAAGAGCAACATACGTCTAAGTCACTTCAAGAAAACAGAACTGTCTAGGAAATGAGAAATTCCTCAGTCCTTTAAAGCTTTTTAAGTGGTTTAGCACAGGGCACTCTCACCCAGCTCGTCAAATGTGTCAGAAATGCACTAAAAGAGATCACAAGTGGTTATCTCTGGGCGGGGTCAAGGTTATTTTCTAGTATGGATTTTAGGAAACGAGGAAAAGGACTTCTTTAACTTTACAATCTTGTAGTAAAAGGCGATTAAAGAGGGTTGTGCATGGCTCTAGCAACCTTATCATGACAAACGCATTTGTGTAGAAACCACCAATGCTTCCCATAACGGGTCAAATAGTCATGGGCATACACTTGATAAGACACGAAATTGAGATTAACAAACAAAGTGATTCGCTCAAACTGTGGCGTCAATATCTGAGCTTTCAATAATTATATTTAAATATATATATGAGGCAACTTCGCCTAGTAGTGATAATGTCCGCTACACAATCCCAACGCAGGAGGTTCGAATCCCGCCGTGTTCGGTATGACAAAAACGGGATTTTTGTCTTCCTGCGACCACTTCATCGTGTATCGTAACCTTTCTGACAAGAAACTTATAAAAGCCAAATAGGTTGGCGGTTGTAAGACGCCACGTTCTGCAAAGGACATATATATATACATGCACATTTCTTTCTGTTTTTCAAATGTACTTGAGAGTTGTATTGAATGAAGTCCATCTGTTCTCTCGTCTGCCTTCTAACAGCACACACAGCTGACTTGGGAACACCGTATTCGGGTAGATTAATATGCGCTATATGATTCGGGTCCGTTTTATGTCTCTGGAAGTAAGATGTCGCAGCTTAGGTACAACAAAATAAACGGAACACAAATTCTCAGATGTGTGCCTTTTTGAATGAAACCGATCCTGAAAGTGAGCAACGAATGAGAAATTGAGTGCAGGAAATTATTTGTTTTAGCTGTCATTGCTGTGTTTAGTCGCGCGGTTGTTCTCCATACGAGCATTTATAAATCTGAGGAACGAAGGCCGCTTACCGATGTAGCCGCGGTGAACTGTACAGGCTAGGTTTATACTTGACCTCCGATAGAAAAAAACGAATATATTTGAATTCAAGCCCTCGTAGTCAGAAGTTCAACATCCAATCCACTCGACCAGCCAGCCGTTCATCACGTCAAGAATGTATTATCGTTGCTAAATGACTTCTCTTATACTCTGACAGAAAGGCGAGGATAGTTACAATTACTTGGAATTTCTTGGGAACGAGCTAGCAGCAGAGAAGGTGAACGTATTTGCGTCGTATGTATAGCTAGGTGAAGAAAGATGTTAGACAAAATATGGAGCAGGATAGCCTAACACAAGAAGTCTGGGCTAACGACTAGTAGTCGGTGGCCTAATGTATGCACACCTCCAGAAACAAACATCAATTGGTAATATTGAGTTACTGCTCGTGAGTCTGTTCTGATATTCAGTTAGCGTTGATTGGGTGTGTTCTTTTATTGAGTTAGCTTTGGTAAAGGGTGTTAATTATATTGAGATAGTGTTGGTAGAGTGTGTTTGTATATCAATTTAGTGTTGGTAGATTGTGTTCTTAGTTCTATGTCGAGTTGGAGTTAATAAAGTGTGTTCTTTTGTCTAGTTAACGTTGATAGAGTGTGTTCTTATTTCAAGCTTGAGTTGGCAGAGTGTGTTCTTGTATGAAGTTAGTTTTGGCAGAGTGTGTTCTTGTATCAAGTTAGCTTTGGCAGAGTATGTTCTTGTGTCAAGTTAACTTTGGCAGAGTATGTTCTTGTGTCAAGTTAGCTTTGGTAGAGTGTGTTCTTGTGTCCAGTTAGCTTTGGTAGAGTGTGTTCTTGTGTCAAGTTAGCTTTGACAGAGTATGTTCTTGTGTCAAGTTAGCTTTGGTAGAGTGCGTTATTGTGTCCAGTTAGCTGTGGTAGAATGTATCTGTTTGCCAACTTGACGTTGGTTACTTGGTTTCCTTATGCCGAGTTTAAACAAGAGTATTACATTTGTGGATATGCATTAGAACGATCGACACCGCAAGAGAATAACAGATGCAACTAGAGAAGATAAAAATCTGGACAGACCTTGCTCGCGGCACAAATATTGTTTACAACAGCGGGGGTTGGTTGATGAAGGCAATCCGACCATTTGTAAATTATGAAAGTACCATATTCTACACTCTTTAATGTAACAATTACAATGTACGAGAAATCAGCAAAGTCACTGGAATCAAGCAAAGAGTGTAACGTTGACAATGTCCAAACACTCCCTTGATATAGAACACTAGGGACATGTATGTTATTGTCACTCGCATGTTGACGAGAATGTATCTATTAGTCAAAAATAATTGTCAACTATACTACTTTTGTTTTTTCTCAGACAATATTGATATAAGGTCTGTGTTGACACGTTCCAGTCTACCCAGAAGTAAAAGGCGATGGATAGCTAAAAGGAGTGTCTTGCCAAAAGTATAGAAAACTATAATCAACACCACAACTCAAAATTGATAGTACTCAGTGTTCAGAAAACGTCATTTTGATGAGTCCAGTATTGCTTGAACTCATCCGTTCTTAAGTTATGTTCCATTACCAGCGAATTCGAGAGCTCTGGCTGGTTATCTCCATTTCTGTTTATAGGAGATGCCAGCAGTACGGTCTCAATCTACCTCATAACTTGTGGCATCTGTCTTGGCAACCGTTGTCGCTACCCTCCTACTTTGTTTACAGTTGACAAGTCTTGGATTGTCCTAATGTCTCTGCTGACCCAGTGTCTTAAACAGAAACTCCAACTACGCATTGTGTGTTTAATCGATGGATAAAGACCAATCAGGTCTATTTGATAAAGGTCTATGGTTGTTAATGGGAGAATGAGGAAGTATTTGTTGATAATAATACATAAATATATACATTCATATATACACACACATATACCTACACACACACACATTAACAATACACATTTATATACAGAAAAGGTAGAGAAATGTAAATACTGACATGGTAGATAAATGTACAGACTGACAGGAAGAGAAATGTACACACTAACAGATAAAGAAAGGTACACACTGACAGGTAGAGAGATGTACACGCTGACAAGGTAGAGAAATGTACACACTGACAAGGTAGATAAATGTACACACTGACAAGATTGAGAAATGTAAAGGCTGACGAGGTAGAGAAATGTACACGCTGACAAGATAGAGAAATGTACACGCTGATAAGGTAGAGAAATGTACACACTAACAAACAAATCGAGTTATACGAGAATATAGACGAGTCAGGAAGTAAGTGATTGAGTGGGTGAGTTAGAAGTGACTGAACGTTAATAGTGAGTGAAGGAATGAGTGAGTGATATGCGAAGGGAACGAGCGAGTGAGTAGGTGAGCAAATGAATGAGGGACGGATTGGACGATTGAGTGTGTGCGCAAAGTAGTGAGTATATGAGGGATTGAGTTTGCAATTAAAATAGGTGAATCAGCAAACGAGTGGGTGTGTGGGTGAGTGATTAGTTAACAGTGGCGTGCCATCAATGGGGTCCAGTACCAATAGGCTAGCACCCAGGCATTTTAATCAAGCTATTTCTGGATGTAGCTAAATTCCCATGTTTTGTGGAGTGCATTTTCCAACCCTCTAAGATTGCCATTTAGAGTTACAGTTAAAGTGTTACTGTGTTTTATATTATCATATTATAGGGTCGTGTCATATATGAAATAACAAGGGATTGCGTGAGCAATAAGAAAATATAAATTATATAAAAATAGCTCAATTTCTAAAACAATAAAGGAGTATGAAAGATGAACCAGCAACAACAAAAAACGGTGGAAAAACAATTAACATGTCAGATTTACCCAATATAGACGGCTTATGCATTATGTTTTGTCATTTTGGGCACATGTGTTTCGATACTACATCCATTTACAAAATTATCTAACGTAGACCTAACATGATATTGGTATAGCATATGATAAATTGGAGAATCATTGTTACCTGATGCGGAAATGGAAACTTTATCACTTTAAACAGTTACTATTAAATATTTTCCCAAAAAATTGTTGGTTTCACCGGTTTATTTATAGTCAAACACCGGAAGAATAAATCTACTTTCTTCATTTCCGAATCGTAAAAACGCCTATGATGCAAAACATTAAACAAAACGTGTGTTTATTTTGTCTCTGGCAACAAAAAATAAATGTTTATTTTATTCAACAACGAAGAATTGACTTTTCTGTCAGAATAATCCAGATTGACTAGAGAAATCAACACAAGAGCTAAAAGGAAGTGCACATTTTGATCTTAAGAAAGAGTTTAAAAGAAACAGCGCTTTTTGTGCAGAAAAAAGATCAGATTGATGCGCGCAGATTCTCTATCGATTATATAATTTAATGACTTAAACAGGCAGGAAGTAAATACTTTCTAAACAAAAACAGATTAATTTTACTATTTTTATATAAAACGAAATTAAAGAATCAAGCTACGTTTCTGAAGTATCTAGAAAGCTTTCACGCAGAAAAAATATATATGTATAATAAAAATATAATCTTAAAATCAAAAACTCCTGACAATGGCCACCCGTAGTGAACGACAGGAAAAATCGGCCCTGGTAGTGGCCTCTTGTCCTCAAAGTGTTAAATTTCCAAGGGACATAAAAGGATAAAATACAAATATTGATTAACAGCAACAGTATTCTTCACTATCTAATTTTCGCGTCACAATACTAAACGATATTCCCGCTATTTGCGCCCCCAAATATCGGCACTCTGGTATCGGAAGTGCTCTAGTGGTATCTGTTCTCTCCGGTTAAAGGACTAGATTAAGGCATCCTAGTACATTATGGAGCCGCGTAGCGCGGTGGTTAGCAAGCTGGTTTTGCATCTGAGTGGTCCTGGGTCAGTTCCCCAGTTGAGACGGAAATGTTCATTCAGACCGCAACGGAACCCGGGTCGACCCAGCCTTAATGTGTACTGGTTCAGTCCAGGAAGCAAAAGCGGCGAGGGATAGAAGATAGCTACAGCCCTTATATAGCCGAGCCTTTGAAATGTGAGATCGCTAACATCTTAGAACTCAACGGCAGTAATTGTATGGGTTAGTTTACTTTAGTACATATGTGCAATAAGATACATACCAACGCTTGGCGTTCTGTCATAAGTAAATAAAATGTTCGTTTGCTTTGTTGGGGGGTAGTGTTGTGGTTATTCAAATTATGTAATTGTTTCCGTTAATGTAAAAGATCTTGTGAAATATTAAAGTGTTCAATTGTCAATATAGTTTGATAGTATTTCAAAGGGTGAATTATGGATTGGACTCGGATTTGGAAATTGTTCACTCAAACAAAGCTAGTCAGAGACCAGTTGCAAAATAAATGTAAGTAGATCAGCGGAGGGATGTAGCACGTGTTGCAGTGATGTGTAATCGACTCAGTTTCGTTTGGAGCGCATAGTTTTGAATAAAAACAGCAAGTAGTAACGAGAGGTAGACAAGCTCCAGATGTTAAAAAAAATGAAAGACTAAGCACGTCATTTCAAAACAGTCTTCAGAACGGTTAACTGTATGCAAATCAAGAAACAGACTGTATCCTTGGCCTCGTGTGCTGTTCGAAACAAGAGAGTGTCTGGAATTTTATTTTTTGAATATATATATAGAGAGAGAATATTTGTTTCTTTATTCCATTTCTAAATATTGTGCATCGGTTGATGTGAGCTAAACCACGTGAACTGTGACCGGTAAAAGCGTCATCGGTAAGCTACATATTGTACATTATATGGAGAGTATTCCTCTTTAGCCCAATAATGAAAGATGTACTCGAAGCCAATTTCTTTTAAGAAAAGTCACCACACTTCTCTAAATGTTAATGAATGGCTCCGTGTGTGCATGTGCCTATGAGTACACGTTTGAGAAACAACATATCATTTACTTGAAATACTTAGCAAACAACGGGACAATCTTAGCACAAAATAGATATTGGGCAGAAAAAAGTCATGAATTAACAACCCCACTATTAATCTGGAACATGGAATATGGATTGACTGTGCTAAAGAAAGACTACATAATCATCTGAGAATGGAAGTGTGTAGAACGCTGGTTTCTTACGGCGCAGACAAGAAGATCAATATTTGGTTTCCTCAAGGCCTGTCAAAACCTGAATGTCTGAACTTGGTATTAAGTCGTCTTCTGGGTAATCTATGTCGACCAAATGCATGTGTCTTGCACAGACTGCGAGATTGTGAGTGTCTATCTGGGCTAGGACACAACGCTGCCGTACAACCAGACGATGTTTGGAATTTCTCAGAAAATCCTGGCCGGGGTTAACTCTTGTGTTAGTGTTCCGTTGGAGGTTCTCAGTTAACCCCATAAAGGTGCCTGGAACTTCTTCCCCAAATCAGAACTATACATTATCAAAGGCGACACTGAGGTCAACAAAATCAACATGAAGAGGAGATGGGGGGGGGGGGGGTGTAGTGATTAAATTCACGATGTTACATTAGTGGTAAACTCTAGTCTTCCCAAATGTAAATGGGTGCCTAACTTACGATTAGGGAATAAAGGCACCGAGGAAGGGAACTAATTGAGCATCCAATCTATTAAAAAAGATGAGACCATCTACAATGAAGTTTCTAACACTTCAACCTTGACGGCATTGTTAGCCACGGGACATCCTTTACGTTCACCGAAAATTGGTTCCAAAATAGCACTACTAAGGCAGATGGCACATGAGAGGAGATTGCGTCTCTCCGCATCGCCCAGCATCAATAGGTGGACAACGGGGCGAGACGTTGCTCGCTTATTCGCCTAATGAAAAAGGGCAAGGTGATCCCATAGCAAGCATTGCTGTCGGGGATGAAGAGTTAGGGATATTATTTGCCTATGCTTGTTGTGTATGAGGCGGGGTACCTTAACTTAACTTAACTTAACGTCCTATGCGCATCCAATGTATTCTTAAATGCATTAACTGTTCCTGCCCCCACTACCTCCCCCGGCAATGCATTCCAAGCATTCACCACTCTCTGACTAAAAAAAATATTTTCTCTTATCTAATCTGGACCTCTCTTTAGTCAACTTGTAGCAATGCTCTCGTGTTATTGTGGGTGGCTGTATTTTAAAAAACTTGTTATAGTCTAATGTATGTATTCCTCTGATCATCTCATAAACCTGTATTAAGTCACCACGAATTCTCTCTTCTAGACACTGTAGGCCGGTTTTTCTGAGTCTTTCCTCATAACTGAAATTCTGGAATCCCACTATCAGCTTTGTCGCTGTTTTTTGTATTCTTTCCAGCATGTTTATATCCCCTCTATGATAAGGACTCCACACCTGAACACAATACTGCAATCTAGGTCTAACTAATGCTTTATACAGTTTGACTATCACTTCCTTACTCCTATGTTTAATATTTATTTTTATCATACCTAACATTGCATTTGCCTTTTTCACTGCTTCCTTAACTTGCTCACTCACCTTACCTGTATGATTTATTTTAACCCCTAGGTCCCTTTCCTTATCTATCTTTCTAATATTGTTCTCTCCCATTCTGTAATTATGTTCCATATTGGATCTACCTATGTGGATGACTGTACATTTATCTACATTAAACTTCATTTGCCAGCTTACAGACCATTCTCGAATTTTATCTAAATCCGACCTCAATATATCCACTTTCGCCTTAGATGAGACACTACTGCATAGTTTTTTGTCATCAGCAAATTTTACAATCATGGATCCCATATCAATGTCCAAATCATTTATATATATCAAGAACAAAATTGGTCCCAAAACCGAGCCCTGTGGCACTCCACTTTTCACTTCACACCACTTAGAGTACTCCTTATTTATGCCCACCCTCTGCCTTCTTCCCGTTAACCAATTTTCAATCTTTTTGGCAACTTCTCCACCTATTCCATGTGATTTTAACTTTCGAAATAATCTATTATGAGGTACTCTGTCAAGGGCCTTTGCAAAATCTAGATAAATAACGTCCACAGGCTCTCCTTTATCTATGATTTTAGTAACCTCCTCCATGAATTCTAATAGATTTGTTAAGCATGATCTCCCTCTAGTAAACCCATGCTGACTATTTCTAATTAGATTACTTTTTTTAAAATGCATTACAATGTTTTCTTTGATTATTGACTTCAAAAATTTACAGACAATGCTCGTTAAACTCACCGGTCTATAATTCGCTGGATCTGATTTTTTGCCCCTTTTGAATAAGTGAATCACTCCTGCATCTTTCCAATCCCGTGGAACAATCCCTTTTGCAAGTGATTAAGAACATAATATAGCCAATGGTTTTGCTAGTTGGTCTCTAATTTCAAACAGTAATTTTGGATGAATACCATCTTGACCTGGACATTTATCCACTTTCAACCGCTCCAATTTTTTAAAAACAATTTCCTCTGTAATACAGATTGATCTTAAAACCTAGTTGCATTCATCGCTGTCCGTTTTTCCCTAGCAGTACTGCAAGTAGCTAGGCCCACTGGAACGAATCGATAACGAATGTCGAACTTTTGCAGCGAAAAGCGAGCACTCTGCCACTCGGCACTCTCACCCATGACTGTGCTGCTAATAAACAGAATGTAATTGACGTACTGCTAACAGAAGTGGGTTTTCTCTGTTGGACATATACAAACCTTATTTCTTAGTTGGACACATAAAACCTTGTTTTTCTATTGGACACATACAAACCTTGTTTCTCTATTGGACACATAAAAACCTTGTTTTTCTATTGGACACATAAAAACCTTGTTTCTCTATTGGACACATGAAAACCGTGTGTCTCTATTGGATAAATTAAAAACCTTATTTCTCTATTGGACACATAAAAACCGTGTGTCTCTATTGGATAAATTAAAAACCTTATTTCTCTATTGGACACATAAAAACCGTGTGTCTCTATTGGATAAATTAAAAACCTTATTTCTCTATTGGACACATAAAAACCGTGTGTATCTATTGGATAAATTAAAAACCTTATTTCTCTATTGGACACATAACAATCGTGTGTATCTATTGGATAAATTAAAAATTAAAAATTAATTCTTAGTTGGAGACATGCAGACCATGTTTCTTAGTTGGACACATATAAACCTTGTTTCTCTGTTAGATACATACAAACCTTGTTTCTTTATTGGACACATACAAACCTTGTTTCTCTGTTAGACACATACAAACCTTGTTTCTCTGTTAGACACATACAAACCTTGTTTCTCTGTTAGACACATACAAACCTTGTTTCTTTTTTGGACACATACAAACCTTGTTTCTCTGTTAGACACATACAAACCTTGTTTCTTTATTGGACACATACAAACCTTGTTTCTCTGTTAGACACATACAAACCTTGTTTCTTTTTTGGACACATACAAACCTTGTTTCTCTGTTAGACACATACAAACCTTGTTTCTTTTTTGGACACAGGTAAGTGTCAAAACCGTCATTTCGTGTCTCTATCCTTGACGCCTTAGCATACGTGTCCATTATTATCGTATTAGCCTGAGTTTGTATATGTTTGCCGAGTCAGTTTTCATATGTCTATATTTGCCGAATCAGTCTATTGGACACATAAAAACCGTGTTTCTCTATTGGATAAATTAAAAACCTCATTTCTCTATTGGACACATAAAAACCGTGTTTCTCTATTGGAAACATAACAACCTTGTATCTTTATTAGACACATGCAAACCTTAATTCTTAGTTGGACACATGCAGACCATGTTTCTTAGTTGGACACATATAAACCTTGTTTCTCTGTTAGACACATACAAACCTTGTTTCTTTATTGGACACATACAAACCTTGTTTCTCTGTTAGACACATACAAACCTTGTTTCTCTGTTAGACACATACAAACCTTGTTTCTCTGTTAGACACATACAAACCTTGTTTCTTTTTTGGACACATACAAACCTTGTTTCTCTGTTAGACACATACAAACCTTGTTTCTTTATTGGACACATACAAACCTTTGTTTCTCTGTTAGACACATACAAACCTTGTTTCTTTTTTGGACACATACAAACCTTGTTTCTCTGTTAGACACATACAAACCTTGTTTCTTTTTTGGACATATACAAACCTTGTTTCTCTGTTAGACACATACAAACCTTGTTTCTTTATTGGACACATACAAACCTTGTTTCTCTGTTAGACACATACAAACCTTGTTTCTCTGTTAGACACATACAAACCTTGTTTCTCTGTTAGACACATACAAACCTTGTTTCTTTTTTGGACACATACAAACCTTGTTTCTCTGTTAGACACATACAAACCTTGTTTCTTTATTGGACACATAAAAACCTTGTTTCTCTGTTAGACACATACAAACCTTGTTTCTTTTTTGGACACATACAAACCTTGTTTCTCTGTTAGACACATACAAACCTTGTTTCTTTTTTGGACACATACAAACTTTGTTAGAAAGTTGGCAAACGGTTTACAAATCATGTATTTGTTATGCTCTTCCTCAGCTCGACCCGCAGCAAAACCAGGTAAGTGTCAAAACCGTCATTTCGTGTCTTTATCCTTGACGCCTTAGCATACGTGTCCATTATTATCGTATTAGCCTGAGTTTGTATATGTTTGCCGAGTCAGTTTTCATATGTCTATATTTGCCGAATCAGTCTCCGTTTGTCCATGTTTGCCAAGTCAGCTTACCTTTGTCAATGTTTGCCAAGTCAGCTTACCTTTGTCAATGTTTGCCAAGTCAGCTTACCTATGTCCATGTTTGCCAATACAGTCTTTGTTTGCACATTCAATGTTTCTGTGGTCTATGTTTACCGAGTCAGTCACCGTTTGTCCATGTTTGCCAAGTCAGCTTACCTGCGTCCATGTTTGCAGAGGCAGTCTTTGTGTTGTGAATATTTCTGTAGTCAGTTTAACGATCATGCTTCAACATTTTCATGTTACGTCCATGTCTGGATCACTAAATTAAGCTGATACTGTTATGTGTATTGTCTTATCATTGCATCATTATGTTTGTGCCTCTCTGTAATGTCTCTGTTAAGTTTTTACGTCTATGTTTGAGTTGTGAGGTCCAAATTTTTATTGCCATTTTTATGTTAAGCTAACATGTCCATGTTTGTGTTGCCGTGTTTATGTTAAGCTGGCATGTCCATATTTGTGATGTCATGTTTATGTTAAGCTGACGTGTTCATGCTTGTGTTGCCATGTTTATGTTAAGCTGACGTGTTCATGTTTGTGCTGCTATAACTTTATGTATTGGCAGGTCTATACTAGTGCTTCCATGTCTATATTTGTGTTTTCAGGTCTATGCTTGTATTATCAATTCCATGCTTTTGATTCTGTGTCTGTTTGAGTTTTCATGTCTACGTTTGTTTTTCAATTACTATGTTTGTCCTGACATGCCTTTTCGTGTGTTCTAATGTCTATGTTTGTATTTTCAGGTCTATATTTTAGCTACAACGTCCATGTTTATTTTGTCAAGTCTATGTGTTATTTCTATGGTCTATGTTCGTGTTGTCAGGTCTATTTTAGTGTGTTCATGTCTATGAATGCTTTGCCAAGTCAGATAATGTTTGTGCTATGATGTCTATGTTTGTACTGTCAGGTGTATGTTTGTGATATCAGGTGTATGTTTGGGATGTCAAGTGTATGTTTGGGATGCCAGGTGTATGTTTGGGATGCCAGGTGTATGTTTGGGATGTCAATTGTATGTTTGCGCTGTCAGGTGAATGTTTATGATGCCATGTGTATGTTTGTGCTGTCAGGTGTATGTTTGTGTTGGCAGATCCATGTTTGTGTTGTAAGGTGTGTTTGGGTTGATATGTCTAAGTTTCTGTTTCTATATGTATGTTAATGTTAGATCTTTCTATGGTTGTATCGCCCTATCTAAACGTGTCTTTCTATGTCTATGTTAATGTTAGACATGTCTATGGTTGTTTTGTCTTTCTAAATGAGTATTTCTTTGTTTAGGGTTATGACCAGGTGTATTATATGATACTAGCACGCCCACGCACATAATTCTTCAAAAGATAATAATGAAACCTGACTGCCTCCAAAGTTGAAGGTCACGAAAATTGTTTCCTTATAATTTCAATTTCGCAGAGGAAAATAACCCAACCAGAACATACAACGCTGGCACAGAACAGATATACAGAGCTAATGAAAGAAATGCTGCCTTTTCGTGTTGTGTTATTAGTTGTTGCTTTTCACAGGTTGAATTTGCAATGTGTAATGTTGACTCATACGAGACAGTTGCTGGTTATAACATCTGTGATAAGAATTTTAATGATCGAAGTCAAAGATTTGTAGGCCACAAAATAAAATGTATGGGATAACCTTACACCATCACAATGTCATTGCAGCCATAACAGGCTCGTTAAAATGTCAGCAATAGATTGCGAAGTGGCATTAGTTATCGCGTATCTGTGGGCACGAAATCGCTTGGAGCATACTGACCCAGACCGCATTTCATGTCATGAGCGTGCACCTGGAAATAGGCTGTGTAACAGAGACCTCGTCAATTAGATGGAATAGTTACTCTGATTCATGTAGTGGCGAGCTTGTTCGTATCGCAGCATTGCACTACAGCCAGAAGGTACCAGGTCTATATTATTACAAACGCCTTGGAATATAAGAAAAGTCATCCCATCCTGAGATACAGGAAAAAAAACACTACAGCGTGGGATCTAAGATAAGTTACTACAACCTCGGATATAAGAAAACCCACTACAACCTCGGAAATAAGAAAATCCACTACAACCTCGGATATAAGAAAACCCACTACAACCTCGGAAATAAGAAAATCCACTACAACCTGGGATATAAGAAAACCTACTACAACCTCGGAAATAAGAAAATCCACTACAACTTCGGATATAAGAAAATCTGCTAACACACGGGATATAAGAAAACCCACGACAATTTCGGATATTCAAAACCCACTACAACTTCGGATATAAGAAAAACCACTAAAACCTCGGATATAAGAAAAGCCACAACATTCTCGGATACAAGAAAACACACTAAAACTTCGGATGTAAAAAAAGCCACAACAATCTCGGATACAAGAAAACCCACTAGAACCACATATATATGAAAAGTCACCACATCCGGAGATAGAGTAGAAAACATTACGGCCTGGGATATAAGAAAAGACACCACAACCTTAGATATTGAAAATTCGCCACAACCTTGGATATAAAAAAGACACCACAACCTCAGTTATAAAGAAAGACACCACAATATCGTATAAATGAAAAGTCACCATATCCGAAAATATAATAGAAAACACTACAGCCAGGGATACACGAAAACCCACTACAACCTCAACTATAAGGAAATCCATTGAACCATTTTATATAAGAAAGGTCACTAAAGCATGCTATATAAGAAAAGCCATAAAAACATGAAATATAAGGAAAGTCACTAAAACAAAGAGTATCGGAAAAGTCAATAAATCACAGAATATAAGAAAATCGACTAAAACATGGGATATAACAAGCCACTACAACATGTAATATTTGAAAAGTCACTAAAACATTGATTATAAGAAAAGCCACTAATACACAGGATATAAGAAAAGCCACTAAAGCACTGGATTTAAGAAGTCACTACAATATGGAACTTTTTTAAAACACCACAAACTCGGATATAGGAAAGGACACCACAATCTCGGGTATAAGAAAAGCCACTAAAACATAGTATGTAACAAAATCCACTAAAACGTTGGATATAAGAAACGATACTACAAATTCACGTATGAGAAACGCCACAAAAGTACCGGAAATAAGAAAAACAACTGCAATATGTTATATAAAAAAGGACACTGCAACCTCTGATATACTAAAAGCCACCACAACCTCGGGTATAAGAAAAACCACTAATACATGGTGAACAAGAAAATCCACTCAAATATGTGATATAAGAAAAGCCACTAAAACATAGGATATAAGATTAGACAGCATAACCTCAAATATAAAAAAACGCCACCAAAGCACGTAAATAACATGTTTATAAAAAATAAGCACTACAATCTCGGATATAAGAAACGCCACCACAACCTCGGAAATACGAAAAACCACTACAACTTCGGATATGAGAAAACCCACTACAACTTCAGATTTACGTAACACTACTAAAACAGGATATGAGGAAAAACCATTAAAACATGGGATATAAGAAAAGCAACTAAAACATAGTATATAACAAAAGCAACTAAAACATGGTATATACAAAAAGCCACTACAACCTCGGATGTAAGAAAACCCACTAAAGCACAGAATGTCAGAAAATGCACTAAAACATGGTGTGCAAAAAAAAGCAACTACTAACCGCTTCCACAGAAAATCCGTCATGAATGAACAACTCAAAACGATTATCTCTGAACATAAGTAACAACAACAACAACAACAAGAAGAACAACAACAAGAACAACAACAAAAGTAAAAATAACAAGAACATAACAGTATGTGGAGTTGAAGTAAAATCAGTTACATATGTAGTGGTATTAGGAAAGATAGTATTACTAAATAACAGTAGTGATAGTAATAGTTATAGTGACGGTTACAGGAAAAATAACAGGTATAGTGATAGCGATAGTAACAGTTACAGTTATAGCAACTAGTAACAGTTATAGGGATAGTAACAGTTATAGTTATATCAATAGTAAGAGTTATAGTTATAGTAACAGTTACAGCGATAGAGATAGTAACAGTTACAGTTATAGCGAATAGTAACAGTTATAGGGATAGTAACAGTTTTAGTTATATCAATAGTAACAGTTATAGTTATAGCAATAGTAACAGTTACAGTGATATCGATAGCAACAGTTAAAGTTATAGCAATAGTAACAGTTTTAATGGTAGCGATAATAAAAGTTATAGGGGCTTGGCTTGGCTTGGCTTCGTTCGTTTTTAATCTCCCGCTACCAAACCCTGAAAAGGGCTTAAGTAGCAGAATGTAGTCCAGAAAACGGAATGCGTTATTTCGTAGTTTACAGTCTGACTGTAATATGTGCACCTTTTTGTCTAACACATCCGACTTCAGCAAGCATATTTTAGTACCTGGTTAGCATTCCATTTTCGATCCCTTCTCCTTAACCAGTTTGCTCTGTTGCAGCCTGTTATCCAGGATCATCGCGTGGAGGTGTAGAAGGGTCTTGTCAGCTCTTGTTCACTGGCCCTGACTCTAGCAGTCAGCTATAGGTTACTGACCGCTGCAGCTCATTCGCTGCTCAACATCTTGATCTCTTGAACAAGGGATAGCGATATCGATAATAAATAGTAAACCGTTATAATGCTATTGAGCCAGTTAGTTTTGCTCTTAGCTGAGACCTTATCAATCACTGTGCTTGGATATCAATCACTGTGCTTGGATATCAATCACTGTGCCTGGATATCAATCTTAGCTCGCAAGGAACATAAGGTATGATATTCGTAGTTATGAGAGTCATCCAATCTTCATGTGTTTGTGTGGAGAGAGTGTCCCAGTTGGCAATTATAACATTTTGGTTTTGAAAACGTCGTTATGGGCGCATTAAACGTGTGTGGGAATATGTTGGAATCTAACAATGGCTGACTGCTGAATGGTGTCATCGCTTTCGGAAAATTGGTGAGTTGCAGGCTACCAGAATTTGATTTCAAACATGTACAGAGCAGTAGAAGTCGCATGAGAGGATTAAACGGCAATGTGTACATGCAGCTAACTAAAGTATCCATCAGTATCATGAGATGATGGAACAGCGGTGTATGCAGATAACGAACTACAGAAACCATAAGTATTCTTGTCTGTCGTTGTTTGGTGAGAGAAACTGAGCACCTATGAGTCTGCCTGGAATGTAGTGATGGCGATTCTGTATAACATAATATAAATGTTATTTTCCAAAAGCATGCAGTAATTATGTACAGGCACCAAAATATGTTGACTATCGCAAAGAATAAAGGCGACAGCTTCATGATAAAGATATTGTCTTGGAATCGCCTTCGGTCTGACCCATGGTCTGACACTGGGACTTGCGCTTTAATTCGATTTCGCTCAGGAAGATCTTATGTTTCTAAAATTAACTGTACTCTTTCGTCATGAGCTACCTTTGTCTAATGGCAATGCGTGTAAGTCGAAACAATAGAAGACAGAAAAGGGTACAACATTGTACCCTTGCTCGCCAAGCGGGTTGGGTAGAAATGTCATTAATTTCCTAATGTTTTGGCCTCGACATCGGCTAATAGCCTGTTCTTTTCAATTTTCAACTGCCAATCGTTCTTACCTTAACTTAACGTCTTTATACTGGTTTACAAGACTCTGCAGAGTCTGTATACAACCAGTTTCATTTACATTACCTTGCTCTAAAACCTATACACATCCAATCTATTCTTAAATGCATTAACTGTCTCTAACTCCACTACCTCCTGGGATAATGCATTCCAAGCCTTCACCACTCTCTGACTAAAATACAAATTTCATAATGTCCACTCTGGATTTTTCTTCATTTAATTTGTATCTATGCCCTCTTGTTCTCGTTGGTAGTTGTATTTTTAAAAACTTTGTTATAGTCTAATTTCACCTTTCCTGTGATTATCTTATAAACCTGTATTATCACCTCCAATGATTATCTTATAAACCTGTATTATCACCTCCAATTCTTCTCTTTTCTATACACAGTAGCCCGGTGTTTCTGAGTCTCTCCTCATAACTGTAATTCTGGAATCCCACTATCAGTTTTTTCGTTCTTCTGTGTATCCTTCCTATCATGTTTATATCCCCTATATGAAAAGGAATCCACACCTGTAAACAGTACTCCAATTTTGCTTAATACAGTTTGACTATCACTTCCTTGTATCCTGTACACAGAACTCCAATTTAGATCTAACTAATGCTTAATACAGTTTGACTATCACTTCCTTTTATCCTGTACACAGAACTCCAATTTGGGTCTAACTAATGCTTAATACAGTTTGACTATCACTTCCTTGTATCCTGTACACAGAACTCCAATTTAGATCTAACTAATGATTAATACAGTTTGACTATCTCTTCCTTGTATCCTGTACACAGAACTCCAATTTAGGTCTAACTAATGCTTAATACAGTTTGACTATCACTTCCTTGTATCCTGTACACAGAACTCCAATTTAGGTCTAACTAATGCTTAATACAGTTTGACTATCACTTCCTTGTTCCTGTACACAGAACTCCAATTTAGATCTAACTAATGCTTAATACAGTTTGACTATCACTTCCTTGTATCCTGTACACAGAACTCCAATTTGGGTCTAACTAATGCTTAATACAGTTTAACTATCACTTCCTTGTATCCTGTACACAGAACTCCAATTTAGATCTAACTAATGATTAATACAGTTTGACTATCACTTCCTTGTATCCTGTACACAGAACTCCAATTTAGATCTAACTAATGCTTAATACAGTTTGACTATCACTTCCTTGTTTCTGTACACAGAACTCCAATTTAGATCTAACTAATGCTTAATACAGTTTGACTATCACTTCCTTGTATCCTGTACACAGAACTCCAATTTGGGTCTAACTAATGCTTAATACAGTTTGACTATCACTTCCTTGTTCCTGTACACAGAACTCCAATTTAGATCTAACTAATGCTTAATACAGTTTGACTATCACTTCCTTGTTCCTGTACACAGAACTCCAATTTAGATCTAACTAATGCTTAATACAGTTTGACTATCACTTCCTTGTATCCTGTACACAGAACTCCAATTTGGGTCTAACTAATGCTTAATACAGTTTAACTATCACTTCCTTGTATCCTGTACACAGAACTCCAATTTAGATCTAACTAATGATTAATACAGTTTGACTATCACTTCCTTGTATCCTGTACACAGAACTCCAATTTAGATCTAACTAATGCTTAATACAGTTTGACTATCACTTCCTTGTTTCTGTACACAGAACTCCAATTTAGATCTAACTAATGCTTAATACAGTTTGACTATCACTTCCTTGTATCCTGTACACAGAACTCCAATTTGGGTCTAACTAATGCTTAATACAGTTTGACTATCACTTCCTTGTTCCTGTACACAGAACTCCAATTTAGATCTAACTAATGCTTAATACAGTTTGACTATCACTTCCTTGTATCCTGTACACAGAACTCCAATTTGGGTCTAACTAATGCTTAATACAGTTTGACTATCACTTCCTTGTATCCTGTACACAGAACTCCAATTTAGATCTAACTAATGATTAATACAGTTTGACTATCACTTCCTTGTATCCTGTACACAGAACTCCAATTTAGGTCTAACTAATGCTTAATACAGTTTGACTATCACTTCCTTGTATACTGTACACAGAACTCCAATTTAGATCTAACTAATGCTTCATACAGTTTGACTATCACTTCCTTGTTCCTGTTTAAGATTTCTTTTTAATAATACCTAACATTGCATTGGCCTTTTTCACTGCTACCTGGACTTGTTCATTCACCTTACCTGTATGATCTATTAATACCTGTACGTTCGTTTCCTATTCTATCTTTCTTCTAATATTCTCCTTGGCTATTCTGTAATTATGTTCCATATTGGATCTACCCATGAGAGTGACTGTATGTTTATCTACATTAAGCTCCATTTGCCATTTCACAGACCAGTCTCGAATTTTATCTAAATCCGATATCAATATTGTAGCAGAGTACAAGTGTCCACTGGGGTTATTCTATCTAGAATGTTACCACACTCATCCACATCATTCACGATCACACACAGAAAATAACACAGCACGCAGCTGGTGGCATATTAATTATATCATACTCATACAACAACTATTAAAGTGAGAGCAATGAAATTACAAACAACACAAGAAATACAATTTTAACTAAATAGATACACTGAGTTTTTAAGCATAAGCTATTGATGTTGCTCCAGACTAATCAAATACAGTTCTAGCCGCACACTCCCCTCCCCTTATCTGCACCCTCAACACACTCTAAAAAAAACACGTCCTCACGTTTATATTCTGTGACACTCAGATCCCCTCAGGCGGATGATCTGGACATTATACATTCAATCTATTTAATGTATACTCACATATGACCACACACTCAATCGATATACGTTTACATACACTCTAGAATACATCGTTTCCTCGATGTCTACACATCACACACATCCAGATCTCCCCTAGTCGATATGTACACTGGCGCAACGTTTCACAACATACATCGTTCACAAGGTGTCCTGCACATACAACACACATTCAGATCTCTTCTAGGCCCATAGCACCCAACACACACCTTATAGAGCGACTGGCCAAGACTCAAAGGTGTATGCTGGTTCAGCAACCCTGTTCTATCTCAGTAACATTCGTAAAACAACCTATCAATCACTCTTCTATTCAGTCGGCGAGCTAAACAGACTCCTAGCTAAATTCTGTCTCTCTCTCTCTCTCCATGGCCAGTCTGTTTGAGTTAAAACTGTGTCTAGTATTATATAGTCTCAAGCAGTATCAGAGCTATCCAATCGGCCTCTAGGGGATGTCTGCTCGAGCCATCATCTAGTTTGGATCTACCCCCCTTTAGTCGTTATTGGAACGAATCACTCTGAACTCCTGTCACTCAAAATGTCGCATCAAACTCTGATGGCCTCTGTCTGTCACTATTCCCCCACTACCCAAATCGGAACGCCAGTGGTCAGCACCTAGCCTCTACCTGTACAAGACACATTCTTTCCCCCAACCCCGTTTTCTTTTTTTTTGACTTAGTATCGAGGCGGTGAGTGACCTTGGCCTAGTGTCGAGACGGAGAGTGACCTTGGCACACATTCAGGTTCCCTTGTTCTCAGAGTCGCTGACAAAATCACCCTTGCCCTAAACGCTCGTGCTCCGGCTGGTACTGTTAAATATATCCACTTCTGCTTTAGATGAGACACTACTGCATAATTTTGGGTTTTCAGGTAATTTTGCAGTCATGGATCCTATATCAATGTCCAAATAGATAACATATGTCAAAAACAAAGTTGGTCCCAAACCGAGCCCTGTGACATCCCACTTTTCGCTTCACACCACTTAGAGTGCTCCTTATTTAGGCCCACTCTCTGCCTTCTTCCCGTTAGCCAATTTGCAATCCGTTTGGCAACTTCCCCACCTAATCCATGTGATTTTAACTTTCTAAATAATCTTTGATGAGGTACTCTATCAAAGTCCTTTGCAAATCTAGATAAATATCGTCCACTGGCTCCTATTATCTAACATTTTAGTAACCTCTTCCATGAATTGTAATAGATTTGTTAAGCACGATCTTCCTCTAGTAAACCCATGCTGACTATTTCTTCTGTGGGTACAGCGTGTACTTTGGACCTCAGTGTTTATCCTCCGTCCCCGTTAGGAACAGGCAAACAAGATCACGTCTCTTGATTAATGGGTCGATGGAACCTAGCCGGATTGGAACATCCAGTCGTTCGTGCTTTCGATTGTTCGTGTCTTGTGAGGCTAGCGTTGAACCATCTACTATAGCGACCACATTACTGACACAAATACCGACATAAAACTGATTTATGACCAAATTATCTTCATTTTGGACATGAAAACACAAAAGATCAAAACTATCTCATGGTTGAAATAAAAACATATGAAAGTAATATTCTTTTAAGGAGAACATTTCCAGGTTGCGGTACACGACACATGGACGGATTACATTGGAAAATAAATGCTGACCGTTAATGTATATCTAAGCTTAAGCCAAGATACCGTAATGGTGTGTGGGCTCTTGACTTTGCGTATGACCGTTACATCACTATTTCTTACAAGGATCCAACAAACGTCAGCTGGCATAACTCCATTCCGTTTCCCATAGCATTTTTTTTCGAGTGCAGAAATGTCCTGATGATACCGGTCCCCGTGCTCGTCCCAAACAGCACTGCAGTTAACCGGAAAGAAATCTAGATCAGAATGCAGAAAGTGTCACATCAATGACATGTTGCAACCTAGTCTCTCGTAACGCTGCAAGAGAGTTTATAGAAGCTGCTGATATTTGTCTGACGTATTATTTTCTAGAAAGTCTGTGATGTGTCGGACCGACGGTGCAAATATCGCAGTGAAACTGTAAACTAGCGACACAACGCATTATATTCTCCGGCCTACATCCTGCTATATGCAAAGCCCTGTTCAGGGCTTGGTAGCGGGAGACTGAGAACGTTCAGGACTTGGTAGCGGGAGACTGAGAACGTTCAGGACTTGGTAGCGGGAGACTGAGAACGTTCAGGACTTGGTAACGGGAGACTGAGAACGTTCAGGACTTGGTAGCGGGAGACTGAGAACGTTCAAAACTTGGTAGCGGGAGACTGAGAACGTTCAGGACTTGGTAGCGGGAGACTGAGAACGTTCAGGACTTGGTAGCGGGAGACTGAGAACGTTCAGGACTTGGTAGCGGGAGACTGAGAACGTTCAGGACTTGGTAGCGGGAGACTGAGAACGTTCAGGACTTGGTAGCGGGAGAATGAAAACTTTCAGTACTTGGTAGTGGAAGAATTTTAACAAACGACGAAGAAGAAGAAGTAGCTGGAAAGAAATCCGAGCAAACTTGTCATTTCCTGCGAGAATATCATCAAACCGCGTACCTAAGAAGAGCTGTCGTTTTTGTGTACCGATAAATACACTGTTCTTCATCTTGGCCTCGTTAAGTCGTGAACATATACTACGAAAGTAAACAAAATCTAGAGCCATTTCTAAAGAAAATACAAAAAATCTTGCCACATTTCAATCCATGGTTGTACAAAACGTTTCTTTAGTCAAAGTTTGATGTGGAGATGAGAGTCCGTTATCTTCCTGGATTCTGCGAGTGGATTGTTAATTACGTGTATTTTCCCCGTTTTAAGAGACTGTCATGGTGGCCAAAACTTGGTCTTGTACCGGCTGTCCCAGAGACAGAGGAAACAGCAAAACTGCGTTTAACCGACCTACAACCACATCAAATGATAATGACTTTCAATTACCACAAATCTTCCACTTAGACTTGTCAAAGTTGAAGACGTGTAACAGCTGTTTCATGTTGTTGTACGTTTCTTTCATGTGGAGTGACACCTGAGTGGAACAGAACGTAAAAAGTTATCATTATGAAATAGCACAGCTTTTAAACTCAATATAAACAGTCTCCAATCACCATGTCTGTGGTCGATTGAAGTGCGGCTATCAGACCCACCGTACGAGGTGACGGCGTGGGCTAGTGGATAAGTAGCACGGCTCACAATCCGAAGGTGCTGGGTTCTATCCCCATCACAGCACCGACCACTACCCAGGGGAAGCGAACCCTTAGAAAATGCATGAGGAAGCAGACCCTTACATAAAATGCAAGCTGAAGTCGGATGCACTGGGCCGACAGGCCCATAATTGAAAACAACAGTGCAACGCAGAAATAAGGCGAAGGCGAGAAAAACAATCCTCATCATACCAAGGCAGGCAATGAAGTTTTTGTCGTTTTGGAAAATAGTGCCGGTTCTGTTCTGTTCTGTTCTGTTCTGTTCCGTTTTTGCCGGCCATGAAACATTTAACATGCACCTTATCTTCTAGAAGATTCGATTGCTGCAGTCCTGGTCCCAACAGTTCTGCTTTACATCTGTCAATGATAGATATGTCAGTATATAATTCAATTAAGACTCAGTGTTTGTTTGTGGCTGTACATACTCTTCAATAGGCACACAAACAGGATCTGTTGGCGTAGATGCTTTCACGGATGTCAGGTGTGTACTCTTCTTGCTTTTGCCTTCATCATTCAGAGTATCAAAATCTGGTAGGTCCAGAATACGAAGGCCTTCCATGTGGAGCACTGCGCCATAGTAAAAGGAATATTTGAATAAGCAAAAAGCTTATTGTTTGTCTAACCGATACCCTGTTCAATTGGAAGCGGCATGCAACAGTAGCAGTCATTAAGATGGTTTGTCCCTTTCATCCCCGCCATTGGAACTGCAAGACGGATTGATTGTCCCTTTCCGTTCAACCAGCGCCTCGCATCTGTTACACAGAACTGCCAATACATGTATGGGGCCAATTACTGGTTTTATTCACCGATCTCACACCTAATTAAATACTGCAAGCTTTCTTTATCATCGGCATAATAGATAACATTTGTGATATTATCGTAATTTGTCCAGAAATATACAAAACTAATCCCCACTAGCCTTACATTCTCATGTCATCTTGAACTACACAACTGCACACACATAATCCATAACGCAAATAATGACAAGAAATGAATATAGATTGACTGCTACAGATTGTGTCATTCAATGCTGCTCAAGATTATAAGCCTCATAGGGAATCAAATCATCGATATATCGGACCAGGTGCAATCTTATAGTGATCGGCATGTCCAAATTTTCTTTTTAAAAGCTGTTTCTGTCTCGGATACATGTCCGTTGTTATCACCGGGAAACGCGAACGAAGCGCAAAGCAATGGTATAAGTGAGAATTCGAAGTCACCACGTGGAAAATTATGGTGTGAAAATGTCTTGATGGAGAGAAACAGAAAGAGAGAGAGAGAGACAGACAACTAGAGGAAAAGAGCAAGCAAGAAGGAGAACATGGTAACATTAAAATAAGATAATGTCGGCGTTCAAGTCAGCAAGCTCGAGGTACTACATAAGGAGGCTTAAATCCAGAACGCCAGTAGCGCAAATTGTGTGACCAGACTGTAATTGACCGACATCGACAGCACATTTACTGTCGCTGGCGAGAACACCAGAGGGACGACGAACAGTAGCCCTGACTGAATCATCCTATTCGTTACTGGAAGGTAACCAAATTTGCATAATTTATCTGCCAGTAGAAATCCCAGGGTAATCCATTAGCACGTGAGACTGGGTCGCCACAAGAGTACATGATTGTACTGTGACAAGGTCGCGTCTTGTGACGTCAGGTCACAAGTACCACTATCAACGATAACATCACGTTCCTCCACTGTTATTGTGGTGGGAGGATTCGTTGTGTTTGATGAAGTCACGTGTTGTGATGTTTCATATAGTGATATGTTGTGACGTTTGATATAGTGATATGTTGTGACGTTTGAAATAGTAAATGGTGTAATGTTTGATATATAAATGTGTTGTGATGTTTTACAAAGTGATGCATTTCGATGTTTGATATATTGTGACTTAGTGATGCATGGTGATGTTTGGTGTAGTGATGTTCTGTGAGATTTTGAATGTTGGGATGTTTTGTGAGGTTTGATTTAATAATGTGTTGCGATGTTTTTCATCGTGATGTTTTATGATTTGTATGAGTCTTAGTGGATGTATGAGTTATGATTCTAGTATATCGATTAATGGATGTATACACAGATGCATGGGAGAATTGATAGATGGTTAGATACATACATAGATGCAGGGAAGGATGGACTAATTAATAGACTGTTGAACAAATGGATGAATGGACAAATTGATTGAAGGATATTGGATGGATAAACAAATGGATTGATGAAAGAATACATGGATAGAGAATGGATGGAATGATAAACAAATGGAATGATGAACGAATGGATGAAGGAACAAATGGATGGATAACTAAATGGAATAATAAACAATTGGATTGATGGACGAACGGATAATGGATGAATGAATGAATTAAATAATAAACAATTTTTTTTTTTTTTTTTTTTTTTTTTTTTTTTTGCGTTCGCCTTATTTTCTCTAATCCCCAAGGCGGTGTGCGTTGCACTGTGGTTTTTATTTTGCGCCTGTCGGCCCAGTGCATCCAACTTCAGCATGCATTTTATGTAAGGGTCTGCTTCCTCCTGCATTTTCTAAGGGTTTGCTTCCCCGGGGTAACGGCCGGTGCTGTGATGGGGATCGAACCCAGCACCTTCTGGTTGGGAGCCGTGCCACTTAACCACTAGGCCACGCCGTCCCCTAATAAACAATTGGATTGATGGACGAATGGACGAATGGATAATGGATGAATGAATGAATTAAATAATAAACAATTGGATTGATGGACGAATGGATGAACGGAGAATGGAAAAATGAATGAATGGAATGAGAAACTATTAGATTGATGGACAAATAGATGAATGGACAAATAGATGAATGAATGGAATGATAAACATATTGATTGATCTATGGATGGAGAACAGTTGAATTAATGAATGGATGGATGTTAGGAAGGATTTGTAATGGATTGAAGGACGAATGTAGGAACGAGTCTGGTAAATCTGTAGCTGATATGAACAATTCACCCTGTAAAAGTCTGCTTTATTCTCCATTAGCTGTGGTTCTGACGGGTAAGGAGTTTGTAGACAGAAACGAGCCTATTCGTCTTCAATGTAACGCTACTGGTCCAAAGATTCCAGAAAGTATTGACTGGTTCAAGGATGGTACCAAGCTGGATACACGTGTCACCAAGAATCCAAACATCGTCATCACTGAATATATGTTCCTGGAGGTACAGAATGTGTGTGATGATAGTGTGTGGCATGTTGGGAGCATCAGCATATCCTGAGAATGTGCGCGAGTGTCTGGACGTAACAGTATATCTTTGCATTGTGCGCGAGTGTCTATCACTGTCATATCGCAGAAGTTGGAAGCAATATTCTATCTTTGACGTGTATAGGATTGTCTCTGTTTGATTGTCATGTCTGACATGTTAAACGCAACATTCTATCCTTAACGTCGGGGGGGGGGGGGGGGGGGGGAGCGGAAACTGTCTGTGTCTGATTATAATGTCTGACATGTTGGAATCAACATTTTATCCTTGACGTCTGGAAAAGTGCTGCTCTTATATTCTACTGATGTTGCTGTAATATAGTTTTTATGAACGTCACCACCGTTCTCTTGTAATTAAACATTTTCTGTCTGTTTGCTATTGTTTTTTTAAAGATTTATATTGTTTGTTCCGTCTCCAAATTGTTACCTCTGTGCGAACTGTTGTTCATGTCAATCTTGCTGAAATAAAACTTAACTTAGAATGTGCTTTTAACTGATCAGAGTAGCAGACGTAAACATTAGACATAAATAGGCGTTGACAATGGACAGGACAACAGAAAATAGTATTAATGAAAACGTCGGACTGTTATCTCAAGTAGCTACCGAATTTTCGTTTATTCTCGAAGCTACTCGCACTGACATTCTCACTATATCTAGAAGTTTAATTCCTGCGGTGGTTCCCTTTACATACCCGGTCGTACTGATAAAGGGCCTTCGCGCTGTAATACAATGCACGGCTTATCAGTAGATTCGTGGAGATCACGTGGTTGGTCTTCGTCTGGTTGGCTAACACAACCTGCTCCCAGGAACAGCACTAGGATGTGAATTGGGGGCGGGCCGGGGGGGGTGGCAGTTTGTTTCACCTAACCCTGAACTTGTTCCTGATTAAAGTTATCTCAATGTCTGTAATGCGTTTTGTGTGTATATATATCGTTTACCCTATATCTTTGATTCTACATCTTGTATTGACCTCTAGATTTAAATAAACCTGATTTCGCAGTCCCAGAAGTATATCTTTACACTTATTATGTCGACTGTACACGCAAGCAGTCACCACTCACCACCGAACAAAAACTCCACAGACAAAACAAATATACGTTACCATTAGTTTGGGGTAGGCGTGGGAAAGGAGGGGGGGGGGGGAAGGATGTTATGAATTTAAAAAAACCACAATTAGTTAATAATGTTCTCTAATTACACAAATAATGTTCTCTAATGGCACAAATAATGTTCTCTAATTGCACAAATAATGTTCGCTAGACGCTGTGTTCTCCCCGAAGGTGAAAGTCTCTCTGTACCAAAGGACCGTCATTCCAACTAATGACCAGTCATTATGGTTATTGAAGACGATATGATTGCTTTCACAAACTATTATCAGACAAGACTGAAATCTGAATAGCACTGTAAACACTCAGCCCTTACATGCATTGCCAAGCAGTTCAGTTTCTTAGTACTCGAGAGCGAACTTATTTGTAATTTCATGGAAGTACCATCAAACAATTCAGTCTATGTTAGTTATAATTACCTATAACAGTTTTTGATCGGCAAGGATGACTTCAGTATTGGGTTTTCCGGTGGCAGTACATTTCCATGTGCATATTTAACGAATAGCGCTTTAATGCTGTATATTTACGTTTCCCAGGTGTTGATACGTGCACCTGAATGTGTCCGTTCGCTTAAACAAACGTTGTTCAGCCGTTCTGCCAACCGATAATCCTCTATCAGGGTCCCTGTGCATCTGGAGAATGCTCTGTTATTTCAATGTGGTGCCTCCCTACCTTAATGTCTCATTTAATTGACTATTCCACTTCTTTTGATATGACGACATCAGCAAAAACGTTGTATATTTAGTATATGTTGTCACATTGCCAGTTGAGCTGATCTAACAGGCACTTCCGTTTCGTCCATCTGACAATTCTAGGACCAAGCACTCGTCAGCAACCTAATCATCGAACACACGGACATTGAGAACAGTGGAACATACATCTGTCGGAGTTCTGATCGAGAGATCGATAGTCTCAAGGTCACCGTGTTAGTAGGTGGGTATCTAGTACGTGGCACCTGTAACAATTGGTAGTTGTGGCTTATCTTGCCAGGTGGGGGGAGCAAGTTCCTGGCACATAGAACAGTTGGTAGGTGTGGTTTATCTGGCCAGGTGGTGGTAACTAGTTCCTGGCACCTGTAACAGTTGGTGGTTGTAGCGTATTTGGCCACGGTGTGGTAGCTAGTACCTGGCACCTGTAGCAATTGGTAGTTGTGGCTTTATCTCGCCAGATTGTGGTAGCTAGTTGCAAGCAGCTGTAAATGTTGGTGGTTGTAGCTTATCTGGCCAGATGGTGGTATCTGGTTCCTGGCACTTGTAACAGTTGGTAGTTGTGGCTTATCTCGTCAGGTGGTTGTACATAGTTACTGGCACCAGTAACAGTTGGTGGTTGTGTCATTTCCGGCTAGGTTACAGTATCTTAACTCTATATTCAACAACCATCAACGTCTTTGAGCTCCTTTAGTGCACATGTCTTCAGCAAATACACAGTATGGCTTCCTATTCTGAGCTATCTCTTCCAACTCTATTATCTCCATGTATGTCTGTTTCCTCCTGTCTCCATGACCGTGAATTCTTATATGTCTGTTTTGAGCTCTCGTCTTGATGACCTCTTGTATGTCTGTTTCCTCTCGTCTGCGTGATCCCTTGTATGTCTGTCTCCTCTCATCTCCATGCCGTTTCTATATCTGGTTCGAGCTCTCGTCTCTATGACCTGTTGTATTTCTGCCCTGAGCTCTCTTCTCTATGACCTGTTGTATGTCTGTCTCCTCTCGTCTCTATGACTTTTTAGTATATCTGGTTCGAGCTCTTGTCTCCGTGATTCTTTTGGTGTTGCTGTATTTCGATTTCCCTGTTGATTCTAGACTAGAAACTGCTGTGTAGTGCTATAAGATGGTTGCTTATTGTGTGTAATATCACATCAAGCTCAATAGTTGTTTGTCTTTTTCATTCCAACAGCTCTGCATCACTGAGCATTTACAATTTCAAAACTCTATTTCTGCACAAGCACACATTTATGAAGTAATACAATTTTCTAGTTTTTTTTTATTTGTTGTTCTACGTGTTTCTGGGCAATTTTTAATAATATTACATCTTTATAGATGGAAAGTCATTAGGCCATTAATTAGCTCCCACAACATGTTGTGTCGTGTCTGTAAGGCTAATGTTACATATCATTAAATAATGTTGAAAACTGTACATGGATTAGGACGATTGAATAGATCTTGCGTAGCTTGGACGATAGCCGTTTATAGCCTGAGCATCTCTCCTGCAATTGATCTCAATCTTTACACCTTCCCGCCTCCATCTAATAGTAGTTGTCCATCACAAGTGATGAAGACCACTCTCTTTGTTCAGCCATGTGGACAGTCGTATCTCTTGCTGTGTCCGCTGAAATGGGTGACTTGCGCGGTTATTTGGATTAAAGTGAGGAAGAAACTGCGCCCTTTGTCAACCTCACTCACAGAGCCTAAGCCACCTTTTGTCAGTGGCAGGACATTCATCGAGACGACTGGAGATAGCATAGGATGCAGATTTTGCCTCAGGGTTACCACCGAAGCCTTTCCGTCCGCAGGGTAGAAAGGTGGGATGGCATCTAACGCAGTTTGTCGTGCCTTTTCGATAACCACAAGAGGTCGTATGGACAGCACTCAACGTGTGAGTGAGTCTGGCATCTCTCCCCATCTATATTCAGCTCATCATAGTAGCATCTAAAATTCCCACACGCCAAATTCGTGAAGGGGATCCGGCAGAACTAACCCGTGAAATACGACACAGCTATAAGCGTAGTGCCATTCAGCCGGCGTCCAGACCAGGATAAACGGATTGAAGAAATCACAAAAAAGAACGAAATAACAAGTCCAGACGGAAAACAACACCACGTTTCCGTGAACACAAGTGTAAGTCGTCGACTAGTGTGAATACCAGGCAAATCTGTGGTCTAGCGGCATCCATAATGATCCAAAACAGTAGAGAAATGTAGACTCGCAGCCAGTTATGGCGCCAACTTTGCCTCCATCACATGTTCAACAATGAACCATTGAGAAATACATTGCTATAAATGCTCTCTAGTCACCCTGTATCATCTCCCTAAGTAAGTACACTCTTTATCATCTCCCTAAGTAGGTACACCCTGTATCATCTCCCTAAGTAGGTACACCCTGTATCATCTCCCTAAGTAGGTACACCCTGTATCATCTCCCTAAGTAGGTACACCCTGTATCATCTCCCTAAGTAGGTACACCCTGTATCATCTCCCTAAGTAGGTACACCCTGTATCATCTCCCTAAGTAGGTACACCCTGTATCATCTCCCTAAGTAGGTACAACCTGTATCATCTCCCTAAGTAGGTACACCCTGTATCATCTCCCTAAGTCGGTACACCCTGTATCATCTCCGCAAGTAGGTACACCCTGTATCATCTCCGCAAATAGATAGGTACACCCTGTATCATCTCCGCAAGTAGGTACACCCTGTATCATCTCCCTAAGTAGGTACACCCTGTATCATCTCCGCAAGTAGGTACACCCTGCATCATCTCCGCAAGTAGATAGGTACACCCTGTATCATCTCTGCAAGTAGGTACACCCTGTATCATCTCCCTAAGTAGGTACACCCTGTATCATCTCCCTAAGTAGGTACACCCTGTATCATCTCCGCAAGTAGGTACACCCTGTATCATCTCCGCAAGTAGGTACACCCTGTATCATCTCCCTAAGTAGGTACACCCTGTATCATCTCCGCAAGTAGGTACACCCTGTATCATCTCCCTAAGTAGGTACACCCTGTATCATCTCCCTAAGTAGGTACACCCTGTATCATCTCCCTAAGTAGGTACACCCTGTATCATCTCCCTAAGTTGGTACACCCTGTATCATCTCCGCAAGTAGATAGGTACACCAAGCATCACCTCCTCACATATAGAGGGCCAGTAACATCCCCCCCCACCCTTGTTCTGTTGACAATAGGTGCGAGCCGTGCCAAGGGACGTAATCAATAGTTTATTCCACCAAATGGGGTTATCATGGAGAAACAGAAAAAAAGCCAGTTACATTCTAAATTTGTAGTTAATATTGAATAACGAAGGTTATTCATGTGGCTTTCAATCTCACCATGTAAAAAGTATTGCTATAAAACCACAGTGTAAGTGCCTGGAATCAGACGAACGTCTTAATAGCTGATCAAAGGAACCATAAACAGTTGTAGCTGTGCTTCAATAAATTTGAGCGATGTGAGAATTTACAATTTAAATTAGCATTAGTCTAGTCACTATAGATCTCGTAGTTAAGTATATACCTGCAGGAGAAGCCATGCCACCTAACAGACGCGTTAGCTCTGTATTAGATAGCTGAATGGCTTCAATATGTGTAGCTTACGGTTCGAGATGACGCTACGCTATCATGTAACTCACGAGATATGTGTCTTTCTAGGAATAATTCACTGCTAATGATGCATTGAGATACATAACTGTACAATACGTGACTGTGACATGCTTGTCTTCATGAGCACGGCTACGTCACAAGGCATCGAGTGCATTTAACACAGTGACGGACGGACACAGTGGTTCCGCATGGTGTGCCTCGCATATTCTAGCACTACCTCTACGTTTCCAAGAAGAAAACATTTTTGTCAAGAGTTACATGTTATCAATTATGGATTTCTCAGACCCTTTGATGCGAATGCATGGAAGCATGTGATCTCAGTTGTTCCATTACTGCCCCACTGCCTTGTGGGAAACCTGGTCCAATGAATGGCTTCAGGAGAAAATCTTAAAGAAAATCTGTGTGTTTTTCTGCCCTCAGTCTTCTTGACAATGGCATGCCACTGAATCAGGGCAGCTGTGTACGAGAGAGCGGAGAGTGAGACTGACGTGCAACCCTCCTTTGCTATATTCAAATTCATGAGCAGATATATGTCTTAATTTGACAATCGCATTCGTTACAAAACAGTATACTTGATATTCGGTGCCTGGAACATTACCACCCTCGTGGATCGTGTAGAACCTGACAGGCCAGATAGAAGATAAGTTATGATTTCCAAAGAACTTGCAAGATGCAAAACTATGAGTAACTCGGAAAACACCAAAGAACAGTTATTTCATGATTTGAAGACGCTAATCTACTTAGAACCTAAGGAAAATAAGCCGAAAATTCTTAGTGACTTCAATGCTCTAGTGGGTGCTGACTTTGCTTCATGGGACGGGGTGATAGAAAGGAATGGCACCGGAGGCTGCAATGATAACGGACACCTACTCTTGAGGATATGTGCGACGAACGAACTTCTGATTACTAATACAGTGCTTCATCTTGAGGATATGTGCGACGAACGAATTTCTGATTACTAATACAGTGCTTCATCTTGAGGATATGTGCGACGAACGAACTTCTGATTACTAATACAGTGCTTCATCTTGAGGATATGTGCAACGAACGAACTTCTGATTACTAATACAGTGCTTCATCTTGATGATATCTGCGACGAACGAACTTCTGATTACTAATACAGTGCTTCATCTTGAGGATATGTGCGACGAACGAACTTCTGATTACTAATACAGTGCTTCATCTTGAGGATATGTGCGACGAACGAACTTCTGATTACTAATACAGTGCTTCATCTTAAGGATATGTGCGACGAACGAACTTCTGATTACTAATACAGTGCTTCATCTTGAGGATATGTGCGACGAACGAACTTCTGATTACTAATACAGTGCTTCATCTTAAGGATATGTGCGACGAACTAACTTCTGATTACTAATACAGTGCTTCATCTTGAGGATATGTGCGACGAACGAACTTCTGATTACTAATACAGTGCTTCATCTTAAGGATATGTGCGACGAACGAACTTCTGATTACTAATACAGTGCTTCATCTTGAGGATATGTGCGACGAACGAACTTCTGATTACTAATACAGTGCTTCATCTTGAGGATATGTGCGACGAACGAACTTCTGATTACTAATACAGTGCTTCATCTTGAGGATATGTGCGACGAACGAACTTCTGATTACTAATACAGTGCTTCATCTTGAGGATATGTGCGACGAACGAACTTCTGATTACTAATACAGTGCTTCATCTTGAGGATATGTGCGACGAACGAACTTCTGATTACTAATACAGTGCTTCATCTTGAGGATATGTGCGACGAACGAACTTCTGATTACTAATACAGTGCTTCATCTTAAGGATATGTGCGACGAACGAACTTCTGATTACTAATACAGTGCTTCATCTTGAGGATATGTGCGACGAACGAACTTCTGATTACTAATACAGTGCTTCAGGATTTGATTAAAGCTGTGAAAAGATCAAGCCCTTGCTAGACGAAAAGCATCGCACCCACCGTGCACACTCTAACGAGTCTCAATATGTGACGATAATGAATGCCTTTGCAAAGCTTGAACGACTGTACAGCAACAGATCTAAACTATGCAGGATACGTGGCTTAGTCTGAAGATGGACAAGATCCAGACGTTTGCTGACAGGCATGATACGATGAATGTTTATAGTGCTATGCAGACTGTTTACGGACCGATCAAGAAACTGGGATCCCCGATTGACCTCCTGCAAACGACAACGCTTCAGGAGCTGACGTCATCTCAGCAGAGATCTACAAAGCTGATGACCAAAATATAGCTGAGAATCTTGCTCAGTTGTTTGGCGAAATGTGGAAAGAGAACATCACACCAAAGAATTTCAAAGACACTTCCATTATTCGAATGCAGACGCGTAAAAGAAGTAGACATTTACGTGAAACCCCAGAAGGATATCTCTCCTGTGTGTCGGAGGAAAAGTGCTTGTAAAAATACTTCTCCACTGACTAAATCTTCACCTGGAATAGAGGTTCCTGCCTGAGACTCGATGTAACTTTAGAAAGAACTGTGATACCATGTTATATTTGCTGCAAAGCAGATTCAAGAGAAATGTCAAAACCAGAATGTTTTTCTGCATACGACGTTTGTGGACCTCACTAAGACCTTTGATACCGTAAATCTTAACGGTATGTAGAGTGTTATGGCCACGTTTGGGTGCCCAGCAACATTACAATGGTGCGACAATTTCATGATAGCTTGCACGCCAGAGTTATTGATCAGGGTAACTACTCTGCTCCTACCCCACACCCTTCCCTAGTGTTACTAACGGTGTGAAACAGGGATGTGTGCTGACCTCGACTATTTTGTTTGATGTTTTCTGCCGCGCTGTGGGATGCCTACAGCAATTACAACGTTGAAATTGCGCTTCATTACCGCACTGACGGAACGCTTTTCACTCTGAGAAGGTTCAAGGTCGAATCCAAAACCGACAAGGTAACCATATGTCATTTACATTATATGGATGACTGTGCCCTCAATTCAAATACTGAGGGTGACATGCAAGAATGCATGGATCGGTTCGTCGTGGTCTCTATCACATAAGCAGAGGATGCATGGATCGCTTCGCCACAGATTCTGAAAACGTCGGCCTCACCATCTCTTTCACAAAAACAGAGGTTCTACATCAAACGGCACCAAATAAGGCCTATTCAGAACCGGAAATCACGGTCAACTGCCACTGTTTAAAGAATGTTAACAGATGTGTGTAGTTTGGCAGTACTCTGGCTCAGGTTATTCACATAGATGATGAAGTGAATACAAGAATAGCTAGGGCATGTGCGGCATTTGGTAGACTTCGTGGTAAAGTCTGACATAGGTGAAGGATTAGAACTCAAATAAAAATGAAGGTCTTCGCTGCAGCGGTTCTGCCTACCCTCTTACATGTGTGAGACCTGAACTGGCTATATTCTGTGTAGCAGCAAAGATGACGCCGTACCGGCTGCGAATCAACATTGCTTTAGTGTTTCGTTCATTATGGATGCCGCTAGGCCACGGATTTGCGTGGAATTCACACTACGTCGACGACTTACACTTGTTCACGGAAACGTGTCGTTGTTTTCCATTTAGACTAGTTAATTCGTTAATTGTTTTTCTTTCCCCTGTTTATCCTGGCCTGGACATCGGTTATATGAATGAGTACTACGGTTAAACCGGTGTCGTATTTTCACGGTCTACTGCACATGGCTGAGCTTCACGAGACTGGCGTCTGTAGTCCTAGCTGCAGACAGCGTCAGTTTTGGTGTGACCGTGAAATTAGACACGATTATAATGGACTAGAAAATGGCCTGGGAGAGATGCCCAACACATCACTCACACGCTGCGTGATGTTCCTACGACCTCTTGCGGTTATGGGAAAGGCACAACACAAAAAGATAGATGTCATTCACTCCCCTGCCTTGTGGGATACCTATTTACGAGAAAGTCTTCGGGAGTAAACCATAAGAAATATATGCATCATGTGCAATCTCCAGTCGTCTCGGTAAATTTTGCAGCTGGCCACAGTTAGCTCAGGACCAAGGAGTGAGGTTCACAAAAGTTTCTTCCTCACGTTAATCCAAATCACCGCGAAGGTCACCCATTTCAGCGAACGCAGAATGAGAAAAGACTGTCCACGCGGCTGAACAAAGAGAGTTGTCTTCATCATATGTGATGGATGAACGATTTTATCACCGTCTATATTCGTTATGTTGACAACATTAAACCACTTCCACGTGACCTGCCTACGGAAACTGCTGAGGATGTATGAAAGGACATGGTCAGATACAGACCAAATACAGATGTCTTGACACGATAGGGCATGACAAGTATACATACCATGATATGTGCAGCACAGCTGAGATGGGCTGGCCATGTGGTACAAATGTCAGATTAGCGTCTACCAAAAGGGTTGCTCTATTGTGAACTCAAATGGCAAAAAGTGAAAGAGGTGGACAGAGGAAAAGGTACAAGAACCCACTTAAGAGATCACTGATATAGTGCGGTATTAACCATGATTACCGGGAAAGAATCACCACCAATCGCACAGACTGGCGCAGCACTATTGCGGAGAGTACTCAGAGACATGAGGTGTCAAGAATAAATAATGCTATCCAGCGACGATCACTCCGCAAGTCAGCTCACAGCAAAACATCCTTCGTGAAATAAGATATAGTATGTCCTTGTACGAAGTGCAGCAGAAAATTCAGGGTTCGGATTGGTTTATTTATCCATCAACGAACTCATATTGATAGTGAGTGTTTACAAAATGCTTCTTATCGATTACGATGGACGAACAACACATATTTGGAGGATGCCTGTGAATGCCGCAAGACACAACAGGTCAATCGCCTGTTTAACACTCAATCCAAACAAAGGACCAAAACTGAACAGACCATAAGGATGACGAATTACAGATAACGATTTTGGGAACATGGAATATTAGAAGCATAACTGAAAATGAGAAAAAGCTCATGGAAGAAATGAAGAAATCTAAATTGGAAATCCTAGCTCTCACAGAAACTAAGAAAAACGTGTAGGTGACTGTGAATCTTGTGGGTAATATGCTTCTCTACAGCGGAGTCCCCGTCACCGAGAGAGGCAATAGCGGAAGTGCGCTACATTGTGTCCAGGAGTTAAAGATCAACATCATGGGATAGACATTTGTCTCCGAGATGTTTTCGTATTGGGTTTGAAAGGAAGATAAAAGCAAGTCAACATTGTTATTGTTTATGTCCGAATAAGAAGAATAAAGCCGATGTCAAAGACAAGTTCTTTGAATTGCTTGAAAAGACAGTTAATGATTGTTACAATGACATTATCATCATTGGAGATTTCAATGCCAGAGTTCGAAAGATTATTCTAGATTGTGATTTCGAAATGCATTGCTTTTGTTTGTTCTTAAATAACAATGGAAGACTATTCCTGAGATTCTGTCGCGAGCAATACTTGGTCATCATCATAAATACATAGTCCTGATAGTAAGTCCTCTTACACATAGTAAGAAACCAAACACCATATAAGGAAAATCAAGAATAAAGGCATTCAAGCTAAAAGAGCCAGTAGTAAGGACCAGCTACCAGCGGCTTATATCAACAGCAGTAGAAAGTGCAGAAGATCCACATGTGGATCCAGAAGCTATCTTGTTACAAATCAAGACTTCCCTCAACTGCAGCAGAAGCACGTGATGAAGCCAGAGTCAAGAAGGATATTAAGGAGACACGCTGATGCACAAAAGAAATTAAAATAATAACTATTCAGACGATAGTAACTGTGCTTTGAAAATATATGCAACTACAGTCAATGACGGTAACGAATGTAAAACCTCGTAAAACTAATCCGGGCAGAGAAGCATCTTCCAAAGTGTGTGCAAGAAATATCAGGACTGTTTGCAGCATCGCATGGTGTGGCGTGTCTTCTCAAACTCTGAGTCTTTAGCCTACCAGCAATCAGTATCTGTGAAAATATTAATAACAGAAAAAAACGGAATGTAAACAATACTTGGAAGCCAAGAATACAGCAGGAACAACAGAGAAATACAAACAATTAGTAATGCTCAGAACAGACGCCAAGAAAATAATGCAAGCGGCGCAACAAAAATCGGGGTCGCACGTTGGAGAATGACTGAAAAAAAATGCCAGAGAAAATCAGAAGATCTGTCTACGATACCCTAAAGAATATGGAGATATAAAAATAGTGCACCCTGAAATGTATTAAAGACATGAAGGATGCTTTGATGACTACTCCGAGACAGATAATTGATAGAGGAAAACCAAGTTCCAGGGACGGCAGGATCTTCTACAGAGGAGAACATATATAACGGGAAAAACATCACAGTAGAGGAGCTGATGGCAGCAATGGAGACAAACAAGTATGACAAGCAGCTGAGCATGATGTATACCAGCAGAAATGGTAAAGTACATGGGAACTGCAGGTTAACTATTATTCCTGAAGGTTATCCAGATAGCCTGACACCACAAAGGACTGGAAGATAGCCATCACTTTACCAATTTTCCAAAAAGCGGGACTTTTGACAGTACGAAAACAATAGGGACATATCCGTCCCTAAAGTCCCCAACGCAATCAAACTCTAGGGTACTGGAACAGGGTCTAAGACATCTGGCTGAAACACCTATGGACGAAGCCTAATGCGGTTTCGGAACAAAACGGAAGTACTCAAGATCGTATCTTTACAATCTGGAAATTGAAAACGTTCTTGAGAATAACTAGGACATGCACCTATTTCTTGGGCCTGGACAAAGCATTTTTTAAGGTTCCAAGGAGCAGGCTCTGAGACTGCCTGGAATGGAAAAAACATTCCAGCACACTTGGTCTGCGCTATAGTTTTTATAAAATCTGCAGAAACTACATGAGGACAGGAAACCACACGTCAGAGGAGCTCAAAACTCCCAGTGACGTAAGACAAGGATATTTTATGTCACTATACCGCTTCATATTGCTCATGGATGAGGTCATCAAAGCCGGTAAGGAGAGGACCAAAAAGTACGAGGTGGGGTACTGAAAGATGAAACAGTCTTTATTTCGAAGCTGTCGTTTGTCGATGATGTGGACCTGATTCAGCGACACATCTCCAGACCAACTGTCAACACTGTAAAGATGAGCTGGGGAAGCGAGGGATGACATTAGTAGTTCATAAACAAAAACCAAGGTGGTCTCGAGAGAAGAGAATAGACATCACGTTTTTCCGATTCTGGAAAAGGCGAAGCTATTCAAATACCATGAAACTCTAATCAACCAAAAGGGAGGTATTAACAAAGAGTTGCCTGTCCGGTGGCAGCAGCTAGTCAGCTTGTTCATGCCGTAAATAGAGGATTGCTCAGTACAAGAGAAATGTCAGAAAACTAAGATGACTGTATGCCATTCCAACTTTGTATCATATTTTACTTATGGACATGAGTTATGGGCAATGACAGCAACTTAAAAAAACCAGCTTCTAGCTTCTTCTGAAATGAAATATATAAGAAAGGTATTCCAAGTAACAAAAATGGACAAGGTTTGTATTCCAATAACTCCAACATTTCTCGCAGTCCAGCCCTTGCAGGCTCGAAATAAGCAATACGAAGATGGGTTGCTGCGGAGGACGTAAGAAGCAAAGCCTCCAGAATCCAGACCCCGAGGACTACCCAAAGTCCGCTTGGATGACAACAAAAGACAGTCTAAAACAGATCGGGGACTAGCCTTGAACAACACCAAGAGGAAGACAGCAGATATAAAAGTATTGCGTTATTTTAAGCACACATCTACTTCCCAGAGTTGAAGTGCTTACTAAATAAGTAAGTTAGTAAGTTAAGTTAAATATTAGTCCACCCATTATAAAACCCGTAGCCCATACAGGGGAGGTGAGAATAGGTTCACTGCACCTCTATGTGTGTCGTAAAAGGCAATTGAAGAGAGTTGTTCGTGGTGCTAGCAACATTGTCATGTAAAACAAATTGCTGCATTGCAAGAAAGGATGATTTGTCGTAGGTTTCATGTAAGGATCCTTTTACAGTTAGTCTTCGGAGGAAGCGCCACTGAGATCAAGTAGATTTATTTTAATTGAATTTCCTTTTTTCACACATCCTAAACTAAGCTGTACATTCGCTCAGAAAGCTGAATTGTAACATTAATAACTGTGAATCCATAATCTCATAAGATGTTTTGCAGTGCGAAGCTTGGAGGCAGTCATTTTTCCATATTTACTTGGCAAGGTTCTGTTTTCACAAACAATCATTTACAGAAATTGCAAAAATAAAAAGGCATTAAATAACACGGCGTCAGAGATAGAATTAACCAACAGAAAAAGGAGCCAGAACATAGACAAATTCAACAATCAATTACAAACCAAATATAAGAACATATTTTTATTATTTCAAATCATATAACTCTTTTGTTTGCTTTACATTGAAAACATATTTTCTTATGGTGAGTGTGTGACAAAAGTATTTTTTCTAAACTCTGTATATTGTTTCTTGATTATTTACAAAAGAAAGAAAATGCAATGGCTGCTATTGTATTTTAAAGCGTTGCCCCTGAATTAGTTTTACTGCAATACCATAGCAACAGCGTCTCGTTTCCAGTTAGTGAATGAAGTCATTTCTATGTGTAGTTCTGAAATAGCACGTTGGTATAGTGTTAAATAGTGCGCCTGAGTAACGAGTCTAACTTTCATTTCTTCTATTTCATGTGGCGAAAAGCAGCCGACACAACAAATGTCAAGAGAGGTCAGTACATGAGAGCTTGGTTTGTGGAAGGATCATTAGTTAGATAAGTCTGTCAGTCTGTTTGTTGCTCTATCCTGAGATTATGTTTCTAAGGCTGATATTTAGAGCGCAGTGATGTCTAGTTGTAAATTGTTCTGGCTGCTTCCTTTTTGTCTGATATGTGCAAACATTGTTAATTATATAAATCACATCCCCGTTTGTTTTGTTCATGTTGCTTGTTCTTACTTGAGATGAAAGTTGCCGTGGCTAGTGTTTACAATGGCGTGTGCGTCAAATAATAGATTGTTATAAAAATGTATGTCTGTTTCTGTGTTCTAACCTGCGACGATAATTGTGTGAGTGAATGTTCACTTTTGAAATTAGAATGAAAGTTAAACCCTCGTGTTTTGTTTAGTTATTTTACGAAGGTTCTCTCTGGGTGTGTTGCCTTTGTTTTGTGGATCCCGTTGAATCAATCACATCTTTCTGGTTGTTGAATCAGACCAGGTGATAATTGACGAGCCCAGGACTCACCAGATTTTATAATTATGGTTTTCTCCTGTTTGTATACAACGACCACTTGGCTTGAGTGACGTTCTTGGTCAATGTATCACCCAAATAGTCAATGTTTCTATCGCTCTCTCTCTCTCTGTCTCTCTCTGTCTCTCTCTCTCTCTCTCTCTCTCTCTCTATCTATCTCTCTCTCTCTAAGAATGAACGTTTAATCACGGCTTTTTTATAAAGAATATTAGACATGTATAGTCTTGTGGTGTTGCTCCATCGACAATTTAACATACAGGTTTTATGTCTTTCAGTCCAAGTTGGCATTCTCCTTCGCCTTAGTGCATTAGTCCTATCTATTTGATCTTGTGCAATCTTTTTATGTCGCTCTCCATAGTTTGGGCACGGATTGCCGGCAGTTTGCACGTTTGAATGTTCATGTCTATCTGCTCTATTATTTCTGAACATCTGTCTGTCCGATGTGTGCTCTGGAAATGTTATTGGCTGGTCGAATCATGTGATGTCGCTGAAGATTCATATCACTCTTGACGTCATCATTTATGTATAGTCAAAATAAAATGGGAACATAACGTTACGAGACGCTGGCCATGAATATTATAAAGCCCCGCTTACCACACCCCTACGCTGCCTCGCATCTCCATTGCACACTTTTGTAGATATGCTAGGCACAGTTCTAGATCTTAGAGAAACATGGACCAGTTGAGATGGGAGGAAGGTTGGGGAGGGGGAGATAAAGAAGAAATCGGAGAATTGAAGCGATGAGGAGGAGGGAGAAAGATGGGCTAGGGGAAAAATTGAGCATTTCTGAATCTGAAACAAGCATAAATAACTTAAGGTGTGAGATAAGGCGGGATGAAGAGGGGTGGATATGGGCAGGGTGATAAGCAGATTGAAGAAGGAAGAGGTGAGTGGATGGGTTGAGAGGGGTGGTTTGAGAGGGGTGGGTTGAGGGCGGTTAAAGAGATGGACGAGTTGAGGGTGGTGGAAGAGGTGGGCGGATTGAGAGGGGTGGGTTGAAGGCGGTGAAAGAGATGGGCGAGTTGAGGGTGGTGGAAGAGGTGGGTGGGTTGAGAAGGGGTGGGTTGAAGGCGGTGAAAGAGATGGGCGAGTTGAGGGTGGTGGAAGAGGTGGGTGGGTTGAGAAGGGGTGGGTTGAAGGCGGTGAAAGAGGTGGGGGGTTGAGAGGGATGGGCTGAGGGTGGTGAAAGGGATGAGCGGGTTGATGGTGGTGGAAGAAGTGGGTGGGTTGTGGGCGGTTAAAGAGATGGGCGGGTTGAGAAGGGGTGGGTTGAGAAGGGGTGGGTTGAGGGCGGTGAAAGAGATGAGCGGGTTGAGGATGGTGGAAGAGATGGGTGGGTTGAAAGAGGGTGGGTTGAAGGCAGTGAAAGAGATGGGTGTGCTGAGAGGAAGTGGGTTGAGGGAAGTGAAAGTGATAGGTGGGTTCAGATAGTGTTTTGAGGGCTACGGAAGAGATGAGTGGGTTGAGGGTGGTGGAAGAGGCGGGTGGGTTGAGAGGGGTGTGTTGAGGGCGGTGAAAGAGAGGTGTGGGCTCAGGGCAGTGAAAGAGGTGGCGAGTTGAGACGGGGTGGGTTGAAGGCGATGGAAGAGATGAGTGGGTTGAGACGGGGTCGGTTAAAGGCGGTGAAAGAGATGGAGGTGAGGTGGTGAGGGGGTTAGTTGAGGGCGGTGAAAGTTGTCTGTGGGTTGAGAGGGGGTGGGTTGAAGGCGATGGAAGAGATGAATGGGTTGAGAGATAGTGGGTTGGGGGTGGTGGAAGATATGGGTGGGTTGAGGGTGGTGGAAGACATGGGTAGGTTGAGAGAGAGTGGGTTGGGGGTGGTGGAAGACATGGGTAGGTTGAGAGAGAGTGGGTTGGGGGTGGTGGAAGACATGGGTGGGTTGAGAGAAGTGCTTAGGTTGACGATGGGGAAGAGATGGGCGGGTTGAAAGGTGACATGGGCCGGGGTGGGGGCAGAGTTTGGCAGGTTGAGAAGGGGGTTGGTGGGTTGAGGGTTGAAGAAAAGATGGGCGGGCTAAGAAATGGCGTGGGTGAGGGTGGGGAAAGAGATGAGGGTATTGGAGGACGAGGACAAATAATAGTAGTAATGTGAGGTGGGGAAGGTCTATATTTTTAAATTAGCGACATTCATAATTATTGATAAAGAAATGAGATCGATGTACAGACAGACTAAAACGAATTGGTTGGAAGACAAGTTTAAAAGTATAGAAGATATCAATGCAAAACACAAAACAAGAGAACTACCTAAGGTGATAAAACATATTACAAGACGAAAACACGGCAGGATAGGTTGTTTTTTTTTTAAAGTCATTATTTGCTGACTTGCTCTTGTATCTCCAGCGAGCTCATTTCTGGTTTAGTGATTGTTCATGTTTCACACCTGCAGGAACGAAATGAAGTTTTGCTTTGACCTACTATTTCCCATCTGATGTTACTAATTTGCATGGTACCAACATTTTTTTAAATGGTATCCCATATTTTTCTTAGCACAATCTGGTGCATCATTTTTCTTAGAGACAGTCACCACTTATGTTGTAAGCTGAAGTTGATTGTTCAATGTAAACATATATATATATATATATATGCTACGTGATCTTGGAGAAGCTATTAATAATTTATTTATGTCATTTTTTGTGTTGTCAGCTGTATCAAATATACTTCATTATACTTCTACAGTTCTGTGCTTCAATTCTTACGTTGCTAAGCACAACAGTAAGCACCAAATGCAATTTTTCGGCTAAAGAAAGAAAACTGATCATTAAACACAATAGTATGAAGAATGACAGATCAACTAGTCTGCTATTATTGGAATAGAAAAACGACTCTTTAATTGTCATGTCATTAATGAATTTGTGAAGAAAGAGCAGAGTAGATTTTTGCCTGCAAGTAAAAGAATGTTTTTTTAGTCTGTTTAATTCATATGAAAAAAAATAATTTTTTGTAGTAATATCTTTATTCATATATCATTTTCATTAATGAAATAAATTTGTTGGGCCTGCTCCAAGAATGTTAACTTTCAGGAGAATACATTTAGGCTAAGTTCATAGTTTATTCTGTCCTACAATAGAGGGAATATTAATTGTACATTAAAATTATAAAATACATTTTATGGGAGCCTACAAAGATTGAAAAGCATTTTTTTTAAATTTAATGCCAAAAATGTGAAATCAAAACAGGCCATAGAACATTTTTACCTACACACCCTCAGCCTCCAACAAAATTGGCAAAGATGTGTACTTAACACCTGAATCCACCAACAGGTCAATATATATACACACACAAAGCACACTACTCAAAATAATTAAAAGACTACGTTCATTTTGCAGTCAAGTTGAGATAAAAATTGTCTTGGTTTCGCATATGAATAAACACATAATGGTGACAAATTCACCAGCTGTAGGACTGTAAAGTATGCTGTTATATGCATTTCAAGCCCCAACAAAGTCAGGAGAACTTGTCAATGATTTGGAACTTTTCCCCTATAAATCAAATATTTCCGTCAGTGGAAAAAATGTCTTGCAAGTACGGCTTGTATATCAATGAACAGTACTGAACACAGTTCTGTCACTTTTGTTGGATACTAAGAGTGTTCGTGGGATTGTTTAATAATGCCTCAGAGACTCCGACTTAGTGTTCTTGACAGATGGAGTGTCATGGTCTACATTCACAAAAATGTGCCAATATGAGAGGTTGTCAGACAACTTGCAGACACCCACTTGAGCATTCAAAGATGGTGAAATGATTTTATCAACACCGGAACCATGGAAGCAGCCAGGCCTGTGGGTGCAATGAAAACAAATGTGCAAAAAAATAGATACGTGATCCTAGTAGGACGAGAAGACAGAACAACCACACCAACACAATGAGAACATTATGCAACATTGCTGTCAGTGACCAAACAAATTGCAACCAACTTCATAAAGCAAACCTTTACTCAAGACATATTGCAGTATGTCCTCATTTTACACAAGTCTATCGCACTGCATGTCTTGTGTGGTCTCAAATTCAACTTGCATGGACCACTCATCAGTGGTCTATGATACACTTTGCAGATGAATCAAGGTTCACAATGTCATTTAACGATTGGAGATTGCATGTGGGAACACATCCCAGAGAACGCTTCCAAGATTGCAGTTATTGCGCATCATCGATCGCTTTGAAGAATGGCTCAATCATGGTCTGGGGTGGCTCTGGCATGATGAACAGAACACCGCTACATCTTGTTAAAAGAAACCTGACAGGCATCTTCTATAGAGTAGAGATCATATTCTTGAACCGTGTGCACTCTCAGGGCTTCAGGCAATGGAGCAAGGTTCTCATTTCCAAGATGTTAACGTTCATTCCTACTGCACTCATCCTGTTAATGACTTCCTTCAGCAAACTCATCCTGTTAATGACTTCCTTCAGCAACAACATCTCACCAACATCGGCTAACTAGTACCTTCATCAGATATCAACACAATGGAGCTTCTCTGGGACGTCTTGGGCGATCAGCAAAGTGAAAGCAGCTGGTGAAAGCAAACTGTTTCAAAACCTGGACAGAAGTGGCAGTCGATCTCCCCAGGAGCTAGATTTTACCCATGAGGTAACATTGCCTGGCTTATATCCATACCCCTGGTGGTCACATACGTTACTGACCATATTTATTTCAGCAGCTCGCATGTCTGAGTTTAGGAAAGAAGGGCGTGTCCAATTAACCAGAAATAGCTCCCATACAAACTATTTTGTTGTCATGAAACTGTCACACTCTGATGTCCAACTGACAAAACATTATTGATTTCTTATTTGAGGTTTTTTAATATAGCAAGATTTGGTAAGTGGTCCTTGAATTACTTTGAGTAGGATGTACATATATGCATATATATATATATATATATATATATATATATATATATATATATATATATATATATATATATATATATATATATATATATATATATATATATGCATACATTTATAAACACACACACATATATATATATATATATATATATATATATATATATATATATATATATATATATATATATATATATATATATATATGCCGTATCCTGGTCCCGATAAAAGATGTGCTATAATCTTAGATTGTAATACTTTAAACAATCAATGTCTTTGTAATGACTCAAACAGTATATATTCATTTTAATGAAGTAATATTCTTGTTATTATACAATACAGATGAACATTATAATGTCTGCTTAATCTAAGTTTTATTTTAAGCAAAATTGTTTATTGTAAGCAAAAAGACATTCGTCTTAAGCTTCAAAAACATTTAGTGTAGGTCTGTTTCTAAATCTGAGCACTTAGTACAATTTTTAATTTGTATACTAATTCCATCCTCCTTTCTTTACTTAAAAACCTCCCAAAAATTAAATCATATAATGAGTCTTTCAGTCTTAAGTCTTGTAATATTTCTTTTCTATTAGATACAAGCCACTCAATCCAGAAAATGAGCTTTCTACAGAGGTTGTAGTACTCAGAATAGTCAAAATAAGCTCACTTAAAGTGTACACTTCTTTCAGTCTAGATTCAAAATTATTCTCCTACATAAACTTCACAAGTTCAAAAATAGGCAATCATTTTAATTAAGGACTTACATAAATTAGTTAGTTCACTTTTAAGACAGATATGATTCTAGAAGCCAAACTTAATGTCTTTAAGAGTTAATCAGGAAAGGTTTTTCTATAGTTGTCAGCTTTCTAGTGTGTCAAAAGTTGGAAAAATTTATCATTTAGAAAATTATTTCTATCTGTTTTTATTTGTTCAATTAGATTGCAGATAATCTCACAAGATTGCCCCCAATAAAACTGACTTCCACTCAATACAGGCTTTTTTAGTGTTGTGTTCTGCATCCTCATTGTTTTCTTAACGTGTTGGCAAGTTCCAGAGTGTTTCAAGTGTATCATGTCTGTCACTTTATATATGTAGAAGAGCATCATTCACTTTCTGATTGCTGTAAACAATATATACTTTTGTAGTGTGAAGAACTTTGTACAATATTTATGTGTACGAAAATAATTTTTAAAATATTTCCCCACAAAAAATAACTAAAACATGACCAAAACAAAACATTTTGACTTTACAAGAGCATCTGCATCCCATTCTCTGGAATCTTCTACTACATATTTTAAAAATTCAATCAATTGCTAGCAATGTACTTTTGCTGTATAGACAGAATTCAACTTAAAAATGTATAAAATAACATTTCACAACACTATATACACTAATAGATGCTCTCCACAATGGTAAATACACTAATATGTACACATTGAATATAGATTAGTGCAAGACGTTTGGCACACACATCTTAATGGCTAGTTAAAACGCCAACACTAAACCATGATGTCAGTTCACACCAACCCTCTCTCACTCTATCTAACATATGTATGAATGCCATGACTCTAACTGCACACAAGCAAAGGCTTGTTACTCATTTCTAACTTCTTCAGTGTTCTCTCCCTTGAACATAGGCAGACAAAGCAGACGGCAAACATTATGCCTAGTGGTGGTCTTAAGGCAGCAATAACATTTTATGAAAAATTCGAAAATAATGTATCTTTTAATTAATGAAAATAGCCTGATAACACATCATTTCAAATACATTTTAGGAGGTTCACTTGGGCATGATGAGGACACTTAGCATACACTGAATATATTGCCACAGAAATATACATATATATATATATGGACAGTAATTAAGTAACAGCAATTTTATTATAAAGTGCATGAAGGATTATGTACAACAAACAAAAAGGAAGACAAAACATCATTGGTGAACTGCAGCATGGGGGACCAGCAAGACTGGTAACAGCAGATCAGCCAGCTAGTCTGTGGCAACAGGCGAGTCACTATTGATTAAACAGCTCTAGATGTCAACATGATCATGGTGCTGCACAAAATTGTCCATGATGATCTCGATTATAGGAAAGTGTGTAGCAAATGGATCTCAAATCAGCTGGCAACAAGGTAATGGGGGTGGTGAAAAATTGGTCAACGGTCACATCAAAAGACTTTTTTCTAGAGGACATCCACAAGCTAGTGGACAGGTGGACAAAGTGTAATGCCGGGCACAGGGACTATGTTGAAAAATAAGACACCAAAAAAGTATGGTTCACAGGCACACTCTTATGAAAAGGTTATTAATAAAATTTCTGTTAGTTAATGACTGTCCTTCATGTGTATATCTATATATATATGAGTGTGTATGTGTGTATTGTTTTCGGTTTGTGATACAATGTAACTATGTGAAGGTTCAGCAGCAGTAAACTGATTGTTTTGGGTCTGTTTTGTGGGATTGAGCAGATGTATCTTGTATTTATTTACATGTTTAGTTTACTGCTTGCTTGTTCTGTGTTAAAATCTTTATTTTAAATTTATTTACATGTTTAGTTTACAGCTTGCCTGTTCTGTGTTAAAATCTTTAGTTTAAATTTATTTACATGTTTAGTTTACTGCTTGCTTGTTCTGTGTTAAAATCTTTAGTTTAAATTTATTTACATGTTTAGTTTACTGCTTGCTTGTTCTGTGTTAAAATCTTTATTTTAAATTTATTTACATGTTTAGTTTACTGCTTGCTTGTTCTGTGTTAAAATCTTTATTTTAAATTTATTTACATGTTTAGTTTACTGCTTGCTTGTTCTGTGTTAAAATCTTTATTTTAAATTTATTTACATGTTTAGTTTACTGCTTGCTTGTTCTGTGTTAAAATCTTTATTTTAAATTTATTTACATGTTTAGTTTACTGCTTGCTTGTTCTGTGTTAAAATCTTTATTTTAAATTTATTTACATGTTTAGTTTACTGCTTGCTTGTTCTGTGTTAAAATCTTTATTTTAAATTTATTTACATGTTTAGTTTACTGCTTGCTTGTTCTGTGTTAAAATCTTTATTTTAAATTTATTTACATGTTTAGTTTACTGCTTGCTTGTTCTGTGTTAAAATCTTTATTTTAAATTTATTTACATGTTTAGTTTACTGCTTGCTTGTTCTGTGTTAAAATCTTTAGTTTAAATTTATTTACATGTTTAGTTTACTGCTTGCTTGTTCTGTGTTAAAATCTTTAGTTTAAATTTATTTACATGTTTAGTTTACTGCTTGCTTGTTCTGTGTTAAAATCTTTAGTTTAAATTTATTTACATGTTTAGTTTACTGCTTGCTTGTTCTGTGTTAAAATCTTTAGTTTCAGCCGTTAACATTATCTATCTGCATATCATTTTCTTGATCTCAAACTATATTTTTTCTAAGCTTGTATCATCAACTACCTTTTGTTTTTTTATGAAAATAATGTGATTCTTAATAGCAGAGACTTTCCATAATATGTTCATTTCTTTGTAAACTAAGTAAGTAACATATTGTTGAAAACAACAGAGCTGAATTACATTTATTTGCTTTTAATTTGCTTGTTTTAAAACTTTTGTGATCAATTTCTCATTTGTGATTTCATGAATTCATTTATTCTATCACTAGGCACAGGTGCCCAGAAGAATGAGCAACTGTTTGGTGGGGCAGGAGGGATAGGACTGTCAAGCTCCAGTCCTGCACTGATCTCCTGTCTCATTGTCTTGCTGCTAGTGCTCTCATCATGATATCATACACAATGGCAAACATACACTTTTTCCCCTCTTACTGTTGGGTGAGATGGCTTCATCTGGCTTTCTAGTGCAATTTTTCCTTGCAGAAGTCAAAAACACTGAACTGACAAAGGTTATATTTTATAACTGGTGCACAGAGTTCATACTTGTCATGATGTTCATCACCAATGGAAACTGCGGCCTTTCCTTTGGAGTAACACGTCTGTGATTTGTATTTAATCCAGTGATCAGAGCAACAAACAATCACTGTTCTGTGACTGGATACAAAGACTGATACAATGTCATATTTCCCACTTGTGTGCCAGAATGGTGTGCGTTCATCTTGGAATTCATGCATCCAGCGTCCAGTTCACTTTGGTTTTTCCACTTCAAAATGGATTACAAAAGTACTACATTAATATATGTTGAACATTTCAAGGTTGGACAAAACTGTCATGCATTTGTACAGATGTTGTTATAGTTTGACATTTAATTTGGGACAAGCTCATTTTCCGATTAGCCCATTACACAATGGGCTATTATTACACAATTACAGCTGATCCTACTGAATGCAGAGAGCCTGTATAAAAGTTATTCATGAGCTCTTGTTGTGTCGTTTCTGTAGAAATGTGATGGAAATGATGAGATGCTAGACCAATGTACAACCCTCTTTATTCCCTTTATATCATGTTTGATAGGGCACAGTTTCAAGTCCAATAATGAGCCCAAGCTTCTCCCTTCACTCAGGATTTTCACATAGTCTGCATTTGTACAGCAGTCACAGGTCTTGAGAAGTTTAGATTGTTGAAAATTGAGTTGCTCCATTTATCTATGGAGTGTTTTGGCTAATTAAGTCTTCTTTTGGCAAGCAATGTACAATTCAGCCATTCAAGCAATGCACCATTCAACCATTCAAGCAATCAACTATTCAACTGTTTAAACAATGCTTCATTCAACTGTTGAAGCAATGCTTCATTCAACATCTCAAGCAATGCACCATTCAACCATTCAAGCAATGCTCCACCTACCATAAACTGGGGTCTATTTGGTTTAGTCACTAAAAAAGTGGATTTCTTGACATGCCACAAGTATGACATTTGACACAAGTAAATGCTTCTGAGACGTTCCACTTAGTTTTGGGAATGTCTGGCACAGTTAATTTATTGTTAGTTTCCCTAATTAGCATAATCTATTTTCAACATACCAGCTTACACAATTTTACTCTATTAGTGAAGTGTGTTACATATTTTTATTTTAATATTGAGTGATTATCTGCAGGTTTAGCTGGGGCTGAGGTTACACTGTCTTTTTAAAATAGTTTCTAGAATTAAAAGATTTTTGAAATGTAAATATAACTGGTTGTAGAAAGGAATGATAACAAAGACAGCTAATAGAAGAAACTATTGATAACTGATAATATGTGTCCAGCCTTTTAGAAACAAGTAGTGCATATCTTTTTAATATAAACACTTAGATTTTCACTTCATACTTCTCAACATACTGAGTGATCACAATACATAGCATGATAACAATTATAAATAGTTTGCATACAAACGTGACATTCTTTATTTAATTTATGTTTTAGTAATATCATAGCAACTTGTAATAGTCCCATATCATCAAACAGTGCTAACAAATCAAATACATTTTCTTTTGGGTTAAATAATTGTTGACTTAATAATATTTTCATTTCATTTGTCATAATCAATAACAGCCGAGTCAAGAGGACAACTGCTTAAAGAGCTCAACAAAGATAGCCTTTCTACTGACCTTTTATCTTTTGTGATAGTGTCAAACTGCTGAGCTCACTAGAACATTATGTAGATGTAGTACTCCAAATGTATTGCTTGTCAGTATCAGAATAGGATGTAAGAAATTGATAGACCTAACAGATCAATATTTCATTTGCAAGCTTCTATAGGAAATCTAATATGCCTATTTGCATGGGTGCTGCCAAATTTTAATAACAGTTATACATTATTTTTCTGCACAACTGGAAATCAAATAATTTGTATAGGGTATTATAGACACTTATAGAAGTACAAATATGTGATGTAAATATTATTTCAAGTCGTTATTGTTATTTTTCTTATTTTAAAGATGTGCAATTTGAACAATATTGTGTTAGGAAAAAAACGTGTTAGTTTTAGTTATGTTGCTATGAACTTATTATTTGCATGGGTGATTGTTGTGGGTGCATGGGTTACTTAATTGTTGTGTTAGGGGGAACTGAGTGATCTCAGGGAAAGACATTAGCCTCAGGTGCTGGAGGTCACGAGTTCAAATCACGGTGGTAACCAGCAAATTTGTTTCATGTATTCTGGGTAATAGAGATTGGACGCCCATGTGCAGTGCAGTGTCACACTTGTTAAAGTGAGAAGAACAGAGCACTTATGGGTTGAACCTTGTGCAACGACATTGATTCTTTGACTAAACTAAACTAAATTAAAACTGTGTGTGTATGTGTTGACTGTTTTGTAGTAAAGCCATGCTAGTCCAGACAAAGATATTCCTAGAGGATCAGCAGCTTAGGGATGTTCTTACCTGAAGCCATTTCAGTTTGTGGATGTTCCTACCTGAAACTTTCTCAGTTTAGGGATGTTCCTACTTGAAACCTTCTCATACTTGCTACAGGCTGATAGTCCAGTTCCTATTTTCAATGTTCAGTTATCTTCTACTGCATTTGTCATACCCATGACAATACAGTGATAATGTATTGACAGGGTGTGCCAATTGGATGTGATGAATTATTGTCTATTTTGTTTTGTTCTTCACATTTTTAAAAATCTAAAAAAATTAGGAGTAGGTCTTAGACATCGTTGTTGATGTTGTTGTTGAATACCACATGTACTAAGTTGGTGTTGTTATTGTTGTTGTTGGATGCCACTTGTACTAAGTTGTTGTTGTTGGATGCCATTTGTACTGAGGAGTTGTTGTTGTTGGATGCCACTTGTACTAAGATGTTGTTGTTGGATGCCACTTGTACTGAGTTGTTGTTGTTGGATGCCACTTGTACTAAGATGTTGTTGTTGGATGCCACTTGTACTAAAATGTTGTTGTTTGATGTCACTTGTACTGAGTTGTTCTTGTTGGATGCCACTTGTACTAAAATGTTGTTGTTGGATGCCACTTGTACTGAGTTGCTGTTGTTGGGTGCCACTTGTACTAAGTTGTTGTTGTTGGATGCCACTTGTACTAAGTTGTTGTTGTTGGATGCCACTTGTACTGAGTTGTTGTTGTTAGATGTGACTTGTACTTAATTGTTGTTGTTGGATGCCATTTGTACTGAGTTGTTATTGTTGTTGGATGCCACTTGTACTAAGTTGTTTTTTTTGGATGCCACTTATACTGAGTTGTTGTTGTTGTTGGATGCCACTTGTACTGAGTTGTTGTTGTTGTTGTTGGATGCCAATTGTACTGAGTTGTTGTTGTTGCTGTTGTTGGATGCTAATTGTACTTAAATGTTGTTGTTGTTGTTGGATGCCACTTGTACTGAGTTGCTGTTGTTAGATGCCAATTGTACTGAAATGTATTTGTTGTTGTTGGATGCCAATTTTACTAAGTTGTTGTTGTTGTTTGATGCCACTTGCACTATGTTGTTGTTCTTGTTGTTGGATGCCACTTGTACTAAGTTGTTGTTGTTGTTGGATGTCACTTGTACTGAGTTGTTGTTGTTGTTGTTGCTGTTGTTGGATGCCAATTGTACTGAAATGTTGTTGTTGTTGTTGTTGGATGCCACTTGCACTATGGTGTTGTTCTTGTTGTTGTTGGATGCCACTTGTACTAAGTTGTAGTTGTTGTTGGATGCCACTTGTACTGAGTTGTTGTTGTTGCTGTTGTTGGATGCTAATTGTACTGAAATGTTGTTGTTGTTGTTGAATGCCAATTGTACTAAGTTGTTGTTGTTGTTGGATGCCACTTGCACTATGTTGTTGTTCTTGTTGTTGTTGTTGGATCCCACCTGTACTAAGTTGTTGTTGGTGGATCCCACTTGTACTGAGTTGTTGTTGTTGGATGCCACTTGTACTGAGTTGTTGTTGGTGTTGGATACCACTTGTACTAAGTTGTTGTTGTTGTTGTTGGATGCCACTTGTACTGAGTTGTTGTTGTTGGATGCCACTTGTACTGAGTTGTTGTTGGATGCCACTTGTACTAAGTTGTTGTTGGTGGATCCCACTTGTACTGAGTTGTTGTTGTTGGATGCCACTTGTACTGAGTTGTTGTTGTTGTTGGATACCACTTGTACTAAGTTGTTGTTGTTGGATGCCACTTGTACTTAGTTGTTGTTGTTGGATGCCACTTGTACTGAGTTATTCAGTCCTGACAATTTGTTTGTTTATTTTTTATTGCTTTGTTTTTTTTATTTTATGTGCATTTGCCTTATTTTTCATTGTTTCCAAGGTGGTGTGTGCTGCACTATGTTTTAATTTTGTGCTTGTCGGCCCAGTGCATCAGATTTCAGCATGCATTTTATGTAATGGTATGCTTCCTCCTGCCTTTTCTGATTTTGCTTTTTTGGGCTTACGGTTGCTGGATGCTGTGATTGGGGAGCAAGCCCAGCATCTTTGTATTGTGAGACGTGTCACATAAGCACTAGCCCACGACGTCTCCAGTCCTGGCAGTATTTCTGTGGTAGGGAGTTAAAGAATCAGTCCACCATCTAGAAGCACCTTTGAGATAGTGGACCTTGGTCCTAGTGGCTGTAATGCAATGCTACACTGCTATGGAAGCTCACCACTATGGGGATCACAGTGTTGATCTCAACCTTGTCTGCCAGACTGATGTAACACTGTCTGTTTGCATTAGTGCAACATGGATGAAAGGTGAGGTCTTGATCAGTATGTTTCACCCGACCCTGATGTTCCTCTTTGCTTCCTTTAACCAGTGTTAAACACCTTCTGTGTTGTCAGGACTAGAAATGTAATTGAGAAAGAGAGAGAGAGAGACAGGGAGAAAGTTGAGACAAAAACTCCATGACTAGTAAATTAGCAAACCAACTAGTAGCAACAATTGTAAACTTCCAAGTAATTTGAAACCCAGCAATAGAGAAAGAATAGCAATAACAGACGCTCGACAAATGAAGTCCAGACTTCCATTGATGCCTCAATGCAAGTTAAAGGCTTGGTCCAACCTCTCACCCTAATCACTTTGTTTCTTTATTTTCTTCTGTTTTTATTATATTTTATTCCCAAGTTCTTCCAATGTAGTTGTCTTTGTCGTTGTTGAAGCTTTGTTGACTAGTTTGAATATGTATAGGTAATATTAATAGTAATATGCTCCTGAAGTCAATGTGATCATTACGTAGTGTGTACAAATATAAAGAATTGATGTCCAGTTTGACACCAGAATACACCAGATCATTGTCAAACATGCCATGAAAGCATATCAAATTAGACAACAAATCTGGACAATCCTCCTTCTATTTAGAACAATCTTTCTTCTATTTAGGACAATCTTCCTTCTATTTAGGACAATCTTCCTTCTATTTAGGACAATCTTCCTTCTATTTAGAACAATCTTCCTTGTATTTAGGACAATCTTCTTTCTATTAGGACAATCTTCCTTCTATTTAGGACAATCTTTCTTCTATTTAGGACAATCTTTCTTCTATTTAGGAAAATCTTCTTTCTATTTAGGACAATCTTCCTTCTATTTTGGATAAACTTTCTTCTATTTAGGACAATCTTCCTTCTATTTAGGACAATCTCTTCTATTTAGGAAAATCTTCTTTCTATTTAGGATAATCTTCCTTCTATTTAGGACAATCTTCTTTCTATTTAGGATAATCTTCCTTCTATTTAGGACAATCTTCCTTCTATTTAGGACAATCTCTCCTATTTAGGAAAATCTTCATTCTATTTAGGATAATCTTCCTTCTATTTAGCTAAGTTCAATAATGCTAAAAAAATGTATATTCAACTTTCCGCAGAGCTATTCAAGTACGTCATTAATCGTAATATGTTCCAGCAAAATTAGATATGAAGAGGTCATTATATTGTTTGATTTATCGATTTTCCATCCAAAGCCATAAGAATAAGTAAGGAAATGTATTGGCAATAGGCAGCAGCTATAAGAATTTACAGACATGAGAATGCCAGCAGAATCAATATGCACTTAGGCAAGGGTATATACAATCACAAGCTTTGTTCTGCTGTACAGTAACAAAATATATTGAGATATATGTCAAGCTCATCACAATAGTCCTGAGTGTTACTGGCTTGAAAACAGTAGGTACATTTTACTCTCGACACATCATATAAAAGGCAACTGAAGAGCATGGGGCTAGCAATCTCATCATGTAAAACCATTGCAATTGAAACCGCCACATCAAATGCAGCAGTTAGCTGTAGTAGTAGCCCTATGTTTCACATCAAATGCACGAGTTAGCTGTAGTAGTAGCCCTATGTTTCACATCAAATGCAGGAGTTAGCTGTAGTAGTAGCCCTATGTTTCACATCAAATGCAGGAGTTAGCTGTAGTAGTAGCCCTATGTTTCACATCAAATGCAGGAGTTAGCTGTAGTAGTAGCCCTATGTTTCACATCAAATGCAGGAGTTAGCTGTAGTAGTAGCCCTATGTTTCACATCAAATGCAGGAGTTAGCTGTAGTAGTAGCCCTATGTTTCACATCAAATGCAGGAGTTAGCTGTAGTAGTAGCCCTATGTTTCACATCAAATGCAGGAGTTAACTGTAGTAGTAGCCCTATGTTTCACATCAAATGCAGGAGTTAGCTGTAGTAGTAGCCCTATGTTTCACATCAAATGCAGGAGTTAGCTGTAGTAGTAGCCCTATGTTTCACATCAAATGCAGGAGTTAGCTGTAGTAGTAGCCCTATGTTTCACATCAAATGCAGGAGTTAGCTGTAGTAGTAGCCCTATGTTTCACATCAAATGCAGGAGTTAACTGTAGTAGTAGCCCTATGTTTCACATCAAATGCAGGAGTTAGCTGTAGTAGTAGCCCTATGTTTCACATCAAATGCAGGAGTTAGCTGTAGAAGTAGGCCTATGTTTCACATCAAATGCAGGAGTTAGCTGTAGTAGAAGCCCCATGTTTCAAATCAAATGCAGGAGTTAGCTGTAGTAGTAGCCCCATGTTTCACATCAAATGCAGGAGTTAGCTGTAGTAGTAGCCCAATGTTTCACATCAAATGCAGGAGTTAGCTGTAGTAGTAGCCCTATGTTTCACATCACATGCAGGAGTTAGCTGTAGTAGTAGCCCTATGTTTCACATCAAATGCAGGAGTTAGCTGTAGTAGTAGCCCTATGTTTCACATCACATGCAGGAGTTAGCTGTAGTAGTAGCCCTATGTTTCACATCAAATGCAGGAGTTAGCTGTAGTAGTAGCCCTATGTTTCACATAAAATGCAGGAGTTAGTTGTAGTAGCCCTATGTTTCACATCAGATGCAGGAGTTAGCTGTAGTAGTAGCCCTATGTTTCACATCAAATGCAGGAGTTAGCTGTAGTAGTAGCCCTATGTTTCACATCAAATGCAGGAGTTAGTTGTAGTAGTAGCCCTATGTTTCACTTCAAATGCAGGAGTTAACTGTAATAGTAGCCCTATGTTTCACATCAAATGCAGGAGTTAGCTGTAGTAGTAGCCCTATGTTTCACATCAAATGCAGGAGCTAGCTGTAGTAGTAGCCCTATGTTTCACATCAAATGCAGGAGTTAGCTGTAGTAGTAGCCCTATGTTTCACATCAAATGCAGGAGTTAGCTGTAGTAGTAGCCCTATGTTTCACATCAAATGCAGGAGTTAGCTGTAGTAGTAGCCCTATGTTTCACATCAAATGCAGGAGTTAGCTGTAGTAGTAGCTCTATGTTTCACATCAAATGCAGGAGTTAGCTGTAGTAGTAGCCCTATGTTTCACATCAAATGCAGGAGTTAGCTGTAGTAGTAGCCCTATGTTTCACATCAAATGCAGGAGTTAGCTGTAGTAGTAGCCCTATGTTTCACATCAAATGCAGGAGTTAGATGTAGTAGTAGCCCTATGTTTCACATCAAATGCAGGAGTTAGCTGTAGTAGTAGCCCTATGTTTCACATCAAATGCAGGAGTTAGCTGTAGTAGTAGCCCTATGTTTCACATCAAATGCAGGAGTTAGCTGTAGTAGTAGCCCTATGTTTCACATCAAATGCAGGAGTTAGCTGTAGTAGTAGCCCCATGTTTCACATCAAATGCAGGAGTTAGCTGTAGTAGTAGCCCTATGTTTCACATCAAATGCAGGAGTTAGCTGTAGTAGTAGCCCTATGTTTCACATCAAATGCAGGAGTTAGCTGTAGTAGTAGCCCTATGTTTCACATCACATGCAGGAGTTAGCTGTAGTAGTAGCCCTATGTTTCACATCAAATGCAGGAGTTAGCTGTAGTAGTAGCCCTATGTTTCACATCAAATGCAGGAGTTAGTTGTAGTAGCCCTATGTTTCACATCAGATGCAGGAGTTAGCTGTAGTAGTAGCCCTATGTTTCACATCAAATGCAGGAGTTAGTTGTAGTAGTAGCCCTATGTTTCACTTCAAATGCAGGAGTTAACTGTAGTAGTAGCCCTATGTTTCACATCAAATGCAGGAGTTAGCTGTAGTAGTAGCCCTATGTTTCACATCAAATGCAGGAGTTAACTGTAGTAGTAGCCCTATGTTTCACATCAAATGCAGGAGTTAGCTGTAGTAGTAGCCCTATGTTTCACATCAAATGCAGGAGTTAGCTGTAGTAGTAGCCCTATGTTTCACATCAAATGCAGGAGTTAGTTGTAGAAGTAGCCCTATGTTTCACATCAAATGCAGGAGTTAGCTGTAGTAGTAGCCCTATGTTTCACATGAAATGAAAATTTGAATAATAACTATCATGATCATCATTATCACAGTACATCTTCATGTCACACTACGGACTTCTGCTATATCTGTCCAAAGTGAAAATAATCTTAAAGAAAATAGTTTATGTAGAATGGACAAAAAGAAAAAAAAACCAATAAAGAAAATATTACCACTGGCCTCCTCTAATAAATAGAATTAACAAGAATGTTTTGCTAAAGTAAATAAGACGCTGTTAATATAAGACAGTAAAGTTACTTATCTAGCAACACTATTGGCAAAGGGAAGTGCACAACTCATAACTAAATATCAGACAGTTCAATCAAAAATAGCTCTCAGGGAGCAAGCATTCTCTGCAACACATTTTATTCCAACTAAAGAAAGCTTTTTTATGGCACATACAGAATCAAGGTATGGAAATACACGAAGATCAATGTAGGCATTATGTGTATGACTCAAATGTAGACAACTAGTCAATAGTCTTGCATGTCTACTTAATTGGAGTACATCAATGTCAGAACTACTGGTGACCTGCACAATTATATATATCTAATTGGTTTTTATTTTATTTTACCTAAAGACCTCAAAAAAATAATCACATGAATTTAAAGTATGTAGCCAGTTTAAACATGAATCTAAAGTATGTAATCAGTTTAAACATGAATCTAAAGTATGTAGCCAGTTTAAACATGAATCTAAAGTATGTAGCTAGTTTAAACATGAATCTAAAGTATGTAGCCAGTTTAAACATGAATCTAAAGTATGTAGCCAGTTTAAACATGAATCTAAAGTATGTAGCCAGTTTAAACATGAATCTAAAGTATGTAGCCAATTTAAACATGAATCTAAAGTATGTAGCCAGTTTAAACATGAATCTAAAGTATGTAGGCAGTTTAAACATGAATCTAAAGTATGTAGCCAGTTTAAACATGAATCTAAAGTATGTAGCCAGTTTAAACATGAATCTAAAGTATGTAGCTAGTTTAAACATGAATCTAAAGTATGTAGCCAGTTTAAACATGAATCTAAAGTATGTAGCCAGTTTAAACATGAATCTAAAGTATGTAGCCAGTTTAAACATGAATCTAAAGTATGTAAGCAGTTTAAACATGAATCTAAAGTATGCAGCCAGTTTAAACATGAATCTAAAGTATGTAGCCAGTTTAAACATGAATCTAAAGTATGTAGCTAGTTTAAACATGAATCTAAAGTATGTAGCCAGTTTAAACATGAATGTAAAGTATGTAGCCAGTTTAAACATGAATCTAAAGTATGTAGCCAGTTTAAACATGAATCTAAAGTATGTAGCCAGTTTAAACATGAATCTAAAGTATGTAGCCAGTTTAAACATGAATCTAAAGTATGTAGCCAGTTTAAACATGAATCTAAAGTATGTAGCCAGTTTAAACATGAATCTAAAGTATGTAGCCAGTTTAAACATGAATCTTCTTCTTCTTCTGCGTACGCAGTCAGACAGTAACCATTATTTTTTCGAAAAAAGCGGCGGTCATCCTGAGGCTGTCGCCACTGCCATAGAGCATGTCTTGCAGTTCCACTGGTAATGGCCACATCTGCTCTCTCTGATCCTCGTATGTCGGGCAGTTCTGCAGCAGATGTTCAGCGGTCATTTTACCAGTACCGCACGGGCATTCGTCGGTACACCCTATCTTCAATTTGTTGAATAGGTGGTACCTCAGTCTGGTGTGGCCAGTGCGAAGTCTGAAGACAACGACCTGCTCTCTTCGGTTCAACTGGTAATAGGCATCGTTTTTGGTGTAACCAGTATGTTCGGTTTCCCATTTGGTCATGTATCTGGCTTTGATAAGCCGTTTTGACTCTTCGTACGTCATACTGGTATCTGTTTGTGGTAGTCTTGCACCATCTTTTGCCAGTCTGTCTGCCTCCTCGTTGCCTTGGATGTTGCAGTGTGACGGAACCCACTGTACCACTACCCTTTTTGGTGCGGACTGCTGGCACAGTTGGCAGAGTGCTGCTCTTAAGTCATTAAGCTCAGTGTTTTTCTGACTTTTTAGCGCTGTGACTACGGCGAGAGCATCTGTCAGCAGGACTATATGGCTCTCATTTTCACTGTGTGTCACCATTTCTTCCACTGCCGCCCTCAGTGCCTCTGCCTCCGCTCTGAAATTGCTTGTGTTACCAGTAGCGAATGACAGTGTTATTTTTCTGCCATTTGGTAGGTTCAGGAATGCTCCTGCCCATCCGTTCTGTGTTGTGTTTGTTACAGAACCGTCGGTGTATGCATGGGTCCAGTCCATGCTTGGGTAGCTTTTCGTTACGAAGCTTAGGGTAGTATCTCTCCTTTCTTTTTCAGTCTGGCAGTTTTTGTTTGCAATACCTGGTATATTTTCTACCACCTCTGGAAATATATCCTGCCTCCAGGTAGGTTTTCGTACAGTAGTGATGGGTTTTGGTGTTGTTAGTGCGTTTATGGGATCTTCGTGCATCTTTGCTTTGGCTATTTCTGCAAAGTTTCTCCGCTTTAGTTTCCCATTTCCCAAATTGTTTAGTCTCTGGTGCATTGGATTGTCGGTCAGTCTTCGGAGTTTCTCTGACTGCAGCTGGGCTCTGCAGTCTCTTCTATCGGTCATGGATTGCAGTTTTGTAATCTTTTCAAGTTCTACAATTGGCGTTGACTTCATGCCACCTGTTATAATTCTCATGGCTTGGTTTTGAAGTTTGTTAACTTTATCGAAGTTCGCCTTCGCTGCTGTTATCCATGCCGCAATGCCATACTCGAGAACTGGTCTCACTCTTCCAGTGTACAGTTTCTTTAGTATGCCTTTGTCTGCTCCCCAGCTTGTGCCAGCAAGTTTCCTCATGATTGCCATTCTTTCTCTGGCTTTCATTCGGTTTCTCTCAATCTGACTTTTCCATGTCATGCGCCGATCAAATGTGACTTCCAGATAGGTTGGGTTGTCGTTTGGCTGCAGGATTTTGCCATTTAGACTTAATTTGGTACTTTGGGGTTTTAATGAAAGCGAGAATATTGTGCATGTGGTTTTCTCCTCGTTTATTTTGACCAGCCATGAGTTCGCCCACTCTTCCAGCGATGTTAGGGCCGTCTGCATCCGATTTCTTGCTATGGTGAGATTCTTTTCAGAGGTCCACATAGCCAGATCGTCTGCAAACATTGAGCTATGGACTCTTCTTGGTATATTCTCTGTAATATCGTTTATATATACCAGGAAGAGTGTGGGTGACAATACTCCCCCTTGGGGTACTTCCTGCTCGAGTGTCACCTTTTTGCTCATCTGCCCTTGTACTTGGACTCTGGCCGTTCTTTGTTTGAGGTAGTGGTTGATCCACTTGTACATCTTCCCACAGACATCGCTTCTTCTTAGCTTGACTCTAAGTCCATCTTTCCAGACTTTGTCAAATGCCTTTTCCAGATCCACCCAAACAGCTACTGTGTGTTTCTGTGCCTGGTAGGCATCTTCTATCTCCTGGGCTATGAGGATGACCTGGTCCTCATTGGATCTGTGCTGTCTAAAGCCGGCTTGCTGTGGAATTAGTATTCGTTTTTCTTCCAGATGCCACATCAGTCTGGTGTTTATCATCCGTTCCATCAGCTTGCCGACACAGCTCAGTAGGCTTATTGGCCTGTATCCATTTGGATCTGTTTTGTCCTTTCCTGTTTTTGGTACTGGTACCAGTATTGCGTCTTTCCATGCCTGTGGTACAATTCCCCTTTTCCAGCTTTGGTTCAGGACCGATAGCAGTTTCTTCTTCGCTGTTTGGCCCAGCCCCATCAGCATTTCGTTTGTTATCCCGTCTTTTCCGGGAGATTTCCTTTTCTTTAGTGTTCTCATAGCCTCTTCCATTTCGCGCATTGTTAGTTTGGCCATCACGTGCTCTTCAGGAGCCGTATTCATGTTTTCGTGTCCCTTTAGCTCTTCGCTAATGTCTGTATGCTTATCTGCAGGGACCTCGATGTGGTTTGCTCTGGCATAGTGATCGACAAAGGCGTTTGCGGCTTTCTTACCTGTGATCAAGTTCTCGCCCTGCTTGATAGTAATTTGTTTATTTGACGGGGTTTCGTCGTTCATGGCTCTGGCTAGCTTCCATAGCTTGTTCCCGTCTTTGTCCAGGTTTAGACTTTCCGTTTTATTTTTCCAGCTCTCTCTTGCTGTTTGCTTGAGAGTGTGTTTGTATTTCGCCGCGGCGGCTTTGAGGGCGATGTTTGCCTCCATGGATTTTTCTCGCTCTGCCATGTTCCTAGCATTTGTTACTGCATCTTCCACTTTCTGCAACTCATCATTCTAGTAGGGCTTATAGTTTTTCCTAGCTCCTCTTGGGATGGTTTCAGTGGCGGCTTGCATTATTGCCTTGCTTAGGCTCTCTACCATGGGCTTCATTTTGGTGTTTCGTGTGTTGATGGTTTCCCACAGCCCATCTGTCAGGATTGCAAATCTGTCCCAGTCGGCTCGTTTGTAATTCCAACGTGGGAGCGGTTTTGTTTCCTGTGGGCCTACTTCCATGTCAATGGTTAGCCTGATCGGCCTGTGGTCGCTACCTGCCAGTTGGTTTAGCACCTGGCGGTCTATTTTATGGTGTATGTCCTGTGTGGAGAAGGCCAAATCTGGAGTCGAGGTGGTATGCCATGTTCTTGAATAGAAGCTAGGGCTATCCTCCGGCCTATTGATTAGGGAGAGATTTGCATCTATCTCCCAATCTTCCACTTCGTCACCTCTGCTGTCTGTGTCAGAGTATCCCCATCTCTCCGAGTGGCTGTTGAAATCTCCAACTACTATGCAGTTGGAGTCTCTGACCTCCATACTCGAGAGCGAAAACATGAATCTAAAGTATGTAGCCAGTTTAAACATGAATCTAAAGTATGTAGCCAGTTTAAACATGAATCTAAAGTATGTAGCCAGTTTAAACATGAATCTAAAGTATGTAGCCAGTTTAAACATGAATCTAAAGTATTTAGGCAGTTTAAACATGAATCTAAAGTATGTAGCCAGTTTAAACATGAATCTAAAGTATGTAGCCAGTTTAAATATGAATCTAAAGTATGTAGCCAGTTTAAACATGAATCTAAAGTATGTAGCCAGTTTAAACATGAATCTAAAGTATGTAGGCAGTTTAAACATGAATCTAAAGTATGTAGCCAGTTTAAACATGAATCTAAAGTATGTAGCCAGTTTAAACATGAATCTAAAGTATGTAGCCAGTTTAAACATGAATCTAAAGTATATAGCCAGTTTAAACATGAATCTAAAGTATGTAGCCATTTTAAACATGAATCTAAAGTATGTAGCCAGTTTAAACATGAATCTATGTAGCCAGTTTAAACATGAATCTAAAGTATGTAGCCAGTTTAAACTTGAATCTATGTATCCAGTTTAAACATGAATCTAAAGTATGTAGCCAGTTTAAACATGAATCTAAAGTATGTAGTCAGTTTAAAAACGTAATGAAACATGTTTTTGCGATTAATGTGTAAATAATGAAATTAAAGTTCAACAAATACATGACAAACAGTTGGTATAGATTGTGTCCTGATGTTTCAGATGATCTGGGGTGTAACCCTGACTATCAATAGAGATAGATATAGGATAAATCATATTTTGAATAAGGAACAACGAGACCAGGCGTGGGCTTAGTGGTTAGTGACACGGCTCACAACTCGAAGGTGCTGGGTACGCTCCCCAATCACAGCACCGGCCACTACCCCAGGGAAGCAAACCCTTAGAAAATTCAGAAGGAAGCAAACCCTTAGAAAATGCAGAAGGAAGCAAACCCTTAGAAAATGCAGAAGGAAGCAGACCCTATATAGAATGTATGCTGAAGTCGGATGCACTGGGTTGATGGTGCAAAATAAAAACATAGTGCAACGTACATTGCCTTGGGGAATAGAGAAATAAGGCGAACGCAAAACAAAAAAAAACAAACAGGACAAATGAGCAAGCAAAATAGAGTAATAACGGACATGAACTTTAAATTATTGTACCGGAATACAAAATGTTAGTTAGCAGTTCTCGTGAAAAAAAGTTCAAGATCATCAACATGTGCCACATCAATAGAGATTTATGATCATCTTTCTCTGTCTCGTGTGGTATTTATGAACCATAAAAAGTGTGTATGATTGTATTTCAAACACCACATTGTGAGGCTCTCTTTCTCTCTCTCTCTCTCTCTCTCTCTCTCTCTCTGTGTCTGCCTCTTCTTCTATTTGTGCTCTATTTATCTATTGTAGTCGTGTTGCTATTGTTGTCTCCCTTGAGATAACCAGAGAGATATGTCAATGCTTGCACTCTATCTGGTTTGCTGGATTAAACAGACCATCTACCAAACTGATGTCACAGTAGGACCTACAGTCAATATTTACAGCGGGCTGTTGGGCGACTCATCTGCTTTACCTGATAAAACCTAAATCGACTGTTAGGTCATTTTATTATTTGTCTATTGATTGTCTATGTATCTACAGTATGTTAATATGGGGTTGAGTTAATGAAAAGAGAGTGAGATAAAGATGTATGTAATTGAATAGAGGTTTATACTAAGAAGAAGTATATTGATGTATGTGGTTGGATAGATATTTATATATAGAACAATACAAATAGATGTACATGTTTGGGTAAAGATGTTTATGAAAGAATAAAGGCTGTATTTGGGAGCATGTGTATATGGAATTGTAGAAATATGCATGGCCATGAGCATCAGTGTTTAATTTATCTAGATGCATACAGGTTTATAAAGAAGTATATTGTGTGGAACTTATACAAGTTGATCAAATCTTATTTGAATGGAGCTTATACAAGTTTGTCAAGAAGGATAGTGTATGAAGTTTATTGAAGTTTGTCAAGAAGTATAGTGTATGAAGTTTATACAAGTTTGTCAAGAAGTATTTGGGTGAAGGTTATACAAGTTTGTCAAGAAGTATAGTGTATGAAGTTTATTCAAGTTTGTCAAGAAGTATTTGGGTGAAGCTTATACAAGTTTGTCAAGAAGTATTTGGGTGAAGGTTATACAAGTTTGTCAAGAAGTATAGTGCATGGAGCTTATACAAGTTTGTCGAGATATATATAGAGTTATGCGGTCGACTGGAATGGAGAGCTATATTATTGTTGTCCTACTAGTAGGGTGGTAGCATGTGTATTTTATGTTTGTGTGTGAAAATTTGAACATATGTATTTATATATTTCTTGTATTGCACATTATTTTAATAACAATTCCATTGTTATAATGTCTGTAGTGTGCAAAATGAGCTCAAGTGTATATATGGATGTCAGAAAATTGTCATGCGTGTATTGATTGTTGTATTTGTTTTCCCTGAAAGACCTAAATCTGACCAAAATGTAGTATATTTTGTACATAGGCTAAACAGACCATGTAGATTTTGCTCTAATTCTTAAATGGTTTGCAATAAATATAGTATTTGCAGAGAAACTTCACAACAGCTATAGGTAGGAGGCTGGGTGAAGTGGTCAACCTATGAATACTAACAGAAGCACAGTATGAATAAATAATTCAAACTAGCAAATCAAACCCTCCAAGGATTGCTTTGAGGAATCGGATACGACCCCCAGAATAATATTCCTGGTAAAAAAAATAAAAAATTTTAAAACAAAGGGAAGTAACACGGAAAAGAACATGACACAATTTTGTCATTTAAAGGGACATAACTCCCTGTTGGGAAAACTTCTAACGAGAAAAGAAGAAAAGCAAAGAGAGGAAGCAGCGTGAGAAAGGCAGCTCATCTGTGTCAAGTGGACACACAATTGTGGAAACCCGCAAGAGCCAATGTTCTACTTTAGGTTACTTCACAGATATGCACCGTCTCATATTTGTACTGTTCTTTGCCTTTATCAAGTGTAATTCTAGTGCAAACGCCATGTTGATATTCTCACCTCCGAAGCCGGATAGTGTACGTCAACGAAATGAAGATCATATCAGCGATACGGAAGGATCATCGAGAGAATCAATAGAAACACTTTTGCACTACAGAAACAGTAGCTGTTAGATACAGATAACACTTACACATCCATACACTGGTTAATACGTCCTGATATTGCCAAAAGGACTACGGAGCGGGTTGAAAAAGGGCGTGTCTCACAGCCATCTTGATAATATTATATCCTCATCACTACTTCTCTCCTCATTATTCCCTCTTGACTACTTCTCTCCTCATTATTCCCTCATGACTACTTCTCTCCTCATTATTCCCTCGTGACTACTTCTCTCCTCATTATTCCCTCGTGACTACTTCTCTCCTCATTATTCCCTCATGACTACATCTCTCCTCATTATTCCTTCATGACTACTTCTCTCCTCATTATTCCCTCGTGACTACTTCTCTCCTCATTATTCCCTCGTGACTACTTCTCTCCTCATTATTCCCTCGTGACTACTTCTCTCCTCATTATTCCCTCGTGACTACATTATTATCAAGATGGCCGTGCATGTCTTCACCAGTATAATACAGAAAGGCAAACCTTTGATAAAAGAAAACAAGTTTGGTTTGCAATCCCAAAATGTCGGGTTCGAAATCACTTTGTGTCTAGGCTGGGCATGTCGGGGATTTTACTCGGCATGACCACTTCTCCACATACATAAAAGATCGACATAACTACTGTGCTGCAAAAATGCCATTAATGGAACACATTACAAACAGATATATGCATCCGTACTCTGGCTAATACGTCCAACATTACTGATACACACACGCATCTGTACTCTGGCTACTATGTACAACATTACTGATACACACACGCATCTGTACTCTGGCTAATACGTCCAACATTACTGATACACACACGCATCTGTACTCTGGCTAATACATCCAAAACATTACTGATACACACACGCATCTGTACTCTGGCTAATACGTCCAACATTACTGATACACACACGCATCTGTACTCTGGCTTATACGTCCAACATTACTGATACACACACGCATCTGTACTCTGGCTAATACATCCAACATTACTGATACACACACGCATCTGTACTCTGGCTAATACGTCCAACATTACTGATACACACACGCATCTGTACTCTGGCTAATACATCCAACATTACTGATACACACACGCATCTGTACTGTGGCTAATATGTACAACATTACTGATACACACACGCATCTGTACTCTGGCCAATACGTACAACATTACTGATACACACACGCATCTGTACTCTGGCTAATACGTACAACATTACTGATACACACACGCATCTGTACTCTGGCTAATACGTACAACATTACTGATACACACACGCATCTGTACTCTGGCTAATACGTACAACATTACTGATACACACACGCATCTGTACTCTGGCTAATACGTACACCATTACTGATACACACACGCATCTGTACTCTAGCTAATATGTACAACATTACTTATACATACATGCATCTGTACTCTGGCTAATACGTACAACATTACTGATACACACACGCATCCGTACTCTGGCTAATATGTACAACATTACTGATACACACGCATCTGTACTCTGGCTAATACGTACAACATTACTGATACACACGCATCTGTACTCTGGCTAATACGTACACCATTACTGATACACACATGCATCTGTACTCTGGCTAATACGTCCAACATTACTGATACACACACGCATCTGTACTCTGGCTAATACGTCCAACATTACTGATACACACACGCATCTGTACTCTGGCTAATACATCCAACATTACTGATACACACACGCATCTGTACTCTGGCTAATACATCCAACATTACTGATACACACACGCATCTGTACTCTGGCTAATACATCCAACATTACTGATACACATACGCATCTGTACTCTGGCTAATACATCCAACATTACTGATACACACACGCATCTGTACTCTGGCTAATACGTACAACATTACTGATACACACACGCATCTGTACTCTGGCTAATACGTACAACATTACTGATACACACACGCATCTGTACTCTGGCTAATATGTACAACATTACTTATACATACACGCATCTGTACTCTGGCTAATACGTACAACATTACTGATACACACACGCATCTGTACTCTGGCTAATACATGATACATTACTGATACACACACGCATCTGTACTCTGGCTAATACGTACAACATTACTGATACACACACGCATCTGTACTCTAGCTAATACATCCAACATTACTGATACACACACGCATCTGTACTCTGGCTAATACGTACAAAATTTCTGATACACACACGCATCTGTACTCTGGCTAATATGTACAACATTACTGATACACACACGCATCTGTACTCTGGCTAATACGTACAACATTACTGATACACACACGCATCTGTACTCTGGCTAATACGTACAAAATTTCTGATACACACACGCATCTGTACTCTGGCTAATATGTACAACATTACTGATACACACACGCATCTGTACTCTGGCTAATACGTACAACATTACTGATACACACATGCATCTGTACTCTGGCTAATACGTACAACATTACTGATACACACGCATCTGTACTCTGGCTAATACGTACAAAATTTCTGATACACACACGCATCTGTACTCTGGCTAATATGTACAACATTACTGATACACACACGCATCTGTACTCTGGCTAATACATCCAACATTACTGATACACACACGCATCTGTACTCTGGCTAATACGTACAACATTACTGATACACACGCATCTGTACTCTGGCTAATACGTACAAAATGTCTGATACACACACGCATCTGTACTCTGGCTAATATGTACAACATTACTGATACACACACGCATCTGTACTCTGGCTAATACGTACACAATTTCTGATACACACACGCATCTGTACTCTGGCTAATATGTACAACATTACTGATACACACACGCATCTGTACTCTGGCTAATACGTACAACATTACTGATACACACATGCATCTGTACTCTGGCTAATACGTGCAACATTACTGATACACACACGCATCTGTACTCTGGCTAATACGTCCAACATTACTGATACACACACGCATCTGTACTCTTGCTAATACATCCAACATTACTGATACACATACGCATCTGTACTCTGGCTAATACATCCAACATTACTGATACACACACGCATCTGTACTCTGGCTAATACGTACAACATTACTGATACACACACGCATCTGTACTCTGGCTAATACGTACAACATTACTGATACACACACGCATCTGTACTCTGGCTAATATGTACAACATTACTGATACACACACGCATCTGTACTCTGGCTAATACATACAACATTACTGATACACACACGCATCTGTACTCTGGCTAATACGTACAACATTACTGATACACACACGCATCTGTACTCTGGCTAATATGTACAACATTACTGATACACACACGCATCTGTACTCTGGCTAATACATACAACATTACTGATACACACACGCATCTGTACTCTGGCTAATACGTACAACATTACTGATACACACACGCATCTGTACTCTGGCTAATACGTACAACATTACTGATACACACACGCATCCCTACACTGGCCAATACATCCCCTTATCGCCCAAAGTGTGGAGCCAGTAGAATCCAGAAAAGCAACCCTTTAATCAAACCAAAAAAATGTATCAAGATTGTTTTATAGCTTGTTTAGGGTCAAGGGTTGCCAGGTTGCATCAGCTGTGTTTACATGTTCAAGTATTACATCTCTAATTGTACATGTATTAAAATTGTGAAATGTTTTCCCAAATAGTCACCATATCTAAATGCTTGTCTAAACCTCATCAGTTGTGTGTGCGTGTACGTGCGTGCATGGAAAGCACCGTTTCTTGAATCAAACTAGATATTAATCCATTTCACCAGAAAATAGTGGTGCAGTTAGTTGATCTTTATCTTTGTGATACTTTTATAAATGTTGATATTGTCCCCACATTCAGTTAAATGTTTCATGTGACAGTGGATGTGCGTGAACTCAGCATATTGTCCCCACATTCAGTTAAACGTTTCATGTGACAGTGGATGTGCATGAACTCAGCATATTGTCCCCACATTCAGTTAAACGTTTCATGTGACAGTGGATGTGCATGAACTCAGCATATTGTCCCCACATTCAGTTAAACGTTTCATGTGACAGTGGATGTGCATGAACTCAGCATATTGTCCCCACATTCAGTTAAATGTTTCATGTGACAGTGGATGTGCATGAACTCAGCATATTGTCCCCACATTCAGTTAAATGTTTCATGTGACAGTGGATGTGCATGAACTCGGCATATTGTCCCCACATTCATTGAATCAAACTTAGTTTTTTTCCACATGAAATGTTCAGGAATTCCATAATACTGAAATCTAGGTATTCAATCAGACAAGCCAGTTTATGATGCCAGCTCGCCAAAATCTGTCATTTGGTTCTGCAAGTATCTGTTCGTCCATTAGCGTGTGCCGCTCCGTTTCTTCCCTAGGATGACTTGCAGACTCGCATTTGAAAAACCACCGTCAAACTTTCTATTGTTAGTCGATAGTACATTAAACATTTATAAATAGTAGGAATAATTATTTTATGCTTTAAAATGCCAATGTACGTCATCTTGGTTGTTGCTCTTCTTGATAGTCTGACTTTTTACTTCAATAAGCTGCAAAACAAGTTTGTAGTGTAAACATTCATGCTCTTCAGTTATTATAAAATTTCTAGTTTGAATGTGATTTTTGTAGCCAGGATAATCAGCCTAAACAAAGAAGCACTTAGTGTGGCATGACTCATCTGTTAATAACATACAATTTTTTGTCACATAAGATTCACATCTAAAATAGCTTCTCCTCGTCATCTGACTGAATAACGTACCACAATTGTGGGCGGCTTGAGCCATTTCTGGCCCCAGACATTACGGAACATAGGTTGCATATCGTTGCCTAGTTGAGCCTGTTCTGACCCCAGAAATTACGGAACACAGGTTGTCCATCGTTGCCTAGTTGAGCCTGTTCTGACACAGACATTACGGAACACAGGTTGCCCATCATTGCCTAGTTTAGCTGTTCTGACCCCAGACATTAAGGAACACAAGTTGCCCATCGTTGCCTAGTTGAGCCTGTTCTGACCCCAGACATAATGGAATCATTCACAAGTTGTCCCTGTTAGGTTACTTAAGCCTGTTCTAGACACATACATTAAGGAACACAAGTTGTCCTTGTTAGGTTACTTAATCCTGTTCTAGACACATACATTAAGGAATACAAGTTGTTCCTGTTAGGCTACGTGGGCCGGCTCTGGTCCCAGATATTACAGAGTATTTCATAAGTTTGGGGAACCTATTTAAAAATAAATGTTTTCAAACAAGCTGACCATCATTTTTTTCCGCTTGTGGCTTCAGGTATGGTTTGAACATGATGATGCTGGTTCCTGCTCGGGTCTGCTTCCTCTTGCATTGTATAACAGTTTACTTCCGCAGGGTAAAGGCCGGTGCTGTGATTTAGGGAACGAACCCAGCACCCTTGGATTATAAGCCGTGTCACTTAACCACTAGACCACGCCGTCCACGCACGAACATAAAAGGTGAGCCAAACAAAGGACAATGTATGGAGGAGATGTGCTTAGGTAATAAAATAATATATCACACAGTTGACATTAATAGTCCCTGCCTGCCATCACTATCTGCCCAAGCAGAATGATGAAAGTTGTGGACACTCATGCGCTGAAATGTCTGCAGTTTATAATCACCACAACTGCTATAGAAATCACTAATTGTATCCCTTCAGTTGCTGACAGTCCCCTGTTTGTGGGTCACAAACAGTGGGAATGTCAATAGCTGTTGTTTCAATTCTACGATTAATACGTTTAGTCTTGTGTGCACCCTGAAAATGGCGTTAAGTGACGTGTTGCAGAAGTTTTTCTCACATCACAAGCTTGCTGATGAAGTTGGATGATAGTCATCCAGGTTATTGTGTTATGTTTGACTTCTTCTGCGCGTCGCTCACTACTTCTGGGATCACGTCAATCCCAATCTTGTTTAGCCAGACTGCCATGAAACAGCCTGTTTTCATGGAGTATTGTATGGAAGGGAGATGGGGCCTTGGTCAGTATGTTTTACCTGACTGACTAATATTATCTAATCAGTATATTAGGCCTGACCAGAGTCTCCTCACCCCAACTGTGACTGTCACTAAACAGTGGATATATATCTGGCTGGGTTGTCTGTTACTCCCCCACGATAACTGATATAAATGAATAAATATCCAATGTCGACGGTAAATTGAAGAACAACAACAGAAAATGAAGAGATCTGATCAACAAAAGTCATTTATCGTGCGTCTGTGTCAGTCCGTTAAATTTGTTAATGCTCAAATGTACCAAAAGGAAGGTTTCATATATTATGAGTTTCTCCCCTCTTCTTCTTGTCGATTGTGTCCTGCTTGTGCCTTTCTGCATCAGATTATCAACAATGTTTCTTGACTGGGCCCTAGTATGTCTTTCGTACATAACCAGGTCTACTGCTTCTGTTACTTCAGTTGTCCATCTTTTGTTTGGGCAGCTCTTGGCTCTGTATCCACTGTATCTGAATAGCAATGCTTTCTGGGGGATGTTATCTTGTGTTTGAAATATCACGTGGCCAAAACATTTGGTTCGCTTTTTCTTGATGAAGTCAAGCTCTGGTGTTGCACATATCTATCTCCTAATATCTTTGTTTATGTTTCTATCCATCCTTATTACTCCAAACTTTCTTCGCAGGCATTTCAACTCTGTTGTTACGATGTGTCTTTTATCTTTGTTTGTTAATGTCCAATTCTGACACTGATGAGCACAAGGTGGGTAGGAATATTGTGTTGTTTTTCGTTATTTTTTGTATCCATTGCCACCTAATTACATTGCAATATCGGGGGACATTTGCCAAATGATTTTACTTGCTTTATTTTATCTGTTTTGGATTTCTGTGTCGCCTTTTTTTTATCTGCTGATATTGTGTTACCCATACACATGAGATTTTTCAACTGTTTAACTTGTTGAATTTGAATGAATATTGTGTTTTCTATTTCTTATCTTGTCATAACTTCAGTTTTCTCTATCTTGATTTTCCTACTCTAATCCTCACAGACCTCGAATGTTCCTGCACTTGTTTTTCTTACTAGGACTTTGAATGACGTTGTGGAAGTATCAAACTTGGTTTATTCTGTTCTTGTTGTTTTGTTTTGTTTGCTTGCTTGGTTTTGCAGAATTAGCATGCGCGTAATAATCGCTTTATTAACAATTCGTGGAAAAGCGACATGGCTACAGTTTAAGTTCTCCTTCCTCGTTAGTCATAAGACCTAGACTTCAATGACTCTAATGAAGACAGCAGTTGACTTGAGTATTCGTGGATTTCTGTACAGCATCTGGTGCAAGAAAACTGGCTGTTGGTAAATGCTACTTCTTTTGTCGGTCTACGATGGGCAGGACTGACAAATATTTTCTGTTGGCATTGGGGCTCTGCCGCAAATACACAGATCCGTAGTGTCAATCTTGAACTTGTTGTATAGATGACATCTAAGTCTGTTGTGGCTTGTACGTAGCCGAAGAATGATCACCTGATCTCGCCTGGAGAGTTGGTCGTATACATCCTTTTCTATGTGGTTGTGTGGTCTTTTTCAATTTGGCTGTTTGTAGACTTGATGGCGGATTTTTTCTCATCGTACGTGGTTGCTGCATCACTCTGATGCTCCTCCCTCTATTCTGAGTCTGTCTGTCTCCTCGCTGCCTGGAATGTTGCAGTAGCCCGTGAGTCGGTATCCACTAGACTTTGCTTTTTATGAAGCGCGACCGGGATAGGCGTTCGAGTGATTCTGTAGAGGGCAGAGCTCATTTTTGTGCTGGTTCTTGTGAGTCGTTAATATTAAGAAGGCGTCTGTGAGAAGGAATACTCACTTTTCTGCCTATTCCTTATGGTCTATAAGGGTTTCAGCTCCTGGTCTGCCTGCTCCTTTTGGTCTGTTTGGGTTTCAGCTGCTGTTCTGCCTGCTCCTTATGGTCTATAAGGGTTTCAGCTCCTGGTCTGCCTGCTCCTTATGGTCTATAAGGGTTTCAGCTTCTGGTCTGCCTGCTCCTTATGGTCTATAAGGGTTTCAGCTCCTGGATTGCCGGCTCCTTCTGGTCTGTAAGAGTTTCAACTGCTTGTCTCGGTACTCTGGCCTCGGCACCGAAATTGTTGCAACGTATCCCAGTGACAAATGCTGCTGAGTTGACTTCCTTTTTCAGTTTTATAATGCCTCCTCCCCCGTTTTCAATGGCATCTTTGGCTGGGCCATTCATATATGCATGTGTCCGGGCTGTTGGTAGACATTTTTGGTTGATGTAGTTGATGACTGTGTTTTTTCTGTTCCGCTGCTTTATGACATTTTGTCTTCTATGTTGGAATTATTACATATGAGATCAGGAAAGTGTTTTCAGTATAACGACATCTACTGTAAATATTTAAAAAATATGAAAAGGTGAGTTTTTTTTAAAAACTTAACAATTATAGTTGTAAAGCCTGTCTGTAGCTATTTAATTAGCGCAATACTCTACGGCATCTATGTTCTGCTGCAGAGAGCCAATAGAAGATGAACTGAATATATTGTTGGCCTGCCCAGAAGCGTATCTCAAACTAGTGGATGTACTGTCAGCGCTCAGAATGGACAAACATTCATCAAGGGGCAGAAGAAACGGTAGAGAGACTCATTGAAAGTGTCTCAATAGTTTCATCATTGATAGCGTTTCCTAGGAGACACTTCCACTTGGCCACTCCGTTTGACTCATCATCATCACAGAAGGTGCTCACAGTACAGGTGGAACATAATCGTCGAGGTCAAGCCAAAAGACACTATCCGAAAGTGCATGTGTAAGATACAAACTACCAAATTGGCCCACATGTGATAAGGCATGCCATGCAAGGATAGGACTTTGCTTCCATTTTCAAGCATTTATAACAATACAAGGCGGATGCTGTCGTGATCTTTGAAGCGATGGACAACCAAGTCATTTGAGAGACCCGAAATTTATCCCGTCGTCATAAGTACAACACACGTGACCCCTGCACTTTATAGTCAGCAGTGTTGATGCCAGTGTTAATAGTGCAGATAACTTTCGCTACATTTTCTGAGAAGTAACGTTTGCGAGTCAGAAAAGGGTCAGCACTTCAATAATGAAAACGGCGTATGACCTGAATGCATGAGTAGGACCAGGACAAGGTGGGAGTCTCACGCGTATGACCTGAATGCATGAGTAGGACCAGGACAAGGTGGGAGTCTCACGCGTATGACCTGAATGCATGAGTAGGACCAGGACAAGGTGGGAGTCTCACGCGTAAACTGTATCTAGTGTGTAAGAATCTTCCAAGGTGACTGAAACATGAAAATGTATCTATGTCATCTGATGTTCCCATTGTGTGAAGAGAGCCAAGCAATCACGCAAATAATTGCTCTGCGACATGTTCCACACGGTGAACGACTGTCGTGTTCCAGAATCTCTAAATAAGAAAAACTGAACAATATTGTTCGCGATCTAGCGCTGTCCACTACTAGAAACAATACAAAACACCTGAGGCGTACAATTGGGAGTAACTTCCGTCCATTTGAGAAGAACACCGTGTACTTGAAATAAAGCTAGGATAACATAAGACAGCTCTTGAACTGTTTTCAGTACAGCAAGTATGGCTGGCGTTTCTCTTGTTGCAACTAGCATAGACGAGTTAGTGTTATTTATTATGTGGATCGGACAATCTGGCAACGTCTTTTTACTACGTTACGAGATACTGACCTCGCGGGAAATCTACAAAGGTCGGAGAGAAGAATGTGCAACAGGCAACCCTGGCACACAAGCATACTTCTTCTTTCTTCTTCTTCGTACGCAGTCAGACAGTAACCATTATTTTTTCGAAAAAAGCGGCGGTCATCCTGAGGCTGTCGCCACTGCCATAGAGCTTGTCTTGCAGTTCCACTGGTGATGGCCACATCTGCTCTCTCTGATCCTCGTATGTCGGGCAGTTCTGCAGCAGATGTTCAGCGGTCATTTTACCAGTACCGCACGGGCATTCGTCGGTACCACCTATCTTCAATTTGTTGAATAGGTGGTACCTCAGTCTATTGTGGCCAGTGCGAAGTCTGAAGACAACGACCTGCTCTCTTCGGTTCAACTGGTAATAGGCATCGTTTTTGGTGTAACCAGTATGTTCGGTTTCCCATTTGATAAGCCGTTTTGACTCTTCGTACGTCATACTAGTATCTATTTGGCACACAAGCATACAATCCTGCTTTCTCTCCATTAAACTTGGTGTACTACCTCCCCAACACATCAAACTTGGTGTGCTACCTCCCCAACACATCAAACTTGGTGTGCTGAGAAACTTTACCTGGTGTACAAGAATACTGCAGACGTGAAAGGATCCATAATAACGATCGGTATAGCATGGGTTCAGCCATGACAAATGCTGAGACTACATCCAAAGTGAAAGAATGGATCTACACTGTATATAGGCTTCCTGACTACTATCGAACCGCCATTAACGTCATCTAGGAATCTAGAGAGTGACGCAATGTGAACAACAGATGGCTAAACAGCTGATAGTGATGATGCTTGGGGGCTGCTAATGGAGATGTCGTGTGTACCGGTCAGAGAAGCATGTGGCCTAAGACTTGTGAGCGTAGCTTACACTCCCAATGCATTAGGTTTAAATCCCGTCGTGCACAGACCGCGCACATCGTGCTTTGTTCGTGGTGTGGTAATACCGCTTCTCCCAGTCGACCCAGCTGTAAATTGGTACCTGAAGAAGTATTGGGGAAATTTATATTTCTCCGTGGGAGCTGCAAAGTTTGTGCTCTGTCGTCGGGACTTTCAGCAATGGAAGTGACAGCACATTTAGGGGTTTTTCAACTAGAGTGAGAAACAAGAGGAAAGGGGGGGGGGGGGGGGGGGGGCGGGAGAAAAGGCATAAATGGTAACAACTTCCTGCATTAGATTCGAAATTAAGGCATTGGCTTCAGCTCTAAACATTTTCTCTCGTACGTCATTAATCAGGTCAGTCATTATGGCGGAATCTCAATCATTGCTTTGCAAGGTACATCAGTTCTCAAGTGGGACTTACATTCCTTGCATTGAAAGGTACTTCAATTTCGAAAAGGGACAAGCAATCCTTGCTTTTGAAGGTACCGTGCATCTTTTCTCAAAGGTATCGGTCCTCTAGAAACGTGTGCATGCTCTAAGATGAACAAAGTTGGTTTTAAATACAGTTAATCTGTTGAGGAAATATCATCATTGAAATATGCTTCCATGTTGATGTTCATAGAATTTACAGCTAATTGTAACAGGAGCTAATCTGATCATCAGACGTGTCCCTATAGCTAATCAATTATTTGAACTCTTCAGCACTTCACAACACTCACTTCAACACCTTGGTCATGACCCTCAAGTGTTATATTTGTATTTCTTACTAATTGGCACGCATAACACCTGTGAGATCAAGGTATTGTGAACGCTGCCACGTTGCACGTTTCTACGTGCATAAACTTACTAGCCCACAACCGATTGCCCATGAAGGGGATGTTTGACACCCAGCATAAACATCTCCGCATTTCACCATAAGGTCTTTCATTGTTCTTGGCTGACCTAATTGTTGAAGTTAATAGTTCATAGGTGAGGTTACTAAACCTCTTGTACTTGTGTATGCAGTTGTGACTATCATTATTAACGCCCTTGTCTCAGGTCCCCGCGCAGGTCATTCTATTGAATAATTTGTTAAAGTGTGTGGTTCATTTATCTGAATTTGAATGGCATTTACTATTTCCAGAAATGTATAGCCTGTTGAGATTAATTTTACTAGAGCTATTCGCCTAGGTACATTTGAGATCATGAAATATGTTACTTATTTCGACTTGGGATGTGCAGTCATTTCTCAGTCAATGACGCAATCAATGGCTATTTAAACGTCATGGCTAGTCAAAGGAGGCATTTATATACAATTATATAAATCAGTTGAGCTTTGCAATTGTAAATATTAGTTGTAGAGACTATTATCAAAACATTTTACCAGCCGATTGCATCTGCAAGCATCCAAATTGATGTCCGACGATCAGCTTCAATCATTGGATACAGCAGAAATTTCTTCAGACAACTTTGTGACCTTTTAATCAATATTTTGTGTTCTTGGCTTTTGAATAATGACGAATAGAATTGATTGGTGCAGTAAAAAGGAAGTTACGTTGTTGTAAAAGAGAGCATGTACAATTAGTGTTGTTGCCATAGAGATACCATGCGTACTTGTGTATGTATTCATAACAACACAATGAACTAAGCGATTCATACTTCTGTATGTACATACATATGTCATGTACTTTCATGTTTTACATTTGATCATGTCTCATAGTTTTTGAAATAAAATAAATGACACCAATATAAAAACGAGTTAAATTCGTATTTTTATCAGATAATACGTGGGAAATTGTGATGTCTTTCATTGTCTCTGCAGTTATGAACGATTACATCGGTGTACAACTGGTTGCGACATTCGCTTTCCTTTAATTTTGTTTAAATGTCAAACAGGGACACGGCACGACGACAGCACCTGGCCTTCTAACAAGAAACCTGAATCAAAGCACTGACGTGCTTCTGTAGCACTATTTTACATAGCAAAATTAAAATATATGAATATACAAGGAACGATCAGAAAGTGATGCCTCCTATTTTGTTATGATGTCTCACGGCGTCAGAAGTGGATTTTTGCAATATGGTATTAGAGATTGAACCTTCCAGCCAATATCCGGAACATTTTATTCAAAGAGGTGGTAGTGGAGGGCAGTCTGATAAAATGGCATCTGTCATGGAGGTGCTTTTTAAACAGACGTGTGTTATTGAATTCCTGGAAACTGTATTCGGAGCCGGATATCGATTTCAGTGCATTCGAAACGATAGTGGCAGCGTTGGAATTTAGCGCCAGGTGGATCCCACGACTGCTAACACAGGAACAGAAAGTTTGCCACAGGTGGATCCCACGACTGCTCCCACAGGAACAGAAAGTTTGCGACAGGTGGATCCCACGACTGCTCACACAGGAACAGAAAGTTTGCGACAGGTGGATCCCACGACTGCTCACACAGGAACAGAAAGTTTGCGACAGGTGGATCCCACGACTGCTCACACAGGAACAGAAAGTTTGCGACAGGTGGATCCCACGACTGCTCACACATGAACAGAAAGTTTGCTACAAGTGGATCCCACAACTGCTCTCACAGGAACAGAAAGTTTGCGCCAGGTGGATCCCACGACTGCTCACACAGGAACAGAAAGTTTGCGACAGGTGGATCCCACGACTGCTCACACAGGAACAGAAAGTTTGCTACAGGTGGATCCCACGACTGCTCACACGGGAACAGAAAGTTTGCGACAGGTGGATCTCACGACTGCTCACACGGGAATAGAAAGTTTGCGACAGGTGGATCCCACGACTGCTCACACAGGAACAGAAAATCATCGCATGCGAGTTTGTCAAGACCTCTTGAACCATTACGAGGATGAAAGTGACAGTTTCCTGGATGGCAACATCACTGGTGATGGGATGTTGTGCCTCTACCACGACCCTGTGTCAAGACCGCAGTCAATGAAGTAGCGACATGTGAATTGCCCAACGAGGAAAAAGTTCAAAACTCAGATCTCAGATGGTAAAGTGACGTGTACTGTCTTTTGGGAAAGGAAAGGAATAATCCTTCTTGGTTTCCTGAAACCTGGACAGACCATCAACTCTGACCGTTACATAGCGTCGCTGACTAAGCTGGAGGCTGGAATTTCCAGTGTCAGGCAAGAAAAGAAGGCAACCTGTCTTTTGCAACACGATAACGCCAGGCCCCATACCAGCTTGAAGATCGTTGAGCACATTGTCAGTCTTAAGATGAGAACCAGTGGGACAGTTTCAGATATGTGACAGTTATATATGTGACAAAGTCGGGTTGTCTGATTCAGTGGTCAGTGATTCAGTCATCCAGTGGCCGGGTTTCCGCAGGGAGCTCGAAGGGTGGTCCGCGACCCCATTTGGACAGTGTGGACTTGCAGTAACTTACAATGGTGGAAGCTGTGAGTTGCTTAGGCACCGTGCGATATTGTCTAATGAAATGGACAGTGGACTTGCCCCAGCAAACGACAGAGCGTGGGACGCAACGTCTAACTGTGGATTTCCAAAGGTTTTGCACTAATAGAATGAAATAGAAATGGAGAGTGATCTGACCCCACTGGGAAAGAAGAGGTTGATGGAAAATGTATCTATAGATTCCACAGATTCTGCTCTCAAGCTTTCTGGAAATGACAGAAAACGGATATGTCAACATTAGCCCTCTTACAGTGTAACTTAAAACCCCAGGAAGCACGTCATTTCAAAACGAAAGAGATCTTTAATTCCACAGCGGAGAATAGTGGGACGGAAGATATCAATCATGTAAACACCCATACGTTTGCAGAGAGGAAGACCAAGGACAGCAAGCTGATAAATTAAGTATTAGTTGCAATTGTTAGGAAGGTTATGGATGCAAGATATCGAACTGGGTATTAGGTCCAGAGGTTTCAACTAGTTATTACTAAAATCCTCTGAGAAGCATAAATTAGTCATAGTTAGCTTACTATACATATGATGTGAACGACTAGATCATGCAATCATTGATAAACCATATGTTTTTATTATGAAAGAATCCGTGTTCGTGTTTTATTATATTTCATGTCAAAAGCGGAAATAATTAACAAAGGTGGGTAAGTCGACTATACGAAACGTTAATACGAACCTGTTTGAAGAGAAGACGGAATCTGCTACACCAGCAGGTAGCGAGCAATCCATAACTAATTATGTGTGAGTGATGAAACATGCGTTTAAGTACGTCATGGACGCTAGAGTCATCAGAGTACCAGAGCTAGGAAGTGGTCACTGCCGAGTGAATATAACGAGTAACCGAAAAAGCTGCTCCATCATGGCAATATCCAACACCATGCAAGAAACTAATCAGCCCAAAACCATGGAAGAAACTAATCAATCCAACACCATGCAAGAAACTAATCAGCCCAAAACCATGCAAGAAACTAATCAGCCAAAAACCATGCAAGAAACTAATCAGTCCAACACCATGCAAGAAACTAATCAGCCCAAAACCATGCAAGAAACTAATCAGTCCAACACCATGCAAGAAACTAATCAGTCCAACACCATGCAAGAAACTAATGAGTCCAACACCATGCAAGAAACTAATCAGTCCAACACCATGCAAGAAACTAATCAGTCCAACACCATGCAAGAAACTAATCAGTCCAACACCATGCAAGAGACTAATCAGTCCAACACCATGCAAGAAACTAATCAGTCCAACACCATGCAAGAAACTAATCAGTCGAACACCATGCAAGAGACTAATCAGTCCAACACCATGCAAGAAACTAATCAGTCCAACACCATGCAAGAAACTAATCAGTCCAACACCATGCAAGAAACTAATCAGCCCAAAACCATGCAAGAAACTAATCAACCCAAAACCATGCAAGAAACTAATCAGTCCAACACCATGCAAGAAACTAATCAGCCCAAAGCCATGCAAGAAACTAATCAGTCCAACACCATGCAAAAAACTAATCAGCCCAAAACCATGCAAGAAACTAATCAGTCCAACACCATGCAAGAAACTAATCAGTCCAACACCATGCAAGAAACTAATCAGTCCAACACCATGCAAGAAACTAATCAGTCCAACACCATGCAAGAAACTAATCAGCACAAGGGAAGAATGGAGTAATAAGGTTTATAAACTAATAGGGCAAGATGTTAATAGAGATACCGGAGGCGTATGGAGACACGAACAGGAAACATATAGTCATTAAAAGATGATATGAAAACCCTTTGATTAAAATTCAAGTACATCCTTAAAGAAGATGCAGCAAAATTATGGGTAGAATCAGAACAGGGAGACAGAGAATAGTTCACAATAATGAACAGAAGAAGTGAAGAAAATATTAGAAAAGGAAAGGCATGGAAACAATGCATGAATGCAAAAAATACAGCAGGACAAACAACCAAAACAAAGAAAATGCAACTTCAGAACGGAAGCAAATATGAGAGTACTCATGACAAAAAAAAACATTCTGAGAGAAGTTTGGAGACAAATTTGAAAATAATGCTGGGCACAAATCAGACTGTATTCTTTAGGACGTTTAGACACATCAGGAAGGAAAAGTAATGTCTTCTGAAATTTTCAAAGGCAGAAGTTGCAGATGGAAAGAATATTTTTCGAATATCCTTGGGGCGGAGAAAACTGAAGTCTCGGAAGTAATAGCGTCAATCTCAATGGAGACAGTCAGGGAGGAGAAAGATAATACAAAAATGTAAGAATTGAAGACAGCGGGACATGATCGTATTGTGACAGATATAGTGACGTTAGTAGGCAAAACATTCAATCCCAGAATTAACAGTTAATATTCAAGTACAGAACAAATAGAAGAGGTCATTTAGAATTCAAAGGCAGAATAGATAGAAGGGGTCATTACAGACAAGCATGTCTTACAGATTCTTTCAATAAAAATTGTACCAGCTAAAAATGAACCGCTAACCACTACCAGAAACCGAAAAGGAAATGGCATATAAACAAGTGCAGTATAACGTCTACTTAGTCATTTTGATTATAATGGATTGATCGTGAGGTTCTAGACAAAGACGAAGTGACTTCACGAGGCTTGGCGTGCAAAAAAAACCTATGCTTTGCGTCGGATGTCACGCGTGAAAAGCGTTCTTTAAAAGAATTTTTAAGCCAGTAGTTGAGACAGTTTGATTTTTGAGAGCAGAAGAGAGGAACTGAGAAAAGATTGATACTTTTTAGTCAATTCGGACATCAGACCGACAGATCCAGACCACTTTAGTTCGTCCAGATATTCAGCATCCTAAATAGAAGGGTAACTAAAACGAACATTATTCGCATAGCATGTGTCTGCATAGAGACAAACGTTTTATAAGAAGGAAAAAGTGGAAGTCATCTTGGAACAAGTAGCCACTTTGTGTCTGAGATTTCAACTATAGTTTTCCCAAAGTCATTCACAGCGAAAATAGAGAATGTCAGACTTCTAGCTTGCATCTCAAAGTAATAGCTACGTTAATATAGGGTTAGTGATCACGTCTGAAGTTAGATAGAAAGTTGAAAAACGTTGAAGAACGTCCAGTGATGACTCTTACACTTAAATTTACGTTCACAGTGGTTGATTTGACTCACTCGCAATGACTGACTTGACAGAGCAAACCTGATATTCAACTGAAGACCTAAATCATTTTCATCACCAGGTTTGACCGAAATAGCTATTAAAAGAAGCTTTAGCAGACAGAAGTGTTCGCCTGTCAGAGTTTTGAGGCATGCCGATTTATTATACAGTCGAAAGGTATTTCAGAAGCAGATCAAGAACGTTTTATGGGAATAAAAATGAATAGGACCAAGATATAGATTAGCTGGGTTGAAGAATTAATACAAACCACTACATGTGTAATTACACCATAAATTGTGTGATATATTATATTTGTAGCAGAAAAATAGATTAGGTAGTAGAGACAAAAAAATTACTAGGGCCATTAGCTAAGGGTAAGTAAATAAATGTTAGAATGCGTGTTAGAAAGTGTGTTAGAAGAATCAAATGAAGATTTTTTTATACGTCCTATCTTGACAATTCAATTAAGAGTGTCTTTAGCTCTTTTTGAGTTAGCAGTAAAACACTTCAGATATTGTTCGTAACGAGGCCGATTCACCACATAGAAGCTACAATTCTGGCAGACAGCGTAGAACAACAGTATAACACCATGAATGGTCAAGCACAGGAGAACTGAGAGGCAATTATTATTCATGAAGATTCTCAAGGCAGCCTGATGCCACAAAACTTTACCAACAGAATTGGGGATTGCCTAATAATAACAATATGTTTAAAAGAGGACAATCGGCAATGTGAAAACAACAGAGGTATTTCCTTCCTTTAGTATCACTGATCAGCGCGATAATTCGGTAGTTCGTGCACTGCTTCAGGTTGCCTTTTTTGGGGAGGGGAATATAAATTGATTTCTTCCGTGCTTCTGGCCACTCTGCACTGTGCCATATCTGTTTATACAGCTTGTGATAGACTCGAGCACATGCCTCCCCTCCTGCTTGTATTAGCTCTGCTGGGATATCATCGCATCCTGGAGACTTTCCCTTTTTCAGGCTTTTTATTGCAGAGCGTACTTCTTCCAATGTTGGTTCCGGTTCTTTCTCATCCTTTGGTAGGATTGTAACTGAGCGCTTTGTGCTATCTCCATACATGGTTCTGCAGTACTCTCTCCATCTATTTAGTATGTCTTTGGTTTCTGTTAATGTGTTATCATCTTTGTCATTTATGACATGTGGAACCGGATGGAACTCCCTTGTCAGTGTTCTTATTGCTTTAAATGCATCTCTCTCTCTGCCCTGCTGCTGTATGTTTTCTATATCCTTACACGTTTCTACTATTTATCTTCTTTTATCTTTTCTTATTTCTCTTCTAACTTTTTTTGCGCAGCTTTTATATGCTGTGTTGGTCCCCTTACTTCCCATTTGTTTTAATTGTTGCCTATCTGCAATGAGTTTCTGTGTTTCCTCTGTTATATAGCCACACTAGCAAGATACTTTTACGAATCCTATTAAGAAGGATAGAGAAAAGGTTTGAATCGGAAATTCACGTAGTCCAGGCAGGTTTTAGGAAGGACAGAGGAACCTGGGACCACATATTCAATTTAAGGAATATCTATGAAAAATGTAGAGAGTTTAATGTAGACCTGTACACATGTTTCATTGATTACACTAAAGCCTTCGACACGGTAAAACATCAAAATATGTGGAGAATCATGAAGGAAATGGGGTTTCCTTTGCATATAGTCCATCTCATTGAAACATTATACCAAGATCAACAAGCCGCTGTCCGAGTATCTGGGCAAACATCAGATTGGTTTGCAGTAGAAAAGGGAGTCCGACTGTACAACATATATGCGGAATGTATAATGAAAAATGTTCGAAAAGATGTGAACATTGAAAGTTTCGACCCATTTTCGATTGGGGAGTACGAGATTCCAGAGTTACGATACGCAGATGACACAGGGATACTATCAAGAAGTGCAGAAGGACTAAGGCAGCTACTTTCAGCCGTTAATGGACATAGTAAAGATCAAAATCTATTCATAAACATAAATAAAACAAAGATAATGACCACCGACAAAACACAATGTCAGCAAAAATTTACAGTGGGTGGTGAGGAAATAGATCAGGTCACACATTTTGAATATCTGGACTCCAGAATTGACAAAAATGGCGACTGCTCGAAGAAATCAGAAGAAGACTAGCTATGGCAATGCAGAGACTGAACAGCCTGAAGAAATTATGGCAGGGCACCAACAAAATGATAAAAGTAAAAGTCTTGAGAGCCTGTGTTTGTCCTGTGGCAGCTTTTGTCTGTGAATCATGGACGATTACCAAAACTTCTAGACAAAGAATCGAATCATTCGAGTCAAAATGTTACAGAAAGATCCTCAGAATACCCTGGACAGAGAAAAAAAACAGATGCAGACATTCGGCAAGAGTTGAGCATAAAGGAGAACTGGTTTATGAATTCCATTTTGGCTAGAAAATGCAAATACTTTGGTCACATCAAGAGACACAATGGTCTTGAGAGAACAGTGATGGAAGGTATGGTGCCAGGCAAGAGAGGAAGGGGTAGACCAAGAAGACGATGACACCAAGATATCCAGGAAGGTCTGAGTATGACTGTGGCGGAGGGTGGTGTTTTGGCAAGGGAACGAGTTTCTTTCACACAGACTGTGATGGAAGCGACGTTCTACAAAGGACATGCTACATGATGATGAGTATCACTGAACCAGTCTGTTCTGAAATTCTAGAATGGAGAGTAAGAGACCTAACGGAACTAAATATGGACGAGGTCCAATGTGATTTAGAGCAAACAGAAATCCTACACACTCGTTTGATTTGAGAGTTTTAAACACACTCTAGCATAAGGGTTTAAGACAATCTCGTCTCTAATGAGAGTTTTAGACACACTCGTCTGACATGAGACTTTTAGACACACTCGTCTGACATAAGGGTTTTAGATACACTCGTCTGACATGAGGGTTTTAGACACACTCGTCTGACATGAGAGTTTTAGACACACTCGTCTGACATGAGAGTTTTAGACACACTCGTCTGACATAAGGGTTTTAGACTCACTCGTCTGTCATAAGGGTTTTAGACACTCTACTGATATGATGGTTTTTAGACACTCGTCTGACATGAGGGTTTTACACACACTCGTCTGATATGAGGGTTTTAGACACACTCGTCTGACATGAGGGTTTTAGACACACTCGTCTGACATGAGGGTTTTAGACTCACTCGTCTGACATGAGGGTTTTAGACTCACTCGTCTGATATGATGGTTTTTAGACACTCGTCTGACATGAGGGTTTTAGACACACTCGTCTGACATGAGGGTTTTAGACACACTCGTCTGATATGATGGTTTTTAGACACTCACCTGACATGAGGGTTTTAGACACACTCGTCTGATTTGAGGGTTTTAGACACACTCGTCTGACAAGAGGGTTTTAGACACACTCGTCTGATATGATGGTTTTTAGACACTCGTCTGACATGAAGGTTTTACACACACTCGTCTGGCATGAGGGTTTTACACACACTCTTCTGACATGAAGGTTTTACATACACTCTCTTCACATTGGAGTTGTAGACGCTTTTTTGACATGGGGGTTTTACACACACTTTTCTGACATTAGTGTTTTACACACACTTTTCTGACATTAGTGTTTTACACACACTTTTCTGACATTAGTGTTTTACACACACTTTTCTGACATTAGTGTTTCACACACACTTTTCTGACATGAGGGTTTTACTCACACTTTTCTGACATTAGGGTTTTACATACACTTTTCTGACATTAGGGTTCTACACACACTTTTCTGACATGAGGGTTTTACACACACTTCTCTGACATGAGGGTTTTACACACACTTTTCTTACATTAGGGTTTTACACACACTCTTCTGACATGGTGGGGGTCTTGTATCTGCTAATGATCAAATGGTTGTCTTGTATCTGATATCATCAAAGGGTTGTCTTGTATCTGCTAATGATCAAATGGTTGTCTTGTATCTGATATCATCAAAGGGTTGTCTTGTATCTGCTAATCATCAAATGGTTGTCTTGTATCTGATATCATCAAAAGGTTGTCTTGTATCTGATATCATCAAAGGGTTGTCTTGAATCTGATATCATCAAAGGGTTGTCTTGTATCTGACATCATCAAAGGGTTGTCTTGTATCTGCTAATCATCAAAGGGTTGTCTTCAACCTGCTAATCATCATAGTATATATTTTACCTTGTGAACCAAGCGCATTAAAATGATATTGAAGTCTGTCTTCGTCCTCAAATATTAGACATCGGTTTTTTTCAAAGAGTATTTCATGTATTGAGCTTGGTTCTTGTCATCGATGGTTGAAAATCAGTGTTAGTGATCCAGTTATGCTGGATTCCGTAGTTATTTTGTCCGTGTACAAGTTGAGTAGCATAGGCACAAGCACTCATTGCTGCCGTACACCTTTTGTTTTATCAAAAGTACATGTGATTCATCCCCTGTTCTCGTCAAACTGTTATTCCTACGATACAATACTCTCACGCAATCTAATACACGTATTTCTTTGATTTTAAAAAGCCATCAACAATTTATAGTATTATTATATTTATTATAAATCTTCCAAAATTGCATGCCAAATAATAAATACCATTGCGTGTAAATGTTCTTACGTGACATGTACAAAACCAAAAGTTGTTGATGCACAAGACAGTCTAGACTCTCACAAAAATAGGACACGCGTAAGATGTAATCACTGCTTCTGCCACAAGCAGGGAGAACACCTGTATTTTATGTACGAGATATTGTAATCACAGAACAGCGATAAATATCACACAGAAGATAAACAGAGAAAGGGTATAGCTGTAATAGAACACAGAGGATCACCACATGTAAGAATAGTTATATGTTAATCAAATACTGCATGTCAGGTCATCGACAAATATTCTACTCATCATCATCACGTGCCAGGGCTTGTGGTGCTGATGCTCAATTACACAACCATTTCTCCGCTGAGTGTTTCAGTTTCTTAAGAGACTCGTAATCCAAGAGAATTTGCAGGACCAACTAAAACTTAAAATCTACTACTACGATTGTTTATTCTTATTAAGCTGAGGTCCTCCTGTAGGATTTATTAGTTTAAGGAATAAACGCCGCTTGGCTATGCAATCACCACGCACTGTAAAGACTAGTATGTTTACGTTATTTTCGATAGAAAGAAAATATGTTTTACCGTGGATTTGAACTTCTCGTGGTCAGAAACCGACATCTAATTCACTTGGGCACCCAACACAAACCCACATCCAACCCACATGGGCACCCAACATAGACCGACATCTAACTCACTAGGGCACAAAACATAGACCAACATCCAACCCACTTGGGCACCCAAGAAAGACCAACATCCAACCCACTTAGGTACCCAACATAGACTAACATCCAACCCACTTGGGCACCCAACAAAGGGACCAACTCATGACCTCTCTTGATATCAATAAACATTTTGGCTTTCTTTTTTTTTAAATGTAATTATCATTGCTCTTTTCGTACCCTTTGATTGTAACGTGTCTCCATTTGATTTTAGTTTTCTTTGGTATGTGAAGAATTCTCATCATAAATGCTATTCATAACTCTGAAATCGATCTTATAGTCTGTATACTCATTGTGATGACATTACCCAACCAATAGAAGTTAGTTACCCGTCACACGCGATGATGATGACATCACCACACGGTTTTGGCTCGATGACCTAACTTGCGCTGTATTTGGATTTTAGTGAGGAAGAAGCTACGCTGGTCACCAACCTCACTCTCTGGTCCTAAGCTACGTTGGACAAGTGGCAAGATATAGGTCAAGACGACTGGAGATAACTCAGGACGCATGCATTTTGGTCACACCTATCTTGAGACCACAAATCGCTTGAAACTTGATTCGATCGCCAACCCTTTCCGTTCCTTGCTTTGAGAGACGAGTATCTTACCTCTTGACCACAGCGACCCAATCAATAATCTACTGATCTTAAAAGGAAGAAAACAACGTTGCACTTAAGAACTCTCTTTTTTACGACGAGAAAAATGACCATTGAAATGATACGATACAACACGTTCTCGAGACACCTGAAGGTCAAAGTGTAGAAATCTAGGACTCCGCCTCGTTTTACGTAGGAGAAACTATCCACTCAAGACGTTCAGGAAAAAGTTAACTGTCTTTTTGAGGCCGCAACTAGAAAGGAAAACGGTGTAAGAAGAAGAACAAATTCAACCAAAATGACACTAACACAAAAAGATCTAGATTTCATTATTTTAATTTAAATATTAAACATACTACCAAAATAGATTGCTCTAATGAACTAAATGGAACATCAGACATAACACTACATAGATACGTAAAGGCCGTTATGAACAGTGGAAATGCCACACCTTCAAAGGACAACAGCAACTATGAATCTAATGAGTAAAGCAATAGCTTATCAAAAAGAAACTAAAGTATGGAGATTATCGTCAGATAGTGTTATTTTGACGAATCCGTCATTCCATACGGAATGGACTCAACAGTAAATGTTGCCCAACAAATGAGCAAACATAAAACCATACGGAATGGACTCAACAGTAAATGTTGCCCAACAAATGAGCTAACATAAAACCATACAGAACACCATCTAACGTTAAATAGGTCATGGAGAGCAGTCTAAGTGATCTACTTTCCACTAGTGTGTTCCATATTCGTTAGAACTTTGACGGGTAGATCAATCTCCTGTATTAAACACAAATGTGAAGTCTTTGAGCTAGTAAGCTGCAGTGAGTAAACATTGCAAAATAAAAGAACCTCTACCTGGAAACAGGCATAACCTTCCTGTGTGAATATAAATGATTCCAAGTATTCCAAACGGGCTAGTTTACCGATTGGAAACTTGGCACACAATTTAGAGTATCACTCTCTGCAGCAGACCTTCATCACAAGAGATGGCTCGCGTCAGATGAATGGAACAAAAGCAGGCATTAAGTAAATAACGACCAATACAAACGGAGATACGAGAGACATTAGATACATAAATGCAGCAGATTACTGACATTTAAGATAGTTCGTGACATTTATAACATCCTTTTCGACTACCATTTGCAGACGTTCATTTTCATAATCTTCAATATCTTCATGTGTCTTTGTTCACTCAGGTATAAACATGTTGTTTCCACAACTGTTGGTCGTTGTGGAGGAAGCCTGCGTTTCAAACATGTATGTATTCATGTAGATGTAGTTTCTGCAGCAAATAGTTGAACATTATGAGGTTGTCAGCACTATATTTAACTTTACTATGTCGCATTGACTGTATGCGCAATTGAATGCAGTAATTTTAGTCTTTTCTCTCCAGTAATGATCCCAGGACCATTCTTGTAACCTGATATTGTGGTATTCACTGTGACCATCTGATCTCTGTTCAGCAAGTCAGTTAACTAACTCCTTCTACATTTCAGTATTTATCAACTCAAAATGAGAGAGAGCAAAATTAATATTCGTCTCCCACTCCCATTGCCTCACTCATTATTGTATTTATACACACACACACACACACACACACACACACACACACACACACACGCGCATATATATATATATATATATCATGGGGTGACAAGTTGGCTAGACACAAAGGATTTATGAGGGGGAAATTGTTCGAAATGTTAGATGTCATAGGGACATTTCTAGACGCTATGGCGATCTTTCACCCGGAATTTTGTCGTGCCAAGATATATATATATATGTATGTGTGTGTGTGTGTGTGTGTGTGTGTATGTGTGTGTGTGTGTATGTGTGTGTGTGTGTGTATATATAAATAAATATATATATATATATATAAATGTCGAATACTTCCAGCCATTATAAACACCAAAATGGGTACTACTATGTTTGCGTTTTCGTTTTCAGAATTTGTATTTGTAAAATATGTCACGGAGTTTCTATCATTCAGGTGAATTCCATACAGTCTCAGTGACTCAGGTGAATTCCATACAGTTTTGCCAATCATGTGAAGTCCATACAGTTGGCCAATCAAATTAATTCTATAGTTTCTGTCACTCGAGAGTTTTCCATACAGTTTGGTCATTCAAGTGAATGTAACAGTTCTTAGCTGTCAAGACGATATATATATATATAGGTAAGAGCTTAGACATCTTGTTACATGTAACAGTTGGGAGGAAGATAGAAAGAGCTTATACCATCATCTTTTTTCTTTCTACTCCGTGAGATTTGAGTCACTGTAGCTGAACTCAGTCCCGCCAGAATTTGAATAACCACATCGAACCACGTACGCTTTGTCTCAAACCGCGCAGGTGGGAGTTTTGGTACACATTCTTAACCTGGTGTAAGTTTCAGGCCATGTGTTTACACCTGGAACAATAGTGGTAGACTTATTGCGGCGGACAAACCCTCGTCGTCTGGAAACCTCGCGAACGGGATGGGGGGCTAATTCAGAGATTACAAGAGAACACTGTCCAAGGAGACGTTCAGTGTAGAGCAGGTGACAGCGTGAAGCAGATTTGAGAACAACAGAGAGAGAGAGAGAACATTTCACTTTAGAGACAGAGATACTTTGGAAAGAGATGATCAGTAGTGGGCAGGCGACGGAAGATATTAGTTGAGATTTAGACGACAGAAAGAGGCAGTTGAGATAGACACGCAGCAAGCAATGTAACTACTCTCATTTTATGTAGTAGTCGTAATTATAAGTCGTCAGTAGCTAACAGAGGCAGTTTTCCAGTCATTCCATCCATCATATTGACGCAGTTCCACTGATCACGTCGACATCACCTTGATCACGAAAATGTAAGCCGTCAGTCGCAGCTAGAGGCAGTTTTCTAGTGATCCCATGGATCATAGTTGATGAAGTCTATCCTGACCACGTCGAGACCACTTTGATCTTTCACAGACAAAAAGGAACAAGTCCACGGACGTCATACTCTGGCTTAGAACCTACGAACTTTACCATCAGCGGCAATCCACAACTAAGTTCGATCGCAGCAGACCAGATTAGGGGAGGAGAAAGAACAGGGCAATAACAGTATCGAAATGTTAGGTTGTAGCGGTAGGAGTGTTTTAGATAAGCGTGTGGGAAAAAACATTTCAGTTGTTAGAGAGTTTATAGTTGGCAGTGTTACTGGATTAATAGAATAGAGGGAAATATAATAGAGCAGACCCCTTTGCCGTCTGCGACAGATCTCCATCAAATCAATTGGTTCTGGTACATGAATTCCGTATAGTTTGACCAGTCAGGTGAATTCTACACATGTTGGTCATTCAAGTGAATTCCATACAGTTTCAGTCAAACTCAGATGTAGACTATACTCTCAATAGTTGTGTCATTTCAGACAACGCCATGGGATGGAAGAATAGGACCCCTGTAACCTCGTAAAGTTCTGCTAAAGAATGTTTTGCATAAGGCAAAATCATGTAAATTAATTGTAAAAAGGAGCCACTACTTCAAATAAGGCTGCCCAGTAAGTATGGACATCACTATACTTCAGCAGGACCGGAAAGTCAAAATATATCAATGAAATGTGTTCGATAACACGTTTGACCAGTAAAATAAGCCATATTAAATACTCAGTAAATTAGATTCATTCCAATGATGCATATTACAAGGCGTATTCAAATGAAACCGGACCAAATTGCCAAAAGTGAACATACGTACATTGCGCACAATGACGTCACTTCTAGTGTAAACAGCACATTACCGACCTTCAAGTTTGCAAAATTTGATTATCTTCTGACTCATAGTTTCCTCAGCAGGCCGTTGAAAACATAACGGGTGTGATACGGAATCGGTCCAGGGTTGATCAGCGAGCCGTGATGCGGTTTCTAAAAGCTAAAGGATGTCAGCCAGTCGACATTCATCGCAGAATGCAGGCAGTGTATGGGGACAAAAGTGTTTTGAAGACAACAGTGAAGAACTGGACAACGATGTTTAAGATAGGACGTGAGTTAACGCAAAAATATGCGCCTGACCTGGTCTCAGAAGATCTTTCGTTAACTCACGTCCTTCTTTAAACATAGTTGTCTGGTTCTTCACTGTTGTCTTTGACACACTTTTGTCTCCATATACTGTCTACATTCTGTGATAAATGTCAATTGGTCGACGTCCTTCAACTGTTAGAAACCGAATCACGGCTCGCTGATCAACTCTGGAAAGATTCCGTATCACACCCGCCATGTTTTCAACGGTCTGCTGAGGAAACTATGAGTCAAATAATGAAACTTTTCAAGTTTGACGGTTGGTATGTTCTGTTTACACCAAACGAATTGGCGTCAGCACGCGCATCGTACGTATGTTTACTTGTTACAGTTTGGTCCAGATCATTTGAACACGCCTTGTATAAACCTTAGCTTGATTACTTTTGTTTCACACTGGTTTAAGATTATACGCAGTTTTACTCTGTACATACAATGTTACTGCGTACACACATAATTGTACTGTGTGCATACAATGTTACTGCGTACACACATAATTGTACTGTGTGCATACAATGTTACTGCGTACACACATAATTGTACTGTGTGCATACACTTTTTCTGCATACATTTAGTTTTACTGCATATACACACTGTTACTGTATACATATACTGCACACATACAAACACACTTTTACTGTATATACACGCACACATACACACTCACACACGTGTATACTGTGTACATAAATAGACAACCTAACTGTAGACACTCACACACACAGACTTTTACTGTGCGTGTGCCTGTGTACACACACCCACACCCAAACACACACAGGCGAGGTCAGAAAGAGACAGCTTTGATATCATGGTCTGAGATATCTCATTCGTTAAATCCACGCACACAGACATGCGCAGTCGTACACACGTCGCCCCAATACTTACACACATCTCCAAAACTACACACACTGCTAAAAATACAGCGTAGATGACATGGCATACCATCTCTCATTCACACAACACACATGCACATACTCTCTCTTACACACACATTATCTTACTCTCACTCCCACCCTTGCGCATACACACATTCACTCCCACAATCCACCACACGGAGAGAAAAACAGCTTAGATGTCATGGTCTGTTATCTCTGTATGCCTGTAGGAAAGCTCCGAGAGATCCGAAACTCCTGTCTCATCGTTCTTTTCAGGCGTGCTCTGGATCAAGCTGTCGGATACCAAGGTCTTGGTCGAGGCAGTCGTTGCATCTAGCTCTTTCATGAAGGGTTTCGGGGGCAGGAACATTTCCAGCTTGTCCCAGAAGCAGGGCTCGCCCACTCGCAGGTACTCGTGAGTGTTCATGTATGCTCGCAAATCGGGAGAAAGCTCATCTACGTTGATATCATCTGTAGCGATGATGATAAGTCTGTTAGCCACTAGAAGCAGACGCTGAAAAGCCGTGCGGACTTCCATGATGCACCATTCTTTCTTCAGAAAGTCTCTACTGAGTACTAGAACTGCGCAGCGACTGAGTCGGATAGCCCATGGTAGATTGTCTATAACTGATTCTCCCGATGGAAAGTCTCTGTAGTGGAGACACAATCGATACTTCTTCGTTCCGTTCTCTAGATGTGGCACCAGGGTGTCCACCACCCAACGGTAATTGTCCTGACTGTAGGAGACGAATGCATCGTAAGGGTGGAAGAAGTCTCCGTAGGAGAAACTGTATCCGAGTCGCAAGCCGAGCTTGGAGTACAAAAGCACGTTTATCTCCGAGCGATAACAAATAACAATGACGAGTGTGGATACAATAGATGACAGAGCTAGACTAATGGCTAGGAAAGTATCTATATATGACATGTGGTTACAGTTTAAATCCACATCGCTCAGTTCCTCTACGGGTTTTCTCAGGTAGTTGCAAACAATATTTCCTGGCATCCACAAGGATGTCTTGTGCTTGCTTATCCAGACAGGCAACCAAAGACTGTCGCACGAACATGTCCAGCGATTGTTGTGCAGTGTGACGTTAGTGGCATGGCTAAGTATTATATTGCGTGTACTGGAGGGAAGTTTCTGCAGAAGGTTGTTGTGAAGAGTCATCACTTGAATATTGTGCAAGGACGCCATCGCTGCTGGTGTTACTGAAGTTAGTAAGCAGTTATCCACGTAAAGCTCGTGGAGACGACGAAGATATGGTCGATGACTCAACATCTGCAGGGGATTGTGATCAAGGTAGAGTGTTGTACTAACGTTGGAAAAGTTTGGAATCGTGTCTGGCATCTCCAGGAGACGTCTCGAAGAACAATTCACGATTAATTTTTCCACATTCTCCAATATGCATGAGCATGAAGTCGGGCAGTCCTCAATTACGATGCACTGTTCATGAAAATGCATGCTATTCAGACTCTTGTCTAAGCATTCTGACGGAGCCGTGCACTTCATATTTTCCAAGTCCATAAACACTATTTTTCTGGTGTAAGTAGCCTTGTTGATCTCTACCCACTGTTGGCAGTTTTCAAACTCCAGCATTTGGCAGTCACAAAAAAATGGGTTTCCAGCGGAGTATAACTCGATATTGAAATAGTTCACCTTGTAATTAAAACAGTCTTTGAACGGTGGATATATGAACTTGTTCTGACGAAGGTCCAAGGTTAAAGAATGTGACCCAAGTGGAAGTTTTTCGTGTGTCATGGTTGTCAGATAGTTACGACTCAGGTCAAGAAACCTCAGCCTCGTGTTATGACTGAACCCTCGTGAGCCTATGATGTGTATCTTGTTATAGTTTAGGTAGAGTATCTGCAAGTTGATCAGATGGTCGAAGGCATCCTCGGTGATATCTCTGATGGCGTTGTGACTGAGATCTAACACAGTCAGGTTGCCCATATCACGTATTGACTCAATGCTCCGAATTTGGTTAAAACTGAGATTGATTATTCTTATGTCTGGCGTCTTGGAACTATCTGGAACCTCGTATATCAGAGTCAAATCTGTGATATGATTTCTCGACAGCGACAGGTAATTCACTCTGACACGAAACGAGTCTAGCACACACTCAGGAAATTGTGGAAGTTTGTTGCCATCGAGGTTCAGAGTATCCAGTCTTTTTGTAAAGTGCAGCGGACAATCAAAATACTCAATGTTGTTGTCTTGTAGGTTGATAACAGATGCTGACACCATGTACTTACCAATCCAGTGATTTGGGGTGTTTTGAGAACGTGAGCCCACTATAGACAGACTGACTGTATTCATTGTGTATCTAATGTCTATCATGTCTAAAACATTTGGTCCTCCTTTTTCCACGTCCAGAATCCACATATTCATAGGAATAACGAGAAGTCTGTGTTTCTCTGGAGCAATGATGGTGCAGTGCTCGCTGGCAAAGATATTAAACGACGTATGCCATGAAGGCACATCCCAGATCAAGTCCTCACCTTTGCGACATTTGACTTCTAAAGATGTGTCCATCTGTTCGTCAACTCCGTTGAGAAGTGACATGATTGAGTGTGACAGTCCGTCAGACAGTTCACACGTGACTTCAGAAATCCTGTGAAATATCGGCGCGAAAGTTCCCAAAAAATTCATATACTCAGACTTGGCATCGAAATAGTTGAGTTCAGGCCTATATTTCCCGCCCATAATGAGAAAATGTTTGTTGGTACACTGTTTCATTGCATTTTCTAGCGCGTTGTCGTGACATTTACAGAGAGAAGAACAGTTCATCTCGTTCTTGAAGAATAGGGTTTTAGATATGGAAAACTGTGAAATAAAGAGTACCATTAAAATAGACAAATTTGTCTTAGCACGGTTAGTACTCGGAAACATGTACTTACGGGGGGTCATTGTATTTGAAGTATCCCTTGGTCAATGAATAATGGGACACGACGTTGGACGCTGAAACGGCTTCCATTTCTATAATACAATGACTTCCGTGGCAACAAGATGACGTCACTGAGTACACATCGTGACTCCCGTTGCACACCTCCCTTATTGAATGAAGCTAACTATGGTGCTGTCATTGAAGATTTTTCTTCAAGAATGCTTCATGCGCAATATGTCAACAAATTGACACCATCGAGCGCCATGCCGACGATCATACGTTGTCGCTATGGACAACATTACTGGACAACTTCTAAGCCGATAGATCGGAAAGGAGGCCATCACCATCGATTAAAGAACTGACGGGCCGCTACAAGATGGATGTGGCTGGTTTTAGTGAAGGGAGACGTATAAAAAAGACTGTGGGCGGTTAGATGTTCTTCTGTAGTGGTCGTGACAGCCCGGAACGGCGTGAGGTTTGTATCTGATTTGTCATTAGGTCTCTTCTAATCCGCGAGTTTGTCAGACCCACACAGAGTAACAATGGTCGGTTAATGATCATTGATCAGCGACTTTTGTCCAGACAATGACTAATTCTGAGAATATCACGAATAAGTTCTACAAAGGGACTGCACTTTGTCATCTCGTCGGTTCTAAAATAAGGGGAGCTCATTATTGGTCGTGACTTTAATGCAAGAACAGACCGACCATCAGTCATGCTAACGAGTATTTGGGGTACAAAGCACGGGAGGGGAGGTTCTGCTATTGAGCTTATCTGCCACTCACCAAGACCACCTGCCCACTAGCAACAAGACGTCGTGGATGTATCCTTGATGTAAACAGTGTCACCTTTACGACTATGTCATCCAGTAAACGCGACAGCTGCGAGGTGCAGGTAACAAGACGCCGATTGTGTCTAATTTTAACCTCTGAATAGAGCCCACGAAACGCCATCGGTGTCGGAGATCTGTGATAGAATTAACATCTCAAAACTGAGGAGCAGAGCAGTCGCATAGACTTTTTTAAGTGTTCTGGGCATTCAGTTAAAGAATTACTAATTCTCTCATACTTTGGTGGATAGCAAATAGGCCACGATAAAGGAGACGATATTCTGTGCTGCTTCAGATGTGCTAGGACATATCGCATACAAGAATCCCATCTGATTTGACTAAATCGATGAGGTATAAAGGCCATAGACACTGCAGAATGAGGAACATCGCCTGAAAATTGTCCACTGAAATTATACCTCCTCAATAATAAAAAATAAAGTTTTCACAAATGCACGAAAATAGTCCCGAGCAAATGTAGGGAGATGCAAGACATTTAGCTCTATATCAAAGCAGATCGTATGCAGACACGAATTCAGCTCAGTTCAGTTCAGTTCATCACGTAACCCATCAGGTCATTGGTGCACACTTGAACACACTCCCACAATACCACTCCATCTCTCTCTGTCCGCTGCCACAGAGTCGTGCCACACCGGGACTAAAGGTTTGACCACTCAGTCATGTTATCTGGCCATCTCTTTCTTGGACGTCCCCCTCCTATCTTTCCTGGTACGGAACCATGCAGTATCGAATTTATAATTCCGATGGACCTCGTGACGTAACCAAGCCAACTTTTTGATAGCCGTGAACAGATCATGAAAAGGCCCAATTGCGTTTTCCACTCTTCGTCGTATTTCTACGTTCGTGACACGATCCTTATATGTAACATTTAAGAGTCTTCTAAAGATGGGTGGAGGATTTGAGCTACTGTAACAGATCTTAGCTGTAGAGACAATATATAGGTAGGATCTTAGACACCAATATAGGTATTTCTTTTTCGTGGGATTTGATTCAGCGCAGCTGAATTCAGTACCGCCAGAATTTGAGTAACCAAATCGAACCCCGACGTAACTTAACGTAAGTTACAGGCCAAGTGTTTATATCTGGAACGATAGTGGTTAGTGACACGTAGAGTTGTTGCCGCCGACAACCTGGAAACTGGAAACCATCTGGAAACCACGCAAATAGGATGGTGGATAATGGCAAGCAGACGGACAAAAACGAGCGCGGTTTTGGAAATCACGTGATCTGGGAGGATATCGAATATAAATCCTGGCGTAGAGAGACGTGAGGGATTACTTGAGAAGATATTTGAACGAGACGCTCAGTGGAGTGTAGGCGGCGGAGAGAAAAGACTTGACTTTAGAGATTACAGGAAAACCTCAAAGAGAACATTTCACTTCAGAGACCGAGGTACTTGGGAAAGAGACACTCAGTGGAGGGCAGGCGACGAAGATATGCAGTTGAGGCAGATTTGAGTTGAGATTTAGGCGACGGAGAGAGACAGTTCAGATAGACAAAAAGCAAGCAAGGTAACTACGCTCATATTATGTAGTAGTGATTACAAGTAGTCAGTAGGTTATAGAGGCAGTCTTCCAGTCACCCTATTCATCAATCCCACTCATCACGTCGACATCACCTTGATCACGTGACTGTAAATCGTCAGTCGCAGCCCGAGACAGTCTCACAGTTATCCCATGGATCATAGTTCATGCAGTCTATCCAGACTACGTTGAGACCACTTTGATCTAACGCAAACAAAGAGGAATAAGACCACGGACGTCATACTCGGGTTCATAATCTACTAGCTTTACCATCAGCGGCAATCCGCAACTAAGTTCGATTGTAGCTGGCCAGATTAGCAGACCAGATTAGGAGAATAGGGTATCGTGACGGTTAGAGAAAGAATTTAAGTTTTTAGAGAGTTTATAATTGGCAGTGTTTCTTGATTAAGTATGTTGTATTATATTTATATTTAGTGTTACTTGAATTTGTTTAGAGTGAGTATAGAGTGCAATAGAATAGAGCGGACCAATTTACCGTCTGCGACAGAGCTCAATCAAATCAACCGGCTCTGGTACACTACATTCAATTTCGTGACAAGCTGCCAGAGTGAGATTGAAAGAAGGATAAGATACCCTAAGGTAGCTAGTAGTGGCTCCAGAAATAGGGAACTTGCCAGACTGACAGGCGGTGCAGGCCTAGCAGTGTCACGAGCAACCGGTTGGCCGCCAAAGAGGTACAGACAGAAGTACCTCATGACTGACGGCCATGTTGGATAGGAACACGCACATCGACCAATGAAGGCCGAAACACGAATAGGAACCAGCAGAGCTTAGCGGGAGGTTATCCAGTGTGATTTTCATAGGCATTACACTATTGTCTAATGGAACAAAATGTGAGCCAACACCAGCGACTGAGTCAGTAATATGTAGCCAAACACTTGGGATACATTTCCTTAATTCCGAGTCAGTAAGATACAATATCAGTTCTTGAAGCCATAAAACATGATAAACTGCCTGAACTAAAGAAATTCGTGTGCGAACTAAAAGTCGAAAGAATAGTAATGCTACAGTGGATACCACACCGTGGCATACCAAGAAATGAGACAGAAGACAAGTTGGTAAAAGAGGGAGCAACACGAGAACAAAACGAACAAACAATCACCTTTCAAGAAAAGAGGAAAGCAATGAGGAAAGCTGACCATGTCTGAAGGTATGAAAAAGGTGTAATTGGAACACTTAAGAGAGCAGTTTCGCAGATTGGCTGGTTGTCTCATGTCATGTTTCATCGGAACGTTCACAAAATCAGAGTGGTCGGCCATAGACCTCTGTTCGAAAGTGAGTTGAAAAATGAATCCTCAGGGAGGAGCCCCACAGGTATAGCGGGAAGCTATTATTGCAGAGGACTGGCGAAAGCCATGGATCAACTTCATCAAAAACTGCTCGAGGGCACACGTGATTACATAGTAGATAGCAGCTTAGAATAAGATTTATAAATTGTCATAGATAATAGGTAAGACTACCGAATTCGGTTTATAGTTCCATTAAAGCTTATGCTAACATTACCTGAGATAGAACGATTGAGCTATTAATTATTTAGTTTAATTGTAACCATGTTGTAAACCATCTATCTTATGTTCATTGCCAATTACGGCGCATAAGGCAGAAACAAATGATCTCTAGTTGGAACTGTGTAACGCCACTGTTTTTAGATCTTGTATGGTGCTGAGGCCCATAGTTGAGCCCTCCAGTTGGAACGGTGTGACACCACTGTTTTTAGATCTTGTCTGGTGCTGAGCCCCACAGTTGAGCCCTCTCGGATGATTGTTCTTCTGAGTGTTTCCTTGGGTCTCCCTCTTTTCTGAACGCCCCATGGTGTCCATTCGAGTGCTTGCAATGGAAGACGGTTGTTGTCCATCTTTTTTTCCGGATGATGGTCGACACGTATAGTTGGTTTGTCTCTGTCCTTATCGAGTCATTAGTTATGAACTGGTCCCAGCGTATATTCAATAATTTTCTTAAACATTTGTTATCAAAAATATTTAGTTTGTTTTCCAGCGCTTTTGTTGTCTTCCGGCTTTCACATCCTTATGTCTGGATTGATTTTACGGTTGAGTTGAATAGCCTGATCTTGGTATGTTTACTCAGTGCCGTTGATTTCCAGATGTTGGTGAGCTGATTAAAGGCGCATGAGGCCTAAACAATTATAATGGAAATTTCTTTCATGACATCTCCATCTTGTATCATTTTGCTTCCCAGGTATGTGTAGTGTTGGACATTTTGTAGAGATTTTCACAATGTGTTTGTGGAAGCCATGATTTTTGTCTTTAAGACGTTTACTTGAAGTCCTATCTGTTCTGACCATTGGCTGAGTCTGTCGATATTTTTCTTGAGTTTTTTTCATTAGTGTGCAAAATCAAGATCTTCTAAGGTCGAGTTATCTGTCCGACTGAGAGCACTTTCGTTGGGTCTAATATGGAACGTGTGCTGGTATTAGACCCACTGAAGACAAGTCAGTTTTACACTCTTAATGAAAGAGCGTCTGCTACGGTAATCCTGCTTAATATTACAGAAACTGCAGGTTTCAGACACTTGGTCATGACTGACATATAAAAAAGCCCTCTATTGATTCGTTGGGTCTAATAGTGAACGGGTGTTGGTATTAGACCTTCGGAAGACAGATCAGTTTTACCCTACAAATGACAGGGCGTTGCTACAGTAATCCTGCTCAATTCGAGAGGATTCGCAGACATTTGTCCACGTACTAGGCTCATAAGCCAATGGCGCGAGGCTACCATGTGAGGGATTACGGCCGAACGCCTCAAAGCCGGAATCTCACCCTAAATCTCCGCACCACGGTGATGGGAGGCTACGATATGGTTGGGACCTGGGGCTCGCGTCTTAGCCCGACCTGGTCGAGCCGCAGAAAGAGATCTCTGCAGTCCGCCGAACAAAGCGGGCGGGAAGCTGCGCGATACTCACCCCATACGGCGATGAGGTATGAAACCACTAGTAAAAGACTTAGTTCTCGGTCGGGGTGTCTTAAGCAGTAGATCAGCTACCTCACTGCGAACTGCTGAGACTCAACCCTTGACCATGAGATATGTCCGCACACCAGACGAACAACATCTCCGTGCCATGACCAGGCTAGTCCTCTGGTCAAATGCACTCCTTCGAGAGGAATCACAGGTCGCTGACATTTGGTCCACGTGTTTGGCTGATAAGCCAATGGTGCGAAGCTACCATCTGAGGGACTACGGCCGAACGCCTCTAAGCCAGAATTCCGCCCCAAATCTCAGCACCGCTGTGATGGGAGGCTACGACATGGCTGGGGCTTGCGTCTCAGCCCGGCCCGGTCGAGCCGCAGAAATGCACCTGGTTAAATGCACTCCTGCCTCGCTCTTTGCCTCTGTCTGCTATCAGTCATCCCAATGGACGCAGAAGAGAGGCAGTCCAGCGGGCATTGCACCTCCTGCCCTATTGTGACAACCTCCCGGGTGGCGGGGAATGCTAGGCGTATCATCACTGCAGATGAGCCGAGAAAATAAAGGGAGCAAAGAGATACCTCACTCACATGCATATGCTACGTTTCTGGCAGGACGTGACGATCCTGGGACACAGTCACACTGGACTGCCTCTCTGCCGGGATAGTACAAACTAGTACATAGTCCATCATATTATTGCCAAACCCTATAGCCACGAGTAGGGAAGACTCGATAGTCCTGCAAGACAACTTCCTAAGAGAGACAACTCTGACCAAAAACAACTGCTGCCTTGTAGTTAGGCTGGGGACAGCCAAAGGCTAAGGGGGGCAACCCTACAGAAACGCCTGTTGAAATCGGATTCCCTGAGCCACAGGCTTAACAAAATAAAACAGTGTAACGTAAATGTCGCTGTAAACAGCGAACGATGAAGAAGAAGAAGAAGAGTTATCTGTCCATTCTATGCCTAAAAGCTTATCATGGGCATAGTGTTTCATAATCCAATCTATAGATATGCCAAATAGTAGAAGTAATCAAATACATCCACGTTTTCCTACCTGTTTTAATGTTAAACCATTCAATGATGCCTTCAGTTGTTCGAACACATCATCGTGAATTATCATATAAAGCCTTGATATCATTTATGAATTTTGAGGGTAAGCCATAGTTCTTTAGAATATTCCATAATATTGGATGGTGTAGACTGTCAAAGGTCTTCTGGAAGTCAATGAAGTTGATGATTAGTGGGGATTGCATTTCTACTGATTCTTCTATAATAGTTCTGAGTGTTGAAATTTGATCAATGCAAAAACGCTGAAGGTCTAAAGCCAGCCTGCTCTTCTCTTATGATGACATCTAACTGTTCCCTGAGTCTTTCTAATATCATGTTGCAGAGTACTTTCACTGGCACTGACAGGAGTGTTATGCCACACCAGCTGTTACAATCAGATGTTTCCTTTCTTTGGTATTTTTGCAATAATACCATCTTTCCACTGTTTTTTTTCTATTTTGAAGTCGTAACGTCTCGTATTAAATGTTTTAATGTTAACACATAGACAGAAAATAATCCAACCTCTATCACATGTAAAGATAAATTGGTGCATGTGACCAGGATATTATAGGTCTGATACATAAAGATAAACTGGTTGTCGTGACCAGAACAGTGAATAACAAGATGACTCTGATACACATCAATCATTATCATTGGCGTCTCAGTCTCTGTAGACCATGCGCGTGGCGCACTGTTATGTTTAGTCCAGCTTTGTCTCCTGTATTTTGACACTGTCTGCTATGGCTGTATACACGAGTAAATTTCCCTGCCACAATTAGTACAATCATGCTGAGGAGACTAGCTTGCCGAGGTGTTCCTTCATCTTTTCAGTTTTTCTTTTCTCTGCAGCCAGAAGGTCTCTACGAGCGTTGGCAGCCACTATGTCCCCTCCAACTGACTGTGTCCAAACGTGTAACAGATCCCTGTGAAACACAGATGATTTGGACTGGATACTTATTCTTGGAGAGCCAAAAATTGACAGAAAGTAATTGGCAAGGTCAGGTGAAATTAGGGTCAACACAACGCCATTATCAAGTCGGGGATTGAATTGGAAACGTGAGAGAGAGAGAGGCAGCAGGGTTTACTAGAAGTTGGGACTGGTTTTTCTGAGTTGGGATAGTGACTTTTATACACCAATAGGTTTCAAAGGGGAAATATCCTAGATATTGACGGCTGACCAGTCGACTAGGAGGGACCAGTCTGCCACCATCTTGGTTTAGGTAGGGCTAAAATTGGTCTATAAAAGAGAGAGGAGATTCAATATTTGGCATTCAAAAGTTGGTGAAAGGTTTGCCACTATGAGTTTCCTGGGCATTGCACTGTTGCCTAATGAAAGGGACTGTAAGCCAACCTCCGCAACTGGACGAAACATTTTCTTCACTTACAATGGCAGTTTCACAAACTGAGGTGATAAACTCAGTGGCAGTTTCAACAGGTACCATTTCTTTATGTCCTGTTGAGGTGGTGAACGAACTGTTAGTACACACGATTTATGATAGGCGGTTCGGCCATCACCCTTTGATCAAAAGAAAGTTGTTACCTAAATCCTTTGGGAGCAACTCCACAATAATAGCAAGACACTATTAGCGTGCAACACAGAACTACCGGCTGCCAGCGATCAAGTTCTTCACCAACTGCTTGAGGGCACACGTGACTACATAACAGATAGCGGTTAATCAGTGTAGAACGAGTTTTGTATAGAATGTCATAGAAATTATGGTAGACTACCAATCTGGGTCTATAATTCCAGGACTTCCATTCTAGCTCATGTTGACATTCCCTGAGTTAGAAAGATTTATTGTTCTTAACTTAGTTTAGGTTTCTATCATGTTGTAAACAAACACTTTTGTAATAAATGAATTAATGGTTTTATTGTTTTCATAAGCTTTTAGAGTTTCTATGTTGAAGACTCAACATCCCTAATCAGATGTTGTAACTCTCAACTCACAGCCAGAAAGAAATCATTTCACATTACATGTAAAAATGGTCCATGTGACCAGGATTTTATAGATCTGCTATAAGACTGGCTCAATACAGAGCAATTGTTTGTTTTTAACAGTACTCACCCTACCAAACCTTTTATATATCCCCTTCTTGAGTGTTGCTGATGGCAGATCCCAGATAAGTGAAACTGTAGACGACCTCCAAAGTTACGCTAGCCAGTAATCTTTATAAATTATTAGCCAAAGCGAAGCAATGATGGCCACAACATCAGACGGATTTGTCTTAATAATGTGATGTGTGCTGTATGAGGATTATAGTGAGGAAGATAATGTGATGTGCGCTGTATGAGGATTATAGTGAGCAAGAATATGCGCTGGTCATCAATCTCACTCTTAACCCGAGTTACCTTGGATCAGTGGCAAGACTATTGATCGAGACGACTGGAGGTAACTAGAGATGTAGGCACTCTGGTCTTACCTCCCATGAGACCAGGGGTTGCTTGAAACTTGCGGGATTCGATCACCCACCGTTTCCGTTCATCACTGTGAGAGGTGAGTGCCTTAACCTCTTGACTACACATGGAGGGGGAGTGGTAATACACTGTGGACAGATCTTTGTCTTTTCCAAGCTTATGGTGAGCCTAAACTGTTTGCACCGCTCGGCAAATCTGTCTCCCAGTCTCTGTAGAGCCTCCTCACTATTGGTCACCAGAACTGCATCATGTCCCCAATGAGCACCGTCTTCACAGTGGTCTTCGCACGCAGTCGGGACAGGTTAAACAGCCGCCCGTATGACCTGGTGTGCAAATAAACACCGTCCACAGATGTGTCATAAGCATACAATAAAAGCATGGAGAAGATCCCAAAGAGAGTTGGTGCAAACACACACCCTTGCTTCATTCCACTCTTGATGGAAAAAGAGTTTGAAGATGTTCCAACATATAGGACTGCGCCCTTCATATCAGTGTGAAAAGAAAATATAATTCTACGCAGTTTTGGGGGGCAGTCGATCTTCTCAAAGAGTTCAAATAGGCCCTTTCTACTAACCAATTCAAAGGCCTTGGTGAGTTCTAGAAACACCATAGAGAGCTGCTGGTTCTGTTCTTGAACTTCTCCTGGATTTGGCGAAGCGAGAAAATCATATCTGTTGATCTACCTACTCTAAAGCCCCGCTGGGATTCTGGGTACACCCTGTCTGTGAGCAGTCTCAACCTGTTGAGTAAAATACAGATGTAAACGCTCAGGTGCGAGATCCCTCTATAATTATTGCAACCCCTCAGTCACCTTTGTTTTTATAAATCGTCCCAATAATGGAATCACACATAACTTAGGGGACTGTACCTTCCTCCCAGCAGAGGCATAGGAAATCAAACATTGACTTAGCTAGTGCTGATTTCCCGCATTTGATGGCTTCGGGTGGAATACCATCTCTCAACAGTGCTTTGCCATTTGAGAGGTAGTCGATAGCCTTGCCAAGTTCCTCCAGAGTAGGCTGTCTGTCAAGTTCCTTCAGAGTAGGCTGTCTGTCAAGTTCCTCCAGAGTAGGCTGTCTGTCAAGTTCCTCCAGAGTAGGCTGTCTGTCAAGTTCCTCCAGAGTAGGCTGTCTGTCAAGTTCCTCCAGAGTAGGCTGTCTGTCAAGTTCCTCCAGAGTAGGCTGTCTGTCAAGTTCCTCCAGAGTAGGCTGTCTGTCAAGTTCCTCCAGAGTAGGCTGTCTGTCAAGTTTCTCCAGAGTAGGCAGTCTGTTAAGTTCCTTCAGAGTAGGCTGTCTGTCAAGTTCCTCTATAATGGACAGGACATGTAGCCAGCACAAGGCCTCGTCAGTGACCATCATTTCCCCTGAGTAGAGCTCAGAGTAGTGCTCCACGCGCCTGTTGGTCACGGTCCATGATTCTCACACCTATCAGAGCTTTCAAGAGGGGTAGCACCTTTCGTTGTAGGGCCCAGGGCCATATTTATGCCTCGATACATGCACTGGATATTTCCTGTCTTTGCATTTAGCTGAATTTCTTCACACAGTTTCTGCCAGTACTCATTCGAGCATTGTCTAGCAGTTCGTTGATTGGTGCATCTGGTCCTCCTCATGGCAGCAAGCGTCTTCTCATTTGGACATTTTTCATAGGTGATGAAGCCGCCTCGATTGTACCTTAATTACTGATTCAATGTACATCTCGCAAGGATGGAACCAGTATGCATCCATGCTAGCTGAGTATTGGCAGACCCTTGTGGGAAATTCTCTAGAAACTCATTACTAGCAACGGGCAAAGCGGCACCACTCTGAATGGTTTCCTCTATGAGGATTATCAAATAGTATGTTTTTGTGTAAAAGGTTTTTTTTTAAAATAGCTCTGATGTTTTAACATCTGTATTTAGCAACCCATTAAACGTAAAGGGAGATAGCTTGGTTTAATTTCAGATACACACAGAGTTGTCTGTTGTCCAGTGATCAGCCTATAAAGAACAATATTCGTCATCCATTTCTTGCACAAATCTCAATCTTTTTTCTGTGATGACAGAAGCAAGTTTTTTTACTCAGTGTGACAAATAATCTCATCATCTGCTTAATGTATTTCTTGTTTGATAAGTGTAATGAGGACAATCCTAAAACTGGGCCTGGGTAAGTGTTGTGGTCACAGCAGGGAAGGAGCTTGACAGCTGCTCACAGCTGGCTGCTTGCATCATGGTCAGCAACCTATAACTGACAAAAATACTATTCCGCCTCCAAGTTGCAACCATGAAAACAAACTGCAATCATGCAACTTGACCAACAGATTAAGGATCGAAGAGGAAAGGTATAAACTACGACACAATGTCATAAACATCCTTTTCAGAACAAACGCAGAAGAGGATTTCCCCCACTTGTACTGAGTGCACTGTCTACATCTGGATGAAATAATTAAAACCAAAAATGTGCGAGTGATTTGAAGATAACATTTCTTTAATTCAGCAAAGTTTGAAATAAAAGCACAAATAACAATTCTTTCAAAGATTTTTAACAAAATTTTTAATCTAAAACAGAACCATTTTTGTGCACTTTCAAAATAACATGTCTCTTAAAAATGAACACTAGAAATACACAACTTATATGATCAAAATGTAACACGTTCAACACAGCAAGAAAAACTTGATATGTATAACAGCAACCACTATTCTCATAATATATATATCTTCTGCTTGTCCTGCTTGTTCCATTTTCACTCCAGCTGGAGCATATGGCCACCACTGCATAACTTTGATTGACCAGATAAGGCCATTAACCCCATGCATACATACAATAGGGACCAACAAATGAAAACCTTACCACAGAAATTCAAAACACAATGCCATTGTCATGCAAGTTGACATTATCATTGCTAAATACTGAAAATGGCATCATGGTGCAGACAAGCCTAGACTGACTATCTGTTGTTTGAGCAGCTTAGGGGTGATGGGCATGTATTGGTGAGAAAAGGTTCAGTACAGTGATGCATGTCTGCTACTCCAGCTAGTGTATGAGTGGAGTAGGAAGTTCAGAAACATGAGCTTTATGAGAGACTGCTCTCAAATGACTCAGTCACACACAATATTGACACTAGAGTTGATGCAACAGGTGAAGGAAACCTGGGTTTACTACTAATAGCCAAAATTCAAGAGAGCAAATGAGGAATGGTGCCATCCCTCCTTACCAAAACTGAAATTATGTGCCTGAATGGAAGATGGAAGGTTATGCTGGCTCTGTTTTGGGATGAATTGAGGCATTATTTTAAATCTCTTCTGTCCCCAGTGTCCACTATATTTTCCCACACTGCTCTTGCAGTGTGATTACATCTTCAGACCACCAAAAGAGGCAATGAGAGGAAAGACTTTCAGGTTCGATGAAAAAATTATTTTTACTACAGAGGAACCATGCACTTTGTAGGTGCTGGCACATTGCTATCGAACTTAATGGAGACTGCATTAAAAAAATGATACAATTGCGTGGAACTTTCTTAATAAATTGTGAAGACAAAAAATAGTAAGTCTTCATTTGTGGTATCTTCGTATATATGTGTATAAACATACATATATATACACATGTCACATGTGTAACAAACACTTAGTCTGCCCTAAACATCACCTGAAAAATTAATTGATTTAGTTCACCAAATTGGGGGATCAGGCATGTATATATAGCTGACTAACTGAAATGTGATAATAATTCTCATGGCATATCAAATGTCTTCATTGTATTCCGCATTCAATACTCAACAATTTGGTATGGAATATGTAACTATGAATATGTCCCCATCAGTTGTTATATGGTGAGCTCAGAATAAGCAGAAGCTCACCAAGGGGGCAGAAGAAATTCTACAAAGACCCCTTGAAAGTGTCTCGGAAAAGCTTCAATATTGATGTCCCATCCTGGGAGGTGCTTGAAAGAAAACCGCTCCACCTGGCGCACTAATATCACTGAAGATGCTCAGGTCGCAGAGAGTATTGCTATCACAGAGGCTCATAAAAAATGTGCCCCCCCAAATAAAAAACCCACATGATGATTCCATAGCCAAACCCCACAAGTGTCGAGAATGTGGCGGTGTATGCCATTTTTTTGGATGCAGCTGGCTGAAAAGCACAGAATGAAACAAAACATCTTTTTCAGGATGAACTATGATGAAGAGGAATGTTGAAATAAACACTATTTACAACACAAAAGAACAAATGTTAGATTTGTTCATTTTCCAATAATATGACACAATAAGCAAGACTTCTTTGCATTATAATTATGAATAGTGTTAAGTGCACCTCAACATATTTAGAGCACATTCAGATCGTGATAAGCACAAAGTTTGATAAATATCACAAGACACATTGGAATGTGGTAGATAATAGACAACCCTGAATGCTTAACAAAAAATAAATTATACAACAATTACAAATCTATTTTCTGGTGGTCATTTTTGTCCTTCTTCTTCTTATTCTGCTTGTTTCCATCTCGGTCATATCCAATCATGTTATCAGTGGCTTCTCTGGCCACAAACTTGATGATATCCTCAATTTCACGCTCACCCTAGAGGAAAACAAGAAGTCATGAAAGTGTTCCCAGATTTGAAATACAATAGATCTACACGAAAATTTTAGTACACCAGAATGTGCTCTTGACAAATCTATTACATCATCATCATCTAGACTAAAGTGTTCGTTGTCATTATTTGGCTCTTTACCGCTCACAGGGGCTGAAATTGACCCCAAAAAAACCTAAAAATGGCCGCCGCCACTTCCAAAATGGACATCTGAAACATGCATTCGTGGTTTAGTTTGTTGAATGTAATTTTGTTTACAGCTCTACTTGCTGGTTGCATCCGCAATGGTCGTTTAACTGTAACATTATATAAGCTTGCTTGTCATTAGTAGATTTTACAATCTTTGAAAGTCAACACATTTATTTTGATAAAAGTTTTGCTTCAAGATCGTAGAAATGGTTTATTATTTGATCAGTCCAATGATCTCGCATCTGGTTTCATCATGTAGCATGTCCTTTATAGAACGTCACTCCCATCACAGTCTGTCTGAAAGAAACTCGTCCCTTGCCAAAACTCCAGCTCCAGACCGTTGTGTCTCTTGATGTGGCCAAATTATTTGCATTTTCTAGCCAAAATGGAATTGATAAACCAGTTTTGCTCTATGCTCAACTCTTGCCGAATGTCTACATCTATCTTTTTCTTTGTCCAGGGTATTCTGAGGATCTTTCTGTAACATTTTGACTCGAAGGATTTGATTCTTTCTCTGGAAGTTTTGGTAATTGCCCATGATTCCCAGCTATAAGCTGCCCCAGGAAAAACACATTTTGTTGGTGCTCTGCAATAATTTCTGCAGTCTTTGCATTGCCATGGCTAGTCTTCTTCTGATTTCTTTCAAGCAGTCGTCATTTTTGTCAATTCTGGAGCCCAGGTATTCAAAATGTGTGACATGATCTATTTCCTCCCCGCTCATTGTAAATTTATGATGCTGACATGTGTTTTTTTGGTGGTCATTATCTTTGTTTTATTTATGTTTATAAACAAGTTTTGATCTTTACTATGTCCATTTACGGCTGAAATTAGCTGCTCTAGCCCTTCTGCACTTCTTGATAGTATCACTGTGTCATCTGCGTATCATAACTCTGGAATCTCGTACCCGCCAATCGTAGATGTATCGAAACTTTCAATGTTCTCGTCTTCTCGAACTATTCTCATTATACATTCTGCATATATGTTGTATAGATAAGGTGAGAGGATACATCCCTGTCTTACTCCCTTTTGTACTACAAACCAATCTGGAGTTTGCCCAGATACTCGGACAGCGGCTTGTTGATCTTGTTATAATGTTTCAATTAGATGAATAATATGCACAGGAAACCCCATTTCTTTCATGATTTTCCACAGATTTTGATGTTTTACCATATCGAAGGTCTTGGTGTAATCAATGAAGTATGTGTACAGGTCTACATTAAACTCTCTACATTTTTCGTAGATATTCCTCATATTGAATATGTGGTCCCTGGTGCCCCTGTCTTTCCTAAAACCTGCCTGGACTATGTGAACTTCAGATTCAAACCTTTTCTCTATCCTTCTTAAAAGGATTCGCAAGAATATCTTGCTAGCGTGGCTGATCAGCGCAATAGTTCGATAGTTCATGCACAGCTTCAGGTTGCCTTTTTTGAGGAAGGGAATATAAATTGATTTCTTCCATGCTTCTGGCCACTCTGTGCTGTGCCATATCTGTTTACACAGCTTGTGATAGACTCGAGCACTTGCCTCCCCTCCTGCTTGTATTAGCTCTGCTTGGACATCATCACATCCTGGGGATTTTCCCCTGCTCAGGTTTTTTATTGCAGAGCGTACTTCCTCCAATGTTGGTTCAGGTTCTTTCTCATCCTTTGGTAGGATTGTAACTGAGCGCTTTGTGCTATCTCTATACATGGTTCTGCAGTACTCTCTCCATCTATTTAGTATGTCTTTGGTTTCTGTTAATGTGATATCCTCTTTGTCATTGATGACATGCGGAACGAGACAGAATTCCCTTGTCAGTGTTCTTATCACCTTAAAGGCATCTCTCTCTCTGCCTTGTTGCTGTAGGTTTTCTATATCCTACAAGTTTCCACTATGTATCTTCTTTCATCTTTTCTTTTTTCTCTTCTAACTTTTCTTGCGCAGTTTTTATATGCTGTGTTGGTCCCCTGACTTCCCTTTTCTTTTAATTGTTTCCTCTGGTCATCTGGTTTACCCATGGATATTTAACAAACGCCCAATTCATACTTTACCATAATTTTAGCTCAATTTGTTAAATAACATTGGATTTTATTTGGAATAAAACTTTAAGCACGAAATTCTAGCCAGTTGTGGAAGACTCAAATCGACAGAATAAGTCCAGACTGAAAAGAGTACGACTAAAGTGCTGGTCAACATCATTGTCTAGACATCATCATTGTCTCAATTAAAGTGTTGGTCATCATCATTTGTCCCGACTAAAGTGTTGGTCATCATCATTGTCTAGGCTATGTGGTAGAGTCTAGGTTTAGCTGAGCAGTTTACTTTTCTAAAGAGTTTCAATATGTATCCACATCGCGACACGACTTCACACACATTAACTAAAAAAGTAAACACTATCCTGTCATAACACATAACATTATCATTGTTAAAACAAAACAGTGTGATTGATTTACATGAATAAACATATAATATTAACAAAAAAAGAGGAAAGTACATCTAAACTAAATAATCATTATATATATATATATATATATATATATATATATATATATATATATATATATATCCTTTAGCACGCCACTGTAACACCCTAGTGGACCAACTCGGCCTACAAAAACGGAGCCACTCCCGACAGCCATTTTTAAAATGCTGAATACGTCACCATATATACACGCCATTTTGCCGGTTAAAGTATCCTATGTTAGATAACAAATGGCTTTTGAATAGTTTTAATTTTATATACGCCGTTTGGAGCAAGCCGATTTTTTGCGAAAGGTGAAGTACGTTGTTTGGAACGCTCTTTATCTAGTAGATCTGTTTATTTTGTTTGTTCAGATGAAAGAACTACGTTTAAATTGGAAACTAACAGTTGTGTTGATATTGTAAACACAGTATCGATACATTGCTAGTGGTTTCCATGGTTTTCTATCGGAGCGACTAGGCCAAGCGGTCAAGTTCATATTTTTTTCTGAGATTTTCATAAATTTTCAACTTCATCTTTTTGTATCTCAGAAACTAAAAAACACACAACAAAAACAATAACACCCACATGTTCGTTATTCAATTGTGTCTCTACACACAACAAAAAATCATATTTATTGACAAACAAACAGAAAAGTTACAAATTTTGAAAGTCACCTACTATAGTGAGAAATTAATTAGGTCAAATTGTCGTTAAAAAAAAATGTGGAGTGCTTAAGGATATATATATATATATATATATATATATATATATTACTAAAATAAGAGGTTTTTAAGCACTAGCTTTTTATGTTTCCCCCACACTATATAACCAAGATTCTCGCCGCTGCACTCCCTTACCTGCACACTCAACACACAATCACAAACTCGTCCTCATGATCAGATTACGTACTCAGTTGTTCTGTGCATTCAAATATAATCAGATCACTTTCAATCATGTGATCTGTACATTCACATGTAATTAGATCACATCAATTGTAATCAGATCACGTACTCACTTGTGATCCCGTACTCAGTCGATCTGTACATTCACATACAATTGGTACATGTATGATCAGGCGATCTGCACATTAATATGTAATTAGATCACATCAATTATAATCAGATCACGTACTCAGTCGATCTGTGCATTCACATATAATCATATCACCTTCAATCAGACAATCTGTGCATTCACATACAATCATTTATTAAGTGTTCTACACATACAACACACATTCAGATCTCTTACTGTTCACAGGGTGTCCAATATAAACACCTATAGGGCGACTGGCCAAAACTCGAGGCGTATGCTGGTTCAGTCACCCTGCAAACTCACTCACTCGCAGACTTCTGACAGCCTCTCAGTCCCTCTCCTAGCTAGTCCCCGAGTTCATCCTTGCAGAGTATTTTATAGTATCAAGCACAACATGGCTGTCCAATGCTCTTCTGTTGGCTGTTTGACCAAGCCATCACTCCAATTTGGAACTACCCTCAAATAATTGTTATTGGATGACTTTCCTTGAATCCCTGTCACTCTAAATGTCGTAGCCGTATCTGACTGTCACCAACCCCCCTATACGCCAATTCAGAACGCTGGAGAACAGCAAATACTCACATCATATCTCATTGGTGAACTTTTCCTGTTCTTGGGAGCAAAATAAATTGTAGGAAATCTGTGGAAAAATGCTACATATAAGTGAATCATAAAGGTACTAAATAACAAGTGTTCACACTAATGGAATGCACTAAGGACCTGCTATGTTTAGTGACAGGTATTTACAATGTATTGACTAACTTTTACATGGTTAAATTTACTTTCATTCTGCATTGTAGAGCATTCTTTTACTCAAATGCGACAATCAATTATCTTTCTGCTATTTAAGTCTAATGCCTATTTTCTGTTACCTTCTGTCACTCTATATGAACCATTAATGGTGATTATTATTAACTACTGTCCATGTTAGGTCCACTGACAGAAACTAATGGCACAGCAACTTAGAACATAAGAAAGTCTTTACTACAAAAGGATAATCAGATACTAATCTTTATCCTTGACATTTGAAGATGCAACTATTAACCCTTTCCTATAAAATATTCTTCTTCTTCTTCTTTCGTTCGCTTTAAAATATTGTCTATATCTGAAATGTTGTCTCTTGTATAAACTTCACTGTCTTTTGTAGTTCACACACAGGTCCATAAAGTTTCTCTTCCAGTGTTGTTTCTATGGGCCAGTGAGATTTTCTCTGTATATCATATTTGGGGCAGTTTTGCAGTATGTGCTCTGCTGTCTGGGGCGCCTGTCCGCATGTACACATGGCTGAGTTGCCAATCTTCATTTTTGTGTACATGTGGCTGCGGAGTCGGTTGTGTCCTGTTCTAAGGTGCAACACAACAGTTTGCTCTTGTCTGTTCATGTTATGGTAATCGTCTGGTGTTACTGTTGGTGGCTTTCTGATTGATTTGATCATCCTTATCTTCTGTTGGTATGTAACTGGCACATCTGGTTGCTCGTCTGCAGCACCCTCCTTTGCCAGTCGATCTGCTCTCTCGTTTCCTGGTATTCCACAATGAGAAGGTATCCACTGCATGACAATCTTGCGCTGGTTGCTCAGTTCAGACAGTAGAGCCTATTATAATATATATAATAGCTGTCCATCGTTGTCAATGAGGACCGCCGACATCATCCTTGTCACAGATTTCCATGTTGGGTGTGAGTGCGCATATGGCTTAGCAGGCCAATACAGGCACGAAAACATCTGCTGCATAACAGGCACACGAGGTCTGTAGAAGGTGTTGGTGTTCCCACTGTTCGTGATTTCCAGGTCTCGCGTCTGCTCTGGGCTTTCACAACACGATGGTCTTCGCTAGTATCTACACCCGCTTTGACTGCACTTCTCCAGTCAGATCTGTTTTGCACAAGACATTCCCAGGTGTCAACGTCTATCTGGCAACTTTTTAATGAGTCCTTCAGACGGCCTTTAAAACGTTTCTTTGGGCGCCCTCTCTCGCACCATCCTTCTCTCAGCTGTCTATCGAGAAGCTTCTTTGGGAGCCGTTCTTCTGACATACAGATGAGGTGTCTGGCCAATCCTAGTCGTGCTTTTTCTAGCAGTGCATGTTAGCCCTCGAGAGAACCTCGATGTCAGTGACACAATCTTGCCATCGGATGTAGAATATTCACCTGAGGCAACTTATGTGAAAGTGGTTTAACCTCCTTGCATGTCCAGCTTTCGCAGGAGTAGAGTAGGGTTGGAATGATGGTGGCACGGTAGACTTTGAGTTTGGTCTTGGCGCTAATGCCACGACATTCCGACACCATCGAACGCATTATAATAAAGGCTATCCTGGCCTTTACTATTCTGCTTGCCACCTCATCGTCGAGGCTGACAGATCTCAACAGTGTGCTGACCCGATATGTGAATTTGTCTACGGCATTCAGCGTCTGCCAGCTGACTGTAGTCTCTGGTTTTGTGTACGGCATGCCTGGTGCTGGTTGGTACATGACCTCTATTTTCTTGACATTTATGGGTAGGTCCATTTATTTTTGTCATTTTGTTGGTGTTCTGCCATAAGTTTTTCATTGTAGTTAACCTCTGCAATACCATGGCCCTTCTTCCTCTTACTTCTTTTTGACAATCTCCTTTGTTGCTTATAATTGAGCGGAGATATTGAAAACTATTGACGTTCGTAACTTCTTGCTTCTCTATGAAAACTTTGGATCTGGTATTTGTCTTATCAGTGTTCAGTACCTTGTTTTTGCTGATGTTTAGGTATAGATTTTTTCCTTTCTATTATTTAATCAACAGGATCAACTGTCCAACCTCACAGCACTCTTAAAAAGGACAACTGTATTATCCAAATATCTTAGTTCTGGTATTTGATACCTACCAATTGCAAACGTGACTTTTCAAAAACTTTACGTTCCTTTTTTTTTATAGCATAAATGTTGAAAAGATAAGTGGAGAGTATGCATCCATCTTACTCCCTTTTGCACATCAAACTAGTCTGATGTTTCTGCAGCTACTCTGGCTGTTGCCTGGTGTTCTTGATATAGTCTTTTGATCAGTTGAATTAGGTGCGTTTGGAACCCCGTGTTTTTCATGATTCTCCATAGCATGTTGTGTTGCACAGTCAGAAGCTGTGATATAATCTATGAAGCAAGTGTGTAAGTCGATACTGTACTCCTCTCTGCAGGTCAACGGGTGGGCGATGGGAATAACAGGTGGCAGTGTATTTAGCGAAATGTCTCAGCCAAAATGTAAAGATGACATAAATAAACTACATAGAAGAGATCAGTCTCATATTTCAGTTCCGAACAGAACATACCAGAGTCAATAGCCACTTAAACCGCATCAATCCCCAGCACCTGCCACTGTCCAGGCATTGCTCTCATCCTGATGAATCTGTTCGACATCTACTCATTGAGTGCAAGGCACTTGCGGACAAAATGAAAAGATTCTTACAAGCACTACCGACAATTGCCAACACACTGTGCGGAGCAGTGAAACAACTAAAGAAGACCTGTATATATATATATAAAAGAATGGCATTGGGCTGTCAAGAGCAGGCTTGCTCAGTAGCTATGGGATAACAACAACAACTCCTCTCTGCATTGTTCTCCAATATTTTGCTTGTTAAGGATGTGACCTCTCGTGTCTCTGCTATGTCTAAATTCTGGCTGTACTTCATGCACTTCCTCATTCTAACCACTTGATGCAAGATTTTTGCTAGTGCAAGCAGTTAGTGTATTGCTTAAAATAAGGAGAGTGGAATATAGAGATCTTGCAGAGAGCATGGTTAATGTTGATGCTGGCCTCTTCTCCTGCCTCTATAAATTATGTTTGTATATCATCCCATCACAGTGATCTCCCTTTCTTCAAGCTTTGGATTACTATTCAAACCTCATTTATCATAGGTTCTAGTTTTTTGTCCTGGATCTTAACCCTTCAATTGTCAAGTGCATTTGTTCTGTGGTGCCAAGGCATTTTTGAGGATTCTGATATGTTCCAATAAAATACCAGAAACACATAGAAAATGAAAACAGAAGTCCATGTAAATATACATTTTATGAAAGCATATTGGACAAGGAATCTTATGGTATGACCTGTCCACAGTGAGTAAAATTGTGCAACTCATTTTCTGCTTTCAACATATCCCCACATTTACTGATTGGTTCTATTTACCATTTCAATGAGTTTTTAAAATACTGCAAACTGCTTTGTTTCAGAAAATCTAAACTTATCTGGATTTCAATTTTTTTTGTTCGCCTTATTTCTCTATTTCCCAAGGTGGTGTGTGTTGCACTATGTTTTTATTTTGTGCCTGTCTGTCCAGCGCATCCGACTTCGTCATTCATTTTATGTAACGGTCTGCTTCTTCCTGCATTTTCTAAGCATTTGCTTCCCCGGGGTAACGGCCGGTGCTGTGATGGGAAGCAAACCCAGCACCTTCGGAGTGTCAGCCGTATCACATTACCACTAGTCCACATTTCATTTGAAAAATGTAATTTATGTGAATTTTTGTCATTCCTGACCTAAAAATTACTATTCAACCATATCCAGAGTAAAAAAAATATAAATTTTTAAATTACCTTTATCTGTGTTTTTATTAATATTCTGAACAAAATTTGACACAGAAGAAAAATATATTTTAATATTATTCATTCTTTCTTTGCCTAGGTCAGTCTTGTGAATTAAGTTTCACTCACAATGCTCGTGGCAACCAACCTTGCCTGTATGGCACCAGTACCATGTTCATTTTCTGCATTTGCTACTGTTACAGCCCTTGCATCTCATTCTTCCAGTGTCACTGCAAACAAAGCAGTCTTTCCCCTTGCCATCCAACAGTCAAAGACAATGCACAGCAGTATCAACATCTGACATGAGATGAGATGGAACTGTTGGTGTCGACTGATATTCTTGAACATTGCAGCATAGCGATTCCACAATAGAAAGAATATATTTTTCTCTCTGGAGTCTTTTGCCTGGTACCACAGTCACATTATAAATAATCCATCTTTTCAAGTCTATATTCTGAGAGCTGTTAGGAATTCTAACAATGAAATTTGGGTCTAAGCGTGGCCTTTTCTCTGCAATGTTCACCTTTTCCCAACCAAATTGGTCAGTGGTAACACTAGCCCCAGAGATAAGCATATTCCTATCTGATTCGTCCTCAAAATCATCCTGGATATCACTTTCATCCTTCATAAAAACTTCAGACAATGAAGGTCTAGATATTTTATCTAGTTCTGATGGATCCTCTCTAGCATCATACAATGCAGGCACAACAATTATTTTTTTAAATCAGTTCAAATGCAAAACAACCATGCAATGTCACGATTAGGCAAAGCTGAAATCTACAAACTGGAAGAGAAAAAGCAATTAGTTATAGCAATCTCCCCTTTACTAGTGGGAAAAATTGAATTTGCAAATATTATTATTATTTTTCTAAATGCTGATTTAATAGGCCATAGCATCACAGGCGTATTCACAAGGGTGACTGATGATTGGCAGTTATGACAGTTGGAAGTTAAGCATTATGCTGCAGTTTCTTGCAGCATCTTCTATTATTTCTCTGCAATATTGTTTCTATTTCTTCAATATATCCGTGCTATCTGTCAGTGTATTACCATCTTCATAATTTATTACATGTAATAACGGTATGACAGTATGCACTCTATCCCAGATTGTTTTAACTTCTTTATTTCTTCTATGAGTCTCAAAGTCCTTTCTGTGACGTAACTCTGGTTTTTGTGTCGCTGCCTAGATACTTTACAACTAGCTAATCACCTAATTTCACAAAAAGTAATTATTACTTACCCTGAAACTTCATATGGTGACAGCACATCGTTTGAGGTGGCATCCATGTTAGCTATGACTATATTCTGCTCATTTCTAAGCTGGGAATGCAACATGAGTAAACAACTCAGCAGGGAAATTAGACAGAAATTAATAACTTGGCTGTAAGCAACCAAATAATTGTTACTTTGTTACTACACTGACAGACAATTAGGAAACTATCAATGCAAGAACACATTTTATTTGTTTAGTCTGTTCTGTGTGTAGATTAGTTCTTACACACGGTTTCCTGTAAGAAAATTTCAGACTGGAAGAAACTGCACATATGCCATGCATATGAACAGCTGACTGTTGATTTTGTTAGAAATGTCAAACCGGTAGCAGGAAATGAAAGAGGCAAGGTTCAGCAGACATAATCTCAGGAAGGATGATCTGGAAGATTGTGTAACAAAGGGAAAGATCAAGGACAAAAGAGGTATAAGAAAACTGCCAAGATCTGGGATGGCATAACAAACTGGATGAGAAAACACAGAGCATCTCAAGTGTTGATATGCTCAAAGAATAGATGGATGTACAGTAATCATTGTCAATGTCACTTGATGAACTGAAGGCATATACAGCACCCAAAGCTATAGTTTGTGGCTAGCAAGGTGCTGTGACAAAAAAAATCATTTTTACCAAGCAAGTGGAGAGACAGAACCTTTTTCTTTGTTTTGAATGGGCATTTATTTTTAATACAAAGTTAATGTTATGAGTACCAGACTACATAGTCATTTGCCAGTTATTCTGTGCAGTTTTTACCCGAAGTAAACTGGAGTTATTTTCTTTCTTGTTTTGGTGTCACCTTTTTTCCAGCTTGGTGTAGTTTTCATGTGAGATAAAGAAATCCTTCCAAGGAACATCAGGTTGAATTTTAAAATAGTGTATTAGAAATGTTTCATTACAAATAACAATTGGAAGCATGTAAGCCGACAGTATCACGCCCAAGGAATATAATGTGGCACCATTCAAGTATGCATGAACAGAAGACACACGAAATGTAGAGAATAAACTCCAAATGTCATGAATTTAGTTTTTAAAAGTTTCCTAGTTTATTATGTAGGTTTTTATAATAAATCTTAGGGTGGAAGACTAACGTCTGGTCAGGCAAAATATATTGATCAGACATGTTAGTCAGAGTCAGGCAAGATATATTGATCAGACATGTTAGTCAGAGTCAGGCAAAATATATTGATCAGACATGTTAGTCAGAGTCAGGCAAGATATATTGATCAGACATGTTAGTCAGAGTCAGGCAAAATATAATAGCCAAAACACTAACCTCGGCTTCCTCGTAGCCCTCCCTGGAAATGGGCTGTTTTCATGGCAGCCTGACCGACAAGGCGAGGGATCGGCATGATCCTCGTAATAGCGAGGGATCGGCATGATCCTCGTAATAGTGAGCGACACGCAGATGAAGCCAAGCATAGCACAACCATTTGGAGGACCGCGGTCCACCTTCATCAGCACGCTCGGGATGTGAAGAAAGCTACTGCAACCCACCACTTAACGTCCTTTTCAGGGGGCACAAAAGAGCAAACCTACTCATTGTGGGCATTCGAATCAACATAAATTTGTATTGCACATAGCAGGTTATTCCTTAAAAAGCTATTATTTGGATCTCTTTGAAATAAAAATTGTGTTAAATATCACCTTTATAATTGTATGCCATTTGTCAAACAAATACCAATTAGATATCTGGGTGTAGAGTCCTCTGTCTGACTAATAAAATGCTTCGGAGTTGCATAAGTCTGCATAAGGACTGAACCAGCTTAGAGTAATATTCATGCAGATCAAAATTATCCTAAAAATACCAATACACAAATTATTCTGACACAAATACATTTACAACAGGCCTTCATCATACCTTCCTGGCAAGTTCTTCGTATTTTGGAGCTAGGGTCTTGCAATGGCCGCACCAGGGAGCATAGAATTCAATAAGGACATCTTTATTCTCATCATTTACAATTTCATTAAAATTGTCAGCCACCACGACCTATTAAAACATGAACAAAAGTCAGAATGGGAATGCTACTAACATTGCACAAAACATGCAACAACAAGACATATTTTGATGTAATTTTCCTAATTGTCCTCATTCAACATTTATTTTGAATGCTTCCACAACCGTACTCAGCCAAGAAACTTTCACGTTATCATTAACACAGATAAACTGTCTCTAAACGAGTTACACTACCTTGACTGGTCCATCATTTGAAACTGGCACAGGTTCTGATTTGATATTAGCAACAATTTTATTCGCTAAGAAGTCTCGAACAAACTGCTCAAATTTGTCAACACTGAAACAGAAATGAACATGAAATCAATTATCTTTTAATTTGACTATTATTGATGAAATAACACGTACAGATGCATGCATGTATGTATATATGTATGTGTGTATGTGTATATATATATATATTTATTTATATATATATATATATATACACACACACACACACACACACACACAAAAGTAATAATAACAACACACAATAAAATGATCAAACAAGCCAATTATATTATATTCAAATTATTATATAATTAATTAATTTGGTAAGTCAATTCAGCTTATTGTTACATTCGCAATGAAATAATTGAAATACTTGCCATAGCATTATGCTTCATGAAACTGCAAATGGGTGTCTGTTTTCATGTTTACCTTATTATATCAATAAAATAATTAATATTTAGGCATTAAAGTCTATTGTAAAATGGAGTGGTTTGGACAAGTGCAAGAAGAAAATACATTTTTGATGTGACAAAAATAGACAGATGTCAAAAGGTTCATCACCTGAAAATTTCATCCATTCTGAAACGTTTGTTCTTGCTGTCCCAGGCACAGACAACTGGCTTCTCTCCACCTCTATCCTCAATGCTACACTCATCCAGTTCTCTGTTCATTTCATCAATACTGCTAATACCAAAATGAACTGTCTTCCCTTCCTTTCTCAGTTTTTTGCCGACTTTCATAACCCTATATAGACATGACAACAGATTGTTACGACCTTTTATTTAACTGTTACAGAAAATGTATCAAATGATTAACTCACTAATCTCAAAGCCATACTTGAGCAGTTTGAAAGTATAACAAATTAGCTTTCAAACATCATAGCTGTTTTGTTAGTTATAACTAGACTAAATATCATGATACACATCCAACTGACTATAGGAACAAAAACTGATTTTGATCTTCCCTTTTGAAAATTGTTTTTACAAACAAACAGTCAGTAGAAACCTATTTCTCCAATAATTGGTTCCCTTGGCATTTTTTATGTAATCCACATCAAAGTAAGCAACAACCAAAGGCTTCCCAAAGTATTCAGCATTTGCTTGAGTTCGTTCTGCACACAGGCCAAGTCTGAAAGTACATTTTGTAATTATGACATAACACAAAATCAAAATGTCCATTTACACTATTTTTGTTGAATGTTCACAAGTATGGGAGTTCAAATACTTAGGTAGTATGTTCACTGATGACTGCAGAGTGGACAGAGAGATTGCACATAAAATTCAGAAGGTGAACAGTATCTACTATCATATTGCACTGATATTGAAACACTCCAGAGTGCTTCTTTCAACTAAAAGGAGGCTGATAGATAGCCTATTTATTCCTACATTGTGTCACCAATGTCAATCTTGGTCATTACTAGAAACACACAAGAGTAAGATCCAGAGCTATAAGATGTGCTGTGTGAGAAGAGCAGATAGTGGGGACAAACCCAGTTAGCACAACAAATCAAATGGTTTGGTCATTTAGTCAGAATGCATTATGATCATCCTGCAGCAAGAGCATATCATATGCAGGTTTCAGGTCTACGAGAAAGGGGCAGACCTGGACGTCGGTGGATCAAGGGTGCATTCACAGGAAGTTAAACCTTTTGACCGCATAAAGCTTCCACTCGATGATAACAAGAAATCTATGCATCCAGCCTCTCTGCGATGTCATATGGCAAGGGCAGTAGAAAAAAAGAGTAATAAAGAGAAGAAGTAAATGTCTTCTTTTAAGTGCTTCAAAGCTACCCTACTTTTTACATTTTAAAAATTCAACTATTTTCACAAATTGCCCAAACAAAAATTCTCTGAAAAACAAATATATTTTTCTAAATGCTTAAATGTAAAAACAAGAGGACACTAAATATGAACTCGTCTCAAAAAATATGTGCATTAAATGTAAGTTACCATTGATACTCATAAATGGACAATGACGTCTACATTGTTAAATCTTATGAGATTGCAGAATCGAAGATTATTCCACAAAGAAAATATTGTAATTTGTGTAGGAGTGTGCTAGCCAGCCTTTCTCTATCTCTATATAGTATATATAATTTGTGTAGGTGTGTGCCAGCCAGCCTTTCTCTATCTCTACATAGTATATATATTTTGTGTAGGTCTGCACCAGCCGGCCTTTCTCTGTCTCTATATAGTTTATATAATTTGTGTACTTTTTCCACAGATGTAAGGAAAAGCAACTCTTTGCTGAGAAATTAAAATAACCTTATAGCACCACTTACAGCCACTTATTTAAAGTTTCTGGTATGCATAAAAATAATTCAAACATAAACCAGTGTTTCATCTTCATTCACTTAAACAATCACTCACTCAAACAGGTGAATGACTTAGAAATGTATGTACAGACAAGTGTGTCAGCTCTTACGCTTCAGTTTCCAAAAATGCCTTCAGTTTGACTGTTCCAGTCTCAGTGGTTCGAATTTGATTCTCTTCAAATGAATTCTGTTGAATCTTTGGTCTGTACAGCACAACACCTCTATAGTAGGGATTGAAGAGTGACCAAGTGAAATGTATATATCTGTCACTCACACATAGCAGACATGAACATGGTTAAGTCAGCAATAGATTTTTCTACAGCACCAAAGAAACAATAGAAAAAAGAAAATACAACTGTCATGTGTGAAAAAATAAGGTTTCACTACTATTGAAATATCACTGTCTTCCGACAGACTCAGAGGTGTTTAGTTTTCCTCAAGCCAAAATATGCCTACTGATGGTTTTTGTAGCTCTCTGGCTATACACATTCCTGATACACCTGCTCAGGTACACCTACATGCTCGTTTGATCCATCATATAACGGGCGGCCATTGAGTACCCTTAACCTGTATCTAATGTCCTGGTCATTAAATACCCTTTCACTGTTACGGACCCAAGCCTGATCAAGATTGAATACCTATACAAATCTGCATAGTTTTTAGGTCTCTATAAAAACTTGTGCTGCTCTGTGAGATTTAGACCTTTGAAACCATGGAGTCTAAGATGATAACTGAAATGATTAATGGGCTTCAAAAAGCTGCCTCAATCTCCATCCTCATGTATATTACATTGCACAAATATTTAAGCTCTTACAAAGCAGTACAAAATTATCAAAATGAGCACAGATATTTTGATTGGTCATTTTTACAACTAGTGACAAGGATAATGCCTGTTCGTTTTAAAGGTATTAACATATTGATTGACATTCTAATAGAGCTCAACAATTGTTAATAAAGAGAAGAAACTGGCACAAACTACTTACTGTTCTGTCTGATTAAATTCTTCTTTGACTTCAGCGATTGTTGTGTAGGCAAAACGTATATGAGGCACCTGATCAGCAACCTTCAAAAAAGCTTTGGCTTCATTGCTCTTATCAGAATCGAAGAAACCTGGAAGGACAAAATAGCTTCCTGTGGTCCATTCTTCAAGAAATGGGTGTGATTAAAATGTATCTGGATTGAATTTATTTTTAAAATTATATTAAAACGTTATTGCCCGCCGCAAGTGATGATGGCCACAACATCAGACGGTTTTGTCTTAATAATGTGATGTGCGCTGTATTTAAAATGGCGACTGCTAGAAAGAAATCAGAAGAAGACTAGCCATGGCAATGCAGAGACTGAACAGCCTGAAGAAATTATGGCACAGCACCAACAAAATGATAAAAGTAAAAGTCTTGAGAGCCTGTGTTTTTCCTGTGGCAGCTTTTGGCTGTGAATCATGGACGATTACCAAAACTTCACATCAAGAGACACAACGGTCTTGAGAGAATGGTGATGGAAGGTATGGTCCCAGGAAGGGGTACACCAAGAAGACGATGGTACCAAGATATCCAGGAATGCCTGAGTATGACTGTTGCGGAGGCTGGAGTTTTGGCAAGAGAACGAGTTTCTTTCAGACAGACTGTGATGGGAGCGACGTTCTACAAAGGACATACTACATGATGATGATGATGCGCTGTATTTGGATTATAGTGAAGGAGTGAATGAGCTGGTCATCAATCCCACTCTCTTGTCCCAAGTTACCTTGGATCAGTGGCAAGACCATTGGTCGAGATGACTGAAGGTAACTTAGGATGCAGGCACTCTGATCTTATTCTCGTGAGAGAAACTTGCAGGATTTGATCGCCCACTATTTCAGTTCATTACTGTGAGAGGCGAGTGTCTTAACTTCTTGACTACAGCTACCCCCTGAAATTATATAAAAGTAACAGATTTGCCAGTTTATTGCCTTCAAAGTATTCTCCCTCAGAAGTCCAAAGTAGTTCCCCTCATGTCCCATAATTAACCCTGCTGTTTGCACAGCTTAAATCAGATATTGAAGTTATCTGAGTCTCAGAGAGTTTGGGGTCTTCTACTGTGAAGAACGGGTTTTAGTTGTGAGGACATACCCATAAACCAGTTATGACTGGTTTAAACAAATATGCATCATTTTTGACATAAGCAACTGAATTACGGGCCTCTTTCTAGTCAGCTGACAGAAATTTTTTAGAAAATTTGGATGAGATGCATCTCATGTCCAACTCGTCCATATTAATAGATATCAGATTCAGTATTTTCCATCACAGTTGCACGCACAAGTCGAACATTGTATTAATTTTTGTTGACTGTGGGTCTCCCAGAATGTTCATCAATCTCTAATACTTTCATAACCGCCATTAAAACATTTATACCACATAAATTTGTGTATGACTCGTACAATCCTCCCCGTAGACAGTCTGTAACTTAGAGTATGTGTTTTTACAATTTATGATAAAATCTTATACGAATTTTTTTTTTTTTTCCCATCATGACAATGTGGTTCACACACGTAAGGACATAGCACTACTACAAACAAACCAGATGAGCAGGGCAGACATGACTCAGGCAATATGCAAATTAAGTTCAGAGGTCAACCTATTTCTAGAAACTTCCAGCTGTATCCTGCAGTTCTGATAGTACGATGCCAATCCGGATACTTTTTAATCACACCAAGTATGGTGGAATATTTTATTTTGCCAAAATAATACAATAACTGTCTAGCTTAAAATTATATAAATATGTTCAACATCTAGTGCAGTGCTACTATAAGAAGCTTACCAATGACACCAACAGAATCCTTATTAAGAAAGTGATGAGCATCATCAATAGTCTCAAGCAGTTTGGTGGATGGTCCAGTTGCTCTGTTCATTTGCTTCACAATAGACTCTGCACAAGAACAAAATGTGTCTCAAATTTGTTTCTTTTGTCTCCCCTTTGAGTGTCATACATGATGATGGGAGTCTTAATGATAACTATGAAGTCGAAAACAAGTGAATTAAAGGTACTGTCAAAGAATTATTCCAAGAACAAAGTATTTAATAATTACGTATGTATCCTTTTTATTCAGAAGTTTCAATTCCAGCCAGTTGTACTATGAGCATAACAGTCAGAAAGTGCTATCATATTAAAGGGCCAGGGATGTTCATGGTTAAGTCGACTAAATGAACAATAAAGGATATACAAGGAAAATACAGGAAAAGTTTAAATTAGAAGTAAAATAAGCGAGAGACTTAACAACCCCTCCCCCCACCTGTAAAACATTGTTCCTAGTGGCATTTTATTGAAGCAAACCTGAAATGATGCTAATATGAACCCGTGTTTAGCATTCACAAGGTAACTACCATGCTCTTTCTTTCAATCAAGAGATTTTGCGCAGTAAAGTGCAGCAAGTCTACTTCTACAATATATTACATCCATCCATTACCTGCACACAGTAACATATACCTTACAAGGAAACTGTCACATCAATGATATTTACCAGTCTCTCTTGGCCCATCATATTCTTTTGAAAATTCTCCATTTTCGAAAATCTTCAGAGTTGGGTAACCACTTACACCATACTTGGAGCAAGTGTTTTTCTCAACCGTGCAATCAACCTAATGAATATTACAAGTGTTTTTCTCAACCATGCAATCAACCTAATGGATATTACAAGTGTTTTTCTCAACCATGCAATCAACCTAATGAATATTACAAGTGTTTTTCTCAACCATGCAATCAACCTAATGGATATTACAAGTGTTTTTCTCAACCATGCAATCAACCTAATGGATATTACAAGTGTTTTTCTCAACCATGCAATCAACCTAATGGATATTACAAGTGTTTTTCTCAACCATGCAATCAACCTAATGAATATTACAAGTGTTTTTCTCAACCATGCAATCAACCTAATGGATATTACAAGTGTTTTTCTCAACCATGCAATCAACCTAATGAATATTACAAGTGTTTTTCTCAACCATGCAATCAACCTAATGGATATTACAAGTGTTTTTCTCAACCGTGCAATCAACCTAATGGATATTACAAGTGTTTTTCTCAACTGTGCAATCAACCTAATGGATATTACAAGTGTTTTTCTCAACCGTGCAATCAACCTAATGGATATTACAAGTGTTTTTCTCAACCATGCAATCAACCTAATGAATATTACAAGTGTTTTTCTCAACCGTGCAATCAACCTAATGGATATTACAAGTGTTTTTCTCAACCGTGCAATCAACCTAATGGATATTACAAGTGTTTTTCTCAACCATGCAATCAACCTAATGGATATTACAAGTGTTTTTCTCAACCATGCAATCAACCTAATGGATATTACAAGTGTTTTTCTCAACCATGCAATCAACCTAATGGATATTACAAGTGTTTTTCTCAACCATGCAATCAACCTAATGGATATTACAAGTGTTTTTCTCAACCATGCAATCAACCTAATGGATATTACAAGTGTTTTTCTCAACCATGCAATCAACCTAATGGATATTACAAGTGTTTTTCTCAACCATGCAATCAACCTAATGGATATTACAAGTGTTTTTCTCAACCATGCAATCAACCTAATGAATATTACACTAACTCCAAGAATATTCTACAGCAAATATTTACACCTCAAATTTAGTATACTTAGTTATGATAAACAATCAACTAATTAATGGAGAAGATGCATGAAGTACAGATGACTTTATGTCTTGTGTTCCTAGACTATGAGATGAGAAGGTTTTTGATAGCACTGAGACAACTACGGTGCTGAATCTCCTGAGAAATCAGGCTACTGCAAACAAATATACTCAATTGATAGAGGAAATAAACAGCGGATGCAAAACAGATTTCACCCTCTTGTACAGACAGATTACTATACTACAGCACTGACATGGTGATATAATATCTACAAAACTCTTCACAACGGCCCTTGAGAAGGTCTTTAAAAATCTGGTCTGAGGAGATAGAGGCATAAACATAGACAGAGAAATACTCATCTCAAGTTCGATGATGATATGTTTGTCTTCAGCCACAGTGCCAAAGAAGCTTGGAAAAAGCCCTAATGAGCTCAGCAGAGCAATAATTGCAATTGGCCTACAAATCAATAGAAATAAAACCCAGTTCATGTTGAACACTTTCTGCCCAAAAGAAGAAATGTGCTTTGAAGATAGACTGGTCAAAAAAGTAAATTTGTATATCTACTAGAGACAGGAGATCACAAACTCCCATACAATAAATTGTGAGATCTTGTGAAGGATAGGAGCAGGCTGGTTTAACTGTATCCAACCCATTCTGCAAAATATATGAAATAACATCGCACCTCTGAAGCTCACACCTTCAACAGCACGGTTTACCCAGCCATGGTAAACTGCTGCGATGTGTAGAACCTATGGAATGCTGATCGAGATAGATTATGCGTTTCTCAATGAGCGATAGAGAAAATAAGCACTATCTTGGACCAAATCCGCAATGTAGAAATCAGATGCCAAACTTCCTTCACTGATAACATAGATGTTGCGATGTTATGAAAATACAAACGGTCGGCTATGTGGTGCAATTGCCGGACAACAGATGGACATATAAAGTGACATCCTGTGGCCCTTCAGCTTTAGCTGCCCTCACTGGAACCCAAGTTTGAGATATGGCTTGAAGCAGGCCCTGGGACAACCATGGTACACCATGCCGGCAAAAGAGCAAAATCAGTTTACTGAACATTTGGCTACCTGGCCTCAGACACATGTGCTGGATTGATAACCAGAATTTAAAGTTATGACTCTAGTGATAAATGTTGTACTAACTCTTCAGCATTCTTTGCAGATAATCATCTTGTTTGCTCAACTAAGGGCACAGGTACAAAACTTTTTACATGCTCCTGTAGAAAGCCTGTTTCAATGCACGTATGAGTTGAGTTCTTGCAGTGCAGTTTTATATGCACACGATAAGCAGAGCTGTTTGAATGTTTGTTACCTAAAGAAGTGACTTGGTCATGATATGCTCTTTTTAATCTACATGCAGAACCGGTTATCTGGATTTCATCTGAGTTAAACAATGCAAAACTGCGAGAGGGATCCAATCACTCGACCCCCCCCCCCCCCCCCCTTTCTCACCCCAAGCATAAGTCTCTAACACTTCAGTTTACCTGAGCGTGTATGTTACAAGACTTGCAACTTTTTGTATAGTAATATTCAATAGTCCTGCTATTTCCACCCCAATATGGTTACAAATAACAGGTCTCTAATTTTCAATATCATTGATGACTAGCTGTTTCATTCCAATTGAAGTAAAGGGTTATCACTACAGCTGGACCCTTTTTCAGGAAGCCTGTATCAAGTATTTTTAGTAGATGTTTCAATAACATCGGTTTTACATGATGAGGTTGCTAGCCCCATGCACAATATTCTTGAGTCAGCTTTTAAAACACATATGTACCACTTCGCTGAAAACTATATGAAGATTTTTTTAATTTTCATGTAATCTTCTTTTACTTTCATGGGATCACACACATATACATAAAAGCATATTATGTTGAAATATTGGTACTCTCTCTAAAATAGGCTGTCTAAGCAAACTGCTACGACTAACTATAGCGTACCATGAGGGCATGCAAGTAACAGTCTAATTTTTTATGGCAGCATATTGCAACCATTTGGTATTCGCAGTGGCATTAAGCAAGGAATTTGTCTCCACACTGGGTTGAATGTTTAACCTTGCAAGGCCAAATGAAGATCAGGGATATAACCATCAGGAACTTGCATTTCGCTGAATATGCTACAATTATCACCCAGTCACCAGGAACTTCAGAGCTTGATAAATCGCTTCTCCCATGCGTGCAAAGATTTTGGTCTCACAATAAGTCTCAACAAAAAAATGTTATGAGACAGGAAGTAGATGCCACATCAACTCTTAGCATCGACAATTAAGAACTGGCAGCTGTGCACAATTTCACATACCTGGGATCCCCTCATCAAAGACAAGCTCTCTCTAGAACCAGAAATAGACAAGTCACATTGGTATTGCTGCTGCTTCGTTTGTTCACCTCACAACGCGTGTTTGAAAGAAAACCAGAAACTGACAATAAAAAAGAAGGCCATGGTGTACAATGCATGTGTCATCAGCACACTCCTATATGGTATCAAGACTTGTACAACCTTTGCCAAACAAAAGCACAGGCTTAAGACCTTCCATCTATGATACAAATCTTGGAATTACATGAAGAGACAGAGTGACAAATGCAGAGGTGCACTCTCATACCGGTCTCACAAGCATTTACCCTCCTTAAGCAGCGAAGACTACGATGGCTTGGTCACGTTCATCGCATGGGAGATCATCACATTCCCAGAGCTATCATCTTTGAACAGTTGGCGGATGGTAAAAGAACAGTCAGCCAACCACAGTTGAGGTTCAAAGATGTATGTAAGCATGATATGAAGGCATGGACATGAGTCTGACATTCTGGGAAGACAAAGATGCAGACCGATCCAAGTCGAGATGTACCCCAAAGGGCCACCTCATGCTTGGTGAAGAGTTCTTGCAACATGGAGAAGTGAAAAGAAAACGTTGCACAGAGAAAGACAACAGAAAAAGCTAGGTATAGATTTGTTTGTTCACCACTGCAAGTCATATTATCCTATAGTCAGTCATGATTGAAAGGGGCCACTATTACCATTGGTGTACATATTTATGTTGAAATGTTGGTACACAGCCTATATGGTATGATTTTTACAGCATCTTCTTCCATATTAGCTAATGTTTAATCAAACAACCCTATCATATGCAGACCTGTTTCAGCCATCATCAAGGAATTATGTGTTAAGCATATAAGACTATATAGTCTCTAGTATTTTACCATCTTGTGGTTTGTGTTAATTTTCATTGCTTTAATTTTCCACTAATATTTAAAATTATAACCATATTGTTTACTTGTTCTCTAGTCCTCTTATGCTTGTCAGCTTTCAGCTAACATTGATGTATCATCTGAATTTTTAAAACTTTATATTTCTGTTCTTCATTAGTATTGAAGCATTAATTCAAAATATTGTATGTGAAGACGTAAACTGTTGCAATGAAATGAAGAAACAATATGTTCTGATATGTAGCCAATATTGATAAAATTAAACAGACAAATCACCTTTGCAAGATACACCGGTGGATCTCCCCTTTTAAGAATTGTTGCAGCTTTTTCATACTCTGGAGCTAAATTTTTACAGTGACCACACCTAGGAAACAAAAGCAACAATTATTTTCAACTGTTCTGTTCCTAAGAATCGACTTCACTGTACTCCAGACATTCCAATATGTGCTCAGTATCTCAGTAAATGGCAAAGGGTGAGGATACTGATGGTTCTTGCAGCTCATTGGAAGTAGACACTCATGCTCCATCCACTCTTGCAATCCAGTCTGCTCAAACCTTGTTACCTGTATCAAAAATCTGCAGTCTGTGAATTGCTGACATCATCTAACAGGTAGTCATTGATAGACTTTAAAATGTCACTCCTATCAATATCTAGCATATCCTTAATTGGTGCCTGTCTCTTAAGTTAAGTTTTTGCCCATCGGGAGGCGATGATAGCCACAACATCAAGACAGTTTTGTCTTGATAATGTGATGTGCACTGTATGAGGATTATAGTGAGGAAGAATATGCACTGGTCATCAATCTCACTCTGCCAATGGAAGACCGCAGAAACTGCACAATCCTACAGCAAAATTCAAAAGAATCATGGACCACCCGATGCATCACAGACTAAATTGGTTGGGACGTGGCAGGCTAAAAAGGAAAAGTTTTAGTCGAGGCAAAATAAAAGATTAAAAACAATGATGCACTCTTAAACGAAAAAATAAAGCCAATACCAGCATGCTCCATTCGCTGCATCTGGAAAGGAAGACCCTTCCCTGATCTTATATGCAATTGTAGCATACCCTCTTCTGGCCGTGATCTAACTTAGAACATTCTCACACTCATCCACATCATCATGATCATACTCAGTAAATGACATATCACACAGCAGGTGGCATATTTATTAAATCATACTCATATCATAGAATGAGTAGAGAAATTACAAACACAATATAATACATATCTTAACTAAACATTCTACTAAAACGGGAATTGTAAGCATTAGCTATTGATGAAATTCCCAACTATCTAAAAACCCAGTTCTATTGCCTTGCAATTACATCACACACACATCGCCTTAACTGCGTCTTCAACACACCTTATCAAATACTCTTCCTCACTGAAATCCCCTCAGGCGGGCGATCTCGACATACTCGTTCACAATGTGTCCTTGCTTACAAACACACGTTCAGATTATCTATTAATGCAAAACTCATTCACCTATTTGAGCGATCCTGTTCTATCACTAAACATTCGTCCAACAGTCTATCAATCGCTCCTCTACCTAAGTCGGTGAGTTAAACATACTATCTACATTCAGTCTCTCTCTCTCTCTCCTCCGTACAGCCTCTCTCTATCCAGCCTCTCGAGCTAAACTTTGTCTCGAGTTATATATCCTCAAGCAAAGCCAGAGCTTGACCAATCGATCTCAGGTATGATCATCTTAAATCCCAATTGGAACGAAACACTTTGCACACCTGTCACTCATTCTCTCGCAGCAAGCCCCGCTGCCAATTTCGTCTGTCAATCAATCTCCCCCTACCAAAATCGGAAGGCCAGTGGTCAGTTTCTACCTGTCCATATTCCTTAACTCAACTCTGTTCTCCTTTGCTGAGACGGTGAGTGACCTTGCCATGCATTCAGGTAGCTTTAAGCTTTAACATGTTTAGGCATCCTAAACTCCCCTTGCTCCGGCGGGAACTGTTACACAATATCCCCAACACCGAAGACAAAATAACACAGAGGAACAGAAAAAAACACATTTTTACAAATTACATCAACCAAAAATTCCCACCGACATCCTGGAAGCACACCTATACGGATGGCTCAGCCAAAGATGCCATTGGAAACGGGGGAAGAGGTATTACTATAAAACTAAAAAGCAAAGTATGCTCAGCAGCATTTGCCCCTGCCAAAGCCAGTGCCCTGAGACAAACAGCTGAAACCCTTATAGACCATAAGGAGCAGGCAGAAAAGCAAGTGGTCATTTTCACAGACGGCCTCGCAGTGTTAATAGCGCTCAAGAACCAGCACAAAAATGAACTTGGTGCTCTGGTAGACTCGCTCGAACGCCTGTCCCAGTGCTTAAAAAAAAGCACAGTCCAGTGGATACCAGCCCACTGCAACATTCCAGGCAATGAGGAGGCAGGCAGACTCGCCAGAGAGAGAGGAATGCTGCAGCAGAATGATACAGAAATCACATACAATGAGACTAAAGCATTCATCAGAGCAACGTTCAGTTCAAAATGGAAAAAAGACCACCCTGACCACATAGAAAATGATGCCTACCATCAACTCTCCAAGCGAGACCAGGTGATAATTCTCCGGCTACACACAGGTCACAACAGACTTAGATGCCATCTGTACAACAAGTTCAAGATTGGCACTACAGACCTTGGTGCCTGCGGCACAGCCCCCATGAAAGCAGAACATATTTTGCAGTCCTGTCCACTGTATATTGACAAAAGAAGTAGCATTTGGCAACAGCCAGTATCCTTCCACGAGAAGCTGTACGGAAGCGTACAGAGCCTTGAGCCGACTGCTGCCTTTGTGAGAGTCATTGAAGTTGAGATCTGAAGACGAACGAGAAAGAAGAAGAAGAATCTCACTCTTATCTAAGATGTCAGCTCTTTTGTTGCCCTGAACTCCAGAATAACCAGGAGAGTAGGTTCACACCAGCCCATGCAGGTTTGATACCCGTACAACTGTCATCTACTCATGCCTTAGCCAGCCCTTATGTAAGGATTGGGAGTCTAAGATGATGACTGCCCCTTTTAAAGAGGTCACAGATAGCCATGTCAGAGCTGCAGTCACTGCTTCCATCTCCATTCTGGAGGTTCCAGTTCTATATGTCCCATGGAAACCTCACCTATGAACTCTAGCAAAGAAACCCAAAACAGATATCTCACTGTGTAGCACTGATTCATCAGTATATATGAAAGTATCACTATACTGCATGTAATCATTTATCAGCTGGTTAACCTCGAGATCTGTCCTGCCGTTGCATCACTCTCTGCATTCTTCTCCCTCGATTAGCATCTCAACTGTGGTTTTAAAAAAAAGCTTCTTTCTTGATGCCAGAGGCATTATTATTGTGTTGGTTACCGCCAGTTTCTAGTAACCTACATAGACTATGGTTTGTGTCACTTTAAATCTGGATGTCACAGACAAGTCCCAGCATGTTCATCAAGATCAGGATATTTCTAATGCATTCCAGAACCAGTCGCCTTCCTATATTTTCAATAATCTCTAACTTATATGTTCTACCTGTAATCCTGTTAGTGTGAGGATGCCCAATTCATGTTAGTTTACCATTGCAAGCGATGATGGTGACAACATCAGATAATTTTGTCTTGATGATATAACTTGTGCTGTATTTGGATTATGAGGAAGAAACTGAGCTTGTCAACCTTACTTTCAGATCACAGACTACCTTGGGCCAGTGGCAAGATGACTGGAGGTAATTTAGGATGCAGGCACTCTGGTCCCATCTCCTTTGAGACCAGGGGTCACTTGAAACCTGTGGGGCTTGAACCAATGCCGTTTCCGTTCATCACTTTGATAGGCAAGTGCCTTACTCCTCAACCAAAGCGACCCCCTTAATAATCAATCAACAACAGTGGAGTGCAACTGTTCTCTCAATGAATGCAAAGCAAATTATATCCAGCTCATCATCCATGGGTTGATTCCACACTGCTTCAAGCAGTGGCATCAGGATCCAAAAATCAACCTGGCTATAGGCATCCTCGAGGTCTAGAGCAACCAACTGCAACTATTTTCTTCTTAGACTAGAAGTCCTCATACACATTATATGCAAATGTCCCAGCAGTATTACCTGGCTCCTTCATTGGTCTGTAACTGGCAAGGGTGTCAGACAGGTAGAATGCGTTCACGTTCTAGATGGAAAACTACTTTTTACTATGTCTGACAAAATAAATTTATATACGAATTAATGTATACAACAATAATATGAAGAGGCCCATTAGTATGCACACTTGGGAAACATTTATTACAAAAGATGATAAAATGATAGCTTGTAATTCTGGTTGTGTCACCCTGTCCCTTCTTGTTCAATTGGCTGCCCTTTTGAAGATTTCTAATATTTGGAGTGGACTATTATCCATTGTGGTCATTACGCATGACTCACATTTGTAAGTCAAGATGGGTAAATACATAGGTTCAACTGTATATGATGGTTTTTTGTTTTCATGCCTATTTGTCTTCTGCTGTGGAATCCTTTATATTTATGGCCTGGTAAAACTTATTATTACTACTATAGATAGACTATAGAGTAGACGTAGTCTATTAATAAAAAAATATATTATAAGTAGGTACTTTAGCGCTGACCGGATATTGATTTTTTAGAACCGGGATAGTCCGTGACCTATGGTGTCGCGAGTGTGTTCCCGATAGCCCGCCGACCCTGAGACATGTGTTAAGAATGTTGGTCTAAACGAGAAACCCCGCGATTTTTTAAGAGTATATAAAGCCATGTATGCACAGGAGACAAACTGACCCAAGTATAAAAAGAAAAAATTTGATTGAAAATTTGCGCTTTCATTGGAATTTCAAGCAATTGTAAAAGGTAAGTTTTCATTACTATAAATTAGCTACTAGGCCAAGGTATTGAGTACACCAATGGTATTTATAAACTTCTTCATCCACTTATCTGTATGTTTTGTAAATTTGAGGGCAGCACGTTTAATTTGACTTGTGGAATTTGAAACTCAAGCCAGTCACTTTATCATGCTGGTCCAGTGTTACGATGTCCGCAATTTTTTTTCCTTCTTGACCAGTCCGTCCTGATTACCATTAATCAGTTTTTAGACATAGGTACTTCACTAATTTGAAACATGGTCATGGTTAAATTATTTTATCGATCTTTATCACTTCAATCATGTTCTGCAATTACATTTGATAAACATTGCTCAAACTTATTTAATATTTAGTTAAACACTGGCATACAATTTATACTCATCAGACTAAATCTTATCATTTAATGTTCATTCTACAGGTGATGTTTGTATGGTTGCACCTACTGCAGTGAAGGTTTGTATGGTTGCACCTACTGCAGTGAAGGTTTGCAGTGCACCAATGATATTTTATACACTTCTGCATCCACTTATCTGAATGTTTTGTAAATTTGAGGGCTGCTCGTTTAATTGAACTTGTGGAATTTGAAATTCAAGCTAGCCACTTTACCATGCTGGTCCAGGGTTATGATGTCCTCCATTTTTTGTCAATGTTCATTCTATAGATAAGTTTGTATGGTTGCACCTACTGCAGTGAAGGTTTTCAGTGCACCAATGGTATTTTATACACTTCCGCATCCACTTATCTATATTTTGTAAATTTGAGGGCTGCTCCTTTAATTGGACTTGTAGAATTTGAAATTCAAGCTAGCCACTCTACCATTTTATTGTTATTGTAAATTAACTTTATTTTCAGAAATTGTTACTCCTCATCCATGGCAACCAAGAAGTGTATTGCTGATCTGAAAGCACATTTGGCGTGCTTTGATCCAATGTATCCACTCATCAAAGGATACATTGCGCGGCTGATTGAGGAAACAAGAGATCCCTCAAAGATTGCTCTGATACAGAAAGTCAAAACTCTTATTCCGACTACGTTTATAGACCAGGATAAGTGGGGCTCAGTCAAATCCAACAGAAACCATGCTGATGGATACGGCTTTAGCCCCAGTTCATAACATGAGTTCCGAAAGGACTATTGGTATGATGGATGCTTTATGGCGGAGAGCTCCCAATGCAACCCTTGGTTTCATAGACGGAAAGGTAAAAGGGATTCAGAATCAAACGCTTGAGTGGTTGGAAACATTCTCCGACTCCGTTCACAGGGATCTGGTCCAGTTTGCTATTAGTCGTGGAGCCACTATGAGGTTGCAGAGAGAGTACAGACTACAGATCAAGTTTGTGTCACAAGACAGAAGCTCATAGCACAGAAAAAAGATATGAGTGTTAGGAATAAGTTTCAGAGACTGATAGAGCAAGGAATTGTTGAGGAGGAACCAATCTTAAATTTACATATGTTTAAAAAGCTGGACACAACTATGAAAGATAAGTTACAGTTATTCATTAACAATTTTTCATCTATTATAGGAAGTGAACTCCAACATGTATGGCATGATAAAGGCACAGATGTTGTATATCAAGAAAAAGTGAAGTCGGTCAAGAACAGGAAAAAATTAGGCCAGAGCATTGCTTGACCTGTACAGGTCCGTGTCATTCAGCAGAGGATGATTTCGACATGACAGTGGCGCAGTTCCTTGTCGACGGTAGATTCTTTTTAATCATTAATTAATTTTAAGATTCAATTTTCAAAATTATTTGACAACAGATAAATTGCCTCCAGATAAAGTGATGTAATCTTAGCTGATTTCGCTCTCTTGGTACATCAAGTACGAATAATCAACTTTAATTAATTCGCAAACATGTTCCAAGGACCTTCTGTAAGTATATTATATTTGTGTGTTACATTGCAGTTTTAAAAACCTTTTTTTGTTAGCTCTTTGAGGACGTACATTTCCTGTCACTGTTTTATATTTATCATATTACGTGGAAAATCTTAAAAAGACGATCAAAACGATATATCACATGTGGTGTAACATAAATTTTTAAAAATTTTGCAACATTATTTTAGTTGCGAATTATGCAAACGAGGTCGCCATTTTGAATATTAATTAGTTCCTGCCTTTTGGAAAAGTCATGCAATTACCGCCACCGGTTGTATTTTGTTCTCCCGAATATAAAAATGTATGGTTTTACAGGTGTTCTGTCATGAATAGCTGAGATAATCAGCATATTATCCACTCCACTCTGCTTTTCGGATACAAGTTTTCATAGTCCATATTTTTACTGTTCCTCTATAGCCCCTTTGCGGACTTTTAAGCTGAAATATATAAAAAATCATAACTTTCGTTGGGGTCGACATATCATTGCATTGCATTTTTCTGGGGCTTTCTAACAGTTGTATTTGTAATGCTGTAGAGCAATTTGAAATTCTCATCAAATTACAGTCTGAGACTGGATCAGCAACGATACGATCAAACAATTGACAGACAGGCAAAAGTATGCGATGCCAGAATATCCCATCAGGACAAGAGACAGAGGACTTCGGAGATCTATTGCAGACGACCTTCGGCATGGAGATAGCACTTGAACTGAGTCCCCGTCGTCTCTTCATCAACTTCATGGCCACCCGACACTCACAAGTCACACTGACTGGTCATGAATATTTTAAATTGGCAGTCATTGCAGTTTTGTTAACTTACCATGGCGCATAAAATTCCACTAAAATAACATCGTACTTTGCAACTTCTGTTTGAAAACTTGAGTCGGTGAAAACAAGGACATCACTTGATGCAAATGACGAAGAAACAGTGATGAGCAGAATTAATATTTCAAACTCCATGTTGTTGACGATGGCCGGCTGTTATCGTTCCTCTAACAAACCTTGACTATATCTCGGCCAATCAGGGACAGCTAATTTGTGTTGGCCATATCTCATTGGTTCAAGTCTCAACGTAGTGACCTAGATTGACATCCGGCCACAATAGAAACGTATTTTTTCCAGCAGAAGATTCAGCTCACTTTCGTTTGTTTACTTCCGGCAATGGAACGGGTATAGTCAGTTTACTGTGCAGTTTACCTTACAGGCTTACACGATAATCTTTTCACATTTGTAGGAATAGTAAATTCGATGTATTAATATCTGCAAAGCATTAATATCAACTGAACATGCACAACATTTTATATCTGTTATTAACCTCATCAAGTGGCGTTGAAGACCAGTTCCTTCAACAACCATCCACTAATCTATTATGCTGTCTCAGTCTGTCTTAATATTAACAATAACTGTCTCTATAATTATTAATATAACTCTAGACTATATCATCACCATGATTATGAATCATGATTTAGACATCTAAACTAATCATAATGAAGTAAAATGATTCACATATCGTGATTTATCATTTGATCACTTCAGAATCAGAAGTACTGTTTTGTTTTTTTCCCATCCCACTGGCCATTGGCGTTTGTCGCACTGCCTCAGATATTTTTCTTCTCTATTTCGCTCGTTCTTTTCGTTGACAAGATTTTCCAGCCCTCGTTTCTGAATATGTAATGTGTCTTATAATAGTCCCTCAAGTCCTTGCACATTGTTTATTTTAGCAGTGATCGTGTAATATTGATTTTAAAATATATAATATATATATATATATATATTCATTCTATTGCTATTGCAGATGTATCAATTGTTACCTCACCTCCCATTTATAGGAGCTCTGCTGGGATATTATCCACACCTACAGCCTTCCCTCTGTTCAGCATTTTTACGGCTTCATATACTTCTTCCCTTGTTATCGTTTGATTTTCCTCTATCAGACTCACTTCAGGAGTCATTGCATTTCTTGGGTCACCTCGACCTTCATGCTTATATAGTTCCGAACAGTACTCTGTCCAGCGCTCACGATTGTCTTGAGCTTCTGTGAGACATTTCCCACTCTTGTCCTGAATCGTTGTATTTCGAATTTGTACGGGCCTTATTAAGTCCTTGACTAATTTATATGCCCCCTTGGCATCATTTCTTCCTAGATTTTGTTCGATATCTGCACACTGAGTCGTTATCCATTCCACCTTGGCCTGTTTCATCTTGGCCTTTATGTTTCCATTTATCTCTCTATATTGCTGAATTCCATCTAGTGTTTTCTTCGCTCTCTTCATTTGTCATCTCTTGTCACATAAATCCAGTATTTAATTCGTGATCCATGCTTTCTTCTTAATCCTGCACCTACCTAGAACCTCAGATGCCATGGAGATTAATGCCGAATTAAGGACTTCAGAACCAAGAGAGGTGCGAATCTTCCCCCCATCACCGCTCCAAAGGTCTCCACTATATCCGGGTACTTCAACTTCTCCAAGTCAAATCTCAGTCCAGTTATCTCTCTTTTCAGAAATTTCTTTAGTCTGAGATGCATGGTCATCAGCACTAAGTCGTGGCCGCTCCCTATATTGGCCCCTGGGAAACTTCTTGTCCGGGCGCTATTGACGCTAGATCTGGATCTCCTTTGGACCAGAATATAGTCTATTTGACTATGAAGCGTACTATTTGGGCTGTGCCACGTCCACCGTTTCGACATTTTATGTGGTCCCAGCGTATTCGCTACTATATGCAATAGAATTTGGCAGACAGGAGAGTGGCCCACCAGCTGGACAAAATCAGTAATTATATCACTGCCTAAATCGGGAAACCTAAATATGTGTCAGAACTATCGAACAATCAGTCTGATAAGTCATCCAAGTAAAGTTCTCTTGAGAATAATACTTAACAGACTGAAACCACAGGCAGAGAATATCATTGCCAAAGAACAAGCGGGAAGGAGTACCATCGAGCAGATATTTAATCTTCGGCTAATGAATGAGAAGTACTCAGAGTATCAACAACAACTCTACCATGCCTTCATTGACTTTAGAAAGGCGTTTGACAGAGTGTGGCATGCTGTGCTATGGTCAACAATGAAGCATTATAAGTTCAACAGTGATATTGTGAGTGTAATTGCAAACCTTTATGAGCAGGCGACAAGCGCAGTCTCGGTAGAGGGAACGCTAGGCAATTGGTTCCGTACGACGGTGGTTGTGAGACAGGGATGTATACTCTCCCCAACACTCTTCAATATATTCTTGGAGAGAATAATGGAGACAACCTTAAACGGACATGTTGGCACGGTTAAAATAGGTGACAGGCTTATCACAAACTTCCGATTTGCTGATGATATTGATGTATTGGCAGGCACAGAAAGGGAACTCCAGGAGTTGATTCATAGATTGGAAAGAGCAGCCCTGAGTTTTGGTATGGAAATAAATGCAGATAAAATAAAGCTCATGACCAATAACATAACAGGGTTTAATTCTGTAATAGAGGCAAATGGGCAGGAACTTGAGGTGGCAAAACGTTTCAAATATCTGGGATCGTTGATCAGCGAAGAGGGAGCGAAGCCAGAGGTAATTGCAAGAATAGCACAAACAACAGCGGCGCTGACTCGGCTGAAACCTAAATGGCTTGAGCCGCTCGCCTTCGGCATAAAAGTTAGACTAATGCGCTCTTTGGGGCTATCAATATTTCTGTATGCTTGCGAGGCCTGGACCATTATAGCAGATATCCAGGGCAGAATACATGCAATGGAAATGAGGTGCTATAGAAAACTCCTAAATGTTACATATAAAGATCGTGTCAAGAACGTAGTAATACGTCAGAGAGTTGAAGACGCTATTGGTCCTTTTGTAGATCTGTTCACAGCTATCAAAAGACGAAAGATGACCTGGTGCGGGCACGTCGCGAGGTCCAACGGAATTACCAACTCGATACTCTTTGGTTCCGTACCGGCACAGAGAGGGCGAGGACGTCCAAGGAAGAGATGGGTGGACAACATCACTGAGTGGTCAGGCCTTCGTCCCGGTGAGATACGTCAGGCGGCGACAGACAGAGAGGGATGGCGTGGGATTTTGGGAGTGTCTTCGTGTGTGTCCCAACGACCTGATGGGTTACGGGATGAACTGAACTGAACTGATATATTAATTAGATCCATCATTGTTGTGTATCAATAGTATTTTTTTTTTGAGGAACTACATTTATGCAATCATTATAATGGCAAGACATTTTCTATCAATGTCTTCAATGACCAATATAGGTGAAGTCATTGAGTTAAATCCAGGACATCAGATATTTCATTTGTCATAAACTCCCTTTATCGGCTGTCCACTCATGTCATTGCCATCCCTTGTATACCTCCAGAAGACATAATTGACTGCCCTTGTTAAAGAGTGGCATCATCATCATCATAGTCATCTCAGTCTCTGTAGACCATGCGTGTATCGCCCTGTGAGTTTATCCAGTTCTGTCTCCAGTATTTCGACACTGTCTGCTATGACTGTAAAGGCCGATCCCCGAGTGAAACTACAATCATGCTGAGGAGGTTGGCTTGCCGGGCTGTTCCTTGATCTTTTCAATCTTTCTCTTTTATCTGCAGCCAGGGGACGGCGTGGGCTAGTGGTTAAGTGACACGGCTCACAACCAAAGGTGCTGGGTTCGATCCCCATCACAGCACTGGCCGTTACCCCGGGGAAGCAAACCCTTAAAAAATGCAGGAGGAAGCAGACCCTTACATAAAATTCATGCTGAAGTTGGATGCACTGGGCCAACAGGCGCAAAATAAAAACCACAGTGCAACGCACACCGCCTTGGGGAATAGATAAATAAGGCGAACGCAAGAGAAAAAAAATCTGCAGCCAGAGGGCTTCTACGTGCATCTGCAGCCACTATGCGCCCCCCCCCCCCCCCCCCCCCCAACTGACTGTCTCCAAACAGCTCGATCCTGAGCAATTGTTTCTCAGCCCTCGGATGGGTAGTCACATGACTTCATGTCCCTATTGCATACATTCTTGAATTGCAGTATGTTATGGCCGATTCTTCTAACTCCAATGGCCAGCTGTCCATACAGGATATCCTTTGGCAGCCTCTCATCTTTCATGCGGTAAACATGCACTGACCATTGAAGATGTCACTGGCTCAACAGGGAGTAAATACTGTGATTGTTTGCTTGCTACAAGATCACATTATGTGGCATTCTCTCTTGTCATCCAATCATTAATATATGCTAAAGAAAATTCTCATGGGAAAGGTGTTGACCCACCATTCCTGCTTTATGAAAGTGCTCCAAGTCTTGCTTCCATATGTGAGAGTGCTAAAAATGGAGGTCTGATAGACGCGGACCTTGGTAAAGTGAGACAGCACAGCGTTCTTCCAGACACTCTTCGTCAGGTGGGCCATGATGGTACTCATCCTGCAAAGTCTACATTTTGTTTGCTTCTTGAGTGAGAGAGTGTTGCTGATGGCAGACCTCAGATAAGTGAAGCTGTTGACGACCTCCAGAGTGATGCCAGCAATCTTTTCCAGGTTTATGGTGAGCCCAGACTGCTTGCACCCATTGGCGGATCTGTCTCCCAGTCTTTGTAGTGTCTCCTCATTTTTGGTCATCAGAACAGCATCTGCAAATAGCATCTCCCCAATGAGTACCGTCCTTGCCTTGGTCTGCATGCAGTTGGGACTGGTTTTTCAGCCACCCATTTGACCTGGTGTGCAGATAAACACCGTCCACAGACGTACCATAAGCGTACAATGTTGTGATGCAGACTGCTTGGTTCTGGGTGTGCCCTATTTTGTCAAAGTTTGATTTAGATGCCGTGGACCAAGCTGCAATGCTGTATTCTAAAACTGGCCTCTCTCTGCCTGTGTATAATTTCTTTAGTGTGTTTCTGTCAGCACCCCAAGTAGTACCAGCAAGTTTCTTCATGATGGACATGCGTAGCCTCGCCCTCAGCTGGGTCTTTAAAATTTGCATTTTCCAGGTCAGACGCCGGTCTAAGGAAACTCCTAAGAAGTTTGGAGCCTCATCTAGCCATATCTCTTTTCCATTTAATTGGAGTTTTACTTGCTGCCATATGTTTGACAGGAAGAAGATAGTATGTGTTGTTTTATTTGTTCATTTAATTTTAGTAACCAGGTCTTAGACCATCTTTCGAGGGTTGCCACAGAGCCTTGCATTCGTATGCTGGCTGTAGTGATGTGTTTTTCAGTAGTCCACATGGCCAGGTCATCAGCGTATAGAGAATAGTGGGTACTTTCTGGAGGTTGTTGGCGATGTCATTTATGTAAATAAGGAAGAGTGTAGGGGAGAGAACACCACCCTGTAGAACACCTTGTTCCATGGTTTCCTTTTTTGCAGGTATGTCCTTGAACCTGCACTCTTGCTGTTCTATTTTCTAAGTAGTTGCTGATCCACTTGTACATTTTTCCGCATACTCCATATTGCAGCATTTTTCCATACTTGGTCGAAGGCTTTTTCCAGGTCAACCCATACAGCCAGAGTGTGTTTTCCTTCCTGGAAAGCATCTTTGATTTCTTGTGTTATGTGGATTTTTTATCTTCTGTAGACCTGTGCTGCCTGAAGCCTGCTAATTGTGGTATGATAATTTGTTTTCCTTCTAGGTGCCAGGTGGTATTTATTATTTTTTCCATGAGCTTGCCGGTGCAGCCCATGAACGTGGTTGGCCTATAGCTATTTGGATCAAGTTTATTTTTATTTTTCTTCAGGATGGGAATCATTCGTGCTTATTTCCACATTTGAGGTACAATGCCACGCTTCCAGCTACAGTTCATGATCGTGAGGTGTATTATCTTTGCACATTGGCTAACCACACTCCGGCACTTGTCCCAACGCAGCAGAGTAATAAGCTGCTCGAGCCTAGCCCGCTAAGCAGGAAATCCTCCTCCCTGCAACATCCAGATCATACCAGAGCTGGGACCTGAATAGGTGCAAAATACCACTGTAGAAGTAGAGGTCGACTAAGAACTAAGGCTAAGATTTATGTAAATTTTCAGGAAGAAAGCGTAGACTTTGCACAGATAAGAAATTATCAAGTTTTCAGATATTTTTCTTTTTCAATGTGGCATCTTCATTATCTATAATATCTTGTATCACACAATTTTCAGTTTTCCTTTATTGAACACCTTAGATATGTTTATATAACCTGCTATTTATGAAAGAATGCATTACTGTGACTGTGTATCAAAAGTTATTGGTTTCTTCTTCACTTTCCAAGGAGGCCAGCATTCCTGTTAGTATGTTGCAGGAAAGGAAGACTATGCTACAGCTCCTAATAATTCTGCTAATTGACCTTTTCACATGCTCTGTAAGTTGCAGTGGGCCTATTCTTTGCTTTCCAAAACTAAGAAGTATTCACCATATATATAATATATATATATATATATATATATAAAATATGCATATGTATATAAAGAGAGAGAACAAGAAGATCGATATGATAGTATAATTCAACATAATACTACATGAGGTAATATAAAGCATACTTTAAAATACCTGAGCACTCTATCAAAATGAGATGGGAAATACAGCTTGGGGAGAAAAAGAAAGTAACCGTACACCTACCTCTTCGCATCAAAGGCTGTAGTTAACAAAAAGCCACCAAATATGGGAAATGGGCACATCACTCCTCTCGGTGCATAGGCCATTGACAACATCCCACCAGCATGCATGGACCTGAGCAGCTCTTTCTGCCTATCTTCAGGTGAAATCATTTAATCTTAGTTCTTTCTCACATTCTCTTCTCCGTATATTTTTGATCTACTTCTCTCTCTCTCTCTCTCTTCCATGTAAGAACCTGTCTGGCTATGTTGGATTGTGCCTTCCACAGCATATGTTCTATCCAGCCCCATTTTCTTTCTTTTATTTGTTTTTCCAGTGGACGTTGTTGACTCCTTTCCAATAGGTCTTCATTCCTCACCATGTCCTGCCACTTTATCCCCATTTTCCTTCATATGCCTCTGTTAATGAAGTACTGAAGGCTTTGCTGTATGGCCTCAGGCATTCTCTGTGTCTTCACTCCATACAGCAGCACTGGCATTGAATATTCTAACTTTGTTGTGAATCTTGTTTTTTCTGAATCTCCATATGTGTTAGAAATCTCACTCTTGCTTTTCCAATTCTGATCCTTACACCTGCATCTGCACCTTCTGATGTGTCTATTTTGCTGCCCAAATAGGTAAAGGTATCCACTTCCTTCAACTGCTCTCCCTCTAGCATGATTGGTTCATTGTTGAAAGTGTTGAGTTTAAGAATCTTGGTTTTCTTCATGTTGGTATTCAGTCCCAATTTAGCTGATTGTTCTTTGAACGTATCAAGTTTTTCTTACATTTGGCTATGACTGTGTGACAAAAGTACTAGATCATCTGCGCAGTCCAAGTCCTCCAACTGTAACAATAGTGTCCACTGAATACTTATTTTTCCTTCGATTGATGTCTTTATGATCCAATCTATAGCCAACAAGAATAGGAGAGGCGAGAGCAGGCATTCTTGTGTCACCCCTGTTTGCACCCCAAAACTGTCAATAAGTACTCCTTCATGTTTCACTCTACTAACTGTGTCTTTGTACATATTCTAGATGAGGGCTGTGTGCTTCTCTGGCATCCCATAGTGTCTCAACAGTTGCCATAGAGTACTTTAATCCACACTGTCAAATGCTATTTCATAGTCTATAAAGTGTACATATATGGATGATTTCCATTCAATACTTCGTTCTGCTATGATGCGTAGCGTTGCTATGTGATCTTCCCCTTCAAAATCATGCATCTTCGTCTCTGAGCTTTTTATTACGTACATTTTTAATCTGTTCAACATGATTCTGTTCAATATCTTGCCTGGCACTGGCAGTAATGTAAAATCCCCTTATAATTGCTGCAATCTGCCAGGTCTCCCTTCTTAGACAGTTTAATCAAATGTCCTTCTTTCCAATCTGTGGTAGGTCTCATCTTTTCCCAAATCTTCTTTAATAATCTTTGCAATGTATCAGTGACCTTTTCTATATCTGGCATCATGTCTTCTGCTGCTATTTCATCTGGTCATGCCGCTTTCCCTTTCTTGAATTTGGATATGGCTCTTTGAATTTCTATCTTATTGTGTGGGTTCCAGTCCAAGTTCAGGATCTCCTCTGCTGTTAGGATGTTTGATGTTTCTTGTGGTTGAGGTCTGCTTAGCCTTTCTTTGAAATACTCAACTTTCTTTGTGAATGAGTAAAGATCACTTATATTTTCTCTCTCTTCTGCCTCCTATGCCAACTTACAAATCTTCCTTTATTTTTCCTCGTACATGTTTTGACCTCTTTGTCTGAAACAGTACAATTTCTTCTGTTTTGGTGGCTCTGGTTTGACATTTGTTGAAAATAGCTTTCCTCTTTTTCCTTTCTTCTATTTTATGTAATGCCTCTGTTGTGATCCATTCTTTGTGTTTGGTTCTCTTGAATCCCACAGTTTCTTCACATGTCTTATTCCACATCTCTTTAGCTTGGTCCCATCATCATCATGTAGTATGTCCTCTGCAGAACATCACTATCATGACATCCTGTCTGTAGGAAACTGTCTTCCAGCCTGCTCCAAGGTCAAATCCAGTGTTTTCTTGATGTCCTTTGTACATTGTTTTCTCGGTCTTGCCGGATGAATTTGGTTTTTTTTTGGTTTTTTTTGTCCAAGGGATTTTCAGGACTCTTCTGTAGCACTGTGTCCCAAAAGCATGATCTTTGTTCTTAGTGCTTTTGTAATCGTCTCTGTTTCAGATCCATAGGCGGGGACGGCGTGGCCTAGTGGTTAAGTGGCACGGCTCACAACCATAAGGTGCTGGGTTCGATCCCCATCACAGCACCGGCCGTTACCCCGGGGAAGCAAACCCTTAGAAAATGCAGGAGGAAGCAGACCCTTACATAAAATGCATGCTGAAGTCGGATGCACTGGGCCGACAGGCGCAAAATAAAAACCACAGTGTAACGCACACACGCCTTGGGGAATAGATAAATAAGGCGAACGCAAAAAAAAAAAAAAAAAAAGATCCATAGGCTGTCACAGGAAAAATGCATGGTATTAAGAGTTTTAGTTTTAGCCTGGTCTCACATACTATCAATGTTCATCTTCTCGTCCTCATATAGCTTTTGCAGTACTTGGTATCTGTTATTAAGTTTTATGCCAAATTATGTCTTCTTTTCCTGGTCTTGTAAGAGGTGTACGTTATAAGCTGTTCTCTTTGCACTCTGAACTGGGTACTTTTTTAGTTCGAGCTGCAAGATCCCCAGCAACTTGATTGGTCTGACGTTACATCTGCGCCTTGCTTGACTGACACAGATGTGGTCAATCTGATTTTCCGTCACATGGTCTGGTGGCCTTATGTACCTTTTTGTGTGGAAACATACTTCTTCAAATTATCATTTTGTGTAGCGCACATAGCTGTGCAAACATTTTTGTTCATCTGTCGCATTTCTTGTCTCCCATAATCTGTTCGTAACCCAGGTTGTCTGCTCCCACTTTAGCATTTAAGTCTCCCATTAATATTAAGAGATCTTTCTTTTTCTGCATGTCAGAGATCTTTCTTTTTCTGCATGTTATGGACCTTTTCCAGCTCATTGTAAAACTATTGCTTCTTATATTCTTCAGCCTCATTAATTGGTTCAGAGTACTGAATGATATTTTTTGTTCCTAGTTGTAAAGCTTGCTCTCGTGATTCTATTGGTAATAGACTGCCATTTTATAAGCACTCTCTGTGCTTATCTATAAAGCATCAGTGCCACTACCTCTGTGTGTTGGGCATCAGTTCTCTCGCTTCCAAAAAATAAATTATCATTTCCCCAGTTGTCAGTTTCATCTTTCCTGATTGTGTTCATCATGTTTCGCCTTTTATCATTTTGTAATTTCTCATCTCTTTAGCTATCTGTGCTGTTTTCCTTGCCTAGCACATTGTTTGCACATTCCACGGTGCTTTATTGGTTTTCATCTCTGTATTCAGTAGATCAGTCTTCTCATTTCTGAAGGACCTTCCTTTCCCAAGGCCGTTTGCTTTTGCTTTGTTGTCAATGTTGTCTCCCCCTTATAGGAAGGCACCATGCAACACTCATCAGTGCATACGCACCCACAATGACAAATCCTCAGGAAACAAAAGATAAGTTTTATGAGGACCTTGAGGCGCTCATCGCTGCAGTCCCCAAATCTGATAAACTGGTCATCCTCGGTGATTTTAACGCTAGGGTTGGCACAGACCATACAGCCTGGGAGGGGCCCATTGGCAGACATGGTAACGGAAAATGCAATAGTAACGGACTGCTCCTTCTGAGGACATGTGCCGCAAATGAACTACTCATTACAAACACAGCTTTCCGACTACTTGTCCGAAATAGAACCACATGGATGCACCCAAGGTCCCGCCACTGGCACCTCATTGACTATATTATCATCAGACGTAGGGATCGAGCGGATGCTATGGTAACGAAGAGCATGTGTGGTGCAGAATGTTGGACCGACCATCGACTTGTCATTGCCAAGCTAAACTTCAAGATCCAGCCCAAAATGCGCCCCCAGGGAAAGAAACCACCGAGGAGGCTAAATGTCTCTCAGCTGAAATACGAACCCACGAGAGGAGGCTTCCAGGAAGAGCTTGAGGGTAGACTCTCTGAGCTTCGTTTTGAAAAGAACAACATCGAAAAGAACTGGGCATCATTGAGAAACACACTCTACGATACAGCTGTTGAACACATTGGCCCACTCATGCGCAAGCATAAAGACTGGTTTGATGAGAACGATCTAGAAATACAGGGCCTTCTCGATGCAAAACATGAAGCGCACAGGGAATACCAGAGGGACACACCATCTCCGGCAGCAAAAGCTGCCTTCAATACTGCTCTCAAAGCTGTCCAGACCAGGCTTAGAGAGATGCAAGACTCCTGGCTCAGCAAAAGAGCTGACGAAATTGAGATGTTCGCCGAGCGTCATGACACCAAACGGTTTTACGAGGCACTGAAAGCTCTCTACGGCCCGCAGCCCTCTAGTAATACTCCAGTTCGCAGTGCGGATGGGGTACTGCTAACAGATAAGGTTCAGATTCTAGACAGATGGGCAGACCACTTCTGCAAAATACTAAACCACCCATCGTCCATTTTTCGTCCATAAATGAAGAGGCCATCCGGCGAATGCCGCAGGTGGAACTGAACCTGGCGTTGGATGAAGTAATTACTGAGGAGGAAGTCGACAGGGCAATCAGTTCACTATCTATAGGAAAAGCTCCAGGAGCTGATGCAATACCAGCAGAGGTATATAAGACAGCTGGCCCATCCCTCACCAGAAGGATCACTGACCTCTTCTGTCACATGTGGGCTGAAGGTAAAATTCTGCAGGAGCTAAAGGACGCCTCAATCGTTCACCTATACAAAAGAAAAGGCAATCGCCAGGAATGCGACAATCATCGTGGAATATTGCTACTCTCCGTAGCAGGCAAGATCCTAGCGCGCTTACTGCTAAACAGGCTCAACAAACACCTTGCACCTTGAACAAAGCCACCACCTCCCAGAAAACCAATGTGGATTCAGAGCCGGAAGAGGAACAGTGGACATGATTTTTGCGGCTCGCCAAGTACAAGAGAAGTGTCGAGAGCAAAATCAGGCCTTGTACACCACATTTATTGATTTGACAAAGGCATTTGATACAGTGAACAGAGGAGGGCTGTGGATGATAATGTCTAAGTTTGGCTGCCCCAACAAGTTCATAACAATGGTGAAACAGCTACACGAAGGCATGTGTGCTCGTGTACTGGACAGCGGTGCAATCTCTAAAACGTTTCTAGTATCAAACGGAGTAAAACAAGGATGTGTACTCGCCCCGGCTTTGTTCAGCCTGATGTTCGCGGCCACAATGATAGACGCCTTCAGATCATTGGAGCTTGGAATACCCATAAAGTACCGCACAGATGGCAAGTTACTCAATTCCAGAAGAATGAAGGCCAAAACCAAAGTGGCTGGCGACATAATCAGGGAACTTGTATTTGCTGACGACTGCGCTCTAATGAGCAACTCAGAACTGAACATGCAGGTTGGAATGGACCAGTTCTCTGCCGCATGCAAAAATTTTGGTCTGACCATAAATGCCAAAAAAACAGAGGTCATGTACCAACCAGCACCAGGCATGCCGTACACAAAACCGGAGACTACAGTCAGCGGGCAGACGTTGAATGCCGTAAACAAATTCACATATCTGGGCAGCACGCTGTCGAGATCTGTCAGCCTAGACGATGAGGTGGCAAGCAGAATAGCAAAGGCCAGCACAGCCTTTGGTAGAATGTGCTCGATGGTCTGGGCACATCGTGGCATCAGCGTCAAGACCAAACTCAAAGTCTACCGTGCAACCATCATTCCAACCCTACTATACGCTTGCGAAAGCTGGACTGTACACTCTGGACATGCAAGGAGGTTAAACCACTTCCACACAGGTTGCCTGAGGCGAATATTCCACATCCGATGGCAAGATCGTGTCACTGACATCGAGGTTCTCTCGAGGGCTAACATGCCCAGCATCCATGCACTGCTAGAAAAAGCACGAATAGGATGGGCCGGACACCTCGTCCGTATGTCAGACGAGCGGCTCCCAAAGAAGCTTCTTTACGGCGAGCTGAGAGAGGGATGGCGCGAGAGAGGGCGCCCAAAGAAACGTTTTAAAGACGGTCTGTAGGACTCACTAAAAAGTTGCCAGATAGACATCGACACCTGGGAATGTCTTGCGAAAAACAGATCTGACTGGAGAAGCGCAGTCAAATCGGGTGTAGCTGCTGGTGAAGATGACCGTGTTGTGAAAGCCCAGAACAGACGCGAGACGCAGAAATCCCGAGCAGCGGGAACACCATCCCCTTCTACAAACCTCGTGTGCCCGATATGTAGCAGATGTTTTCGTGCTTGCATTGGCCTGTTCAGCCACATGCGCACCCACACCCAATAGGGAAATCTCTGACAAGGATGATGTCGGCGGTCCTCATCGACAACGATGGACAGCTATTATTATTACAATGTTGTCATAACTTTCTTAGTTTTTATAGATGTAGGTGGTCAGCCCTAATCTATTATACTCTAGGTGAGTTGTCCATGCTCAGTACATTCCCTACCCCATGACCGATACAGCTTGGGTGAACCTTCTGTAAGCTTCACTTCATCTGGCTTAGCTTCTGGGATCATTGAGACATGCCAGCTCATACACCATTTCAATATGACAGACATGAGGTAGATATGTGCCAATATGTGATGAAAATCAACCGCACAAGCAGGCAAGCTTTATAAGGAGCTCAGTTTGTCCGGGCAATACAATCTCTTAACACAGTGTCCCCATAGAAAGTCTTGAGAAAACTCAATTAAAAAGACACAGGTATCAACATAGACAGAGAAAGGCTGAACCACCTAAGATTTTCTGATGACATAGTCATTCTGAGTCAGTGTCAGAGAGGGAAGTGAAGCAGTATACCTTAAAATGAATAGAAAGAAAATACACACTAATCACATATTGCCCACATGAAGAACTGTGACTAGGAAATGGCCCAGTTGATAATGGAAATTTGTACATTTGCCTGGGCCAAGAAATTACAAATTCAATTTTATTTCTCTCCAGATAACACATCATTTAAATATAAGCAGAGCTGAGAAGTTTGGCCTGTAATCCCTTGCTCATGGCAGCTTGGCAAGGGACAGACTATTCATCACAAATTGAAACGGCCATCATTAACAACCAGCCAGATGCACTGGAACATGTACTGTCAAAGGTATTAACTGTCTTTCAATATTTCATTGCCTCCATGTACACGTTTAAACTGATAGCACTAGCAGTATCATGCAGGGACTATGTTCTGAGCACCCTGATGTGTCCAAATGTTTCAGTAATTGACAGGTGGGAAAGATTTATGTGGATTGGTTTAATTATCGCTCTTGCACCACGAAGAAATGTGTTGAAATCTTTGGTAAAGCATGTCTTTTTTCTATTAGTAGTAAAATAAATACTAAATTTGTACAGTTTATGATGACTGCAGGTGTAAGCAGCCTCTATTTCTATAAATACGTCAAACAATAGTTTTTAGACAGATTTATTACTTGTTATATTTTAGAAACAAAAAATAGCAGTCAAATATGATTTTATTTGTCCCTCTAGAAAATAACAATGATTTTTGTCTTCAGGCAGATATCAACATGTGTCTGAACAATCGAAAAGACTCTCCATTATTCCTTGCTGTAAAACTGAGTTGTAAAGACATTGTGAAAGTTTTGTTGTCTTCTCCTGGATGTAATCTTGCTCACCAGAATATTAATTATTATTCACCGTTGGATCTGGCATTGGTGAGTTTTTATTTATAACTGCTGAAGTGTTGTTTTGTGTGATTCTGTCTCACATCTGTGTTTTAAGATTGTTTGAGTAATGCCATTTTATTCTATGTCACAGGTTGACAATAATGTACAGTATAGATTGATATTCTTATTCAACTGAGGAAAGATATCTCAAGGAAAGAATAATCAATTAGAGTCTAACATATTAATGTTTCAATTTTAGGTGATGGTCTTTGATAATCAGAAAGAACCTCGTCAAAGTGCATGTTGGGATATTCTTGAGCTGTTACTCAAAGCAGGTGCTGAGTCAGCATGTCCAGATGCTATGCTGTATGTCATCAGAACTGCGCTGAAGATTAACGATGATCAGTTCATTTTTCGCTTGATTTGTACATTGACGAACTGCTCAAAATCTCTGGACTTGCACACCTTGTTATTGCGTAAACTTCATCGACACCAGCCAATGTACTCAGGAATTAGCAGTGATATGTTCTTTCAGTGTGCTTCAGACTTCTCAGTTAAACTGATAAAGCTGCATTGCAACAACAAGAGCCTCCAACATATTGTAGCATGTTTACCCTACTACGCAGACTCACATTGGGATGTACGGGAGCGAAGAAATAGCCTCTTTATCAAGTTGATAATATACTTAAGTGTTGTCGGGTGGAGATGGACAGATGAGACCGATCTACAGTACATGGTGCAGATCTGTCCAAATTTAGCTCAGTGGTGCTACAAGATGCTCAAATCAGTTCCTTCCCTCACTCATCTATGTCGTATTACACTTTCTTCCAGTTCCCCTGCCAGGCAGTTCATCATACCTTCAAAAGTCCCAAATATCTTTCTGAAATATTTGAACTATACGGACATTGATGACCTTGCACCTTTCACTTCAGCCTTTGATTTTAGCTCAATACAATTGTAGAATCCATGTGAACTGTGCATTACAGTGGCAATTACAGAGTGAGTCGTTTATTACAGATGTGATCTCCATGTGACTGTACAGTGTAGACATATGCACTGGGTGTCAATGCTTTAATTTTATTTGAAAATTGTGAACAAATTTAATGGTAAATTTACTGTAGGTTAAGACAGATCTGCTTGGAATTTCACCTGTTCAAATTCTTCCTCTGTAGCTTGAGATGGGAATATTTGTATCTTTATCACCTTCATAATTTATAGAGATAATACAATGTGAATTACGGCTACAGAATAAATAGCTGACAGAAGTAACAAACTGCGGATAATTGCTACAACTTGATTAATTGATGAGGGTAAGAAAAGGTGAATAATTTCTAGTGTAAAAAAACATTTATGGGTATAGTCATTTGCCTGGCCATAGTTCCTGACCAGACCTATAAATGGTTTTTAAATCCTTTATTGTAATCCACAGTACTGCCTCACGCTCACTTTATGTTTATCTATAGTTACTACAAATTTAATAGTTGATGGAGGAAAAAAAAATATGAATAATTACTCCAACCTTAATAATTGATGCACACAATTTCTAATGTTATTGAGATACAAGAATGGCTAAATTGTAGTGTTCCTATGTAACAGTAACAAATGTGCATTGGTGTTTCAACCTAAATGAGCCTATATTGAGGACAAATACAAACAGAACTACGTCAAATTAATTACAGTATTATAGTGAAAGCAAATCGTAAACTCAATCCGAAAAAGTAAGTGTCAGCAAGTATTATTTATGTTGAAACATTGGCGAACGACTGTTACTAATTCAACTTTAGCTCGTTTTACAGGCAGTTTGGATAGTTAGTCTCCTGTTAGGTCTTCAGTTTATTATCTTATTGTTTTAACAGTTTATAGAGGTAACAAAGTGGGAATAATCCATACAACATTAATAGTGATGCAAGGGTTTCTGAAGACTTCTTGGAGCAATAAATTTAATAACACGATGAAAATGTATCTTGTCTTCACAAGTAAAACTCGTTGCATTTTATCAATCATAACATAGGCTTTTGGTTTGAATCTTTGTCAATTTAAATTTGGGTTTGTGCAATGGCAGCTTAACAAACATTTGAAGGGCCAGGATGTCAGTATTATATACATATTCAGCGCCTCCAATTTGGTCTACATTTTTGTCCTCTGTGTATTTAATTATATGCCCAACATATTGATGTTCTCAGTCCATAAAATCAACTGCCTCATAACCCTTTTAATTTCCATTGATTTTTCATAGTATCCATTACTTTTCAAAGCAAATAGCTCATCATTGGGGTACATGTATATGCTGTATGTCTTGAGAAATGAAAGTTCTTGTCTGAGTAACAAACCACATCTCCTTCTTCTGTATCGTGCATCTACTGAAGCATAGGGTTGCTCCTGTAGAAGGCTTCTTATCGAAGGCATGTACTGAAGCAGTTTGTGTACTCTTCTTATTGGAGGCCTGTACAGAGGCATTTTGTGTACTTGTAGTAGAGTCTAGGTTTAGCTGACTAGTTTACTTATTTAAAAAGTTACAACATGTATCTACATTACAACACGGCTTCACACAGTAAATAACACAGTAAACACTATCCTGACCGTAAAACAAAACAATATCATTTAAAAACATGAAAATCAACAAAAAGCAAAGTACATCTAAACTAAATAATCATAATATATATATTGGAGTACATTAGGAGGTTTTAAGCACTAACTTTTTATGTTTCCTCCAAGATCTATGGTACCCAGGCTCTTGCCGCTGCACTCTTCTATCTGCACACAATCACAAACTCGTCCTGCGATCAGATTACGTACTAAGACGAATCTGTACACTCACACATAATCAACAAACTCGTCCTCACGATCAGATTACAAAGATCACTTCACATACTCAGTCGAATCTGAACACTCATAAACGATCAGTTCACTTACAATCAGGCGATCTGTGCATTCACAAATACTTAGATCACTTCACGAGAATCGGTACATTCGTATGTAATTAGATCACGTATGGTTCACTAGGTGTCCACAATAAGTACCTATTGAGCAACTGGTCAAAACTCGAGGTGTATGAAGGTACAGTCACTGGGTAAACTCACTCTCAGACTCCTGACAGCCTCTCAGCCTTCTTCCCAGCCAGTCCCCTGAGTTAATCCTTGCAGAGTAATTTATAGTCTCAAGCACAACATGACTACCTCCAACTAATTGTTATTGGTTTGCTATCCATGAATCCCTGTCACTCTAAATGCCGTAGCCGGTCGTGGCAGCATCAAACTGTCACCAACCCCCATCTACGCCAATTCTGAACGCCAGAGTGATCATCTCCGAACCCCCCACCTCAGCTCTGAACACTCACCCCTGTACCAGACAAAGTCTTTCACCTAAACCCCTCGTTTCCTTTTTTCAATCTAGTGTTGAACCAGTGATTGACCTTGGCACACATTCAGAAAATCTTTGTTCTTAGAGTCGACAGCCCAATCTCCTCTGCCCTAAACGCCCATGCTCCAGCTGGAACTGTCACATACCTCCCCAAACTCAGAACAACAGATGGTTGGTCAATTTACATTTTGAAATTGACCACCATTTTTGTCTTAGCTTTCCATACTGGAACAAAATTCACATTGACATTTTAATTACATACATGCATAAATTTTACGTAATACATAAAGACCACCGTCAATTTCAACCCTTGAGATACAACTAACGACAACAACAACAAAAAACGTAAACCAGTTTACATTCGGTACCCCCATACTTGTCCCTCCATGACCTTCCACCCGGAAAAACAATCCTCTACAGTCTCTGCCCTGGAACCTGTGCATTTTGCTAAGGACATGCCCCTTTAGTGTTATACCCGAACTGTTCAGGCTAATTTCCCTGCGGCCTCTGCCAGTCGGCCGTATCAATAACACGCCTCTCATTACAATTCATTGTTGTGTATTCATATTGGAATGCTACTATATGCATTCCCATCTATATACGTCTCATGGCAGACAATTCCGCTAATACTAAGTCACGTTCACGAAACGACGGGCTTTATCCTTAGGCTAGTTAACGCGTGTCTCTCTTGACACCTATCAACTACTCCATTTTATAGTGGCTATAGTGTGTACAACAGGGCATTTGTCGAAATATGCAACAATAAACATTTTTGAAAAATATCGGCATTCAAATTTTTCTGAGCAACCTCGCTCATTCCCTAATCTTCCCAATCTCAAAGACATAATTGTACTGATTGTTGGCGTACCTGTAAACATATACAAATAAGCAAAACAAAACTTCAAAGCTTGTAATGGACAACATTAACAATAACAACATTTCTAAGTGTTTCCATAAAAATATATTCCTTAAACAATTATGTGAGATCAACACTTCACTTCATTAGTGTCAACCCTCAATACATATGTCAGTACCTGACAATGTTCCCCCCCACACACACATACATACACACAGTAGATTAGCTGCGCTATGGTTAACTTCTAACTTAATCTGATTACAACTACTGCCAACCATATCTTTGTCCAACAGTGACTCTCCAACTATCTGATTATGTAATGATTGTAATACTAGACCGTCCAGACACAGTCTACATCTGAGTTTAAATTTATGCATTAACCAAGGCGCAAATGAGTACTGGCAGAAACTGTGTGAAGAAATTCAGCTAAAGGCTGAGACTGGAAATATTCAGGGCATGAATAGAGGCATAAAGATGGCACTGGGCCCTACTGCGAGATATACTGCCTCCCTGAAATCTCTGACAGGTGTGAGAATCATGGACCATGACCAGCAGATTCGTGGAGCACTACTCTGACCTCTACTCTCAGGAAACGGTGGCCACTGATGAGGCCTTGTGCAGGCTATAGGTCCTGCCCATTATGGAGTAACTTGACAAACCACCTACTCTGGATGAGCTTGATAAGGCTATCAACTACCTCTCAAATGGCAAAGCACCAGGGGAAGATGATATCCCACCCGAAACCATCAAATGTGAGAAATTAGCACTAGCTCAGCCGACGTTTTTTTTTTTTTTTTTGCGTTCGCCTTATTTTTTTCTCTTATCCCCAAGGCGGTGTGCGTTGCACTGTGGTTTTTATTTTGCACCTGTCGGCCCAGTGCATCAGACTTCATCGTGCATTTTATGTAAGGGTCTGCTTCCTCCTGCATTTTCTAAGGGTTTGCTTCCCCGGGGTAACGGCCGGTGCTTTGATGGGGATCGAACCCAGCATCTTCTGGTTGTGAGCCGTGCCACTTAACCACTAGGCCACGCCGTCCCCTAGCCGATGTTTGATTTTCTATGCCTCTGCTGGGAGGAAGGTGCAGTTCCCCAAAATATGTGTGATGCCACCATTGCGACTATTTACAAAAACAAAAGTGACCGTGGGGACTGCAATAATTCAAGAGGGATCTTGCTCCTGAGCGTTGTAGGCAAAGTTTATGGCCATGTGCTACTAAACAGGTTGAGACTGCTCGCAGACAGGGTGTACCCAAAATCCCAGGGTGGCTTTAGAGTAGGTAGATCAACAACGGATATGATTTTCTCACTTCGCCAAATCCAGGAGAAGTGCAGAGAACAAGACCAGCCACTCTTTATGATGCTTTTAGACCTCAACAAGGCCTTTGACTAGGTTAGTAGAAAGGGTCTATTCAAACTTCTCAAGAAGATTGGCTGCCGCCAAAAACTGCGTAGCATGATCATTATTTTCACACTGATATGAAGGGCTCAGATTCATCGACGAATGTAAGCAGTTTGGTCTCACCATAAGTCTGGAAAAGACAAAGGTCTGCGCACAGGGCATTACCACTACACCATCCATAAATATTGATGGCGTCAATGGTTTCACATCTGGGGTCTGCCATAAGCAACAGTCTCTCGCTCGAGAAAGAGATAGATAGTAAGATTGACAGGGCAAGTACCGTCATGGCCCGCCTGATGAAGAGAGTCTGGGAGAATACTGCGCTGTCTCACTACACCAAGGTACGGGTCTATCAGACCTGCGTTCTTGACACTCTCATGTATGGAAGTGAGACTTGGAGCACTTACACTAAACAGGAACAGCGGCTGAGCACCTTTCACATGAGGTGTCTACAACGTATATTGGAGATTGGGTGGCAAGAGAGAGTATCACATAATACGGTCTTAAGAGAGCAAACACTCACAGCATGTTGTTGGGCCAGCGACGTAGATCTACGGTGGTTGGGACATGTTTATCACATGGAAGATGAGAGGCTGCAGAAGGATATCCTTTATACAGAGCTAGTCATTGGAGTTAGAACAATCGGCCGGTCACACTGTGATTCAAGGATGTATGCAGTCATGCGACATCCCATCCAAGGGCTTGGAAGAAATTGATCAGAATCGAGCTATCTGGAGACAGTCAGTTGGAGGGAGCATAGTGGCTGCTGACGCTCGTAGAGGTCTTCTGGCTGTAGAGAAAAGAGAAAGACTGAAGAGATCAAGGAACAGCCAGGCAAGGCAGCCTCCTCAATATGGTTGTATGATCTGTGGCAGGGACTGTCACTCATGGATTGGCTTTTACAGCCACAGCAGACAGTGTCAAAATACAGGAGACAGAGCTGGACAAAACTTACAGGGCGCCATGCGCATGGTCTATACAGACTCAGACGCCTATGATGCCTGGTCTGCTACGATCGAACTTAGTTGCGGATTACCACTGATGGTAAAGTTTCTAAACCCAAGTATGATGTCCATGGTCTTGTTCCTCTTTGTCGGCGGTAGATCAAAGTTGTACCAACGTGGTCAGGATAGACTGCATGAAATACGATCCATGGGATCACTGCATAACTGCCTCTAGCTGCGACTGATGACTTACATTCACGTGATGTCGACGTGATCAGTGGGACTGCGTCAATATAATGAATGAGATGGCTGGAAGACTGTCTCTATAAGCTACTGACGACTTGTAATTACGACCACTACATAATATGAGGGTAGTTATCTTGCTTGCTGCATTACTATCTCAGCTCAAATCTGCCTCAACTGCATATCTTCGTTGCCCGCCCTCCACTGAGCGTCTCTTTCCAAAGTACCTCTGTCTCTGAAGCGAAATATTCTTTCTCTGTGGTTCTGAACTCAAATCTGTCTCAACGTATATTTCCATCGTCTGCCCTCCACTGAGCATCTCTTTCAAAAGTTTTCTCATGTAATGGAATACCATCACGTCTCTCTGCCGGGATTTATATTCGATCTGTCTCCCCAGATCACGTGATTTCCAAAACGGCCTGCGTTTTTGTCCGTCTGCTTGCCATTAGCCCCCATTCTGTTCGCATGGTTTCCAGACAACGTAGGTTTGGTGGGGGCAACAATTCTTCTTCTTCTTCTTCTGCGTACACAGTCAGACAGTAACCATTATTTTTTCGAAAAAAGTGGCGGTCATCCTGAGGCTCTCGCCACTGCCATAGAGCTTGTCTTGCAGTTCCACTGGTAATGGCCACATCTGCTCTCTCTGATCCTCGTATGTCGGGCAGTTCTGCAGCAGATGTTCAGTGGTCATTTTACCAGTACCGCACGGGCATTCGTCGGTACACCCTATCTTAAATTTGTTGAATAGGTGGTACCTCAGTCTGTTGTGGCCAGTGCGAAGTCTGAAGACAACGACCTGCTCTCTTCGGTTCAACTGGTAATAGGCATCGTTTTTGGTGTAACCAGTATGTTCGGTTTCCCATTTGGTCATGTATCTGGCTTTGATAAGCCGTTTTGACTCTTCGTACGTCATACTGGTATCTGTTTGTGGTAGTCTTGCACCTTCTTTTGCCAGTCTGTCTGCCTCCTCGTTGCCTTGGATGTTGCAGTGTGACGGAACCCACTGTACCACTACCCTTTTTGGTGCGGACTGCTGGCACAGTTTGCAGAGTGCTGCTCTTAAGTCATTAAGCTCAGTGTTTTTCTGGTTTTTAGCGCTGTGACTACGGCGAGAGCATCTGTCAGCAAGACTATATGGCTCTCATTTTCACTGTGTGTCACCATTTCTTCCACTGCCGCCCTCAGTGCCTCTGCCTCCGCTCTGAAATTGCTTGTGTACTTACCAGTAGCGAATGACAGTGTTATTTGTCTGCCATTTGGTAGGTTCAGGAATGCTCCGGGCAACAATTCTACCACTACTATCTTTCCAGGTGTGGACACATGGCTTGAAACTAATGTCAGTTTACGTATGTTTACCAAAACTCCCACATGCACGGTTCGAGACAAAGCGTACGTGGTACGTTCTGGTTGCTCAAATTCTGGCAGGAAAGAGTTCAACTGCACTCAGTCAACTCCCACGAAGAAGAAAGAAAAAAATGGTTATCTAAGCTCTTTATATCTTCCTCCCAACTGTTACATGTTAAAACATGTCTAAGCTCCTACCTATATATTGTCTCTACCTCTAAGATCTGTTACATATGTGGGTCCAGTCTGTAGGCAGGCATTCCTTTTGGATATATAACAAAATTAAATATATTTTTTTGGTATCTGTTTGGTTACCTTTTTGTCATCACCTCTGGTATGGTGTCTGTTAACTCTGAGAATATTGTTCTTTTCAACAGAAGATTCATTGCCTTTGCAGTTAACAGCTCCTCTACGTAACACTAACTCTGTCCTTTTGCTTTTAGGTCCTCTCTACATCTCTGTCTGTTATATTCATCTATTTGTTGTTCTGTGGTTCATGATTCAATACTGAGTTTTAACTGTTCACACCATGTTGTTATTTTACCTTTTTTTTTTTCTCAACCCCATTAGTAGTTGAAGTGTATGACATTTTTCTAAGGATATGACCTGCTCTAGCCTCTTTAGATAGTGCTACTGCCACCAACATAGAGTGTATAAATAAATTAAAGAAACATTGACCATCACATGTGCTTGATATGAAATATTTATTTTCACCACATAAATCAAAACTATTAGTACTTGCTTCATGACAGTTCTGTGGTGTCTCAGGTTAAATCCTATTTGTGTATTGTATGTAAGAATCGTTGCAGATAGCAAATGTGCAGTATCAGATTTGTCTTCAATGTTTTTAATAATCCGGAGTTCGGCAGCTGGTAATGTGGGATGAAAAATCTGGTATTTGAATCATGAGCTTGAATTGTCCTGAATTGATTAAGTGGTATTCATTTTATTATGTCTGCTCACGAGACATGATACAACACTGATATGTGTGCTAGACATTAGAAATATTAACAAATCTAGTCCAACACTGCAAGAGTTCCAATTGTGTTATGTCAAATGACATAAATGGGAAGTTACCAGATATTTCCTGTTTATGAGGTGTGATTAAACGATATCCAAAACAATGTGTTATACTTCTGGAACTACAGGATACATCTGGAAGTTGCTTGAGACATGTTTACTTGTGAACCTAATTTGCATGTAACCTTAGACATGTCCGCCTTGCTCATCTAGTTTGTTTGCAGTAGTATTTTTCCTTACGAGTGTCAGCTGCATTTATCGCATTGTCATGGTGGAAAAAGAACCAATTAACTTATTTTCATTCCATTTTGTCAAAAACGTGGCGAAACCACATACTGAAAGTTATAGTAGCATGAGTAGTACACAAGTTTAAAAGTGGAATAAACATTTTAATGTTGGTCGTGAACACATTGAGAGTGATAAATAGTCCCACAACCAGCAAAAGTGAAAACAATATCAAATCTATGCATGCAGCTGTGCTTGGAAGAAACGGAATCACAATTTGTGAGTTGTCTGAGGATGTACACATTAGTTTCAGTTTTGTTCATCCGATTCATACAGATGATTTAGACATGAGATGCATCTCATCCAAATTTGTTGAAAAATTGCTCTCAGTTGGCCAGAAAGAGGCCCGTGTTTCAGCTACTCATGACCTGCTTGAGTACATCAGAAATTATAACTTTTAAAAAACAATCATAACTGGTGAAGAATCATGTGTTAATGTGTACGACCATAAAACCAAAGCCTAGTCTTCACAGTGGAAGACCTAAAACTTTCCCAGACTTCAAAAAAGCATGATAAAGCCACATCATTGTCAAGATGGTGCTGACTTTTTTTCTTTTTCGTTTATTAGAAGGGAATTGTGGATCATGAATTCATTCCATCACGCCAGACAATCAACAAGGACTGTTATTGTCAAGCTACTTTGCTGCAGTTTTTTGCTAAACGCCATATAGCATAGGTCTGTCAACCACCCTAATCACCAGATCTCACTTGCTTAGACTTTTATCTCTTCCCAAAAATCAAATACTGCTGAAAATTAACAAAATGTTTAAGACATTCAGGAGATACAACAGAATGTGATGAAACAGCTGTAAGCTGTCTCAAAATATGACTTCAATACATACTTTGAGCAGTGGAAACAGCACTAGGCTAAGTGTGTTGCTTCATGTGCAATAAACTTACAAATTTGTAACTGTCAAATTTTTTTTCTCATAAATCCAATGTTTGATACTTTATGATAACACCTAATGTGTTGGGTGCATTAAACCAGTTTTAAAGTATTAAGATCGTTTGAGCAGAGGTCTAGGATAATCGGTTTAATTTTGTTGGTGCTTTTACCAATCACAAAATTATACATGCCATTCTGTATCCATTCCAACAGCAACTTTTGTTCTCTTTCTAAGACATTAGAAAATAGAACTGTGTGTAACATTCCAAGGCTAATTGTTACTGCTTTCTGTGGGGAAAGTTTCATTTATATCAACTAAGCAACAGTTTAGGCTAATGTTAAGCTCTGCTTTAGATACAGCAGAAGATGGAATTAGAAATGAACAAAGATATTAAAGACATGAATAACTTGAGACACCAGGAGAGAGATGGAGTGAATGAAAACATGTTTACTGTAAGAATATGTTACTTTTGCTTTACTTTTGAATATAAAATGACGGGCCATATTTATTTATTTATTTTTTTGTTAATAACCTACTGAATTTGATACATCAAAGGATATTTGTCAAGTTGCAAGTGCTTATTTTTACAAACTATTTTGGTTGAAGTCGTACTGTCATGCCATCTTCAAGTATTTCTTTCAGTATTTCAAGCTGTTTTGAAGCTCATTCATTATGCATGATAATAATGTAGCATAATATAGAAAATTACTTTGAGTAGCACTGTAATGAGTTTGAGTCTGTGCATAATGTGTATTTTTGTCAACCAAACATATTGTGATCTGTTTACATTTCTCAACCCAGCATAATTTGATCTGTGAGCTTCTGTCAACCCAGCATAATTTGATCTGTGAGCTTCTGTCAACCCAGGATATAGGGTATGTTTACTTCTGTCGGCCCAGAATATTGTTATCTGGGAACATCTGTCAATCAACATAATGTGATCTGAGAACTTATGCCAACTCAGTATATTGTGATCTGAGAACATCTATCAACCCAGAATATTGTGATCTGTGAACTTCTGTCAATCCAGAATGTTGTGATATACTTACTTCTGTCAGCACAACAAATTGCGATCTGTGTACATATGTCAACATAGCATACAACAATAATCAAACAAAGTCATTTTGTACTAATATTATTCTATTGTGTTCTTTACAAGTGTGTATGAACTGGGGGGTAAAAGTAGGAAATCAGATGTTTGAAAAATATATAAAATCTGTGAGCAGTCTGAGAATAACATAATAATGAAACAATTGAAAGAGTTATTTAATCAAGTGCACAAGAGTATAGAGTGAAACAAAGTAATCAAAAACATGAACAAAAATATATGGTTGCCACATTCAGTTGATGTGTCACTTTGTAAATGTCACGCTGATTTGTATCTTCTTTTGCTTGCCTGTACACTCAAATTTTATTTTTCCGGTTACCGCAAAACTTTTGGACTTTTAGCAGATTTATATTTTATCTTTTTTCTCAGTGCTTCTATTTATTCTTAATATAAGAAATATGTGCATTCAGTGCTCTCACTGCACGGTTTGAAAATATGGTATTTCACCAAGAATAATACACCCAGGTATTAGACTGCACCAAGAAATGTGCCCATTCCTTAATTTACGAGGTAGCTTCAAAAAGTTCCTTGAATAGTCGACTCGTGTTTGAATGAAAGATGATATTATGGAGAATATATATTTATAAGTTGGTAGTGCCCTTGACGAAATGAAATGGCAGACATGGCCTTCACATATACTCTCGAACAGAAGTTGCAGAATTTTGTTTGTGTGCTCGTTGCATCGTCAGAGTTGAAAATGTCCTTGATTGAACAATGTACAAAAGTCAAATTCTGTTTTTTTGCTTGAGAAGTCACCCTCAGAGACACAGACATTGCTTAATAAAGCATATGATGATACCGCAATGAAGACATTGCAAGTATTTGAGTGGCACAAGCGTTTCCGTGAAGGTCGTGTTAGTGTCGATGATGATGGACGTAGTGGATGACCGTCAACATCAATCAACAATGAAAACATTGAGCGTGTCTGAAACATTGTGTGTGCTGACAGAAGACTTAGTGTCGAGAGAAGAACCTCAGAAGTTGGAATATCAGTTGGAAGTTGCCACAGTTTTCTCCACAATGAACTCCACTTGCACCATGTTTGTCAACACATGGTTTCCAAAATGTTATCTCCTGAACAGAAAGAAACGGTATTGACCCTGGCAGGAGACTTAATCACAATGGCTGATCAAGATAGCAATTTTCTCAACAACATAATCACAGGAGATGAGACCTTGAATTTTTTTATACGATCCTCTGACAAAACATGAATGGAAATCTCCCACATCTCCGCAGACACAGAAATTTTTTTTCGGACATGCGCAAAAGAAAAGTTATGTTGGAAGATTTTTTAAATTTCAAGGGTATTGTCTACCATGATTTAATTCCTGAAGGCTGAACGGTTAACGGGGGAAATGTACGTTGATATCCTCCGTTGTCTAAGAAATGCAATCAGAAAAAAGCTACCAGAAAAATGGAGACCAAACACAGTTGGATTATGCTGCATGACAATGCGCCAGCACATCGATCCCTACTGGTGAAGCAGTACCTCGCAAAGGACAATGTGATTACCTTGGAACATCCTCCATATTCTCCTGACCTGACACAGGCTGATTTTTTCTTGTTCCCTTGGCTGAAATCTGCACTGAAAGGACAGCGATTCATGGATGCTGAGGATGTTATCACTAATGCAACAAGACAGGTGAGAGAGGTGTCAAAGAATTGGTTCCACAAATGTTTCCAGCAGCTGTATTCATGTTCACAAAAGTATGTTGTTGCCGAAGGAATCTACTTTGAAGGAAATATATTATAGATAATATTATTGTAACTTATTTCTATACAATCCACTAATTCCTGGATCTTTTTGAAGCTACCTCGTATATATCAAATTATTGGAAGTAACAACGGATGTAGACTTATGAATGTAAGGCTAACCAATGAAGCTGGAGAAAATATACAATAAAAAAAACGAGACATTTTTGGGGAATTGGATAAGCAAAGAATTAGGCAGTTAAAGAGAACTTGGAGAAGAACTTTGGAAGAGGAAGTACAAAATAAATGAAACCTCTTGGGTAAGGCTAAATCAAATGGCAAAATAGAGGTTAGTGATAATCAACAGTTGTATATTGTGGTCAATGATGGTGTGTAGTATGTTCATTTCTAATTATATTTAAATGTCCTTCAGGACAACATATCCTTCTTTCTGTTTCAGCACTCTTAAATATTTTAGCACTCTGTAGCAAACTATATGTTTAATCATTGTGTTAGAAATTTAAACTAGTAAGGCCTATGAAGTATGAGACTAAAGAAAGGCCTACAATAGGGTGCTATAGAGGATGTAGTCAAAGGGGAGAGTTTGGGTCAGGGAAGTGTGAAATAAGTAGTGGAAAAGCAAACATTAAAATGATAAAGCAAAAGCAAAAAGGGGAAAAACAGCAAAATTACAAACTAAAATGTTTAATGCAAATATGAGAAGCAAAGTAAATAAAAGAGAAGAATTGGAACTGTATGTAGAAGGAGAAAAACCAGATATAATAGGGTTAACAGAATCATGGGCATATATGAGGACATTGCAGATAGTGAACTTGAAATAGAGGAATATACAATGTTAAGGAAAGATAGGGTATCTAGAGACAAGGCTAAGGGAGGTGGCATTCTATTATACTGTACAAATTCAGTTAACATAACAATCAAAGATGATTTATCATATGGTAACAAAATTATAGAAATGGGGGGGGGGGGGAGGAGGGGAACAGTGATTGGAGTATGCTATAGATGTCCATTAAGTCAAAAAGAGGAAGATGAGCTGATTAGTAGCATAGACAAGGCAAGTGAAAGGAAATTATTTTTAATGGGAGATTTCAACTTTGCGGAAATAAAATGAGATATGGCAGAAGCACTTGTTGAGTCAAAGCCTTTTAAGTGCATAACTGACATTTTTTTATTGAACATGTAGAAGCAGCTACCAGAGGCAAAAACACACTCTACCTAGTTTTTACTACAGAGGAAAATATGATTGAAAATGTTACCGTTGGGAACTGTTTGGCTCAAGTGACCATCAGATCATCCGTTGGGATTTTATAGCAGGGAAAGAAGTAAACATAAACATGCAAACATATGACTACTCTAAGGTAGATGTTAAGAAGATGAAAGAGGCAGTGAGCCACATAATCTGGAAAGATATTGGTGGAGGAATATATGTGGAACAAGAATGGGAGAGTTTTAAAACAGTTCTAGAAAAGCTAAAAGAGGAATGTGTTCCATATTGGGAGGTAAACCTCAAGTATAAAAGTGGACAACTAGATTCGTAGTTAAATGTAGAAGAGCTAAAAATAAGCATGGAAAAAATATACAGAGGCAGGTAAATTTAAAAAAACATATTTAAAATATTTTGACAAGTAAAACATAGCCCAGATAGTGAACAAAACAGCAAAAATAGACTTTGAAAAAAAACTTGCTCAGAGGATCAAGACTGATAGTAAAAGCTTCTTTTCTTATGTTAGAAATAAACAAAGAACGGAAGACAAAGTAGGCCCTCTCATAGACAGTACAGGGAAAATAATAAGTGAGAATAGGGAGGCTGCTAATCTGCTCAATCAGTACTTTGGCACAGTCTACACAAAAGAGGACTGCTCCGAGATCCCAGAGCATATAGATATTTTTCAAAGAGACACGGAAACAGCAGGATTAAGATGAATCTGTATTACAGAGGAAATGGTTTTTTAAAAATTGGAGGGGTTGAAAGTGGATAAATGTCCAAGTCAAGGTGGTATTCATCCAAAATTGCTGTTTTTAAATTAGAGACCAACTAGCAAAACTACTCTTTTCGATTTTCAGCTGCCTAGGGATTTTTAAAATGCGTGCTACTGCAAACATGTTTCTGATCTCACTACTCAGAGATCAGGAGAATTTTTTTCCCGGATGACTCACATGAAAACATTGTGGTCTCCACCATGATTTGATCCCGCGACCTCTAGCACCCTAGGTGATCACCTTATCTTGACACCACTGGATCCTCCCTGCTCTGAATCATGTTTAATTTCATCTCCTTTATTCAATATATTGTTGAACTTAAACCTGGTAGCCTGAAATGGAAAATTGTTTTAACTTAAATATAAATAAATTAACATTATTAGTAAGATATTGGAATAGAAAAGAAATAAATATCCGAAAAAAATATACGCACTCATTTTCTTTGAGCCATATCTTTCTGTCTTTTCTTTGTCTATAGTTTTAGCGGAGTTGGAATACTATTTTGTTAAGTTGTTGCATGTATATTATCAAGTGTACTTTAAATATTACATTCTGTTTGTTTGACATTGAATCGTAGTTATATTCAAGAAGATTCTGCCACAGACAAGACAGATGGGCATTGTTCCATAAAACAGCATAAGAAAATCGCATGATCATATTCGCTTCTGAACAATTCTACATCGTATCATCCCCTCCCTCAAACCAAAAAAATTTTATTTTAAATAATTCAAAATTTGCCAATGAAACAATATTATTGCTTGCTCATAGAATAACAAATGTCCATGTCTGCTTTCAATCATATTTTAAAATAATATAAAAGGCATTGGCTATAAGTAAAAAAAAAATAAGTACATCGCTAACAATCAGAAATGATATCATTTCTATAAATATGGTATAAAAACCAAATAACAAAGTAGGAATCAAAGACAACATCAATGTAAATAGACCAAATTTGCAGACTTTCTTAAGACATTTTCAATATCTGGGATTTTTAATTGGGAAAGACGTAACAAAAGTAGAACTAAGATCATTTCTGCACAAACAACAAGAATTCTGACAGTAGTAAGGCCAAAATGGAAAGATAGGAACATTTAGCTAAAAGCCAAGATAAGTAAATTCCAGTAATGATTATCCCTATATACTTTTATGTGTGTTGTACATGGACATTAATTGTTAAATTGAAACACAAATTACGAGCAACAATTGTTAAATTAAATTCACCAACAAAACAAGAGATCATACAAGCACTCAAAACTATTAAAAAATGGGAAAGCTGCAGGGCCAGATGGAATCCCCTTCAGAATCCATGAAAGTCGACACCTCAACCACAGCAAAGACGCTGCACCAGCTCTTCTAGAAAATATGGGAAAAGAGGCAATTCCTAAAAAGTGGAAAGAAAGGCACCTAAACAAACTATCAAAAAAAGGAAGTCCGTCCTCATGCAATAACTAGTGAGGAATAGCACTCCTAGCAGTGAGTGGAAAAGTGCTGACTAGGATAGTGTTTGACGGTAAAAAAGATGCTTTAGATGGAAAATTGAGAGAAGAACAGGCAGAATTCTGAGCAGGAATATCTGGCAGAGATCAAATAGCAATGCTCAGAATTATCATAGAGCAGTTAATGGAGTGACAGACACCTCTATATATGAGGGCGATTTGAAAAGTTTTACCTACAACGCTATAGCTTTCACAACAGTGCTTGGAGCCAAGTGACATCTATGAGAACAAATATATAATGAAGTGACTATAGGGGCATGTAGCGACATTTGCTTAAAACGTCTGCACACAGCAGACAGTAAAATGGCAGCGTACATGGAAATAGGGTTGAAGCAAACATGCTGTGATTGAATTCCTGATGGCAGAATGTTGTGTACCCATCGACATGCAGCGAAGAATGACTGTGGTATATGGGGGCACTTGTGTGGATGTCAGGAAGTGGACACGGACTGTAGAGGATGACAATCCAGCCATGATGAACCTGCATGAAAAGGCTCGCAGCGGACGGTCGACCATATCCAGTGGATGCACATCACCAAACTCGCGTGAAAAAACTGATTCATGCCAATCATCATGTGAAGCAGAAAGATATCGCTGCAATGCTTATGATTTGGATTGAGCAAGTCCATCACATTATCCATGCCCTGCTTGGGTATAGGAAAGTGTGTGATAGATAGATCCCTTGCATGCTGACACTGGATATGAAACAGCGGTGGCAGTAGGTGTGTTAGGAACTTATGATGCTATATGAACAGGAAGGTGATATCTTTATCTACCAAATTGTCACTGGCAACAAGTCATGGGCACATCATTATGACTCAGAAAACAAGTGCCAGTCTTTGGAGCACAAGCATAAGAACTCACTTACCCAAAAAAAATTCAAGGTCATCGCCTCGGCACAAAAAGTGACAATGAACGTCTTTTGAGACTGCGAGGGAGTAGTCTACACTTAATTTATTTAGATACCATCAACTTTAGTCGATATGTGGAAACTTTGAGCACGGTAGAAAAACAGAAATACAGTGTGTATTTGAGAGGTAACTGGAAGACCTAACCTTGATTTTGCAGACAATATATGTATGCTGTCACATAAGCTGCAGGGCACAAAAAAGATATACAGACTAACATATGAAGCAAAAATGGTGGGATTGCAGATTAGTGTGAAAAAAACAAAGGAAATAAAAACAAACAGCAAATAAAGAGACCCCATAACGATAAAAAAATTGAGGAAGTACAAATCTTGGAAGTAACATTGATAAAGACAAATATTAGCCAAGATCAATAAGGATAGATTTGCAGCATTATCCATGGGAGAGTAAGATTAGGCTGTTTAACATAAATGTAAAGTCTGTCCTGCTATATCGCTCTGAGACATGGCACGTGACTAAGGGTTTCACATCCAGACTGCAGACATTTGTTAATAAGTGACTCCGTCACATATTGCATGTTAGATGACCAGAGGTAATGGCAAACACAGATCATTAGGAAAGAATGCAGCAACAAACAATACAGCAGCAAATTGAAGAAAGAAAGTGAGGATAGATAGGACAGACTCACAGAAAGAAGTCGGACAACATAACCCTACACACACTTGATTGAAACCCATATGGAAAGAGACAAGAGGATAGACCAAAAAACACGGCAATGAACAGCCGAGGAGTAAGTCAGTTCAATTTGTGTATCGTGTACGGAACTCAAGATAAAGGCAAAGAATAGGAACAGATAGAGAGCATCTGTTGTTTCAAGAGTAAATGATGAATGGAGATGATATGCGTCAAACAGATGAGTACATCTACATTCATCACTCTGTCAACATCTGTCAGACATAGTCTGTCATTTACAGCAGTGTTATTATTTACATTTGCAGTAATTACTGTTTGGGGGTCTCTGTGGTGAAGTGGTCAAGCCGTTTGCCTCGTGTTCAGACGGTCGGGGTTCGATTTCGAACTGCGATGGTCGGTCCATGATGTCAATTTTTTCCCTGGGTTCATCACTGGAGCTACAGAGTTCATGCTTTATGCGATGCTCTCGACAGATGGGCTACCCATCTGCCGAGAGAGACCGAGTTAAAATGGGGAAAAAACCCGAGGCAATAAAGTCGAGCCCGCACTTTAAGGTTTTTTGTTTTTTTTAATTGTTTATGTTTGCTGTTTACATTTTTTACCATTTATGGTTTCCTTTCTCGGATCTTGTTGTGGGGCAAGAGGTGTATCTGTGTGAATTGACAGTTTAGCAAGTATCTGTATTTATTTCAGTTATGAACAAATGGCATAATTTGTACACTGATTCCTATTACTTGTTACGATTTTGGTTATTATTCCTTTGTTTTAAAATTAATTTCCATTGCTGATTTCATATTCATTTTAATTTCTTGTACACATTAATCTTCATTATTCATACACATGAATTCCTATTGGTTGTACACCTTAATTATTTGTGTGTGACATTCTGTTGATTTTTAAGTTTATCTATTGACCATGACATAATTATTCATTAAATTTATGTACATGTGTGTCATATTTTTGTGAACTTTTCTTCCTTCCTTTTAGAACCCTAGTCCATAACAACTGTTGTATTATGTAGTGTTTCAAATTTTCATTATCATTTACCCTTCTGGTTACCCTTGGATCATAGGGCCACAACAGATGCTCTCAATCTGTTCCTGTTCTTTTTTAGTTTTACCTGCGAGACACTGATTGAACTGGCTTCCTCCTCGACCATTCACCGGCAGCTGTTTCTTGGCCTTTCACATTATCTATCAATCAACCAAAGCTTGTCACTCCTCTCAGTGCATAGACTCTTTCTTTTCCCTTGAGGATTCCATGTAAGAGCCTGTCTGGCTATGTTAGCCACTGCCTTCCATAGCGAATGTTCTAGTCAGCCTCATTATTTTCCGTCAATTTATTGTTCGTGTGGCTGTTGTTGGCTCCTGCCCCATAGGTCTTTATTCCTAACCATATCCTGCTACTTTATGCTCATTATCCTTTGTATGCATATGTTAATGAAGGACTGGACTCTTTGTTGAATGGCCTTGGTCATTCTCTGTGTCTCCGCTTCATACTGCAGCACTGACTTGACACTGGCATTGAATATTTTAACCTTGGTAGGAATCTTCATTTCTCTGGATCTCCATATGTTGTTTAGTGTCAGGAATACTCCTCTTGTCTTTCCAATTCTGGTCCTTCCATCTTCATCTGCATCTCCTGATGTGTCAATGGTGCTGCGCAAATAGGTCAAGGTATCCACTTCTAATGGCTCTCTCCATAGCATGACTGGTTCCTTGTTAATGGTATTGAGTTTAGGGAGCTTAGTTGTCTTCATATTGATATTCGGTTCCAATTTGGGTGAATGTTCTTTCACCCTATCAAGTTTCTCTTGCATTTATTTATGACTGTGTGACAAATTGCCAAATCATCTGCATAGTCCAGGTGCTCCAATTGTGACAATAGTGTCCACTGAATACCAGTTATTTTTTGTATGTCTTCATGATCCAATCTATAGCTAATAAGGACAGGAATTGTGAAAGCAGGCATCCTTGTTTCATCTCTATTTGCACTCCAAAGCTGTCAGTCAGTGTTCCTGTATGTACCACTCAACTAACTGTATCTTCATACAGTCTATATGAGGGTATGTACTTTTCTGGTATCCTAGTGTCTCAACAATTGCCATTGAGTACTTCGATTCACACTGTCAAAGGTCTTTTCATAGTCTATTAAGTTTGCATATAGGGATGATTTCCATTCAATAATTTTTCTATAATCATGTGTAGAATAGATATATGATATGTGCATGATCCTACCTGGCAAAATCCTGGCTGTTGGTCAATGAGATTTTTGTCTACTTTTGTTTTCTTGCCTGACACTGGTAGCAATGTAATCCCTTATAATTGCTGCAATCTGTCAGATCTCCCTTCTTAGGCAATTTAATCAGATGTCTTCTTTCTATTCTGTGTGCACTCTCTCTTTCCATATATTCTTGAATAATTCTTGCAATGTATCAGTGGCCTTATCTATATCTGCCATTATGGCTTCTGCTGCTATTCAATCTGGTCCTGCCACTTTCCCTTTCTTGAGTTTCGATATGGCCCTTTGGATTTCTATCTTACTTGGTGGGTTGCAGTCCAAGTTTAGGGTTTCCTCTGCTGGTAGGATGTTTGGTGCTTCTTGTGGTGGAGGTCTGTTTAGACTTTCTTTGAAATACTCAACCCATCGTTTCTGTTGTTCCTCTGATGATGTCAATATTTTGTCTTCTCTATCTTTGATTGGTTTGTCTGTATATATCTATTTGCCATTTTCTTTGTTAATGAGTAGAGATCTCATATTTCCTCTCTTTGCTTCCTTTTCTGTCTTCTGTGCCAACTTGTCAATATATTCCCTTTTATTTTTCTTTATACATGACTTGATCTATTTGTCTGTAACAGCATAATTTCTCTGTGCTTCTACTTTAGTGATTCAGATTTGACAATTATTGAGTATAATAATAGTAATGATGTTCACTTAGGCATCAGTGACCCGTTGCATTGATCGACCACTGTATGGCCACGTGCTGCAACTTGTTGCCAGACCTCGTCTAGAGCTGAATACTGTTGGAGGGCGACCCCTCATACACCTCCAACCAGCCAGTGGGGGACCCTTGGCACAGAGAAATGATTTCAGAAGGAGCTGGTGAGCCTGAACGTCTTGACCTTGCCAGACAACATGGCGAAGATGGAAAGACGGCGATGGACCAGATTTTTCAATTTGAGGGGAAAATGTGTCTGCACTGACCTTAACATTGCGAACAAGGTCATGCAATCAAACTCAGAGAATGCGTTGTTGGTTGCACATATGAAAAACCCAAAGTCTTGATATGTCAAATTTAAGTCATGTCCAGGTCTCGAAGCCGTAGAGGAATTACACATGTCTGGTAGATGTGTAGTTTGGATTGTAGGGAAAGCCTGCAATTGCTCCACACATGGCGCAGATCATTCATTGATGAGGTGGCAAGCCAGATCTGTCTAGATATGTCTGAGCTACTGTGACCATCAGAAGTGATCATGCTACCCAGGTATATCAATTTGGTGGAGTTCTCTGCAGTATTGCCATGGTCTGCTATACCCTGAGATCCCAAAGCCAAGGGTCTGGACATTAGTTTTGGCCCAGTATATGGAAAGCCCATATTTGTTGTTTTGTTGTCTAGATAATCGAGAGACTGGTGCAGTGCTGCGTTTCCTCGACCAACGAGATCGATATCATCAACATAGTCGGGATCAAGATGCTGAGCAGCGCATGAGCTGCAGTAGTCAGCGACCCATAGCTGACTGCTAGTGTCAGGGCCAGCGAACCAGAGCTGCCAAGACCCTTCTACACCTCCACGCGGCGATCCTGGATAACAGGCGGCAACAGAGCAGAATGGCTAAGGAGAAGGGATCGAAGTGGGAATGCTAACCCGGTACTCAAAAAATGCTTGCTGAAGTCAGATGTGTTGGACCAATAGGTGCAAATACCGCAGTCAAGCTGTAAACTACGATACAATGCATTCCGTTCTCTGGACTACATTCTGCAACTCAAGCCCTTTAATGGTTTGGTAGCGGGAGAATGAGAACGAACCAAGCCAAGCCATCAGCATAGTCAGTGATGTCAATTAAGTATAGTTTTTTTCCTTTCTTCTATTTTGTGTAAAGTCTTTGTTATGGTTCATTTCTTGTGTTCGGTTCTCTTGAATCCTAGTTTCTTCACATGTCTTATTCCACATCTCTTTAGCCTCATCCAACAAATTATTAATGTCCATCTCCTCGTTCTCATATAGTTATTGAAGCACTTGGTATCTGTTAATAAATTGTATTCTGTATTTGTCTCCCTTTTGTAAGAGGTTTACATCATATGTTCTCCTTGTACTCTGTACTTTTTTAGTTTAAGCTGCAAGATCTCCAGCAACATGTGGTGGTCTGACGCTACATTAGCATCTTGCTTTACTCTTACATCTTGCAGTGTTCTTCTGAACGCTTGACTGACACAGATGTTTTCAATCTGGTTTTCTGTTATGTGGTCTCGTGTTTTCCATGTGGTCTTATGTACCTTCTTGTGTGAAAACATGCTTCCTCCAATTATCAATTTGTGTAGCTTGCAGCTCCGCAAATATTTCTCCATTCATGTTCATTCTGTCCCAATTCTTGGCCTTCCATAATCTGTTTGTAAATCAGATTGTCTGCTCCCACTTTAGCATTGGTCTCCAGTTAATATTAAGAGTTTTTTTCTCCACATCAAGGACTTCTTGCAGCTCGTAAAACTTTTGCTTTTCATCATCTTTGACCTCGTTATTTGAAGCATAGCACTGAATGATGTTGGTAGCAATGTTTTTGTTCCTAGTTCTAAAGCTTGCGCTCATTATTTTATTGGTTGTTGCTGTTGTTGTTTTGAATGCCCACAATGAGTAGGTTCACTCTTTTGTGAAGATGTTAAGTGGCGGTTTGCAGTAGCTTTCCTCACATCTCGAGCATGCTGATGAAGGTGGACTGCAGTCCTTCAGGCGGATGTGTTATACTTAGCTTCATCTGCTTGGCACTCACTACTATGGGGATCACATCTTGTCAGCCAGACTGCTTTGAAAACAACCTGTTTCCAGGGAACGCTACATGATAAAGAGATAGTGGTCTTGGTCAGTATATTGTGCCTGACCCTGACGCAACATCCTGATCTGCCTGACAGGACTAGCGTCTCAGTTCCCCGATTCTATTTGTAATAGCCTCCAACTATATGAGCACTCTCTGTGCCTCTAGAAAGTATCAGGGCCACCCCCTCTGCGTTTTGGACTTCAGATCCCTTGTTTCTAGAGTAAATCATCTTGTCCCCAGTTGTCAGTCTCATCTTTCCTGATTGTGTTCATCTTGTTTCACAGTTTTAACACTGCCAGATTGTAATTTATCAGTTGTCTGTGCTGTTTTCCCTGTCTAGTACATTTTTTTAACATGCCATGTTACTATATTGATTTTTGTTTAGTGTTTAGAAAGCCAGCCAGTCGTAGAACTTCTTTGTGGCTTTCACTTCATTGTGTCATTCTTCTCATTCAAGTCCTTTTTTTCCCAAGGCCATTTGATTTTGCTCTGTAGTCAATGTTTTCATAACCGACTTTGTTTTTATATATTTGGGTTGTCGACCCTAACCTAACATATTATACTCTAGGTGAGTTGTCCTTCTTTTAGTCTATTCCCTCCCCCATGACCTATCCGGTCTAGGTGACCTTTCTGGAACCTTTCGCTTCCGCTGGCTTAGCTCTTGGAATCATTAAGACATGCAAGTTTCCTCACCACTTCAAGGTTTTGAACTCAAGGGAGCTTCCATATATAAGCTTCAGTTAATTCTCCCAAAAGTTTGTTCTCATCACTTTGTTTATTTTCTTCATTATGTGTTTGTTTGATTAAACAATAGAAGCAGAAGTTGAATATGTAAAGGAAGTTTGTTTATGTACCACATGCTGTTTTGTGCAGTGGTGCATCGTGAGGAGCTTTAGTTGTGGTTTTTTGGGTCAAGTGTGATGTGTGCATTGTTGTAAGTCTGTGTTGTAGCATTTCTGTTGTGTCATCTGTCCATCTGCCATGCACCCATCACTGTAGCCAGCTCTTCTTGTGTTGTAACCGTGTAGTAGTAGTTGGTCAGTTAATCTCTCTCCTGGTAGCACCAATGACTGTTCTTAGATATTTCTTTTTACACGTAATTTTTCTCTCCAGCATCTTGGAGAAGGACCAAGACCATGGTAGACATTGGTAACATAGAGTTGGTATAAATATTTTGTCAGTCAGTTGTTGTTCTGTTGACAATCTGACGTTTGGGTGTTTAAAGTAGTGGTGACAGTTAATAAGTCACATCATAGCCTTTCTAATATCTGGTTACAATTTCTCTATCAAGCTGTTATAATACTTCTCAAGTATTTGAAATTTTGGGCCTGCTTAAATTGGACATTGTTTACAATTATTTTTAGTGAACCTGGCATTCTGCTAATCTGAAAAGGTTACATCTTTGATCTGCTAATATTTATTTAATACTTTTCACATGCTATACCACCCAAGTGCATTCACATGATTTTGAGGTCTGTCTTCATCTTCATATATTAGGCTTTGATCATTTGGAAAGAGAATTTCATATATTGAGCTGGGCTCTTTACTTCTTGTGTTGAATTCCACTTCTGGTGATGCGATTAGGATGGCTTCTGTAGTTACACACATCCTTGCCGTACTCCTGTGGTTATTTCAAAGCATCTGTGACTCCATCAGTCGTTCTTACAACATTTGTATTCAAATGGTACAATACTTCCACATTATTTGATAGTTGTCCATGTATTCTATAGCCTTCTAATGTTGTACACGACTTTTGTTGGACGGACTCTGGAAAATAGTGGCAAAATTCGACTACCCTGAAAATTCATTAATGTTGTTCACTAGATTTATGATGGCATGGCGGCTCGTGTGTTGAGTGAAGGTGAACTGTCTGCAGCTTTTCCAGTCGTAAACGGAGTCAAACAGGGCTGTGTACTGGCCCTAACACACTTTAGAATGGTATTTGCTACCATTATTTCTGATGTTACTCATGACTGTTTCACTAGCGTACACATCAGATTCAGGACAGAAGGACAGCTGTTAACCTGGTGCACCTAAGGTCCCTCACAAAAGTGAAAGGAGCAACCATCTTTGATCTGCTCTTTACTGATGACTGCACCATTAACACTTGTTCAGAATCAAGTTTAGGGTCTATTGTGTGGTGGTGCAAACCACCTTTCAATGCGCTGTTAAACATGGACAGTCTATAGCAAGTATGTCAGGAAACTCAACCGTTTCTACGTGAGCTGTCTCCACAGGCTGCTCAGGATTGGCTGGCAGGATAGAGTGTTGAACTTAGCGGGGCAAAGCTGTAAGATATCCATATGCTGCTGAAGAGCGCATAGATCAGATGGACTGGATATGTTGTTCATATGCGTGATGAGCACCTTCCTAAGTAGGTGTTGTATAGTGAGCTCAGGACAGGCAAGCACTCGGCGGAGGGACAGAAGAAACAATACAAAGAATATTTGAAAGTATCTCTGAACAGTTTTATCATTGGTGTCATCATGGAGGCTGCTTGCTCTGAACCACTCAGCCTGGCGCGCTGTCATCACAAATGAGTTCCCATCAACAAGAAGAGAGCCATAGTTGCTGTGCACAAAAAGGGAGCTGCACAAGAGGACAGAATGCAAGACGGCTACATTTCTTGATGCTGTCCAAATGTGCATAACATGTGGTATAGTCTGTCCTGTTCATATCAGACTGTAGAGTCATATGCAGTCACATCTGAAAACATAATGTATGATGCTGTCAGAATCCCCACTTGCTATAGTCAACTATTATTAATGTTGTTCATAATTTACTCTAAAACCTTCTCCTGATATTTTATATGCAGTTTTACCTGTATAACTTGGTAGTGAATCATCTGTATATATCACAGCTTTTTTTATTACCCTTTTTTCCAAATTGGTGTTATTGTAACTTCATGTCAATCATCTTACACTTCCTTCTTTTCATGCTGCGTAAAGATTCTCTCTAGCCACTTCAATCCTTTCTTCCCACTAGCTTTTTATTTTTATTTTTTTGTTCGCCTTATTTATCTATTCCCCAAGGCGTGTGTGCGTTACACTGTGGTTTTTATTTTGCGCCTGTCGGCCCAGTGCATCCGACTTCAGCATGCATTTTATGTAAGGGTCTGCTTCCTCCTGCATTTTCTAAGGGTTTGCTTCCCCGGGGTAACGGCCGGTGCTGTGATGGGGATCGAACCCAGCACCTTCTGGTTGTGAGCCGTGCCACTTAACCACTAGGCCACGCCGTCCCCTCCCACTAGCTTTAATTGCTGCAGCTGTGCTGTCCATACACTCTTGACCTATTTCTAAGACTGTCCGTTAAAGCGCTTTCTCTTTCTTGTATCAGAATGTCATGTACTAGTTGATCCTTGTTTCTTGGAATAAAAATAAATTGCTCTTAAATATCTGTTGAATTTAAAAGTTCTTGGAAGTATTTTTCCATCATTGTTGTCTTACATGTTCATAAAATATTGGGAATACATTTTTGTCATTAATGATTGAAGCTCTCATCTTTTAACCTCATTGCTCTGATAGCTCTATTTATAAAATTTCTTGTGCGATTTTTGCGTATGGAAGTTAGTTGTTCCACAAATTTTTTCCATGATTTTTCTCGAATGTTTTTGATTATTTATCTGTTATTTCATCTCGTCATTTGTTAAATAATATAATTTGTTTTGTGCATCTTGAATATTAACCATGTTTTAAAGAGTTTTCTTTTAGTCTGTTTTGATTCTTTATTTTCAGCATTCCACCTAGCTTATCTTAATATTTTTGTTCCACATTTCTTATTGATTGTATTTGTCATGGCTGTTTTGAAGCACATTATCGAGTCTGCATGTATTCAAAACTATTTTATCTTACTTTAATTCATCATAATTTCTTTTTTAAATATAAAATGCAAATCATTAAAGGTGAAACAGTCATTATAGTGTGTACATACTGTATATGTAACATAAAGTCCACCTGTCATATCACAGTACATCTTGCTCCCAATTTTGTAGCCAATAATAAAATAACTTCCTTATATTTTTTTTATACTGTGTCCCACTCTAGTTAATGTCTTCCATTTCTGTTTCTATTGGTTTTTACTACGTTGTCTTAGGTCAGCCGCTCTTTTGTCTTCTCTCTGTAGTCTAAAGCAGTCTTTCCCAACTGTCGGTCGTTGGACCGCTGCCAGCCCGCAGGCATTTCCTGCCAGTCAGTGAAAAGTGAAATTGCTGCTAAACCACTTATCTATTTACTGCTCAAATTCTGGTTATTTTAAGTGGCTATAGAATTTTCATTTTAATATTAGCTTTAACAACTAATAGACAAAATATATAAATAATGGAATTTTTTTTTTTTCTGTCTGAGCAATCCACTAAAAATGTATACTATTTTCACCAGTCAGTGACACATTTTTTTTCCTTTTTTCACCGGTCCGGGAACAATTTGTCCTATTTTCACCGCCCTACGAAAACTAAAATCTTAATAAATAATGTGGCTAGGGCAACAAAGAATTAATAAATAATGTGGCTAGGGCAACATACGGATTTAATAAATAATGTGGCTAGGGCAACAAATGGATTTAATAAATAATGTGGCTAGGGCAACATAAGACCATAATAAATAATGTGGCTAGGGCAACATAAGACCATAATAAATAATGTGGCTAGGGCAACATAAGACCATAATAAATAATGTGGCTAGGGCAACATAAGACCATAATAAATAATGTGGCTAGGGCAACATAAGACCATAATAAATAATGTGGCTAGGGCAACATAAGACCATAATAAATAATGTGGCTAGGGCAACATAAGACCATAATAAATAATGTGGCTAGGGCAACATACGGACAATAAATAATGTGGCTGTGGCAACATAAGACCTTAATAAATGTGATTAGGGCAACATACAGATTTAATCAATAATGTGGATAGGGCAACATAAGGACCTAATATTATCCATAGGCTGTCTTGTGTATGTTATTTTTTGTTTACATTGTATTTATTTATTTGGAGTATTGAGATACAAAACAAAATAGCTGTGATATATTTTTGTTATTATTCAATATGTTACAGTATTTTCTATCGCATTTGTTAACTGTTTTTTTAACTGTGTCATGAGTAAACGTTTCATTGTAACATATGTTAACATTTCTCATGTAGGAATAACATGACTGAGGAAGTTACAATTGTTGTGTTTTTATTAACAGACACACCCATGCCAAAAGGCCACTGTCATAGCATTTGTTGTGCGTTTAAATTTGCTGATTTCTGTATAAATATATTTTCAGCGTTGGGCTAACCAACAACTTATATTCAATTTTCCTTAGTATCTTTTTACAACTTGTTCAGTAGCATGCAGAGGTCCTATTTGCTATTCCATACTGGATATGGTGATTCACAGAGACAAGGAAACCAGTTTTCTGTCTTTGTCTCAGTCTGAAGTAAGAAGGTGTAACCACTTTGTCTCTGTCTGGAGTAAGGAGATGTAGCCTGATACTTTGTCTGTCTGGAGTAAGGAGGTGTAGCCTGATACTTTGTCTGTCTGGAGTAAGGAGGTGTAGCCTGATACTTTGCCTCAGTCTGGAGTAAACTAATGTGGCCTGATACTTTGTCTCTGTCTGGAGTAAGCTAATGTGGTCTGATACTTTGTCTGTCAAGCCATTTAGCCTGATAGTTTGTTTGTCTGGTGTCATGTAGTCTGATAGTTTGTCTGTCTGATGTCAGGTCAGGTAGCCTGATAGTTTGTCTATCTGGTGTCAGGGCATGTAGCCTGATAGTTTGTCTATCTGGTGTTAGGTCATGTAGCCTTATAGTTTGTCTGTCTGGTGTCAGGTCATGTAGTCTGATAGTTTGTCTATCTGGTCTCAGGTAATTTATCCTTATAGCTTGTCTGTCTGGTGTCAGGTCATGTAGCCTGAAAGTTTGTCTGTCTGGAGTGATGAGTTCTCTTCATCATTCATGACCAGTAGCAAACCAAATCTGTAAATATTGGCATAATTCCGAGGGTTGAAAAACAGTTTCACAAAAACATTGTAGCTGTCTATGACTTGTCATCTCTTTATCCACGGTCTAACTGTTTTTGTTAAACTCCCCCCCCCCCCCCCTCTTCCGGTGTATTAATTTACTATTTGTATTGTTTTGTTTAGTTTCTATATCACTGTTTTGTGCCAACCTTGAGCACTATTAGGAACACAAGAAATTGTTCTAATATGAGCAAGCCTTTGATTCATAACTTGCTTTGAATTATCTATTGCAGTGCTGTTTGTATTTTTAATTTTTTTACTGATGGCAATCATTTGATCTTAGTTTTGTCTTGTTCTTGGTACAGTCCATTAATTAACAGAATTGTTTATAATATTCTTTTGTAAAACTGTATTCCTATTTTTTGAGTTTCTCAATGACCTTTGATCTCCAGTTTGACTGCGGTCTTTGTCAATGTACATAGATATATATATGTGTATGTGTGCATGCGTGTGTGCGTGCTTGTGTGTGTGTGTAAGATTATAAATTTATATTTGGCACTTAATATTAATGCAGTAGTTGACTGTGGCAAAATCATATATGCAGTTAAAACGTATTGAAATCCTTGTAATGTATGTGTGTTCAGTGTCAAGTTATGATACATCTTTCATAAAATTAAATATAAGCAAAGTACTAACAGTGTGTTTTATTATAGAAACATACTGTACACAGTGGCATTTAAATATATACACAAGTGATCAAGGGTAGTAAATCTGGTATGTGTGTGAGTGTGGCTCAATCGATCATGCATTATGCTGTAGGCTAAACCATGAGAACAATCTGCTAAGCTGTTTATTGTTTCTTGCCTGTCAGCTCAAATCATACTCCCATCATCAACACAGATGCTTCTGCTACAATCAGAACAGGACGACCAGACAGGTTTCATCAGCAATTTTTTTATCAACCCAGTTATGCATCACTTTATACGACAAACACTTCTCACCGTAAACAGGAAGCATTTCCTTATGAATATCCTTTGCAGAAAGTACTTGAGAAGGGGGTCCAGGGTTCTCCTGACTGTAGTGCAATGCAAAGCTTTTCAGTAAGCTCACCACTCTAAGTATCACAGTGCCAACCTCCACCTCATTAGTCAGACTGCCATAAAAGAGTCTTTTTCCTGGAAGAACTGCTTGGAACTGAGGTGGAGTCTCAGTATATTTCACCTGATGAGGAGCGAGTGGCCGAATGGTTGTGAGGCCTGCCTGCTGACAAGGAGGGCAGCGGTTCAAATTTCTGGTATGGCAAATGTTGTTTTTCTGTTGGAGGTAAAATAAACAAACATAGCCAGCACATGACGTGGCGACAGCAGTGGCGAAGCTGTCTGTAGTTCTCAGCCTTCAAAACCCCTCGACTACCCCAGCAATAGGAAAAATGTTGTATGACAGTTTGTTTGTTTATTTTATTTTTTCACCTGACCAAGACTAACATAGTCTGATCTGTATGTTCTACCTGACCGGACGTTGATTTAGTCTCCCAATAAATGTAGGTATGAGATTACAAATGTGCTTCCATATAAGGCACACGTCTCTCAAAGCGATGAATGAAAACGGTGTAGGTTCGAGCCCCGCCGGTTCAAGCCACCCCTGGTCTGAAAGAGGTGGGACCAGAGTGCCTGCATCCTGAATTACCTTCAGTCGTCTTGACTTATATTTTGCCACTGTTCCAAGGTAGTTCAAGATCAGAGAGTGAGATTGATGACCAGTGCAGCTTCTTTCTCACTATAATCCAAGTACAGTGCAAGTTACATCATCACAACAAAAACCATCAGATGATGTCGCCATCATCCCTTGTGATGGGCAACTAACTTCCGTACTGACTATTCAAATAACATATCTATAATGCTTAGAGGATATAGATAATTTGTCATCTCAGAAATCTCACATTGTGATAGATCAAACAGCTGTTATGTTGAAAATGATGCTAAGCACAAAAAGGTCACAGTATGTTGTGAGTTATTAATACTTGTTGCTAGAGGGCAACTATCTTAGAGCTTTGTTCATTTGATGTTATGCAGTCCTTATTGCCAAATCTCACACTTATTGTATGCATTTCCATCTTCAATGTACTCACTGAGACAGCCAAAGGCTCCAACAAAGTCATGTCCGTCCTTATCAGGTGGGTGATATTGAACTGTACTCTGTGCACCCAGAGACTTAGTGCATCCATCTTGTGCACGCATTTGGGGCTTCCTTCAAGCCTTTGTCTGTCTCCGGTCTACCTGCAAGGCATCAGTTGTTATCAGAGTCGCTTCTCCTAGCAAATCTGTCTTACTAGACTATTGAACCTTTCTTACCTGAGGAGGATTCTTTACAAGGGAACACAGCATAGCGACTAGAGATTGACCACTATACCAGCTCTAGCTTCTGGCCACCATATACTCGACTTTACTGATGTAATGTGAACCTGCAGTTTGAGTCACTGCTACAAGTTTGGCTGCTCTGCTCTGCAGGTATCGCCACTCTTGGGCAGGCAATATCACTCATGCAAGTATCTAATCCTTACTGAAGACTTACAGCTGGGCACACAGTGGTACTCTGACATACAGCTGTGCACAATGGTGCCCTGACTTACAACTGTGCACAGTGGTGGCATACAAATTATGTTTGGAAATATTCACTTTTTGTTACCTTTAAGGGCCTTTGTATTTTTATACTATTATATGTCATTGATTGTCTAATACACTGACGGAAACTTCTGTGTACTTTGTGTTCATGCTGTAGAACTTCCAGTTGTTCCAAGAACAAATAGCAATCACTTGACTTGAACAACAAATTAGGTTCCAGATGCTGAGCAAATCCTGAATGTTATAGCCTATTTCAATCTGTATATGACTATTTTTTTTGTAACAGCCTATGCTGCAGTTGTTAGCAGTTAAGAATGTATGTACTTAAATGTATCTTTTCTCTGTCAGCCAAATGTATAATAAGGTAAACAAACTAATTCATGTGTTTTCATGTGGCAGAGTACCAACATTTGTAAATGGCTTCTGCTTATTAAACAATATGTGTGTGTACATTAGTTATGACATTTGACCAGTGTCTTATGGCAGCCAGAATGACTTCTTACTTATTTTTTAAACTGCTTGTTTGCCATCATGGACTCATGTTTTGTTCTTAAATGGCCATTATTGAACAAGCTTTACTTGAAATATTTTGTGATGTGTTCTCTTTATATTAAATTCTTTGTTACAATCATAGATTAACTTACTTGTATTTGTTTTAAGGCTTATCTTTGTTAGATAAGTTTAACTAGACATTGTCTGCAAGAGAAATGTTGACATTTATTAGTTACATGAATATTTTATTTATTTTTTTGCGTTCGCCTTATTAACTATTCCCCAAGGCGTGTGCGTTACACTGTGGTTTTTATTTTGCGCCTGTCGGCCCAGTGCATCCGACTTCAGCATGCATTTTATGTAAGGGTATGCTTCCTTCTGCATTTTCTAAGGGTTTGCTTCCCCGGGGTAACGGCCGGTGCTTTGATGGGGATCGAACCCAGCACCATCTGGTTGTGAGCCGTGCCACTTAACCACTAGGCCACGCTGTCCCCTTGCATGAATATAATTAACTTCACGTTTTTTAAACTGGTTAAAAAGACTATGCAGAGAGTTTGTAAACAACCAGTTTCATTTACATTTCCTTGCTCTAAAAGCTATGTGCATACAATCTATTCTTAAATGCATTAGTTGTCTCTCAATCTATTCTTAAATACATTAATTGTCTCTGTCTTTACTATTTCCTGTAGCAATGCATTTCAAGCATTCACCACTCTCTGACTACAAAAATATTTCCTAATATGTAATCTAGACCTTTCTTTAGTTATAGTTATGCCCTTTTGTTCTTGTAAGTGTTTCTATTTTGAAAAATTTATCTGTCTAATTTATCTGTTCCTTTAATTATCTTATAAACCTGTATTGTCACCTCAATTTCTTATCTTTTCTAGACACTGTAGGCCGATTTCTCTGAATCTTTCCTCATAACTGTATTTCTGGAATCCCATTATCAGCTTTGACGCTCTTTTTTGTATCCCCTCCACGATAAGGACTCCACACCTGTACACAGTACTCCAATCTAGGTCTTCTTCTTCTTCTTCTTCGTATGCAGTCAGACAGTAACCATTATTTTTTCGAAAAAAGCGGCGGTCATCCTGAGGCTGTCGACACTGCCATAGAGCTTGTCTTGCAGTTCCACTGGTGATGGCCACATCTGCTCTCTCTGATCCTCGTATGTCGGGCAGTTCTGCAGCAGATGTTCAGCGGTCATTTTACCGGTACCGCACGGGCATTCGTTGGTACCACCTATCTTCAATTTGTTGAATAGGTGGTACCTCAGTCTATTGTGGCCAGTGCGAAGTCTGAAGACAACGACCTGCTCTCTTCTGTTCAACTGGTAATAGGCATCGTTTTTGGTATAACCGGTATGTTCGGTTTCCCATTTGGTCATGTATCTGGCTTTGATAAGCCGTTTTGACTCTTCGTGCGTCATACTAGTATCTGTTTGTGGTAGTCTTGCACCTTCTTTTGCCAGTCTGTCTGCCTCCTCGTTGCAGTGTGATGGGACCCACTGTACCACTACCATTTTTGGTGCGGACTGCTGGCACAGTTTGCAGAGTGCTGCTCTTAAGTCATTACGCTCAGTGTTTTTCTGGCTTTTTAGCGCTGTGACTACGACGAGAGCATCTGTAAGCAGGACTATATGGCTTTCATTTTCTTTATGTGTCACCATTTCTTCCACTGCCGCCCTCAGTGCCTCTGCCTCCACTCTGAAATTGCTTGTGTACTTACCAGTAGCGAATGACAGTGTTATTTTTCTGCCATTTGGTAGGTTCAGGAATGCTCCTGCCCCTCCGTTCTGTGTAGTATTTGTTACAGAACCGTCGGTGTATGCATGAGTCCAGTCCATGCTTGGGTAGTTTTTCGATATAAAGCTTAGGGTAGTATCTCTCCTTTCTTTTTCAGTCTGGCAGTTTTTGTTTCCAATACCTGGTATATTTTCTACTACCTCTGGAAATATATCCTGCCTCCAGATAGGTTTTCGTACAGTAGTGATGGGTTTTGGTGTTGTTAGTGCGTTTATGGGATCTTCGTGCATCTTTGCTTTGGCTATTTCTGCAAAGTTTCTCCGCTTTAGTTTCCCATTTCCCAAATTGTTTAGTCTCTGGTGCATTGGATGGTCAGTCAGTCTTCGGAGTTTCTCGGACTGCAGCTGGGCTCTGCAGTCTCTTCTATCGGTCATGGATTGCAGTTTTGTAATCTTTTCAAGTTCTACAATTGGCGTTGACTTCATGCCTCCTGTTATAACTCTCATGGCTTGGTTTTGAAGTTTGCTAACTTTATCGAAGTTCGCCTTTGCTACTGTTGTCCATGCCGCAATGCCATACTCGAGAACTGGTCTCACTCTTCCAGTGTACAGTTTCTTTAGTATGCTTTCGTCTGCTCCCCAGCTTGTGCCAGCAAGTTTCCTCATGATTGCCATTCTTTCTCTGGCTCTCATTCAGTTTCTCTCGATCTGCCTTTTCCATGTCATGCGCCGATCAAATGTGACTCCCAGATAGTTTGGGTTGTCGTTTGGCTGCAGGAATTTGCCATTTAAACTTAATTTGGTATTTTGGGGTTTGATTGAAAGCGAGAATATTGTGCATGTGGTTTTCTCCTCGTTTATTTTGACCAACCATGAGTTCGCCCACTCTTCCAGCGATGTTAGGGCCTGCTGCATCCGATTTCTTGCTATGGTGAGATTCTTTTCAGAGGTCCACATAGCCAGATCGTCTGCAAACATTGAGCTATGGACTCTTCTTGGTATATTCTCTGTAATGTCGTTTATATACACCAGGAAGAGTGTGGGTGACAGTACTCCCCCTTGAGGTACTCCCTGCTCGAGTGTCACCTTTCTGCTCATCTGCCCTTGTACTTGGACTCTGGCCGTTCTGTTTTTGAGGTAGTGGTCGATCCACTTGTACATTTTCCCACAGACATCACTTCTTCTTAGCTTGACTCTAAGTCCATCTTTCCAGACTTTGTCAAATGCCTTTTCCAGGTCCACCCAAACCGCTACTGTGTGTTTCTGTGCCTGGTAGGCATCTTCTATTTCCTGGGCTATGAGGATGACCTGGTCCTCAGTGGATCTGTGCTGTCTAAAACCGGCTTGCTGTGGAATTAGTATTCGTTTTTCTTCCAGATGCCACATCAGTCTGGTGTTTATCATACGTTCCATCAGTTTGCCGACACAGCTCAATAGGCTGATAGGCCTGTATCCATTTGGATCTGTTTTGTCCTTTCCTTTTTCAATCTAGGTCTAACTAATGATTTATACAATTTGATTATCACTTCCTTGCTCCTATGTTTAATATTTCTTTTTATCATACCTAACACTGCATTTGTCTTTTTCACGGCTTCCTAGACTTACTCACTCATTTTACCTGAATGATCTATTATAACCCATAGATCCCTTTCCTATTCTACCATTCTAATATTATTCTCTCCCATTCTGTAATAATGTTCCATATTGGATCTACCCATGTGGACGACTGTACATTTATCTACATTTGCCAGCTTACAGACCATTCTCAAATTATATCTAAATCCGACCTCAATATATCCACTTCTGCTTTAGATGAGACACTACGGCATAGTTTTGTGTCATCAGCAAATTTTGCAATTATAGATTTCATATCAATGTCCAAATCGTTTATATATTTCAAGAACAAAATTGGTCCCAAAACTGAGCCCGGTGGCACTCCACTTTTCACTTCACACCACTCAGAGTACTCCTTATTTATGCCCACTGTCTGTCTTTTTCCCGTTAACCAATTTTCAATCCATTTGGCAACTTTCTCACTTATTCCATGTGATTTTAACTTTCGAAATAATCTTTGATGAGGTACTCTATCAAAGTCTTTGCAAAATCTAGATAAATAACGTCCACTGGCTCCCCTTTATCTATCATTTTAGTAACCTCCTCCATGAATTCTAATAGATTTGTTAAGCATGATCTCCCTCTAGTAAACCCATGCTGACTATTTCTGATTAGATTAAACTTGCCTAAATGCATTACAGTGTTTTCTTTGATTATTGACTTTAACAATTTACAGGCTATGCTTGTTAAACTCACCGGTCTATGATTTGCTGGATCTGATTCTTTGCCCTTTTTGAATAAGGGGATCACTGCTACATCTTTCCAATCCCCTGAAACAATCCCTTTTGCAAGTGATTGAAAACATAATATAGCCAATGGTTTTGCTTGTTGGTCTCTAATTTCAAACAGCAATTTTGGATGAATACCATCTTGATCTGGACATTTATCCAATTTCAACCCCTTCAATTTTTTAAAAACCATTTCCTCTGTAATACAGATTGATCTTAATCCCTCAGTATCCATGTCTCTTTGGAAAATATCTAAAGGCTTTGGGATCTTGGAGCAGTCTTCTTTTGTGTAGACCGTGCCAAAGTAATGATTGAATAGATTAGCTGCTACTCTATTCTCACTTATTATTTTTCCTGTGCTATCTATGAGAGGGTCTACTTTGTCTTTCGTTCTTTGTTTATTTCTAACATAAGAAATAAGGTTTTACTATCAGTCTTGAGCCTATGATCAATTTTTTTTTTTTTTTTTCGGATTCAATTTTTGCTGTTTTATTCACTTTCTCAGCTATGTTTTGCTATTTGATATGTTTTATATGTGTCTAAAACAAAAGTTCATACAATGTAATGAGTCTTCTAAACTTTGGTACACTCTTCAGTTACAAATGTACAAAACAAACAGCTTTATTAGTTACTGTTCTACCCAGACCATACATTGCTTCTCAAAAAGAATAATATCTATTTTAATCTTTGAAAAAATCAAAGGAATGTTTAGATTAATCCTCGACCGATTGAAACCCCAAGCAAAGAACATCATTGCCGAGGAGCAAGCAGGGTTCAGGGAAGAAGCACTACAGAACAGATATTTAATTTAAGGCTGATAAGCGAGAATTATCTAGAACAGCAGCAAACACTGTATCATGTGTTTGCGGATTTTAAGAAGGCGTTTGATAGGGTATGGCATAAAGCGCTTTGGGCAACCATGAGGATGTATAATATCAACGGAAATATTATAACGGTCTTTGAACACCTGTATGACAAGGCGTCTAGCGCAGTTCTTGTGAATGGGAGGCGAGGGGACTGGTTTTGCACATCAGTTGGTGTGAGACAGGGGTGTACACTCTCTCCAACTCTTTTCAATATATTCCTTGAAGGAATTATGAGTGAGGCACTTAGAGATCACGTTGGTACTGTCAAGATAGGGGGGCCGAACAATTACCAACCTTCGTTTTGCATATGATATTGGCGGGTTCAGAAGCAGAACTCCAGGAATGGGTCAGAAGACTCAATGAAACAGCTCTTGACTATGGTATGGAGATAAACGCTGGAAAGACAAAATTAATGACCAACAACGCCTCGAAGACTTCAACAGCAGGATAAAAGCTAACGGTCAGGAACTCGAAGTGGTTGACCGTTTTAAATATCTTGGGTCGATTGTCAGTGATGAAGGATCAAAATGTGAGGTGTTGGCCAGAATGGCACAGACAATAGCGGCACTTGCACGGTTTAACAAAATCTGGCAAGATAAACGGTTAGCACTATGCACGAAAATCAGATTAATGCGTGCACTGGTCCTGTCAATATTCCTCTATGCGTGTGAGACATGGACAGTTACAGCTGACCTTCAACGAAAGATACAGGCCTTGGAGATGAGATGTTTCCGAAAACTTTTAAACGTCACGTACAAAGATCGAGTTACAAATGAGGAAATACGAGATAGAATTACAACAGCAATAGGGCCTTTCGAAGACCTCTTGGCAACTGTCAAAAGAAGGGAACTCACTTGGTACGGTCACATATCAAGATCAAATGGTCTTGCAAATACAATCCTCCACAGAAAGGTGCATGGCAGACAGACGACGAAGAGGCCGGCTCAAAAAGAGATGGGAGGACAACATAAAGGAATGGACCAGTCTCCGACCAGAAGAGTCACAGGCAGCGGCATCTGACAGAGAGGGGTGGCGTGGGGTTGTAAGGATGTCTTCATGTGTGCCCCAACGACCTGACCGGTTACTGGATGACCTGACCTGACCTGACCTTTACTAAGTGCACATAATGTCTACAGTTGTATGCTCATGGACAAAAACCGAATATAGATACAGCTTCAGTAACCACACCAGGACAAAAACATGTATAGGTTCAGTGACCTCACAGGGCAAAAACATGAATAGGTTCAGTGACCTCACAGGACAAAAATATGTTTAGGTTCAGTAACCTTACAGGACAAAAACATGTATAGATATAGGTTCAGTGACCTCACAGGACAAAAACATGTATAGATATAGGTTCAGTGACCTCACAGGATAAAAACATGTATAGATATAGGTTCAGTGACTCTCAGGACAAAAAACATGTATAGATGTAGATTTAGTGACCACACCAGGACAAAAACATGTATAGATATAGGTTCAGTGACCACATATAGGTTCAGTGAGCCCACCAGGACAAAAACAGATACAGGTTCAGTGACCATACCAGGACAAAAACATATTAAGGTTCAGTGACCATACCAGGACAAAAAAATATATAGGTTCAGTGACCACACCAGGACAAAAATGTATATAGGTTCAGTGACCATTGCAGGACAAAAACATATACAGGTTCAGTGACCTCACAAGAACAAAAACATATATAGGTTCAGTGACCTCACTAGGCCTTGGTGTCCAGGACTATTAAAGTGGCTAGCAACAGGAGATCTGAAGTTATTGGAAATGTCATTAAGGTGTTGACGGATGTAGGCACGAAGTTCAAGGCCAGTCTCCCTGATGTATTTCATGTTGCAACCATTGCAAATAATAGTGTAGATTAGGTTATGTGACTTACAGGTGAGAAGTTACACAAACTACTCTCATTTTTTCAAGTGCTGTGGTGGTCCATTAAGTGAGGACGTGAGTCAACCTCTAACTAACAGGTCACGTAAGTTTCTATCACATCTGTATGCCACTAGAGGAGAATCAGGAAATACCACCCACGTGGAAGGATCTGCATGAAGGATAGGGAAAGGACGGAACAAGATCTCATGGACAGAAGGGAAGGTGTGAAGATGAAAAGTAAGAACCAGTTTAACACAGTCAGATGAGGGACAGTAGGAGGGAGTCGATACGAGAGATATGGATGTCATGCTGAAGGACAGAGATAAGTATAGATATCTTCAGGATTGAGATGTTTATAAGTTTCTCAGGGGCCTTATGGAGAAAATCTTCATCTTCCTGGCATAGGCAGGCGAGTCACTGCAAGACTGAGGGTAACAAGTGTAGAGGAGATATTTATGTGCATCAGTAGGTTTATAGTAGGTGGTGGTGACAGATAGATAGATAGACAGAGTGATGTCAAAGAAGTTTTCTGATGACAAGAAATATACTAGAAGTGAAGCATATTGATTGATGGAAATTGTTGACAAAATGAAGTTATAGAGACATATGTTATACCTATACAGTCATTGATGCATCAATAGAACATCATGGGATGGGAGTCCTGATACCAAGACCAAATAAGATTTTCCAAGTGACCCACGAAGAGACAAGCGTAGCTGGGACACATCTCAGTGCCAATAGCCACTCGACTGATCGGGTTGAAGAAATGACTCAGAGGTGTTGAGGATAAGAACAAGTTCAGAGTTCAGCCAAATGAAGGAGAGTAGACATAGTAATGGAGGGGTTGATCCTCCTATCATGGAAGAACTGGAAGTGCTACAAGAATGAGAAATAGAGGTATCAAGGGAACAGACATCCAATAAGAAGAGGTGGTAGGTTCGGCCAGGACAGAGAACTGTGGATGAGAAAGTAACCAAGGCGTGGTTGGTGTTACGAAGGAATGAGGGGAAATCCTCCACTATAGCCTGGAAGACGCTGTCTAGGAAGTCAGAAATAAATTTAGTAGGGCAGGCACAAGCTAAAACAGGCCTACCAGGATTATAAGGCTTGTAGACTTTTGGGAGCATATAAAAATAGGGTTTGCCCAAATGGCTGTCTCATTTTAATTAAAAATCTATGGGTATGCCCTCATGGTAACTCTAACAGCCAATCACATCTGTCGTCTAACGCTAACAGCCAATCACATCTGTCATGAAAACCAACAAAATTACAGCAGGCTTAACAGCAGTGGTTCAAACAAATTTATTAAAACAATTTGGCATCCATTTATTATAAAACATAAATCAAAATAGGAATGGGAAACATGTAAAATGAAGGATAAATATTAATACCACAACATACATACATTTAGCAGCAGGTTTAGTTAGCAAGCTCTTAAAGCAAAACACAAGTGGTACCAATCATTGATATGAAATGTATGGACTAAATCAGCACTGGCTGTATAAAATTAACAGTTTAAAATGTAAATAATTTAAAATCACACATCTGATTGCATATCTTCTATGAAAACAGAAACAAATAAAATGTGTGACATGTTCAAAAGTGAACTGAGTAATAATCAAATAAGTATCCAAAGTTGTGGTATCTTTCAGTTAAACGTTTAAGCACACATGTTATCACATTGTTCATGGACGGAACTGCAGCTTTTTGCCATTTTTTTACTAAGTACAACAATGAATGGAATGTGTAAAGTACAATTAGCAAAGCTCAAACTAAATAATCACTCACAAAACTTGAGACAATATCATTGCTCATTTTTGATTAAACAATTTTATAAGCTGACGAAAGTAAAGTGATTTCGCTCAGAAGAACGACATGTCTGGTCAAATAGGAAATAACAAATATATTTACTTGTAAATACACTGTTTTATTTAACTTAAAACTGACTTCAATTAACCACTATCTGTTTATTAATAAAACAATAGATAACCACCTTGTGTGAATCTTGGGCGAAACCTAACACATGAAATCTTGTACATTCAATCCAAGATAGCAGACTCTAAAACTCTGTGAATCAATAACTGCTTTGAACACAAGTGAAAGAAATTGTACGATTCCTTTAAAATATTTCTGTACTAAATGGCTGAAGCTAAACTAGTATCAGAAACAGAGGCAACAATGGAAGAGCCAGCAGAGTGGTTATGGCTGTGGTTACTGCGATACAAAAATATCTGCTCATGCAATGAAGCTATGGCTGTCATCTTCTGTTGTAGGATATCACTCACTCGACGAAGGTAGTCATCAAAACCCTGTTGAGCACAGTTATTTTACAATAAAGCACTAAGAATGATTATAAATAATGGTGCACACTTTGAAATACATAACCATGGATGATAATAAATAACAGTTCAGAATTTTTAACAGTATTTTTTTATAAACTGAATTTTACATTCTGAAAAAAAATCTGCATACATAAAAAGCCAGAGATGACTACATAAAACATCAGAACAAAACTGCATAAATTTAAAAAAAACAAAGATTGCAAAATAAAATATCATAACAAAACTAAATAAATAAAACATCATAACAAAACTACACACATAAAAAAAAACCAGAGATATCAAAATAAAACATCAGAACATAACTACATACCCTTCTCCCCATGACCTTTTTGGCACTGAGCAGCAGACGCATTTCATATTTGCACAGAGATGTGATGGTAGCAAGCTGGTCTTCATGGGCTGCAACAAGTTGCATTCTGGGAATGATTCATAATAGAACAAAAGTTGTAGATAACCTAGTTCTGTTCAAACCTAATTGGAATAATGCAAAGACAAAATTTAGACAAAGACAGTTTGCACATGTGATCATTCACGTGAACAGCTGAACCTTGTTCAAATGTGATGGTCAGCTTACAAAGAATCACATAGCGATACAATCTGATCATATTAGAAAATTCTGGCCATTTATCTGCATTCAACTTTCACATGCATCATTTCCCATGTTTTCTGTTTCTGCATGCAAAAATTGCAGTATTATTGAATTGTGACAGACATAACCAACTGTAGTTTGGGAATCAAGGAAAGTAGTAAGGAAGGTTCTTTTTTTTCTCCCTCAGAACAGTTTTAGAACCGCTACTCATTCATCGACCAAGAAAAAGTCTGTCTCCCCCCCCCCCCCCCCCCAAAGTTAAAATAAAAATATGGGTCAGAATAAGTCATCCATTGTTCAGAATTGATCTAAGATACATGATAAATGCATGCTAACCACACGCATGATGACCACTGATGAGTCATACAAACTAAGACAATGTGCTGACCCTGATTTCAAATGGGCACAGAAGTTTGACACCACAAGTGATTGGCGTGAGTGGAGCAACAGGAGGGTTATTTAGCATTTTCACTTAATATCTGAGCAGCTTAGAGAGAGAGGTTGTGAAATGACCAGCAAGGAGACTCACGATGACGAAGACAGACTGATAGACAGAGTCAAGTTCCAGCAGAAACATTTGGTAATTTTATATCTATTCCATTTCACGGGGATTCCATGGCGAAGTGGTTAAGCCGTCGTCCTCATGATCAGGTGGTGTGGGTTCGACTCCGGACTCTGCCGTTTTTTTCACAGGTGCTTGATGCGGAATCCCCTGCATCTCGTAGTTGCCCCCTAGTCGTATTGTCCTTGACTTGCCACTGGGGTCGGGCAGCTCGAGACGAGAGAGTGAGGATAAAAAGTAGCGCAGTTAATCCTTACCAAAAATAGCGCTAGCAAAATAAATTATGCCATCATCGTCTACGATGGACGGCGGACTTTGCCTTGCCAGTAAACAAGTATTCAGTAGAAGAGATCAGTATAAAAGTTCACCAGTAAGAAACTCATACTGAAAATCAGTTGTACAGAAGTGAGAAAACAATCGCCACTTGCGCTCTCATCTATCAAGTAGTAGATGTGAGATGAGTAAGATAGTCATCTTGAAAGTTAGGAGCCGAACAGCATCAAAAAGGGGGAAAAAATCAATGACCAAATGGTGGAACACTGGGTTTTAAATTAGACAAGACCAGCACTCGTGTGTTTACACCAAGACGTCTTGGGTTAGATTGAGTAGGTTAAAAACAGAAGTATCAAGATAATGCTAGAGCTAGCGCTGGATGAATTCCATGTGGTAAGAAGGTAAAAACAAAACAAAGGTTTTATTGTGTTTTCGTCATATATATAACCAACCAGAGTGTGTTCTTTTCAATTTTTGAAACAGAATAGTGTTTCAGAATGACAGTGTCATAACACAGGATCAATGAAAAACGCTTGCCAGAGGTGTTACGGTGTCATAACTTAACTTAACGTTTTTATTTTGGTTTAGAAGACTCTGCATAGTCTGTATACAACCAGTTTCTTTAACACGTCATGTAGACAGTCATATACTTTTTCCTTTTTATGGTTCCAGTGACCAGGTTTTTTTAGCTCTGAGAGAAGTTTGAAGTCTACATCTTACATTTTTATGTTGACGTGACCAGTGATTCCTACTACAGAACCTCTTATGGTACATGTGTCCAAGATATTCAAAATAAGAGTTGTCGCAGTGTAGTCAATAGAGAAATTAAATTTACTATAGAATAACAAAGGTTTAAGAAAATTAGGATTCATTCTTCAATCGAGTTATAAGCGAAGTCACACTACAAGTGAAGTCAAATTATAGCAAATCATGTTTCAAGGATGTCGAGCTGTAGCTATCAGTATATTATAAGACATATATTGTTGTTGTTGTTTGCGAATGCCCACAATGAGTAGGTTACTCTTTTGTACACCCTGAAAAGGACGTTAAGTGGCGGGTTGCAATAGCTTTCCTCACATCCTGAGCGTGCTGATGACGGTGGACCAGGGTCCTCCACGCAGATGTGCTATGCTAAGGTTCATCTGCGTGTCACTCACTACTACAGGGATCACATCGAACCTCACCTTGTAGCCAGACTGTTGTCCTCAACAACAGCCTGTTTCCAGGACGACCAATGAGGAGGTCAGGTTAGGGTCTTGGCCAGTATATTTCTCCTGACTCCGGCTAACATTGTCTGATCAGCATATTTTGCCTGACAAGCATATTTTGCCTGACCATACGTTAGCCTCATCATCCCTTATAAGACAGATAAAACATATTCTTCACATAGAATTTGATTTCATGTTTTAGTCATAATTTAACTCTGAAGACCGGAAATATTTTGTTATTTTATGCCAGCTTACTTTGCTTGTAAACTGGCAGTACTCATCACCTCCTGACCTCCGCCTTGAGCTGCTCCAACAGATGTGGCTAGATCTGATGTATAGGGTGCTGTGATTGGGGTTGGTTGAAAAATTATAGATGAAGATGTCCCCAGAGCAGCTGACTTTGCTTCTACAAGTGTTACTGGCGGGGGGTGTATTGGGGAGAACACTGCTCCAGACGACAACTTCTCTGTCACTATGGCTGAGCTGTGAATAAATGGTTATTCAATCATTTTCATTTAGAACATCTGAGTTCATTATAGTTTTTAATTTGCATTCTATGTTTTTCTCATCACAGATAAAAATATTTTGGTCAAAATGTTTATCCTGTCTGTAACTGTAACACATGTATAACTGTCCAAAAGCTGATTTTTTTTATAATTCAATTTTTATAAAGCAATGTCAGAGAATCAGAGAAGTCTATGTAACAATAACTAATACTTTCTTTTTTTGCATTGCAAACTTTGTAAACATCCATTTAAACTTTGACAACATGATCTATCTATCTTCAGTCCACTTATGTCATTAGACACAGGTGTCTGATCTCCCTAGATCAGGGGAAATATTTACCGGATAATATACGTGAAAAAATCCCGGTTTCCACCGTGATTTGAGCCCACGACCTGCAGCACCCGAGGCGAATACCTTACCTCGAGACCACTGTGCCCCCCCCCCCCCCCCCCCCACAACATGATCAAAGAATAATAATCATATTTTAAAAGTATTAAATTCAACTCTTTTATAAATAGTTGTTAGTGATCATCAGGATATTTCCACCACAATTTCTATTGGTTCTAGAGGAAAGTAGAGATTTGATGATACTACAATTATGCTTACTTGCTCTTGACTGCCAATCTCAGCCCCACTGCTGATGCATCAGTTGTGTATAGAAAAGTATCCTGATGTTGGACTTGCCCAGAAAAAGAATGTTGACCAAGTTCTGATTTCAGAGTTGGAGCCTGAGGAAGCTGCTTGCCTCGAGTTGGTCTTTCAGTCACAGATGCTCTCTTCTTTCCTCTAATTGCTGCTTCGTAACAACTGTCGCTAAACTGCTCCTGCAGCTCTGATTTATCTTCTTTCTGGAGATCAATGTCTGAAGTGATCAATAACCCAGATTCACTTTGGTAGTCGCCAACTACAGAATTTACTTCTGGCGCATATGGCAATGGCTGTTCATTATGTATTACTTTCCAGCCAGCATCTCTGGGCACCCTTGTCAACTTAGACGTGTTGCTTCTTGTCAACTTAGACGTGTTGCTTCTTGTCAACTTAGACGTGTTGCTTCTTGTCAACATTCTAGACAGTAGTAACATTTACAATTTTAAAAATAGAAAACATGGTTGCATAACAACATATTAGTGAATCAAATTAAAATAACATAATGTTTTTAGTAGATTACATATAACAACATATTAGTGAATCAAATTAAAATAACATAATGTTTTTAGTAGATTACATATAACAACATATTAGTCAATCAAATTAAAATAACATAATGTTTTTAGTAGATTACATATAACAACATATTAGTCAATCAAATTAAAATAACATAATGTTTTTAGTAGATTACATATAACAACATATTAGTCAATCAAATTAAAATAACATAATGTTTTTAGTAGATTACATATAACAACATATTAGTCAATCAAATTAAAATAACATAATGTTTTTAGTAGATTACATATAACAACATATTAGTCAATCAAATTAAAATAACATACTGTTTTTAGTAGATTACATATAACAACATATTAGTCAATCAAATTAAAATAACATAATGTTTTTAGTAGATTACATATAACAACATATAGGTCAATCAAATTAAAATAACATAATGTTTTTAGTAGATTACATATAACAACATATTAGTCAATCAAATTAAAATAACATAATGTTTTTAGTAGATTACATATAACAACATATTAGTCAATCAAATTAAAATAACATAATGTTTTTAGTAGATTACATATAACAACATATTAGTGAATCAAATTAAAATAACATAAAATTTTTAGTAGATTACATATAACAACATATTAGTCAATCAAATTAAAATAACATATGTTTTTAGTAGATTACATATAACAACATATTAGTCAATCAAATTAAAATAACATAATGTTTTTAGTAGATTACATATAACAACATATTAGTCAATCAAATTAAAATAACATAATGTTTTTAGTAGATTACATATAACAACATATTAGTGAATCACATTAAAATAACATAATGTTTTTAGTAGATTACATATAACAACATATTAGTCAATCAAATTAAAATAACATAATGTTTTTAGTAGATTACATATAACAACATATTAGTCAATCAAATTAAAATAACATAATGTTTTTAGTAGATTACATATAACAACATATTAGTGAATCACATTAAAATAACATAATGTTTTTAGTAGATTACATATAACAACATATTAGTCAATCAAATTAAAATAACATAATGTTTTTAGTAGATTACATATAACAACATATTAGTCAATCAAATTAAAATAACATAATGTTTTTAGTAGATTACATATAACAACATATTAGTCAATCAAATTAAAATAACATAATGTTTTTAGTAGATTACATATAACAACATATTAGTCAATCAAATTAAAATAACATAATGTTTTTAGTAGATTACATATAACAACATATTAGTCAATCAAATTAAAATAACATAATGTTTTTAGTAGATTACATATAACAACATATTAGTCAATCAAATTAAAATAACATAATGTTTTTAGTAGATTACATATAACAACATATTAGTCAATCAAATTAAAATAACATAATGTTTTTAGTAGATTATATTTATCAAATATCAACTAAGGAAAGGAGAGGAAGTTTGCAATACGTAATCTGACAAATTTCAGGTCCCAAATTTTCTAATTTCAATGAAAAGGTATTTCTCCTACAATCCTTAATTATTTACTATTATTAATGGACTTTAATATGCTGAAAGGTAATGAAATCTACAAACATACAAGTTATCTTACTTTGAAATACTTTGAGGATCGGGTAAGGTGTGTTTTTTTCGCTGTGTGTCCAATGCAAGCATCGGGTCACTTCTCCCTTTCCGCATTTTTGACTTCTGGTGTAATTGATATCCGTTGGGTCCTTGGTCTGACAAAGAAGCTCTGATGTTTTCAAGAGAATCTCCACTAACTTCAGCAGTGGGAGAAGATGCTGTTTTCTGGGTGTACCCTGTGTCTGAGGGAGACTGGACATTTGAGCCTTGAAATGAGTCCTCACTTGATTTGTATGGTGAGCCAGTTCTTTGCTGTAATGTAAATGCAGAAGCTGTAGGTGGGTGGTCATGAGATGGGGAGTGTCCATGCGGTTGTGGCAGCTGACGAGATGACGACTGCTGCTGTTCAACATTGTAGGAGATGGAATCAGCCTCCTTGTAAAGTAGCTTCTCTTCTTGAGGTTGGAGCTGCTTGGATGTCTGTGATGCCATCATCCTTAAAGGAGACTTAAATTCTGAATGAGATGACAGAACTTTATGTGTCAAATCCTCCAAGGCTGTTGAAGCCCCTCCAGGATGTGAAAATGTAGTACTGTTTGCACTTTTTAATGATAGCTCATTCATTCCACCTAGATTAACCTGTTCTTCTGATCTCAGACTTGATCTCTGCATTAAATTTGTAAGATCACCACTGTTACCTGGTAAAGGGATCATGAGATCCTTGTTTATAAAAGACATTGAGTTTGCTTTCAGTACTGCATTAATTGATGGTGCACCCAAGAAATTCATCTCTTGTAGAGCACTTTGAATACTCGGCCCCTCAAACAATAAATCTTCATCATCTATACTATCATCACTTGTGTCAACTTCCTTGACGCGAGCCTTGTTCAACCCTGGAGGGTGTGCTGAGACCAGTTCAGAGATTTGTGACTTGTGACCAGCCCCTGATATATGAGAAGAATGTGACAGTGGCCCTGCATGAGTAGTTTCTGCATCTTGATCAGTTGATCTGTACAAAACTGGTCTTAATACGGGAGCTCTTGCATTTGAAGAAACTGCAGGAGTTACAATAATCTCAGCCGCTGCGGCAGCCTGATCATCTGAGGGCATCTGACCTGGTAAATGAGATTCTTTATGCTTAAGCACATTTTGTCTCCTCAGAAATGCGCTGGAACGGTTAAGATCATTGAAGTCTTCAATGTTATTAAAATCTGAAGTGGGAAAGTCAAATTCTGTGTCTGTAGATTTCATAACTGGCATCTGTCTTGCCACAGTTCTACCCATGGCAACAACTGGGTGCGTGACATTGCAAGAGTCTGTATCAGTCTGATCTGATTCACTAGGAGATGCATCAGGAGGAGGAGCAACAGATCCCTGAGAGGCAGCTGTTGCATGTGCTGAAGATCTTGAAGATATCACTGGTGGAATTTGAGAATTTAAAGACAGCCCATTCAACTGTTCAATTCTAGACTGAATAACTGATGCCTGTGTATTAGACTCCCCTTGCCGATTTCTGAGGCTCTCTTTGTGTCTCCGTTGCAAGTTATGGCCCCTAATGGGAGTCTCAGCTGGGTCTAGAAATGGATCTGCGTGTGCATTAGTTCTCTCTCTGTGTGATTGGGATGAAGATCTCATTGGTGTAGAACTTGATAAAATATTAGATGGATGAAAGATAGAGGGTGCTGTTGGTGGAATATTCATTAACAGATTCATTGCCTGACCAACAGAGCCACTCTTGGTTGAATCTCTTTTAAGTTCTTTCACTCTGCAAATGAGAAATGAAAGTAAAAATTAACAATTAGCATTTAAACGTATGTACACTATTCATTTTCTCTTTTCTTTCATAAATCATATCATTGCCAACAATATTTTTCATACTTTTCTTTCATAAACCATATCTTTGTCAGCAAAATGTACAGAAGATCATTCCAAAGCATATTCAGGATCAAGATGCTGAGCAGCGCATGAGCTGCAGTGGTCAGCGATCCATAGCTGCCAAGACCCTTCTACACCTCCACTCAGTGATCATGGATAACAGGCTGCAGCAGGGCAGACTGGCTAAGGAGAGGGGGTCGAAGAGGGAATGCTAACCCGGTACTCAAAATATGCTTGCTGAAGTCGTATGTGTTGGACCGAAAGGTGCAAATATCGCAGTCAAGCTGTAAACTACGACACAACGCATTCCGTTCTCTGGACTACATTCTGCTACTTAAGCCCTTTTAGGGTTTGGTAGCGGGAGATTGAGAACGAACGAAGCCAAGCCAAGCCAAAGTATATTCTGTCATTGGAGATGAAGTATTACAGATGGAAATCTCACAGTTAAAATTGGGGGTCACCAGTCTCCCAGTTCCAGGTAGAGATAACTAGTCACCCAGTTGAAATAGTGGGTAACTTGTCTCTCAGTTCTAGATAGAGGTGACCAGTCTCCCTGTCCCAGGTAGAGGTAACCAGTTTTCCAGTTGTAGGTAGAGGCTGCCAGTCTCCCAGTCCCAGGTAGAGGTAACCAGTTTTCCAGTTCTAGGTAGAGGTGACCAGTCTGCCAGTTCCAGGTAGAGGTGACCAGTCCCAGGTAAAGGTAACTAGTCTCCCAGTTCTAGGTAGAGGTGAATAGTCTCCCAGTTCCAGGTAGAGATCACCAGGTTTCTAGCTCCAGGTAAAGGTAACTAGTTTCCCAGTTCTAGGTAGAGGTGAATAGTCTCCCAGTTCCAGGTAGGGGTGACCAGTCTCCCAGTTCTAGGTAAAGGTAACCAGTCTCCCAGTTGAAATAACGGGTAACCATTCTCCCAATTGAAATAGAGGGTAACCAGTCTCCCAGTTCCAGTTAGAGGTAATAAGTCTCTCAGTTGAAATAGAGGGTATCTAGTCTCTCAGTTGAAATATAGGGTAACCAGTCTCCCAGTTCCAGGTAGAGGTGACCAGTCTTCCAGTTCCAGGTAGAGGTGACCAGTCTCCCAGTACCAGGTAGAGGTAACCAGTCTCCCAGTTGAAGGTGGTGTCACTAATTCCTTTCCTCACGATCTTGCCTCTCCTAACTCTAAGTTGGGTATCAATTACAGTTGGATAAACTGGAGAGTAAGGTACTAATAACATACATAAGCTACACAATAAATTAAGTTTATTTTCATGTAACTTCGTAACCAAAATTTGAATTAAAAAGAGCACTGAAAACATCACTCTGATTTAAATTATCGTACTTTATAATAAAATAGTGACATGTGCCAATGGAAGTCCGCAGAGACTGCAGAATGCTACAGCAAGCGGAAAAATTCAAAAGAATCATGGACCACCCAATGCATCACAGACTAAATGGGTTGGGACGTGGCAGGTTAAACAGGAAAAGTTTTAAAGTCCAGGTAAAAGAAAAGATTAAAAACAAATGCTGCACTCTTAAACGAAAAAATAAAACCACTACCAGCATGCTCCATCCGCTGCCTCTGGAAAGGAAGACCCTTCCCTGATCTTAAATGCAATATCCCTAACATCAAAGACAAAAAGACACAAACACAGGAACAGTAAAAACAGTTATAAATTACATCAACCAAAAATTTCCACCAACAGCCTGGACACACGCCTATACGGATGGCTCAGCCAAAGATACGATTGGAAACGGGGGAGGAGGCATCACTATAAAACTAAAAAGCAAAGTATACTCAGCAGCATTTGCCACTGAGAGACGCTGCAGCAACTTCAGTGTTGAAGCCAGTACCCTGAGACAATCAGGTGAAACCCTTATAGACCATAAGGAGCAGGCAGAAAAGCAAGTGGTCATTTTCACAGACACCCTAGCAGTGTTAATGGCGCTCAAGAACCAGCACATAAATGAACTCGGTGCTCTGGCAGACTCTCTCGAACACCTGTCCCAGTGCTTAAAAGAAGCACAGGCCAGTGGATACCAGCCCACTGCAACATTCCAAACAATGAGGAGTCGGACAGACTCGCCAAAGAGGGAGGAATGCTGCACCAGAGTGATACAGAAATCACATACAATGAGACAAAAGCATTCATCAGGGCAACGTACAGTGCAAAATGGAAAAAAGACCACCCTGGCCATATAGAAAACGATACCTACCATCAACTCTCCAGGCTAGACCAGGTGATAATTCTCCGGCTACGCACAGGTCACAACAGACTTAGATGCCATCTGTACAACAAATTCAAGATTGGCACTACAGACCTTTGTGCCTGCGACACAGCCCCCAAGAAGGCAGAACATATTTTGCAGTCCTGTCCACTGTATACCGACAAAATAAGTAGCATTTGGCAACAGCCAGTGTCCTTCCACGAGAAACTGTACGGAAGCATACAGAGCCTTGAGTCGACTGCTGCCTATGTTAAAGTCATTGAAGTTGAGGTCTGAAGATGAACGAGGAAGAAGAAGAAGAAGTGACATGTTATAAGAGAGTCCAAAACCTTATAAAATACCTGTCAGCATATCGCAGTGTGTTCAGTGTGTTTTCACAAGCAATCTCAGTGGGTGAGATGTTAGCAATCATGCAGGTTCGAGAGTTGCCCACAAACGAGTCCTTTAGTATGTGAGTCAGCTTGCTCTGACGAAATGGGGTATGCCTGCTCTCTTGGTCAATTGATCTTATGCATTCTTTAAGCTGGGGAATATTAATAAGGCTGAGCACGTGGAGCATAATTATATACGAGAAGAGGTCTTAGAAAGCTAAAATAAATTGTAATAGCAATAAAAGAGATGTGTTCTTGACTGGGACCCACATACAAAAGGTGAGAACATCATTGGAGTAAAAGAGAACCTGTAGAATGAAAGTAAAACTAGAAGTCAAGTAATTAGATCACACTAGTAAAGCTAAAAAGAATGGTTCAACATAGAAAGTAGTGGTAAGAAACAGTCATGTCACAGCCCAGTTATTCTGTGATGAATATGATTGTTATGTTGATTTTAGTTCTAGCTATTTTCCACACTCAAATTAATGAAGGAGCATGTGGCATAGGGGTTGCAAGTTTGGTTTACAATCTCAAGGTACCAGGTTGAAACCACATTCTGCTAGCTTTGGCAAACTGTCATATCATGGGTTTTTTCATGGTTTGACCTCTTCTCCCAGCCAATCCAGCTGTAAATGGTTACCTGACAAAGTCAGGGAAAAATTTCAGAGCTGCCACATGAGCTACAGAGTTTGTGTTCTTTTGTTGACACTTTCAGAAAGGAAAGGTTTTGAGAGCATAAGGGTGTGCCGAGATGCAATGATATCGGTTCTATGAACAATTTTCAATTTCTACACTCAAAATAAATCAGAATAAGTTATACAATACACAGGACAAGGACAAAGTGTACATTGTTAATATAACATAAATAACTATCAAGTGCAGTTTTTTTTTAAAGAAATGGCAGAAGTAAATTGAAGAACATTAAAGTAAATGAAGCTATTGTAAAGCTAAGAGAAGCTACATGTGTGAACTGTAAAGCTAAGAGAAGCTACATGTGTGAAGTGTGGACTGTAAAGCTAAGAGAAGCTACATGTATGGACTGTAAAGCTAAGAGAAGCTACATGTGTTGACTGTAAAGCTAAGAAAAGCTACATGTGTGGACTGTAAAGCTAAGAGAAGCTGTAGAAACAAAGTCTAGGTCGAAAGTGTAGATGATAAAAACATTGGTGGAAAATATGCTTAAGAATGAGAAATAACAAGCTTCTGAATTCAGTTCAACTATCCTCTGACAAGATTCAAGCCAACAACATCTTCAGAAACTAATTCTCTGTGATGCAAAATATAAGTACAATATAAGTACTAGTTTTTCTAAACTTGGCTAAAGTGTTTGTTCAATCAACTACTCAAACTGAACCAATTGCTACACTATGACAAACACAACTTGAGTTCAATATTTAAATAGAAAAGCAGAAACAAAAATCTATATTATTAATAAAGCTTATGTAAACCAACTTAAAATACAGATCAATAGAAAAATACAATTTTGTTTGAAAATAGTTTATACTATCCACAATAACATATTTAGTTAAAACTTCAAAGATGAAAGATAAAGAAATAATAATAATAATCAAATGTGTAATAAAGAAAGACATCAGAATAAACAGTTTGCACACTCTACTCTAGAAAAGAATTGTCATCAACAAAAACATACACAAACACAAAAGACAATCACCGCTAGAAGACTCTGATTAATCTCTGCTCCCTCGATCCTTGTTTGTTTATCAGTATCTGTTACATCTGAAGCTCTCTCACTGCCGGCCAGGTCAATGAATGAAATTCTGTAGGGAATTCAAATTTCATTCAAATTATCACATGTCCAAAAACATGTACATTTGTTCTTGAATGTCTGTACGCTTCATCATTTGTTAGAAAGACACATGAAATCCTCTACAAAATTATTTGCAAAAATCATCAATAAATATATTATCTAGGTATGTAATTCAATGTTGACAACTAGTTTTCAGCTATGGCAAAAGAATATAAACCATAATCTAATATTCTGTCTGTTATTAAGTGACAAAATGATTTTCAGTGATTTAGTTATATTGTTCTAATTTTACTTGTTATTCAAACATTCCCCCAATGGTCAAAGTTTGTCTAGCGTTAAGCTGTCAAACTGTTGGTTGCCGATTTCAGTTTGGTTTACCTAATCACTTAATTGTAAGAATATTAATTAAACTAAATAAACTATTCAATGCCTTTCTTTTTAATTTACAAAGAATGTTATTCATCCAACAAAGAAGTGTGCAAGAAAGAGCCAGATATCAAGGGCTTCACTGGGAATACTAAAGAAGACAGCCCAAAATATATGCTGGCAGTCAGTAACTTTGATATCCTAAGTTCATTGGAAACAAGCAAATAAAAGTTGTAAGTAGTTAGATTGCAAGACACAATACTGCAAGCAAGGGAAAAGCACATTTTGTTTTAGCAAGTATATTATAAATGGTGCCTAAGGAAGAATGTGCATGGAACTAGCAACCTCGTATATAAATAAACAAATTACTACCAACATGAGCATGTGTAGTGTATTTGTGCAGGCATCCATGAAGCAAGTGATGCTCCTAAAGATTAAGTCAAGAAGAAACTAAACTAACAAAAACAGTTTTCAGTGTTCTCATTTATTCATCCATTACAAAACACTGTCAAGGTGAAGGTTACGCTTTGTTCAACAGCATTGATTTCTTCTTCAGCGTTCATCCTGAAATGGATGTTGTGTCATTGTTTACAGTAAGACTGCAATATCTGCACTTTTCAACCCGACACATCCAGTTTCATCACAGCATTTTGGGGACTGAGTTTGCATTCCCTCTATGATCTCTATTCTGTTAACCATATTATATAAGTGCAGCATGTTTCCAGGGCCGCTGCTTGAAAGCAGAAAAAGGTCCTAGTCAGCTATGGTCACTGGCCCTGACACAACCAGCCAGCTATCAGTCACTGGCTGTTGTCAGCTCATTCACTGCTGTGTCTTATGGCCCTTCTTGATTTCAGGAAGTTCAAAGTATAGCAATGCATACTAAGTAGAACAGTACAGTATACACAATCTATTCCATCTGGTTTGCTCATGGCAATAGTACCAAATGAAGAGAAATTAGAAATAAAACTTACTTTCCAACTTTAGCATCTTCGATATTCCTTATATCCAGCTGCAATATTGCATGGGATCTGGAAGAATCTGGATTTACACCAGAAGCACCTTTACTCCGAACTGAATTTCCATACTCAAGGATCTGCAGAAAAATCATTTAGAGCTGTGATGTGCAAAATGTTTGAAATTTTCAGATGACGTTTTTTTTAAAATTGATTCTAATAAAAAAAATTTTAAAACTTGAGTTGCTATGCTGATTTTGTCATTTTCAAACCACACGTAGGAAGCCTGTCTTTACAACTGATCAAGCAAATATCGACTCTGATGGCATTAGGTACATGTCAATTAGTGAGTAGTGTTTAAGTGTACAAAACAGGAGTGTGTGTAGCCAGTGTGCTAAAGAAACCATTAAAATACATTCTATTTGAGAGAGGTAGAATTAACGTGCCTGCGAAGTGCAGTGATGTCAATTTTGTAAAACATAACTATCAACTTTCCGCTCAATGTATTATTGAAGAACATGTATCTATATCTCGCCTCGCATGCATCTTGGTATAGATGTGAGCCCATCAAATAAGACAACTGAAAAGGTGGGAGTGTCTTAGGTGTTGCAACTCTATCATGCAGTGCAGCAAACATAACCAGTATAACAGTTCCACCCCGAGCAAGAGAGTTTAGGGCAGGGGTGATGTGGTTACTGATAACAAAGGTACCTGAATGCATGCCAAGGTCACTCTCTGTCTGGTCACTACGCCAAGGTCACTCACCGTCTCAACAAAAGGAATCGGAGTTGGGGAAAAAATGTACAGAAAGGAACTGACCACTGGCGTTCCGATTTGGGGAATGGGGGGTGAGTGACAGACGGGAGGGCAGCGGAGCTTGCTGCGATAGATGAGTGATAGAGGTTCAGAGTAATTCGTTCCAATAACGACTGAATAGAGCCATCCCCCTGAGATCCATTGGTCAGTTCTGATACTGCTTGAGAGTATATAACACTAGCCAAAGTGTAGCTCAAGCAGGCTAGCATGGAGAGGGGATGAGTGAATGTAGATACGAGTCTGTTTAGCTCACCGACTTAGATAGAGGAGCGATTGATAGACTGTTGTACGAATGTTGGAGATAGAACAGGATCGCTCAAACAGCATACGCCATTTTGAGTCGGGGCCAGCCGCTCACATAGGTGTGTGTGGGAGTTTTGTATTAGGTGTGTGTGGGAGTTTTGTATTAATAGATAATCTGAACGTCTGTTGTATGCAGGACACCTTGTGAACGAGGTATGTCCTGACGAGTTAAGCGAGTGTGTAGATCGACTAGGTGAGATCTAGATGGGTGTGTGATGTGTGTATGGCAATATAACTGGGTTTTGATAGTTGGGAATTCCATCAATAGCTAATGCTTAAAATTTCCGCTTAAGTTAATATTTATATTAATATATATATATTATAGGAATATTTAGTTAAGATGATATGTACTGTATTGTGTTTGTAATTTCCCTACTCATTTTTCTGGTATGAGTATTATATAATAAATATGCCATTTTCTGTGTGCTATATTATTTGCAGTGTGTGGTCATGAATGATGTGGATGAGTGTGATAATGTTCTAAGTTAGAATAACCCTATGGCAAACAGTGGGATCTACTACACCAGCAACAACGACCTATTACAGTTAATCTAATTTATTTCAATGTTCTGCTCTAAACAAAAACTACTCATAAGCAAAATGAAGTGAAATAATGTGCAGAAAAAAAAGAATATAATACAAAACAAACGTCTTTATCGTTGTTAGCTAGCATTAAAACTGTGGCCTTTTCCTTTCATTCTACTTATTAAAGAAAAATATATGATATATTGTTTTTACTGGTTATTATAAACTGTGCAAAGTTAACATAATTTTGTTCCATTTTAAACTTTTATGTGATGTGTATGTGCCACTGTTTCTCTATGGAAATTGAGAAATGTTACTGTAAAAGTTATTAACTCCGGTGTGGTGTATGAAACTAGTAGGGTTACAGGAAAAGAGCATGGAATAAAGTTAATGTTCTCAGTGCTGCTCGTAAGAAACAAAATTAGTTCAGAATTACAAATATGGATGCACAAAAGTATCATTTACCTGGGGAAGCAAAGAGTAGTTAGGGTCAGGTGAAACATACTGATTAAGATCCCACTTCCTGTCCCCGTTTGTACTTCAGAAAATAGATTGAGACACAGCAATCAGGCCAAAAATATGGAGATCGACATTGTAATTCTCATAAAGATAAACTTTCTGAGAAAACTTGCTTTGCATAACAGTCAAGAGCACCCCAGTCCACCTTTTCAAGTATGCCTCGAGGGGTAAGAAGTGCCATTGTAACACGTTACCAAAGAAACTTCAACAAAAATTAACTCAGCATGAGTAACTTCAACAAAAATTAACTCAACTCAGCTTGAATAACTTCAACAAAAATTAACTCAATTCAGCACAAATAACTTCGAAGAAGAGAACCAATTACCTGCACCAGGGAGCTCACACTTGTGGCTTCTGTTTCTGTTAGGCCAGCAATACAAACTTGCCGGCTTCCATCTTCCCTGGCTTGTAGTCTGCAATAAATGGTGTAACTCATTTAACATTGCCAACTATCAACTCAAACTTAATTAACATCTTCATATTTGCCATGTTATTATCCCTTCTTTAACTTTTCAAGAAGCAGCAAAGACCTTGCATTGGTCCACTTGAAGAACATTGGCTTGTAGCACTTCAAATGGCTTGAAGAACACTGGCTAGTAGTACTTCAAATGGTTTGAAGAACACTGGCTAGTAGTACTTCAAATGGCTTGAAGAACACTGGCTAGTAGTACTTCAAATGGCTTGAAGAACACTGGCTAGTAGTACTTCAAATGGCTTGAAGAACACTGGCTAGTAGTACTTCAAATGGCTTGAAGAACACTGGCTAGTAGCACAGCAAATGGCTTGAAGAACACTGGCTAGTAGTACTTCAAATGGCTTGAAGAACACTGGCTAGTAGTACTTCAAATGGCTTGAAGAACACTGGCTAGTAGTACTTCAAATGGCTTGAAGAACACTGGCTAGTAGTACTTGAAATGGCTTGAAGAACACTGGCTAGTAGCACAGCAAATGGCTTGAAGAACACTGGCTAGTAGCACAGCAAATGCTCTTATAGTAGTGATAACAATGTTCTTTATGTGATGATATTACCATGACCAACCTTCACTTGTCACATTTGTTTTGCGTTCGCCTTATTGCTCTAATCCCCAAGGCTGTGTGCGTTGCACTGTGGTTTTTATTTTGCGCCTGTCGGCCCAGTGCATCCGACTTCAGCATGCATTTTATGTAAGGGTCTGCTTCCTCCTGTATTTTCTAAGGGTTTGCTTCCCCAGGGTAATGGCCGGTGCTGTGATGGGGATTGAACCCAGCACCTTCCGGTTGTGAGCCGTGTCACTTAACCACTAGGCCACGCCGTCCCCGTCACATTTGTGACATTCTTGGTATGTCATTTTGATCTTCCATATTAGAACTTGTGACATAAATGAACCATTTTTCATGCCATGTATTACAAGTATTTTAAAAGTAATTGACTTTATCATCTCCTTTCTACCATTTCTTCCCTGTGTATCACTTGTCCATTTAGTCGGGGTACCTTCCTCACGTATCACTTGTCCATTTAGTCGGGGTACCTTCCTCACGTATCACTTGTCCATTTAGATGGAGTTTGTCCTTCACGTATCATTTGTCCATTTAGTTGGAGTTTCTCCTTCACGCATCATTTGTCCATTTAGTTGGAGTTTATTCCTCATGTTTCGCTTGTCCGCTTGTCCGTTTAGTTGGAGTTTCTCCCTCTCGCATCACTTGTCCCTTTAGTTGGTTTTTCATGTGGTGTGTTTGATAAAAACACAATGTTGTATGGTGTTTTCTGTTGCTTTATTTTTAGTAGCCAATTCTTAGACTACTTTTCTATGGCTGCCAAGGAGCCCTGCATTCGTGAACTGGCTGTAGTGATGTGTTTTTCAGAAGTTCACATAGCCAGGCCATCTGCATAGAGTGAGTTGTAGGTACTTTTATGGAAGTTTTCAGTGATATCATTTTGTAAATAAGAAAGAGTGTAGAGGGGAGGATGCCACCTAGGAGGACTGATTTGCCTGTAGCTGTTGGGGTAGAGTTTATTTTTTTTAATTTTTTATAATGGGGACTATTTGTGCTTCTTTCCACACATGTGGTACAATGAGACATTTCCAGCTGCAGTTCATGATCTTGTGGTATAATGAGACATTTCCAGCTGCAGATCATGATCTTGTGGTATAATGCCGTGCTTCTAGCTGCAGTTCATGATCTTGTGGTATAATGAGACGTTTCCAGGTGCAGTTCATGATCTTGAGGTATAATGTCGTGCTTCTAGCTGTAGTTCATGATCTTGAGGAGTATGTTTTTGGCAGTAGCCACCAATCTTACAAGCATGTCATTGGTTACCCCATCTATTCCAGAGAATCTATAAAGAGAATGTATGACAGCATCAAATTCTTTCATGGGTCAGATTGGTTGTCATGTGCTCCTTTGGGCAGGTTACCATGTTTTTGTGGAACTTTATCTCTGTAGCCATTGTTTCCTTTCTTTCAGGTGGGACATGTATTTGACTGAGTTGCGAGAATAATTGTAAGTACGTGAGTAGCCCCTTTTCAGTTATGTCTGACTCTAGATTGATGTGACCTTGGAGTAGCAAGTCTCTGCTGAGTTTTGGTTTTCCTTTTCCTTGCAACGTTGTCTTTTCACTTCCTTGTGTTGCATGAGCTTATTTTCACCCAGCCTGAGGTGGCTTTTCAGGTTACATCTCCATTTGGATTGGTCTGCAGCTATGTCTTCCCAAGACGTCAAATCCATATCCAGAGCCTTCATGTCCCGCTTACATGTGCCTTTGAACCTCAGCTGTAGTCGGCCAGCTGTTCTTTAACCACATGCTAGCTGCTCATAGAGAATATCTTTAGGGATGCGACCGTCTTCCATGAGACGAATATGACCAAGCCATCACAGTTTTTATTGTCGAAGGAGGGTGTCCATACTTGAAAGGCCGGTGCGAGAATGCAGCTCTGTATTTGTCATCCTGTGTCCCTATTAGACACCAAAGGATGAATCTCAGGCACTGTAAGTGAAAGGTGTTGAGCCTTTGCTCTTTTTTAGCATAGGTTGTCCACGTTTTGCTACCATATAGAAGTGTTCTGACGATACCGGCATTGTAGACCATGACCTTGGTTGTAAGTTTTGGGTTTTCCCAGACACGTGTTGTGAGATGAGAAAATATGGTGGCAGCTTTGTCAATGCAATTGCCTATTTTGATGAGGGACCCCAGGTAAGGGAACTTGTCCACAGTTGGCAATACATAGTTGTCGAAAGTGATTGTTAGGGTGGCATTTATGTCTTTTCCCAATACATTTGTTTTAGTCAGGCTTATTTTGAGGTTGAAATCTTTGTACGCCTGGGAGAAGTGATCTATCATGCTCTGGAGTTCCTGCTAACTGTGAGTGGCAATTACAGCATCATCAGTAAATAAAAAGTCCCTGATAGTAACTTCCCTGATCTTGATTTTAGCTTTGAGTCTCACAAGATTAACCAGGCGGCCATTTTATCTAGTGTAGAGGCAAATCCCTTCTGTTGCATTACCAAATGCATGCTTCAGTAGCAGGTCAAAGAAGATTCTGAATAGTGCCAGGACCAGGACACAGCCTTGTTTAACACCACTGTGAATACTGAATGGTTGTGATGCATTACCGCCAAATAGGACTGTTCTTTTCATATCCTCATGGAATGATATTAGCTGCAGCAGTTTGCTCGGACGCCTATTTTTGAAAGGATTTTGAAGAGTCTAGCCCTGCTAACTAAATCAAATACTTTTGTCAGGTCAAACAAAGCAGCATAATAAGGTTTGTCTGCTTGCATGACTTTTCCTTGTAGCTGTCATAGAGAGAAGATCATGTTGATCTTCCAGATAGGAATCCACATTGTGACTGTGAGTACACACATTCAGCCAGTTTGTGTAGCTGCAGTAAGATCACTCTGGCAAAGACTTTGCCCACAACACTGAGCAGTGAGATGCCTTTATAATTACTGCAGTCACTTCTGTAACCTTTATTTTTGTATAATGCGACAATCTTTTAATCCCTGATATCTTGAGGTATGATGGCCTCTTTTCAACTCTGGCATAGCAGCAAATGTAGTGGTTTCAAGAGTGTATGTTTACAGTGCTTGATCAGGTTAGGTGGAATCCTGCCACGGCCTGTTGCTCTGCCCAGGGCCAAGTTGTCAATGGCTGTATTGAGATCTTTGACACCTAGCTTCTCCATGGGAGTAACCATACTGTTGCATGAGTAGAGCTCAAAGTAGTGCTCTACCCATCGCTCCATCTTTCTTCCTTTGTCATTTATTTTCTCGCCACTGATGGATTTGAGCAGCACCGTCTTCCTGTGAATGGGACAAATAGCTTTTTTATGCCATCATACATTTCTCTGATGTTTTCCCCTGAGGTAGAGTACTCATTTGCACAGCGGCAAGCTGTTTGTTGTACTTTGTTCCTGGCAGATTAACTGCATTTGGAAGACATTTGAAGCTACTCAAAAGAGTGCTTTTTGTCTCTTTAATGTGTGTCATATAATCTACTTTGGCTTCAAACTAGTCATTTGATTTTGGAGTACTTCTTCCATAGATATCAAGCGCAGTATTGTGGATGTTGGTTTGAAGTTGCTTCCAGGTTTCTGTAACCATGGTGCTACCTTGTCATATTCTGAGAGTTTTCTCGAAGGCATCATTAAAGCAACTGATCAGTGCAGGATCTGAATTTTGCTCGTGACACGAGCAAAATGTCAAAATAATTGTATGAATGCATTTACTTAATGTTTTTGGTTAAAGTTTTCCCATTCTGCAGAACTGCAATTCCATTATTGCTGCAGTCCTCATTGTTTAGACCTTTGCCAAACCTCTATAATTGTCTGCCATCTTTATCTAGGTTCAGAGCTCCTGTTGCTTTTATCCAGTTATTTCTTGCTGAGCTTTTTATTGTCTTGTTGTACTTTGCTGCAATTGCTTTGTAGGAGATGTTTGCCTCAATTATTCTGTCCTTTTCTGCCTATCTCTGGCTTCTGTCAGCTGTTTTTTTCAGTTCCTGTTTTGTCAGTAGCAATTTCCCCAGCTCTTCGTGCCCTGGCTCTACAGTGCGGCGGTAGGGACCACCAGTAGAATTTGGTGGATCCCTTCAAGGCAAGAAGTCTGGCACACTCCTAACTTGGTAGATCTCCTTGGGTCAATTCCAACCTCACTCAGTCATTTTGGTGTCTTGTCATGAAATGCATTGTGTTGCACATCTAGCAACCCACCAAGTACATCCATCTTCAGCTTACATTTGTTTGGGGCTGCCTCCCTAGCCATTGACTGCCCTCAGCCCATCTGAAAAACAGCAGCTGTTTGAGGTCAGAGTTGTCTCTCCTAGTAAAGCCGTTTTTCAAAGCTATCAGGTCTTTCCTACCTGGGTTTGTATCAAGTTTTCCATCTCTTAGGTGGACAATCATGCTCCACAGTAATGTAAGAATTTGCTCCCTGGTTTTTCATTCGCATTTGCTAACGTAGTTTAGTAATAATCCCGAGTGGGCCGCTGGGGTCTTTGTGTATGACAGTTACAAGAATAGCACCACTGTCCTACAAAGAGCATGTCATAAGAGGTGACTAACTGTGTCATATGACATAACATTGGCCATGGTTAGGTGGTTTGTTTAGAGCAGCATAGATGGCGCCTAACAGGCTGTGGGTCTACTTTGCTCTAGTGTTTGAGTCTATTAAGATGGATTCGCACATCAGTTAACCACCCTCCGCTGCACTTGTCCCAAAGCAGCAGAGTAATAAGCAGCTCGAGCCTAGCCTGTTAAGTAGGAAATTCTCCTCCTGGTTACATCCAGATCATACCAGAAACTGGGAACTGGACAGGAGCATTTGCCCCTGTAGAAGTACAGGTCGACTGCGAACTAGGTTTAGTAGTTTAGCTGGCCAGTCAAAGCCATTGCTGTAGGTGGGGTAGTGGATGGACACTGCTGTTCCCTAGTAGGCTCTTGGAGCCATACATGAGTTAGGCAGGAACAAGGAAACCAAAGAGAATTCTGGCCATCTTATTTTACTAAGAAGTGACTGTCTCTCACTGGTGAAGCACTATCCCTCACACACTCCTGCATCCCCTCCCGCCCTTGATCATCTCATATAAAGAAAAATTAGTCCATAAGTGGAAAAGATCAGAAGTACCAGTTATTAATAATTTATAATTATTTATCAACATTTAAATCAGACAACTAAATCAACAATTAGCAACAATTACTAACCTGTTCCTCCGATTAAGTAGATCAAATAACTGACCACAGTATATCTCAAAAAAACTGACCCAAACATGCAGGCCTTTTCCATAAGTGCCAGACTGGATGATTGAAAAAATATCTTGGCCCGCTAACAGATAAAGACCTGGTACATTTTCACCTCCTAGCATGGTATGTGTCTTCCCAGCACCAGTTTGGCCATATGCAAAACAAGTCGCAGTTCCTCTACAGAAAGAAATGAGTATTCATAAAATTAGGGATATGGGTTTGTGAATGTATATTATTCCTTATTAACAGCATAGATATTTCCTTGCGTAATGGTAAAAAAAAGTATGTTCTATTTAGTAACACTGTTCAACTAAGTCTTTCATCTCATTAACTTTCCTATTTGGAGAAGTGTATTCCAGCTTTTTTTCAATTCTAATTAATATTTTCTTTAATTATATCTCCAAATCTTTATGCTTGTAATTTTGTTTCACCTTCTACTATATCTGTGGATTACATTTTTAATGTGTCTTTAAGTTAGTACATGTTTTGGCTTGTTCACCTTCAATGCGTTTCTTCTCGTTTCATCTCTTAATCCATTAGTATATCGTTATCATCATCATCAGGTGCCATGCCGGTTGGCATTGACGATCATGGACCTCCATCCACTTCTATCACGTGTATGATTTACCAACTCTGTTGTTGATTGTTGCCTATGCCATTCTCTCGGAGGTCCAACATCTGCTCTCTCTGCCTTCCTCTACCTCTCTTTCCCGTTTTCACAACGTGCTCTAATCCACCTCTTCTCATTACATGCCCAAAAACGGATAACAGCCTTGTTCTGATTCCTGCAATGAGTTGCTTTTGTGTTTATTTCTCTTCAAGTGCTGTATCATTAGTTTTCCTTGCAGAGAGAGTTTTAATCCGCTGATTAATTAATAGATTTTCAAATTTTAGTACTAAAAATGAATATTACAGATAACATAATCTATAGAATATTTTTTTAAGGGTTTATATGAAAATAATATTACTACATTATTATTGCAGAGCATGGTGCAGGGGTGAAACTCGGTTTCACAATCCCAATGCCTGGGTACGAATCCAGCTGTGTCCAGTTTGGCAGACACTCGATTTTATCTTGATATGATCACTTCTCCACGTATGGAAAGTAATAGCAACCTACCATACTGCACACTTCTCAAGAAACTTATAACAACCAAATACATAGGCAGTTGTAAGATAGACCTTGTGAAAGGACATGCTATTTACATTTTTTTACACTATCATTAAATATGTGTCAGACTGTTTTGTAAATGGTACATGAATATATGACTTTCAAATACCCATTGAATATGCAGCTGACAAGAGGCCTAGTTGCTCTGATGTAGACATCTTCATTTGTACATGACTCATCGAAAACCTCATCAAAGATGAACTCATGCTGAAAAACAAAATGCCATAAAATATTATAATATTTTAAAGAAATGTCTGCCTTTACAAAATCTTGTTTATTTTCATTTCTCACATATAAATTTCATCAGGTTCCTAGCATCATTTCACAAACAACTGAAAGATCTAGATCTATAAATGATCTTTGTCAAAATGATGTTCAGAAACAGACAATAGACCAACAGTAGATGCAGCAAAAACAGCTCTACATATCAATGAGAGTGAAATAAATTAAGTAAGAATTAAATAAAGAGACAAATAAATCCTATAAATATTAATAATCAGAAAACTGAAGAAATGCACACATTTATTTAAGAATGAAAATCAACAAAGATGGAGAAACAAATCATGATTTTTTAAAAAACCATGGTTAATAAAATCTGATTTTATGTAATCTTTCTTAGAGCAATATTGAAAGAAATAGCGCCCTCTCTGGAAAATGAGGTTTGGCTGTTTTAAGAAAATGTAAATCTTTGTCCTAGTTTATGGTTTGAACATGGCATGTAACTAAGAGTATCACATCCAAACCTGGTAACGGCGTGGGCTAATGGATAAGTGACATAGCTCACAACCTGAAGGTGTTGGGTTCGCTCCCCAATCACAGCACCGGCCGTTACCCTGGGGAAGCAAACCCTTAGAAAATGCAGGAGGAAGCAGACCCTTTAATAAAATGCATACCGAAGCTGAATGTGCTGGGTCGACAGGCGCAAAATAAAAACATAGTGCAACACACACCCAACATTGGGGAATTGAGAAAAAATGCAATCGCACATAAAACATTTTTTTTGTACTAAAAGAACATCAAAAACACAGAACTTTACCAACAGATATTTGTATTATATAATTTGCACTAAATAACTAAAAGTATTAATAAGCTTGTGGACAAAATTTAACTAACACAATAATTAATCTAAATTGAGATTACAAGAGAAAGCGGATGTAAATTAACCCACAGGAAACCAACAAACATTATGACCAGAAATGTATTCAACTGAAACAAACAGAGGAAGTAGTGATTGGGAGTATAAAGAACAACAGATAAGGAAGCTACAGCTACTATTTTCTAATTAACAATAACTATAGAAGGAAGCTCAATACATCAATTGGTGATAAGCAAGTCTGTCTTATATGAGGAACAAAAGGAAAAGATTAATTCTATTCTTTCAGATTATATTTAGATTAATTGAATAAATTACCTGCAGTGTATATGCCTTTAGGTCAACTGCAAGCTTGGATTCATTGACGATCAAAGTGTTTGTGCTCTCTATGAGTACAATATCTTCTTCCTTTGTCCTCTGTTCTCTTCTTGTCAGAGGTCTCTTTCTCACACAAACTTTGATCTTTTCATCTCCTAAACCTCTGTGAGATCCAGACCGTGATGCCCTTGTTTTTGTTGGTGTGCTTACTTTGTGAACTCCATAATTGTAGGAGTTTCTTTTTGAATGCTTAATACGTTCCATGGCAGATCCCTTTGAAGCAAAAGAACGCACTGTCAAATGTGATAAAACATTTCTGCTGACTATTTGAGATGTAGCAGTTGGTTCCTCATCAGAGTGATCTACAGCTGCATCAGATTCGCTGCTTTCAGATATTTGCCTAAGCCTGTCTTTGTAAGCGGAAAGAGAATAATTTGAAACTCTATCTTGTACAATGACATCTCTGGATGGTTCTAAATGTTGAACAGTTGGAGCACTGATTTCACGATTGGCATTTCGTCTGCTCTTAGAACTATGCTGACTCCGGGTATGATAGGTTTCTCTGCCTGAGATTGAATTATTATCATGTGAAGTATTTGCAAAATTAACGTCTGATGAGTGAGGTTGACGTGTTCCTGAACTTTGTCTTTGGGGACTATGAGTGCCTGTAAAACCAGAACTATGCACAGACTTTATTATATTGACCAGCTCAATGAGACGACACTTATCCTCATTGCTGGTAATTCCTAAAGCAAAGAACTCTGGCATGCTCAAATTAATAAGTGCTTCTGATCGTGTAATGCCATTGGCACGGAATGCTGGGTAGAACTGTTCTAGTCTGGCCTCTCTGAGACATTCATATAATGTTCCCATTATTGAACCTGTGAGGTGGAAAAAAAGTAAAGTAAAAATATTTTGACATGAAAGAGAAAATGACTTTTCCATTACTCATTATAAAATGTATAAACAATTCATAAATGAAAAGACATAATCAGACATGTCAATTTTTTTCTATTCTTTTTATTTTTCAGTGCTCGTCCTAAAAAGGATGTTAATGACATTGTGTCGTAGTTTACAGCAAAGCTGTGTTATCTACACCTTTCAGCTCAACACATCCAATTTCAGCACAGCATTTTTCGGATCAGGCTTGCCTTCCCTCTTCGACCCCTAATCTCTTAGCCAGGTTGCATGGCTGCTGTCTGTTTCTAGGACCACAACTTGGAGGCAGAAAAGAGACTTGGTTATCTATGGGCCACTGCCCCTGATACAAGCAGTAACCTATGAGCCGCTGGCTGTTTTCAGCTCATTCACTGCTGCATCCTTTGTCCCATATGTCAATTTGTAACAAATTAATACCCTTATACCAAACCAATATAAACCATACTGAATGGGAAAAACTGTACATGAAAGAATGCACACCTGCCACAGGTAAGAGTGCGCTTGCAGGGGAAGCTGGACCTACTACCAAGCATGTCAGCTGAATACTGGATAGCTGAATAGCCTCTATATTTGGAGGTTAGATGTTGATATCAAAAAAAGAGCTGTGAACCAGAAAAGGTGACCTGCACTGAGGCAGCCCCTCCACCATACAAAAACAGGCTAATCACCTGTTTGTCTACCGATACAATTAGAAGTCTACACAGAAAGAAAACCATGTACATCTTAAAGACAATGAACTGGTAGAAATTAAGATTTTTGGAACATGAAATATTAGAAGTATCAACAAAAAGGACATAGAGCTCATGGAAGAAACAAAGAAATCCAAATAGGAAATCTAAGAAACTTAGGAAAAAAGGACAGGGAGTCATGGAATTTGACCGTAATATGCTTCTCTACAATGCGTTTCCCACTATCAACAGAAACAAAGTGTAATGGGCTGTATTGTGTCCAGGCGTCAAAAGGACAACATCAAGGGATGGAAATCTGTTTCCAAACGCATTATGATACTAGACCTGTTTACAGCTGCAGACACTGTGGTTTCACAATTTTACGCTGGTGGCGTGGTAAAAGAAGCCAAGTTAGTTAACAGCATCATTGTTTATGCACTGAATGAGGGGGATGCTAAAGATGAATTCTTTTAACTGCTTTAAAAGATAGTAGACTATTGTCATGATGAAATTATCTCTTTAGAAGATTTCAATGCCATAGTGTGACCCCTCCAATAGGTGTGGCAGATGCTGGGCCCACTGGTATGTGGACACATCCCAATACCCACCAAGGTCACAGCCAGGAAGTGACCCTAGTTAAAAGAAATGCAACTGGTGCCTGGCAGACAGTGTTTGGATGATCCAGGACATGGATAAGAAGAATTCAAAATTTCCACCACCGAAGACGGAATATGCCAGCAAGAATGGAGGGGGTACCCAGAAATTGAAAACAACATGTACAGAGAATATGGTTGATGAGTTTGTTCAGGTATCTCAAAAGATATTGGGTTGTCTCTGTGAACTGCCGCCATCAGTGCTGGATGGATATCGAGCCTCAAAGGGATCCACCTCGAGCTACTGATGGGAGCTTTGCATATCAGATTACCAGGATTAAACAGAGTAAAGCTACTAGTCAATATGGAGGCTATGGAGTTGTGTACTCTAGATGAATTTAGTGATGAGCATTCATTCAAAATTATCTGATGTTGAATCAGAGTTAGACATAGAATATAATATTATTCAACCTACGCAGACTACTGAATCCGATGCTGAAGATGAGGTGGCGTTGTCACAGTCAGAACCTAGTGTTGCTAAAAGAAAAAAACCATCAACAGAAAAATGAAGATGCAAAATTTATAAAGCGAATTCTAGAGAACATGATAGCAAATGGGTTTCAATACCAAATTCCATCATCACTACTGACTGACTGGGACCCAGAACTCATTCAGAATGCTGCCAAAATGTGGTCGACCATGTCGAGTGAATGGAGACCTGGAACTCAGTCACACATCAACTCTATTTGACTGCTATAAAAAAATTATTTTCTTGTAGATATTATTCATATGTGGATTACTGTTATTCTGAAGTACACTAGACGAATCTGCATTACGTTTCAGTGGTTATTCATGGATTGGTGACATTTTTGTGTGTGAAAAATAGTTTTTATTACAAAAAAATATGATATAATTATTAACAATTGCTTGTAATATTTTATTAAATTTTATAAGGGCTTTATATTCTTCCTGCATATTCATTTTCCTTTAATTTGATATATAACATGTTTGTCCTCCTTGTGAAATAATTAAGAAAAGAAGTTTTATGAAGAGACTGCTTTTATAGAAAAAATTATTCTGGCAAAACTAGTTAAAAAATTATGGCCTTTAAGAGTTAATGCCATTAAAAACCTTCAGAAGCATCAACGGACCTGAACATCTGACAGCTAAAACACATATCCTCCCTGAACCATTGCAAATGACCAACTATTATTATCCTTGCAGCAAAAAAATGGAACTACACAATATTCTACAGCTGACAAGAACCACATAATTCTCTGGGACTTCAACAGTCACTCTCGAAGTTGGGGCTACAATACCATGGACACAAGGGGAGAGGAGGTGGATGACTGAATGGTATAAAACCTCCTCATCCTAATAAACGAACCTGACATGGAGCCAACCTTCTACTCAAGATAGTAGAAAACACAGAGCAATTTCAACTTGTCAATGGCAACTGAGAACATTCAAAGGTGCACTAAAAAAGTGCTAATGAGGCAGCTTGGAGGAAGAGATCACAAACCAGTTATTATCTCAATAGAAGATTTGAACTCTTGATAAATTGATAGAAGACAGCAAGCTGGAATTACAAAAAGGCAGACTGGAACCTCTACAAGCAATTAACTGAAGCCCTTCTCATCAAACAATGTAAGACAAAACACTACATTTACAAACATCATCATAGTGGCAGAAAAAATCAATCCTATGAGATAGAAGACAAAAATAAAAAATATTCTGAACCAGGGAGCAACAACAACTGCACAAAAGGGCCACTAAAGCAAGAACTACCATAGTGCAAAATCCAACAGGAAAGAAAAGCTCACATGTGTCAGGAGTGGTTGGCAGGAAAAAAAACCATACCCCTCAAGATGGAGAAAGATGCCACAATACTTTAGGATCTAGTGAGGAGCCTAAGTGAGAAGAACACCATCAGGCATGTAAAAATTGTACTTCAAGAGAGCAGTGAGATCTATACAGGAAAACAAGCTGCCAATCTCCTTGCTGTAGGTTTTGCAGAAAAAACACAATAAACATGTCAAGAGCAAAATTAAGTGAGGTGGAAAATGAACTGAAGAATAGAAAAAAAAAGGAAAGTTAATAATCAAGACAAAATAAACATGTCTTTCAGTATCCAAGAACTAAATTCTGCAATAGAAAAACTTGAGATGGGGAAAACAAATGAAATGATAACACACTTGGGACCAACAGACAGAAAATAATTCCTAGACCTGATAAATCAATTGTGGGCACAGGGATCATTCCCATTAGAATAGAAGGACGCAGAAATAATCAAAATCCTCACGAAGGGAAAACTGAAGGTAAAGAAAACAAGCTAACACCCAATCAGTCTCCTCAGTTGTATAGGAAAAAACAATGGAAAGACTGAAGAACAAGATAATCCGAGATAATGACCAAACCACTTATCTAGTCCGGGAAATCGAAAACACTTTCATAGGAAATGTAAATTATTAGTCATCTTCTTTGACCTGACGAAAGTTTTTGATACAGTCTGGAAGAAAAACTAATGCTAAAACTAGCAGGCTGCGGTATAAGGGGGCATAAAGATGACCTTCACTCATAATGTACAAGAGCCAACCTGGAGGAATACATGAAGAAAATTGTAAAATTAAGTGAGGGGGTCCCCAGGACAGGACTGCTATCCCCTACTTTGTTTATCCTCTTCATCAATGTTCTAACAAACCACATATTCACAAGGCACTCCATACGGATGGTCTGGCTGTATCATAGCCTCGAGCTGATAACACTGGAACCGCAAAAGCAATAATGCAGGAAGCAATCAATGCAGACTCCTGAAGTGTCACAATAAACATAAAACAAGACACTTGCAACACTCTCTTCTCACTTTCCACCAAACCAGAACAGATCAAATTATATCTAGACAACAGTCCTCTACCCAAAGAAGACAATCCTACATACTTATGAATGAGAAATGACAAAAGATTAACCTGGGGCTCACACATTGAGGATACCCAAAAGAGGACCATACTCAGAATAAGAACTGCAGTAACAAATTGGGGTGCAAATCCAAACACAGTCAGACAATTACAATTACACTGGATATGTGCAGCCAACCCTGGAATATGGCACGGGTGCTTACGTAACGGCAGCAAAGACAAACCTTCAGAAACTAGATGTGGTACAGAACACCAAACATAATTATTACCAGCGGTCTGAGAAGCACCCCAATCCATGATCTGGAACTGACAGCAGGCCTCCAGAGCCTTGGCGAGCACAGAGAAAGAAATTTAACAGAAAAATATAAGCACATGAATAAAGATTCCATGTAAGGACAATGAATTAACAAAAAACCAAAAGACAAAGCTTCAACCGTCTATCAAAAGTCTTCATAGCAAAAAGAAATAATATTATATAAAAAAATCCAACAACATGAGAAATAATACAGGTATTTGAAAATATTGACCAGCAGCCCATCTTCACTGTCAAAATAAAAATATGAGGTATCGATAGAAAATGGCAGGAATAAGATCCTGCCCTGAGAGAAAAGATCTTAAAGCATATTAACAACTTATACTCTCAACCCACGTGGACCCATGTCTACACCGATGGATCATCAGAAAAAGCAATGGGGAAAGGAGGGGTGAGACTCATCATACTACAACAGCGATTTGAAAAGTTTTCCCTCCAGCGCCATAACTGTGACAACAGTGCTACGTGAAAATAATCTCTAATGAAGGAACTACAAGGACATGAAGTGGCATGCGCCAGGAATGTGATGCATAAGCATAGCAGACGGCAAACTGGCGGCCTACATGGAAATATGGTTGAAGCAACGCACTGTGATTGAATTCCCGATGGTGAAAGGTTGGGAAAGACAACAATCTAGTAACAACAAATCTGCATGATAAGGCTCACAGCAGACGACCGATCACAGCTGTGAATGCACAGTACTAAGCTTGCATGAACAAACTGATTTGTGCCAATCGATGTGTCAAACAGAAAGATATCACTGCAATCCTTATAATTTATATTGAGCAATTTCATCACATTATGTATGCCCTGCTTGAGTTTGAGTGAGTAGTTCATGACATTATGTATGCCCAGCTTGAGTATAGGAAAGGGTGTGCAAAATGGGGCCCTCGCATGTTGACAACGGACAAGAAACAGCACTGACAACAGGTGTGTTAGGAACTTCTAACGTGATACGAACAGAAAGAGGATGCAGTCCACACAAAATTTTTTAAGCACGACAATACCATCATCATCTTGATCGATATGTGAAAACTTTGCAGAAACTTTGAGTATGATTATTGTGTGTTCATGTGGGCAAGCAGGCATTTCTTCACCCCGACAATGCTCGCCCACACCTGAGTCGACCAACAGTGGCTGTATTGGAGATCTCAAATTTGACGACATTTTACTGCACATATCGTACAGCCCCAATGTGTGACTTCATCTTCTTCCCAAAGCTGAAGGAACACCTCACTTCTGACAAAGAGGTGCAAGCAGCTGTGAGTGCCTGGTTTCGGAATAAGACGTCTAATTGTTTTCCCTATGGTAGGCAACAACATGTCCGATGTTGGCATTTGTGTGTGGACAGGGATGGTGACTACATTGAAAAATAATGACACATCACCTAAACGGCATTCCAAACTTTAAGAAAAAATACTAAATCATGTGTAAATCTTGGACATTAATTAAATTCATTTCTCAAAGGCAAAACTTGTGAAATCGCCCACATGGGACCAATGTAGAAAAAGCAAAGAACAGAGCAACAGGCAATAATCAGCTTCCTAAAGGAAAAGACAAGATAATATGGAAAGAGAATTAATATATCAGCTGAATGAAATTTGAAACCACAACAAAATCACTCTCCAGTGGATCTGTGGTCACTGAAGCATATTGTGAAATGAAAGGGCAGACAGACTGGTCAGAGAGAGGGCAGAGAAGAATTCACCTACTCAATATCACTGCCAGAGGTTAGGGCATACATAAAAAAAATTTATAAACAACTGTGGAAAAAGAGAACAAACAGCAAACACCCACAAGACTGAACAGGAAACAGTTTACCCCAATTTTCCCCTTTAGAATAGGTCCTTGCAGGCTAAATACACACATGAATAAAATTAATACAGCACAGACTGCACAATGCACATGTCAGAGGGGCCCCAGACACCAGAACACATCTTGCAAACATGCTCAGTGCATCTAAGCTCCTCTTAGAAGACCAGAAAGAAGAAAGCAAGACAAACTGTAGGGGAACAATAAGGATCTATGACAGATGTGTGATTTTATGGAGGCGGCCCATCTGGCAGCATAAAAAAATCATACAAAACTAAATGCAAAGAAGAAAATACTTGGAATTAACTTAACTTAACTTAACGTCTTTATACTGGCTTAGAAGACCCTGCAGAGTCTGTATACAACCAGTTACATTTACATCACTTTGCTCTAAAAGCTATGCGCATCCAGTTTATTTTTAAATGTATTAACTGTCCCTGCCTCCACTATCTCCCCTGGCAATGCATTCCAAGCAGACACCACTCTCTGACTAAAAAAATATTTCTTATATCTAACCTGGACCTCACTTTAGTCAGCTTATGCCCTCTTGTTATTGTGGGTGGCTGTATTTTAAAAAACTTGTTATAGTCTAATTTATCCATTCCTCTGATCATCTTAAAAACCTGTATTAAGTCAGCATGAGTTCTTCTCTCTTCTAGACACTGTAGGCCGGTTATTTTTAGTCTTTCCTCCTAACTGTAATTCTGGAATCCCACTATCATCTTTGTCACTCTTTTTTTGGTATTCTTTCCAGCATGTTTATATCCCCTCTATGATAAGGACTCCACACCTGTACACAGTACTCCAATTTAGGTCTAACTAAAGCTTTATACAGTTTGACTTTCACTTCCTTGCTCCTTTGTTTAATATTTCTTTTTATCATACCTAACATTGCATTTGCCTTTTTCACTGCTACCTTAACTTTTTCACTCACCTTTCCTGTATGATCTATTATAACCCCTAGGTCCCTTTCCTTATCTATCTTTCTAATATTGTTCTCTCCCATTCTGTAATTATGTTCCATATTGGATCTACGCATGTGGATGACTGTACATCTATCTTCATTAAACTTCATTTGCCAGCTTACAGACCATTCTCGAATTTGATCTAAATCCGACCTCAATATATCCACTATTGCTTTAGATGAGACACTACTGCATGGTTTTGTGTCATCAGCAAATTTTGCAATCATGGATCCCATATCAATGTCCAAATCATTTATATATATCAAGAACAAAATTGGTCCCAAAACCGAGCCCTGTGGCACACCACTTTTCACTTCAGACCACTCAGAGTACTCTTTACTTGTGCCCATCCTCTGTTTTCTTCCCGCTAACCAATTTTCAATCCATTTGGCAACTTCCCCACCTATTCCATGTGATTTTAACTTTTGAAATAATCTTTGATGAGGTACTCTATCAAAGGCCTTTGCAAAATGTGGATAAATAACGTTCACTGGCTCCCCTTCATCTATCATTTTAGTAACCTCCTCCATGAATTCTAATAGATTTGTTAAGCATGATCTCCCTCTAGTAAACCCATACTGACTATTTCTAATTAGATTAAATTTGTCTAAATGCATTACAATGTTTTCTTTGATTATTGACTCCAACAATTTATTGACTGTGCTCGTTAAACTCACCGGTCTTTAATTCGCTGGATCTGATTTTTTGTCCTTTTTGAATAAGGGGATCACTCCTGCGTCTTTCCAATCCCGTGGACCAATCCCTTTTGTAAGTGATTGAGAACATAATATAGCCAATGGTTTTGCTAGTTGGTCTCTAATTCCATACAGCAATTTTGGATGAATACCATCTTGACCTGGACATTTATCCACTTTCAACCCCTCCAATTTTTTTAAAACCATTTCCTCTGTAATACAGATTCATCTTAATCCCGCTGTATCCATGTCTTTTTGAAAAATATCTATAGGCTCTGGGATCTTGAAGCAGTCCTCTTTTGTGTAGACTGTGCCAAAGTACTCATTGAGTAGATTAGCTGCCTCCATATTCTCACTTATTATTTTCCCTGTACTGTCTATGAGAGGGCCTACTTTGTCTTTCGTTCTTTGTTTATTTCTAACATAAGAGAAGAAGCTATTACTATCAGTCTTGATCCTCTGAGCAAGTTCTTTTTCTAAGTCTATTTTTGCTGATTTATTCGCTTTCTGAGATATATTCGGCTTGTCCAAATATTTTAAATATGTTTCTTTTGATTTACCTGCCTCTACATATTTTTTCCATGCTTTATTTTTTGCTCTTCTACATTTCACTACAAATCGAGTTATCCACTTTTTACGCTTGGAGTTTACCTACTTACATGGAACACATTCCTCTTTTAGCTTTTCTAGAACTGTTTTAAAACCCTCCAAATACTGTACAACATCTTTTCCTACGACAATATCTTTCCAGATTATGTGGTACGCTGCCTCTTTCATCCTCTTAACATCTGCCTGAGAGTAGTCGAATGTTTGTGTGTTTATGTTTACTTCTTTCCCTGCAATAAGATCCCAACGGATGATTTGATGGTCACTTGAGCCAAACAGTTCCCCAATGGTAACATTTTCAATCATATTTTCCTCTGTAGTAAAAACTAAGGAAAGTGTGTTTTTGCCTCTGGTGTCTGCTTCTACATGTTGAATTAAAAAATTGTCAGTTATGCACTTAACAAAAGGTTTTGACTCTACAAGTGCTTCTGCCATATCCCATTTTATTTCTGGAAAGTTGAAATCCCCTATTAATAATAATTTCCCTTCACTTGCCTTTGTTATGCTACTAATGAGCTCCTCATCTTCCTCTTTTTGACTTGATGGACATCTATAGCACACTCCAATCACTGTTTTTTCACCCCCACTTTCTATTACTCCCCATACACTTTCATTTTTGTTACCACATGATAAATCATCTTTGATCGTTATATTAACAGAATTTGTACAGTACAATAAAACGCCGCCTCCTTTAGTCTTGTCTCCAACTATCCTATCTTTCCTTAACATTGTATATTCCTCTATTTCAAGTTCACTATATGCAATGTCCTCATATGTCCATGATTCTGTTAATCCTATTATATCTGGGTTTTCTTCTTCTACATACAGTTCCAATTCTTCTCTTTTATTTACTATGCTTCTCACATTTGTATAAAAACATTTTAGTTTGTAATGTTGTTGGTTTTCCACTTTTTCTACGTTATCATTTTAGTGTTTACTTTTCCACTACTTATTTCAGACTTCCATGACTCCAACTCTCCCCTTTGACTATATCCTCTATAGCACCCTATTGTAGGCCTATCTTTAGTCTCGTACTTCATAGGCCTTACTAGTTTAAATTTCTAACACAATAATTAAACATATACTTTGCTACAACATGCTGTGCTATCTCATTTAGATGTAGACCTCCCCTGTCTATCATTTTACTTTTGTCTACTTTCACTGTGGATATATTTCTTCTGAAAGGGATGTTAAGTGACGGGTTGCGGTATCTTTCCTCACATACCGAGTGTGCTAATGAAAGTGGACTAGGGTCCTCCAGGCGGTTGTACTATGCTTGGTTTCATCTGTGTATCGCTCACTACTAAGAGGATCATGTCGATCCCTCACCTTGTTAGCCAGTGCTGCAATGAAAAAAACCCGTTTCCAGGTAGAGCTACAAGGAAGCTGAGGTGAGGGTCTTGTCCAGTATATTTTGCCTGACCCTGACTAACATGTCTGATCAGTATATTTTGCCTGAACTAAATAATGTAATTCAAATTGATGTAAGTGAGCTTTTTCGATAGACTACTATGGAGTATTAACCATTGTTCGATTATTCATCAGTTGTATAACACATAATCAACTGTATTGCCTTCAACATTATCAATTATAGATTACTTATCCTTAGGCAGTGGTTACAACCATTGCGGGACCCAACTCTTCCAACGGGCTCTGTCTTGGGCCATGGTGAACCAGTGAATAATGTGCCGTCCATCTTTGACATCATGAATGTTATTGCGGTATGCAAGGGAGTCCAACCAGCACATTGGTGGTCATCTCCATGGTCTTTTTTGTCTATGTGGTACCATATATCTGTTGCTGTAAAATTCCACCGATCGTCCGTTCCTCCCAGTAAGTGGCCTGCCCAGCAATGTTTGATCTTATCTGCACAAATAACTGCATCTTCCACCAGGGATAATTGATGGATATCAGAGTTATGTAGACCTTTTGTGCGATGGCTATGAAGCATGAAGCCGACCATGTGTCTCAATTGAAAGGCTTGGATCACTCTGAATTTGTTTCCACTGTGAGTGACCATGCTTCCGTCGCATAGCACATTGCAGGTATTAATGTGGAGTTGATTATCATAATTTTTTTATTATGCAATTAAGAATAAACAGGTCTTATAACTAGATCATTCATTCTAGCAACAAAGTAAATATCACCTAACAAATTTATTCTATCAAACTATGTTTCATTTTACACAGGAATAACTATACTATTTTTTGAAACTATTATAGCTGTAAGGCGTGGAGTTATTGTAAGAAGAATCTTAATTGTAGTAGTGTCGTCACAGAACACAACATTGGAAAGGATTCATGCAAAATCTACGCCATTTAATGACTTTAATGCACATGGTGTATAATACAGTAGAAAGTGGTGATGACAGGAGTTGTGAAAAAAACACAGCAAAAATGTGTTTACAACTGTCAACCACTGAGTCAGAAGAAAATACTAGGTGTGTGGAAGAGATGTCGTTATTTCAACATAACATAACTTCTTTGGACAAACTTTTAATTGTATACAAACGGAAACAAGCTAAACAAATAGACATGCATGGTTTTGTCTTCTTCTCATAATGTTTACAGAGACCAAAGAAATTAGTCTCTTCATTACAATATTCAGTTGATTAAAAACATATTATAGCAACCTATACAATTAGCATTCGTGATTGATTAGAATGGACATGGTCAACATACGTGGTCGTATCCGTGCAGTATTTTAAATGATCAGAATTATTAGAATTCGAAATAACTTAATATTTATCGATAACCTAACTATACTAATAAGTCATAAGAAGGACAAATATATCACTTAACTTAACTGAACGTGCTTATTACGCTTGCTTATACTATACTCAGGTTTAGAAGACTCATCAGAGTCTGTATACAACCAGTTATCACACATATCATTAGAGGGCAATGTTATGTGTAATGCTAACGCTTACGCTTGTGTGTATTTTTAATACGTCTCACTTTCAAGAAAGACTTTGGCAAGTGTTCAAATTTTCGGTAATGAAGTTTGTGGCATATACTTACAGAAGACAAGTTCAGGCCTGTACTTCCACACAACTCTGATTGGGTGATCGATAACATCGTCCACGCACTGGCTCACACACTTCACAGATAACGTAAATACTAAAGATACGCTCTTTCGGAGCAGCAAAATCAAAGTTCCTATCAAACCTGTTAATTTAAGTGGCTATTACTCTTTGAATTATAAAATAATCTACCTACTATAACTGACAAACATTGTTTACAAACATCGCCATTTTGAAATTCCCGCTGCCATGGCACCGAACGAGAATGAGCAAATAAACATTTAAACATGTTTTTTAGCTTTTGTTACAATCGAAACATGCATTTTGATGTCCATATCAATCGTTAAGAAACGATAAAGCCATTCCATGAATTGAGTACATTTTATTTTGTGTTTTTATCATTGTGACATTGTCAAAACAAGGCCAAAAAATAATTTATGATTACTCAGTCATCACTCTGACTCTGTTGTACTCAGTGTACTGTCGAGATCACCATAGTCTCGCCCTTCTCTGTTATTAAAGTTAGGTACTATACTTGTGAACGAATAGTTTCAAAGTTTGCAGGGCCGAATAAATGTATTGACGATATTGTTTATTTTGACCACAAGTAAGTTTAGTAGCTGAGTAAGGCAAAAGGCTAGAGACCAGCAGTCACTGTCTAGTCAAAGTGTCACGGGGACTGAGCATGCTAGCCCTTATGCAATTGATGTCAGCAAAAATGGCAGCCTCCAGTAATGTTGTATCTGCTGCCGGCTTGTTAGTTTTCAGGCGATTGCAGCAAACTGGGAATAATATTGAATTTCTTCTACTCCAAACTTCGTACGGAGAACATCACTGGTCACCACCTAAGGGTAAGTAATAAATATTATAAATAAACACATGAAATTGAAACGTCCATTCCAAACTGGAGTCTTCACACAGCCTATTTAGGCCCTTCTATTCTATTGTAGGACTTGACAATCACAAACCTGTACTGTACAAAGTTTATTCTTGACTCTGCGATTCTGTTTTACATTTAATGTTCATCAGACTTAATTCTATTAAATAATTAAGAAACATACATCATAGGGTTCATTTAGGTGGTTGAAGTTTCTAACTTAACTTAGGGGCCTACTTAAAATTATATCAAGTTATACAAATACGTGCTTAATGCCTTGCGTACTCATTAACGCCTTTATAGTTTATAGCCTCTGCAGAGTGTCTCTATATTAATATATTACTTATTAGTATTATTGTATACGACGTTTCATTTACATTTTCTTTGCTCAAAAGCTATGGCTGTGCATCCAATCTATTCTTAAATGCATTTGATTATTGTTCTTGCCTCCACTGATCTCAATCACTGATTCAGTGCCATTAGATTAGAGCAGAAAGATGGGATCTCAACTTTTTTTTAAAAACATCAATACTGGTAGTAGTAGTAAAGAATAGTAATGATCACTTGTATTATTTTCTATGGTATCACAGACGATGTAATCAGAGGACTGAATATTCTTTCTTTATCTTATTATTTTTAGGACATGTGGATCCTGGTGAGTCAGAATTTGAGACTGCACTCCGCGAAACAGAGGAAGAGGCCGGCTTCAAGAAAGAACAGATGAAAGTAATCAAGGATTTTGAGCGACGTCTCAAATATACTGTCCGTGACAATTTAAAACAGGTGGTGTATTGGCTGTCTGAACTTATTAATCCTAATGAAACTGTCCAACTGTCTCAAGAACATGAAGATTTCAAGTGGCTTGGATTAGAAGAGGCTTGCACCGTGGCAAAGTTTCCAGATATGGTTAATTTATTGAAAGAAGCAAATGATTTTATTTCCAAGTACAATACAGTACATTAGATTTCTAGCCTCTTTTTGGAAGGAAATGTTTTTCGTTTAATTTACAGTGCTGTAAATATGTGGGGAATGACGAGGGCATAAAAAAAGCATTTCAATCTTCAAAAAAGTCTTCAGAAGTCTTTCAGAGTCTGAAATCTGCGAGAGGTGAGATTATTCTGAACAGGAATATGCAAGTGAAGAGATGGGCCAAACACTATTCAGTCTTGTACACTTGTAATAATGTAGTGGCGGACTCTGCTCTCAATGAAATTGAGGTTCTGCAGGTATTGCAGGAACTTGTAAATAAACCGAACATACAAAATTAGGAAAAAGCTATTGAGGGCATGCCAGTGGGAAAGGCCCCGGTAGAAATGGCATTCCACCAGAAATCATCAAATACGGGGGAAACGTTATTTCTAAATACCTTTACGAACATATTTGCCGGTGTTGCAATGATGTGACCGTATCACAGGACATGAGAGATGCCAACATAATCACCCTTTACACACAAAAATGGAGACAGAGTAAACAATTTTAGGGGAATATCGCTCCTTAACACCGTAGGCAAAGTGTATGCTTGCATCATCCTGAGTAGACTGCGGAAGCTGGCCGTCAGGGTGTATCTAGAGTCTCAGTGTGGATATCACGCATAACGGCCCAGAGTTAATATAGGATTCTCACTGAAGCAACTGCAAGAGAAATGCAGAGAACAACATAAACCACTTTTCCTTGTTTTTCATCGACCTCACCAAGGCTTTCGACCTGGTCAACAGAGAAGGTCGTTTTAAATTATTGTCCATAATTGACTGCCCACCTAAACAAACTACTGAGCATGATTAGGTCTTTTCACATGGGTATGAAAGGTACAGTGCTGTATGGCGGTTAGGAATCTGAGGCCTTTGACATTACAGCGAAGTTAAACAAGGTTATGTCCTGGCTCCGACTCTATTCATCATTTTCTTTGTCATCATGCTAAAACACGCCTTCAGAACTGCCACAGAAGGGATTTCCCTGAAAACTAGGTCAGATTGGAGGTTATTCAATCTTAGCGGACTGCGTGGAAAAAGTAAGAGAAGGCAGACTGTCATTCGGGATATGCTCTTTGCAGATGATACTGTCCTGGTCGCCAACATGGAATTCGAATTACAAATCCTCATTAATAGGTTGACAAAATCCTGTGATCTGTTTGGACTCACCATCAGCATACAGAAGTGATGACTTGGGGTGCAGATTCCATAGATCCTGTGTGATTAGTACCCTGCTCTATACTAGCTAAGCGTGGACTCTGTATGCCTCACAGGAAAAAAAAAAGTAAATGCTTTTCATATACGCTGCCTGAGGCATAATTCTGACAGAGTGACAAATGACAACGTTTTGGACTGTGCAAAGATTGTCCGTTTAGTTACGTTCCCCCGTCAGTGTCGCTTGCGGTAGCTTGGTCACGTGTGCAGAATTGAGGATGGACAAATACCAAAAGATATCCAATGCAAAGAGCTGACCACGGGCAAGCGTAATAAAGATAAACCCTTCCTCAGCTAAAAAGATGTTTGCAAGCATGACCTGAAAGTGTTAGATATGAACACCTGTGTAGCAGGCAAAATGGGGTTCTGCTGTTCTGGCTCACTGAACTGAAGCCTCACTTTTACCATCCAATACTACACTCCTCAATCTATCACTTCAACTAACATTCACTCCAATAAACTGAAGACACTATTTCAAAACAGTAAAACAAATTCTTTATTCCTACACGTTACAATTTCTCTTCACTCTTCTATCACACTACTACACACTCCTACTTAATGGCTTTATATGATTTTAAACTAACCACAGCTAAACCTATAACTATTGTCATCAATCTACTCTCCGAACTTGGCCTGCTGTGATGACGAATCTTTTGCGTATTAACATTGATGGTAAATTCGTTGTAGTCTAACCCAGGGGGTTGTCCTTGTCTCTGTTTTCAACTGCCGATCTGCATGGGGGCTAACAAAATCTAAACTGGTTCTGTCAAACTTGAAGATGGCTCTGACAAAATCTAAGATGGCGCTGTTGTGCCATGTGGTTTTCGCTGGCTACAAATAATCTGGCAAAATTCTATCTTTTAGCCGACATGAATCTTGAAGAAGGGCTGCATTCTCCCACAGCGTAGTGGCTGTCAGAATCTAAGCAGGCTCTGTCAAAATCTATTTACTTTGACAAAAATATTTACCTTTTTGCTGTGAAATTAGGATGGCAACTCAAATATTGTCAGCTGCAGTCTGTTGTCAAAATCTAGTCTGTTCAGTCTGTCCTTGGCTAAACTACTGTTCACTGATTCCTCTCTCGGCGCTAACTGAAAGTTTTCCCGGTGTCTAATTTGGGCGCATCATTGACTATTTCGCACACTGTCGCTGCAATTGCTGGCATTGTGTGTGGTCAAGTTCTGGGGAAACTCCCGTCCCTAATTCTATTTGTCATTTTAAAACCTAATTATACTTGCGGCATAATTTGGCAAAACTAGGAAACCGTCTGGGTCTGAGACACAATTTATATGGCAAGACTAAACCTGCCACACCTGCAACTGGGAGGAACTTGCCAAAGACAGACCTGGCTGGAGGCAGGTTTTGTGTGCTTGTCTGCAGGCAGTGGGCGTCAAGATGCAGACTACAAACGTGTGCGGCGAAAGAAAGGGCAACAACTGACTAAGTCCTCTCTCTAGCATGGTCCATTGTCTCTTGACACTGATAAGATGCCAATCAATCAAATATGTAAAATAATGTATTCTCTTAACTCTTAGTATATGCGCTCAAAAACCACATTTTTACAAGCTTGTTTGAAGGAGTTACTTTTTACACTTGGTTTGCTGTTACTGATTTTAAATTAGATTTTTTTTAAATAAGGATAAACTCAATGTAATATATAAAAATATGCAGACATTAAAGACCTATAATATCAACATTGTTAAACATATAAACAGTTTCACATTTTTATGAAAGACACAAAGAGTGGAATAGAACAAATATAAATTTACAAAACAGAATTTAAAAAATATTGTACTTACAGTAATATTTAAATCCTTCAGCAACACAGAAACTTCAAAATTCAGGATCATTGTAATGTATATTCATTTTCACAGAAGTTAGGAAAGTTTTATGTGTGTCTTGTTATAAATAAACTTTCTTCATGCATTTTGAAATTGGTTATCACAATTAGACAAAAAATCATAATTTACAACCAAATGTCCACTTTCTATTTTAGTATTTGCATTTCATATTTTAAATATAAAAACTATATTGCTTCAACATAATCAGGTGTACTTGATCTTACATGTCTAAGTTTGGATCAATCTCGATCTTCTACTTGTTATTGAAATATGATTTGTTCCTCTAGTAAGTAGTACTAGCAGCTTCTCTACTACACCTGGAACTATTCACTAGGTCCAGTCAGGGGAGACACCTCCATGTCTTCAGAGTCTGACAACTTTGTCATCTACAATAATTTTGTTATACTAGTCATACGAACTATCCCCTCTCGATAAATCATCATTTTATAATTCAATCCACGAATGAAAAAGTGCTAATGCTTGCTTGGCTGAGAATCTTTGCATGCGATCGTTTGTGTTGGAAGCCATTTCTTGTTTCGAAAATGTAATGTTCACAACTACTAACCCTAAAACATACCAGTTTATTTCTAATGGACGATATTCTCACACAAGGTTTTTTCCCGTAAAAGGCGACGGCGGAAATAGTTTCTGAGAAGGCGCCCCGGATACTAAGAGTTAAGAGTGATATGTACTAGTAAAGTACACTAATTTTTAAACTTAAAAGTAAGAATTCTACATTGAGAGTTCAAGGTGTTATTGTATCTGTTGGATAGTATTAATTTTCATAATTCAGTTAATTCCATTTTTTTTTTTTTTGTGTAAAGAAATATGTACTGTTATTAATTATCTGAGGGATGTTTGATAGCAGCCTGTCATATAAGTATCTCGTCGACCAAACCACACATAGATGAAAACAAGGGCACTCAAGACAATATCAGCTGCAAAAGTGTAACACAAGATTGGCGCCCTTCGCCCAAGCTGAAGACCGTGTCAGCTTTGTTGTATGCAATTTAAACACAACTATAATGAACTGCCACCTGGAGAGAGATGGGCTCCATCAGGTGTGTAGCGGCCCAAGACACACTGTTGTTGTATGGTGGGAGCTGTTACTACAAACTGCAAGAACGATGCCTCAACGACCTTCTAGGTTATGGGACTGATGATAATGATGATAATGAAAGTGTAACAGCAACAGCTTTTTATCATTTATCATCAGTTTGTTTTGTCAGTTGTTGATTATTGACTTGGCATATGCACATTATTAAGATCACAGTGTGAAGGCAGGAATTCATCCAGACTGAAGAATGCGACTGCTTCTGTGATGCACTAGAGATACGCTGATTATAAAGATGAAGTACATGCTAACACTTCTTCTGTCACATTCATACATGAATTGGCACAGGTCAAAATTGATATGTGAGTTACCGCAGACAAGAGGCACCAGCTGTTCAATAATACCTCACACATCAGTGGAACAGTAATCAAGGGAGGAATGGCACAGGCAGAGAAAACGATTGGACAGGTGACTACAGCTGAGGTTATAGTCAAGGGAGAAGAAGGGTCCCTACTGGGGATAGAATTGCAGAGTACCACAGAGCTATCATAATCCTAGGAAGGGAATGCAGAGAATGGTGCAACAGAAAACAAAGCTCGAGGTTAACCAGCTATGTGCTAACAGGATAAGGATGCCATCATATATGCCTATGAATCAATGCTATGTAATGATAATTAGGTTGGGGCTTTTCTACTAGAGTGAGAGATCAGGTTGAACAGGATAAAACCTCCAGTATGAGAATGGAGATGGAGGCAGTGACTTCAGCTCTGGAATGGCTGCCTAAGACCTCTTTACTCTTTAACATTGTGTTTCATCCCAATCTGGGGAGACTTGCTGCAACAAAAAACACCATTTTATCTACCACCATTTACTCCTAAAGTGAAAGAAAAGAAAATGTGAAGTTAACAAAACCATTATATTTCCCTATCATACTATAATTTAAATTCGTAAAAATAAAACACGAACCGCAACCGTTTTATGAAAAGCTTTTATTTAGCTTAATATAGCCATTGTCTGGATGAGTGTCAGATACAGGGACCGGGACGGCGTGGCCTAGTGGTTAAGTGACACGTCTCACAGCCAGAAGGTGCTGGGTTCGATCCCCATCACAGCACCGGCCGTTACCCCGGGGAAGCAAACCCTTAGAAAATGCAGGAGGAAGTAGACCCTTACATAAAATGCATGCTGAAGTCGGATGCACTGGGCCGACAGGCGCAAAATAAAAACGCAGTGCAACGCACACCGCCTTGGGGATTAGAGAAATAAGGCAACGCAAAAATAAAATTAAAAAAAAAAAAAGATACAGGGACTTCTATTTCTCCAATTTTATCCAACTTCCTGATAACTGGGAGAGCTGAAATTGTACATTGCCTTCACTAAACCTGTCAATCTATACAATTTTGATAGATATTGAAAAAGTATTTCAAAAGATTTTACAGAAAAACATAGTTTCTTTATATTTCCTTCATTCATTCTCATGAAATGTCCTGGCTATTTGACGACTGTCACAGCATGAGAGGCGATTGTCAAAACAAACATGTTCAAAAAAAGCAAGAAACATGTTATTTTGAAATAAGATTTATTGACAAATTAATCAGTCAATCAGTTTATTTCGTGACAGGGGGGGGGGGGGGGGGGAGGCAGGGCAGCGGGGTGTTGGCTAGTGGTTAAGTGACACGGCTCACAATCTGAAGGTGCTGGGTTCCATTCCCATCAGAGCATTGGCCGATAGCCAGGGGAAGCAAACCCTTAGAAAATTTCAAGAGGATGCAGACCCTTACATAAAATGCATGCCGAACTTGGATGCACTGGGCTGACAGTCGCAAAATAAAAACGCCTTGAGGAATCCAGAAATAAGGCGACACACAAAAAATATATATATATATATTTTGTGACAGACATCTCACTTTTAGTGAAGTTCTTAATAAATTTTCTTAAGCAGGTAAAGAAATAACAGTCATGTTATGTACAGTTATTTGTAGCTTTTAGAATGAGCAGACTAGAAACCAAAAGTGGAATTCAGTGATTCATCAAATTATGAAATAACTAAATAATAGTCTTGATCCTCCCCTTCTATTCCATATGAATCTTACATTCTAGTATCGTCTGTAGAAGACTTTCATGTCACATATTGTTCCCCAGCTAACTCAATCTTTGTTTCTGTATCAATTTCAGTATTTATCATTATGGGCCTACTTCAATGAGAATTTTGTCATTGGATCTTTCTGTCCAACTCACTCTTTCCACTAGCCTTTCATTCATAGTACGCAACCCATTCTTCCAAACTATGTCCTCCTCAGAGCTTAACGAACAAAAGAATTTGGCTGATGACTTAAAAGATGTTGGTCTGTGGCTAAGTAGGATTAACAATGACACACAGATCTTATTGGTGCATCTGGTTCAACATATAGATTCTGATTTTGGTGAAGTGAGGGTGCATCAATTAATGGACGAAACAGAAAACTTACACGCATGTGGTTTTTTTCTAATTCTGCCTCACAATGAAGAAATGGTGTGATCATGGCTCGTGTACTTATCCAAGGATGCTCTTTACTGCTTTTGTTGCAGACTATTTTCAGATAGAAGTCATTAAAATTGTTATTCTGTAGATGGATTCAACATGTGGTGGAAACATAATCCTTACATTTTTTAAATAGATTGATTCAACATATGGTGGAAGCTTAATTCTTACATTTTTTGTATAGATGGATTCAACATGTGGTGGAAACTTAATTGTTACATTTTTGTATATAGATCGATTCAACATGTGGTGGAAACTTAATTCTTACATTTTTTTAGAGATGGATTCAACATGTGGTGGAAACTTAATCCTTACATTTTTTTAGAGATGGATTCAACATGTGGTGGAAACTTAATCCTTACATTTTTTTCGAGATGGTTTCAACATGTGGTGGAAACTTATTCCTTACATTTTTTTAGAGATGGATTCAACATTTGGTGGAAACTTAATTCTTACATTTTTGTATATAGATCGATTCAACATGTAGTGGAAACTTAATTCTTAACATTTTGTATATATATCGATTCAACATGTGGTGGAAACTTAATCCTTACATTTTTTTAGAGATGATTCAACATGTGGTGGAAACTGAATCCTTACATTTTTTTAGAGATGGATTCAACATGTGGTGGAAACTTAATTCTAAAATATTTGAGCATGAATCCATGTAACCCATGTTCAGGCTTTCACACAATGGAAGGAGTTGGAAATCGGAATCTGACGTGTTGTAACAGTTGATAAAAAGGAACAAAGGAGAAGTTGAAAATGAAGTGAAGAAGTGGAGGGAGATACTTTCAAAATTGTTGAAAATTATTATATTCCTAGCTAAACATAATTTGGCTTTACTGGGTCACCAAAAAGGAATTTATTATGAGACTGAAACTGGACATGAATCAACAGGAAATAGAGGACACTTTTTAGAATTAGTATGTCTGTTAGTGAAATGCGTTTTAGTGCTACTTCAACAAGTTCTACGAATCAAGCTGGGGAAAAAGTATGCTAGATCCTATATGTCACCTACTATTCAGATCAGGTTTATAGAAATTTGGGGGAACAAAAATCTGAATCAGTTATTGATCAAGCTGTCAATATTGCTGTCTGTGAGAAGAGTTTTTCTCAATTAAAATTTATTACTTAAGATCTAAAATGAACACCTTTCAGTTAAGAAATCTTGTTGTACAGCAACTGACAGATGAAATAGACTTCAACAATATCATCCACAATTTTGCTAACAACAAAAGCAAGAAAAATAACATTGTAGAATTTTGAAGTTAGTTTTCACCAGAAATAAACATGGTGTCTTAATATTTTTTCATTTATGTCTTTTTTAATGTTTGTCTGAGTATGTCTGATGTGTATTGAGAAGGGGGGCAAACTCAAAGACTGTCTTGGGCAGCACAAACTCTAACTATGCCACTGGATCTGCCCCTGGCAGAACAAACTCTTAACTACCAGGTACACCACTGGGAGGAAATCTTACTTCAGAAAGGTTGACTAAGGCAAAAGTAGATAGCAGTTGTAGAGGTCTCAAAATTGATGGGGCTGGTGTGGATCAACTGTCCTGGTCATGCTGGTGTTCCAGGAGCTGACATCCTCCCTATGCAAGCAGCCATTATTGGATGTGGATAGGAGTAACATTGGATGTTTATCAATGACCGATTGTTGGATGACGACACTGTAATAGATAAATCAGCAATACACAGACTGCAGAACTTTGAAATCAATCAACGGTTGAGCAGAGTGGGGCACATGCGAGGATGGAGCATTCAGCCAACAAGCTGCAGGAACTATCAGTTTTGGCAGGGTTAACGTTATAGCTATCCTAGGTCACGATATTATTTATTTATATGTGGCAGGGTTAACGTTATAGCTATCCTAGGTCACGATATTATTTATTTATATGTGGCAGAGTTAACGTTATAGCTATCCTAGGTCACGATATTATTTATTTATATGTGGCAGGGTTAACGTTATAGCTATCCTAGGTCACGATATTATTTATTTATATGTGGCAGAGTTAACGTTATAGCTATCCTAGGTCACAATATTATTTATTTATATGTGGCAGGGTTAACGTTATAGCTATCCTAGGTCACGATATTTATTTATATGTGGCAGAGTTAACGTTATAGCTATCCTAGGTCACGATATTATTTATTTATATGTGGCAGAGTTAACCCCCACTTATTCTATCACCACTTATTATTAACTTTCTCCCTTACCACTATCACTCCTAAACTCACACTTACTCGTTAAAACCACTAACACTTCTTTTAACAACAGCAAAACAATGAATGTTTATTTGTTGAACATTATACACATTATAATAGTAATACTAAGCATGAGAATTGTTAAGAGTTTTGTTATCAACACTTCTCTAACTAAAAATTACCCTCAAGAGTTGCGTGCAATTACCACAGGTCTTTCTCTTGCGCTAACATAACCCAGAGTGTCTATCACGTGGTCAAGTCTAGCAATTGTTCTATTCACCGTCTCTGCCCCTTTGCGTTGATACAATGCTGTCTAGCTACCTGTTCTCAGTCCTAATCACTCTGTCCTCACTCGTCTTGTGGCCTTATGTCCCACCTCTTAGCTTATACAACGTAGATGTCTTCTGAGCCTCTTGTCTCATCTCAACGCCAGGAAGAAGTCTACAGTGATCAGATCTACTGGTTATTCTTCTTTGTCATCTGTTGTCAGAAACTTGGCGACTGCAGCTGTTCTTGCGCCTATGACATTCGACAGTGGTTCTGTTACTGTGGTTGTCAGGCCAAGGGTAACACATGTGTAACGACGTCTTTTTGGGACGACAGCTTCAGGTAAAAGCAACCATCTCCTACTGATGAGAATGCAGATGAATGCCACTCAGGGACTTGGAAGTTGGTGACAGGTGTTGGGGACGACTCAAACAGAACATCACACACAGACAGATTCTTACACCTGTGTGGTCTCTGGTTGCCTTTCAGTGTTGGTCTGCTTCGGTGGCTTCTAATTGTTGTCACTCACTAGCTATGTTCTGTAGTCTATCCTAGCTTCTGCTCTGGTCTATTTCTGCTCTGGTCTACCTAACTGCCCCGGTAGTCTTCTCTTATTTTCTCTTTCTTATTCTTCCCTCCCGGAACACTCATACCCCAGCTTATATTCTAAGCTGCCCACTTTGGTCAATGACTTCTGGTTGTCTTCAGTCCATTCCTTCAACTTTATTTGAACTGCGTCGTCGCCAGAGAAAGGAAATCTTGTATCTACTATGTGACCTAGAAGGTTGTGCAATTCCCAGTAGAAGTTGTGGTTGGACAGTCTTAAATGAGTATTGTTTGAGAATTCAGAACAATGACCTGTTCAATGAACTCAATCTCTCGGGCAGTGTTCTCAAACTATGTGTGGGTACCACGAACAGTATTTTCAGGGCTTCCCTGGCATTGGCTCGTTGGACCCTTGTAACTCTGTTACACAGTATTCACACCCTTCATCATTTGATGAGAGAGACTGAGCACCTATGGGTCTACCCAAAGTGCAGTGCTGTTGATTTTTCAGAATAGAATAAAGATTAAAACCAATTTGATTATTTTTTTTACATATATTATGTGAAGACTGTCTCACTATTCAAGAAAGATGACAAAGAACACTTGACTATCTATCACCCTATTATCCTCCTCTCAGTACTGTACAAAGTATTCACCATAGGCCTCCTGACAAGGATCCGGGACACCCTTGAGGAAACCCAACCCATCGAGGTGGCTGGATTCAGACCCACATGTTATATCGAAAAACTACCCAAGCATGGACTGGATCCATGCATACACCGACGGTTCTGTAACAAACACTACACAGAACGGAGGGGCAGGAGCATTCCTGAACCTACCAAATGGCAGAAAAATAACACTGTCATTCGCTACTGGTAAGTACACAAGCAATTTCAGAGCGGAGGCAGAGGCACTGAGGGCGGCAGTGGAAGAAATGGTGACACATAAAGAAAATGAAAGCCATATAGTCCTGCTTACAGATGCTCTGGCCGTAGTCACAGCGCTAAAAAGCCAGAAAAACACTGAGCTTAATGACTTAAGAGCAGTACTCTGTCAACTATGCCAGCAGTCCGCACCAAAAAGGGTAGTGGTACAGTGGTTCCCATCACACTGCAACATCCAAGGCAACGAGGAGGCAGACAGACTGGCAAAAGACGGTGCAAGACTACTACAAACAGATACTAGTATGATGTACGAAGAGTCAAAACGGCTTATTAAAGCCAGATACATGACCAAATGGGAAACTGAACATACCGGCTACACCAAAAATGATGCCTATTACCAGTTGAACAGAAGAGAGCAGGTCGTTGTCTTCAGACTTTGCACTGGCCACAATAGACTGAGGTACCACCTATTCAACAAATTGAAGATAGGTGGTACCGACGAATGCCCGCTCTGAAATTGCTTGTGTATTTTCCAGTTGCCACTGCCAGTGTTATTTTTCTGCCATTTGGTAGGCTCAGGAATACTCCTCCCCCTCCGTTCTGTGTTGTGTTTGTTACAGAGCCATCGGTATATGCATGGGTCCAGTCCATGCTTGGGTAGTTTTTCGTTATGTACCTCAGGGTTATGTCTCTTCTTTCTTTTCAGTCTGGCTGTTCTTTTTTCCAATACCTGGTATATTTTCTACCACCTCTGGAAATATATGCTGCCTCCAGGTAGGTTTGCGTACAGTAGAGATGGGCTTTGGTGTTGTTAGTGCGTTCATAGGGTCTTCGTTCATCTTTGCTTTGGCTATTTCTGCAAAGTTCTCCGCTTTAGTTTCCCATTTCCAAAATTATTTAGTCTCTTATGCATTTGATGGTCAGTCAGTCTTCTGAGTTTTTGTGCTTGCTGCTGGGCTTTCCAGTCTCTTCTGTGGGTCATGGATTGCAGATTTGTAATGTTTTCCAGTTCTACGATTGGCGTTGACTTCATGCCTCCTGTTATAACTCTCATGGCTTGGTTTTGAAGTTTGCTAATTTTATCAAAGTTCGCCTTTGCAGCTGTTGTCCATGCCACAATGCCATATTCGATAACTGGTCTCACTCTTCCAGTGTACAGTTTCTTTAGTATACTTTCGTCTGCTCCCCAGCTTGTGCCAGCAAGTTTCCTCATGATTGCCATTCTTTCTCTGGCTCTCAATCGGTTTCTCTCGATCTGACTTTTCCATGTCATGCGCCGATCAAATATGACTCTCAGGTAGTTTTGGTTGTCGTTTGGCCGCAGATATTTGCCGTTAAGACCTATTTTGGTGTTTTAGGGTTTGTTTGAAAGCGAGAATATCGTACATGTTGTTTTTTCCTCATTTATTTTGACCAGCCATGAGTTCGCCCACTCTTCCAGCGATGTTAGGGCCTGCTGCACCCGATTACTTGCTATGGTGAGATTCTTTTCAGAGGTCCACATAGCCAGATTGTCTGCAAACATTGAGCTGTGGACTTCTTGGTATATTCTCAGTGATGTTATTCATATACACCAGGAAGAGTGTTGGTGACAGTACTCCTCCTTGGGGTACTCCCTGCTCGTGTCACCTTTTAGCTCATATGCCCTTGTACTTGAACTCTGGCTGTTCTATTTTTGAGGTAGTGGCTGATCCATCTGTACATTTACCAACAAACTTCACTTCTTCGTAGCTTGACTTTAAGTCCCTCTTTCCAGACCTTGTCAAATGCCTTTTCTAGATCCACCTAAACCGCTACTGTGTGTTTTTGCTCCTGGTAAGCATCCTCTATTTCTTGGGCTATGAGGGTGATCTGATCCTCAGTGGATCTGTGCTGTCTAAAGCCTGCTTGCTGTGGAATTAGTATGTGTTTTTCTTCCAGATGCCACATCAGTCTGGTGTTTTTGTCGTGCATCTCTTGTTCCTCATTAATGTCTGTATGCCTATTTGTAGGAACATCAATGTGGTTTGCTCTGGCACAATGTTCTATAAAAGCGTTTGCAGCTTTTTTTCCAGTGAGCATGTTGTCACCCTGCTTGATGGTAATTTGTTTGTTTGAAGGAGTTTCGTCGTACATGGCTATGACTAACTTCCATAGTTTGTTCCCGTCTTTGTCTAAATTGAGGCTTTCTGTTTTGTTTTTCCAGCTGTCTCTTGTTATTTGGTTTAGAGTGTATTTGTATTTCGCCGTGGTGGCTTTGAGGGCGAAATTTGCCTCCATAGATTGTTCTCTTTCTGCTATGTTCCTAGCATTTGAGACTTCATCTTCAACTTTCTGTAATTCGTCATTCCAATAAGGCTTGTAGTTTTTCCTTGCCCCTCTTGGGATGGTTTCGGTGGCTGCCTGCATTATTGCTTTGCTTAGGCTTTCCACCATGGGTTTCATGTTGTTATTCCATGTGTTGATGGTTTCACACAGCCCATCTGTCCCAGTCGGCTCGTTTATAGTTCCAACGTGGGAGTGGTTTTGTTTTCTGTGGGCCTACTTCCATATCAACTTCTAGCCTAATTGGCCTGAGGTCGCTATCTGCCAATTGGTTGAGCACCTGGCGGTCTATTTTGTAGTGAATATCCACCGTGGAAAAGGCAAAATCTGGAGTAGAGGTGGTATGCCATGTTCTAGAATAGAAGCTAGGGCTATCCTCCGGCCTATTGATAAGATAGAGATTTGTGTCTATCTCCCAGTCTTCCACTTCATCACCTCTGCTGTCTGTGTCCGAGTATCCCCATCTCTCCGAGTGGCTGTTGAAGTCTCCAACTACTATGCAGCTGGAGTCCTTGACTTCCATACTCGAGAGCGACAGGTCTTTGTTTGGTGGGCCGTACAGGTTGAAGATGCGGATCTTCGTTTCTTGGGTCATTATACATTATGTCGACTCCTACAATTTCTGCTTGTCCGGTGTGATTGACCGCTGCCGCGCTACTCGGTATGCAGTTACGAGTCAGTATCAGAACCCCTCCTTTGTGACCTTCTCGCACCACTCACCATTTTGTGTTGACATTCATTGACTAAAAAAAGGCGTTTCACTGTCGAATCAGAATGTGTATGTTGTTCGGCCATCACACGTGATGGGGACCTTTCATTTTTCATTTTAGCCAGTCCTTCCAGTCGAGCACTGTGTACTTCCGGGTTGTGGATGGGTGCGGAAATGGCTAACAAATCCGATTTGGTATCTGCATACTGGCAGGCAGTAAGGGCATGGAAAGTTCGCTTCGTGATACATTGGGGATATCAGTCAATCGAAGTGTTGAATAATGAAAATCAACACTTTATATCGGTTTCGTTGACTAAAAAAAGCATTTGACAGCTTGGACAGGGAAATACTCTGGAGGCTGCTCAGATACTATAGAGTGCCCCAGTAGTTGGCTTACATAAATAGACGTACAAATGGGAGGTGCTATGTGAGGGTCATCTGTCTGTGCTCTTTGAGATCAGAACTGGCGTCCATCAAAGATGTCTTCTGCCTGGGTTTGTTTTTCCTGCTATCCATGGTTGGTTTCTAGTGCCCACAGTGGGATGGTAATCCTTTTGTCCGCCCTGAAAAGGACGGAACTTGTGGCAGATTGCAGTAGTTTTCCAGACATTCCGAGCGTGCGGATGAAGTGGACCGGGCTTTTCCAGGCGGTTGTGCAATGCATGGCTTCATCTGTGTGACACTCACTACTATGGGATCACGTCGAACCTCACCTTGTTAGCCAGACTGTTGCCAGGACGACCAACGAGGAGGTCAGGAGAGAGAGTCTTGGCCAGTATATTTCTCCTGACTCTGGTTAACATTGTCTAATCAGTGTGTTTTGCCTGACCAGACGTTAGCCTTATCGCGTGCCGCCCCCCTCCCCTCTAATCTAGACCTCTCTTTAGTTAATTTGTAGCTATGCCCTCTTGTTCTTGTGGGTGGCTGTATTTAAAAAAACTTGTTATAGTCTAATATATCCATTCCTCTGATCATCTTATAAACCTGTATTAAGTCACCACAAATTCTTCTCTCTTCTACACACTGTAGACCGGTTTTTCTGAGTCTTTCCTCATAACTGTAATTCTGGAATCCCACTATCAGCTTTGTCGCTCTTTGTTGTATTCTTTCCAGCATGTTTATATCCCCTCTATAATAAGGACTCCACACCTGTACACAGTAGTCCAATCTAGGTCTAACTAATGCTTTATAAAGTTTAACTATCATGTCCTTGCTCCTATGTTTAATATTTCTTTTTATCATACCTAACATTGCATTTGTTTTTTTTACTGCTACCTGAACTTTCTAACTCACCTTACCTGTATGATCTATTATAACCCCTAGGTCTCTTTCCGTATCTATCTTTCTAATATTGTTCTCTTCTCCCATTCTGTAATTATGTTCCATATTGTATCTCTACCCTGTTTATAGATGCCCTGGCCGTAGTCACAGCACTAAAAAGCCAGAAAAATACTGAACATAATGATTTAAGAGCAGTACTCTGTCAACTATGCCAGCAGTCCGCACCAAAAAGAGTAGTGGTACAGTGGTTCCATCCCACTGTAACATCCAAGGCAATGAGGAGGCAGACAGACTGGCAAAAGAAGGAGCAAGACTACCACAACCAGATTCTAGTGTGACCTACGAAGAGTCTAAAAGGTTTATTAGGGCCAAATACATGGCCAAATGGGAAACAGAACATACTGGCTACACAAAAAATGATGCCTACTACCAGTTGAACAGAAGAGAGCAGGTCGCGGTCTTCATACTCCGCACAGGCCACAACAGACTGAAGTACCATCTATTCAATAAACTGAAGATAGGTGGCACTGACGAAAGCCCCTGTGGTACATGGAAAGTGACCACTGAACATCTGCTGCAAAATTGCCCGACATACGAGGACCAGAGAAAGCACATGTGGCCATCACCAGTGCCAACACTAGACAAGCTCTATGGCAGTGCCAACACTAGACAAGCTCTATGGCAGTGTCGACAGCCTCAGGATGACTGCTGCTTTCTTCGAACAAATTCAAGTTGACGTCTGACAGCGTACTGAGAAGAAGAAGAAGAAGAAGGATCTCTACCCATGTGGATGACTACATTTATCTACATTAAACTCCATTTGCCAGCTTACAGACCATTCTCGAATTCTATCTAAATCCGACCTCAACATATCCATCCACTTCTGCGTTAGATGAGACACTACTGCATAGTTTTGTGTCATCAGCAAATTTTGCAATCATAGATCCCATGTCAATGTCCAAATCGTTTATATATATATATTAAGAACAACATTTATTTTTAGCTCTTCTACATTTCACTACAAATCTAGTTATCCACTTTTTACGCTTGGGGTTTACCTCCCTACATGGAACACATTCCTCTTTTAGCGTTTCTAGAACTGTTTTAAAGCTTTGCAACTCCTGTTCAACATCTGTTCCTCCGACAATATCTTTCCAGATTGTATGTGATTCGCTGCCTATTTCATCTTCTTAACATCTGCCTTAGAGTAGTCATGTTCGCGTGTTTATGTTTATTTATTTCCCTGCGATAAGATCCCAACGGATGATTTGATGGTCACTTGAGCCAAACAGTTCCCCAACGAAAACGTTTTCAATCATATTTTCCTCTGTAGTAAAAACTAAGGAAAGTGTGTTTTTGCCTCTGGTGTCTGCTTCTACATGTTGAATTAAAAAATTGTCAGTTATGCACTTAACAAAAGGTTTTGACTCTACAAGTGCTTCTGCCTTATCCCATTTTATTTCTGGAAAGTTGAAATCCCCCGTTAATAATAATTTCCCTTCACTTGCCTTTACAATGCTACTAATCAGTTCCTCGTCTTCCTCTTTTTGACTTCATGGACATCTATAGCACACTCCAATCACTGTTTTTTTTCCACCCCCACTTTCTATTTCTCCCCATACACTTTTATTTGTGTTACCACATGATACATCATCCTTGATCGTTATATTAACAGAATGTATGCAGTATAATAAAACGCCACCTCCCTTAGCTTTGTCTCCAACTACCCTATCTTTCCTTAACATTGTATATCCCTCTATTTCAAGTTCACTATCTGCAATGTCCTCATATGTCCATGATTATGTTAACCCTATTATATCTGGTTTTTAATCTTCTACATACAGTTCTACATACTTTTATTTACTATGCTTCTCACATTTGCAAAAAAAACATTTTAGTTTGTAATTTTGTTGTTTTTCCACTTTTTGCTTTTCCACTACTTATTTCACACTTCCCTGACCCCAACTATCCCCTTTGAGTACATCCTCAATAGCACCTTATCGTAGGTCTATCTTTAGTCTCATACTTCATAGGCCTTACTAGTTTAAATTTCTAACACAAAGATTAAACATATACCTTACTACAAGATGCTGTCAAGATTAATATGACTGATATGCAATCGCAGCTGTCGGGCTGCACATTCAGTGAACGGAAAAAACTAGTGTTGTTGGTAAAGGCGGTCACGGCTGATCGTATTGTTTTGTGGTCAATTTTCTGACAAGATGTGGAATCGTTCACATATCTTGGAAGCAATATTGACAAGATCGGGGCTAGTTAATAGCTATCCACACAAGAATGCAGAAAGATGTGTCTTCATATCGTTTATTTCAAATTCTGAAAATTTTCAGCTCCAATGTCTGATCTGTACTATTGTAATACCCATGAGGCATCGTGTGCAACCAAAGCCTTGTCGAAAAAGGTGCACACTTTCATTAATATCTGCCTGCGCAGGAAAGAGATATTGAGATGGTATGATAAGACCATTTTTTAAATTTTTGTTGTTGCGTTTGTCTTATTTCTCTATTCCCCAATGCGGTGTGGGTATCACTGCTGTTTTATTTTGCGCCTGTCGGTCCAGTGCATCCGAATTCGACATGTATGTTATGCAAGAGTCGGCTTCCTCTCGCATTTTCTAAGAAATTGCTTCCCCGGGCTAACGGCCGGTGCTGTGATGGGGAGCGAACCCATAACCTTTGGGCTGTGAGCCGAGTCACGGAAACCACTAGCTCACGCCGTCCCATTATTAAGATCACTAATATAGAACTTGAACAGAAGAAGGCAATCGCAAGTAAAGCATAACATACGAAGGAGGCGCTGTATAGGCGACACATTAAGGAGACATCCTAGCATGACAGTCTTTGGTCTCAGTACCCCATGGCAAGAGACAAACCTCAGCACACATGTAGCAGAGTGCTCGTCTCGGGGGCCGAGGGAGGCTTTGCTCTATAGTACCCCATGGCAAGAGACAAACCTCAGCACACATGTAGCAGAGTGCTCGTCTCGGGGGCCGAGGGAGGCTTTGCTCTCCAGTACCCCATGGCAAGAGACAAACATCAACACACATGTAGCAGAGTGCTCGTCTCGGGGGCCGAGGGAGGCTTTGCTCTCAGTACCCATGGCAAGAGACAAACCTCAGCACACATGTAGCAGAGTGCTCGTCTCGGGGGCAGAGGTAGGCTTTGCTCTCAGTACCCCATGGCAAGAGACAAACCTCAGCACACATGTAGCAGAGTGCTCGTCTCGGGGGCCGAGGGAGGCTTTGCTCTTAGTACCCTATGGCAAGAGACAAACCTCAACACACATGTAGCAGAGTGCTCGTCTCGGGGGCAGAGGTAGGCTTTGCTCTCAGTACCCCATGGCAAGAGACAAACCTCAGCACACATGTAGCAGAGTGCTCGTCTCGGGGGCCGAGGGAGGCTTTGCTCTCAGTACCCCATGGCAAGAGACAAACCTCAGCACACATGTAGCAGAGTGCTCGAGGGCTGATGGAGGTAATAGGCTGAATTTAAATGAATGACAAATGATCTGAAAATTTGGAAAGTCCTTATTGAAGACATGTGCTCCTTTGTTACGGTTACATAGTTATTAATTGAACAATGATGTGAACTTGTTATTTATACATGGTTGGTCAATCTGGTTGTATGTCTTGTGGTGTGGTTGCGCCCAAGTTATTTTGTGTATTCTTTTATGTGCAAACATGACTGTCACCAATCACCAGTTTTTGATGTCCATTTGTCAGTCAACAAAATGTCTTATCGAACATTCACACCAGACATTTCATAACACAGCAAGATCTGATGCCACAACGACCTTCTAGGTTTTGTAAAAGTAAAGTAAAGTAATCCATATCATTACTGCCGTAGGAGTGGGAGGTGTTAGCGATCTCACATGTCAAATATAATGGTGGTAGCCATCTCCTATCCCTTGCCGATTTTACTTCCCAAACTGAACCGGTACCCATTTAAGGCTGGGTCGACCCGGGAGCCATTGCGGGTTTGAGGAAGGAGAAAACAGAAAGTGTATGCTTTACCGCAATGCGACTTGCGAATCATTCAACCTGTTCTTGTGTGGTCATCAGGCTAGTTTGAGACCTTGATGCCTGGCTTTCATACTATCAGATAAATATGAGGTCGTTGACTCTATTACCACCCTATCTTCTGCTAAATGATAGATGGTTAAGAAACACGAGTTGCCCAACTCCTAACTGATGTTGTTGGTGCTCTCTAGACTAATGGCTGTCGTGTTCTCAAAATATATGGTTGAAGTAATCCATGAGTCTATTGTCAGCTTGAGCGGTTCTAGTACAGCATGGCTAAGGAAACCGCATTGCAATCCCCACACCTGTTGTTGTTGTTTGGCGATGAAAGAGTAGGTGTGCTGCACATACCCTACATTGTATATTTTAAGAGGCAACTACTAAGGGTTGTGTATGAGACTGGTAACCGTTCTAATGTCAAAGTGCTGCAGAAACCGTTATGACAGAACACATTAATGCTTTGGTGCAGACTTCCTGGATAGAGTTCAACTGTCATTGTGTAGTCAGGACAGCATTCAGCTGAGGTGAGCCCTTAGACTGATTTATCCTCTTATTTCCCAATGTTTTCGTCAAACTCATTACAGTGTTCCTTGACTGACAGCATACATATATTTATTTATAATGTGCATGTTATTCCGTTAACATGGCTTACCTCTTTCACTAGTCAAATATTATTTTAAATCATGTTTTTATGGTAAACACAAAAAATTGGTGAAAACATTTTCTTATTTTTTTTCTCCAAAATTTCTTAAATAATCAATTGGCATATAATCAGTTTTGTTTTGATAATAACGTGTTCAATATGCATCAGCGCTAAATTGTTTAGTCATAATCTTCAGCAAATGTATTTGTTTCCTTCATTCATCCATAGTCATCAGCACAAAATATCTTAATGAGATCAGCAGAAGCAGACCAGGGCGTATCATGAGTCGATTTGCAACCTATCATCAAGTAGAAGTGCTGGTTCTATTCACTAAGGAAATGGTAGAAGTTTCCAAATGAGTCACAAACTGCACAGATAAAGTCTTCAACGACATGGCCCACCAAGTTTAATGCGAATCACGTGTCAGCAAGCTGACTCTGTCAACTATGCCAGCAGTCCGCACCAAAAAGAGTAGTGGTACAGTGGGTTCCATCCCACTGTAACATCCAAGGCAATGAGGAGGCAGACAGACTGGCAAAAGAAGGTGCAAGACTACCACAACCAGATTCTAGTGTGACCTACGAAGAGTCCAAAAGACCTTTTAGAGCCAGATACATGGCCAAATGGGAAACAGAACATACTGGCTACACAAAAAAAGATGCCTATTACCAATTGAACAGAAGAGAGCAGGTCGCGGTCTTCAGACTCCGCACAGGCCACAGCAGACTGAGGTACCACCTATTCAATAAATTGAAGATAGGTGGCACTGACGAATGCACTTGTGGTACAGGGAAAATGACCGCTGAACATCTGCTGCAAAACTGCGCGACATACGAGGACCAGAGAAAGCAGATGTGGCCATCACCAGTGGCAACACTAGACAAGCTCTATGGCAGTGTCGACAGCCTCAGGATGACCGCTGCTTTTTTCGAAAAAATAAAGGTTGACGTCTGACAGCGTACGAAGAAGAAGAAGTAAGCGAAGGTGTACGGCATGTTTATTCAAATGTGACCGCATATGACTGTACACGCTGTTCTAGATTGTTCTAGATTCTGAGCATGACAAACTCTAGTTAGTTGACAATCGTAAGCGATGATGACAACATCATCAGACGGATTGTGTCTTGATGACGTAACTTGCGCTGTAGTTGGATTATAGCGAGGAAGAAACTGCGCTGGTCATTAACCTCACTCTCTGGTCCTGAGCTACCTTGGACCAATCAAGGCGACTGGAGGTAACTCAGGACGTAAGCACTCTAGTCCTACCTCCCAGGGATCGCTTGAAAACTTGCTGGATTCGATCGCTTACCGTTTACGTTCATGGCTTTGAGAGGCGAGAGTTCCTTATCTCTGGACCAAGCCACCGACCCACAGAAGACTGCAGATTCTGTAGACAACCAGTTTCTCATTCCAGTCATGCAGTTTCATCACAAAGTGACCAGCGGACAATAGGAATGTTCATGGCCCAGCCTTCCCCCCCCCCCCTACACCACATGATGGCGCTGTAGGGATCTGGGCTGATGGGTCTGAGGTTGTCATTAGTCATCTCTTTCCCGATCAGAGGGCTAGTACTGATCAGAATCGTTGGTTTCACTACTTCTGTCGGGCTGCAGCAGCACTCACCCTGCCACCACTTGTAGTTTACTTGTAGATTGGCTGTCCCTATAGAAGTGCACTAATGAAGATGCTTGAACGCGGTTTTCATAGAGTTCCTGCATGATATCCGTTTGATAATGGGCTGTGTATAGAAAATGTTAGTAATAGTGACGGAAAGGCGATAGTTGCCTAGGTCTCAGAGACCTACGCAGTTAATGACGTAGACAACAAGAACCGGCTTGAATGTATGACGTAGACAACAAGAACCGGCTTGAATGTATGACGTAGACAACAAGAACCGGCTTGAATGTATGACGTAGACAACAAGAACCGGCTTGAATGTATGACGTAGACAACAAGAACCGGCTTGAATGTATGACGTAGACAACAAGAACCGGCTTGAATGTATGACGTGGAGCGTTGGGCTGGATGACATTAATGTACGAAATATTTATGTTGCTCGATTAGTGTTTTAGAGTGAGATAATGGATAATGAGGATTATACAATAATATGATTAGGTGGTTTGTTAAGAGCAGCATAGATGGCACCTAACAGGCTGCGGGTTTACTTTGCTCCAGCGTTTTAGTCTTTTAAGATGGACTCGCACATCGGTTAATTACCCTCCGCGGCACTTGTCCCAGCGCAGCGGAGTAATTAGCTGCTTGTGCCTAGCACGCTAAGCAGGAAATCCTTCTCCCGGCTGCATCCAGCTCATACCAGAGCTGGGACCTGCACAGAGGCATCCGCCCCTGTAGAAGTACAGGTCGACGAAGAACTAAGAAATAACTACCACACCGCGTAATGAGCACAATGGGGGATTCCGATGCACGAATCCATTTCCAATTTTCTAATTCATTAATGTTATGACACGAAAGCACCTTTCAAACTCACTCGAATGGTTAAAGTATGATGAAGTAACGATTTTAAATTCAATGACTGCTCGCCCGTTATCTATAACAAAAGGCAATATAAGTATTTGATTCAGTTTACGTGAAAAATGCAGCCCAATGATAGATATTTGGTGTACAAAACGAATCCAAATATGATTCCCCATTGGCTTCCCGTCATAGATATAGTGATATGAATCCCCACCAATCGATGGAAGCAGATTGGAGCCCAAACTACCGGACGCAATGGTTAGGCAGCCTGTGAGGCGCTAAGCCGTAAACAAACTCTACGGATAGTAGGGCACACATGAACAACGTTAGTAATTGGGCCATCTTGCATTCTGTCCTTTCGTGCAGCTTGCTTTTCCTGCGCCGCAGTAATGGTTCTCTGCTCATTAATGTAAGTACCTCGTGTGCAGCACTGCGCGAGGCTGAGCGGTTCGGACCAAGCACCTCCTAGGTAACGGCATCAATGGAGAAACTACTAAAAGAAACATGTTGAGTGTCTTTGCGTTTCTTTTGTCCCCCAGACGAGCGCTGTCCGGAGCTCATCATTTAACAGTTGCTTAGGGAGGCGCCCATCTGACACGTGAACATGCTCAGCCCATCCGATCTGGGGTTTCTGTAAACGCGTAAGAATGCCAGAGAATCTCGCCCTGCTTTTGTCCACAGAGTTGTGCACTCTCTCCTGCCACCCGATCCCGAGAAGCCCGTAGAGACATTTACATGAAAATGTTTACGTTTCCACCAATAGACTGACCATGTTTCGAATGCGTACATACGGGTGGTTAGCACAACAGCACGATACACATAGATCTTAGTGGCGACAGTGATTCCTTGCAGGTCCTAAACGTTTGCTCGTAGTCCTCCATAAATGACATGAAAACACTCCTGCGACACGGAAAACACTAGGTTAGGTACATACAGATACACACACGCATCCAAGCACTGGTTTATGCGTCCTGATATCGCCCAATGGACTACGGACTGTGGTGGAAAATGGCGCGCCCCTGCCAGTAGAAACTAGTGAGGCAAACATCTAAGCAACAACAACATCGTCCTGGAAACCTTTTGTGGACCTCAGAGTCAATATTTGCTTCTATGGTGAAAGTACTACTAGGAAAAGTAAAACTTTCAACTGCTTGTAAGCGATGGCTCTGTACGGTGATGTTTGATACGTGGTATGGCTTCCCGGTCGCAGGTTGAAACATTACCTCCGTTTTCTTGGTGTTGACCGTAAGATCAAAGTTAGTGCACGTGGTGGAAAACTCATCCGTGGTTGTCTGCATGTCCAGTTCTGAGCACGTTTTAATGGCTCAGTCTTAAAAATAAAGGAGATTTAATATGGTTTGCTTCTTTCACCTTTGTGAGATACCTTAGCCGCCTCACAAGGAACAGTCGTCCATCTGCCATGTATCTTATATGTATGCCAGTGTCACATCTATGTGCTCAAAATATGGGACTGTCAATCTCATAGACGGAGACCATAATTCAGTATCTTGGCCCTATACAAGGTCCCAGAACATAGTAGTTCGCGGTCACACAGCGGAGAGCGTAAATGAACTTTCCTATCTCGGAAGCATAATGTCATCTGACGGACTCAGTAGCCCAGATATGGCTAGACGGATTGACTTCGCTGCTTCGGTGATGAACGACCTCCACCGCTTGTGGAACAATAGTAGATTATCCCTAAGTTCAAAGCTTCGTATTCACCAGTCGTGTGATTTCAGTGCTAATGTATGGAGCCGAAACCTGGACTCTGCTGAAAAAAAGGACATTTCAAGACTCCATTCATATGCGCAATCAGCGGCGTATTCTTGGAATCCGTTGGTACGATCTGGTACGTAATGTCAAGGTCTTTAATAAGACTAACCTCCCAACTGTATCAGAAGTCCTAGGCCATCGTCGGCTTTCCTTGTTTGGACATGTCCGACTGGATCAGGATGTTCCAGCTCACCAGATAATTCTCAAGGCAGTTCAAAGTGCTGAGGGTATCCAGCCAGCTGGCTGGAAGCGTAGTAGAGGCCGTTCCCAAAACACGTGGTTTCAACTGATAGCAAAAGCCCCACCCCCATCTCCCTGCTATAGACGAGGTCTGGCAGAGCGCCGTTTCGACTGGTCATGGGGGCCGTTCGACCGACGCAACGAGCTTCAGATGCCTAGGTGAACATTATTATTATTACAGCTATGTGTAGCATCAGAAAGCATGACAACAAATACCATGCTAAAGAGCGATGAGGCCAGCACACAGTCATGTATGACTCCATTTCTGACTGGGAATGCTGCGGACAGTTCACCATCATTAAGTACGCGCACCGATAAGCCATCACGAAACAGGTGGACAACTACTATGAATTTTTCGGAACAACCGAATTTCGCAAGGATTTTCCAAGAGTCCGTCCCTCTTGACGGTGTCAAAGGATTTTGTCATGTCAACAAAAGTCGTGTGCATATCACGATGCTGTTCCATACATTTTTCTTGAATTTTACAAACTTTAAAAATAATGTCAACCGTCCCTCGACCAGCTCGAAAACCACATTGACTCTCTGGGAGTAGCTTCTTAGTGGTCTGCAGGTAAGGAGTCCATCTAGGGTGCCAGAGGTCGCGTGTTCGAATCAAGGTGGAGACTGGGATTTTTTTCTTGTGGATCTTCTAGCAAAAATCCCCATGATCTCCGGACTCCCGTGTTCAGTGTCGAACACGTTAAAAATTCCTTGGCAGTTGGAAATCAAAAAGAGTTGGTTTAACGGCCGCTACACGGACAAAATTCAAATTAAAAATCTACCCAATTTATTAGTATCTTTTCTCTTGTGGTTTGCCAAGAGCAGCTATATATGGTGCATAACTAACTATATACGGGTCTACTTAGCTCTAATGTTTAAGTCTATTTGTGCATCCTGGATTACTTCCAGTCGTCAATGTCTTGCCACTGGTCAAAGGTAGTTCGGGACCAGAGAGTGAGATTGATGACCAGCGCAGCTTTTTTCTCAGTATAATCCAAATACAGCGCAAGTTATATCATCAAGACACAAACCGTCTGACGATGTCGCCATCATCGCTTGCGAGGAGCAACTAACTTTTTTTTTTTCAAGTCTATTTAGATGAAATCACAAATCGGTAAAAACCACCCTCCAAGAAACTGGTTGTATACAGACTCTGCAGTCTTCTAAACCAGTGTAAAGACGTTAAGTTAAGAAATGAGTAGTTTAACGGTTGAGCAAGACTCGGGCTATAACTTATCTCGCGATCGACACTGTGGTTAACACAAGATTGACGATTGCCTTTGTACTTGTATCTGGGGAAGGATTCCGTGGAGAAGTGGTTAAGCCGTTGACCTCGTGATCAGGTGGTGTGGGTTCGACTCCGGACTCCGTCGTATTTTTTCACGGGTGCTTGATGCGGAGTCCCCTACATCTCGTAGTCGCTCCCTAGTCGTCTTGTCCTTGAATTGTCTCCGGGGTCAGTCGGCACGAGACGAGAGAGTGAGGATAAAAAGTAGTGCAGTTAATCCTTAATAAAAATATCGCTAGCAAACAATTATGCCATCATCCGTCTGCGATGGACGGAGGCCCTTGCCTTTGTATCTGTGGACAATGGTGGTGTCTTTCAGTTCCTATGGCATGTGACCCGTATTCTAAACTGAGCGACATATGTCCGCTAGCTTGTGTAACAGGGCCTGCTCCATTATAAAACTCACCAGGAACAGCACTCGATCTCATCTTCTCTGTGCTGGATGCCAAGCCTGTCATTGATTGCAAAATGAGGATGTACTGTAATGGCTAGTTCACTGATGACGGATGGACAGCTCATGATAGCACTGATGGGCTCTGACCAGCGCTGCGGAATATCAAGGTTGTCAGTCATCGGTGCCGTGCCGTCAGCATTAAGGACATGAGATGAATGATACGATCTAGGACCGCCTTCAGGGTATGGTAAAACCGCTTTGAGTCGTTTGAAACTGACTTTTCCTATACACGGGGAAAACGAAATATCTCTGATATTTTTCATGTGTCATGTGCCAAGTCGAGTGCATTGGAACCTACAGAACAGTACGTAGAAGAACGTGTAACAAAATTGTTGACAACGCTATTACACAATATAAAGCAAGCTTTCAATAACTGCAAATGTTACTTTCAAAGAAGTTAGGACAAGATTGTATCAGCGAAGTGAGGACACGAGTCTAACAAGGAAATGAGGACACGAGTCTAACAGAGAAGTGAGGACACCAGTCTAACAAAGAAGTGAGGACACGAGTCTAACAAGGAAGTGAGGACACCAGTCTAACAGCAAGTCTAACAAAGAAATGAGAGCAAGAGTCTAACAAAGAATTGAGAACACGAATCTAACAAAGAAGTTAGAACACAAGTCTAACAGCAAGTCTAGCAAAGAAGAAGGGGGAGGGGGTAGCTGTCTTGTTCGCCTTTCACCTTGAAGAAAAAGGTAGACACACCATAAACACGTAATCAATAACGTTATGACACATTTCTAAACACTTGATATTGAAGTACACTGGTGTATACGATCATCCATATTCATCTGAAGATAACCTAGAAACAACCACACTGAATTCACTCTTTTTTCAGTAGATTGTCGACGCTAGATTTCATACTGCCGCGTCTAAATGTCCTGCAAAACCACGGAATGTTATCAAGTTATGAAATTCAAATATAGGGGAAGTTTATTCCCACACACTGCACACTGGACAGGGAAATAGTATCATGAACTAAGCACGCAATGCGATAAGATGTCAGCTATCATCATTTACTAAAACATCAAAACATGCTGATGAAAGTAAAAGGACCAACCATCAACAGTATGTTCCTAATAACTTTACGTTATTGATGTCAGGTATGGATCAAGACGAATGCACACGATTACAACAAATCTCAACATGAGAAATTAGATACTTTCATAAAGCGATCAAAATCATTAGAAAAGGCATAGAGAGAAATTAATTCCGACAGAAAATAGGAATAATGTTATTCGTGTTATGTAATGTTGTAACATACAGAGAATGAAATGTTTGACACTCTGGCGCGTAGCCTTGTGACTAGACTATTTCAAACTTCCCGGTGTATCTTCTTCTTCGTAGGCTGTCAGACGTAAACTTAAATTTGTTCGAAGAAAGCAGCAGTCATCCTGATGCTGTTGACACTGCCATAGAGCTTGTCTAGCGTTGTCACTAGTGATGGCCACATGTGCTTTCTCTGGTCCTCGTATGTCGGGCAATTTTGCAGCAGATGTTCACGGGTCATTTTCCCAGTGCCACAGGTGCATTCGTCAGTAGCACCTATCTTCATTTTATTGAAGAGATGGTACCTAAGTCTGTTGTGACCTGTGCGAAGTCTGAAGACCATCACCTGCTCTCTTCTGTTCAACTGGTAGTAAGCATCATCTTTTGTGTAACCAGTATCCTCTGTTTGTTTCCCATTTGGCCATATGTCTGGCTCTAATAAACCTTTTGGACTCTTCGTTGATCACACTAGAATCTGGTTGTGGTAGCCTTCCACCTATTTTGCCAGTCTGTCTACGTCCTCGTCGCCTTGAATGTTACAGTGGGATGGAACCCACTGTACCACGACTCTATTGGGTGTGAACTGCTGGCATAGTTGACAGAGCACTGATCTTAAGTCATTTAGTTCTGCATTTTTCTGGCTTTTTAGTATTGTAACCATAGACAGACATCTGTAAACAAGACTATCTGACTTTCATTGCTTTCGCCTGTCTCATTCGGTTTTTCTCGATCTGAGTTTTCCATACTATGCGCCGATAAAATGTGATGACCAAGTAGCTTAGATTGTCATTCAGTCGCAGACACTTTGCCTTAAGACTTATTTTGGTGCGTTGTGGTTTAATTGAAAGAGAGAATATCGTACATGTTGTTTTTTCTTAATTTATGTTGACCAGCCCTGATTTCACCCACTCCTTCAGTAATGTTAGGGCCTGCAGCATCCGATTGTTTGCTATGGTGAGATTTTACAAAAAGGAGGTCTAGCAGATCGTCTGCAAACATGGAGCTGTGGACTCTTATTTGTATATTCTCTTTTATGTTGTTTATATACACCCGAAAACGTGTGGGCGACAGTACTCCCCATTGGGGTACTCCCTGCTTCAGCGTCACGTTTTTGCTCATCCGCCCTTGTACTTGAACTCTGGCTGTTCTGTTTTCGAGGTAGTGGCTGATCCTTCTGTACATATTTCCAGATACTTCGCTTTTTCGTAGCTTGACTTCAAGTCCCTCTTTCCACACCTTGTCGAATACCTTCTCTAGATCCACCCAAATCGCTACTGTATGCTTTTTCTCTTGGCAAGTATCCTCTATTTTCTGCGCTATGAGAGTGACCTGGTCATCAGTGGATCTGTTTTGTACAAATCCTGCTTTCTGCGAAATTAATATGTACTTTGCTTTCAGGTACCACATCAGTCTGGTGTTTATTATGCGCTCCATCAGTTTACCTATACAGGTCAGTAGACTGTTAGGCCTGTATCCATTTGCATTTGTTCTATCTTTGTTTTTCTTTGGAACTGGTATAAGTATATCATCTTTCCATGCCTGCGGTACAATTCCTCTTTTCCAGCTATGGTTTAGGACTGACAGTAACTTCCTCTTTGCTGTTTGGCCCAACCCCATCAGAATTCCATTTGTTACCGTATCTTTTCCGGGCGATTTCTTTTTCCTTAAATTTGTCATGGCCTCTTCCATTACATTCATTGTTAGTTTTGCCATCATGTGCTCCTCTGGTGCAATCTTGCAGTTGTCGTGGCTCTTTTATTCTTCGCTTGTGTCTATATGCCTGTCTGTAGGGACATCAATGTGGTTTGGTCTGGCATAATGTGCTATAAAAGCGTTTGCTGCTGCTTTGTTCCAGTAAGCATGTTGTCTCCCTGCTTGATGGCCATTTGTTTATTCGATGGTATTTCGTCATTCAGGACTCTGGCTAATTTCCATAGTTTGTTCCCTTCTCTGTCTAGATTTAGGTTTTCTGTTTTTTCTTTACAACTGTCTCTTTTTATTTGGTTCAGTGTTCTTATATATTTTGCAGTGATATCCTTGAGGGAGATATTTGCTTCAATATATTGCTCTCTCTCTCTCTCAGCTGTGTTCCTAGTGTTTGTAACTTTATCCTCGACTTTCTGCAATTCTTGATTCCAATATGACTTATAGTTCTTCCTTGCCCCTCTTCTAATGGTCTTATGGCTGCTTGCTGCTGCTTTGCTTAGGCTTTCCACCATCAGTTTCATATTGTTATTTCGTGTGTTGATGGTTTCACACAGTCCATCTGTCAGCAAACCTGTCCCAGTCGGCTCGTCTGTAGTTCCAGCGTGGCAGAGGTTTTATTTTCTAGGGAAGGGGGGGGGGGGCTTCCATATCAATATATAGCCTAATTGGCATGTGATCGCTACCTGCCAATTGGTTGAGCACCTGACGGTCTATTTTGTGATGGATATCCCCCGTGGAGAAGGCTAAGTCTGGAGTGGAGGTGGTATGCCATCTTGTGGAATAGAAGCTAGGACTGTCGTCCGGCCTATTGATAAGATAGAGATTTGTGTCTATCTCCCAGTCTTCTACTTCGTCCCCTCTGCTGTCTGTCTTTTTTTTTTATTTGCGCACGTTAGCCTTATTTCTTTAATCTCCAAGGCGGTGTGCGTTGCACTGTGGTTTTTATTTTGCGCCTGTCGGTCCAGTGCATCCGACTTCAGCATGCATTTTATGTAAAGGTCTGCTTCCTCCTGCATTTTCTAAGGGTTTACTTCCCCGGGGTAACGGCCGGTGTTGTAATGTGGATCGAACCCAGCACCTTCTGATTGTGAGCCGTGCCACTTTACCACTAGGCCACGCCGTCCCCGCTGTCTGTGTCTGAATATCCCCATATCTCCGAGTGACTGTTAACGTCTCCAAGCATTAGGCAGCTGGAGTCCTTGATTTCTCTACTCAAGAGCGAGTCTTTATTGGGTGTGCCATACATGTTGAAGATACCGATCTTTGTTTTTTTGTGTCATTATGTCGACTACTTCTACAATTTCTGCTTGTCCGATGGGATTTACAGATACTGCGCTACTTGGTATTGAGTTTCATGCCAGTATCACAACACCTCCTTTGTGACCTTCTCTATTAAGTCGGAAAGTCTGGTATCCTCTGATTGAAAATCTGTGGTTATTATTGTGGTGTTTGTGTAGGTTTGCATTCCTTAGCCCTTTGCTGTCCCCAGCCCATCTGCAAGGCAGCAGTTGTTTGAGGTCAGAGTTGTCTCTCTTAGAAAAGTTGTCTTGCAGAACTTTCGAGTCTTCCCCACCTGGGTTTCTTTCAGGTTTCCCATCCTTTAGGTGTGCTATCAAACAGTACTGTCAAGCTCCTCCTTCCAGGATTTGCTCCCTGGTTTTTTTTCACCGCGTTTGCTTTGGTAGTTTAGTCAGCCAGTCAAAGCTGTTTCCCGGGGGGTGGCGCTTGGAGCCATATGTGAGTTAGGCAGGAGTGGGGGAACCAAATAGGGTCCAAGCCATTCTATGCTGCTAGGAAGTGACTGCTTCTCACAGTGAGGTACCATCTCTTACACACTATATATATATATATATAACCGGTACCACAACATTGACAAGCAGTAAATAAGAAAGATATTTGAAGGCTGTAGAGAATATAATCCAGAACTGCAGTCCAGGGTGGAAAGATACGTGCCTTCGCCAGTAAAATCCAGAAAGACAAACCTTTAATAAAAATCAACAACAAAAATATTCTAGATCACTGATAGAGGGGCGATGTCAGAAAGACAGTCACCAAGGAATGTGTGCCGTTGGCCCGGCTGCTTTATATTGACAAAATTGTGTCAGGGCACTTTACTACCCAGCTACGACACACCATCCATAACATAATTCCATTTACGAACTGTCATTCGCAGATGACTAATGCCTCGTATATACAGACGAACAGAAACTCTAAATCCCATGGCCATGTTGAACGGAACCTGCTTTAAATACGGTATGATTGTAAGCACGGCTAAGACAACTCTGAGTGTGAGCAGGACGCATGGTTTGCTTTACTTGAACATCCACAACCTAGGCCTCCTGTAGCCACATGAGACCAGGTACCTGGGCTGCATTTTCTCGGAAGTAATTGACACATGAAAGTAGCAGATATGACCTATTAACAGGCGCCACTTCTCAATCTTCCTCACATTGGTCTGGCATCGAAGCAGCAGATGGTTCAGATCATCTTCCTACCTACTATGTGCCACCAGAGCCATAGAAGGATCATGTCCAAGAAACGAGAGACAAAAATATCCACTTGAGAAATGTAAAGTGATAATGTTCGCCGGTGCCTCCAGGGGGTTGGGGAGTGAGGATATTTTCAAAATGGTTTGTTCCATCCCTGTGAGCTTATAATGTCCGACGGTCTGGCTTACGGGCGAGTGGACGACCGAAAGGAAGGCGGATAGACGACGTAACAACGATTTTCCAGCGACACAAGTTAACGACGTAAGACGCGACACATTAGCCTAGGAGAAGCAACTGAGGCTCACCGCGTCATCATCGGGGTACAAGTGGACTGATAACTAATGAGCTAAATGATACGACCCGACATTTAGAACAAAAGGCCATATTAAGGCACATGTTTTAGTTTATTTCGGAATACGTATGGGATTTCATATTCTGAATCAGTGTGTGGGTCCTGTCTAGGTCTAGTATGTTGCTAGCTTGATCTCTAATCTGTGGGCCACGCTGTCGCACCGCTGACGTTTATTGTCACCAGCTGTTGCTCTCTTCCCTTTATTCTCGTGATATTGACAGGATTGTATAGATCGCTAGCCTTACCTATAGGCGTGTCTTATTTTCGAGCATTATTCTTTTATCCACGAGACAGAACAGGTAAGCTTGGTTCTTTCATAGTTCAATATCTTGATGTTGATTGTCTGTTTTTTTCTTTGATCCTGCACTGCAAACAACGAGCTGGAGGTAATATGTGTGTTTTCATTAAGTACCATTTTGAATGTGTTCTTGGTTAGAGTAATGTTCGTTATAGATGCATCTGTTTTAATATGTTGTTCTCCACAACTCCTCTCTCCGGCACTTCCCTCTTCACGACCCTCTTCGCGTACACACTACAGAAACCCGTGTCATTGATTCTTCGTGCGAGATCAATCCTTATCTTTGTTCATTTTATATTTGCTGAAGGGAGTTTTAATTTTCTGCATCTTAGCCACAGAGAATGTATCTATATATCTCCACTTTAGTGTGACCAACACCCCCCCCCCACCCCCACCTCCCCCCCCCCTCAATTCCTATTAGGTTTATTGTTAACGTTTGTCTCGCGATATCTAGAGCGAGGAGACCCGGGCACACAATTACCGGTATATGCCCTGGAGAAATGATCCGTAATGAGATGATAAATGAAAAATCACAAACTTCCGAAAATGCACCTTAAAAAAAAAAAAACACCAAAAGAAGGGAACTAGAAGTAATTTTATTGAAATATTTTGGTTATATAATACATGATCTGACAGAGATACTGAGTTTAGTTACTGGCTATGTTATTTCCTGCATATTATGTTTACAACTCAAGACACTGGTTTATTTCCCCTTCTTAGGTAAACTGATTAGGGTGTGCGCATGCACGTGTGGTGTTTATCCGTGTTTGTGTTTGCTTGTGTGTATAGGTGTGTATATATTTTGTATTGAACGATTGATTTGCGTCATGTGACACTGTGATCTCTTGTGTTTGATTAAAACTTTATTATGTTAAAGATATAGGATAACGCAATGACGTTGGAGCTGCACAACCTTTTGTCTTCCCGGATGCCCTCGCGCGCTGTTGTTAAAATCTGCGGAAAAGTCTGTTGCTGCTAAGTAACCAGCGGGACGTTAACAATGTTAATGGGCTAACTTGTTGAGTGCGTGTTACAAGTCTAAAAGCATTCTTTGTTTGTGAGTGTGCCTCTTCACAACATTTGTGAAATTGCGTTTAACGTTTAACACGATTGTCATTGAATACGAGGTTAGACAGTGCATAGATGCTGGTGTAACTTTCACGAGGACTGTGGGACATTCTAGGACAATTCAAAGTACGTGTATACAAACTTAAGTATCTTAAAGTGGGACATTCTGGGACAATTCAAAGCCCACGTATACAAACTTAAGTATATTATGGTGGGACATTCTGGGACAATTCAAGGCCCATGTATACAAACTTAAGTATCTTATGGTGGGACATTCTGGTACAATTCAAAGCCCATGAATACAAACTTAAGTATATTATGGTGGGACATTCTGGGACAATTCAAAGCCCATGTATACAAACTTAAGTATCTTATGGTGGGACATTCTGGGACAATTCAAAGCTCATGTATACACACTTAAGTATCTTATTTTAAGGTTGAACATTCTGGGAAAATTTAAAGATCATGTGTATAAATTCAGGCATCCTAAAATGTGACATGTTTGGACAGTTCAAAGTACTTGCACACAAAGTCAAGTATCGTAACGTGTGACATGTTTGAATGATTCGTAATTTGTGTACCTAATATCAGGTATTTTATTTGGTATCTATAAAAATACATCAATAAAATGCTTTCGCTCTCACCTCCCCCATGTTTGCCTTCATCGACTTTTAACCCTTACCCCCCCCCCCCCCATGTTCTCCTACATCAACTTTTAACCCTCACCTCCCATATGTTCACCTCCATCAACTTTTAATCCTCACCTCCCCCATGTTCACCTCCATCAACTTTTAATCCTCACATCCCCCATGTTCACTTACATAAACTTTTAACCCTCACTTCATCCATGTTCACCTACATCAACTTTTAACCCTCACCTCCTCCATGTTCACCTACATCAACTTTTAACCCTCACCTCCCCCATGTTCACCTACATCAACTTTTAATCCTCACCTCCCCCATGTCCACAATTATGGGATAAAACTTTATAAACCAATTTAGAAATTGTCGAAAAGAATGATACCTTTATAAATGATAATCTTTAATTCATTGTGCTAACGTCATATCTTACTGCGTCTGCGATGTGTTTTGCTTTTTAAACGAAATGTACTGTAGCAATATTCTATGCAACTCCTAAAATATTATTGTGAATATTTGGAGTTTCATTTAGCAGGGAATTCAGATTCAACCAGGCGAACACTATGCGTACAATAGCGGCCATAGTGTCAGAGCTTTGCTCAGCTGGTTGATTGTGTTCAATGTCTGCATTACTAATATCTTTTGTACTGTCTGATGGATGTACACATTTGTGCACTTGGTCATCTGAATCAATTGTACTGTCTGATGTACACATTTGTGCACTTCATCTGGATCAATTGTACTGCCTGATGTACACATTTGTGCACTTCATCTGGATCAATTGTACTGTCTGATGTACACATGTGTGCACTTCATCTGGATCAATTGTACTGTCTGATGTACACATTTGTGCACTACGTCATCTTGATCAATAATAATTGTCTGATGTACACACTTGTGCACTTCGTCATCTGTATCAACATCAGTTGTCTGATATACACATTTGTGCACTTTGTCATCTGGATCAACATCAGTTGTCTGATGTACTTGTGCACTTCGTCATATGGATCAACATCAGTTGTCTGATGTACACATTTGTGCACTTCGTCATCTGGATCAACATCAGTTGTCTGATGTACACATTTGTGCACTTCGTCATCTGGATCAACATCAGTTGTCTGATGTACACATTTGTGCACTTCGTCATCTGGATCAACATCAGTTGTCTGATGTACACATTTGTGCACTTCGTCATCTGGATCAACATCAGTTGTCTGATGTACACATTTGTGCACTTCGTCATCTGGATCAACATCAGTTGTCTGATGTACACATTTGTGCACTTCGTCATCTGGATCAACATCAGTTGTCTGATGTACACATTTGTGCACTTCGTCATCTGGATCAACATCAGTTGTCTGATGTACACATTTGTGCACTTCGTCATCTGGATCAACATCAGTTGTCTGATGTACACATTTGTGCACTTCGTCATCTGGATCAACATCAGTTGTCTGATGTACACATTTGTGCACTTTGTCATCTGGATCAACATCAGTTCTCTGATGTACACATTTATGCACTTCGTCATCTGGATCAACATCAGATGTCTGATGTACACATGTGTCCACTTAGACAGCTACATGAGCAGGAAAGTATTTTTAGGCTCGTGAATTTGACCAGTCCCTTAGGGGTAGTAGAAGTCAAATAAGCTGATTTTAAATTTGACCAGTCACTTAGGGGTAGTGGAATTCAAATAACCTGACTTTAAATTTGACCAGTCACTTAGTGATAGTAGAAGTCAAATAACCTGACTTTAAATTTGACCAGTCACGTAGGGGTATTAGAAGTCAAATAACCTGACTTTAAGTTTGACCAGTCACTTATGGGTAGTAGAAATCAAATAACATGACTTTATATTTGACCAGTCACTTAGGGGTAGTGAAGTCAAATTACCTGACTTTATATTTGACCAGTCACTTAGGGGTAGTGAAGTCAAATAACCTGACTATAAATCCAGAATGTGGCTCAATGCCATCTTACCTAATTCTGTAAACAAGTGATCCATATGGCCCACTGCTATATGTTCATGATGCACTGCTGGCCCATAAACATGCTCTGTAAAATGGCATCAGCGATGGAATGAATCTTTTATGAAACACGTCATTGTAGTTCGTGTGCCTCTGTCCCTAGTATGTGAAAGTGTTGCACTCGATAATTTATAGGCAGTATTAAAGACTACTGAACATTGTCGCAGATCTATTGCTGGCTACGAGCGATAAAGGTCAGCTGCTTAGCCACTACGCACAGGCTTCACATCGAAGGCATGCAAACTGTAGCCATTACTGACTGTTGTATTCCAAACTTCAGCAAGTGTCTATCTAGAGGTCTTGAAATTAGATTTCTCTAGATCAAATATTCTGTAGTTTTGTCAATAAAGGTGTGATCCATGGTGATAATAGTCCTCACGGGCCATGATGTAATGGTGTCATAATGCAGCCTTTGAACAGCAATATGTACATTTTGACCCGTCGCATGACATGCAATTAACAGTCCATTGAGATTGTTCCTTCGGAATGGCTTGCAAACTGCGAGCAGCGTTTTTGGTTAGCTGGGATTCTTGCCTGATCTTCGTCAACTGAAATAATGACAATAAACTTAACATGTCCAAAATAAATTAACAATACATCTTTGAAGTCATCAAGATGCTGTGCTAATGCCATGTGTCCTACTTCTGATAACAGCAGCACTATTTGGTCTAGAATAGCTTACTTGGTCAGTTTAGAGCACAATCTCTGCATAGACTGAAGGGATCAACTTACGCAGTACCGGAACAACCCAGTCATGATCAAGCAGTTGTATCTTATATTCTAAGTGCTTTAAAAGTGGCTTGTTTGAAAGCTGCAGAAGCCATAATGGCATTCTTGCCTTGTCGACCTGCCTGAGTTAAAAGGGGCAATCAGAATCCATCAACACTAAACGATCTTTCAGGTAGTTAATGCAACTGGCTGGACAATGAACATCAACATGATCGTCGTGAAGTGCGCTTGCAGCTTTGCGCGTTTTAACTTGGAACTGTAGTGTCGTTTACTTTCAGCGGTAATGTAGTTGTGGGACAGTAGATACGGGCTGTTTACTTTCAGCGGTAATGTAGTTGTGTGGGAGTAGAGACGGGCTGTTTGCCTTCAGTGATAGTGTAGTTGTGTGGGAGTAGAGACGGGCTGTTTGCCTTCAGTGATAATGTAGTTGTGTGGGAGTAGAGACGGGCTGTTTGCCTTCAGTGATAGTGTAGTTGTGTGGGAGTAGAGACGGGCTTTTTGCCTTCAGTGATAGTGTAGTTGTGTGGGAGTAGAGACGGGCTGTTTGCCTTCAGTGATAGTGTAGTTGTGTGGGAGTAGAGACGGGCTGTTTGCCTTCAGTGATAGTGTAGTTGTGTGGGAGTAGAGACGGGCTGTTTGCCTTCAGTGATAGTGTAGTTGTGTGGGAGTAGAGACGGGTTGTTTGCCTTCAGCAGTAGTGTAGTTGAATGTGAGTAGATGTGATGTTTGCCTTCAGCGGTAATGTAGTTGTGTGGGAGTAGAGACGGGCTGTTTGCCTTCAGTGATAGTGTAGTTGTGTGGGAGTAGAGACGGGCTGTTTGCCATCAGTTATAGTGTAGTTGTGTGGGAGTAGAGACGGGCTGTTTGCCTTCAGCGGTAGTGTAGTTGTATGGGAGTAGAGATCGGCTGTTTGCCTTCGGCTGTAGTGTAGTTATGTGACAGTAGACGAATGTATGTCGTGGGACGGCTGAGATAATATCACATAGTTATTCATTCCCTGCTCAAAGCATCTATAGACCGAAGTAGGTCACATCATCGTCGAGCATCGGCTGCAGCAGTGACTAATACAATCTCAACAATTGAAGTTCGGTTTCAATGGTTGACCATAATGGTTGACCACAACGGTTGACCATAATGGTTGACCACAACGGTTGACCACAATGGTTGACCACAATGGCTGACCACACCAACTTCCTGCTATTGCATTTCTCTAGTTTTGTTGTTGTTTTTTTAAGGGTTAGGGGCGGACCTATTTTCATCAGAACCTGTCTGTGTGTGTGTCTCTTGATGATATCTGCTTGTTTTATTTGCGTTTGTTGTGTGTGATTCAATCATGCTATCGTATATATGTCTATATATATTTTCCAAAGAGACATGGATACAGTGTGGATTTAGATCAATATATATTTCGGAGGAAATGGGTTTTTTTTTTAAACTGGAGGGAGTGAAAGTGGATACATGTCCAGATCAAGATGGTATTCATCCAAAATTGCTGTTTGAAATTAGAGACCAACTAGCAAAACCATTGGCTGTATTATGTTCTTAATCATTTGCAAAAGAGATTGTTCCAATACATTGGAAAGATGCAGGAGGTATCCGCTAATTAAAAAAGGGCAAAAAATCAGATCCAGCAAATTATAGACCGATTAGTTTAACGTGCATAGTCTGTAAATTGTTAAGAGTCAATAATCAAAGAAAACAGTATAATGCATTTAGACAAGTTTAATCTAATCCAAAATAGTCAGCATAGGGAGATCATGCTTAACAAATCTATTAGAATTCATTGAGGAGGTTACTAAAATGATAGTTAAAGGGAGCCAGTGGATGTTTTTTATCTACATGTTGCAAAGACCTTTGATAGAGTACCTCATCAAAAATTATTTAGTAGTTAAAATTACATGGAAATAGGTGGGGAAGTTGCCAAATGGATTGAAAATATGTAAACGGGAAGAAGGCAGAGGGTGGGCATAAAAAAAGGAGTACACTGAGTGGTGTGAAGTGAAAAGTGGAGTGCCACAGGGCTCGGTTTTGGGACCAATTTTGTTCTTGATATATATAAACGATTTGGACATTGATATGGGATCAAATATTGAAAAATTTGCTGATGACACAAAACTATGCAGTAGTATCTCATCTAAAGCAGAAGTGGATATACTGAGGTCGGATTTAGATAAAATTCGAGAGTGGTCTGTAAGCTGGCAAATGGAGTTTAATGTAGATAAATGTACAGTCATCCACATGGGTAGATCCAATATGGAACATAATTACAGAATGGGAAAGAACAATATCAGAAAGATAGATAAGGAAAGGGACCTAGGGGTTATAATAGATCATACAGGTAAGATGGGTGAGCAAGTTCAGGTAGCAGTGAAAAAGGCAAATGCAATGTTAGGTATGATAAAAAGAAATGTTAAACATAGAAGCAAGGAAGTGATAATCAAACTGTATAAAGCATTAGTTAGACCTAGACTGGAGTACTGTGTACATGTGTGGAGTCCTTATCGTGGAGGGGATACAAAAAAAGAGCGTCAAAGCTGATAATGGGATTCCAGAAATACAGTTATGAGGAAAGATTCAGAAAAATCGGCCTACAGTGTCTAGAAAAGATTAGAATTTGAGGTGACAATACAGGAAGTAATAGTAAAACTGTATAAAGCATTAGTTAGACGTAGATTATAGTACTGTGTACAGGTGTGGAGTCCTTATCATAGAGAGGATATAAACATACTGGAAAGAATACAAAAAAGAGCGACAAAGCGGATAGTGCGATTCCAGAATTACAGTTATGAGGACAGACTCAAAAAAGTCGGCTTACAGTGTCTAGAAGAGAGACGAATTCGTGGTGACTTAATAGAGGTTTATAAGATGATCAATAAAATGGATAAATAAGACTAAAACAATGTATTTTTTAAAATACAGCCACCCACAAGAACAGGAGGGCATAGCTACAAGCTGACTAAAGAGAGGTCCAGATTAAATATTAGCAAATATTTTTTTAGTGAGAGAGTGATGAATGCGTAGAATGCATTACCACAGGAGGTAGTGGAGGCAGGGATAGTTAATGCATTTAAGAATACATTGGATGCGTATAGCTTTTAGAGCAAGGTGATGTTAATGAAACTGATTGTATACAGACTCTGCAGTCTTCTAAACCAGTATAAAGACGTTAAGTTAAAAAAGTGATTTTGGCGGTATGGCAGTATAGTTTGAACTTGCCTTCCAATATCCGATAAATGTTGTATCCGTGTGACAGATGGCAGTCTGACAAAATGGCGTTTGGCATGGAAGTGCGTTTAAACAGATGAGTGTAATTAAATTTCCTCATGAGGAAAAAATTGTATTCACTGACATTCATCGACGCTTGCTGAACATTTACGGAGACCAAATGGTGAATGTTAGCACAGTGAGGGTGGAGGGTGGCGCGTTTGAGCAGTGACAAAAGCTACGTGAAGGACAATCCATGATCAGGACTGCTATGCACAGCTGTCACATCACGCGAAGAAGAGCGTCTCGATCAGCTCATATCTGCAAATCTGTGAATTACGACCAGGAAAGTGTCTACGAAGCTTCATATAGGCTTCAATGCGTTGGAAACGATGTTGGAAACATAACGATGCAACGTTTGCGACAGACAACAAGATAACGCCAGACGCCACACCAGTTTGAAGACCGTCGAGCACATTGCCAATCTTGGCTGGACTATCCTACCACACCCACCGTATAGTCCGGATTTAGCGCATTCTGACTTCCATCTGTTCGGGCCAATAAAAGATGGATTGAATGGGCAACATTTTATTAGTAGCGACGCATTCATAGCAGCTGGGAGACAGCGAACCATCTCCGTTGGCGCCGACTTTTAGAAGTGCCGCATGTTTTCTCTTGTTCATCGTTGGAGAAAATACATAAAGAAATATAGTGAGTATGGTGAACTATTTGGTGAGTTGTTTTCTGTTGCTGAAAAGGTGCTCTATAAGACTAGTATTGTGCTCATTGTATTCGTTATGGTTTTCATGTAATTAAATAGGAGGTATTAGTTACGGAGCGATCTTATAAACTGTCCATTTTAAAAACGCACCACTTTGAAAAATATTTGAAAAGGAACTTAATACAAGATTTCCTTCGCTATACTATTAATCGTTTCCCCTCATGCTCAACATGGGGAGCGGACACGGGCACACTAAAGAAACTGTACACAGGTTATGTGAGACCAGTGCTAGAATACGAGATAGCAGCATGGTTCACAGCAACAAAGAATAACTTTCACAAAATAAATACAACCCAAAATCAAGGTATACGTATCATCACTGGAGCTATGAGAACACCAATAAATGCAATGGAGAACATCACACGAATTGAAAGTATGGAGACGCGCAAAGACCAAAAAACACTCCAGCAGGGGGAGAAGTTCAAACGAATGCCTGATCACCCAATATATGACAGGATAAATCGCATGTGAAGAGGGAGATTAAAGAGAAACCACTTCATATCAAAAACAAAATAACTTGCAAGAGCAGACCAAATCATAAGCCAGGCAGTGGTTAGAAATCTAAAACAAACATCCCAAATCCCACCATGGAAAAAATCCAAGTCCCCTGAGATGGTAGAAACCATAGAGGGAATAGGGAAAAAGGTAACTCAGACAGATTCAGAAAGGAAATTTATCACAAAAGAATATCTTAGGAGAGTATACCCACCAGAAACATGGACACATGTATATACAGATGGCTCATCTAACAAAGCCACATCCAATGGAGGTGGAGGGGTCTATTACAGACTAAGGAATGAAGAAAAAACTCAAGTTTTAACTACGGGAACATATTCCAGTAATTTCTGTGCAGAAGCAGAGGCACTGAAGGCTGCAGCTGAGCTTGTAATCCAAGATAAATATATCCACCAAGAAAACATAGTATTCCTGACTGATGCCGCGTCAGTAATAGCAGCACTAAAACAACACAAAGATGAAGATCTCGAGCAATGTATGTTCTCCCTGACACAGCTCTCAGCAGAACACCCAAGGTTGGTCATACAATGGATCCCATCCCACTGCAATATTGAAGGCAATGAAGCTGCAGACAGACTAGCAAAGAGTAGAGGAGCATCCCCACAAACAGACCTGAGTATCACATATAATGAAGCCAAGACCATAATTAAAGCCAACTTCAGGGTAAAATGGGCTGATCAACACCCCGACTTCCGAAAAGAAGACAGCTACTATAACTTAACTAGAGAAGAGCAAGTCATCAACTTCAGACTGAGAACTGGGCATAACAGACTCAAGAGTCATCTTTACAACAAAATGAGGATTGGGACAGATGACAGGTAGCATATCATGACCGTGGAACACATCCTACAACGCTGCATGCTTACGCAAAAAAACAGAGAACAATGCTGGCCTCGTGAGACAGATATGAGACAGAAGCTGTATGGAGATGAAACAGCCTTACAAACAACGGTGTCCTTTGTAAGAGAAACCGGAACCTTGATCTGAGGATGAACGAAGAAGAAGAAGAAGAAGTATAGAAAAGAATCGTATTATAAAATGATAAAAGGAGCTGGTAGGAATATATAATAGATAAGATATAGGCACACAGATAAGATGAGCTGGAGGTAGACCGACAAGATGAGACGGAGGTGGACCAATAAGATAAGCTGGAGGTAGACCGATAAGATGAAGTGGAGGTAGACCGATAAGATGAGCTGGAGGTAGACCGACAAGATGAGACGGAGGTAGACCTATAGGATGCGCTGGAGGTGGACCAATAATATGAGCTGGAGGTAGACCGACAAGATGAGACGGAGGTGGACCAATAAGATGAGCTGGAGGTAGACCAATAAGATGAGCTGGAGGTAGACCGACAAGATGAGACGGAGGTGGACCAACAAGATGAGCTGGAGGTAGACTGATAAGATGAGCTGGAGGTAGACCGGCAAGATGAGACGGAGGTGGACCGATAAGATGAGCTGGAGGTAGACCGACAAGATGAGATGGAGGTGGATCGATAAGATGAGCTGGAGGTAGACCGATAAGATGAGCTGGAGGTAGACCGATAAGATGAGCTGGAGGTAGACCGACAAGATGAGATGGAGGTGGATCGATACGATGAGCTGGAGGTAGACCGATAAGATAAGCTGGAGGTAGACCAACAAGATGAGACGGAGGTGGACCAATAAGATGAGCTGGAGGTAGACCGATAATATGAGCCCGAGGTAGACCGATAATATTTGCTGAAGGTAGACCGATAAGATGAGGTGAGGGGAAGGGGTAGGGGGGAGGTAGGTAGACCGATAAGACAAGCTGGGAACAGACCGATAAGACAGAGCAGTTTCCATGCTGGTCTTCTGTCCTTGGGTAAAAGCAAGAAACTGAAGTATCGGTACCCATTGTGAACACCTTCCGGTACTTCCGTTTCTTGCTAACCACCATTTGAACTGTCCCTATCGACACAGCGAATTTCTCTGCTAGCGAACGTAAGCTCCGGCGACGGTTCACCCGAATTGCTGCATGAATTTTGGCGATGGCATCTTCTGACGCAACAATATGCGCCTGACCTGGTCTCAGAAGATCTTTCGTTTACTCACGTCCCTCTTTAAACATCGTTGTCCAGTTCTTCACTGTTGTCTTCGACGCTTTTGTCCCCCATACACCGTCTGCATTCTGCGATGAATGTCAACTGGTCGAAATTCTTCAGCTGTAAGAAACCGAATCACCGCTCGCTGATCAACTTTGGACGGATTCCATATCACATCCTACATGTTTTCATCGGTCTGCTCAGCAAACTATGAGTCGGAGGATGTGAAATTTGGCAAACTTGACGGTTGGTATGTGCTGTTTACACCTGAAGTGACGTCATTGTGCGGATAGTACGTATGTTCACTTGGTGCAGTTAGTTCCGGTTTCATTTGAACACGCCTCGTGTAAATATTATATATATATATATATATATATATATATATATATATATATATATATATATATATATATATATAAGAATACTTGAAATCCTGCTATTCAAACATACATGTTAATGTCTATTGCCAGGTAACTGAAGACTTCAACTATACATAGTGGGTATTTCAAACTTCGTCCGGCCTACTAGGCCTGGGGGAAGGTACACATAATTGGGGTAGAATTTTTTTCTAATGTTTTAAAAATGTTTTTCGGGTATCGGCCGTTAAGCTTACTCATGTCTTTTCTAACTGCCAATCGATTTTTAACGTGCTCGACACTGAACACGGGAGTCCAATCTCATTACCTAGAAATCAGGAGAATTGTTACCAGAAGATCCACTTTAAAAAAAACCCGGCCTTCATAGTGATTCGAACCCACGCCCTTCGGCACCCGATGTGGACACTATACCTCGAGATCACTGAGCCTCCATAATTTGTTTATCTTCTTTTTCTTCGTCGATTGTCCTGAAAACGACGTTTTGTTTCGTTGCGTCGTTGTTTACACCTTACCTTTCGGAAAGACATTTCTGGCTTCTATTTTTGGACATTTTCGATTCATGCCCTCTCAGGCAGGTTATACATATAGAGCAACATTGTCAGGTACACCACTTGGACCATAGCAGGCGCTTAGATGGCTCCAGATCGTTGTCACTGACGCAGGCATTCAACTATGCGGTCAATGGCTGCTGTCATATCCATCCACTCGACACACATGCATCCACTTAACACATATCCATTCACTCACCACACATCCATCCACTCAACACATATCCATCCACTCAACACATATCCATCCACTCAACACATATCCATCCACTCGACACGCATTCATCTACTCAGCACATATCCATCCACTCAACACATATCCATCCACTCAACATATATCCATCCACTCGACACGCATCCATCTACTCAGCACATATCCATCCACTCAACACACATCCATCTACTCAGCACATATTCATCCACTCGACACGCATCCATCTACTCAGCACATATCCATCCACTCGACACACATCCATCTACTCAGCATACATGCATCCACTCAACACACATCCATCTACTCAACACATATTCATACACTCGACACACATCCATCTACTCAACACATATTCATACACTCGACACACATCCATCTACTCAACACATATTCATACATTCGACACACATCCATCTACTCAACACATATCCCAGAGCACGTAATTTAATTTGATCTGCCAACCTAAAGAGCAGGTTGATCGTCTTTGTATATCATATTTTCGTTCTTTTATCTTCCGTTTTATTTCTACCGATAGTTTTTGTCATTTGTGCTGTTTGTTTTTTTCTTGTTGTTGTCCAGTCCCTGATATTCACATTTCAATTGGGACCTCGGATTCAGTTAGACCTAGATTGGAGTACTGTGTACAGGTGTGGAGTCCTTATCGTTGAGGAGATATAAACATGCTGGAAAGGATACAAAGAAGAGCGACAAAACTGATAGTGGTATTCAAGAATTACAGTTATGAGGAAAGACAGAAAAAAACCGGCCTACAGTGTCTAGAAAAGAAAAGAATTGGAGGTGACAATACAGATTTATAAGATAATCACAGGAAAGGTTAAATTAGACTATAACAAGTTGTTTTTTTCAAAATACAAACAAGAGGGCACAGATACAAATTAGCAAAAGAAAGATCAAGACTGAATTTTAGGAAATATTTTTTAAATTAAGAGAGTGGTGAATGCTTAGAATGCATTATCCCAGGAGGTGGGGGAGGCAGAAACAGTTAATGCATTTAAGAATAGATTGGATGTGTATAGTTTTTATAGCAGGGTAATGCAGATGTGACTGGTTGTCTATAGACTCTGACGAGTCTTCTAAACCAGTATAAAAACGTTAAGTTAAGTTACGTTATGTCACTTGACTAATATATGTCAAGCTTCATTTTAAATATTTTAATTATATAAGCGTTGTAATAAGAATATAAGTGCTGGTTAACTAAAGGGAAGGGGTGGAGGAAGGGGAGGCAGAGGGGAGTATGGGATTGAGAGATAAGATCAGGGCGACTGGTGGTTCGGTGCTTGACAGGAAGCCTGGGATTGCTTCTCGGCTGATGTTATCAAGATGAGCTCAGCAAGATCTAGGCACCAGATAGCCGTCCGTCTTCGACTGCAAAGGAATCTGTCTTAGAAAGAAAATATGTTTTTAAAAATATTCCAGGATTTATTTAAGATTCACTTTAGAAGATCGCGTTGAATAAATTGTCCCCTGTAGCACAGTTAACCACCATATTGTACTATCCACAGGTTTTCCAGAGACTATATATAACTACGTTAAATGTTTCTTTGTAAATCTCAGAATGATCTCCTTCTCGATGATTGTTAGCTGTTTAGTTGAGACTATTAATAGTTCACCACTTTCCCATGTCTCTCTCTCACCCCGCTCCCTCTGCCCCCCCCCCCTTCCCTTTCTCTTTCCCAGGCTTGTTTGTCACATAATAAATCGGTCCAGGTGCAGTATGCAAGTGAATAAGAGTTGTCAATGCTGGAAGCCATTCGTACTGAGTTTATTTAACTCGTGACATTTCTTTGGTGGTGGCTTACAGTGGCTCTTCTTACATCCCGAGGATTATTTTGAAGGTGAATTGAGTCTTTCTGGTTGTATTGCAGTGCGATGTTTCTCATTATCGTCGCGACTATGGGGATTACAGTGCCGATCCCCACATTGTTGGCCCCACTGCTGTGACATAGTCTGTTTCCAAGAGTTTTACGAGGTAGTGAGGTGACGTCGCCATCAGTATATTTCGCTTAACCCTGATGTTACTTTTCTCTCCATCCCATAATTGAAGGCATAATATGGAGTGGGCTGCAGTAACATTGCATACCAAAGGTGAATGATTAATTAACGGAAATGGTTCATGCAAATGCTGCGTTGTTTCACGTAGTTACAGTGGCGCCATCTGTGAAACATACAAGTACATCAGTACTTACTGAACGGTTTTAATTGATCCCTTTGTCAATGTGTAGTCGGGCGACCTGGTTATTGTCTAAAGACCATCTCAGTTGTTCTGTTGGGTTGGTCTTTTTTAAACAAATGAAGGATCATTTCTATGTTTAGTCTAATAAGGAGGACAGCGATAAGTATACGTTGGTAATAAAAGGAGGACAGAGGAAGAGGGATTATTAGTTGTGAACAATCGATTACATTGATGTTTGGAATCGCGGGATTATACTAGCAGCTTTTGTTTTACCACACCATATACAGGAATTACAGGTCGACCACTTCATTGCCGTATAAGGTCATCATCATTTACTCGTCTGGTTGTCCTTGAAACATAGGTCCTCTCCATCTGTTCCTATTCTGTACCATCTTCTTGAATTCCGCCCATGAGACGTCGATTGAACTGACTTTCAGCAATTTCAGAGCGAAAGCAGAGGCATTGAAGGCTGCAATAGAAGCAATGCTGACAGGCGAAAGCAATGAAAGCCAGATAGTCCTGTTTACAGATTCCCTGTCCGTGGTTACAGCACTAAAAAGCCAGAAAAATATAGAATACAGAACTTAATGACTTGAGATCAGTACTATGTCAACTATGCCAGCAGTCCACACCCAAAAGAGTAGTGGTACAGTGGGTTCCATACCACTGTAACATTTAAGGCAACGAGGAGGCAGACTGACTGGCAAAAGAAGGTGCAAGGTTACCTCAACCAGATTCTAGTGTGACCTTCGAAGAGTCCAATAGGTTTATTATAGCCAGATACATGGCCAAATGGGAAACAGAGCATACTGGTTACACAAAAAATGATGCATATTACGAGTTGAACAGAAGAGAGCAGGTCGTAGTCTTTAAACTCCGCACAGGCCACAACAGACTGAGGTACCATCTATTCAATAAACTGAAGATAGGTGCTACTGACGAATGCACCTGTGGTACAGAGAAAATGACCGCTGCGCATCTGCTGCAAAATTTCCCGACATACGGGGACCAGAGAAAGCACACGTGGCCATCATCAGTGCCAACACTAGACAAGCTCTATGGCAGTGTCGACATCCTCGGGATGACTGCTGCTTTCTTCGAACAAATTCGAGTTTACCATTGACAGCCTACGAAGAAGAAGAAAAACAACTGACTTTCTCCTTGACTGTTAACTGTCATGTTTCTTGGCCTCCACACGCGTCTCTTTCCCTGTGGGTTCCAATCAAGTGAATGGCTGGTTATGTTGTCCAGCTTCTTTCTGAGAGTCTGTCCTATCTAGACTCACTTTCTCTCCCCAACTTCCCGCCGTATTTGGTAGCTGCCGTGATCTGTGTTTGCAATTGCCCATGGCCATCTAACACATAGTCTGTGACAACAACACTTGTTAACGAATGTCTGCAGTCTGGATGTGATACCCTTAGTGACATGCCATATCTCAGAGCCATATAGCAGGACAGACTTTACATTCGTGTTTTACGAGGTAGTGAGGTGACATCCCCATCAGTATATTTCGCCTAACCCTGATGTTACTTTTCTCTCCATCCCATAATTGTAGGTATAATATGGAGTGGGTTGCAGTAACATTGCATACCAAAGGTGAATGATAAATTAACGGAAATGGTTCACGCCAATGCTGCGTTGATTCAAGTAGTTACAGTGGGGGATCCTAGTCTTACTCTCCATGGAAAATGCTGCCGAGATCCATATTGGATGAACAGAATTAAAACAAATCTAGTCTTGTTGATCTTGGTGTTATCATCTTGGTTGATTTCCGTCTTTATTAATGTTACTTCCAAGACGGGTAAAACTTTGCACTTCCTCAATTTTCTGGTCGTTACGGGGTCTCTTTGTTTTTTGTTTATTTTCATTTTCTTTGTTTTGTTCACACTAATCTGCAATCCCACCATTGTTGCTTCATTTGTTAGTCTGTCCACCTTTTCTTGTATGTCCTGCTAACGTATGTGATACCATATATATATATATATATATATCATCTGCATAATTAAGGTTTTCCAGTTGCTTATCAAATGGCAAGATAAAGTAGATACTTCTAATTGATCGATTCACGGACTTATTTTCTGTGAATGATTAATAGGCACAATATTTATATGGACACAATAGCAGACAGTAGCCGACATTTGATATGGACACAATAACATATAGTAGAGGACATTTTCACATCGGCACAGTAACATATAGTAGAGGACATTTTCACATCGGCACAGTAACATATAGTAGAGGACATTTTCACATCAGCACAGTAACATATAGTAGAGAACATTTTCACATCAGCACAGTAACATATAGTAGATGACATTTTCACATCAGCACAGTAACATATAGTAGAGGACATTTTCACATCAGCACAGTAACATATAGTAGAGGACATTTTCACATCAGCACAGTAACATATAGTAGAGGACATTTTCACATCAGCACAGTAACATATAGTAGAGGACATTTTCACATCGGCACAGTAACATATAGTAGAGGACATTTTCACATCAGCAGAGTAACATATAGTAGAGGACATTTTCACATCAGCACAGTAACATATAGTAGAGGACATTTTCACATCGGCACAGTAACATATAGTAGAGGACATTTTCACATCGGCACAGTAACATATAGTAGAGGACATTTTCACATCGGCACAGTAACATATAGTAGAGGACATTTTCACATCGGCACAGTAACATATAGTAGAGGACATTTTCACATCAGCACAGTAACATATAGTAGAGGACATTTTCACATCAGCACAGTAACATATAGTAGAGGACATTTTCACATCGGCACAGTAACATATAGTAGAGGACATTTTCACATCGGCACAGTAACATATAGTAGAGGACATTTTCACATCGGCACAGTAACATATAGTAGAGGACATTTTCACATCGGCACAGTAACATATAGTAGAGGACATTATCACATCGGCACAGTAACATATAGTAGAGGACATTTTCACATCGGCACAGTAACATATAGTAGAGGACATTTTCACATCGGCACAGTAACATATAGTAGAGGACATTTTCACATCGGCACAGTAACATATAGTAGAGGACATTTTCACATCGGCACAGTAACATATAGTAGAGGACATTTTCACATCAGCACAGTAACATATAGTAGAGAACATTTTCACATCAGCACAGTAACATATAGTAGAGGACATTTTCACATCAGCACAGTAACATATAGTAGAGGACATTTTCACATCAGCACAGTAACATATAGTAGAGGCCATTTTCACATCAGCACAGTAACATATAGTAGAGGACATTTTCACATCAGCACAGTAACATATAGTAGAGGACATTTTCACATCGGCACAGTAACATATAGTAGAGGACATTTTCACATCAGCGAGTAACATATAGTAGAGGACATTTTCACATCAGCACAGTAACATATAGTAGAGGACATTTTCACATCGGCACAGTAACATATAGTAGAGGACATTTTCACATCGGCACAGTAACATATAGTAGAGGACATTATCACATCGGCACAGTAACATATAGTAGAGGACATTTTCACATCGGCACAGTAACATATAGTAGAGGACATTTTCACATCGGCACAGTAACATATAGTAGAGGACATTTTCACATCAGCACAGTAACATATAGTAGAGGACATTTTCACATCGGCACAGTAACATATAGTAGAGGACATTTTCACATCGGCACAGTAACATATAGTAGAGGACATTTTCACATCGGCACAGTAACATATAGTAGAGGACATTTTCACATCGGCACAGTAACATACTATTCAGTTGCACCATTTTTGCAGTCCTCTCATAATTAGGCAATATTCTGATAATGAATGAGGATTGACCGGATACATTTTGACATTATACGGATATAAACTACCATATATTCAGTTTTGATCATTACTATAATCCCCCTACTGTTCGACTGATATTTAGCAACCTTTTTCTTTTGCCTTTACCTTTCTTCACAAGTACCCCATAACCACCACAACCACCCACTCCTGAATGACAACCTAGTTGTTTCCTCACAATCTTGACGGCTGCTATATGCGGAGACTCGGGTGTGAAATTATTTATATTATTCCCGTTTCTGACATTTCAAAAATGATTATGGCGAGATCACATTTCGTGAAATTTTTGGAGCATTTGATGTTTTTATTGAAGATTTATCTTTCTTTTGACAGAGGTACGCACCTTGTTATTCGTTTTTTTTTTAAAATCGTACGTTAGTTGTCAGTTATGATATCTTTGGCAGACAACTACTAGTTCGTCTTAACAGTAAGATTAAGAAGCGATCGGTTTGTGTGATTTTGGTGGGATAACTTTTTAAAAAAAATGTATTTGTAGTATTTATTGACAGCGTGCTTTGCTTTGCTTTTTGTTAGCCATTTTTTAATTTTTATTTTTCCGAAGCCGAAAGTGTAGTTGCCATTATTTTTTTATTTTTTTTAGTTTATTCAAGAGTTTCAGTTGTCTCCTGCTCTTCCATCTTAGCTGTTGGGAATAGCAGTCTACGCTTCTTCTATCTTAGCTGTTGGGAATAGCAGTCTACTCTTCTTCCATCTTATGTGTTGGGAATAGCAGTCTACGCTTCTTCTATCTTAGCTGTTGGGAATAGCAGTCTACGCTTCTTCTATCTTAGCCGTTAGGAGAGCAGAGTGTGGTCTAGGGGTTGTGACCTTGATTTACAATTCCAAATCACTAGGGTCAAACAATGTCATGCTTAGTTGAACAAAACGGACATTTCTTCTTTCACGGGTTCTTCGCTTCTTTAAGTCGATCCAGCTGTAAATCGGTACCTGGGGAATATTTTGGAGCCGCTAGCTCAGCAACGAAGCTCATGCTGTCTTTGGCACTTTCAGCAATGAAACAGGCTAAGCACAATTGAATCCGCCAAGGTGCATCGAAGCCGCGTTCTTTGAGAAAATTGTCTCATTTATCCGTTCATAGCTGTACGGCCATGAAGTGATCGACTTGAGTGTGTTTTACTGTAACATTTGCTAAATTTGGCCTGTGTGATTTTGATTGGTGCCGAAACTGTAGTTCCAGGAGCTCGGACTACACTTTGATACAAAATGTTGATCGTAGTTAAAATGCAGAGAATTGTTGGTTTTTATTTTTGTCAACTATTGTGTGTTCGAATTTTTCTTATTACCTAATTACAACATGTGTCTCATTGACAAGAGTTAAACAGTTTGACGTCACGTGAACTAAATGAATGTATGACGACTATTCTAACTATGACTATCAAGATTATGTTTCTCTATTGCTGTAATTAAAATATGTACACTACTGAAATTACTTGGAAATTGGTAACTTAAGAAGTGTTTAAAACAACACGTTAAAGGCTGAGAAATAATCAAGAAGAGATGGCAGTGGGGTAGTTTATAAGCCATTTTTAGCCAGAAGGAAACAGGGGGTAAAAATGTCCCCTGATCTCCGAGTAGTGAGATCAGACACCAGTGTCAGTGGCGCGCACGTTAAAAATCCCTTGGCAGTTTGAAATCGAATAAAGTGGGCCTAACGGTCGATGCTCGGGCAAAATTCAAATTTAAAGGTAGATAGATAGATAGATATATAGATAAATAGATGATAAGGACTCCATACCTGTACACAGTACTCCAATCTAGGTCTAACTAAAGCTTTATACAGTTTGACGATCACTTCCTTGCTCCTATGTTTAATATTTCTTTTTATCATACCTAACATTGCATTTGCCTTTTTCACTGCTACTTTAACTTGCTCACTCACCTTTCCTGTATGATATATTATAACCCCTAGGTCCCTTTCGTTATCTATCTTTCTAATATTGTTTTCTCCCCTTCTGTAATTATGTTCCATATTGGATCTACCCATGTGGATGACTGTACATTTATCTACATTAAACTCCATTCTCTCTTGAGAACACAACAGACACAACTTGACGAGAAAGTGATCTCTATAGATGGATCCCTATCCTATAAGTACTACATTGCACTACCGCCAGATGGACTTTGGTCTACCTTCAAGTACGCATCGGGATGTAAGGAGAGCCACTGTAACCCACTAAGAATGATGCAACATTATTTGTGCTTTTCCCCGTGTGATTTGTAAAGAGCAGCTGCAGATGGCTACGGGTCTACTGAGCTTATTTAACTAAGCCAAGAAACTCGTATACATACTCTGTAGAACCGTCTAGTAAAGTAAAGTTATGTAACCCATAGCATAACTGCCGTTTGGGTGTGAGGTATTAGCGATCTCACATTTCAAAGGCTCGGCTATATGAGTCCGGTAGCCATCTCCTCTCTCTCGCCGTTTTTACTTTCCTGACTGAACCTGTGCCAATTTAAGGCTGGATCGATCCGGGGTCCGTTGCGGTCTGAAAAAAACATTACCGCCTCATCTGTGGAATGAACCCAGGACCACTCAGGTGTGAAGCCAGCTCGCTAACCACTGCGCTACGGGGCTCCTTTCTAAACCAGTATAAGTACGTTAAGTTAAGATAAAATTAAATTGTATGTAAACAGACACGTCCGTGCTCACCGAGTCATATATTTACACCAACGACACTAACACATGCGTCAATCAGCTCACGGCTCTCGGCACTGCCTTGCGGAGTGACTTGCATGGATACCGATTTAAGTCATATTTGTTTCCTTTCCTATATGTCCAACAACTGTCAAGTTATCATGGGACGAATGCCACAAGGGCACCGATCCATCTGAGTTAACATTGCGCAGTTCTTGTTTTTTTTCTACAGATAGTACCTTAATCTGTTGTGTCCAGTGAAAACCTGAAAATTATAAATTGGTCTTGCAGAGAGAGAGAGAGAGAGAGAAAGAGAGAGAGAGAGAGAGAGAGAGAGAGAGAGAGAGAGGAGGAGGAGGAGGGAGGAGGGAGAGAGTTGGTAAAAGGTAAATAAATACGACAATTATAATAATGGTGCCAGCAGATACCAAAAGACGACATTGGGTTCGAACATCAAGACGTCTGGAACTGTTTCAATAACAATGAAAACAATAAGACAGTCGTAGACTGTTTAGGAGAAAAATGAAACGCGCAAGAGTCCACTGTGAAAAGGATCATTGCTAATCTAATTCAAGTAAAAATGCAAAGTGTGTTACCAGTAAGTGGTAAAAGTTACTTCTATAGCAACATTTGCCGTCGGGGATGAAGATAACTCTTCATGCACTAAGCCACAACCTATGTGAGGTGGGGTGGCTAGTTCCCTTCCTTGCTGTTTCACCTTCCCAACCCAAACGTCAGGTACTCATTTACAGCTGGGTCGACTGGACGAGCAGTCGTATCAGGTACGAACATCGGCTAAATTTTGTTCAGTCTATCCGTGAGCTCGAACCCTGGCACATTGTATTCTCAGTCTAGTAAGCCAACTCACTGTCGTTTACCAATTAACGATATTGTAAAAACGCTAACAACAACAAAAAACAAAGTTAACTGGCTGCGCAAAAAGGATACAGTGCTTTTCTCAGAATGCTCCAGTCTAAAATTTGTAAATGCATACCTGGTTTATCATTTAGTGAAGACACTGCTTCGAAGAAGAGAACTAGTTACCCAACCACAGGCAAAAACTGAGATCTAGCACAAAAAAGTATCTTCAACATCATCCCTGGCAACAGTGTCAGCTGTGGCACTAGCTGTCAGCTGTGCCAACTCTTACCCCAAATAGGGTATATCTAGATGACCTCGTAACAGATAGACGGGAAGATGGAGGGCAATAGGTGTCAAGCAGGAAAGTGGGGATACGTTGTGGATTGTATGACAAAATAGTTGGGAAAATATACATACCAGTTGTAAAACATCTAAAGGGCTGACGGGACAGATGGATGTGGTGGAAATGAATGACTAGTTCGCTAGACGCTACAGATGATGATGATGAATAAAGATATTTTTTACTCTAAGAAAGAGAGGATACACTGTCAATAAATAAGATCCATTTGGAGCATAGGTCTTCAGAAAATGCAAGCCAGGCCATCAAACGTTAACCTGTCAATACGTTGACGTTTTTGTGGCTCATAGATTCTACAGGATGGGGTAGCCAGTCCAATGCCCAACCCTCCCCTTTCGCCTCTTGTGACATGCCTGACTGGCAGGTTGCAGTGTTACTATTCTTTTTCCCCGGTAACACTCTTGGATACGCTATGAGAATCGTGAAATAAACCTCCCCAACATTCCCTTAGTCACTTCTCAGTCGACCATACTGATATACACAAGCTCTCTATAGACTTAGTTGACGTTGGTTAGAGTTGCATCGGACGTTCGGCCTTCACCTCCTCCGGCCCCCTTCTCTTCTTACCACTCTGTTGAACGACAATGATTTGCTGGCGATCTTAACGGAGATGAAGTGTTGTCAAGTGCCCCTCAAGTGCTTGTATGTGGTCCTCGTTCTATGTACTACGTTGTTGAAGTTGTCGAGTTTGTGATGAAAGTTAAACCGAGAGGAAATCTCACATTAGGAGTTAGACTGTCTGTCCTTGTGGTGTGTGTTGAGTGTGTGTTACTCATGTTCTACAGCTCACTCCGTGTAATCTTTCTCCCAACTCTTCAGACGCAGTGTGTCAAGTGGAATAAATCAGTCGCATTTGACACCAACTTGCACAGGTAATGTCACCAGTATACACATTTTAAAATCTTGTTCTGAATATGGAAAATATATTATACCTCAACTAGAAACAATTGCTTGTCAGCCAATCGTCATCCACTAATTTCTGATGTCAACTTCGGATTGTTTATTAATTCTAACAGCAAATAACTGCAACATCGTATATCTAGGGACATAACTGCATAATCGTATATCGGGGAATATTCGCGTGATCTTGAAATCGGCGCATTGGATTCATTGATCTATGTTTTCATGATTACAGTTACATAATATTCAGCGAATTTAGGCCAAGCTACATGTGTAAATAAGACCCCAAAAAATTATGTCTGCTTAAATCAAGCAGACATCTAAATATAAGCAGTTGTTTCACATTCAGAGTCCGAGATGTATAATTATCATTAGCAGATTTATCAGTAAGGTCAGTGCGGTTAAAGAGGAAGTGATCCAGAATACACAAGTCGAAAAAGGGACAGAAAGAGCATGATCAATGAATTTGTGACTGTTTCTCTGAAGTAAAATGTTATTCTCTTTTCAGATCAAAACTGTACAACTAAGGGGCCAAGTTTGAATTGAGATATCTGCATGCTCTACTGCTCAAGGCCATCTTTGTAACGAGATATTTTCGGTGTATTGCCTCTGTTGAATAAATCTAACAGTGAGTTATCTTTGTTAGTTTTGGTTAGACTTACGAATGCTTGTCACGTGTTTCTTTATTTTAGCCCCATGCATTAGACAACTTTGTACAATCCGTCTCTTAGTATCACCTTCATATCTAAGGTAAAATAATCTCCAACACCTAGTTTGCAAATCACGTTATTGGACATGGCTAAAGTCTGCTGAGAAAAAGCTTTAAAAATAATACATCCGAAGCATGGCCTGTTAGGTGATGTAGTACTGAAGCATGATGTGTTAGGTGATGTAGTACTGAAGCATGGCCTGTTAGGTGATGCAGTACTGAAGCATGTTGTGTTAGGTGATAAAGTACTGAAGCATGTTGTGTTAGGTGATGTAGTACTAAAGCATGGCCTGTTAGGTGATGTAGTACTGAAGTATGTTGTGTTAGGTGATGTAGTACTGAAGCATGTTGTGTTAGGTGATGTAGTGATGAAGCATTGCCTGTTAGGTGATGTAGTGATGAAGCATTGCCTGTTGTTGTTGTTGTTGAATGCCCAAATTGAGTAGGTTTACTCTTTTGTACGCCCTGAAAAGGACGTTAAGTGGTGGGTTGTTGTAGCTTTCCTCACATCCCGAGCGTGCTGGTGAAGGTGGACCTGGGTCCTCCAGGCGGTTGTGCAATGCTTGGCTTCATCTGTGTGTTGCTCTCTGCTACGGGGATCACGTCGAACCTCACCTTGTTAGCCAGACTCTTGTCCTCGACAACAGCCCGTTTCCAGGACGACCAACGAGGAGGTCTTGTGAGGGTCTTGGTCAGTATATTTCTAGGTGCTGTAGTACTGGAATATGGCCTGTTAGGTGCTGTAGTACTAAAGCATGTTGTGTTAGGTGCTGGAGCATGTGCTGTTAGGTGATATGGTACTGAAGCATGTCCTGTTAGGTGATATAGTATCATTATATGGCTCATTAACTGCAGCACTCAGAGCAACACGATTTCTGGTGCTGGAAAGGGAGCATGGTGCTTGCTCTGATCTCATCACGTGTCAGCATAATGCTTCAGTTCTTTTAGGAATGACACACAAAAAATCCGTGTGGATTACAGAGGAAAAATAATGGTCAGCAAATAAAATCTACAAAAACTAATTTAAAAGTTATGAATTATATACTCTGTAGTTTTAGTTAATACAAGAAATCACCGTCCTGTAATGTATAATATATAATTAAGACAAGAAGATCACCCAGTCCTGTAATGTCCAATATCTAGTTAAGACAAGAAGATCACCCAGTCCTGTAATGTCCAATATCAAGTTAAGACCAGAAGATCACCCAGTCCTGTAATGTCCAATATCTAGTTAAGACCAGAAGATCACCCAGTTCTATAATGTCCAATATCTAGTTAAGACCAGAAGATCACTCAGTCATGTAATGTCCAATATCTAGTTAAGACCAGAAGATCACCCAGTTCTATAATGTCCAATATCTAGTTGAGACCAGAAGATCACCCAGTCATGTAATGTTCAATATCTAGTTAAGACTAGAAGATCACCCAGTCCTGTAATGTCCAATATCTAGTTAAGACCACACGATCACCCAGTCCTGTAATGTCCAATATCTAGTTAAGACCAGAAGATCACCCAGTTCTATAATGTCCAATATCTAGTTAAGACCAGAAGATCACCCAGTCCTGTAATGTTCAATATCTAGTTCAGACCAGAAGATCACCCAGTCCTGTAATGTCTAATATCTAGTTAAGACCAGACGATCATCCAGTTCTATAATGTCCAATATGTAGTTGAGACAAGAAGACCACATAATCATGTACTGTCCTTATCTAGCTTAGACAAGATTACCCAATCTCATACTGTCCAGTTTCTGTTAATCATTTCCACATTGAGCATCTGAATGGCATTACGGTTAAAGTGTTTGTCTCTCATGGTAGAAAGACTGGATTTGATCCCTGTATCATGGAATGTATGATAAACACCAGACTGATGTGGCATCTGAAAAAAAAACGAATACTAATTCCACAGCAAGCCGGCTTTAGACAGCACAGATCCACTGAGGACCAGGTCATCCTCATAGCCCAGGAAATAGAAGATGCCTACCAGGCACAGAAACACACAGTAGCTGTTTGGGTGGATCTGGAAAAGGCATTTGACAAAGTCTGGAAAAACTGACTTAGAGTCAAGCTAAGAAGAAGTGATGTTTGTGGGAAAATGTACAAGTGGATCAACCACTACCTCAAACAAAGAACGGCCAGAGTCCAAGTACAAGGGCAGATGAGCAAAAAAGGTGACACTCGAGCAGGGAGTACCCCAAGGGGGAGTACTGTCACCCACACTCTTCCTGGTATATATATATAAACGACATTACAGAGAATATACCAAGGAGAGTCCATAGCTCAATGTTTGCAGACGATCTGGCTATGTGGACTTCTGAAAAGAATCTCACCATAGCAAGAAATCGGATGCAGCAAGCCCTAACATCGCTGGAAGAGTGGGCAAACTCATGGCTGGTCAAAATAAACGAGGAGAAAACCACATGCACAATATTCTCGCTTTCAATAAAACCCCAAAATACCAAATTAAGTTTAAATGGCAAATTCCTGCAGCCAAACAACAACCCAACCTATCTGGGAGTCAAATTTGATCGGCGCATGACATGGAAAAGTCAGATCGAGAGAAACCGAATGAGAGCCAGAGAAAGAATGGCAATCATGAGGAAACTTGCTGGCACAAGCTGGGGAGCAGACGAAGGCATACTAAAGAAACTGTACACTGGAAGAGTGAGACCAGTTCTCGAGTATGGCATTGCGGCATGGACAACAGCAGCAAAGGCGAACTTCGATAAAGTTAGCAAACTTCAAAACCAAGCCATGAGAGTTATAACAGGAGGCATGAAGTCAACGCCAATTGTAGAACTTGAAAAGATTACAAAACTGCAATCCATGACCGATAGAAGAGACTGCAGAGCCCAGCTGCAGTCAGAGAAACTCCGAAGACTAACTGACCATCCAATGCACCAGAGACTAAACAATTTGGGAAATGGGAAACTAAAGCGGAGAAACTTTGCAGAAATAGCCAAAGCAAAGATGCACGAAGATCCCATAAACGCACTAACAACACCAAAACCCATCACTACTGTACGAAAACCTACCTGGAGGCAGGACATATTTCCAGAGGTGGTAGAAAATATACCAGGTATTGGAAACAAAAACTGCCAGACTGAAAAAGAAAGGAGAGATACTACCCTAAGCTTTATATCGAAAAGCTACCCAAGCATGGACTGGACCCATGCATACACCGACGGTTCTGTAACAAACACTACACAGAACGGAGGGGCAGGAGCATTCCTGAACCTACCAAATGGCATACAAATAACACTGTCATTCGCTACTAGTAAGTACACAAGCAATTTCAGAGCGGAGGCAGAGGCACTGAGGGCGGCAGTGGAAGAAATGGTGACACACAAAGAAAATGAAAGCCATATAGTCCTGCTTACAGATGCTCTCGCCGTAGTCACAGCGCTAAAAAGCCATAAAAACACTGAGCTTAATGACTTAAGAGCAGCACTCTGCAAACTGTACCAGCAGTCCGCACCAAAAAGGGTAGTGGTACAGTGGGTCCCATCACACTGCAACATCCAAGGCAACGAGGAGGCAGACAGACTGGCAAAAGAAGGTGCAAGACTACCACAAACAGATACTAGTATGACGTACGAAGAGTCAAAACGGCTTATCAAAGCCAGATACATGACCAAATGGGAAACCGAACATACTGGTTACACCAAAAACGATGCCTATTACCAGTTGAACCGAAGAGAGCAGGTCGTTGTCTTCAGACTTCGCACTGGCCACAATAGACTGAGGTACCACCTATTCAACAAATTGAAGATAGGTGGTACCGACGAATGCCCGTGCGGTACCCGTAAAATGACCGCTGAACATCTGCTGCAGAACTGCCGGACATACGAGGATCAGAGAGAGCAGATGTGGCCATCACCAGTGGAACTGCAAGACAAGCTCCATGGCAGCGGCGACAGCCTCAGGATGACCACCGCTTTTTTCGAAAAAATAATGGTTACTGTCTGACTGCGTACGCAGAAGAAGAAGAAGAAGATCCCTGTATCAAAATGCTGCAGCCTACCCAGCTGTAAATTGATACGTGACATACAGTTTGAAAAGGCAATGCAGCAATGATGGGAACTGGTTACCGCAACTCACAAAAAGATGTGACATAGTGCAAAATAAATCCTTAACACTTCATTCCTGACTGCATTATTTACTATGAGACTGCCCTCAACTTTACAAAAATTCTTTTTCTTGATATTAACAAAGTGTCTCCAATCTCTCAAATGACAGTTTGTATATGCCTATGTTTTGATACCATCATCATTTTTCTGTCACGCTATAAGCACTTTAATTCTCCAAAATTGTCCTTCATCCAACCAGTGTCTGAACCAGGTTTGGGATTTGACTCACGGGGCATGGGACTCCGAGCTCAGAAAAAATTCCTAGGTAAAATGACAAGTAAAAAGATTGCCAAGGCTTTAATTGACGACACAACTGGCCGAGTCCTGGACAACACTAACAAGATTTTGAGGCAGTTTAAGGGGAACAAAAAAGAGGCAGACAAATTACTGAAGTACATCATCAAATCCTTGGTAAAGGTAAGAATTCTTAATGTGAAAACTATATTCACAGATTTGTCCTTATTTTGTCACTATAGTTCTCATGCAAATTGTACTTTTTTCATCGTTATCGGCAGAAAGCAATCTGTATGCCTGATCCCAGAGTACATTCTTTAACAAAATAACATTCATATATGAATATCAAGTTAAAATGTAATTTGTGGACAGCAGAAAGCAGGTACAAGTTCAGAACTATATTTCCATTAGAAATGTCAGTTATATTATTGTCATATATGTTGACCTAATCTGCTGTGTGTATCTATGTATAAATAAGTAAAGTGGAAATTCAACAGAATTAACCGCTCGTTGGAAATTGTACTAAGCCGCAGACTGTGAGAGGTGAGGTGGCCAGTGCCCTTCCTTGCTGTTTTTACTTTCCCTAACTCATGCGTCAGGTATCCATTTACAGCTGAGCTGAGATGCGGTCACAGATTAGAATCACCACCCTGATGTTCAGTTGTTCCTGGCGCGATTCGAACCGAGGCACGCTGTTACCATAGAAAATAGCGAATTGCTGGCTATGAACGAGCTAACGCGTCCCTCAAGTTGTAGTCCCGGTACCAGTATTCAATCAGACATATCAAGTGCCTGGTTTTAGCTAGTCAAATCTTGTTCAAACTCATTTTGGTCTTTTCTTTGGAATACCATGTTGGACAAAGGACTTTACTCAGGTCTCTCTCCATCTCATTGATGGATGTCCGTGTGGATGCTTGAATCTGTAACGTTACTAGGACGTCACATTTCCTATCAATTATTTAACAGACATGAACACCACATGCCCAGCCCATTTGCATTCTCTTACTAACATATCTACGACATCGTTTGAAAGTGGTTTGGTGCCTGATATCTATTTTGTTAATTATGTTAGCAGAGAGACTGTGTATGTTATTTGTTCCATTGTCCACTGAGCAGCTCACAAATTTTCTACATCTGCTTTTCAAAGGTTCCATATACTAAAATAATCATGCTGTTGAAAATGGGAGCGATTGCCTTATGATTTCTTGTCTGCTCTGAAGAAAAAAAAAAAAAAAAAAAAAAAGAACATAAAAAACAAGATATATATCATCATCATCATCATGTAGCATGTCCTTTGTAGAACGTCGCTCCCATCACAGTCTGTCTGAAAGAAACTCGTTCCCTTGCCAAAACACCAGCTTCCACCACTGTCATACTCAGGCATTCCTGTATATCTTGGTGCCATCGTCTTCTTGGTCTACCCCTTCCTCTTTTGTGTAGCCCCATACCTTCCATCACCGTTCTCTCAAGACCATTGTGTCTCTTGATGTGACCAAAGTATTTGCATTTTCTAGCCAAAATGGAATTGATAAACCAGTTCTCCTCTATGCTCAACTCTTGCCGAATGTCTACATTTGTTCTTTTCTCTGTCCAGGGTATTCTGAGTGTCTTTCTGTAACATTTTAACTCGAAGGATTCGATTCTTTGTCTAGAAGTTTTGGTAATCGTCCAGGCTTCACAACCATAAGCTGCCACAGGAAAAACACAGGCTCTCAAAACTTTTACTTTTCTCGTTTTGTTGGTGCCCTGCCATAATTTCTTCAGGCTGTTCAGTCTCTGCATTGCCATAGCTAGTCTTCTTCTGATTTCTTTCGAGCAGTCACCATTTTTGTCGATTCTGGAGCCCAGATATTCAAAATGTGTAACCTGATCTATTTCCTCACCACCCACTGTAAATTTATGCTGACATTGTGTTTTATCTGTGGTCATTATCTGTGTTTTGTTTATGTTTATGAATAGATTTTGATCTTTACTATGTCCATTAACGGCTGAAAGTAGCTGCTCTAGCCCTTCTGCACTTCTTGATAGTATCACTGTGTCATCTGCGTATCGTAACTCTGGAATCTCATACCCCCCAATCGTAAATGGGTCGAAACTTTCAATGCTCTTATCTTCTCGAACATTTCTCATTATACATTCCGCATATATGTTGTATAGATAAGGTGAGAGGATACATCCCTGTCGGACTCCCTTTTGTACTGCAAACCAATCTGATGTTTGCCCAGATACTCGGACAGCGGCTTGTTGATCTTGGTATAATGTTTCAATGAGATGGACTATATGCAAAGGAAACCCCATTTCCTTCATGATTCTCTATAGATTTTGATGTTTTACCGTGTCGAATCCCTTAATGTAATCAATGAAACATGTGTACAGGTCTACATTAAACTCTCTACATTTTTCATAAATATTCCGTAAATTGAATATGTGGTCCCGGGTCCCTCTGTCTTTCCTAAAACCTGCCTGGACTACGTGAATTTCAGATTCAAACCTTTTCTCTATCCTTCTTAATAGGATTCGCAAGAGTATCTTGCTATCGTGGCTGATCAGCGCGATAGTTCGGTAGCTCGTGCACAGCTTCATGGTTCCTATTTTGGGGAGGGGATTATAAATTGATTTCTTCCATGCTTCTGGCCACTCTGCACTGTGCCATATCTGTTTACACAACTTGTGATAGACTCAAGCACATGCCTCTACTCCTGCTTGTATTAGCTCTGCTGGGATATCATCACATCCTGGGGACTTTCCCTTTTTCAGGCTTTTAATTGCAGAGCGTACTTCTTCCAATGTTGGTTCAGGTTCTTTCTCATCCTTTGGTAGGATTGTAATTGAGCGCTTTGTGCTATCTCCATACATGGTTCTGCAGTACTCTCTCCATCTATTCAGTATGTCTTTGGTTTCTGTTAATGTGTTATCCTCTTTGTCATTTATGACACGTGGAACTGGATGGAATTCCCTTGTCAGTGTTCTTATTGCTTTGAATGCATCTCTTTCTCTGTCTTGTTCTGTAGGTTTTCTATATCCTTACACGTTTCTACTATGTATCTTCTTTTATCTTTTCTTATTTCTCTTCTATCTTTTCTTGCACAGTTTCGATATGCTGTATTGGTCCCCTTACTTCCCATTTGTTTTAATTGTTGCCTTTCTGCAATGAGTTTCTGTGTTTCCTCTGTTATATAGCTCTGTTTCTTGTGCGACATCTTGGGAATCTTTTCTTTTGCTGTCGAGATCAAAATTTCCCTTGCGTACGATGTCAACTCCTCAGATGTCATCTCTTCATGTACAGCAAACAACACCTCAAATTTGTTTTCTACTTTGATTCAGTAGGTCTTGCTGATACGTCGAAGCGTATTGGCTGGCAACCTTTGTTGACCCTTCGTAGTCTTGTTTGGAAAACTGCAAACAGTAATTCGTGGTCCGTATTGCAGTCTGCTCCTGGCAGCGTTTTTGGTCGCCAGCACATTTGATCTCCATCTTTGTTGCACTAGGGTGTAATCTATTTGGTTTCTGCTGTTGCCATCGGGGAAGGTCCACGTGTACAGTCTTCGTGGATTTTGTTTGAAGAAGGTGTTGGCAATGGAGAGGTTGTTTTCCGTGCAGAATTCAACCAGTTTTTCTCCTCGCTCATTTCTGTGTCCCAAACCAAAAGGTCCTCGAACACTTCTCTCCTCTTCGGCTCTTTCCTCTCCGACCAGTGAAATCGCCAATGATGACCAAGATGTCTCTTTTTTTCAACTTTTTCCATCGCTTCTTGCAAGGTGTTATAGAAATCATCCATTTCCCAATCGTCTGCTGCTGATGTTGGTGCATACACTTGAATTATTGTTAAATTTCTAGTCTTTTTCTTTAGTTTGATATATATATATATATATAATGTTGACATATTACGAGTATGTTGTGGCTTGTTACAGATTTGTTTATATCTCTAACAATATTTTTTGCATTATTTAGATTAACTGCTGAGATTTTCAAAAAGAGGTTCATATAAAGAAGCTTATAGCCAACATCGTGGATGTAGAAGATAGTACAAGTAGATTAAAGGTTGCATGTGAAGAAATTATAACTGAAAGACAAGAGCAGTAAAAGACAACAGATAAAGAGTTGAAAACGTCTCAGCCTGACTGTGAAATATCCCTAAAGGACAATGGAATGTGGGGCAGTAAGATTATATATTAGTGGCAGTTCGAAAATAATGACTCCTATTTCATTAGTCCCACGATGTCAGAAGTGGATTTTGACAGTATGGCAGCAAAGTGTGAACCTTCCCGCCAATATCCGTAACATTTTGTTTCCGTCAAACAAGGTGGCAGTGGAAAAACAGTCTGACAAAATGGCGTCTGTCTTGGAAATGCGTTATAATTAGAGGTGCGTTATTGAATTCCTCAATGCAGAAAAAGTTGCACGAAGTGAGACGATGGGTTGAGACGATGGGTTGAGACGATGGGTTGTGTGTTTCAGCATTGCCGAAAGCAACAAGAAGGACGTTCCAGGCGGCCATGCACTGTGGTCACACCACGCAATAAAGAACGTCTCTTTCAACTAATCCATGCAAATTGGAGGATTATGACCAGGGAACTGTCTACAGAGCTTGATATCGGCTTCAATGCATTGGAAGCAATGGTGACAACGTTGGAATATCACAAAGTTTGCGCCAGGTTGGGTCACGAATGCTGCCACAGAAACAGAAAGAACATCGCATGTAAGTTTGTCATGACCTCCTGAACCATTACGAGGATGAAGGTGACAGTTTACTGGACACATCATCACTGGTGACTAGACATGGCGCCACCACTATGACCCTGAGTCAAAACCGCAGTCCATGGAGTGGCGACATGTGAATTCCCCATTGAGGAAAAAGTTCAAGACGCAGCCCACAGCTGGTAAAGTGATGTGCACTGTCTTTTGATGATTTCCTGGAACCTGGACCTCGAATTTTCAAGGTCAGGCAAGAGAAAAAGACCTGGACCTCGAATTTTCAAGGTCAGGCAAGAGAAAAAGACCTGGACCTCGAATTTTCAAGGTCAGGCAAGAGAAAAAGACAAGCTATCTTTTGCAACACGATAACGCCAAGTCCCATACTAGTTTTAAGACCATTAAGCACATTGTCAGTCTTGGCAGGATTGTCCTATCACACGCACCGTATATTCCGGATTTGGCACCATCTGATTTCCATCTGTTCAGGCCAATGAAAAATGAACTACGTGGGCAACATTTACTTAGCAACGACGCCGTCACAGCATGTGTGAAACAGTGGGTCACCTTTGCTGAGACATATTTTTACGAGTGTGGCATGTATGCTCTTGTTCATTGTTGGAGAAAATGAATAGCCAAGGGTGGTGACAGTGTTGAAAAATAGTAATTTGGAAGCAAGACATTGCTATATCAAATCGTGTTATTATGCTATTTTTATATGTTGTGGTTTACATGGAATAAAATAAAAGAGGCATTACTTTTGGAGCGCCCTTCGTATATCTAAAATACCAAGTCTCATCATCACCATGGGCCAGCTGAATGGATAAGATTCCAGTCTGGCAACCAGAAATTTAAGAACCTGGCATCATGGCAGACCTGTCATGCTATGGGCCCAAGAGGGAATGCGAAAGAGAGGCTGGCCTAAGACAACTTGGTGAAGAGCCATAGAGGTCAAGAAGAAAGTCATGAATCAAAATTGTAACACGGTATTAAGTATGGCTGCAGATCAGGTAACGTGGAGGAAGTTTGTTCCTGCCCCGAACATCGCCACCAGGTATGATGCCAGGCATTGACCAAGGATCTAATAAGAGAAGAACCAGAAGGTTGGGGAAATCAATCCCTAAGTACGAACTAGGTACATAAAGATGGGATTTTGGAGTCATGATCTATGTAGACTCAATCCTCTTTAACTAAATGGCCAAAACTCTTTCTTAAAGGGGGACTATTCTGATTGTTAGCTTGCCTCTTGTTCAAATCAAATCAAAAACCTGCCAGCTCCCTATGGAGCATAGATCTTCAACAAATACTCGCCAGATCTTCCTATCATGAGCCAATTCCGTCTACGTCATGCCTGCTGCCTTCTGTTGCATTGCTGTACATTTTTCATTTCAATTTATATTTCAGTTTCGATTTTTGTTTTAGAAGTTGTTAACTTCATTAAGTTTATCCTGAAGTCACATTTACCTTTAACGACATAGCATATTAGTATCACAGGTTTTATAACCTTTAATACAAACACACACACACACACACACACACAATAACACGCTCTCTCATGGTGAGGTCCTTTCATTGCACTTTGGTTGGGTTTGACCACTGAGATCATCCTATCATAGGTACCTACAGATGCACACATGCATCCAAGCACTGGTTAATACGTCCTGATATCACCTAAAAGACTGCCGTCCAGGGTGGAAAAGGGCGTATCTCCGCAAGTAGAACACATAGAAGCAAACCTTTAACAAATAAACTATCTACCTTTAGAGCTTGGAGTAGCAGTACCAGAACTATGATTACCTTGACATGTACACTCTACTCTTCAGGTAGGAATTCTGTACAGAAATGACCAGTTCAACAGGGAAGAGATCAATAAGATAGATCAATTTCAGCAAAAGTTTCATTCCTTGGCAATGACTGTTGTATCTTTTCATGAGGTCAGCATTGTTCTTGTGATTTTTAAATGTTCTTTCATTTGCATGCAAGTTAGTATTATAAATATCAAATACAACCAAGAGCAACAAATGCAACAGAAAATGGAGGCAAGAGAACACTTATGAAATATTTCAAACAGAAAGCTAGTTAGTGACAACATCCTCAACTTGTCACAAGGAAGCTTTTATTGTGTGAAGAGGCAAGATGTCTGTTAAGAGCAAATGCAGGCATAAGTGGGAAGCAAATAGCCAAGCCACTACAAAATGATGCATGTTATAAGCTGAATAGAAGTGAGTGAGTGGTAATAGCAGGACTCCATGCAGGTCATAACAGACTGTAATACTATGCCAAAATGGTATTCAGCAACATGCAATATATTCTGACATCCAAATAGATAACCATAAATTTAAAATGAGAATCGTCAGGTGTTATGTATACTCATCACTACTTTATAGCATAGAAACATGGACACTGAATAACAAGTTGGAAAAGAGTATTGAAGCCTTCAAAATGTGGATATATAGCAGATTGGGTTGCATTTCTTTGAAAGATAAAAAATAACAAATATGGAGGTATTGAAAAGGGTGGAGGTGAAAAGATAATTAATGACCGAAATCAGGGTTAGACAGTTATGTTACTTTGGCCATATAACAAGACATACTTCCTTGTTGAAGACCATACTGGAGGAAGGTGGAAGGCAATCGCTCAAGAGGCAGACTAAAGTGGGTGGATAACATCCGGAGATAGACTGGAAAAAAGCATGCCAGATTGCACTGTTACGTTAGGAGATCATGTAAAGAGATTAATTGTAGCCGACCTTCTATGCGGCGATGGCATTTGAACTGAACTGATAAATATCTGCTGCAACCATGACAAATACATAACTTAACTTCTTTATACTGACTTAGAAGGTTCTGCAGAGTTTGTATGCAACCAGTTTCTTCTACTTAATGATAAAAAAATAACTATTGCATCCAATCTATTTTTGAATGCATTAACTGAACGTGCCTAATATCTAATCTGGACCTTTCTTTAGTTAATTTGTAACTATGCCCTCTAGTTCTTGTAGGTGGTTGTATTTTGAAAAAACTTGTAATTGTCTCATTTATCCTTACCGCTAGTTATCTTATAAACCTGTATTAAGTCACCTCGAATTCTACTTTTTTCTAGACTTTGAAGGCCGGTTTCGAGTCTTTCCTCATAACTCTAATTCTGGAATCCAACTATCAGTTTTGTAGCTATTCTTGGAATCCTTTCCAGCCTGTTTATATCTCCCCTACGAAAAGACTCCACACCTGAACACAGAACTGCAATATAGGTCTAACTAATGCTTTATACAGTTTGACTATCACTTCCTCTCCTATGTTTAATGTTTCTTTTTATTTTATCTAACACCGCATTTGCCTTTTTTAACTGCTACCTGAACTAGCTCACTCATCTTACATTTATGATTGATTATAACTCCTAGGTCCTTGAAGTACAGAGAATTCAGACAGATTTATTTCCATTGCAATACGATTCTTAGACCTCTACGAAGATACCAATAATATCATTCTGAAGACTGCTTTCTGTAGATATGTTTTAGTTGAAGTCTTATAGAGAAGATAAAGTAGATGATAAAGTTGTCACAGCATTAGAGTTAGACATTTTTTATCTTATTTGCCTAAGCAATACTCTCAAAACCCTTCAAAACCCCTCGACTACCCCAACAATGGGAAAAATGTACGACAGTTTTTTCTTCTTCAATACTCTCAGAGATACCATTGTTTTTTCTAGCTATTTTCAATGTTGTCTTTCACTTATTTTTTTGACTTTCTCATCTTTCTCAATTATAGTTTACAAATTTCTTTTTTATTCATGTCAGAAATATTTTTATTTCATTCTGTATTTCTTCTAAAATGATATACTTAAAAAAATTCTTCTGACCCCCATGAAGTGTGTTCCATTGTTAATTAAATACATTCACATTTCAAGAGCCTCAATGCTGTCTTGCAACACTGAGTGAGGGAGAAGGATAAGAATGTAGTGTGTGTGGGGCGGAAGGAGGGGGGGGGGGGGGGGGGTACGTGTGCATGCGACATATCTGTGGCATGGAACATAACAACTATCACAGATCTTTGACAGAACATGTAACAGTCACAGATCTGTGGCATGGAACATAACAACTATCACACATCTTTGACATAACATGTAACAGTCACAGATCTGTGGCATGGAACATAACTATCACAGATCTTTGACATAAAATGTAACAGTCACAGATCTGTGGCATGGAACATAACAACTATCACAGATCTTTGATATAAAATGTAACAATCACAGATCTGTGGCATGGAACATAACTATCACAGATCTTTGACATAAAATGTAACAGTCACAAATCTGTGGCATGGAACATAACAACTATCACAGATCTTTGATATAAAATGTAACAATCACAGATCTGTGGCATCGAGAAGATCGAGATGACTTAAACGCACACTCAGAAAGAAATATAACACAACCATACATGTATTGTATTGGAACCCACATGTGAAAAGCTAAGTTTTTGAATACCTGACAAAGAACAGTATAAGAGGAAGCCAGGGAAACTGAATTCTCATAGATTGAGCTGAAGAAGATAGCCCAAAATATATAGGTGAAGAGTGACCATTGAATCTGTACATTTCACAGCGAAGTAGAGATAATATGTTAGGTCAATCTGCTCTGGTCATACTTTTCTAGCGTCTCCATTGGTATCATCCAAATTAGTTAGTGATTTGTTTGTTAACATTTGTTCACAGGTTGATTTTACGTATGACAAATCATTTCTGAAGAAAAGTCTAGATGAGTGCAGGCAGCTCCTTCAGATGATCATAGAACGGCATTTGACGGACAAGTCCAAGTCAAGAGTAGACATGGTGTTTCAAGCGTTCTGTGATCCAGACCTTCTGGATGCTATTTTCACAAGTGAATTATACAAACATTACACTGAGGAAATTGTAGCGGACCTCATTAAATTAATGGATGAAGGAAACTTATGATCTGTCACTGTTTTCGCAATTACTTGCTCTGTTATTCCAGTTTCATTGTTCTTCCCTTATTCCACATCATTCGTATGTTCTACTCTTAATTCATATTCTTCCCTTATTCCACATCATTCATATGTTCTACTCTTAATTCATGATCTTCACTTGATCCACAGCATTCATATGTTCTACTCTTAATTCATGATCTTCACTTGATCCACATCATTCATATGTTCTACTCTTAATTCATGATCTTCACTTGATCCACATCATTCATATGTTCTACTCTTAATTCATGATCTTCACTTGATCCACATCATTCATATGTTCTACTCTTAATTCATGATCTTCACTTGATCCACATCATTTGTATGTTCTACTCTTAATTCATGATCTTCACTTGATCCACATCATAAATTTGTTCTACATTTACGTGTATTTAATATTCATATGTTGTACACTCATTCCACATCATTCATATGGTTTACTTTTAATTCATATCTTCTACACTTGTTTCACATCATTAATATGCTCTACTCTTAATTCATATGTTCTACACATATTCTAAATAATTCATATGTTCTACTATTAATTCATATGTTCTACACTTATTCTATATAATTCATATGTTCTACACTTATTCCACATTATCATATGTTCTACACACTTAATTCACCAGTACATAAATTATTACAGTACTTCATTTTCACATGCTCTTCTCAATCAGTACACTTTCATACACTTTATTTTTACAAATATCATTTTACAGTAAATTTAGTGGTAAAATATATGTACTTAGTCATTCCTCTTCTACCCTGGGGTGTAGAGGTTTATATTTGTACAAACTAAATATAAAATCAGTTGTAACTTGGATTTCTTTCTTGTCTCCATTTTGTGGCCTGCAAAGCATACTTTCACCACTACAGTTGGCCCCTAACAGAGGCTTGCACCAAAAGATCTTTGTTTTATATTTGCTTTATGTGGCAATATTACTTGGAATATCTGGAATCCTGGTATTCAAATGGGCATGTTAACATTTGTTGTCAGGTAGCTGAATGCTTTGAATTTATGTAGTAAGTATTTTGCAAACTTCCTGTAGCTTACCAGGCCTGGGGGAAGATACAAAAGTGTGAGTAAATTTTTAACTTGAATTTTTGAATTTTGTCCGGGCAGTGGTGTTAGGCCTACTCTTTTCTATTTTAAACTGCCAGGGGATTTTTAACGTACTCATCACTGAACCCGGGAGTACAATCTCACTACCCAGGAGAATTTTTCCAGAAAATGATTCGAGCCTGTGACCTCCGGTACTTGAGGTGGACACCTTATAACGAGACCACTGAGTCCCCTCTAATATTACTAAAAGCTGAATATGTAAATAGCGATGGATTTTTTTCTTAAAATGTAAAATCTCTTCTTGCTGCATTACTCATGATTTGGATCCTGTCACAAATAGTCATTTTTCTGTCGTACTCAACTGTGACTATAGATTTCAACTTTGTTCTGAAGGATTTGTCTTCCCAATGAAAAACTACATTTTATTAATGGCTAAAAGAATTAGATTTGTTCTTAAAGGCATTGCTTATAGAATTATTATGTGACTGGCCCCTTTATCCTCTTAGTCTTTTGAATTTCAGAAGTTTTTGTAATTTTTTATAAACAAAATGCATATATTGCCCCCGTAGCATACTGTAAGCACTGCAAGAGACACGAGAAGCAAACAGCAAATCACCATCTTCTGAATTGTCACCCTTGCCAGAACTGCTCAAGCATCTACTACCCCCAACCCTCTTCATCACCAACACCCTGTATGGAGACACAAAACAACTACTACCCCAACCACCTCCATCACCAACCGCCTACATCACCAACCGCCTACATCACCAACCCCCTCCATACCAACCTCCTCCATCACCAACCCCCTCCATCACCAACACCCTCCACTACCAACCCCCTCCATCACCAACACCCTCCATTACCAACCCCCTCCATCACCAACACCCTCCATACCAACCCCCTCCATTACCAACCCCCTCCATCACCAACCCCCTCCATACCAACACCCTCCATTACCAACCCCCTCCATCACCAACACCCTCCATACCAACACCCTCCATACCAACACCCTCCATTACCAACCCCCTCCATCACCAACACCCTCCATACCAACACCCTCCATTACCAACCCCCTCCATCACCAACCCCCTCCATACCAACACCCTCCATTACCAACCCCCTCCATCATCAACCCCCTCCATACCAACTGCCTACATCACCAACCCCCTCCATCACCAACCCCCTCCATCACCAACCCCCTCCATCACCAACACCCTCCATACCAACCCCCTCCATCACCAACACCCTCCATACCAACACCCTCCATACCAAACCCCTCCATCACCAACCCCCTCCATCACCAACACCCTCCATACCAACCCCCTCCATCACCAACCCCCTGTATGAAGACACAAAACTAAATAAAACATGAACATTCTACTACCTGGCACAGCAATTGGAAGTATGTCAACAAACCTGACAGATGAAATGTGCTCACAATTAACTGATTTGGTGCAGTCATTTTACTGAAAGTCTGCAACACATATTTGGCCATGTTTTTGTTGTATATGTGTGGATAACTAGGCTGTTGTCTTAATTCCTACAATAGTATTTTATCCTGGGGTGTTGTTGCAAAGTGGTTAGTGACACTGCTCCCAAGCCAAACTTGCGTGTGTTCAGATTCAGGAACCAACAAGATGGTACTCCAATGGAATGTGAACCTATTAAAAAATATGTGCTGAAGTCAAATGCACTGGGCCATATGTTGCAAAAAACAGTACTCTATGTTATGAAATTGAGCAAATTAAAATAAATTTGTAAAATGTTAACTGTTAATGATTTCTTTAATTTTACTGCTAATTAATATTTTGTGCTCAAACTGTAGGATTTGTGCAAATGGTTGGTTTCAAGCACATTCCAGAATGAAATATTGTACCCTTGTCAACCAGGATTCTGTCTTTGTTGACGTTCTAGTGTTTAGTCACTGTTAATAAAACATGCAATGGCGACTCATGCATTTTATTCTGGAGGGGCTCAACCATAAAAATGAAAACAAACTAAGAACTTAAACTTGTATCGAAATACTATCACTGACTGAATGCAGTTTGAGATGTCTGCATCATCGTTAACCATACATGCAAGAAAAGATGACTGTTTGAGTTTCTTAGTTATAAACTCTGAACAAACACTTCAAGCATACAACCCAAGAGTTCATTCCCTATGATTTTAGAAGTGCCTTGAAAAACTTTTGCATTTTCAAAGTAGCCTCGTAAAAATGGATCAAGATTTTTTATGTATTCTATTAAGTCTAAAAATTGGGAACTGAGACGCTAGTCCAGTCAGGCACAACATACTGACCAGAATGTCGCATCAGGGTCAGTCACAATACACTGACTAAGACCACAATCTTTCTTTCATGTAGTGTTCCCTGAACACAGGTTGTTTTCAAAGCAGCCTGGCTGACGCGATGTGATCCCTGTCATAGAAGCGCCACACAGATGAAGTGAAGAATAACACAACCCCCTAAAAGAATGTGGTCCACCTTCATCAGCATGCTTGGGATGTGAGGAAAGCTACCACAACCCGCCACTTAGCGTCCTTTTCAGGGCGCACAAAAGAGTAGACTTACTCATTGTGGGCATTCAACAACAATAACATCTAAAAATACACGTTTGTTATTTTAGGTAGTTGATTCATCATGACCTCGAAGGTTCTCCTCTATATAATTTCAATGTATCCATTTTTTTGGACAGATATTCCTGATTGTTAAATCACTATATCACTGTGAGCATGGACATGTTCTTTGTAAGTTCTAGTCAAACTTTTGGCAATCTTACACTTTATAAGAAGTTGAAAACTGATGACATTTTGTTATGGTTTGTTGATTTTTCATGCTTTTTAATTTTTTCCTGAAGATATTTGAGGTCACACACCCCTTCCTTTGTCCAACTATCATTGCCTGCAAACAGTAAACAGACAAAACAGAACATAGCGTTTTTCTTGTTGCAGCCACACAACCAGGAAATCCTGTCATGTATAGAAGCATCAAATTTGCATGTAAATGCACTTCGACTCTTACATGCAGAATGTTTTTGTTCAATATCCAATTTAGACAGTCAAGGCAAAAGCCAAGGGAGAAGAATGGGTCTACACTGGTGGTAGAATGACAGCTTATCACAGAGTCATCATAGCCCTAATCAGGTTATGCAGAGAGTAGTGCAAAAGGAAAGTAGAGCTACGGTTAAACTGCTGGTAAGGGCTAATGCTCAGGAGTGTGATTTTGCTATGTGTACCAATGGCTCAATGCTGTGCAGTAGGAAATCAAATTGGGGCTTCTCTGCTGCATTGAGAGGTCAGGTTGCTGCTGAACAGAGCAGAGCACACAGAACAAGAACTTCCAGTATGAGAATGGAGATGGAGGCAGCGGCCTCAGCTCGTGTTGGCCATCTGAGACATCTTTTGCAAGAGCAGTCATTGTGTCAGACTCCTACTATATGCTTCTCAAGGTACAGAAGATCTGGCAAAGGCATGATTGGATAGTCACTGTAGAGGCCTCATACCTACAGAGGCTGGTTTGGAGCTACTGTCCTGTTCATGCTGAGGTTCTGGGCAATGAAAGAGCTGACCTCTTGGCCACATAAGTACCTAATATTAGCACATTAGAGATGGATAGGGGTGACATTCTGTAGTCTTTCAATAACCGTCTGTTGAATGACAACACTGCAAAAGATTAATCAACAATTAACAGACTGTAGAACTGTAAAATCAAATGAGGGTAAAGCAGAGTTGGCTGCATGAGAGGACAGAGCAGGAGTGCTTTCAACCAATGAGCTACAGAAACCATCAATTTCCACACCCTTTGCCGTTCAGTAAGAGATACTGAGCAGCTATGACTATGGCCGGAGTGCAGTTAAGTCGATTCTTAAGAACAGGACAGAAAAGAGGTAGGAATTATTTTAATAATTTGGCATCACGACGATCAACAAAAGCAACAATGAAAAAGCTACCAACTTTCATAAATGGGTGCCAGCACAGAACAGATGGATTGAAACAGTGTGATAAGATCATTAATGTGAAACTGTTGGAAAGAACCAGACAGATAAGTGGAAAATGATATAAGAAGCAAGCTCTAGCATTTGACGGACCACACTTTAAGGAAATGAGCTGATACAAGACAACTTCTATTTTGGGACCCACAAGGTAAAAGATGTCGAGACAGATCAGAACATACTTGGCAAAGAGATCCCAAGACAAACAAAGAAAATGGGAAGACATGGACAGGAGTGGAATGGCCGGCAAGTATTTGAAGAAAATCTATGCTACACAGAGAGCTAAAAGGTTTTGATTAATTGATTGAATTTATGGCACCTGAGTCAACCGAAATAGTTTTTATATTTTACTCCTTCACATATAATGTACAAAGAAAATGACAAAGAAAAATTCAAATGTTGTCATCACATCTACTTATTGTCTTCAAACTTATTAATCGCAGATATTAAATTTTATTTATGTACATATATATTTATTTTTTCCTGCTGTGAATTTTAAAATTTCATTTAATCTTGTTGGAATTGTACTATTAATTTATTTTGTGCTAATAGTGTATTGCTGTCATAGTTTGATCTATTAATTTGCTGTCCAGTCTGAAACACATCAGCCTTTCATTATATTTGGCAAGCACAGGTAATGTATTCATTTTTAATGTCAAAGTTCATTCCATCATGTGTAATGAGATGTTCTGTATTATGTTTTTCAAATGCCAATATTCTTTAAATGTTTTGGTCAACATTCATTTTGATGAGTTATTAGGCAAATATCTACTCAAATTCCCAAGTGGTTCACCAGGGTCTTTGTAAATGATAAGAACAAGAATAGCACCACTGCCTCCAAAGAGGATGTGGTAAGAGGCAATTGTGTGACATGGCATAATACTGACCATGGTTAGGTGGTTTGTTTAGAGCAGTATAGATGGTGCCTAACAGGCTGCAGGTCTACTTTGCTCTAGTGTTTGAGTCCACTGAGATGAACTCGCACATCGGTTAACCACCCTCCGTGGCATTTATCTCAACGCAGTGGAGTAATAAGCTGCTCGAGCTTAGCCTGCTAAGAAAAAAAATAGCTCATACCAAAGTTGAGACTTACACAGTGGCATCTGCCCCTGTAAAAGTACAGGTCGACTAAAAACTACCCAAATTACAAAATGTTTGTGAAATGGAATATCTTTTAAAAAGGTTGTTTTAGAAATGTAACAACAATTAACTTCCCACATTTTAATCTTTTTTGACAGAATTATATATTTAATTTCTGCAGATATCTTTTTCAATAAATAGGTTCGTACCCATTGATTTTCCATTAATGAAAAAAAAAACTGTCCACATCTGCATTGTAGACAGACATCACAAAGCATTATTATGCAATTAATTATTTAATGTGTAATATATTTTTAAAAATTTAACTAAGCTTAGTTCAATATGTTGTCTTTGACCTTCTTCTTCTGCTGCGTTCATTCTCAATCTCCCGATACCAAGCCGTAAACAGGGCTTTGCAAGTAGCAGGATGAAGTCCGGAGAACGGATTTGTCTTGTGTCGCTAGTTTACAGTTTGACTGCGATATTTGCACCTTTCGGTCTGATACATCCGTCTTCGGCAGGTCTTTGACCTAAAATCAGTTATTGAAGAACCGCATTCTAATAATGTCAGACAGAAAACCAGAATGGGAGATTTATGTATTGGAGCCTGGAATGTAAGAACATAATACCAGAAAGGAAAGCTGGATAACCTAATGCAGGAATCTGAATGCATGGTGCTGAATATAGTTGGAGTGGCGGAAACCAAATGGAAGGATACAAGTTATATACAAAAGGAGAGCCACATATTTATATATTTAGGAGGAGGGCAACACCAGCATGAAGTTGATTTCCTAATAAAGAATGAGCTACAACAAAGTATACTGGATACTGGACATACAATCAAATATAAGTGCAAAACACTTTGGTTTAACCATAGTGTAAACTTCCGCTCACACAAGATTACAGCGAGGACATTGAGGAATATTATGAAGATCTGCCAGAGGTACTAAAACAAGAAAAGATAATGGATGTACTAATAGTGATAGGTGATATTAATGCAAAAATTGGATAGAGCAAACATGCAAGTGGGAGGATTTGGTATTGGAAAACGTAATGAAAGAGGAGATAAACATATAATTATGTGAGGATAATCAGCAAGTTGTATGAAATACTTTCTTTCAACAACACAAGAGGAAGCTGTACACGTGGAGAAGTTCAGGTGATTGAAAAAGAAATCAGGTCAACTTTGTTATGATCAAAGACAGATTTAGGAACAGTATCAAATAAGTAAAAATATATCCAGTAGCAGATATTAATTCAGATTTTAATCCTCTGTTGGTAAAAGTAAAAATAAGGTTACAAAATCTTGTAACATCAAAGGGAAGCAGCCAGACTGCTCAGCATTAAAACAACGTAACTTGCAAGAAAGATGTAGTATGGAAGTGAAGAACATATATGAAAGTCTCCTGAAGGTGCCATATAAGAGGGAAAATCCACAGGAGCAAATTGGTCTAAAGTGGGAATGCTTACAAATGAGCATTAGTATAGCTAACTGCATTCTACTAAATAAGGAAGAACATGCAGAACAAGTCTGGATGACTGAGGACATTCTAAAACTCATGGAAAGCAGAAAAGAAGTTATAACATTATTGATAAAGAAATCAGATTAATGTGCAGACAGAATAAAGAGAAATGGTTGGAGAGAAATGTGAAAGTATAGAAGATATGAACGCAATACACAAAACAAAAGAACTTCAAAAGGAACTTAAAAAAATATGAAAGGACAAAAAAAAACATTTGCAAATGTAGGGGCAGTGTGAAGGACAAATAAGGAAATGTGTTGTTTGAGGTAAAAGAAATAACAAAAAAGATGGACAGAATATGTGGATGTTCTCTTCAATGATGAAAGATGAAGTAGACATGAAGGAAAATGTGCAGCAGGACCGTCAATAGAAGTTGGAAGAGCTATAAGCCTAGTGAAGAAAAGAATATCGACTGGACCAGGTGGTATTACCGTACAAATGGTAGAAGCACTGAAAGAATTTGGTGTGAATTGACTCACAGTCTATGCTCTATGCAACGACACATACATAATAGGCCTCGTACCAAAGGATCCAACAGCTTCAGCATTCATGACATTGCCCAAGAAGACCAAAGCAGTAGTTTGCACAGATTTTAAAACTATATCACAAAAATACTACTTGTTGGTTACTATTTTGTGCGCTCTAAAAAGGACGTTAAGTGGCGGGTTGCAGTAGCTTTCCTCACATCCCGAGCGTGCTGGTGAAGATGGACTGGGGTCCTCTAGGCGGTTGTGCTATGCTTTACTTCATCTGCGTGTCACTCACTACTATGGGGATCACGTCGAAACTTACCTTGTTAGCCAGACTGTTGTCCTCAACAACAGCCCGTTTCCAGGATGACCAACGAGGAGGTCAGGTGAGAGTCTTGGTCAGTATATTTCTTCTGACCCTAGCTAACATTGTCTGATCAGTGTGTTTTGCCTGAACAGACGTTAGCCTCATCGCCCCAAAATACTACTTAAAATCATACAATAAAAAAATTAAAGGGAAGATTTGCCAAAAAGTCAGTCAGGTGCTGCCTGTTTTCAGGCAGAATAGCAGAACAAGAAAAGGGATTTTCTGTATAATAATGATTGTGGAAAAAGAAAATTGAAGGCGCAAAAGGACGTATATGCTTGCTACATTGATTATACATTGATTATACTTAAACATTTGATAACGTGAAGCATGATCATTTAGTAAAATGTCGTCTGAAGGATATCAATCTGGATCGTGATCTTGATTTGTTGTCAAAATTATAGGCCGGATGTGTTAGTTTACTTCAAAAAAGAGGACAAATCCAGAAAAGAGAATGTTTGGTCAGACAAATTTAGAGAAAGCGGGAAGTTTGGTCACATTTTGGTCGGCTCCCAAATATAATGGAGGGAAAATCAAGAAAAATGATGTTTGTTCTGACTTTAGCTGCAACGCATATATTGCAGTCGTCATTATAATCATCATCAGTCCCGTAACCTAGAAGGTCGTTGAGGCACCGTTATTGCAGTTTGTCGAACTAGTTCCCGCCACACGTCTCGATTTATCGCCAGGGTATTATTTTCAAATATAGACTTTCCCGTCCACTCTTTGATATCGTCATCCCATCTGTTTTTTGGTTTCTCTCTCCCTCGCTTCATAGGCGCAGTGCCTTGCAGGATGGTCTTAGTCAGCCCCACCGATCGGGATATATGTCCATTTTGCAGTCATGTTCTGTGTTTTTTTATGTAGTTGTAATAAAGAGTTATGTCCCTTTGTCATGCTTGCCTTCGTGTCAAATGAACAAATCTATAATTATGTAACACGTTTTATGGGAAGACAAAGGTTACACGTATCATTTGTGTACACTTTCTTTAGTTTTGTTCAATTTATATATTTGGTAAGCCAAGATGTTATATTGATTTAACAGAAATTATTTGGAGATAGCAGGAAGTCGCCTCTGTTTTAATCTATTCCCAGGTGAGTAATCTCTTGATCAATTCTAATCTTTCTCTTCCTAACAACATAATCTTATAAGTTATGTTTTTGTATCTCGCCTCTTGTAACATGTCTGTGACTTCTGATATTACGGCAGCTTCGTTTGTTCAGGTTTCACTGGGGAATTAGAAAGACCTCTAACTCATACTTAGGGAAACGATCCCTAGTGTTTTGCCAACATATCTCTCTCAAGACACATGACAGTGATTGCTTTTGTTTTGCCAACAGATTTCTATCTCATGACACATGATAGTGATTGCAAATGTTTTATCAACACATTTCTGACCTGAGCCACCGTTGGGCTACGACTGACATTGAGACACACTGGCTGTCGAAAAAATATCCGACAACCAGTGTCAGCTGGAGGCATTTGGATGCAGGCCTCAGCTGCACCGATGTTCAGACATCTCAGTAAGTCATACTGACTCAAGAGTTATCACTGTGAACTCAAAAGACAAAAGCCACCTTGGGCCTGCCATCTCCCGAATGCTCTGAAACATCGCTTTTCATTCTGCCTCCTAAACTCTGCCTTCCTTCCATGGTGGATGAGGACAGCTAATCATGTGATCCCAAATGGTCCTACTACATGGACAATTCCTGCGACTGTTTTCATGACCGTCCACTCAAAATTCAGAGCTCAATATCTGGAAATCCCCATTCTTTTACTTCTTTGGACATCTCCCCATTAATACTAACAGTATTGGATAGCTTCAGAATAACGGCCCCCTAATGCATGTTGTTGTACCCTGATATTTAAACCACATCTTCACCACCCCCTTCATGGCAATTAGAGTAACCTTTCTCCAGAAATCTACATAACCGGAATAATAACCTCTAATGAAAGACTAATTTCTGTCGGTTGCATAGTTAATTTTCCCCTGACTTGGTTTAGGACAATGAAAAGTTACACTTTATAAACCAAGCCAAACTTTGTTCAGAATGACTGAGACTTAAACGTTATCTGAACTCTCAGTTATTAATAGTTTCTCACTGCTGTTGGTGCGACCTTGACCAATTGTCCAAAAATAACACTTCTTAAGAATGTTCAGGTCAGGTCAGGTCAGGTCATCCCGTAACCGGTGAGGTCGTTGGGGCACACATGAAGACATCCTCACAACTCTACGCCATCCCTCTCTGTCAGATGCCGCCGCCTGTGACTCTTCTGGTCAGAGACTGGTCCATTCTTTTATGTTGTCCTCCTATCTCTTTTTGGGCCGGCCTCCTCGTCGTCTGCGATGCACCTTACCCTGGAGGATTGTGTTTGCAAGACCATTTGATCTCGAAATGTGACCGTACCAAGTGAGTTTCCTTCTTTTGACAGTTGCATAGAGATCTTCGAAAGGCCCTATTGCCGTTGTAATTATATTTCGTATTTCCTCGTTTGTAACTCGTTCTTTGTACGTGACGTTTAAAAGTTTTCGGAAACATCTCATTTCCAAGGCCTGTATCCTTCGTTGAAGGTCAGCTGTAACTGTCCATGTCTCACAAGCATAGAGGAATATTGACAGGACCAGTGTACGCATTAATCTGATTTTCATGCATAGTGCTAACCGTTTATCTTGCCAGATTTTGTTAAGCCGTGCAAGCGCCGCTATTGTCTGTGCTATTCTGGCCAACACCTCACACTTTGATTTCATCACTGACAATCGACCCAAGATATTTAAAACGGTCAACCACTTCGAGTTCCTGACCGTTAGCTTTTATCTTGTTCTTGAAGCCCGTAGCGTTGTTGGTCATTAATTTTGTCTTTCCAGCGTTTATCTCCATACCATAGTCAAGAGCTGTTTCACCGAGCCTTCTGACCCATTCCTGGAGTTTTGCTTCTGAACCCGCCAACCCGTCGATATCATCTGCAAAACGAAGGTTGGTAATCGTTCGGCCCCCTATCTTGACAGTACCAACGTGACCTCCAAGTGCCTCACTCATAATTCCTTCAAGGAATATATTGAAAAGAGTTGGAGAGAGTGTACACCCCTGTCTCACACCAACTGATGTGCGAAACCAGTCTCCTCGCCTCCCATTCACAAGAACTGCACTAGACGCCTTGTTATACAGGTGTTCAAGGACCGTAATAATATTTCCGTTGATATTATACATCCTCATGGTTGCCCAAAGCGCTTTATGTCATACCTTATCAAACGCCTTCTTAAAATCCACAAACACAAGATACAGTGTTTGCTGCTGTTCTAGATATTTCTCGCTTAGCAGCCTTAAATTAAATATATATTCTGTAGTGCTTCTTCCCTGTCTGAACCCTGCTTGCTCCTCGGCAATAACGTTCTCTGTTTGGGGTTTCAATCGGTCGAGGATTAATCTAAGCATGACCTTGCTAGGGTGGCTAAGGAGGCTTATTGTTATGTAATTTTGGTACAGCTTTAGGTTTCCAGACTTATGTAACGGTATAACTATAGATTTCGTCCATATGTCCGGCCAGTTTCCTGTCGCCCATATTTTGTTACAGATGTGTGTCAGGCCTTCCACCACTACCTCTCCACCTGCTTGTAAGAGCTCTGCTGGTATATTGTCCACGTCGGTCGCCTTCCCTCTTCTCAATGTCTTTACCGCTGCAGTTACCTCTTCCTTCGTTATTAGTTGGTTATCCTCTATATTTGTTGGTGTTGGGGGGATTGTTTTCTCAGGTTTGTTTCGCCCTTCATAGTTATATAGCTCGGAACAGTACTCTGTCTATCTTGTCAGTACGTCATTTCCCTCAATGAGACACTTGCCGCTTTTATCATGAATCATAAGGTTTCTGCTTTGTCTTGGTGTTACCAGTTCTTTGACCACCTTGTATGCTCCTTTAGCATCATTTCTGTTTAGTCTCTCTTCGATGTTTGCGCATTGCACACTTATCCACGCTTCTTTCGCCCCTCTCATCTTTTGTTGTATGGCTTTCTTGACCTCTTTATAACTGCCGACCTGTTCATTCTCTAGTTATTAGATATTAGGGAATATGTTTTTAGTCAGAAAGTGGTGAATGCTTGGAATGCATTGCCACGGGAGGTAGTGGAGGCAGGGACAGTTATTAATGCATTTAATTGGATGCGCTTAGCTTTTTTTGGAGCAATGTGATGTAAATGAAACTGGATGTATACAGACTCTGCAGGGTCTTCTAAAACAGTATAAAGATGTTAAGTTGTTAGGGATCTTGAGACAGAATTGTTTTTGTTGTTGTTATCCCATAGCCATAGATGCTGAGCAAGCCTGCTCTTCGCAGCCCAATGCCCTTCTTATATAAATACAGGTCTTCTTCAGTTGTTTCACTGCTCCGTACAGTGTGTTGGCAATTGTCAGCAGTGCTTGTAAGAATATTTTCCTCATGCCAGCAAGCGCCTTGCACCCAATCGGTAGATGTCAAACTGTTTAACTTAACTTAACTTAACATCTTTATACTGGTTTAGAAGACCCTGCAGAGTCTGTATACAACCAGTTACATTTACATCACCTTGCTCTAAAATCTATGCGCATCCAGTTTATTCTTAAATGCATTAACTGTCCCTGCCTCCACTACCTCCCCTGGCAATGCATTCCAAGCAGACACCACTCTCTGACTAAAAAAATATTTCCTAATATCTAACCTGGACCTCTCTTTAATCAGCTTGTAGCTATGCCCTCGTGTTATTGTAGGTGGCTGTATTTTTAAAAAACTTGTTATAGTCTAATTTATCGATTCCTCTGATCATCTTATAAACCTGTATTAAGTCACCACGAATTCTTCTCTCTTCGAGACACTGTAGGCCTGTTTTTCTGAGTCGTTCCTCATAACTGTAATTCTGGAATCCCACTATCATCTTTGTCGCTCTTTTTTGTATTCTTTCTAGCATGTTTATGTCCCCTCTATGATAAGGACTCCACACCTGTACACAGTACTCCAATCTAGGTCTAACTAAAGCTTTATACAGTTTGACGATCACTTCCTTGCTCCTATGTTTAATATTTCTTTTTATCATACCTAACATTGCATTTGCCTTTTTCACTGCTACCTTAACTTGCTCACTCACCTTTCCTGTATGATCTATTATAACCCCTAGGTCCCTTTCCTTATCTATCTTTCTAATATTGTTTTCTCCCATTCTGTAATTATGTTCCATATTGGATCTACCCATGTGGATGACTGTACATTTATCTACATTAAACTCCATTTGCCAGCTTACAGACCATTCTCGAATTTTATCTAAATCCGACATCAATATATCCACTTCCGCTTTAGATGAGACACTACTGCATAGTTTTGTGTCATCAGCAAATTTTGCAATCATGGATCTCATATCAATGTCCAAATCATTTATATATATCAAGAACAAAATTGGTCCCAAAACCGAGCCCTGTGGCACACCACTTTTCACTTCACTCCACTCAGAGTACTCCTTATTTATGCCCACCCTCTGCCTTCTTCCCGTTAACCAATTTTCAATCCATTTGGCAACTTCGCCACCTATTCCATGTGATTTTAACTTTCGAAATAATCTTTGATGAGGTACTCTATCAAAGGCCTTTGCAAAGTCTAGATAAATAACATCCACTGGCTCCCCTTTATCTATGATTTTAGTAACCCCCTCCATGAATTCTAAGAGATTTGTTAAGCATGATCTCCCTCTAGTAAACCCATGCTGACTATTTCTAATTAGATTAAATTTTTCTAAATGCATTACAATGTTTTATTTGATTATTGACTCTAACAATTTACAGACTATGCTCGTTAAACTCACCGGTCTATAATTTGCCGGATCTGATTTTTTGCCTTTTTTGAATAAGGGGATCACTCCTGCATCTTTCCAATCCCGTGGAACAATCCCTTTTGTAAGTGATTGAGAACATAATATAGCCAATGGTTTTGCTAGTTGGTTTCTAATTTCATACAGCAATTTTGGGTGAATACCATCTTGACCTGGACATTTATTCACTTTCAACCCCTCCAATTTTTTTTAAACCATTTCCTCTGTAATACAGATTTATCTTAATCCCGCTGTATCCATGTCTCTTTGAAAAATATCTATAGGCTCTGGGATCTCGGAGCAGTCCTCCTTTGTGAAGACTGTGCCAAAGTACTGATTGAGCAGATTAGCAGCCTCCCTATTCTCACTTATTATTTTCCCTGTACTGTCTATGAGAGGGCCTACTTTGTCTTTCGTTCTTTGTTTATTTCAAACATAAGAAAAGAAGCTTTTACTGTCAGTCTTGATCCTCTGAGCAAGTTTTTTTTCAAAGTCTATTTTTGCTGTTTTATTCGCTTTCTGAGATATGCTCTGCTTGTCCAAATATTTTACATATGTTTCTTTTGATTTACCTGCCTCTATATATTTTTGCCATGCTTTATTTTTTGCTCTTCTACATTTCACTACAAATCTAGTTATCCACTTTTTACGCTTATGGTTTACCTCCCTACATGGAACACATTCCTCTTTTAGCGTTTCTAGAACTGTTTTAAAACTTTCCCACTCCTGTTCAACATCTGTTCCTACAATAATATCTTTCCAGATTATGTGGTTCGCTGCCTCTTTCATCCTCTTAACATCTGCCTTAGAGTAGTCGTATGTTCGCGTGTTTATGTTTACTTCTTTCCCTGCAATAAGATCCCAACGGATGATTTGATGGTCACTTGAGCCAAACAGTTCCCCAACGGTAACGTTTTCAATCATATTTTCCTCTGTGGTAAAAACTAGGTCGAGTATGTTTTTGCCTCTGGTGGCTGCTTCTACATGTTGAATTAAAAAATTGTCAGTTATGCACGTAACAAAAGGTTTTGACTCTACAAGTGCTTCTGCCATATCCCATTTTATTTCTGGATAGTTGAAATCTCCCATTAATAATAATTTCCCTTTACTTGCCTTTGCTATACTACTAATCAGCTCCTCATCTTCCTCTTTTTGACTTGATGGACATCTATAGCACACTCCAATAACTGTTTTTTCACCCCCACTTTCTATTTCTCCCCATACACTTTCATTTTTGTTACCACATGATAAATAATCTTTGATCGTTATATTAACAGAATTTATACAGTATAATAAAACGCCACCTCCCTTAGTCTTGTCTCCAATTATCCTATCTTTCCTTAACATTGTATATCCCTCAATTTCAAGTTCACTATCTGCAATCTCCTCATATGTCCATGATTCTGTTAACCCTATTATATCTGGTTTTTCTTCTTCTACATACAGTTCCAATTCTTCTCTTTTATTTACTATGCTTCTCACATTTGCATAAAAACATTTTAGTTTGTAATGTTGTTGGTTTTCCTCTTTTTGCTTCTGCTTTATCATTTTAGTGCTTGCTTTTCTACTATGTATTTCACACTTCCCTGACACCAAATTACCCCTTTGACTACATCCTCTATAGCACCCTATTGTAGGCCTATCTTTAGTCTCATACTTCATAGGCCTTACTAGTTTAAATTTCTAACACAATGATAGAACATATACTTTGCTACAACATGCTGTCCTATCTCATTTAGATGTTTAATCAGGATGAGAGTAATGTCTGCACAAGGGCAGGTGCTGGGGATTGATGAGGTTCAAGTGGCTATTGACTATGGTATGTCCTGTTCGGAACTGAAAGATGAGACGTTGATCTCTTCTATGTAGTTTATTTACTTCCGTAACTTTTTGGCTGTGATATTTCGCTAAATAAACTGCGACCTGTTGTTCCCGTCGCCCTCCTGTTCATCCAGATTTCTCTAATATTTCTTGAGTCGGAATAAAGACAATTAGAAATTTGCTTTCAATGGCCCTTTGGTTTAGACCAGTGCTCTTCAACCTTTGTATACCTGGCGCCCACTTTTATAACTTTTGTGACCGTAAATTGTCCTTACTGCCCACTAAAATATCAATTGAAGAAAATTATGTGATAGTCCACTGAGTCTGTGTATTTTGGATGTTTTTAATCATCGTGTAGCATGTCCTTTGCTGAACATCTCGCCAATCACAGCCTGCCTGAAAGAAACTTGCCAAATCTCTTGGCTGCTATAGAGTCATACCCAAGCATTCCTTAACATCTTGGTGCTATCACCTTCTTGGTTTGCTTCTACCTCTCTTGTCCTGCCTGCACCATACCTTCCATTACCATTCTCTCAAGACTGTTGTGTCTTTTGATGTGGCCAAAGTATTTACATTTTCTGTTCATGATGAAATTTATGAACCAGTTCTCCTCTATGTCCAGCTTTTGTCCGAATGTTTGTATTCTTCTTTTTTTCCGTCCATGGTATTCTGAGGACCTTTCTATAACATTTAGACTTGAAGGACTCAAGGTTTGGGTAACTGTCCATGTTTCACAGCCATTTGCGGCCACAAGAAAATCACAAGTTCTCAGAATTTGTTCTTTTATTGGTTTGGAGATATTCTGCAATGTTTCCTCAGGTTGTGTTTTTAATACAGCATCTAATTATTCTGCTACCGCCCACCTGAAAACTAAAATCGCCTACTAGTGGGCAGTAGCACCCAGGTTGAAGAGCACTTGTTTAGACCCTGTCATATTAATCAGTCATTCCTACTTTTGTGTCCAGACATTTTACTCATATTTATGGAACATATAACATATGCCAGAAATTGGCGCACGACCACTATCATGAAGCATCACTTAAGACTGCCATTATCACAGAACTCTAAATTAGCTCTCTACTGTTGTTGTTTGAGCATGCCAAGGTTTCTTGGACAGTAATATTATTCAGCATTATTTCTTCTTGGTGACGTATTTTACAACACATTTAATATTTGTACAACTCATTTAATATTTGTACAACTCATTTAACTATATATTTATAACTGCAGTATCTTTTTTTGTGTGGATGCATTAGAACCTCTTTGGGTGGAAATAGAAGTAAAGTAAGTAAGTAGCTTGTCCTTTGCAGAACGTCACTTCTTACAACCCCCAACCTGTTCGGCTGTTATAAGTTTCATGGCAAGTGTGCAGTACAGTAGGTTCCCATTACTTTCTCTACATGGAGGAGTGGAAAAAAAAACCCATATCAGCCAAACTGGACACAAGTGTCATTTGAACCGGGTATGTTGGGATTGTGATTCAGACTCTTCACACCTAGGCCACGCAGCCTCCATATAATTCAGCTTTTCTTACTTCATTACATTATTCTGCAGAGACAACCGACCACACACCGAGTAGAGGTGACTCATTAGACCTGCAGGCAACTCTACTAGGAGAAGGAAAACTCTGATAACAAACCACATATAAGAGTCATCCTGGGAGCTATGGAGATTGTGCTCTGACGTCAATGTCTCCAGCAAATTGCGTCAAGGAAGGTGGATACAGAAAGAGAGGAAGGGGAGACAGGAGAAGAGAAAGAAAAGAGCTGGAAAGAGAAAATGTTGGAGATAGTCAGATAGACTTGGATTTAAAAATGTGTGTATAGGCTACTAGAGTTTCAGCATAACTGCACAAATAACCAGTGTGCATTAACTTAACGTTTTTATACTGGTTTAGAAGAGTATGCAGAGTCTGTAAACAACCAGTTCCATTTACATTACCTTGCTCTAAAGGCTATGTACATCCAATCTATTCTTAAATGCATTAATGGTGACTGCCTTCACTACTTCCTGTGGCAATACATTCCAAGCATTCTCCACTCTCTGATTAACAAAATATTTCCAGAAGTGTAAACTAAAAACATGTTTATAGCAGTTTATTTAGCTTGTATAACTAAATTGTCATTTTGTGTGATGTAGTGTATACACATAGCTAGAGTCAAATATGTTGTTTTGTCAGCGGGATAAATATACCATGTGTTTATTTCATTTGGTTCACATTCAAATAAAAAGACAAGAACAGGATATTTTGTTGTCAAACTCTTTATTAAAATGTATCACACTGCATAGTAATAATTGGTAATGAAGACAATAATTGCATGAACACAAATATGCATCTAAATAAAATAAATCAAGTTTAAAAAGTCAAGAAGGGTCATGATTTAGACCAAGAACTAGTAGTACAAAACTGCTCAATAGAAAGTTTACAAATCTTGATGAACATAACAAATAAAAATCTAAAATAAATAAATAAATTGTGACTTAAACTTAACTTAATGTTTTTATACTGGTTTAGAAAACCCATCAGAGTCTGTAGACTACCAGTTAGATTTGCATTACCCTGCTCTAAAAGCTATGTGCATCCAATCTATTCTTAAATGCATTAACTGTCTCTGCCTTAACTACTGTGGCAATACATTCCAAGCATTCACCACTCTCTGACTAAAAAAATATTTCCTAATATTCCATCTGGACCTTTCTTTAGCTAATTCTCGTTGGTGGTTGTATTTTGAAAAACTTGTCATAGTCTAATTTAACCTTTTCTGTGATTATTTTATAATAAACCTGTACTGTATTAAGTACACCTCAAACTCTTCTCTTTCTAGACACTGTAGGCCGGTTTTTCTGAGTCTTTCCTCGTAACTGTAATCCCACTATCAGATTTATTGCTCTTCTTTGTATCCTTTCCAGCATGTTTATATCTCCTCTACGATAAGGGCTCCACATCTGTACACAGTACTCCATTCTAGGTCTAACTAATGCTTTATACAGTTTGACTATCACCTCTTTACTCCGTGTTTAATATTTCTTTTTATCATACCTAACATTGCATTTGCCTTATTCACTGCTACCTGGGCTGTTCACTCACTTTACCTGTATGCTCTATTCTAACACCTAGGCCCCTTTTTTTCCTCTATCATTCTAATATTGTTCCATATTGGATCTATCCATGTGAAAGACTGTACATTTATCTATATTAAATTCCATTTGCCATCTTACAGACCAGTCTCGAATTTTATTTAAATCCAACCTCACTATATCCACCTCTGCTATAGATGAGACACTCCTACATAGTTTTGTCTCATTCACAAATTTTTCAATCATGGATCGTATATAAATGTGCAAATCGTTTATATTTATATATATATATCAAGAACAATATTGGTCCCAAAACCAAGCCTTGCGGCAATCAACTTTTAACTTCAAACCACTCAGAGTACTCCTTATTTATGCCCACTCTCTGCCTTGTTCCCATTAACAAATTTTCAATCCATTCAGCAACCTCCCCACCTATTCCATGTGATTTTAACTTTTTAAATAATCTTCGATGAGTTACTCTATCAAAAGCCTTTGCAAAATATAGATAAATAACATCCACTTGTTCCCCCTTATCTATCATTTTAGTAACATCCTCTGTGAATTCCAATAGATCTGTTAAGCACAATCTCCCTCTAGTAAACCTATGTTGACTATTTCTGATAAGATTAAACCTGTCTAGATGCATTACAATGTATTCTTTGATTTTCACTTCCCTACAAGGAACACATTCCTCTTTTAGCTTTTCTAAAACTGTTTTGAAACTCTCCCACTCTTGTTCAACATCTGTTCCTTGGACAATATCTTTCCAGAATAAGGGGCTTGCTGCTTCTTTCATACTTTTAACATCTGCCTTAGAGTAGACGAATGTTCACATGTTTTTGTTTACTTTTTCTCCAACTATAAGATCCCAACGGATGATTTGATGGTCACTTGAGCCAAACAGTTCCCCAATGGAAACGTTTTCAATCATATTTTCCTCTGTAGTAAAAACTAGGTCGAGCATGTTTTTGCCTCTGGTAGCTGCTTCTACATGTTGAATCAAAAAATTGTCAGTTATGCACTTAACAAAAGGTTGTGACTCTACAAGTGCTTCTGCCATATTCCATTTTATTCCTGGAAAGTTGAAATCCCCCATCAATAATAATTTCCCTTCACTTGCCTTTGCTATGCTACTAATCAGCTTCTCATCTTCCTCTTTTTGACTTGATGGACATCTGTAGCACACTCCAATCACTGTTTTTTTCACTCACACTTTCTATTTCTCCTCATACACTTTAATTTTTGTTGCCAGCTGATACATGAATTTGTACAGTATAATTCCAGACTAGTATAACCACAAACTTGTGATCAAGTTTTACTTGTGATCAAATTTTACTTGTGCAGTATTTAAAAAGTAAAACAAATTGTGGTATCTGCTAAGAGATGGATGGGGTGACGTGAAGTATCTCAAAGATATGTTAGATATTCACGTAATGGGGCTTGAGTCAAACTTAAGAATTAATGAAAACAAAATATTAGAATGTATTACTATGAAATACTTTTGTTAGAACAGATTACAATACACAAAATATCTAAGAGTTAAGTGTACTTGACTAAAAGAAACAGTCATATAACACAAACTGCTCCAGAATGCATCACTGCAGGAGCTCATAAAAGATCAGTAGAGAGAAAGTCATTAAAAAAGTAAGTATCATGTCCTTTGCAGAACGTCACTTCTTACAACCGCCAACCTATTTGGCTGTTATAAGTTTTTTGACAAGTGTACAGTACGGTAGGTTGCCATTACTTTCCGTATGCGAAGGAGCAGGAAAAAACCATGTCTGCCAAACTGCACATGAGCGTTATTCGAACCGGGTGCGTTGGAATTGTGAAACGGGTGCTTCACCCCTAGGCCACACAGCCTCCTTAAGATAGTCATAAAGAAAAAATAATACAAACAGTTCTATTCTAGCTGAAATAACATTGGTAACGCTATACACAAGACTAATAAATTACAGCAACTGAAACAAGTAAAGATACAAGTTCAGGAAAAAAAAACAAACAGAATGCTAACAAAAGATTATGAACAACAAATATAACAAATAGCATTAAGGACAGAAAGTTGTCTCAAAACTTGAATAAAGAGAAAAATTTATTAAAATCGACTGATATCCATATTAAACTGACATCAAGATAATACCATGTCTAAATCTTCATGAATAAAAGATTACAAATAATTATTTATAATATTAAAAGCACCTTGGGAAATATGTTGTTATTTATGAAATCAAAACACTACAACAAAGTCCTGTACTAGATTCTCATAAATATTATTTGTAATCACTCTGAGGAACCTCAAATAATGATTTTTCTGCAGCCTTTGATTTAATACAACAGTTATAATGTATAATTGAATACTACATTATGAATGCTGCCATTTGATATGTTCTTGTTTTAACAGCATTTAAATAACTTCTTCAATAGCATTCAAAGTTATTTTTATTGTACAGTGTAATACTTCAACAGCTTACAGAGCTACACTTGTTGCATATCCTGACCCTTCAACAACATACATACATATTAATGCCCAAACAGTGTAATGCTTCAGCAAAATAACAAATTGCATAATGCAACACCTGGATGGAAAAAAGTTAAATATGGACACCACTTGAGGCCCAGGTGATAAGTTTCTGTGATCCAAAGCCTTGTAAAGAATACAAATATTTCTGTATGATTTTTCATATATATATTTATATATATATAGGAGGAGGAAGACTAACGATTGGTCAGGAAAATATACTGATCAGACATGTTATTCAGAGTCAGGAAAAACATACTGGCAAAGATCCTCACCTCGGCTTTCTAGTATCCCTCCTTGGGAATGGGCTGTTTTCATGGCGACCTGGCTAATGAGATGATGGATCAATGTGATCCCCGTAGTAGTGAGTGACACGCAGATGAAGCCAATCATAGCACAATCGTCTGGAGGACCCCGGTCCACCTTCATCAGCGCGCTTGAGATGTGAGGAACGGTGCTGCAACCCACCACTAAATGTCATTTTCAGGGCTCATAAAAGAGTAACCTACTCATTGTGGTCCTGAGTGGTTTGCCGGGGTCTATGTGCATGACAAGGACAAGAATAGCATCACTGCTCCACAAAGAGCATGTCGTAGGAGGCGACTGTGTGGCATGGCATAACACGGGCAATGGTTAGATGGTTTGCTAGAGGCAGTATAGATGGGGCCTAACAAGCTGTGGGTCTACTTTGCTCTAGTGTTTGAGTCTATTAAGATGGACTTGCACATCAGTTAACCACCCTCCATACAGAGTAATGAGCTGCTTGAGCCTAGCCCGCTAAGCAGGAAATCCTTCTCCTGGCTACATCCAGCTCACATCAGAGATGAGACCTGCAGAGGGGCTTATGCCTCTAGAAGTTCAGGTCAACTAAGACTCATTGTGGGCATTCGCAAACAACATCATATTCATCAACAAATTCATCTATCTCTGCCGCATATCATCCTATGGGCGCAGCGATCCTGATATGTCAAGGTTGATCAGACTAGCTGCATCTGCTATGCACAACCTCCCACATGTGTAGGGTAATGGCTAGATCTCCCTTGAAACAAAAACATGCATCTACCTGTCCTGCGTGATCCCAGTCATGCTTTACAGCTCCGAAACCTGGACATTGCTGAAACATGACATGTCAAAACCTGAGGTCTTCTACGTGCGCAACAGCAGTGTATCCTGAGCATCTGATGGCATGACTATATCCGAAACGTGGCCTCCACTACAACAGTTCTCCATACAATCTCAGAAATAGTTGACCACTGGCCGAGTTTCTTTGTTCGGTCATGTCATACGGCTGGACCAGGAAACCCTGGCCCACAAGATACTTCACAAGTCATTCCTCAGCGTCAAAAGGCTTCTCTCAATAGGCTGGAGGCGCAGAAGAGGTCGTCCTCGCGCAGTATGACTCCAGCTGATAGCAATTTCCACCTCCGCTCTGGACGAGGCCTGCAACCACACTGCAGCAGTGGGTTATGAATGTGGCACACCGCCACAACGAGCTTCAGGCACCTAAGCGGACATTATTATTATAATTGTGTCCCTTGCAGAACCCCCCCCACTGAAAGCTGTATGCTGCCACTTGAAAAACACAGGTTCTCAATTTTCACTTTTGTTGGTTTGCTGGTATTCTACTATAGTTTCCTCAAATTGTGTAGCCTCTGCATTGCCATTCTCATATCTTTTGAGCAGTCACATTGTTGTCAATTCTGGAGCCCAGGTACTCGAAGTTCGTGACATGTTCTATTTCCTCACCCCCTAATTTTAATTTATGTTGACTTCTTGTTTTTTCTGTGACCATTATCTTTGTTTTGTTTGTTTATAAAGAGGTTTTGATTTTTGCTGCATCTGATTACGGTTGCAATTAGCTGCTCTAACCCCTCTGCACTATTTGATAGTATCGCTGTGTCGCCTGCATATCTTAGCTCTGGGATCTTGTATTCGCTTATTGTAAAGGGATCGTAACTTTCTACACTCTAATCATCTCTAATATTTCTCATTATGCATTCTGCATGAATGTTAAATAGAATGAGGAGAAGATACATCCCGGCCTTAGTCCCTTTTGTACTCAAACCAATCAGATGTTTCACCAGATACTCTGACAGCAGCTTGTTGCTCCTGATATAATGATTCGAATTGATGTACTGGAAACCCAACATTTTTGTCATGATTTTCTCACAATTTCAGATGTTTTACTCAATCAAAGACCTTGGTGTAATCGATAAAGCATGTATATAGATTTATGTTACACTCTCTACATTTTTCCTAGATGTTCCTCATATTAAATTTGTGATCTCTGGTCCCTTTATCTTTTCTTAAGCCTGCTTGTACTTCATGGATTTTGCATTCAAATTTTCTTTCTATCTTCTTCAGTAATATATATATATATATATATATATATATATATATATATATATATATATATATATATATATATATATATATATATATATATATATATATAAAACGCTGTCGATCTATGAAAGCACATCTTACCTTGACCTAACAATTGAATCAATACCTATTTTTTTCTTTCTGTAGATAATAAAGAATTTTGAAATCATAAAATAATACACTCTGTCAGCCTTGGTTGTGGTTAATGTTTTTCTTACTTTTTGGGTCTACAGCAGAGCATACAAGTCACCATTACTTATCCTAAGACTCGGCTTCCCCTTTAAATGTGATTGTGGGGGGGGGGGGATGAAGCCCAGACGCTTCTGTTTAGCTCGTTTATGGCCAGCAATGGGTGAGGTGCAGCTAGGGGTGCAGTGAGGAGGTATGCGTGTTTAATGGAGACAATAGAAGCTTGATTTAATCTGCTGTTTCTAGTTGCCATGTTCAATAAATTACAATTATTTTTGCAGTATGCTTTTAGATAAACTATTATTGACACATGTTTATTATATATATTTCAATATATTTATGTTTGTTGTCTGTGCTCAAAGAAATGTACAAGCTCTGTGTATTATTTGCTAAGCAGCTAAGCACAACAGTAAGCGTCAAATGCGGTTTTTGAGCTTTGGGAAGAATAAAAGATTATAAATGCAACAGTATGAAGAATGACAGACTAACTGGCCTGGCTATAATGGTTAAATCATAGAGCTGTAAAGAAGCAAAGACACTCATCAAACGATACATGAGGACGGAATGGAGACACTAGCACAAAGAATGCAAGTGTCAGAAAATAATAACATAGACAAACTTGGCAGAGATGGGCAGGCATAGATCTTCAAACTCAGAATGGGAGTTTGCAGACTCATAGTCAGCCTCCACAGAATGGGTCTTAGAGACACCACCACATGCAATTGCAGAGCACCCAAGCAAACACCAGAACATTTCCTGCAGGACTGCTTCAGTTATGCAGACCAAAGAGAAGCAGTCTGACCAGGGTAAGAGTGACCATGCTCGAATAGCTGAAACACAGTCTCCTTTGTGAACCTTACGGGGCTAGAAGTATAGCATCAGTTGATTGATGAAGAAAAAGAAGGTTAAAGAAATAGATCTGCTTAATAATTTGCGATTCCGGGGGAATTTATATGATTAGGCCATAGGTAAATTTTTTGAAGAATTAGCGAAGGCACAAGGAAAGCTATGTTTTTTTAATTTATTTAATTAATTTGAAAAATATATTTTTTTAAAATATGTTAATCCGTGTATTATTTTAATAAATTAAATAATTTTTGTTTAGGCCTGCTTAAAAAATGTCAAATTTCGGGAGAAAAAATGATTGTTTTTAACTTATTTTGCCCTACAATATAGCTCATATTAATTATATACTAAAATTGTAAAATACATTTTATAGGGGTCTACAAGGATTCAAAAGTATTTGAACCAAGTGTTTAGCTCTGAAATTTAATACCATAACAGGTGATAGAACGTTTTTACCCACAATCCCGGGCCATATTTTCAAAGGTGCTTGTCTAACTCCTGAGTCCACCAACTGATATATATGAAAATGGTTCACACAACCAACTTCATTGCACTTTGCTAAGGATGGCGTAGGCTAGTGGTTAAGTGACACGGCTCCCAATCCTAAGGTGCTGGGTTCGCTTCTCATCACAGCAATGGTCGTTACCCCACGGAAGCAAACCCTTAGAAAATGCAGGAGGAAGCAGACCCTTACATAAAATGAATGCCGAAGTCAGATGCACTGGGCTGACAGGCGTAAATTAGAAACACAGTGCACACTGCCTTCGGGAATAAAGAAATAAAGCGATCAAAAAAATAAGTCTTCCCAAAACAGACACTGCCATCAAGGTTAAAGTGTAAATCGCATCATTCTCGTACTAGATCTCAATTTTACAGATGTGGAGCGACCACCTTTCCTTCCCTAACTGTTAGTCATATTACAGAAAAGTGAACTGGATTGCTCTATGACCAGGGATCAAGCTCAGGCCTTTTCCGCAAGCAATTTATATAGTGCAATCCTCAACAGCATACAAAATTACATTTAACACATTACATGTTACAGAATAAATAATTTGTACCATAAGGTCCTCTGTTACCCAGTTTGTGAGGGTCAACACCAGAACCATTTGCGATCTAAAAAATATCTCACATCAACTGGGAAACCAGTGCACCAACAACTGTGCTACTGTGGTCCCAACAGACTTACTACTAATTGTTAAATGTGAGTCTGAATGGCAAACCAGGGAAGACATGGGATAGCACCTTCTAAGGGTTGACATGATAGATTTACAGAACAGAAGGATAGCTTTTGCCTATCTTCCATCTGTTTGATTGAATACGAGGATTCCTGTGACAAATAATTAGAACAAGAGAAAAAACATTTTGAATACTAAAACTGGTAGAAAAACACATTGAAGTACAAAAAACATGTACATATGATTTATACGCCGCACATAGGCTTTTGACTCAAGAAAAAACGTTTGATAGTGTAGACAGGACTAAACTTTGGAAAATATTGGAAGGTCAGCTTCTTGATAATGTCAGAGCACTGTATTTCTTGAGTATAAACGTCATCAGAACGAGTGATGATGTCACAGATACATTTGAAATCACTACCAGCATGAGACAGGGGTGACTGCTTCTCCTCTGCTGTTTAACATCTACATGAACAAAATTGCATCAGAGATCACTTAAATTGAGACATCTAAAGCAGAACAGAACTCAATACACAAATTACTCTTTGCAGATGATCAGTGCTTGCTGTTCGACAAAAACAAACTGCAAAATCACATAAACATGCCTGCGAATAGTTGTGCTAAATAGAATATGTGAATTAACGAGAAAAAAAACTGAAACTATGAGGATCAGTAGAACACCTGGGTCACACAACATAAGTGTAAATGATATTGTTCTTCAACAGGCCCATGAGTTCAAATATTTGAGCAATGTTTTTTTGGCAGATGGTAAGATTGACAGGGAAATCGAGACTAGGTGTAACAGACCCACTGTTTGCCCTGGCCGTTATTCTAACTTAGAACATTCTCACACTCATCCACATCATCATGATCACACACTTCAAATAATATAGCACACATCAGATGGCATATTTATTACATAATATTCATATCATAAAAATGAGTAGTGGAATTACAAACACAATACAATACATATCATCTTAACTAATTATTCCTATGTTATATATAAGTTAATGTAAATATTAAATAAAGCGGAAAGTTTAAGCATGAGCTATTGATGGAATTCCCAACTATCTAAAAACCCAGTTCTGTTGCCTTGCAATTAAATCACACACACCTCGCCTTAACTGCGTCCTCAACACACCTTATCAAATACTCTTCCTCACTCAAATCCCCTCAGGCGGGCGACATAACTCGTTCACAATGTGTCCTTACTTACAAACACACGTTCAGATTATCTATTAATGCAAAACTCACACACCTATTTGAGCGATCCTGTTCTATCACTAACATTCGTGCAATAGTCTATCACTCGCTCTTCTATCTAAGTCGGTGAGCTAAACATACTATCTACATTGTCTCTCTCTCTCTCATCTCCCTATCCAGCCTCCTGAGCTAAACTTTCTCTAGAGTTATATACACTCAAGCAAAGTCCGAGCTCGACCAATGGATTTCAGGGAATGACTATATTCAGTCTTATTGGAACGAAACACTTCGCACATCTGTCACTCATTCTCTAGCAGCAAGCCCCGCTGCCAATCCATCTGTCAATCATTCTCCCCCTACCCAAATCAACAGGCCAGCGGTCAGTTTCCACCTGTCCACACTCCTTACCCCAACTCTGTTCTCCTTTTTTGAGACGGTGAGTGACCTTGACACGCATTCAGGTAGCTTTAAGCTTTAACATGTTCAGGTATCAGCATCACCCCTGTCCTAAACTCCCCTTGCTCCGGCGGGAACTATTACATAGGTGTCAGAAAGCATTTGCAGTAACTTATCAGCTGCCACCACTGCTAAGGCATGCGAGCATTAGTTTGGCAACAAAACAACATCCGATAAAAAGTATATTGATGCCGACTCTGTTATACCAGTGCCAACCCTTTCCAGGGCACGTGAGAGCAGAATTCTGGCATGTGAAACTAAGTGTTTGAGGAAGGTTATCGGTGTCACCAGGAAAGACAGATTGCAAAACGACATTCACAGCATGGTCGGCACTACGTCTTGTGCAGAATACATTTCCAGACGCAAGATATATTGGTTTGGTCATCTCATGAGAATGCACCCTCATCAAATTCCACTGATGGCTTCCACTGAACACTGGTAGATCTGGCTACAGAGCAAGGCGGCGCCTGCAAGGCTGGTGGATAGATGACAGAGTGATTGTGCAGCAACACAGGCTCACATTGACTGACAACTCACTTGGTACAGGACGACTGAGGCCATACAACGCTTTAAGGCATAAGTGGAAAGAAAACTAACTAAAAAGATTTTTAAATGTAAGTAAAGTAAAGTATCCCATAGCATTACTGCCGTAGGGGTGTGAGGTGTTAGCGATCTCACATTTCACATTTCAAAGGTTATGCTATATGAGGGCGGTAGCCATCTCCTCTCCCTCGCCGCTTTTACTTCCCGGACTGAACCGGTACCCATTTAAGGCTGGGTCGACCCGGGAGCCATTGCGGTCTGAAAAAAACATTACCGCCTCAACTGGGGAATGAACCCAGGACCACTCAGATGCGAAGCCAGCGCGCTAACCGGCTCCACGTAAAAAACTAATGAAAGCCTTACAACAAATAAGTACAGATCCAAATGACACGTCTACTCAGTAACCCATACTGGGAGCAACTACACCAATAAGATCTGCCAGGATTTGCTTATCATATTTCAGGTAGTCTAATAGCACACAGTGTTGTGGGGGATAAAGTGTTGTGGGGGCATGCAGTGTTGTAGGGGATAAAGTGTTGAGATTTCACTGAACTAGACATTAGTTTTAGGTGGAACGGGAAACTTCTTTCTTCATTACCTGTCCTTTCTTAACAGTAAGCCAGTACCCATTTACAGCTGAGTTGAATGGGCTGTCTTGATAACAGGAATCAAACTTGTTGCTCAATACTGAAGATGAAGCAGCTGTTGAGCTGAGAGCAGTCGGTGACTCTTCCTAGCTGCACCCAAGTAGACTGGCTATGAGAATAGTGTTCGAAGAAGAAATGCCAATCAAGTCCCAACAATGATGTGCTGAAATTAGATATGTCAGGTAGAGATATGCAGATATGACAGTTTTTAAGTAAACTACGACACAAGGTAATGAAATATCCTTTCCACGAACAAATTCAAGTTGACGTCTAACAGCGTACGAAGAAGAACACCAAAGAAGAAGAAACCTGATAGTCTTGATGTGAGAATCCAGCTCTTTCCCTCTCCGTCAGACATTCGCAGATCATATGTAAACATTAAAAAAGAGGGGTCAGACAAAGTATGTGCACTATTATCTTTGTAATATTTACACAGAACATACTTTTTAACAAAGAATTCCAGGACTGATCATCGGTGGTGTGTTAATAAATAACCTCAGATATGCTGATGACACAAGTTCTACTAAACGGAAGAGAACATGAACTGCAAGAACCAGTGACAACAGAAAATTAAGACTATAAGAAGAAGTAATCAGCTCTATAAATAAAAATATATTATAAGATACTAGAACTAGTAAACAGTTTTTTCCTCTCTTTGTTTGGTGAATCATAACCAAAGATGGAAGATGTGAAACAGAAATCAGGAATATAATAGAAATGACCAGTTGTATTATACTACACGAGACATATACTAACACACAAACAAATATCTCATAATTGAAAATGAAAGCTTTACATGTGCTTGTCATTGTTGCGTAGAAACATTGACCAATAATCAAATAGTTGGAAAAGAGAATTTGAGCCCTGAAGATGTGAATATATAGAAGAATGGAGCACACCTCGTATGAGGATATTCTGATAGAAAAAGCCAGTCAGATTGTACCATCAAGGCAAGAGATTAAAGACATTAGAAATACATTTCTGCCGAAGACGGATGTGTCGGACGAAAAGATGCAAATATCGCAGTCAAGCTGTAAACTAATGACACAATCCATTACGTTCTCTGAAGTACATCCTGCAACTTGCAAAGCTCTATTCAGGGCTTGGTAGCGGGAGATTGAGAACAAACGCAGAAAAAGAAATACATTGCAGATGACCTTCAATGTGAAAATAGCAACTTATCTGATCATTAGTCATTTTGTCATCATGCATTAATTCATATTTTATTTTTTTATTTTTCTTATTTATCTAAATAAAAAATATCGTGGTCTAACATATCTGATGACTGCAAATGCTGCCAAAGAAACACAAGCAAAAATGCAAATCTTTTTTGCAAGGCTGAATTGTGACTTCAAAATTTGTGCCTGTTTGAAAAGAAGAAAATGAATGATGAATTAATTTAAAAAAATAATATATCTGTGTGTGAGTGCATAAGTGTGTACATATATATATATATAAATAATTTTTTTTTTGCGATCGCTGTATTTCTCTATTCCACAAGGCGGTGTGCGTTGCACTACGTTTTTATTTTGCGACTGTCTGCCCAGTGCATCTGACTTCGGCATGCATTTTATGTAACAGTCTGCTTCCTCCTACATTTTCTAAGGGTTTGCTTCCCCGGGGTAACAGCCGGTGCTGTGATGGGGAACGAACCCAGCACCTTTGGGTTGTGAGACATGTCACTAGCCCACACACTGCTGTTGTAAAGTAACCCATAGCATTACTGCCATAGGGGTGTAAGGTGTTAGCGATCTCAGATTTCAAAGGCTCGGCTATATGAGGGTGGTAGCCACCTCCTCTCCCTCGCCACTTTTACTTCCCGGACTGAACTGGTACCCATTTAAGGCTGGGTCGACCCGGGAGCCATTGCGGTCTGAAAAAACATTACCGCCTCAACTGGGGAATGAACCCAGGACCACTCAGATGCGAAGCTAATACGTTAACCACTGCGATACGCAGCTCCCTCTTGTAAAGTACTCAAATTAAACTGAATGTGACTTGTATAAGGAATAATATTTAAGTTGCTTGGGTGTCAAAAATATTTCAGCAGTTTGCAGTAACCAAATCTAATTCAATATCATTTTAAAATAAAGAGGCAACAATTTAATGTGAGTACCATATTAGTTTTACTTCAAACTTGTAAATATCACATGAGACTTAAGCTGTGATAGTCATACCCGAGACGTCCATTATGTTAGTATAACATTGTTAATATAATATAACCCTCACACATACCTCAACTGTGTTAGTATCGCTGTCATCTTGTTATGACCTGAGCTTCAGAATATGTTATGACCTGAGTTCCCAAATGTGTTGGTATGACCTGAGACCCCAAATGTGTTGGTATGACCTGATGGCGCCCCCCCCCCCCCCCTCCCCAACGTATTTTATCACTTTACAATTTCTAACTAATTATCATCATCTAGTGTCTTGTCGATTGATGTAATTAATCATGTCTCTCGATAGTGCCGTGTACCAAGTCCCATTTAGCAAATCCTTTGTTAATAATCTTCAGTGCAAGGCTAAATCTTCTCCCTCTAACATTTGTCCCATCAATTGTTTCTCCTGCACTGCATGTTCTAACTTTCCTCTTATCCTTGATACTTCTTCTTCTTCTTCTTCTTCGTACGCAGTCAGACAGTAACCATTATTTTTTCGAAAAAAGCGGCGGTCATCCTGAGGCTGTCGACACTGCCATAGAGTTTCTCTTGTGGTTCCACTGGTAATGGCCACATCTGCTCTCTCTGATCCTCGTATGTCGGGCAGTTCTGCAGCAGATGCTCAGCAGTCATTTTCTCGGTACCACACGGGTATTCGTCGGTGCCATCTATCTTCAATTTGTTGAATAGGTGGTACCTCAGTCTATTGTGGCCAGTGCGAAGTCTGAAGACAATGACCTGCTCTCTTCTGTTCAACTGGTAATAGGCATCGTTTTTGGTGTAGCCGGTATGTTCAGTTTCCCATTGGGTCATGTATCTGGCTTTTATAAGCCGTTTTGACTCTTCGTACGTCAAACTAGTATCTGTTTGTGGTAGTCTTGCACCTTCTTTTGCCGGTCTGTCTGCCTCCTCGTTGCCTTGGATGTTGCAGTGTGATGGGACCCACTGTACCACTACCCTTTTTGGTGCAGACTGCTGGCATAGTTGACAGAGTGCTGCTCTTAAGTCATTAAGCTCAGTGTTTTTCTGGCTTTTTAGCGCTGTGACTACGGCCAGAGCATCTGTAAGCAGGACTATATGGCTTTCATTTTCTTTATGTGTCTTATCCTTGATACAACTTATTTACAATGCTAAGGTCCACACCTCACCCTTGATCTGGTTGAGAGCCAGTTCCTTAACCCAAGTGCTTCGAAGCTCATCATCTTTGACAGTCATTTGGGCAAATCTTTTTTTATAATGCTCCTCAAATTCACAAACCTAATAATTCTGGTGGACCTGTTTTGGATTGCTTCTGCTCTACTGAACTCATAAATGACTTCACAGCACTCTCCAGTCCATAGTTAAGGATTTACCTTCATTCCTTAAGGACACTATCCACACTTTGATTACTTTCTCTTCCACTGTTCTATCTCCAGACTGTACCTCTTCCTGTTGGATGTTTGCTTCCTTTATACCTCTATTCCCTATCTTGATGGACTCGCAGCACTCCAGTTCTTCCTTGATAGGAGGATCAGCCCTTCCATAAACTTTAACTGAACGTCTTTATACTGGTTTAGAAGACTCGATAGAGTCTACATAGAACCAGTTTCTTGGAGAGTGGTTAACTAATGTGCAAGTTCATCGTAATAGACCCAAAACACTTGAGCAAAGTAGACCCGCGGCCTGTTAGGCATCATCTATGCTACTATTAACAAACCATCTAATCATGGCTGGTGTTATGCCATGTCACACAATTAGTCACCTGTTACGACATGCTCTCTGTGGGTCAGTGTTGCTATTCTTGTCATTGTCATACACAAAGGACCCCGGCAGACCACTCTGATTTTAGTGCGAAAACTTTCTACAAAAGACCCACAAATAGTTAACTTCTCTGAAAGTGCTTCTATCCTGAGACTATTCTTACCTCCACCCTTCAGTGTCTTTCTTATCTCTAGTCCCTACACCCTAACCGCTTCTGACTGTACCCCATCTGGCCATGTAAAACTTGTTCTTACTTACCAGTATTGTAATGTCTTACACTGTGTCTTGTTTTTTCATTGTGATTTATTCATTGTTTGCATTGTGATTTATTCATTGTTTTCATTGTGATTTATTCATTGTTTTCATTGTGATTTATTCATTGTTTTCATTGTGATTTATTCATTGTTTTCATTGTGATTTATTCATTGTTTTCATTGTGATTTATTCATTGTTTTCATTGTGATTTATTCATTGTTTTCATTGTGATTTATGAATTGTTTTCATTGTGATTTATGAATTGTTTTCATTGTGATTTATGAATTGTTTTCATTGTGATTTATGAATTGTTTTCATTGTGATTTATGAATTGTTTTCATTTGCATTTTGTTCTGGGTGAAGGTCTTTTGGCCGCAATGTGAGTTTTCATGGTGTTTTTGTCCTGTGCGGTCACTAACCATGCATGATTTGTTTTTATTGCCTAACTGTCCTCTTATGCTAAAAAACATGGAAACTGCATTTATGAAGAGTGGAATAAGTATGCTTACCATAGCATCATTTCAACAGGCACACTGCCATCTTTGTCACGTGTATTTTGGATAACCACTATGTTTGAAAAATGATAATATCATCTCTCATTTAAATTATATGTCTGAGAATTCTGCTTAATGTTCACTGTTGTTACCTTTCTTGCAGAGAGGTGCAAATTACTTCTCTTTCCTGTATATTGCTTTATGGGCTTGCGATATACTCAGCCATGTGATTCTTTCACTGCATCTCCTACCATTCACAGGTCTCAAGAATTCACAAGTTTACTTACATTACATTTAAACTAAGAATGATAATAAAATGTTTACCCATCCACCATGTCTGTTCACCCACTGACACACATGTTCAGCAATGAATCTCAAAGACCAGCTTATAAATTGCTGGAAAAGATCGTTTCCTTTTTGAAGTGCATTTATGACCACATCAGAGCAGAAGTAGAACAAAACAAGGATTCTTTCTGGAGTTACTCCTCCTTCAGCAAATAGCTCCGACATGAGATCTCTGAACTGATCATAAGTGACATCCACTCCCATCTTTCATTTGAAAAAAGAAAACCATAATATTGCATTCTATTTAGAAATGACATATTTCTTTCTTCAATAATTAAAGCAAAACTTAAATAAATTAGTATTATAAATGTTTCTGTACAAATGTTATACATTAATATATACCCACATATGCACTTGTACAAATGTGTGTGTATACGTGTACTTCTTCAAGTGTGTATTTGTAAATGGTTTCACATATCTTGCATGTCATTGCTATTCCAGGATAAAAAAATTAGCAGATAATATGGACAAAAGAATAATATTCTTCACTAAAACATTCTGAGCCTCTGTTTTATGTTTTATCTTTTATTACAGTTTCTCCATTTTCTGCTTCTTTTAGATTCAGCTATTTACAGATGACTATGGACAACAACAGTAGTTCTACTAGTCAATTCTAACCATATGGCCCTGAATTTGTTCTGATATTATTTCTTATTTATTGCTTGCATTATAAGAATGCATTTGGTTGTTTTAGGGTTTTTGTTTACTTTTGAAGAGTTGTTTGTTTGTTAAATAAGCGGGCGTGTTTATTATCATCAGATCATGTGGCAACTAGGATCAGCATGATTTGGGCTGTGGAAGATAGGATCAGCACTGATATGGGCTGTGGTAGATAGGATCAGCACTGATATGGGCTGTTGTAGATAGGATCAGCACTGATATGGGCTGTGGTAGATGGGATCAGCACTGATATGGGCTGTGGTAGATGGGATCAGCACTGATATGGGCTGTTGTAGATAGGATCAGCACTGATATGGGCTGTGGTAGATGGGATCAGCATGATTTGGGGTGTGGTAGATAGGGTCAGCACTGATATGGGCTGTCGTAGATAGGATCAGCACTGATATGGGCTGTGGCAGCTAGGATCAGCACTGATATGGGCTGTGGTAGATAAGATCAGCACTGATATGGGCTGTCGTAGATAGCCTTTAATTATATAAAAATTTTGCTAGATATGCAAGTGTCCTACATCCAGAAAAATCATTAAAATGCATCTTGGTGTCTTAAATTTTTTTTTTTTTTTTTTGCATTCGCCTTATTTTTTCTAATCCCCAAGACGGTGTGCGTCGCACTGTGTTTTTATTTTGCGCCTGTTGGCCCTGTGCATCCGACTTCAGCATACATTTTATGTAAGGGTCTGCTTCCTCCTGCATTTTCTAAGGGTTTGCTTCCCCGGGGTAGCGGCCGGTGCTGTGATGGGGATCGAACCCAGCAGCTTCGGATTGTGAGCCATGCCACTTAACCACTAGGCCACGCCGTCCCCAGTGTTTTAAATGACATGAGAAGAATATGAAAACAAACACAGCAAAATGAGAGGTACTGAAAGTAGGCAGTATAGAAAAGCCACTCAACACTCAGGACAGAAACACAGAACTTCATAATGTTAAATAACTAAGATATCTGCAAAGCTTATTCACAGATGACAGTAGATTAGACAAAAGCAAAGATTTGCAATTGCCACATGAAAACTAATACTGATGAAAAATGTGTGGCAGGGCACCAAAAAGAAGATGAAGATCGAACTGATTAAGACATGGGCTTTCCCTACGGACATGAAATAAAACCATTGCAAAAATAAAATATCATCTTTCAAAATGAAGTGTCAAAGAAGGATACTAAAAATATCTTGGATGGAGAAAAAATCAAATTGATTAATTTGGCAACTGGGTATAGAAGAAAACTGGTTTATAAATTATATCACAAGGAAGAAGTTAGGTTATTTTGGTCATATAAAAAGACACACAGTGGCTTGGAGAGGCAGTTACTGAAAGGCACATAGCCTGGACAAAGGGGAAGAGGTTGTCCCAGAATTAGATTGTATCATGACATGATTAACAGTTTGATGTGCGTGTGCGAAGTGGGTCGTCTTGCCAGAAATCGAGATATGTTCAGGGCTGCTGTGAAGGAGACTGTGCCCTGTAAAGAATATGTCACATGACATGGCATATTCAAACCAACTCTCAGACACAAGATAGTTCCTTTATCATCCATAATGGTTATCAGAAGCCATTTCTTTTTATAGAATTTTACAGTCTGTCCAAAGCATTGACAGAGACAATGTGTGAACTGAACGGGGAGGAAGTACAGTGGATTTCTGCTCTCTGCAAGATACATGGAAATAATGAGACTGATTGACATCAAATATTGTGAAATCATAACACAAACTGGAGAGGGGAACCTATGAAAAAATAAAAGCACTTATAGAAATCCTCTTCAGATTTATTTCAAAATGACACAGGGATCAGCCAGTCTTATTCAGCAGAAACATAATTTGCTAAGATGAGATCGGGCGAAAAAACGTATACTGCGGACAAGCCACTAAAGTAAACTGCGGACAAGCCACTAAAGTAAAGACATTTCCACCCCAACTGGGGAATGAACTCAGGACCACTCAGATGCAAGGCCAGCTTGCTAACCACTGCGCTACAAGGCTCCCTGCAAGTCACTACAGACTGAAATATCATCTGTTCTTCTTCTTGGAGCCTTGGCTGATGACTGTTGGAGCAGTCCTCGTGAGTTCAAACACGAGTCCTTAACTGAATTTCTGTTTCTAAGAATTGACATCACTGCACTCCGGGCATCTCCATAGGTGCTCAGTCTCTCTCAGCAAATGACGTAGGGTATAGATGCTAATGGCTCCTGTAGCTCACTGGTTGTATAATCTCCTGCTCCGTGCTCTCATGCACCATACTCCGCTCAAACCTTGTTTAATGTCAAAACTTTGCAGCCTGTGGAATGCTGCTTCATCTATTGCGGTGTCCTCATCCAACATGCAGTCATTGATTGATTTGAAAATGTCACTTTTATCCATCACTAATGTGCCCATGATGGGAGCTTGTGAAGCCATGATGTCAGCTCTTTCATTGCCCTGAACCCCAGTATGAGCAGGACAGTAGATCCATGTCAACCCATGGAGGTTTGAGGCCTTAACACCTGCTATTCACTCGTACCTAAGCCATCCTTTCTGTACCTTCTGAAGTACGGTTTGCGCATTTATCACGATGACTGCCATTGTTATAAAAGTCTCAGATATCCATTTCAATGCTGAGGCCACTGCTTCCGTCTCCATTCTCAAACTAGAGGTTGTTGACATGTATGCCCTACTGCACTCATCAATGACCTGTCCTCTCACTCTAGCCAAGAAGCCCCAGCCTGATGTACTACTGCGCAGCACTGATCAGTCGGTGTATATGACGGCATCACTCTCCTACATGTTCTCAGTTGATTCACCTCGTGCTCTGCACTCTCGTTGCTCCATTCTCTGCATTCCTTGCCTATAGTTATGATGACTCTCTGGTACTCTATCATTCTATCACTAGTGTAGACCCATTCTTCCCCATTGGCTATCATCTCAATTGGAGTGATGTGTTCAATTGCTGTCTCTGCCTGTGCCATCCATGACGCCCCTCTCTTGATTCCTTGATGTCTGAGATTCTACTGTACAGAGGGTGCCACGTGTCTGTGGTGACACGCATATAGGCTTTGACTTGTGCCAGTTTATATCTAGATGTCACAGATAGCAATCCCAACATGTACTACATCATCACAATTGGGGTATCTCTAGTGCAGCCCAGAACCAGTCGCATTAAAACCTTTCACACTGTGCTCTTGATAGTGTGAGGACACCCAGTGCGTAATCGATAACAGACAACACGACCTGACGAAATAGGATGAACAGAACGCGTTATTGCAAGCTGGCAGTAGCCATGGTCTTAAGTGCTCCTAACCCTCGCTTACATCTTTGTACGATATGGTCAACATGGCAATAAAAGGAGAGACTGCGATCAAATGTCACTCTGAGGTATTTCAACCTGTCAATGGTGCAACCATCAAATGGAGTTCAGCCTTTACTATGGGATTATTCAAAGAGCACCACATCATGTAGGCCTTGTTCGGATTGATCTTGGAGCTTGAATCGCTGCACCAATGTGAGATTGCTTGCAAGGTTTCCTGGATGTCTTTGACCAACTCTTGCCTATCTGAGCCAGTACTGTACGTTATGATGTCATCGGCAAATGTCAACGTTCGACTTGTCCCTGTGGGTTGAATATTGGCCACTTTTACTGTGTAGATGTTGAACAGCACCAGTGAAAGCGAAGACCATTGAAGAAGTCCTGGACATATTCGTCTCGGTTCTGATGTCTACAATCCTACGCGTAGTTCAACTGTTCTTTCCATCAGGGCAGCTGATATCTAACTAACCAGCCATGTGTTTAAATCACACTGCTTCAGACATGTCATTAAAGTCCCAAAATCGACACGGTTGTATGCGTCTTTCAGGTCGAGTGTCACAGCGACTGTTTCTTGCTTTGACTGAAAACCCTCATACATATCATACTGGGCGCCTTCCCACTTGTCTCTTTCCCTGTTGGTTCCAATCCAGCAAATGTCTGGTTATACTGTCCTGTAGCTTTCTGGCAGTGTGTCCTATCCATCCTAAAGCAGTCACAGACCAACAATCCAACTTCATATTCACTGGCATTGATCTTGTTTAGTCCAGGTAAGCAGCTCTTGGTTGGTGATGTTTAGTCCATCAAAGCAGTTCTTGGTTGGTGATGGTGTTTAGTCCATCAAAGCAGTTCTTGGTTGGTGATGGTGTTTAGTCCATCAAAGCAGTTCTTGGTTGGTGATGGTGTTTAGCCAAGATAAGCAGTTCTTGGTTGGCGATGGTGTTTAGTCCATTAAAGCAGTTCTTGGTTGGTGATGGTGTTTAGCCAAGATAAGCAGTTCTCTTGTTCATTGTATACATGGACAGAATAATAACTGATGCAAAACCAGAAACCACCACAATGAACTAGCTCCTTTTTACAGATGATAAAAGAATCTTTCATTTCAATGAGAATAACCTCCAAGAACATCTGAATGCCCTTGGAAATGCCTGATAGATACAATATGAGGATTAGTACTGCAAAGACGGAGACTATAAAAATCAGCAGAATACAGAAAACACTAAATATATAAGTTAAAAAGTACAGAACAAAGAGGTCAGAGAATTAAAATACTTGGGAAGTATGTTTACATAAAATGGAAGGCTAGATAAACAGGTGGAATCAAGAACACAGAAAGCTAATGCGGTTTCCTATCAGCTCTCGCCATTACTAAGACATAAACACATTCAAATGAAGACAAAGAGACAGCTGATAAATAGTATTTTTACACCAACTGTCTGCTACTCTCACAAGGCACAAGAAAGAAATCATGGTAGGCAAAATAGAGTATTTGAGAAAGACTGTCGGGGTCACAATGCTGGACAGAGTATGGAACGAAGTAATCAGACAGAAGGTGGGTGAAACACTGTGCATGGAATTCACGGAAAGACAATAAAATGGTTCAGTTACCTGACAAGAATGCAACCAAAGTTACCAGCTGCTCATATCTACATTACCAGACCTCAGGGTTGCAGAATAAGAGACAGACCACGAAAAAGATGAATAGATGGTGTCAGTGAGACACTAAAGAAATACGGAAAGACAACAACTTTGGCAACAAAAGCTGGCAAACGACAGAAAACTACATCTCCTCACGACGTCTGATGACACAAGTGGATAGAATATGATGATTAAGCAGTTCTAGGATGGTGGTGGTGTTAAGCCCAGGTAATCAGTTCTTGGTTGGAGATAGTGTTTAGTCAGACTGTTACATTAACTTTCCTTAGACCAGTTGGAAAAATAAAAAATGTCTTATAGAACTGGCTTCATTGCACCAGGGCATCCTCATATATGGCTAGCCCCTTTCATTCCAGGAAGGGCTGATGACAGAGTACAAAATTCCATAGCTACTGTGGCAGCTACAAATGATTTCTGGCTTCATCAGGTACCAATTTAAAACTGGAAAAACCGGTTAAACCATGAAAATAAATCCATGACCTCCCTAGTCTGAGCATGACATGATTTTAACCCAGTACGTTTGAATTGCAAGAAAAGCTCACAACGTCTAAGCCACAGACTTGCTCTCCTTCCACACAACTTAAACAAGTTGTGTACCAAATCAGAGTTTATAATATGTACTGCCTGTGAACAAAAAAACCTGGCCCTAAAAGCCACAAAATTATGGACCAGGCAACCCATAGTAGTAGAAGACTTTAACAGCCAGTCTGAGAGGCGGGGTTATGCACAGATCAACACAAGGGAACACGGACTAGAGGAATGGGAGGTTGACAACAACCTCTATCTGACCAACCTCCCAGACGTCCCTACCACGTTCTATTCAAGGCGATGGACATCAACATCATCTCCTGACTTTGCATTTACCACCGGCGACCTAAGCCAAAGATCCAAAAGAAGAGTGCTCATACCCCTCTTGCAGAAATTGACCATAGACCCTTTAAACTTACAATAAACCTTGGAAATATTCCATCAGGCCACACGCCATTGCCCAGGTAGAACTATAAGAGAGCAGACTGGCAGAAGTTTGCCACAAATGTTAATCTTTACTGCCAGACCATCAACACCCACCACAAGAAAGTAGGCAAGATGGTGGAAAAATCAACCAGTGTCTTCCAAAGGCGAGCATCCCAAGAGGAGCCAGAAGAAATTACAAACCGTTTTGGTCACCTCAAGTGCAACAGATGGAACTAACAGAGGCAAGAGAAAGAGTGCAAATTGACCAAAATCAAGAAAGCAATATTGCACTCAAGGCTGCTGCTGCAAGACATAGGAAAACAGTCAACCAAGCATGCAGGAAAAGTTGGCACGAGAATACAGAAACTCTCAACACTTTGATAGAGAGAGCAAGAAGCTCTGGAAGCTAGCAAAGGCCTTGAGTGACGAAAACAGCTACAAGCCAACAATTGCAATTAAAGGAGAGGTACTAACTGGGGAAAAGCACCGGATGCTCTAATCCAAAATTATGCAGAAACTAGTAGAAATAAAGTCTTCAAAAATAGATTGGATGCTCACAGTATTTTCAGTACCCATAGAGTGAAATAAACTGGTTGTATATAGTATCTGTAGAGCCCTATAAACCAGTATAAAAACGTTAAGTTAACTTCATTATACTGGTTTAGAAGGCTCTACACAGTCTGTATACAATCAGTTTATTTCACTCTAAAAATGACTGTGATTTTATTAGTCTACTTAGCTGTGTGTGGAAACTAATGGAACGAATCGTTAACATTACAATAACCTGGCATATGGAAATCAAGAAAATTTACCTATCCCCCAGCAAGCAGGTTTTCGTAGAAACAGATCAACCGAAGATCAGGTAATGTATATCTTGCATGGGGATAGAAGAAGCATTTCAAGAAAAAAAGAAAACACTGGCAGTCTGGATAGACCTAGAAAAAGTCTTTGATAAAATATGGAAGAGCGGGTTAAAACTCAAACTACTGCAAATGGGTGTAACAAACAACATGTCCAAGTGGACCAACGATTACCTAGATAACAGGGACAGCAAGGGTGCAACTCCAAGGACACCTCAGCAAAAAAGATGAAAATAGAACAAGGAGTTCCGCAATGTGGAATACTCTCACCAATGCTGTTCTTCATATACATCAATGATATAATCACAGAAATCCATAAAAGAGTGCACAGTGCACTACATGCCGATGACTTGGCACTATAGACATCCAAAGAGTCTACACCAGTAGCTAGAAACCAAATGCAAGAGGCCCTAAATAAAATAGAGACATGGATAAAAAAATGGCAAATCGTTATAAACAAAACCAAAACTACATACACAATCTTCTCCATATCTCCCAAGCCCCAAGAAGTGATCCTAAAGGTAAATGGCCAGACTCTCCCCCTTGACATAAGTCCAACTTATCTGGGAATAACAATGGACCCAAGGTTGACATGGAAAAACCAGATAAAAAAAGCCACCAACAAAGCTAAGAACCGAATGGCCATAATTAGAAAGATATCAGGCTCAAGATGGGGAGCTGACACAGGCACCCTAAAGAAACTGTACACAAGTTATGTGAAACTAGTGCTAGAATACGGGTATACGCATCATCACTGGAGCTATGAAAACAACACCAATAAATGCAATGAAGAACATTACATGAATCGAAATTATGGAGATGCACAGAGATAGAAAAACACTCCAGGGGGAGAAGTTCAAATGGATACCAGATCACCCAATATATGACAGAATAAATCGTATGGAAATAAAGATATTAAAGAAAAACCTCTTCACATCAAAAACAAAAAAACTAGCAAGAGCAGGCCAAATCATAAGCCAGGCAGTGGTTAGAGATCTAAAACAAACATCCCAAATCCCCCCATGAAAAAAAGCCAAGTCCCCTGAGATGGTAGAAACCATAACGGGAATAGGGAAAAAGGGAACTCAGAAATAGAAATGAAATATATTACAGAAGAATACCTTAGGAGAGTATACCCAACAGAAATATGGATGCACGTATATACTGATGGCTCATCTAACAAAGCTACCTCCAATGGAGGTGGAGGGGTCTATTGCAGACTAAGGAATGGAGAAGAAAAACGTGAATATTAACAACGGGAACATACTCAAATAATTTCTGTGCAGAAGCAGAGGCATTTTCAATCAGTGCATCAAGAACGTCCAGTACAATTTTAATATAATACAACAAAATAACCACACATGCAATGTATTTCCTTTAGCTTCAATTTTTGTAATGTTTCATTTCAATAACAGTAGTTTCATTTATTTGAGGGGGAAAAATTATATTTTATTATAATTGATGACAGGATAGAAGAGGTGCTAAAAGATAACCAGTTTAGATTTCGCAAGGCCAGAGGTACACAGGATGTCATTTAATCTTTTCAGCATCTTACAGAAAGATTGATCAATCAACGACATTCACTTTTTATCTACTTTTTTTACTATGACAATGCATTTGATCGAGTCCCCTGGAACAAACTTTTTCAGACGTTGCAACAATTAGGCGTAGAGAGACCAATCATTAGGTTAATCCAGAATCTGTATGAATGAATATCAAGAAGCAATTATTTCAATGAAAGAAGGACTAACAGATCAAGTTTTATTAAGACAGAGGAAAGGGACACAGTTGCCTGCTTTCACTCTATAACGCAAATTCTGAGATGATGGAAAATGTTAGGAGTTGTAATAAAGGTGTTAAAGTCAACGATATGAAAGTGAAATGCCATCAAATTTGTTGACGATAAAGCCATAGTAGAGCATCAGTAGCAATGTTGCAAATACAGCTTGAATTGAAAATAAACACATTGAAGACAAACATTATAATCATCAATGCAGAAATAATTAAACAAGTACAGATAATTACAGCAATCCATCTGCCCACAATTAGATGGAATTTAGGACATGGATTGCATAGACCAAAAAGGCCTTCAGAGAAAAACCAAAATTGCTAACCTCAAAGAATATCAGGAAACAACTCAGGAATAGAATATTCATTACTTATATATGGCCAATTGCACTGTGTGGAACTAAAACATAGGCTCTTGCAATAAAGGCTGAAAAAAGCATGAAAGCATTTGAAATATGGTGCTATTATAGACTGGAAAGAGTGAGTTGGAAAAAAGAAGATCCAATGACAATGTCGTCACTGAGGTAGACACACAAAATCAAATATTGATAATGATTCAAAAAGAAAGACTGAGTTCACTGGGATGCAACATGTGACATGAAAGTCTTCTGCAGAAGATACAAGAGGGTAAGAAGATCCAGAGAGGAAAAAAGGAAGTGGTCGACCAAGAATCACATTTACATCTCAGGCTTGCAGAGATATTAAAGTACAAATCTATCCTGAAATGAAGAGAACTGCAAAGGATACGGTCCTAAGAAGAGACAAGTTCAAACAACCTTACAACCAGTCTTAGAACTGATCAACCAGAGAATAGGGTTAACTCATTCACTCCCACGAGCCGATACAACGGCTTCAGGTTTTTTCTAGAAAACCCAGAAGCCGGTGTATCGGCTTTTGTTACTGTGTTCACAAAATCACATATTTTCCCATTCCTAGTTCTTCTAAATGTTTTATTTTGGTTATTGGCAGAAGTCCAGATTTTGCACTTTTTCATTCCGGAAGAGTTAGTTTGAGTTTCGTTGAAAAAATGTTTAGTTTCGTACCTTGGAAAATATAAATTTTTTTTCGGAGAGCAACTTTGAAGCTATCCCATGCACCTTCAGCCACACCAAATAGAGTTTTTTCAGTACAAGCTCAGGAATAGATAGATTATATTATTGCTAATGGTAGTGATGATGAAGATTATGATAGCGCTGTTTCAATTTATTTATCTAGTCTTAGTTCTACGTTGAGCGATGAAAGTAAAACTAAGTCTACTGACGAAGGGGCGGTGCCCTCTTTTGTCTCAAGCAATGGTAATAACAGTTCACAAATTCAGTAAAGGTTCAAGATCCGACACAATCATTCTATTGTGTATAATATTAATGTGTGTATATATATTTTGAATACAGCAGGAACATTCTTTCCGTGTGCGCATAAATTGTAAACACTCACGCTGATCGGAGCTTTTATTTTTTAGCACGTTTTCAACTTCACGTGCCTTCAGTAAAATGTAAATACTGTGAAAACAACTGCACCAAATGAGGTGCAACTTTCAGAACATCGTCCTTTTTAGGATGTCCGTCAATAGAAATTCATTTCGTTATTTGTATATTGGTTTAGAGCTGAATAATGTATTGATGAGGGGAACATTTTTGTTCATAATTTTTAAAAATAACAAACAATTGTGCAACTTTAATTCATCAAACACAAATTTACACCTGCATTTGTAAAATATATGTATTCCATTCTAGTCTAGCCTCAATTGTGAACAGTTTGGTATATAATACGTGTTATTTTAGTGAACGTCTATTGAAGACAAATAGATTGCAACTAAGTGATGCTGTTTTTCAGTTTTACATAAAAATAAAATTGTGTCCAGAAGTCCAAAATATTTGGGAGTGAATGAGTTAAATTAAGAGCCATGCTCAGACAACCTAACAATCAGTCTTAGGACTGATCAACCAGAGGATAGGGACAAATTAAGAGAAATGTTCAGACAACCGAACAATCAGTCTTAGAACTGATCAACCAGAGGATATGGTCAAATTAAGAGAAATGTTCAGACAACCGAACAATCAGTCCTAGGACTGATCAACCAGAGGATAGGATCAAATTAAGAGAAATGTTCAGACAACCGAACAATCAGTCTTAGGACTGATCAACCAGAGGATAGGGTCAAATTAAGAGCCATGCTCAGACAACCTTACAACCAGTCTTAGGACTCAACAACTAGATGATGATACATTAAAAACCTGCTAGATGACATTAGACAAATATTTGTTTCCTGAACATTTCTTTGTATGTAATTATTTGCGTACCTCACGAGCACGCTGTCTAACTCTTTTTCTTTTCTGTGTACGAGCAAACTGGTCTGCCATCTGACGAAATTCATATCCGACTTGTGCCCAAACAGGGTTTTTATACCTGTTTGATGAGCTAATATATAATACCAAAAAATACATACACAGATAAATAAATGTATGCATGCAACCAAAGGAAAATTAGAATAGTAGTTATTTACTTTAGTATTGCAAAAGTAACAGAATTAGACAAAAGTCATTTAAATTAAGCTAGCCTATCAATCTTCAAATACTCATAATACTTAAAAAAAAAGCATTTTATTTTATAGTTTTTTCAACCTTTTTCTCAATTTGTTTGCGAGTGTGCAAATTTCTGTTCACAATAACATTAATATCACAGAATACAAATGTGTAATATTTGGTTTCTTACAACATTTATGTGTTTCTGTATTGTCTAAAATTGAAGCACAAAATGTATATCTTACCTTGGAAAATTTTTTTCCAAGTCTTTTGTAGCTGTATCCAAGACATGTGTTGGTTCTTTTTTAATCTCTTCAAAAAGGAAATTTTTAAACAAAGCCTCGCCTTCTTCAACAACATCATCTTTATCATTTATGTTTACATTATTTAGTTCAAAAACTACATGGTGAGCAGGCTCTGAATCATCTAGTGTTGGCACATGCAAAGGTGTAAAAGCTTGTTCATTAGATTGACGCAGAGACAGACTTCTTACTTCAGCTGTTGAGCTCATGATTGGTCACACTTGAACAACCTGGATTTCTTTAACTAGAAATATTAAAACAGAGAAAAACAATAATTATGAAAATAGGATTGGGGTTGGTACTAATATGCATATTTAACAATAAGGAATGAACGATTAAAACAATTTGCGTGCAAACAATCAAGGATTACACAGAAAAATAGTTTTTTTTCTCTCTCAAAAACACCTGTCATAATAATAGCTGTCCATCGTTGTCGATGAGGACCGCCGACATCATCCTTGTCACAGATTTCCCTGTTGGGTGTGGGGGCGCATGTCTATCTGGCAACTTTTAAGTGAGTCCTTCAGACCGTCTTCAAAATGTTTCTTTGGGTGCCCTCTCTCGCGCCATCCCTCTCTCAGCTCGCCGTAGAGAAGCTTCTTTGGGAGCCGCTCGTCTGACATACGGATGAGGTGTCCGGCCCATCCTAGTTGTGCTTTTTCCAGCAGTGCATGGATGCTGGGTATGTTAGCCCTCGAGAGAACCTCGATGTCAGTGACACGATCTTGCCATAAAAAGCAGTTTATAGAAACATCATAATTTGTCCTGTCTATTTAATTGACAACAATCTGGCTTTTGAGTATGTCAGCACTTCAGATGTTTTTTTCTCATAGGCATTGTGTCATATAATATATGATTGCCTTATCTGTCTTCCTAAAGTTGTCATGCCATTAAGATTTTGTTCTGTCCTTCTTGCTTTCTCTCGCTCCCAGGTTTTCCTATGCATTAAGATTGTCTTCTGTCTTCCTTGGTTTCTCTCACTCCCAGGCTTTTTCCCTTTCTCCTTTTCTCGTGTATATAAGATTATTTTTCGTCTTCCTTGGTTTCTCTCACTCCCAGGCTTTCTGAACGTTATAAAATTATCAAATCCCTCCTTACTAAGCACGAGTATAATGCATCCTGCCTTTGTTATTTTTACCATAGTTTATGTTTATATATCGTTTTCTTCTGAACCAACGTCTCCAGGCAGTCAATAGCTTCACCTGCCTAGACAGTATCCTCACTAAAGTGGTGAATCCTGACTTTGAGGTTAATAGCAAGATTGAAAGGCGAGTTCTGCGTTTAGGAGGCTGCAAGCAAACATCTGGAGTTGACAGAGCATTAGTGTCGCCACTAAGGTTAAAGTGTATCATACTGTAGTGTTAACCACTCTGCTCAATGCCTGCAAAACATGTACAGTGTATTGTAGACCCACAAAACAGCTAAATCATTTCCACTTGAGATGTCTGCATAGGCTGCTCAGGATTGTTTGGCAGGACAAAGTGCCTAACTCTGAAATTCTTAGTAAGACTAACATGTTGAACATCCACACGCTTCTACAAAAAGCCCAGATAAGATGGTGGGAACATATTGTTTGCATACCTGATGAGTGCATGTCTGATGAGTGCATCCTCAAACAGTTGTTATACAGTGGGTTCAGAACAGTCACAGATGCTTATTAGGAGGACAGAAAAAATGCTACAGACTCCATTAAAGTGTCTCTGAAAAGCTTCAACATTGATGCTACTTCCTGGGAGTTGCTTTCACAGAATTGTTCCTCCTGGCATCGTTAATCATTTTAAAAGTTGAGTATTATTTATATTCTAAGCAGTGAGCATAAATATCAAGCACTGGAGTGGCAAGCATTGCGGATAAATGGGAAAAAGTACAAAGTACATGGAAAACTGTATGCGAGGAAGTGCTATGAATGAAGAAACGGCAGCATATAGAATGGATAACAGAAACAATCACAAAGATCAAGACGAGGCGAAATAAGAAAATAGCCTTTCTAAATAGTAAAACGAGAGCCGCAAAAAAGCACAGCAGAGAAAGAGTATGTAGGGAGCAACAAGGAGGTTAAAAAGAGCATCAAGGCTGACAAAAGGCGTTACATTGATAGTCTGGCTGAGGAAGCACAGGAGGCTGCAGGGAAGGCAAATATGAAAGGTCTGTATGAGGTTACCAAGAAACTATCAGGAAAGTATCAACAACAACGTAGACCAATAAAAAATAAACTTGGGGAAAAAATAACTAACCTTAAAGAACAGAAGAAAAGATGGGTAGAATACTTTGAAGAGTTTTTGAATAGACCAGCACCAGAGATCCCGCCAGCAGAGGAGGACCTGCCGATCAGCTGTGATAATCCAAGTAAAGAAGAAATTAGAAGGGCAAAAGAGTTTCTAAGGAATTGGAAAGCAGCATGACCTAATGGAATACCACCGGAAGTCTTAAAAACTGATGTTGAAACATCTACTAACATGCTCCACAACTTGATAGGCACCATCTGGCAGAAAGAAAGATTGAAGAGAGAGCTACCTGGTGAAATTATCTAAGAAGGGAGATTTGCAGGAATGCAAAAGCCAGAGTAATAATATTATTATCAGTGCTGGGAAAGGTGTTAAATAGAGTAATACTAGATAGATTGAAAAAGACAGTTGATAACAAGATAAGGGATGAGCAGACGGGCTTCAGACAGAATAGATCATGCATTGATCAGATAGCCACATTGCGGGTAATTGTGGAGCAATCATTGGAATTCGAAGTTTGTATATTAATTTTGTTGATTATGAAAAGGCTTTCGACAGGTTGGACAGATATTTACTCTGGAAACTGCTGAGGCACTATGGAATTCCACAAAAGCTCACAAACATAATTAGACAGATGTATGAAAGTATACACTAGGGACAACTCACAGAGCCATTCAAAATTAAATCAGGGGTACGGCAGGTTTGCCTACTGTCACCTGTCCTGTTCATCCTGGTAGTGGACTGGCTGATGAAAGTAATAACAAATGAGAGAAATGGAATCCAGTGGACCTTAAATGAACAGCTGGAGGACCTGGATTGTTAAGATGATATAGCCCTTCTGTACCACAGCCAAATGCAAAGGAAACTGGATAGACCGAATTATACCTTTAAACAAATTGGTTTGAAGATCCATGAGGAAAAGACAAAAATAATTAGAGTCAATGCAGAAAAAAACAGAACCAATCAGGCTGAGAGGAACGCCACTGGAAGAGGTAGAGGTATTTACATACATACGAAGAATAATCAACAAGGAAGGAGGGACAGACAGTGATATAAAAACCTGGATACAAAAAAGCAAGAGGTGCATGCGGAATGTTGAAACCAAGATGGAAGTCCAAGGAAATAAGAAGAAAGACAAAAGGATTTTCAATTCAAATGTGAAGTCAGTCCTGCTGTATGAAGCAGAAACCTGGAGGATGACCAAAAGTAATGACAGGAAATTACAGGGTATTATCAACAGATGCCTGAGAAAGATTCTTGGTATACAATGGTTTGGCAGTTACAAACAACAGACTGTGGGAGAGAGCTGGACAAGGGAAGTTGGAACAGGAAATTTTAGGAAGAAAGAGGTGAAGGATGGGTCATACATTAAAAAATCCCCAGGCCAGTATCACCAGGCAATCCCTGTCATTGAACCCCCAGGGAAGAAGAGGCATAGGCAGACCAAGGAATACATGGAGACAAGATCTGGAGGTGGAAGTAAAGAAAACACGAAAAAGCTGGAAGGAAGTGGAAAAAATTGCATAACACACAGCTGCTTGACGAGGGTTGGTTGATGGCCTGTGCACCACTGGGTAGAAGGCGAAAGAGAGGCAGTAAGCTGTTTGCTTCCAAAGCGACACTCCTTTTTTCAAAAATGGCCATTTTGTTCACACGTTATATTCATTGTATATAATATACATGGGATGTATGGTTAGGGTAAAAAATACAGCCAGGGAGAGAACTGGCCACACCCATCTTACACACGCTGTGGCTTAGTGCAATGAAGTCTCTAACACTGTATTCTCAACTGCAGTTTCTGTCATGGGACTTTCGTACTTCTATACTTATTCATATTTGTATAACTAGTAACTTACTAGTGCTACTCACTGAATATGTTTTGATATCTTCTTATAATGATGAAGTCTATAATAACTAAAACTCAAAGAACTGACTCGGTGACTAATGGATGTTGACATTGTAACTTAGTAAGTTATTAACAAAAGTCTCATTTAGTTGTTCTACCAGAATTTCCGTTTCAATATTTCAGCAAATAAAAAAGATATCAAAATCAGTTACAAGCTATTGTTGTTACGGGGTACTACACTGTGATTCTGTTAAGAAGTTAAAGAAGTAAAATCGCCATCATGATAAGTATTTTGATAAGCATCTTCCTACTTATTCTTCTGAGTTTGAGTTAGTGAGTGTCACAACAACGCTCACAAATTCTGAAATTGACATGAGTTTGACTAGTAATTAAGTTACTAGTACTAGTATGAGAATAACTGAATAACAAACAACATTTGTCATTTTACTTTAACATTGTTAATACTACTACTACTAGTACTAGTACTCGGTTTGCCATAAAAATTTACCTAACGTACAGATAAGAAGTGGATGAAGAATTCAAATATATACTAATTAGTAATATAATATAGTTTTTATTAATATTATTATTAGTTTATAGATTATCTACAAACAGTAATGTTAAATGTGTACACTTAAGTAAATGAGGTACCTTTAAGTTAACTTTTGAGAGTCGACAGTCGTTTGCAAACTTTCTACCTCTATTTTCAAATTTCTTGAAAAGCTCGATTGAAGTGCCGATTTTCGATCAAAGCACAACATGTAGAAGACGCTTTTTTTCTAAATGTACCTGGGTTTATACTCCAAATCAGTAACGTTTTTACTTCAATTGATCACGTTATCATTATATTTAATTTTATATATCAATTGATCATTGATAGCGTGATCAAATGATATATAATATATATATTATTATATTTTTTTTTATATTATATATATTCCCATGATCTAAAAATCGATATCTGGCCTCACGCTGAAAATACTGAGTATAACTACTACTAGTGCCGTGTAGTGGAACTTCTACTTATCTACTACTCAGATTCAGACTCTACTACTACTACTACTACTATTAGTACTACTAGTATTTTTACTACTACTACTGTTCAACTTGACAACTAACTACTACACTAACTACCAGTACTACTAGTACTACTAACTAAACTACTAGTATTAGTAGTTCAGTAGTAATAATACTAAGTACTAAGTATAGTTAGTATAATATAATTATTATAATAAATACTCACCCAGCTGTTCTTCTTGTGAAATAGGAGTGCGATATTAGTAGAGACTTTTATTTATTTGATTATTAAACATTTTTTGTTTCCGCCCCGCCTTTTTTCTGGGAATTTCCGATACGACTGACCTAATAATAGATCTGAGGTAAGATTCTGGCCGTCTTTTCTTGGACGGACACCAAGGCAAGTCATACCATTTTGGTGCGACGACGGTGTTATAAGTATAAGGCGTTGATTATCCCGTCGTTTAGTGTGTCTTATCTGTATTGCATTGCATTGCCGTTTGTGCCACTTTGGCTGCATCTATTGGGACAAGTCGCGTCATTACTTTGAAGGTAGCTAGGCCGCTCAACTTTTTTTTTACAATACTTGTTACAAGTTGAACTGTAGTACTAGTAGTTGTTACTGTTACATCAAACAACTTAACAAGTCTTGCATCCATCATGCAGATATTTTGGTTTGCTGGGCATAGTCTGTTAGAGACTGTATCAGTGTGTGAGACTGACCTGATATTGCGAACTGCTTGCCTGGAGTCATCACTTATCTTCTTCTTCTTTGTTCGTTCTCAATCTCCCGCTACCAAGCTATGAAAAAAGCTTTGCAGGTAGCGGGATGTAGTCCAGAGAACGGAATGCGTTGTGTCGTGGTTTATAGCTTGACTGTGAATTTTGCACCTTTCGGTCCAACACATCCGACTTCAGCAAGGATTTTTGAGTACCGGGTTGCCCTCCCTCTTCGATTCCATCTACTTAGCCAGTCTGCTCTGTTGTAGCTTGTTATACAGGATCACCGTGTGGTGGTGTAGAAGGGTCTTGGCAGCTCTGGTTCGCTGACCCTGACGCTAGCAGTCAGCTATGGGTCGCTGACCGCTGCAGTTCATGCCCTGATCAGCGTCTTGATCCCAGCACTTATCTAAGCTCCACTATGTGCTAGCCAGTAACCGTGTTCATTTGTTAGCTATTTTAGTATTTTCCATTTGCATTAGGTGCGTATTTCTCGCGGACGGGTAGGATAGACTAGACAGTAAAGCAAGACCGCCCCTCCTATATATATATATATATATAAGCACGATTAGTCTTGAAGATCAACAACTCCCGATGCGGAACAGGAATGTGTGTGACACACTAGAGACTTATCTGGGCATACAAGAAGATATAATAGACTGGTCCACTGGGGAAGAGAGTGAGGACTCGCCATGCACACAACCTTTCGCATATAACGAAGGGCAAACAATTAAATAGTGTTGTGCCGATACGTCCTGGTCCATTTGGGAAAGGGGGGGGGGGGGGATTGTGTATTTTATATATTAACAGAAAACGATTTTTCCTTTTGTGAGGAGATCTATAATACGACTGCTTCCCAAATTTTGTAGAAAGACGGCATCACGATAAAGGTCACAAAAAAACTGCAAGGGGGAGCCTGCGATGTCAAAACATTGAACGGATTAGGAAAACTGGACAATTTGATCTCGGAGGTCAGTGATAACAGTCTTCCTATATAGGGTGTGGCAAAGCCAAGATGCAGGATACGCGAGGAAATATCAATACACATTTATACATTCAGGAGGAGTAGAAGTATTTATTAAAATTAACAGCTTGAAAATATGTGGGGGGGGGGGGGTATTAGGTCACACAATGATCAAATGATGGGGAGGGAGTTAAGGGCTAAACCATTTGATATTGCAATTTTCTAAACGTATGTACCAGCTCGAGAACACAACGATGAAAAATATAGAAGAATATTAGGGAAACTCACAGTAGACCCTCAAAATCTAATAACAAATATGCATACATTTTCTTATAGAAGATCAAGAAATGAACTTCAAAATAGGAACAAGTAAAATACAAGAATGTAACAGGGCAATTTTGATTGGGACAATAATATGAAAGCAGAGACAGACTCACAGACAAAGACATGTTTCTCCCAACATGGACACACTGATACATCCGCCACTCAAACCCTGCAGGTGTTGCAATGGAACGCTGAAGGTAAATTCAACAAAAATGAAGCGTTGTCCAGAAGACTATTTGAGGAAGGAATACACACTGCTTGAATCCGGGAAACACATCTTAATCCAAACCACGGATTTTGTATAAGAGGATTTGGAACTCATAGACTGGATAGGGATGGGCAAAAAAAGGGGGGGGGGGGTGTGCTTATCCTTTCCAAAATATAAATCCCATCAAAGATGATCTTGGTGGAAACAAACGGAGAATTCGAAACAAAAGGCGAAGACATAACCTTACCGAATCAGACAGTTAGAATTTATAATACGTATTGCCCGCCAACAAAAAATCTGGCACTAAAAGCCACAATTATTATGGACCATACAACTTAAACAACCAGTCTGAGAAATGAGGTTATGCATAAACTAACGAAAGAGGATACGAACTAGAGGAATGGGAGGTTGACAGCAACATCTATCAGACGACCCTCCCACCTTTCTATTCAAGGCGATGGACATCAACATCATCCCCTGACCTCGCATTTACCAACGGTAACAGCTACAAGCGAACAATTGCAATTGAAAATGAAGGAAAGGTACTAACTGTGAAAAAGCAGCGGATGATATAATCCAAAATTATGCAGAAACAAGTAAAAGTAAAGTCCCTGCAAATATGAACAAGTATATAAAAAAAAAGAAAAATCCACACGAAGCACTCAACGCGAGTATCTGATGCACATCTCATAGTAAATATCACCAAGACAGAACTGGAGTCAGACAAAAGCCACAGGAAAGGATGGCATAACTAATGAAATGCTCTCCAACATGGGAGAAGTAGCAAAGAACAAACTGCTACTCATCTTTAACACAAGATGAAAACAAATGACTGTCCCCACAGTGTGAAAGGAGGCAAGGACTATCCCTATCCTTAAATATGGCAAGGATAACACGAGCTCAGGCAGTTACAGACCTATTAGTCATCTTAGCTGTGTGGGGAAATTAATGGAACGAATAGTTAACACTAGAATAACCTGGAATATGGAATCAACAAATTTATATAGCCCCCAGCAAACAGGTTTTTGTAGAAGCAGATCAATTGAATATCAGGTGACATATCTCACAGGAGATAGAAGACGCATTCAAAGAAAGAAAAGAAAACACTGTCAGTTTCTAAAGACCTAGAAAAAATCCTTGGATAAAATATGGAAGAGTGGGTTAAAATTTAAATTACTGCAAATGGGTGTAATCAACAACGCGTGCAAGTGGATCAGTGATTACCTATATAACAGAACACCAAAAGTGCAACTCCAAGGACACATCAGCAAAAAGACGAAAATGGAACATGGAGTTCCGTATAGTGGAATACTCTCATCAATGCTGTTTCTAATGTACATCAATGATATAATCACAGAAATCCATAAAAGAGTGCACAGTGCACTATATGCAGATGACTTGGCACTATGAACATCCGAAGAGTCTACACCTGTAGCTAACAACCAAATGCAAGAGGCCATATTGTGAAGAAACCCAGTGCAACACATTTTCCCAACAAACTCCGAGAAAATTGGAATCTCCCGAGAGATATAATATAAAGTCAGAATGACTTAATTAAAGGAAAGATTGAAAATAATAACTAAACTTACGCAGGTGCAGCCATAAATTCTCTCCGGAGTGTTGTCAGAGTCAGAATTGGAGCTGTAACAGATCTTAGCTGCAGAGACAATATATTGGATGGAGCTTAGATAACCATCTACTGATTTCTTATTCGTGGGATTTGAGTCAGTGCAGCTGAACTCAGGTCCAAATCGAATTACGACGTAAGTTACAGGCCATGTGTTAACACCTGGAACGATACTGGTTAGTGACACGTAGACTTGTTGCCGCCGACAAGCCTGCGTCGTCTAGAAACCACGGGAATAAGATGAGGGATAATGGAAAGCAGACGGACAAAAACAGAGCGGTTTTGGAAATCACGTGATCTGGGAGAAGATCGAATGTAAATCCCGGCGTAGAGAGACAAAGAGAGATCATTTACTTGATAAGAGATTACATGAGATAGGCCGTTTCGAGCGGTCGACTAGGATCATTTACTTGAGAGGAGATTACATGAGATAGGCCGTGGAGAGCGGTCGACTAGGATCATTACTTGAGAAGAGATTCGAGAGAGACGCTCAGTGGAGGACAGGCGATGCAGTTGAGGTATATTTTAGTTGAGAACCACAGAGAGAGAGAGAGAACATTTCACTTCAGAGACAGAGGTACTTTGGAAAGACGCTCAGTGGAGGGCAGGCGACGAAGATATGCAGTTGAGGCAGATTTGAGTTGAGATTTAGGCGACGGAGAGTGGCAGTTGAGATAGACACGTATCAAGCAAGGTAACTACTCTCATATTATGTAGTGATGGTAATTTCAAGTCATCCCATTCATCATATTGACGCAGTCCCACTGATCACGTCGACATCACCTTGATCACGTGAGTGTAAGTCGTCAGTCGCATATAAAGGCAGTTTCCCAGTGATCCCGTGGATCAGATTTGCTGCAGTCTAACCTGACACGTTGAGACCACTTTGATCTACCACCGACAAGAGGAACAAGACCACGGACATCATACTCTGGGTTCAGAACTTACGAACTTTACCATCTGCGGCAATCCACAACTAAGTTCGATCGCAGCAGGCCAGATTAGCAGACCAGATTAGGAGAGCAGATCAGCAGACCAGGTTAGCAGACCAGATTAGGAGAGCAGATCAGCAGACCAGATTAAGAGATCAGATTAGGAGAATATGGTATCACGACGTATAAATGGGGAGATCAAGAATTTAAGTTTTTAGAGAGTTTATAGTTGGCAGTGTTTCTTGATTATATAATCTGTTGTATTGTGTTTATATTTAGTGTTACTTGAAATAGAATATAGCAGATCAATTCATTTAAACGTTTTCTATATTATTTTACTTGCACTTTGGGGTGCATATCTTGAAACAAGTGTGCTCGACCAGGCTGAGGCAACGCCCCCTCATCAGCAGTGTTTGATTTATCGACAATTTCTGCATCTCTTTTTTATTTAATAACAAATTATCCGTTTCAAGCAGCAACTCTTCACTTTCCATAATGTTGTGTAATAAACTATACGCTCTTGAGACTTAGAACTTGTAGGCAAATGACTAGCCATAGCATTATAGCATCATCAAACAATGTTTGGAAAATCGGAACGCACGTAATTTATCATAAAGAATGTTTACACACACCAAGAAAATATAACTAAAAAAAACGAATGTCGTCCTAAAATGCTTGCCGAATGTAGGAATTTACCGCATACATTTCGTTCTAGGAATGAATCGTTTAATTTATAATTAATTATTGGCTACCACATCTAAAACAACTCTCACGGAGTTGTTCCGGCACAGCGGTATTCTCAAAGCCCGCATAGCGTTGCTGTGGAGTGAAAGAGTTAAATATAATGACATGTTAGCAAACGCCCAAACCGGAAACGTGAATTTATCAGTTACAATTGGAAAGGTAAGCTGATTGCATCCAGCCTAACACAGCGTAGGAATATAGCCAGTTGGTAGTTAGGAGATGGTCATTACGCGCTAATATTTCCTCACAGCCAACTAGCCACAAATTAGGCCGTCAGTCCCTGACTGAGAGTGTTAAATTACAAGCTCTCAGAGTGTATTTCAATTGTTATTTAAGTGCAGTTGTGTTTAGTTTTGTGATTGAGATTTGATTACGTGTTAAAGGAGAGTGTGACCACATTTTTTCCTAAATGAAACAAAGACGCTTAGAACTGATTTACAAGAAAACCTAGATAACTGTACAGGAGTACGTTCACAGCATGGGTTTTAACTTCCTCATTCAGCACAAACACATAGTACTTTTCATCATAGTTCGACATCGTTAAGTTCGCCCCTTTATGTTCATGACTCACCTTACCCTAAAATTATCATCCCACTTCGCTACTAGCAATAGAGACGCTTCTCTGCTGGCCTTAGGGCTGATATTTTGGCTTGAACAGTTGTCATATTTATACATAAAAGTTTCTCCATACCAAGTATCGCCAAATTTATAAATATACTTATACTTCCTAGTTGTATGCTGTGTGACCTAGGGGTAAAACTCGCTCAGTTTTCACAATTCCAACGCACGGGTTGGCAGATACTGTTTTTTTTTCTGGGCGATTGCTCCTCCACCTGCGACAAGTAATGGTAACCTACCGTACTTATAACAGCCAAATAGATGGTGGTTGTAAGAAGCGACGTTCTGCAAAGGACATGCTACTTACTTTTTACGTCCTAGTAATATTTTTACATTAGACACATAAATGTGTTCATATGTCTAAAGTATACCGGAGTGAATAAGTTAAACAACAATATCTTGTGTAAGGCAAAAAATTATTAATCAAAGTCTGCTGTTAGAATGCATGGGACAATGCACACGAGATAACCTAGAAGAGAATCTATACATTAAGAGGGATCTATCTAAAAACAAGCACGCAAGCAGCAAAAAAATCTCTACCGATAAAGAATATTATGAAAATCAAGTAAGGGTCACAAACGACACATTTAGCCGCATGAAAGACAGAAAAAAGCAACAACAAAAAACAATCCTGAATATAGGACATTGCATAAAGTACTATGTACTATGTGACGACACGTAAAAAATAGTGACTAATTAACATGCAAGATAATAGAAGACATGTGGGAAATTCACAACACAATGTAAGCAAAAATAAAGCATATTTCCCACACGATAACGCTGGAAGAGGAGGATGAAAGGGTGAAAATATCTTGCGCGATGAGAAAGATGGTGTCGAACAGATGGCTAGAATATGGCAGTGAACTATTTGACGACAGCGTCAATATTTAATAACGACTGCTACAGCACTCTCAGATCAGGAGTAGATAAACTCAACTTACTTTCGGTATTTGGTATGCAGTCAATTATTTGTATAAGTCGCACATTAAGATTGATAAACTTCCGTCCTCAGAACATCTAGTTCGGTTACCAAGAAAACATGGATGGAGGAAGTGGTTAAAGTTTTCAATGAGAGAACGAGCACCAGCGGTATCACTGATCACAAAACAGAATGGGACTTTCCATGATATATAAATAATTATAAATAGTCACACAAAGTATCCCAATATACACGTACTAAATCTATTAATAAATAGAGTGACTTCATTTATAAACGGATACAGATAATATCCTTAGTGATGAACTATAAAATAGATAATAGTACACACAGTAGCATACACTTACACATAATATACGAGTATAATGAAATATAAGCCATTTATAGGATTATTCATCATCACCAGCTTCTATCCACTCGTGTTGTGGGGAGGTGTAGTTATCTGTTCTGTGTCATCTTTGTCACCGATGTTGTCATTCAGTGTTTCTTCAGTGTCTCACTGACACCATTTATCCATTTTTTCGTGGTCTGCCTCTTGCTCTGCAACCCTGATGTCTGGTATTGGAGATACGAGCAGCTGGTAACTTCATTTGCATTCTTTATAGGTGTCCGAACAATTTTTTTCTCTGCCTCTCCATGTAACCCATGCACATTATTGCACCCACAGTCTGTCTGATATTTCGTTTCTTAATCTATCCAGCCCTGTGACCCGGACACCTCATTTCGCATACCATGATTTTTCTTTTTAGTGCCTTAGTGAGATTCCATGTCTGACACTGGTAGCACAGAGTTGGTATATAAATACTATTTATCAGCTGTCTCTTTGTCTTAATTGGAATGTGTTTGTGTCTTAGTAATGGTGAAAGCTGATAGGAAACAGCATTAGCTTTCTGTGTTCTTGATCCCACCTCTCTATTTAGTCTTCCATCTTGTGTGAACATGCTGCCCGAGTATTTTAATTCACTGAATTATTTAAAAGCTCTATACTTTTTATCTGTATATTTAGTGTTTTGCCTCGGTCTTTGCTGCGCTAATCCTCGTTTTATATCTATCGCAGACATTGTCAAGGGCATTCAGATGTTCTTAGAGGTTTTGCTCATCAGAATGAAAGAGACTGATCATCCTCAAAAAGGAGCTCGTTCATTGTGGTGGTTTCTGGTTTTGCTTCAGTTGTTATTTAAATTATAGGATTATTACTCGATATAATAGCTGTCCATCGTTGTCGATGAGGACCGCCGACATCATCCTTGTCACAGATTTCCCTGTTGAGTGTGGGTGCGAATGTGGCTGAACAGGCCAATGCGAGCACGAAAACATCTGCTACATATCGGGCACACGAGGTTTGTAGAAGGGGATGGTGTTCCCGCTGCTCGGGATTTCCGCGTCTCGCGTCTGTTCTGGGCTTTCACAACACGGTCATCTTCACCAGCAGATACACCCGATTTGACTGCGCTTCTCCAGTCAGATCTGTTTTTCGCAAGACATTCCCAGGTGTCGATGTCTTTATGGCAACTTTTTAGTGAGTCCTTCAGACCGTCTTTAAAACGTTTCTTTGGGCGCCATCTCTCGCGCCATCCCTCTCTCAGCTCGCCGTAGAGACGCTTCTTTGGGAGCCGCTCGTCTGACATACGGACGAGGTGTCCGGCCCATCCTAGTCGTGCTTTTTCTAGCAGTGCATGGATGATGGGCATGTTAGCCCTCGAGAGAACCTCGATGTCAGTGACACGATCTTGCCATCGGATGTGGAATATTCGCCTCAGGCAACCTGTGTGGAAGTGGTTTAACCTCCTTGCATGTCCAGAGTATACAGTCCAGCTTTCGCAAGCGTATAGTAGGGCTGGAATGATGGTTGCACGGTAGACTGAGTTTGGTCTTGACGCTGATGCCACGACGTGCCCAGACCATCGAGCGCATTCTACCAAAGGCTGTGCTGGCCTTTGCTATTCTGCTTATCACCTCATCGTCTAGGCTGACAGATCTCGACAGCGTGCTGTCCAGATATGTGAATTTGTCTACAGCATTCAACGTCTGCCCGCTGACTGTAGTCTCTGGTTTTGTGTACGGTATGCCTGGTGCTGGTTGGTACATGACCTGTTTTTTTTGGCATTTATGGTCAGACCAAAAGTTTTGCATGCGGCAGAGAACTGGTCCATTCCAACCTGCATGTTCAGTTCTGAGTTGCTCATTAGAGCGCAGTCGTCAGCAAATACAAGTTCCCTGATTATGTCGCCAGCCACTTTGGTTTTGGCCTTCATTCTTCTGGAATTGAGTAACTTGCCATCTGTGCGGTACTTTATGGGTATTCCAAGCTCCAATGATCTGAAAGCGTCTGTCATCGTGGCCGCGAACATCATGCTGAACAAAGTCCGGGCGAGTACACATCCTTGTTTTACTCCGTTTGATACTAGAAACGTTTTAGAGATTGCACCGCTGTCCAGTACACGAGCACACATGCCTTCGTGTAGCTGTTTCATCATTGTTATGAACTTGTTGGGGCAGCCAAACTTAGACATTATCATCCACAGCCCTCCTCTGTTTACTGTATCAAATGCCTTTGTCAAATCAATAAATGTGGTGTACAAGGCCTGATTTTGCTCTCGACACTTCTCTTGTACTTGGCGAGCGGCAAAAATCATGTCCACTGTTCCTCTTCCGGCTCTAAATCCACATTGGCTTTCTGGGAGGTGGTGGCTTTGTTCAAGGTGTTTGTTGAGCCTGTTTAGCAGTAAGCGCGCTAGGATCTTGCCTGCTACGGAGAGTAGCGATATTCCACAATGATTGTCGCATTCCTGACGATTGCCTTTTCTTTTGTATAGGTGAACGATTGAGGCGTCCTTTAGCTCCTGCGGAATTTTACCTTCAGCCCACATGTGACAGAAGAGTTCAGTGATCCTTCTGGTGAGGGATGGGCCAGCTGTCTTATATACCTCTGCCCGTATTGCATCAGCTCCTGAAGCTTTTCCTATAGATAGTGAACTGATTGCCCTGTCGACTTCCTCCTCAGTAATTACTTCATCCAACGCCAGGTTCAGTTCCACCTGCGGCATTCGCCGGATGGCCTCTTCATTTATGGACGATGGGTGGTTTAGTATTTTGCAGAAGTGGTTTGCCCATCTGTCTAGAATCTGAACCTTATCTGTTAGCAGTACCCCATCCGCACTGCGAACTGGAGTATTACTAGAGGGCTGCGGGCCGTAGAGAGCGTTCAGTGCCTCGTAAAACCGTTTGGTGTCATGACGCTCGGCGAACATCTCAATTTCGTCAGCTCTTTTGCTGAGCCAGGAGTCTTGCATCTCTCTAAGCCTTGTCTGGACAGCTTTGCGAGCAGTATTGAAGGCAGCTTTTGCTGCCGGAGATGGTGTGTCCCTCTGGTATTCCCTGTGCGCTTCATGTTTTGCATCGAGAAGGCCCTGTATTTCTAGATCGTTCTCATCAAACCAGCCCTTATGCTTGCGCGTGAGTGGGCCAATGTGTTTAACAGCTGTATCGTAGAGTGTGTTTCTCAATGATGCCCAGTTCTTTTCGATGTCGTTCTTTTCAAAACGAAGCTCAGACAGTCTACCCTCAAGCTCTTCATAGAAGCCTCCTCTCTTGGGTTCGTATTTCAGCTGAGAGACATTTAGCCTCCTCGGTGGTTTCTTTCCATGGGGGCGCATTTTGGGCTGGATCTTGAAGTTTAGCTTGGCAATGACAAGTCGATGGTCGGTCCAACATTCTGCACCACACATGCTCTTCGTTACCATAGCATCCGCTCGATCCCTACGTCTGATGATAATATAGTCAATGAGGTGCCAGTGGCGGGACCTTGGGTGCATCCATTTGGTTCTATTTCGGACAGGTAGTCGGAAAGCTGTGTTTGTAATGAGTAGTTCATTTGCGGCACATGTCCTCAGAAGGAGCAGTCCGTTACTATTGCATTTTCCGATACCATGTCTGCCAATGGCAACCTCCCATGCTGTATGGTCTGTGCCAACCCTAGCGTTAAAATCACCGAGGATGACCAGTTTGTCAGATTTGGGGACTTCAGCGATGAGCGCCTCAAGGTCCTCATAAAACTTATCTTTTGTTTCCTGAGGATTTGTCATTGTGGGTGCGTATGGCGCCATCCTATAAGGGGGAGACGCAGTGTAATCAGGCGGTCATTAATTCCTCTGGGCATGTTTGTGATCTTGTCGACCATGTTGGTCTTGATGGCAAAGCCAACTCCAGCTTCACGGCGTTCTTCTTTGCTACGGCCGCTCCAGAAGAATGTATAACCAGCGCCTTCTTCTGTGATCTGCCCTTCCTTTGCCAGTCGTGTCTCGCTCAGGGCAGCTATGCAGTTGTTGCATCTAGCCAGTTCCCTGGCGATCAGTGCTGTCCGTCGTTCGGGTCTGTTTGATTTGGTGTTGTCCAGTAGCGTGCGGACATTCCATGTTGCAAGCGTGATGGGTAGTTTTCGTGATCGTTTTCTGCCTGTTCCGCCGCTGCAGTTTTGGGGCCCTGCCAGTTGCGAGCTGCTAGTCAGGGTGTGATCTGTATGGTGATGTCGTGAGTTGCTCAATGTGTTTATAGTGAGGGATATGTGCGCAGGATCTTCCTCTCTCTCTCGTCTGGACTCAACATGTTCTAGAGGCAAGACATTGTCAAGACTTCTAGTGAAGGGTTCGGATGCAGACAGTATGGTGTCAGCGTGTGCCTCATTATCTCGGTAGCCCTTCCCTTCTCTTTTATCGCTGGGGTGGAGCTTTGAGGTATCAGTTTCTGAGTGCATTTGTTTGTGTATTCTTCTTCCACCTCTCGTTCCTCTGGTCTTCCGCCTTGATTGTATACTTGTGAGTTCCGATGCCTCCTTGGTTAAGTGTATTTTCAGCACACGCAACAGATGTAGATCTGAGTTTGAAGGGACGTAGTGTGCTGATCGAAGCGCGATGAGCTCTTTTCTGAAGTACCGTATGTTTGACGGGGTCAGGATGACCTCCTTCGTTTCAGTGTTCACACTTCGTTATCTGGGTCACGATACAGCACGGAGCGACACTAGCCTTTGACCAGGTCAAGTTTCGGCCACGCTTTGTCCTATCGAAACTGTACACATTAGTCTACCTTTCACGACTAAAAATACACTGTTATATACTTCGTTGCATCACTTCTTTCACATTAGTATGCTTAATTCACAATTCGGCACATTTATATCCAGGAATCACGTTAATAGTCCGAGAGTTATCATAGAAAACACAAACAAAACACCGTTTTATCTAACCGTTTTATTACTCGATATAGTTATACGTTTATGACAACGCATGTAATTTCTAAATATACGCCTGTTTAAAATTTTTAAAATAAATAAATAGCCATTGGATGTCGACCCATAAACATGTTGTATCCAAAAAGTGAAAGGAGCTGAAAAACTCACATCACTTTCGTTGACAAATGTCTGAGAAATTATAAATGAATCACAAACAAAAATGACAAGCAGTTTGAAATGAGAAAATATCAAACGCTAACAAATTCGGAAACAACAAATAGTTGTAGAAACTTGGAGAACGACAAAGGGTATACAAGAAAAATCCCAGTCATTGGTTTATAAATGCCTACAGGAGGATAATCGGTATAGATTGGAAAGACATGGCGTGGAGAGAAAACTAATGGGAAATGGGTCAACAACAACCAGTAGAGCAGCAGATCAAACGTGAGAAATGGGGTAGGAAAGGACACATACTATGGAAATCACCATCATACGTGGTCAGACATGGAATCCACGCGGAAGAGAAAGAGAGGTAGACCAAGGCATGCACGAGACTGTAAAAATGAACTTCACTTCCTGGAGAGAGGTAGAAGGCACAGATCAAGATCGAACTTGCTAGAAGGGACGTCCGTTCACCAGACTACATCCTGCTCTTACAAAGGCCTTTTCAGGGCTTGGTAGTTACAGTTTGATAATTAACTATTAAGAAGAAGAAAAAACGAAATTCTGATCAACATTACACGGTGCAAAAGTGTGTAGCTTAGCAGATGTTGCATTAGACCACCTTTTTGTCTTAGTCAAAATAAAGACCACGAAAACATCTGCTGCATAACGGGCACACGAGGTCTGTAGAAGATGTGGGTATTCCCGCTGTTCATGATTTCCGGGTCTCTCGTCTGCTCTGGGCTTTCACAACATGGTGGTCTCCGTTGGTAGTAGCTACACCCGCATTGACTCCACTTCGCCAATCAGATCGGTTTTGCGCAAGACATTCCCAGGTGTCGACATCTATTTGACAACTTTTCAGTGAGTCCCTCAAAACCGTCTTTAAAACGTTTCTTTGGGCGCCCTCTCTCGCGCCATCCCTCTCTCGGCTCGCTGTAGAGAAGCTTCTTTGGGAGCCGTTTGTCTGAAATACGAACGAGATGTCCGGCTAATCCTAGTCGTGCTTTTTCTAGCACTGCATGGATACTAGGCATGTCAGTCCTCGAGAGATCGTCGATGTCAGTGACACGATCTTGCCATCGGATGTAGAATATTTGCCACAGGCAACCTGTGTGGAAGTGGTTTAACCCTCCTTGCATGTCCATAGTATACAGTCCAGCTTTCATCTGATGGTGGCAAGTAGACTTTGAGTTTGGCCTTGAAGCTGATGCCCCGACGTTCTCACACTATTGAGCGCATTCTACCAAAGGCTGTGCTCGCCTTGCTATTCTGCTTGCCACCTCATCGTCGAGGCTGACAGATCTCGACAGCGTGCTGACCCAATACGTGAATTTTTCTACAGCATTCAGCTTCTGCCCGCTGACTGTAAAGTAAAGTAACCCATAGCATTACTGCCATAGGGGTTTGAGGTGTTAGCGATCTCATATTTTAAAGGCTCGGCTATATGAGGGCGGTAGCCATCTCTTCTACCTCGCCGCTTTTACTTCCCGGACTGAACCGGTACACATTTAAGGCTGGGTCGACCCGGGGGCCGTTGCAGTCTGAAAAAAACATTACCGCCTAAACTGGGGAATGAATCCAGGACCACTCAGATGCGAAGCCAGAGTGCTAACCACTGCGCTTCGCTTCGCGGCTCCCACTTACTGTAGTCTCTGGTTTTGTGTACGGCATGCCTGGTGCTGATTGGTAAATGACCTCTGTTTTCTTGATATTTATGGTCAGGCCAAAATTTTCGCAAGAACCGGTTCATTCCAACCTGCTTGTTCAGTTCTGAGTTGCTAATCAGAGCGCAGTAGTCAGCAAACACAAGTTACCTGATTATGTCGCCAGCATCCGTGCGGTATTCTATGGGTATTCCAAGCTCCAGTGATCTGAAGGCGTCTGTCCTCGTGGCCACGAACATCATGCTGAACAAGGTCGGGGCGAGTACACATCCTTGTTTTACTCCGGTTGATATTAGAAACGTTTTAGAGATTGCACCGCTGTCCAGTACACGAGCACACATGCCTTCGTGTAGCTGTTTCCCAATAGTTATGAACTTGTTGGATCAGCCAAACTTGGGACATTATCATCCACAGCCCTCCTCTGTTTACTGTATCAAATGCTTTTGTCAAATCAAATAATGTGGTGTACATGGCCTAATTTTGTTCCCCACACATAAATATAATTTTCCCTGTTCCACTTCCGGCTCTGAATCCACATTGGCTTTCTGTGAGGTGGTGGCCTTGTTCAGGGTGTTTGTTGAGCCTGTTTAGCAGTAAGCGCACTAGGATCTTGCCTGCTACGGAGAGTAGCGATATTCCACGATGATTGTAGCATTCCTGTCGGTTGTCTTTTCTCTTAACGATTGATGGATCTCTTAGATCCTGCGGAAATACTCCTTCAGCCCGCATGTGACAGAAGAGTTCAGTGATCCTTCTGGTGAGTGATGGGCCAGCTGTCTTATATACCTCTGCTTGTATTGCATCCGCTACTAGAGCTTTTCCTACAGATAGTGCGCTCATTGTCCTGTCAACTTCCTCCTCAGTGATAACATTATCCAGCGCCAGGTTCAAATCCACCTGCGGCATTCGCTGGATGGCCTCCTCATTTATGGACGATGGGTGGTTTAGTATTTTGCAGAAGTATTCTGCCCATCTGTCTCGGATCTGAGCCTTATCTGTTAGCAGTGCCCCATCTGCATTGCGACCTGGAGTGTTACCAGAGGGCTGCGGGCCGCAGAGAGCTTTCAGTAACTCGTAAAACCGTTTGGTGTCATGACGCTCGGCGAACATGTCAATTTCGTCAGCTCTTTTGCTGAACCAGAAGTATTGCATCTCTATAAGCCTGGTCTGGACAGCTTGGCGAGCAGTATTGAAGGCTGCTTTTGCTGACGGAGATGGTGTGTTTCTTTGGTATTCTCTGTGCGCTTCATGTTTTGCATCGAGAAGGCCCTGTATTTCCAGATCGTTCTCATCAAACCAGTCCTTATGCTTACGCGTGAGTGGGCCAATGTATTTAACTGCTGTATCATAGAGGGTGTTTCTCAAGGACGCCCAGTTCTGTTCGATGTCGTTCTCTACAAATCGAAGCTCGGATAGTTTGTCCTCAAGCTCTTTCTGGAAGCTGTCTTTCGTGGGTTCGCATTTCAGCTGAGCGACATTTTGCCTCCTCTGTGGTGTCTTTCCCTGTGGGCGCATCTTGGGCTGGATCTTGAAGTTTAGTTTGACAATGACGTCGATGGTCGGTCCAACATTCTGCACTACACATGCTCTTCGTTATCCTAGCATCCACGCGATCATTACGTCTGATGATAATGTAATCAATGAGGTGCCAGTGACGGGACCTTGGGTGCATCCACATGGTTCTATTTCGGACTATTAGATATTTGAATTGGAAACTGAGACACTAGTCCGATCAGACACAACATACTGACAAGGACGTCGAGGTCAGGGTCAGGCACAATATACTGACCAAGAACCTTATCTCTCTTCCATCTAGCGTAGCCTGGAAATAGCTTGTTTTTAAGGTAGTCTGACTGACGAGATGTGAATCGACGTGATCCCCGTAGTAATAGACGTCACACAGATGAAGTCAAGCACAGCAGAACCGCCCAAAGGACCGCGGCCCACGCTCGTGATGTGAGGAACGCTTCTACAACCCGCCTCTTAACGCCATTTCCAAGGCGCACCAAAAAGTCAGCTTACTACTTGTCGGCATAAAACAACAACAAGCATGTACATTTTCTGTTCTAGTTATGCCCATAACTGTTTCCATTTTCCATTCTCTGATTATGCAATTTGTTTTAATCTCATTGACAAATTAGTGTGGAATTCCTAGCTTTAGTGAAATTGTGGATAACTCGATCTGTAGTTAGATGTGGAACACCGAAGAATAGAGCGTAGGAAAATATATAGCGGATGGAAAATCAAATGCAACAACTTACAATAGTTGGACATGCGAAAACAAATCTTACAAAATGAATAGAGTTGCAAAGATTGGCTTTGAAAAGAAACCGCTTGCCCAAAAGATTAAGACTGATAGCAAGTTTTTTTTTTTTCTGGTTAGACATAAACAAAGAACGAAAGACACTGTAGGCAATCTCCAACATAGTACGGGAAATATAATAAGTGACAATATTGAATCTGCAAATCTACTTAATCGGTACTTCACGAAAAAAGACTGCTCCAAGATCCCAGAGCCATTAGAAATATTCAAAAAGGACATAGGCACAGATGGTTTAAACTCAATCATATTCTTCTTCGTTTGTTCTCAATATCCCGCTACCAAGCCTTGAAAAAAGGCTTTGCAAGAAGCAGGATGTTGTCCGGAAAACGACATTTGTTGTGTAGTAGTTTACAGCTTGACTGTGATATTTGCACTTTTTGGTCCTACACATCCAAATTCAGCAGCCATTTTTGAGTTCTCTTTAGCCAGTATGTTATGTTGCAGTCTGTTATCCAGGATCACCGCGTGGAGGTGTAGAAGGATCTTGGCACTCTGGTTCACTGGCCCTGACGTTAGCAGTCAGCTATGGGTCGCTGATCATGCACTGCTCAGCATCTTGATCCCACCTTCAATCTGTATTACTAAGAAAATATTTTTTTGTAATTGGATAGGTTGATGGGGATGCATGCCCTGGTCATAACGGTACTCATTCAAAATTACTAATTGACCTTAGAGACCTGCATGCAGAACCATTTGCTAAATTGCTTTCTCATACTTTTGAGAAATGGCTAATTGCAAGGGATTGAAAAGATGCAGATGTGAGCCCCTTGTTCAAAAAGTGCAAGAAATCAGATCCAGGCAATAACAGACTAATGAGTTTGACGAGTATGCTTGCACAATTTTAGAGTCAATTATAAAAGACAACATCGTTATGCACTTGGACAAGTTTAATCTTATCAGGGAGAATCAGCATGGGTTTACTAAAGAGAGATCAGGCTTTACAAATCTATTAGAATTCTTTGAGGAGGTTACCAAAATGTTAGATGCCGGAGAGTCGGTAAATGCTATTTATCTGCATTTTGCAAAGGTCTTTGGTGGAGTATTTTATCAAAGATTATTTCGGAAGTTGCAATCACATGGAATAGGTGGTGGATTTGCCAATTGGATATGAATTTGGATAAAAAGCAGAAAGCAAAAAGTTGGCATAAATAAGGAGTACGCTTTTTGGTGTGATGTAATTCGTAGACTGTCTCAGGGATCGGTATTGGACCCAATTTTGTTCTTGATATAAATAAATTATTTGGACAATGATATCGGATCTATGATTGTAAAATTCGCGAATAACACAAAATTATGCGGAATGTTCTCTTCACCGGCAGCTGTGGATCTATTAAGATCGGATTTAGCTGCGACTTTAGCGCAGAAAAATGGACAGTCAGCCACATGGGAAGATCCAATTAGGGTTATAATTACATGATGGGAGTGAACAATATCAGAAAGATAGAAAAGGAAAGGGACCTATGTGTCATTATAGATCATATGGGTAAGGTGCGTGAGCAAGTCCTGGTGGCAGTGAAAAAAGGTTAATGCAGTGCTAGGTATAAGTAAAAGAAACATTACACACAAAAGCAAGAAAGTCATAGTCAAACTATATAAATCATTTGTGATACCTGGATTGGAGTACTGTGTTCGGATGATGAGTCTATATCATACAGTGAATATAATCATGCTGGCAAGGATACAAAGAAGAGCTACAGATATGATCTTGCGATTCTACAATTATAGCTATGAGGAGAGCCTTAGAAGAAGAACTTATGCAGTGTCTAGAACATATATCAATTTGAGGTGACTTAATGCAAGTTTATGAATTAATCAATGGAAATGATAAATTTGACTATACCAAGTATTTTTTCAAAGTTTTGCCGCTACAAGAACTAGAGGGCACAGTTTAAATTTATTTAAAGACAGGTCCAGATTATATATTATGAAATGTTTTTTAGTCAGAGAGTGGTGAATGCTTGGAATGCATTGTCACAGAATGGGGTGAAGGCAGAGTTTTAATGCATTCAAAAATTGATTGGATGATCACAGTCATTGTTAGTATTGGTGGGGTGGAATGCATTGGTTGTATACAGACTATAGAGCCTTCCGAACCAGTATAATGAAGTAAGTTATATTATCACGTTATACAAGAATTGTTTATCCGCGAATGTTTACAAGGACATTTCACGTTGGGCTCTGAAACTCTTGCTTTGCCTTCAAGCGTTTTGAGAATCCATTTTCGACCAACACTAACAGTATCTTCTTGATATTGTTGTTGTAATCTATTCTTGCTGAGTTAATAGAACTGAGACTTAAGACCTCATGAACGAGATGACAGCAGTCATGGACTCAGATCTGACTGTTTGTGTGAAAGTCAGCAAATCTCCTGAGTTTTTCAAGACCTAATTCTACCTGCAAGTGGCTGCACTGGAAGCAGACTGTATCTGTGTAGCCTGGCTGAGAGAATAGAGATCGAAGAGAGAAGTAAAACCCGTTCCCCAAAATTGGCCATCCTAAATCCGGATGTGTCGAGCCGAAAGGTGCAATAATCGAAATCTCCCTGTAAACTATGACAGACAACGTTCTTTTCGGGACGAACAAGAAGTAATACATGTAGAAGAGGAAGTTATTATTTAACACATGACCTCATTTTTGGTATTGGGTTACTTTGACTTTTCTTACATCCTGGTGTGTTCTTAGGAAAGTGTACATCAGTTCTCCAGGCTGTAGTGCAATGCGAGGGCTCTAAGTAAGTTTACTACTATGGGGATCACATTGTCAATCCCATCTCGTTGACCAGATTGCTATGACGCAGGCTGTTTCCATAAGCACGACACAGACAAGAGTTGTTGTTTAAATCAAAATGTTTCACCTGGCACTGATGTTAGTATTGGCTCCTTGAAAGAGCATGCTAACGTAATGATTCTACTTGAAACTAATCAATTTTGCAGGAAATTCTCAAAGTGAAAGTCTGACAGCCTTTTTCTTCATATTTATCTTATCCCGCAGGCACCACTGAAATAATTTACTAGCAAAACTATTATTTGTATCTACAGTTTCAGACACGTTAACATAAGGAGCACGCTGTAAATATAATGATAATGTTGTAAATTATATTTTTGTTGATTGTATTTAGCTCTAACATAAAAATCGTAGACCAAATCAGTGCGAATTGAACAATATATTACATTAGTTCCTTTAACGCCATACACGGGTAATTGGTCTCTGCCCACAACTGTGAGCTAAATATAATTTCAAGCTGTTATTTCTATTGTCATGATCTTTCAGCCCATAAACCTTTTTCTAGCGAAAAACAGCTAAGGCAATACTTTTATGCTGCATTATGTTGGGGCTTACAGTATACCCCAGGTTCTTAGATGTGCATAAGGGGGACATTTTATTCTCTAGTGTTGGTCTAGTGGTTGCCGTTGATTCCTCTTCCCAAAGGTCTTCATTCCTAACCATGTCCTGCCCCTATATGCACTTATCCTTCGTAAGCATATGTTAACTCCCTCGAAACCGCTACCTTGAAGTGATGAGAGAACTTGCAAGTCTTAATGACTTCAGGAGCTAAACCAGCGAAGGCGAAATGTCCAGAAGAATCACCCAGACTAGACTGGAAATAATAAACTATAAACAGACCTTGGAGTTTTTAGGTTAGATTGGGACAGACTATCCAAATCAGCACTTAAAAAAAACCAGTCGGTTATAGAAACATCGACAACAACAAAAAAAAGCATACGGCCCTTATGAAAAAAAGGAAAGAATGACGAAATGGATGAAAGAACCGGGCATGAGTCTGGTCTTCTAGGAACACGAAGATGCAGATCGATCCAAGTGGAGATATACCTTTCCTAGCTATCTCATGCTTGGTGAAAAGAAACTCTTGCATCACTGAGAAGTGAAACGATGACGCCGCAAGGAGAAAGAAAACCAAAAACTCTGTAGAGAGTTACCACTGCAAGGTCGCATCATTTTATTGTCAATACTACCATTACTTTGGTATATATCAAAGACTTGTCTTAGGTCATAACGTAATATCCATCCTGTTGTATACGAATGTAAAAGGAAGTGGGAATGTAAATAGTGACTTAAAAAAAATAAAAACAAGAATATGCCACAAATCGTAATCTGTGCTTGTTCTTGTGTAATGTGAGCATATTTTTGTATATCGTTTGACGATACAGAATTTTTAAAAATCGACATTGCCAAAATAATTTATGTGCATGCATATTGTTCACAGATGACAATTAGTTTTGATAAAGCTTTATAAATATACAGATCAAAATCAATCAACCAGTTTTATTCCGCGAATCCTGTCGGTGTATATATATATCTAAATCAGTCACCCAGTTTTAGCGCGTCGCTCCTCTCAGTGTATACCGTTGATTACATCTCGCCAACATACACGATTCTTGGCTACTCTTTCTGCCCCTCTCCAAGTGTAACCATTTATTCATAGTTTCCTGTCGCAAATATTTCTCTTCCCTTGCGTATTCCATGTAAGAGTCTGCCTAGCTATGTTGACCGGTGCATTACCCCATTCAATTTACTTCTTTGAATTTGTTATTCCAGTGGCTGATGTTAGCTCTTTTCCTACATATCTTTATTCCCGTCCTTTGTCCTGCCACCGTATGCCCATTATCTCTCATATGCGTCGTTTAACTCCTTCGAATTCGTTAACTTCAATTGGTTAAGGAATTTGCATGTCTCGGTGACCACAGGAGCTAAACTATCGGAAGCAAAAGATCATGACTAAAAACGGACAACTGACTTAGAGTTTAATATGTTATATTAGGACCAACCACCAAAATCTAATAAAATAACAAATAAGCATATTAACTTAACTTAACGTCTTTATACTGGTTTAGAAGACTCTGCAGAGCCTGTATACAACCAGTTCCATTTACATCACCTTCCTCTAGAAGCTGTACGCATCCAATCTGTTCTTAAATGCATTGACCGTCCCAGCCTCCACCACCTCACTTGGCAATGCATTCCAAGCATTCACTACTCTCTGGCTAAAGAAATACTTCCTAATATCTAATCTGGTTTGCTCTGGCATAATATTCTATAAAAGCGTTTGCTGCTTTTTTTCCAATAAGTATGTTGTCACCCTGCTTGATGGTAATTTGTTTATTTGATAGTATTTCGTCTTTCATGGCTTTGACTAAATTCCATAGTTTGTTCCCTTCTTTATCTAGATTGAGGCTTTCTGTTTTTTTTTCCAACTGTCTCTTGTTATTTGGATCAGTGTTCTATTGCTCTCTCTCTCTCTCTCTCTCTCTCTCTCTCTCTCTCTCTCTCTCTCTTTCTCTCTGTCGTGTTCTTAGCGTTTGAGACTTCATCCTCAGCTTTCTGCAGTTCATGACTCCAATATGGCTTTTAGTTTTTCCTTTCCCCTCTTGGGATGGTCTCGTTGGCTGCTTGCAGTATTGCTTTGCTTAGGCTTTCCACCATAGGTTTCATATTGTTATTTCGTGTGTTGATAGTTTCACACAGTCCATCTGTCAGCATTGCAAATCTGTCCCCGTCGGCTCGTCTGTAGTTCCAACGTGGCAGCGGTTTTACTTCCATATCAATATCTAGCCTAATTGGTCTGTGTTCGCTACCTGCCAATTGGTCGAGCACCTGACGATCTATTTTGTGATGGATATCCCCGTGGAGAAGGTCAAGTCTGGAGTGGAGGTGGTATGCCATCTTCTGGAATAGAAGCTAGGACTGTCGTCCGGCCTATTGATAGGATAGAGATTTGTGTCTATCTCCCAGTCTTCCACTTCATTTCCTCTGCTGTCTGTGTCTGAATATCCCCATCTCTGCGAGTTACTGTTAAAGTCTCCAACCACTGGAGTCCTCGATTTCCATACTCGAGAGCGACATATCTTTGTTTGGTGGGCCATACAGGTTGAATATATGGATTTTCGCTTCTTGTGTCATTATGTCGACTCCTACAATTTCAGCTTGTCCGATGTGATTTACAGATACTGCACTACTTGGTATGCAGTTACGTGTCAGTATCAGAACCCTTCCTGTGACCTTCTCTATCAAGTCGGAAGGTCTGGTTTCCTCTGATTGAAAATCTGTGGTTATTGTTGAGGTGCGTTTCTTGGATGCATGCCACGTCTATCTTGCCTTCGTACAGGCGATTTGTTAGGGAAAACTTTTTGTTAAGGACTCCCTTCCCATTCCACTGTAGTATTTTAGGGTCTGGGGTTTTCTGTCAATAGCTCTTGCCTCATCTCCTTATGCCTTGACTCCACATCACATGGGTGGGTGACCACCAGTAGCATTAGGTGGGCCACTTCAAGGCGTGGGGCCCGGCACTCTCTCTGCCCGGTGGGATCCACAGGATGAGCACCATACTGTCTACTTTAAAATTATGACGTCATCATACAGCGATTTACGTTGCACTGTTTCGTTAGGACTGTGGCCCAGTGCATCCGATTTCAACAGGCATTTCTGTAAGGTTGCTCTCATTAGCCCTTGGCTGTTCCCAGCCCATCTGCAAGGCAGCAGTTGTTTGAGGTCAGAGTTGTCTGTTTCAGGAAAGTTGTCTTGCAGGACTATCGAGTCTTCCCCACTCTGATCGAAAGAGTGTGATGATGATGATATGATGGACTTATGTACTAATTTTTCAAGTATCCCCGAAGAGAGGCAGTCCAGTGTGTCTGTGTCCCAGGATCGTCACGTCCTGCCAGAAACGTAGCATATACATGTGAGACACAGAAAAACTGGCCTACAGTGTCTAGAAAAGAGAAGAATTCGAGGTGACTTAATACAGGTTTATAAGATAATTACGGGAAAGAAGGATTAAATTAGACTATAACAAGTTATTCAAAATACATCCACCAACGAGAACAAGAGGGCATATATACAAATTAGCTAAAGAAAGGTCCACATTGGATATTGTGACATAGTTTTTGCTTGGAATACATTGCTCCATAAGGTAGGGGAGGCAGAGACAATTAATGTATTCAATAACATATTGAATGCGCATAGCTTTTAGAGCAGGTTAATGCAAATGTAACTGGTTGTCTACAGACTATGGTGAGTCTTCTAAACCAGTATAAAAACGGAAAGTTTAGGTTCAGGTAAGTATGAAGAAAAGTTTGCAGAACTATGGGCGCTAAACAAAATGATAATTAGAGAAAGCATATTTTCACACAATAATGTACACAAGGCTACATGGAGATCACCAGACCGCATAAGAGAAATACAGATTTAAAAGATATGCTAACATTTTGACTATTAGTTTTATAAATGTGAGACATGGCTATTGCAGTGTCATTTGGTGTGTTTTGATGTTTAGATCACAATCGTCCATGTTGACGTTGCCTTTTGATACTGGAAACTACGACACTTCCGCTCCCGCAGTGTTGCTAATAATAGAGTTGTTTTCCGGAGGAGTTGGAGAATTGAGAACCCAACCCAACTGGAATCTCACATGTAAGCATGATTTACATCGTTATGTCCTATTATTTGTATTTACGTTTTCCATATATTTCATGCAGTCATTACATCGTGTTGTCCAGCAGTTTATAACTTTATTTTCCCCACATATTCAGCAACCACTTTGCTGTTGTGTTGACGTTGTTGTTTTATTTTATACCCCCGGGCCCTGGCTACAGACCGACCAGTGGCTTGGTGGGCTCGTCGTCACGATCAGATTTTTAATAGATCAGATATAATATTATCTCAGCATATCGTGGACATTGTAGTGTTTAAATAATTACTACTAATTTTAAAATATGATGTACATGTTTTAAAATATAAATCCCAGCAGATCTGATAATCGTACGGACTAACCGTAGACGTACGGAATGTATAGATCTAGACTAGAGTTAATCTAGACTACACAATCTAGATTTAAATAAAAATATAGACTTAATATTAATAGACTCTAGGTATAATAGAAACAAAATATTCTCCAAGATTCAGATCGTTATACGGTTATTCATTTAGACATTAAACTAGATCTTTTGAATATTGTTATTACTTATTCTTGCTGGCGTTGAAGCTTAACATCGCCTTCAATTATGATATCTGATCAAATGCTTGTAACTTGTATTTTACTTGTAAATTGTAGTTGATGTAGATCTACATTACATTATCATTATGATAAAAGTAGTTTTTAGTTCTTATGGCCTACGCGAACACCATCTAACTCATACTGAATAATCAAATAATGTAGACTATTATCATATGTATAATGTATAGTTTTAGGATGTATAGTCAAATAATATCCTCCTTTCCACCCTACGGCTACACAACACTGCAACTCTCACGCAATTTGAGTCATTATTATAAATCATACAAAAAAAATGGATCTAGATGGAAAAGACATTTAGGCTAATCAGTAACATGTATTTGGAACAAATAGTGACATAAAAAAATATGGAAATAATTACACATTACACACCATATATTGATATAAAAGGAAGTGGGAGATGGGTATGTGTTGACACCTTGTCTGTTTCAGATTAACACAGATAATTTTGTAGACAGATTGAAGGAATGCCAGGGCTAAACACCATGCTAATGACACAATATTGTTGGCTGAAAGTGAGCAAATATTGTAGGAACTGGCAGAGACAGTTAACAATAGAAGTAAAGTATGGATTGGACATTAACATAGGAAAACAAAAACTATGATAGTTAACCAAACAGACGTGATGGGGATATACTGGAACAAGTAGACAGTTACTTATACATAGAACAGATAATAATAAGTGATGGTTTATGTGAAAGGGGGGCGAAGAAGAGAATAGAAATGTCCAAAAATACATTTAACAACATGAGAAATATATTGACATTCAGGAAAGTAACAAATAAACTAAAAATGAGTCATCTGGTGTTATAGTCAGTTACAGATATTCATCATTACTTCACAATGTGGAAGAGTGGATGATCACTTAACATTTGGGAGACAAAACAGAGGTAATTGAAATGGGAATATACAGAAGAATGGATATTATTTGGCAGAAAAAAACCCCAAAAAAGAAGTCCTAGAGAGAGATATTAGGCATGATAAAGGAAATACTGAAAGACATAGATTAGGCAAATAAAATATTTTGGACACAGCTGACAAACGCTATAAGTGGAAAAGCAGTGTCAAGAGATGGACTAGTAACAGTTGTTTGGATCACCATCAAGACAAGAAACAAAGTATATTGTAAGCCAGTTATGGCCAACCTTTGATGTGGAGACAGCAATTCACATCATTATCATTTAATAATAATTATGCAAAGAAGAAGTCGTTGATTTGTTTTGCAAAAAGTATAGGGGTCTGCTCTATTCTAATGCACTCTACACTCTCTAAACAAATTCAAGTAACACTACCAACTATAAATTTATAACAACTTAAATTCTTTCTCTCACTTGCTTGCTAAAACACTACTACCGCTAAACCTAATCTTATCGATACTGTTATTGCCCAGTTCTCTCTCCTCTCCTAATCTGGCCTGCTGTGATCGAATTCTGTTGCGGATTGCCGCTGATGGTGGAGTGTATAGGTTCTAAACCCAGGTATGACGTTCATGGTCATGTTCCTCTTTGTCGACGGTAGATCAAAGTGGTCTCGGTGTGATCAGGATAGATTGCATCAAATATGATCCATTGGATCACTGGAAGACTGCCTCTAGCTGTTGGCGACTTTTAATTACGACGACTACATAATATGGGGGTAGTCAACTTGCTTGCTGCGTGTCTATCTCAACTACCTCTCTGTCACCTGCTCTCCACTGAACGTCTCTTTCAAATGTACTTCTGTCTCTGAAGTGAACTGTTTCCTCATCTGTGGTTCTCGACTCAAAACTGTGTTCAAATCTCACGACCCGTCTCCGTGTGTCTCCTCCCAAGTCTGTCTCTGAAGTGAAGTGTTCTACCTCTGTGGTTCTCACCTCAAATCTGCCTCAACTGCATATCTCCGTCACTTGCTCTCCACTGAGCGTCTCTTTCGAAAAGTCCCTAAAATAGTTGAACACCCACCAGAAATAACTAACCATGACTGGATAGTTGAACAGTCCAAAAAAGAAAGCTTAATCTGCCAATAGTGCTGACACAATAACATTGGCCTTAAAGAATTTGGCTCTTGTAAGCAGTATAGTTGTAATGGTAATTGTGTTTTTATATTAACTGTGAATTCATGTGTGGTGTGTTTACTAACTAACCTGGGGGAATGTATGGAATCAGTCATCATTGCTTTATAAGAAACAGACAATATATAGAAGTCCAACAATACCTACTGTGCTGTAAATAGTGCGTCATTGCTAATAAATAACTTTGACTTCTCTCAGCTATATTGTCTTTATGCATTTTGTAATCTTATCTTTTTAGTCAGATTTGTTTGTGTCTTGTAACTTTATGCAATTGTTTTATACATACTAGCAGTATATTCATTTGGGATGTGTTTAACTGCACCTTTTAAGCCAGTATGGTCTTTACATTGCTTCACTGTAAATGGAAATAAAACCTTACTAGTTTTGACAGGAATGGATTTGTGGGAAAATGATTAAAGTAGAAAATAGTGATATAAAAATAAAATGTGTGTAAACAACAAACAAATAAGGGATATTATTCGAAGGAGATGAAGACTTAGTTTACAATTTTGTTTCAGTAAGAATGTCTTGTTATGTCATTCCTAGTTTTTGTGCTCTTAAACTTGGACATAAAATAACAATACCAAATGGGTTCTTGTATATAATGATTGAGATAGTATGACAGGAGTACATTTGTTAAATTAATGATAGGAATATGATAATGGTCATAATAAAAGAAACACAATTGTCATTGGTAGGACTCACACTGAGGGAGTCCTATTATCTAGGATATGGGTCATGTTATGGACCACACCTCAGTAAAGCTCTGTATTTTCTTTTCTCTTATTTCTATAAGGGAGGGAAGGGGGGATGACCACATTTCGCTGTGTTATGAATTGTTTTTAATGTTCAATAAGACATTTTGTTGCTTGGCTAATGCTGGTTTCAGCTTCAGTACTGTCTCCTCTCTAGTTTTTCCAACGCCATCATTTTGTGAAGCCATCCATTGTACCTGTGATGAACATTATTACTCTTTTAGCACAGTTATTATTTGAAGACAAATTAAGTAATTAATTTCTCAATGCAGATTCTCTCATTTAAGCACTGAATTTATTCAGCATCTGGAAGAATTTTGAGACAACATAATTTAAAAAAGCTTGTCAATACTCATTCAGACTAAGTATGCATTAAAAAGCTATATTGGTGGGAGAGTAAGTTACAGCCACTATAATAGTAAGTAACGCAAGAGCGACTGTTAGCAGTAGAACAACCGCCACGATAGTGCACTACTTAGCTTGAGAAAAAATGTGCTACCAAACAGCATTTCAAAAGAAAGCAAAGATTACAAACTGAATTACTTTGATCCCTCTGTGAACAAATGTGTGTGGGTTTGGTTTGGCAGAATATGATGGAGCTTGTGAAAACCTGATGACATGAGTATTAGTTGGACTTGAGATTTAAACATACTTTTAAAGTTTTTTTCATGTTTGTCTCTAAATCATCATCATGTGCCGTCTGCATTCAGGGGTTTGCGGTAATAGATCTCCAGCTGTCTCTGTCAGGTTGGTACACTCAGTCAAACTGTGTCCCGACCACATCTTGATATTGTCTGCACCTCTGCCGCTCTCTGGTTCTCTTGCTCTCCACTCTTCCCTCCAATATACCTTTCGGCCGACTGTCACGTTGCTTGACATGACCAAAATATCTTAATTTTCGGCTTTTTATTTCTTTCAGAAGTATCTTCTCCACATTGAGTTGTTCCAGGACCTCACTATTTGTTTTCCTATCTTACCGAGAAACTCATCCAAGTTTTATGATTACCCACATTTCAAAGACTTCAATATTTGTCTCAATTTTCTTGGTCAGGGTCCAGGTTTCTGCTTCATACAATAAAACTTAGTTATGGGATATCTGCTTGGACAGAAGTGTATACCTCTAAGATCTGAGATATCTGCTTGGACAGAAGTGTATCCCTCTGAGATCTGAGATATCTGCTTGGACAGAAGTGTATCTCTCTAAGATCTGAGATATCTGCTTGGACAGAAGTGTATCTCTCTAAGATCTGAGATATCTGCTTGGACAGAAGTGTATCTCTCTAAGATCTGAGATATCTGCTTGGACAGAAGTGTATCTCTCTAAGATCTGAGATATCTGCTTGTATACCTCATGCTGTCAATATTTTCTTTGCCATTGCAATTCTTTTAATGATCTCCCTTTAGTATTTGCCATCTATTGATATTAGCTGGCCATTGTATAAATAGCTTGACACTTGTTTAATTTCTCAATTTTTGTGGATGTCATCTTGTGGACTTTCTTTCCTTTTAGTGAACACCATAACTTTAGTCTTTTTGATGTTGATTTCCAGCCCACATTTCTGGCTCTTGCTGTTTGAACTTGGTCCTCTGTCATTAACATTGTATCATCAGCATATCTGAAATTATTGATACTTCGTCCTCCTATGTTCAATCCAGTCATTTCTTCTATTTCGTTGACAATTATTGTGTGTGTGTGTGTATACATTACAGGGGACAACACACACGCATGTCAACCCCCATTAAAAAAAAATTGTTATAATTGATGACGCCTAATCTCTAGTTCTCAAACATACAAATTGATTCTAATACAAGTTTGTAATAAGTTTGATGTCCTCCAGACATTTTATTAGCTGTTCATGTTTCACGTTATCAAATGCTTTAGTATAATCAATGAAGCAAGTATATGCGTCCTTTTGCATCTCCGTGTATTTTTCCACAATCATTCTCGTACAGGAAATCTCATATCTTTTCCACTGTTCTGATTGAAACCAAACTGCTTCTCACCGACTTGGTTTATCTTCCCTTTAATTCTTTCTTGTATTATTTTGGTGACATGACTCATCATATTTATAGTTCTGAAATCCACGTAATCTACTGCTTTTGTCTTTTTAGGCAACGTTATGAACTCTGAAATTGTTAGGTCCTGTGGGACGTGTCCTATTGTGTATATGTCGTTGCATAGATCGGTGACTCGATCAACACCAAATTCTTTCAGTGCTTCTATCATATCTACGGTCATTCAGGTTGATGTCTGACAGCGTACGAAGAAGAAGATATCTACGGTCATTCCATCTGTTTGTCTAGTCCGTGAAATCTGTTGCGTGTAAAAAAAACAAAAGCTTGTTTTATATATAGTCTGTATTACGCTGTTAGTGAACTCACATTTGATGTAGTTAAGGCTGTTTTGAAGAAAACAGTATTATTGTACATACTTTCGTCTACGGTTGTCCAAACCACAAATCATGTCGCGGACCAAAGAAAACGACGTGTCATGCCAAGAGTTGGAGAGCCGCGATGTAGGAGCATCTGAAGAAAGCCATGAAATAATTTGTTAGAAGGTTAATGGAGGAAATCGTGAAGAAACCCGTCTTTATACTTCTTTAGAAGACTTTGCGATTTCTTTATTTCAAAACTATGTGCACCCAATCTATTAATGAATGTATTAATAGACCCTGCCTCTACTAAGTGTCTAGACAACATGCACACAAGAAGTGGGAAGAAAGCCATAAACAACTTGTGGAATATGGGCAAGATCCTTGATGAGATTTATCTCAAGACCTTTGCTCATAAGAAGTGTACACCGTAGCGGGTGTATAATCAGTGCAAGAATAGAAGACGATGAAGAATAATTCATCGTATTTACTCATCCTGCTTCGTACCAATTCTCCTGTACGGCTCCGAGTCCTAGACACTACCACAGCGTCGTGAGGCCTTCCACCTGGGCAACCGGAGGCGCATCCTCGGATCGTCTGACACGACATGATTTCCAACAGTGAAGTAGTTCGACGTACTCAACTTGCAGGCATTGTCTCAACGATTGATCGGCATCGTCTCTCCCTCTTCGGTCACGTTGTTCGCCTTTCCCCGGAAGTCCCTGCCCACGAGATGTTCGGAGGGGAGGAGTTACGGGAAGAAGCCGTTCTTACACTGGAGGCGTCCCTGGGGCCGCCCTAGCAATACCTGGCTAAAACAGATCGCCACCTCCCCAACAGAACTGCAGGCCGCCTGGGACGTAGTCACCGACGGCATGGTCATTCGACGCGACGGGCACTGGTCGCATAAGCGTGCTATTGATTGATAGATTTAATTCCAATCAGTTTTCGTTTTGGAAGTTAGACTTCCCAGGCTGTCAGACACACATCGTATGTAACCAGGATGTGTGTACGCGTGTCATTTACGCCTCCTCGAGACAATATCTGAAGCCGCAACAGAATATATACACTTACGCATTGTTGGGGTATGTGTTGTGAAATATTTGTTAATTAAAGACAAGCAAGTAGAGTACATCATACACACTACTACCGTACTATACACACATTGGAAGAGTTCTAATGGAGACTAATAGAACGTGCTGGAAAATGCAGTGGTTATAGCATAAACACACTTCATATAACTTGTTAACACATATGATACTAACTTGAAAAAGGCATGTGGTATTAAAGTTATATGCACTTTTAATATTAAGTTGATGAACATATGTGATGTGAATTTTATAAATTTTATTTTTTCAAGCAAAGTATACTGGCTAAGACCCTCACCTTGGCTTCCTAGTAGTTCTCCCTGAAAACAGGCTGTTTTCATGGCAGCCTGGTTAACGTAATAGTGCACGACACACATGAAGCCAAGCATAGCACAACCTTCTAGAGGACCCTGATCTACCTTCAACGGTACCCCCGGGATGTGAGGAAAGCTACTGCAACCTGCCACTTAATGTCCTTTTCAGGGCTCCTAAAAGAGTATACCTACTCATTGTGGTCATTTGAAACAATTACATAAACATATTTGGACCATCTTGATATACATGTGTTATTAACTTTATACAAAATTGAATTTGGACCATCTTGATATACACGTGTTATTAACTTTATACAAAATTGTATTTGGACCATCTTGATATACATGTGTTATTAACTTTATACAAAATTGTATTTGGACCATCTTGATATACACGTGTTATTAACTTTATACAAAATTGTATTTGGACCATCTTGATATACACGTTTTATTAACTTTATACAAAATTGTATTTGGATCATCTTGATATACACGTGTTATTAACTTTATACAAAATTGTATTTGGACCATCTTGATATACACGTGTTATTAACTTTATACAAAATTGTATTTGGATCATCTTGATATACACGTTTTATTAACTTTATACAAAATTGTATTTGGACCATCTTGATATACACGTGTTATTAACTTTATACAAAATTGTATTTGGACCATCTTGATATACATGTGTTATTAACTTTATACAAAATTGTATTTGGACCATCTTGATATACACGTGTTATTAACTTTATACAAAATTGTATTTGGACCATCTTGATATACACGTTTTATTAACTTTATACAAAATTGTATTTGGACCATCTTGATATACACGTTTTATTAACTTTATACAAAATTGTATTTGGACCATCTTGATATACACGTGTTATTAACTTTATACAAAATTGTATTTGGACCATCTTGATATACACGTGTTATTAACTTTATACAAAATTGTATTTGGATCATCTTGATATACACGTGTTATTAACTTTATACAAAATTGTATTTGGACCATCTTGATATACACGTGTTATTAACTTTATACAAAATTGTATTTGGACCATCTTGATATACACGTGTTATTAACTTTATACAAAATTGTATTTGGACCATCTTGATATACACGTTTTATTAACTTTATACAAAATTGTATTTGGACCATCTTGATATACATGTGTTATTAACTTTATACAAAATTGTATTTGGACCATCTTGATATACACGTGTTATTAACTTTATACAAAATTGTATTTGGACCATCTTGATATACACGTTTTATTAACTTTATACAAAATTGTATTTGGACCATCTTGATATACACGTTTTATTAACTTTATACAAAATTGTATTTGGACCATCTTGATATACACGTGTTATTAACTTTATACAAAATTGTATTTGGATCATCTTGATATACACGTGTTATTAACTTTATACAAAATTGTATTTGGACCATCTTGATATACACGTTTTATTAACTTTATACAAAATTGTATTTGGACCATCTTGATATACACGTGTTATTAACTTTATACAAAATTGTATTTGGACCATCTTGATATACATGTGTTATTAACTTTATAAATGCATGTGGTATTAACCTTATCGCAATTATTCGAATTTGCCTAAGATCAATGCTGTATGGTATTTAGAAATTGTGTTGTTTACTCACTTCACTGTCCGTGGGATGTTCCCAGTTATTTGGTCCAGTATTCAACTGCTAATGTCAGATCACACCTCCGTGGTTTCTGTGCAGCACGTGCTGTTTATTGGGGACACTGAGCCAACTTTCTTAAGGTCGTAATAACTTACACACATTAACTATCTTTGAAACTTTGTGTATTCTTTTGTCTTACCAACTGCCAAATAGTCTCTCCTTCCACACACAGCCCCCATCTTCGCGCTCTCTCTCCTCTCTCTCTCTCTCTCTCTCTATCTCTTAGGGTTGCCGTGCGTCCAGTCTTAAATTGGGCAGACGTATATTCGTACTTATAGATCGGGAGAGTTCTGACATTAGTCAAGTAGTGCTCATTGTTTTGTCAAACATATTTGATATGATCAGCAGATTGTTTCTACCATGTCTTGCGTAATATTAGAGCACGTCAACTTTATAAGTATTTCCAACAATGGCGATGCACTGTTTTGTTTGTTTAGGTTAGAAACCATGGCAACGGCTAGTGTTGTTTGCACCCTTGAGACCTGTCTTGGGTATTTGCGAGCGAGCGACCGGGCAATCCTTTATGTTTTTTCTCTTGCTCTCATCATAGTCAACGCTCCCTCACTTCCTAACTATGTTATACTCTTCACACATCCCATCTCTTCTTCCATGCCCGCCCCCACGCTCGCCAAACTTGTCTATACTCTTATACCCTTCACACATCCCATCTCTTCCCTCTCTTTCTCTCCCCCCCCCCCAAGAAAAACAAAACACATGTTATATACTCTTATGCCCTTACCATCTATTCTTTCTCTCTCCATCTCCCCCCACCCCGCCAAAATCTGGTATACTCTTATGCCCTTACAGACATCAAATCTGTCCCCCCCCCAACTCCAAACTCTGTTGCACGTCTCTCATTCTCCACCACACACAGACAATCTCTCTCAGACCCAACTTTCTTATATTAATCTAATTTCCACATACATTCCTCTCTCTCTACACAACTCTCTTATACTCCTTTCATTCCCGTTACATAACATACATCCTCTCTACTCTAAATTCGGTGTTAAACTCTTCACATATTCACTCTCTCCCTCTCTGACATACACAACACATCCTCTGCCCCGACTCATATACTCTTCACAATTTCTCTCTCTCTCTCTCTCTCTGTCAGTCTCTGACAAGCAAAACACACACTTTCTGTCCCAACTCTCATATACTCTTCACAATTTCTCTCTCTCTCTCTCTCTCTCTCTCTGTCAGTCTCTGACAAGCAAAACACACACTTTCTGTCCCAACTCTCATATACTCTTCACAATTTCTCTCTCTCTCTCTCTCTCTCTCTCTCTCTCTCTGTCAGTCTCTGACAAGCAAAACACACACTTTCTGTCCCAACTCTCATATATTCTTCACAATTTCTCACTCTCTCACAGACATACACATGGTTAGCTATATTTCTTATAAACTATATCTGGTGAATGATTATGAAATTTGTCAGTTATAATATGAACGTAATGTTGTCAATGATTGTTATAAACATTTCTAGATAGTTTCTGTAGTGTTTTATGAAATGTGTTTAGTCATTGCGCTAAACTGGGCACACATTACGTCACTCATTCTGTTTGCAGACAGACTGAACATTGTGCACACAAAACACCCACCCTTAGATAGACCATTCGGGTTATATTCACACTCATTTTTTTCTCTTTAATCTTCACCTGTAATGGCCGGGTCTCTTCCACACGCTACACATCTGTTCTGACTTCTGTGCGTGTTATGAAGTAGGCGGCGGTAGAAACACCTGGTGGTGAAGTTCTGCGATGAATGTGAGAGCCTGTATTTTGGATTGTTGCCTATGCCAACCCATGTGAAGAGAGAAGACTAACGCCTGGTCAGACATAATATACTGATCGGACAGGTTAGTCAGGGTCAGGTAAAACATACTGATCGGACAGGTTAGTCAGGGTCAGGTAAAACATACTGATCGGACAGGTTAGTCAGGGTCAGGTAAAACATACTGATCGGACAGGTTAGTCAGGGTCAGGTAAAACATACTGATCGGACAGGTTAGTCAGGATCAGGTAAAACATACTGATCAGACAGGTTAGTCAGGGTCAGGTAAAACATACTGATCAGACAGGTTAGTCAGGGTCAGGTAAAACATACTGATCGGACAATGTTAGTTAGGGCCAGGTAAAAAATACTGATCGGACAGGTTAGTCAGGCGAAATATACTGACCAAGACTTCCACGTAGTTCTGCCTGGAAACATACTGACCAAGACTTGCACGTAGTTCTGTCTGGAAACATACTGTTTTTTTGGCAGGTCTGGCTAACTAGGTAGGTGATTGACGTGATTCCCTTAGTATTGAGCGACACGCAGATGAAGCCACGCACAGTACACCCGTTCGGGATGTGAGGAAAGCAACTGCAACCCGCCATTTAGCGTCCTTTCAGGGCGCACAAAAGAGTAAACTTACTCGCTGTGGTAAATGTGCTAATGTGTAGAGAAACTAACAATACAATCGGGAATAACAGAGAGACCAACCTAACAAGGATAATCACTGCACGGAAATAGCTAGCATTTCACATGTCTTGTTTGGAGTAAAAGAGGAAGGGAAGTCTAAAACATGCAGTGACCATAGGTGGAGAAATATAGAGAATAAGCCACAAATATAGAAGTTACCGGACCTGTTCTAATAATATGGGAACACTGAGCTCTTATAGAACACCAGAGAACGACGTGATCGTGCGCGATTATTGACACGGCATTTCAAATGAGCACATGGAAGCAACGATATGTCGTTGAAGGGCAGTTCTGGTTTGGAATGATACTGAGGTTAGACCTACTCTCAATGTTGACATTGGCCTTGCTTCTCCATCATACGTGCGGGCACATGTTCTCGTGTTTTATTTGGCCATGGTTATCGATTTGTGTGTGTGATTCACTCCCGTAGTGGTTATTCTCATTCCGAAGAGGCTCCTTATGCGCACCCTTGTCTTATTTGGCCGTGGGTATAGATATATATTGTTGATGCCTCTCTTATACTTTATTCTTATTCTGGTATTGCTACTTGCATAGCTCTTGTGCACGAAAGCCTGCATCAATTTGTCGTAACATTTCTCTTTTGTCGGGCTATGTTTTTGCTGCCGTTGCATTTGACCAGATCTATGAAGATTAGGCAGGTCGACAACCTTCTTCTGGACATGGAGCGGATGTCATACCAGTGAGGGATGGAGGGCCACTTTAATTTATAGCAAATAAAGATAGTAATTATGAAACATGTATTACCATATTGTTTATATACGAACACATTTAAATGCAATATATACAATGTATTCAAATGGTGCAGTTTTACATCGGGGCCTTAAATACACAGCGGAACTATTTTGTAAGATCACCGGGAAATATTACATTTGGTTTTAGGATTGTTGGCCAAATATTTTCAGGTAGCGAGCCGTTGTTTATTAATCAGCCCTTGCATTAAAGCGTCAAGCATGTGGCTGTAATAGTTTGGACAGTTGTGATTTGATGTCTTCTCTCTTCCCAAACACGACATGTATATAGCTGGGTCAATAAGCTGCAGTGGAACTGACCATAATAGTGTATGGTACACAAACATATTGTGGGGCAGCACTACATAGCACAATAACGAATGTCTGTTAGTGAAGTACTGTGTACAGCTTTGTTTGTCGTTCACCAATGTGTAAATAGTATTGTTGTACTTCAGCAGACGGCTAATTAGATCCCACCAACTCTTATTTGGGCAGATATAACGTTTATTCTAAATGATTATGCTTGAGAGTTATATAAGATTTATTTCCTTTCCAATGTTTGGCTCCAAACGAAACATGGGTCGCCAAATGCAACAAGAAACCTGCGTCAAAGTGCTTGTTGCGTCTCTAAAGCATTTCTTTTTACATGGTGTGCTTGCTAGCTCTATGTACACCTAGCTGTAGTCCCCAGTAACGACATGCTTGGAAGATTATAGTGGTCCTGTTCTGTCCCTCCCAGGCGTTACTCGTGTATGGCCTTTAAATTAGGCTTAGCCATGTAATATGGGTAACAGGTGGAGCCCTGTTGCAAGGGGAGCTAAACGGGATAAGCGAACTCACAGTGTCTGTTTTGCGTGTACGTTCGGAGAAAATGTGAAAGAAATATTGTGCTCGTTTCCCTTCCAGTATATTTGCTGTTTTTTTTATTTTTAATGAGTCTATTTGTGAACGCGCGTGCACCAGTGCCACCTATAAATAGCGTGCCATACCAATGCCCGTGAGTCAGCAGCCCCCGATGGGGGCGTAGCTAAATTTGGCGCCACAGGTTTCTTTCATCAGATCTACCCGTATCTATCACACCAACCAGGAACGGATGCTCGAGTGCACCAGTGACTCAACAACGTTGAGTGTAAGGACAGTCTTAGATAACTTGCTCTTAGTGTCTCGCACAGTTTGTCTGTACCGAATGTTTGTAACTTTCCTCCGCTGTCCGCGACCGAGTTTGTAGGTACAGATGCAGTCAATCTGTCGGCTGTTGTGAGTGCTCGATCATTAATCCAGTTTTGATAAATCATTTTCGTTTTTCGGATTTATATTTCTTGTGAAGTATTGGTTGCTACTTCAGGATACGACGACCGACACAAGGGATATACTCATTCCTGACTTCACTACTCATGGAACGTGTATCGCAAGTCGCGACAGCCTGCATAATTAAAGACATCAAAACGACGCCTCTATGTCACCACTAAGATGGAGTAGTTGGTTTGTTTATTAAACATTTGCATCGTGAGTTTGTTGAAGACAATTTACGTTAACAAAAAAAACAGAAACAACAACTTAGTTTTGTGAGCTTCTACTGTGTTGTTAAAACAAGATCAGAGATACATTCAAATTGATCTTCTCTTATACCGAGCCAGCTTGATTCGATTATCCTTCTTGTGTTATGCTAGTAATGTGGCAACCTATATTATTCTATTGGTTTTACTGTGTTCCTGACGTTGACGCTGCTACCCTTATGTATCACGAGCCACAATATGGTGCTATCTTCCATGAAACTGGTGGTCGCAACTTGAACATCTGAACCAGGTATGTAGAGTTCTGTCTTACTATTCTGGTTCGTTTTGCTGGAGCCCTTATTCTGGAGCAACTAATAGAACCACTGTCATTTCCATAACCTGGCGTAAAATCCAGGGGCTATAAACGTATCCGTGCAAAACATGCTGTCACAGAAACCGTTATTGCAGCTGAATATGGAGTACTTTGGTGCAGGCTTCCTGTAAATCGGACAAGGAAATTCTAGCACATTTGAATGTAGGGAATTGTTTTACCCGTATAGGATGTGAAATATAAAACACTTTGTATATATTACGTTATAAGCTAAACCGTGCTCAAGTATCGTGATGGAGAGAGAGATACATGCCAACTTAGGATGGCGTTAGCTATAGAGCCGTTTTTCTGAACTCAACTTATCCAATCAATCAAAGCCTGTCGCTCCTCTCGGTTCGTAGGCCATCGACAACATCTCGCCAGCGGGCATAGACCTGGGCTCCTCTTTCTGCCTCTCTCCGGGTGTCATTATTTCATTTTAGCTCCTCACATTCTCTTCTCCACGTATTTTTAGGCCTACCTCTCTCCCTTTTCCCCTGAGGATTCCATGAAAGAGCCTTCTGGCTATGTTAGACTGTGCCTTGTATGTTCTATCTAGCCCCATTTTCAGCACTCAACTTATTGTACATGTCTATTGTTAATGAGCGCGATAATTGCAGTACTATAGAACAAAGTTTATTCAAGCAAATATATCAAGACGTGTTCAGAAAAAAACCACTTTGAAAACATGTGTTTATTGATTAAAGAGACATTTGAGCTATTGAAAATGTGGATGGAGCCACGCTTATAACAAGTTATGGGTGATGGTTTCGTAGTTCTCTTGCTTTCTATCCTGAACTTTCTGCGCACTCTATTGATTCCAATTCTATATGTCTGTCGTTTTGTCTTCCACGTGCACAAATACTTGTTCATATTTCTTTTGCAGTTTTTTTTTTCTTTAAATATGTTCAAATTGCTGAACTGCTTCATTTTTACAATGGTAACATTTGGTAAGTGGCCATGTAATTATTATAAGGTTTACAGTAATCATTTTTTTTTCTTAACTGAAAAATTAGCATGTTCCTTGTATTATTTTCAGTTGTTGTTTGAATATGCCCACAATGAGTAGGTCATCTCTTTTGTGCGTCCTGAAAAGGACGTTAAGTTGCGGGTTGCAGTAGCTTTCCTCACATCCCGAGTGTGCTGATGAAGGTGGGGGATCCTCCAGGCGGTTGTGCTTTGATTAGCTCATCTTGGTGTTGCTCACTACTACGGGGATCACGTCGAGGGTCTTGGCCAGTATATTTTGCCTGCCTACTTACTTGATGTGTTTGTTTTTGTGCGTGTCAGTAGGTTATATGGTATCTTGATAGTATTTAATGAAGATGAAACAGTCGGTTATATGGAATCTTGATGGTAGGGAGACAAGAGGAAACAGTCGGTTATATGGAATCTTGATAGTAGGGAGACAAGAGGAAACAGTCGGTTATATGGAATCTTGATGGTAGGGAGACAAGAGGAAACAGTCGGTTATATGGAATCTTGATGGTAGGGAGACAAGAGGAAACAGTCGGTTATATGGAATTTTGATGGTAGGGAGACAAGAGGAAACAGTCGGTTATATGAAATCTTGATGGTAGGGAGACAAGAGGAAACAGTCGGTTATATGGAATCTTGATGGTAGGGAGACAAGAGGAAACAGTCGGTTATATGAAATCTTGATGGTAGGGAGACAAGAGGAAACAGTCAGTTATATGGAATCTTGATGGTAGGGAGACAAGAGGAAACAGTCGGTTATATGGAATCTTGATGGTAGGGAGACAAGAGGAAACAGTCGGTTATATGAAATCTTGATGGTAGGGAGACAAGAGGAAACAGTCAGTTATATGGAATCTTGATGGTAGGGAGACAAGAGGAAACAGTCGGTTATATGGAATCTTGATGGTAGGGAGAAGAGGAAACAGTTGGTTATATGGAATCTTGATTGTAGGGAGAAGAGGAAACAGTCGGTTATATGGGACCTTGATAGTAGGGAAAAGCAACATATGCCTTTCTTAGGGATTCGATCTGCTGCCTACCTTGTCAGTAGTCAGGCAGCGAAACCATTCGGCCACGCGTTCCTACATTATATAGTTGTAACAAATGACAGTGAGAAAGGTTAGACCAATGATAGCAAATGGTTAGGGTAGTTTAGTTGCTCGAATCCACTAACTCATGTCTAGCCGCACCCGTCACCTGGAGGTCCTGAGTTCTATTCTTGAGTGCGTATTGATTTTTGTTTGTCTGGCGTATATGTTTTCTGAGTGCTGAAAATAGACCTATCTTTGTAATCGTGGCTAAGACTGTTTATGTGGGATCTTGCTTGGCTTAGTGAGTTAGATGAGTAAATATAGCAATTGATCTTAGCTAGACACTCTATCGTTGACGTTCTTTTAAGCAGTTCGTTGATGTGTGTGTGTGCGTGCTCTGTTTAAAGTATGCCTGATATTAATTTTATTGTAAAAATGTTTTCTGGCAACAAATTGTGCAGTTTCATTCTTTGCACGTTGTAAGATAAATATTTGTAAGAGACAACTAAATAAGTTTGCGTATTTAGCTTGTAACTTCATAATAAACATTGCTATAAAACCGTACATGAGAATGACTGGAATCAAAATTTCATAGAAACTGGTTAGGCGCGCCAGGTGCAGTGTTGGATCTGTGTTTCAACACATGGAGCGTTGAGGAAAGTTCAGTTCATTATTAGGACTTGCGATATATTCTTTCTGAAGATGCTCCCTCAGTGCGGATATGCACATTCTTATCATAAAGGTGTACTCATGCCCATATTATGTGGTGATCACAACTAATTCATCATCATCATCTGGTTGATCAGTCCTGTGACTGGTTGTAAGGTTGTCTGCGTATGTGTCTCTATTTGACCTTCTCCATTGCAGCTATCTTCATTTCAGCACGAGTTCGTACTCTGCATGTATGAGATGTAAAAGTGAGATTTGGTCGCCCCTTCCTCTTCCTCCCGTCCACCACTCCCCATCTCGAAACGTGCCCGCTAGTATCTTCTGTACCAGACTTTCATGTCTCATTATGTCCCAGCCACGTCAATCTTTCTTGTATCTTGGACTCCTAGTGTTCAAACAGTCATATTAATGTATGTTGCCATGTAGCCGAAGGTTTCGGATGGTTGGTTGGTTAATTATTGATTCAGTGGCCTATAGGCTCCTGCCCTTTGGCCCAATGCCATATAGTGGTATCTAAGTGTTTGTAAGCTGTTGTTTAGTTCCGTACAAATTATTCCATTTGTCTGGCCTCGGAGGAAGAAGCTCTTTCCTAACAATGGCAAGGGCTGGACATTCAAAAAGATGATGTTCAACAGTTTCACAGGGATGTGTGCATAGCCGGCACTCTGGAGTATTTTCTGGTTGGATTCTGTTCAAGTGGCTGTTGAGTTGTATGTGTTGAGTACGAAGTCGGAAAATGGTGCTATGGTCTCTCCTTTTCAAGAGGTATGTTGTCTTTGAAATTTAGTATGACCACGTGTTTGTAGATTTCTCTCCCAGTATTTAGCATTCCCCATCAATTCAGCAGGACCTCTTTGTTCGCAGTCTGCAGTAGATGTTTGACTGTCTGTAGGGTTGTTGGTGTGTATTGTTGTTCTGGACTTGCTCCCTTCTTTGCCAGTATGTCTGCCTTGTCATTGCCAGATGTATTCGAGTGACCAGGGATCCATTGTATAACTATTCTGACTTCATGGGATGTGAGAAGTTGGTTTGCATCTAGGGATATTTGGGTAAGTTCAGGCCTACAGTGACAACCGTCTTCCAGATCTTGAATGGCAGATTATGAGTCTGTAAAGATTACGATGCTTTCGGACTTTTGATGGTAAAGCATCAAATACAGTCCTAAAGTGATACAGAGCTACTTCCAATGCTGTTATTTCTGCCTCATACTTTGAACATATCTCCCCACAGTCATCAAACAGCTCATCAGATGTTCTGTCTGGATGATCTTTGCAGACTCCATATCCCGCTTTAATGGTGGCCTTAGAAGCAGATCCATCAGTATAGACATGTATCCATTCCTCTGGGTAGGTGTCAATCGTTCTCTGTGATGCTGTCATAAGACTGACTGAATCAGCACATCATGTTGTATTATCTGTTAGTTTTGTTTGAATTTCTGGCATTTTAAACGTGTATGCGGAGGTAACATGTTTGGTACTCTCTGTTTCTTATCTTTTACCTGGGATGTGATATATGTCTTTAATCTTACTGACGTGGTGGAGGACTGACTTTTGTTTTATTCTCTGCTTTTCTTGCCTTTTTCTACTAGCCTTCTGTTGTGGTGGTCTTTGCTCATTATTTTACTAGTCTCATAAACTTCCATAGCAGCCACATCTCAAGTGGTTCTACATTCACATGCCACAGTGGGCGTTGGCCTCATTGTTCCACTAATAAGGCGCAAGGCATTGTTCTGCACTGTCCAAGAACTCTACATTAGTCTGTGAGCATGTTGTCAGGAGTGCATTCTATTCTATTCAAGATACAAGCCTCTCAGAATGTCCTTGAATAATCCCCATGCTGTACCAGCGAGCCTCTTCAATAACTGTAGCTGCCTCAACGCTTTATTTTGAACATGTTTCTTGAAGCTGAGCTGTCAGTCGAGAGTGACTCCAAGATATGTAGGCTCTTCCTATCTGGGAAATTTCTGTTTGCCGAATCTCAGACTGATATTTCTCTTGGCTTCTTTGTGACTATTAATAAAGATAGTGGAAACAGTCTTGTCACAGTTTATCTTCAGTTTCCACATTTTGCAATACTCTTGCATTCTTCTTTTGTCTCCATTTAATCTTTGTGTTGCACTTTCTACATATTCGTGGCTCTGCCATAGTGCCAGCATACGTGGCTTTTTCAACTTTGATGTGCTTGGCCAGGTCATTGATGTAGATGAGAAAAAGAGTGCAGCTCAAAGCAGAGTCCTGTGGTAAGCCTTCCTCTAAGACTTCTTCAGAGGACACTGCATTATTCATCTTTGTCTGGATTGTTCGGTCAATGGGGAAATATTTTATCCAGTTGTACAGCTTTCCGCTAATACCCACGTCAGTCGTGTTCATCAAGAGCCTTTCTCCATACTCGATCACAGGCCTGTTGTAAATCGAAGAAGATTGCTACTGCCAGTTTCTTATTTTGGAACCCATCGTGAATTTTCTGTGTTAACCTGGAAGAGCTGGTCTGCTGTGCAACTACCTTTTCTGAAACCTGCTTGTTCATTGCAAATGATTTCTGAACTCTCAAGGAACTAGGCGTGCATTTATCATTCTTTCTGTTAATTTTCGAAGACATGATGTTAATGAGATGGGACGGTAGCTTTTTGGTTCATCCGGAGGTTTGTTGCCTTTCAGGAGGTTTCGGATGTGCGTAGTAGGTTTTTAAACTTCCTGCTGCTTGCTTGGCCTGGGGAAGGTGCAAATAATTTGGGTAGATTTTGTACTATAACTATTTTTGATTTCAAACTGTCAAAGGGATTTTTAACGTTCTCGGCACTGTTAACACGGGAGTACGATCTCACTACCCAGAGAACAGGAGAATTTTTCAAGAGATCAGGAGCCACGTCTCTCCTCCCTCCTTATCATTTTCAATATTTAATTTTTGAGCGTACCTCAGTGAGTACTTTGCCATTTGATCTTCTTTCTGTCCAACTAACTCTTTTCATTAAATGTTAGCACCACGTTTTAAACTCTTGCAATCTTGTTTCATAATTCTTTGCTAGAGTTCATATCTCCACCACAGATAGGGCAATGGACCATATATGAGTAGCGATGATTCTTGTCCACAGGTCTATCCCGATATTCTTTGACATTCCTCGCTGTTCTCTCCAACATGCCTCACTCAATCCAATTAAATTTATCTTTAATCTCATCATCTCCATTTTGATGCTCTCTAATTTGTCTGTGTTCATCATTGCACGAATGTTTCACGTAACTATGTTTAAACAAGGAATTCGCTTGATGACGACCTGAGAGACCTTTGTTTCCGGGCGGGACACCTGGATCATCCGAGGTCTCGTCTCATCTTTGCCGGTACGGTAATTATGTTACATCACATATCATATACCTTTCTTGGCAATTGATTGTGGTCGTTTCCTCTTGCCTGTAACATCCACCAGAGGGGTTTGTGACCAACGCTTTTTCTCAGCCTTTTCTGGCCTACAGGACGAGTGAGTGTCTCCGCACAGTTGTCCACTTATATCGGCGGATACTCGGTCACGATAAGGACACATCTGAACACAATATTCTAATCTAGTTCTAACTAATGCTTTATGCAATGTGTCTATCATTTTATTGCTGCAATGTTTAATATTTCTTTTTATATTTTATGGTCTTTTTCATTAGTTCGTATGAGCAGTTAGGAGTTTCCCTTCATCAAGTTCATGTACTCTACACAAGTGGTTTCTTACAGCCACATTTAAGACTGCTTCCATAGCCTATGACTGTTCCCAACCAAACTGCAAGGCAGCAGTTGTTTGTTGGCATATATATATATATATATATATCTCTTGTGTCCACTAAGTAAGAGACCACATCTTATGGAAGAAGGGTGTCGTCATGGTACTCCCTAGCTACTGCCATTCACGAAGACAAAAATTGTGATTCTCAACAGACTTATACAATCATAATCATTCTGAACGACGAAGGACACAGTCAGGTGACTGCTTTGAAAAGTGTGGCGCCATCTTGAACCGGATATTCACATATTTGTCTCTTGGCTACTCAAATAAACTAGCCCAAGTTTCGGCCAAGGCCGTTCTAGATGCTACGTGCTGTAGCAACTACCGACATCATAGAACCGCCATTTTCTACCACTTCATCTTAGAATGAACACATCGCCGCACATACAATCATTGTGTGCTGAAGATAACCAGATGCACGTGCCGAGAACGTGGTCGTGGGAACACATTTCCCCACTGCACTCGTATTACTGCACTCATTTTCTCGTATCTTGTTTCTAATCTCGTATTGAAACTTCCTCATGCCGCCTTACTTTTGAAAGAATTGCTCATTTACAAAAGTATCAAAGTGGTGTTCAAGTTGTAAAGATCATGACCACTGCACCATTCCTAGCTTGTAAAATGTGATTAAAGAGGGTTGTGCGTAGGGGATAACAACTTTATCATGTAAAACCGTTACTATTGAAACCGACACTGCAAATACTCGTCTACAGACTTCTTATATAGAAATTAGCTGTAGTCATGCGCCTATGATTCACTTGGAGCCACAAGTCGAACCAATCAAAATAGTGAATTGACCTATGGCTTGCGTCATTCTGTATTACACATGCTATTTTAACAAATTTAGCTGAGAATGAAACAAACCCAACCAAGGTCTGACAGCTCAAAGTCTCAACTCAGAACGGAAAAACAACGTATGTCTGGCAGCTCAGTCTCAGCTCAGAACGGAAAAACCAACGTATGTCTGGCAGCTCAAAGTCCCAGCTCAGAACAGAAAAACCAACGTATGTCTGGCTGCTCAGTCTCAGAACGGAAAAACCAACGTCGGGAAAAACCAACGTATGTCTGGCAGCTCAGAACGGAAAAACCAACGTATATCTGGCAGCTCAGTCCCAGCTCAGAACGGAAAAAACCATCGTCGGGAAAAACCAACGTATGTCTGGCAGCTCAGTCTCAGCTCAGAACGGAAAAACCAACGTATGTCTGGCAGCTCAGTCCCAGCTCAGAACGGAAAAACCAACGTATGTCTGGCAGCTCAGACTCAGCGCAGAACGGAAAACCCAACGTATGTCTGGCAGCTCAGGCTCAGCGCAGAACGGAAAAACCAACGTATGTCTAGCAGCTCAGAACGGAAAAACCAACCAAGATCTAGACGAGATTTGATTTTAAATAAAGTTCATTGGAAAGGGGGGGGGGGGGGGTAGAAGAGAGAGGGGGAGAAGAAGAGGAAGAGAAGAAGAAGAAGAAGAGAGAATGTGTGTGGTATGACTGAGCTTGGTTCAGCTCTGGTCCGAGATTCACACATTGCATTTTGATTGGTTCGGACGCTTTAACATGCACATGTTAATGGTTGTTGTGTGCTGCATGCGCCCAGCATGCCCCTGTTCCTCTTTGATTGCTCTATAAGCATTCTTGTCCTTCTCAACCCCCGAGGCTACTTTGACGTTCTGAACTTCAGAGGCGTTACCCCAATGATTTCATGAAGTTCATTTGATATTCCATAAAATAAATTGGTTTTATTGTGCAGTAGTAAACAATTGTACTCATTGATGGCTGGTTCGCCATTTAGCTTTAAACGGAACATAGGGTTACCACTACAGCTGGCGTCTTTACAGGAAGGGTTACCACTACAGATGGCGTCTTTACAGGAAGGGTTACCACTACAGCTGGCGTCTTTACAGGAAGATTGTAACCGAACATTTTCTGTGCTGGTTTCAATAGCAATGGTTTTACTTGACGAGGCTGCTTGTCCCATATACACCCCTCTTGTCGTCTATTACGACATGCTTGGCCCAGTTCTCATCCAGTGGGTTGCACTCGTGTGGCTACACTCCTGTAAGTGTATACATATATTAGATCTACAACAACATTATTATCACATCTGGTTGAACTGTCCTGAAACTGATTGTAAGGTTGTCTGAGTGTACCTCTCTATTTGGCCCTATCCTCTGGTTGAACAGTCCTGAAACTGATTGTAAGGTTGTCTGAGTGCACCTCTCTATTTGACCAACTCATTGTAAGGTTGTCTGAGTGTACCTCTCTTTTTGACCAACTGATTGTAAGGTTGTCTGAGTGTACCTCTCTATTTGACCAACTCATTGTAAGGTAGTCTGAGTGTACCTCTCTATTTGACCAACTCATTGTAAGGTTGTCTGAGTGTACCTCTCTATTTGACCAACTCATTGTAAGGTAGTCTGAGTGTACCTCTCTATTTGACCAACTCATTGTAAGGTTGTATGAATGTACCTCTCTATTTGACCAACTCATTGTAAGGTTGTCTGAGTGTACCTCTCTTTTTGACCAACTCATTGTAAGGTTGTCTGAGTGTACCTCTCTATTTGACCAACTGATTGTAAGGTTGTCTGAGTGTACCTATCTATTTGACCATATCCTCTGCATCTCGCTTCATTTCAGTATATGTCGTTTAATGTCATTGAATCCCTTAGGTGTAAAGATGGATCTTGGTCGCACCCTTCATATTTTCCCCTGAATCTTGCCCTTTAATTTCACCTGTAGAAGCTACTACAATATCTATCACCCACTACTGTAGTGGGTACTAGAGGGGGAAACATGGATAGCGGCAGCGATGCAGGTGGCGAAAGTTTGACACTGAGCGTTATTGACTGTTCTTGCTCTTTTAATTATACACTTGATCCTTTCGGTTATATCAGGGCGCATTGTCGAAACATGAGTCCTGAACTCACTCAGGAGAGCACCGAAGACCATGAAGCCAAATTTAGCAGTGAACTCAGATTGGATAGTTTGATTGTTATGTAACATTGAAAATGTTGTTTCTGGTAATAACTACATTGTACATTGCAATATTACAGCAATATACGTCCTCATCAAGACATGTATTTATACTTACGTGTTAACTAATCTGAAAATCTTTTTCATTTTCCTGTTTTCTGGCGTTTGTCTTGAAAGTGACGTGTCGTAGTTTACAGCAAGGATGCAATATATGCGCATTTTCGAACTGACAGCCGATTTCAGCATGGTATTTCGTGAGTCAGATTTGCTTTCCCTTTTTGATTCATATTATTTTAGCCAGGTTACAGGATTGCATTCTTTTTTTTCCCATGGCCATCATTGTAGTTGGAATAGGGTATTGGCCAGCTCTGGTTCGCTGACCCTGACCCAAGCTACGAGCTATACGTCACTCGCTGCTGTCATCTCATCCACTGCTGCCATCTCATCCACTGCTGCATCTTCTGTCCCATTTGATTGTTTTCTATGTTGTCCAGCTTTACTGTCTTTAAATAGGTAATGTAGGAAAGGTTCGTCTCGTTACCGACACCCTCCAGTCGACAGAGTTGTAAATAGGTACCTACCTAACTGGCAGGCAAAGGCAGTGATGAAGTTAACTGGTCACGTCACTTCATAAACAAGCTGAGACCTGGTACATGAAGTCTCTAACACTTCATCCCCAACATCAATATCTACTATGGGCTACATTTACTCACATACACCAACTAAACGTCGAAATGGCAGAGTTATTAGAGCGCTTGTCGCTGAATGGGTTCAAGCACGCTTCAGTCTACCCATCATTAATGAACACCTGACTTAACACTCGGGAGTTGCAGGACAGGTAAAAAAAATAAACTGGAACTGGCCTCCACCTGGGAAAAGTGTGTCGTGCTACACAGTCACATCTGGTTTATTGTTTACAGTGTCGTTGACATCATAATCAGTTGGCCATTTCTCCCTGGGAGCCTAACGTGCCATCCCTGACTGCGTCGACAGCTATGTGACTTACCTTACTTGCGTTTTTTTAATAAGCTCTCGCCACCCGATGTTTAACAAACACTTCGCGCGACCCACGTATAACAAAAACCTCGCCAGATAAAAAAACCAAAAACAAACAACTCACCATTTATTTGCCACTTTATTTATAATTCCGGTGCCAGTCGATGACGGTTGGGGCATGGGAAGGGAAATGGGAGTATCATGACAAAGAATATGATATGAATTCGTGAGCTTTCTAGAACTTGCTAGACATGAGAATGCATGTTATACATCCCAGTGTTTTGTCTGACAGTGTGTTCGACTTGCCAGTATTCAGTGTTAATCTCAGACGACCAGACGCATGAATTTTACGTGACGACCTCATCAGGTGAAGCTATTTAACAGGAAGTATGTGCATTTGTAGAATGACTAGACATTGTTTGTGTAGTTAACATTCTGCAGCAGAAAGTGATTTTAAGTGTAATGTCTTATCGTTATGAAACTGTTGCATGTGTCAAGTAGATGTGTTTGGATCGTTTGTTGACGAGCGTGTGTCAGGTATATTTGATTAGAATCGTTTGTTGATGAGCGTGTCAGTAATATTTGATTAGAATCGTTAACTAGACTCTAGCCTATTAAATAGTTCGCCGGTCCCTCGATGCGCCGGCGCAACTTCTTAGAGGGACGAGTGGCGTTTAGCCATACGAGATTGAGCAATAACAGGTCTGTGATGCCCTTAGATGTCTGGGCTCGCACGCGCGCTACACTGAAGGCATCAGCGTGGATACCTCCCTGGCCCGAAAGGGTTGGGAAACCTGTTGAATCTCCTTCGTGCTAGGGTTTGGGGCTTGTAATTCTTCCCGGTGAACGAGGAATTCCCAGTAAGCACGAGTCATAAGCTCGCGTTAAGGAATTGACGGCAGGGCACCACCAGAAGTGGAGCCTGCGGCTTAATTTGACTCAACACGCCAACACTGTAAAATGACTGACAGACTGAGAGCACTCTCGTTGGGTCTAATAGGGAACGTGGGCTGGTATTAGACCCACGGAAGACAGGTCAGTTGTACCCTCCTAAGGAAAGAGCGTCTGCTACGGTAACCCTGCTTAACCCTACAGAAATCGCAGGTTCCAGACGCTTGGTCATTGACTGACTAAAAAGCCCTCTATTTATTCGTTGGGTCTAATAGTGAACAGGTGCTGGTATTAGACCCTCGGAAGACAGGTCAGTTTTACCCTACTAATGACAGGGCGTTGCTACGGTAGTCCTGCTCAATTCGAGAGGAATGGCAAATCGCAGACATTTGGTCCACGTGCTACGCTGATAAGCCAACGGCGCGAGGCTACCATAGGAGGGATTACGGCCGAACTCCTCTAAGCCGGAATCCCGCCCTAAATCTCAGCACCACTGCAATGGGAGGCTACGATAGGGTTGGGACCTGGGGCTCGTGTCCCAGTCCGACCCGGTCGAGTCGCAGAAAGAGGTCTCTGCCGTCCGCCGATCAAAGCGGGTGGGAAGCTGCCCGATATTCACCCCATACGGCGATAAGGTGTGAAACCACTAGGAGAAGACTTAGTTCTCGGTCGGGGTGTCTAAGCAGTAGAGCAGTCACCTCACTGCGAACTGTTGAGGCGAAACCCCTTGATCATGAGATATGTCCAGGCGAACAACATCTCCGTGCCATTACCAGGCTTGTCCCCTGGTTAAATGCACTCTTTCGAGAGGAATCGCAGGTCGCTGACATTTGGTCCACGTGCTTGGCTGATAAGCCAATGGTGCGAAGCTACCACCTGAGGGACTACGGCCGAACGCCTCTAAGCCAGAATCCCGCCCTAAATCTCAGCACCGCTGTGATGGGAGGCCACAATATGGTTGGGACCTGGGGCTCGCGTCTAAGCCCGGCCCGGTCGAGCCGCAGAAATGCACCTGGCCAAATGCACTCCTGCCTCGCTCTATACCTCTGTCTGCAATCAGCCATCCCAATGGACGCAAAAGAGATGCAGTCCAGCGAACATTGCACCTCTGCCCTATTGTGACAACGTCCCAGGCGGCGGGGAATGCTAGGCGTGCCATCACTGCAGGTGAGCCAAGAAAATAAAGGGAGCAAAGAGATACCCCACTCACATGCATATGCTACGTTTCTGGCAAGACGTGACGATCCTGAGACACAGTCACGCTGGACTGCCTCTCTTCCGGGATAGTACAAACTAGTACATAGTTCATCATATCAATGCCAAACCCTATAGACACGAGTGGGGAAGACTCGTTAGTCCTGCAAGACAACTTCCCTAAGAGAGACAACTCTGACCAAAAACAACTGCTGCCTTGCAGATAGGCTGGGGACAGCCAAAGACTAAGGAGGGCATCCCTACATAAACGCCTGTTGAAATCGGATGCACTGAGCCACAGGCTTAACAAAATAAAACAGTGCAACGTAAATATCGCTGTAAACAGCGTACGATGAAGAAAAAGATTAGAATTGTTTGTTGATGAGCGTGTGTCAGTAATATGTGATTAGAATCGGTTGTTGATGAGCGTGTGTCAGTAATATTTGATTATAATCGTTTGTTGATGAGCGTGTGTCAGTAATATTTGATTAGAATCGTTTGGTGACGAGCGTGTGTCAGGTATATTTGATTAGAATCGTTTGTTGATGAGCGTGTGTCATTGATATTTGATTAGAATCGTTTGTTGATGAGCGTGTGTCAGGTATATTTGATTGGAATCGGTTGTTGACGAGCGTGTGTCAGGTATATTTGATTAGAATCGTTTGTTGACGAGCGTGTCAGGTATATTTGATTAGAATCGTTTGTTGATGAGCGTGTGTCAGGTATATTTGATTAGAATCGTTTGTTGATGAGTGTGTGTCAGCTATATATGATTAGAATCGGTTGTTGATGAGCGTGTGTCAGCTATATTTGATTAGAATCGTTTGTTGATGAGTGTGTGTCAGCTATATTTGATTAGAATCGTTTGTTGATGAGCGTGTGTCAGGAATATTTGATTAGAATCGTTTGTTGACGAGCGTGTGTCAGGTATATATGATTAGAATCGTTTGTTGACGAGCGTGTGTCAGGTATATTTGATTAGAATCGTTTGTTGACGAGCGTGTGTCAGCTATATTTGATTAGAATCGGTTGTTGATGAGCGTGTGTCAGCTATATTTGATTAGAATCGGTTGTTGATGACCGTGTCTCAGCTATATTTGATTAGAATCGGTTGTTGATGAGCGTGTCAGGTATATTTGATTATAAACGGTTGTTGACGAGCGTGTGTCAGGTATATTTGATTAGAATCGTTTGTTGATGAGCGTGTGTCAGGTATATTTGATTATAATCGGTTGTTGATGAGTGTGTGTCAGTAATATTTGATTAGAATCGTTTGTTGATGAGCGTGTGTCAGGTATATATGATTAGAATCGTTTGTTGATGAGCGTGTGTCAGTAATATTTGATTAGAATTGTTTGTTGATGAGCGTGTGTCAGGTATATTTGATTAGAATCATTTGTTGATGAGTGTGTGTCAGCTATATTTGATTATAATTGTTTGTTGATGAGAGTGTGTCAGCTATATTTGATTAGAATCGGTTGTTGACGAGCGTGTGTCAGGTATATTTGATTATAATCGTTTCTTGATGAGCGTGTGTCAGGTATATTTGATTATAATCGGTTGTTGATGAGTGTGTGTCAGCTATATTTGATTATAATCGGTTGTTGATGAGTGTGTGTCAGCTATATTTGATTATAATCGTTTGTTGATGAGTGTGTGTCAGCTATATTTGATTAGAATCGTTTGTTGATGAGTGTGTGTCAGGTATATTTGATTAGAATCGTTTGTTGATGAGTGTGTGTCAGCTATATTTGATTATAAGCGTTTGTTGATGAGTGTGTGTCAGCTATATTTGATTAGAATCGTTTGTTGATGAGTGTGTGTCAGCTATATTTGATTAGAATCGTTTGTTGATGAGTGCGTGTCAGCTATTTTTGATTAGAATCGGTTGTTGATGAGTGTGTGTCAGCTATATTTGATTAGAATCGTTTGTTGATGATTGAACCAATGTCGAAGGTGGCACTAGCAAGTTAGAGGATTGTTTACATCAACATTGCAAGTTTATCTGGTTTTAATGTCAATCGCGATTCCTTTGCATGTTTCCCCCTGAAGGGCATTATTGTTAAAGCAATGGTTCGTAACTGGGAACATCTAAGAGTCCTGTCGGGTGTTCGCGAAGTGGTCTGTGGAGATATGTGAACTGTCCTGTTTGGGTTCGCGAAGTGGTCATTGGAGATATGTGAACTGTCCTGTTTGGGTTCGCGAAGTGGTCTGTGGAGATATGTGAACTGTCCTGTTTGGGTTCGCGAAGTGGTCTGTGGAGATGTGTGAGCTGTCCTATTTGGGTTCGCGAAGTGGTCTGTGGAGATATGTGAACTGTCCTGTTTGGGTTCGCGAAGTGGTCTGTGGAGATATGGGAACTGTCCTGTTTGGGTTCGCGAAGTGGTGTGTGGAGATATGTGAACTGTCCTGTTTGGGTTCGCGAAGTGGTCTGTGGAGATATGTGAACTGTCCTGTTTGGGTTTGCGAAGTGGTCTGTGGAGATGTGTGAGCTGTCCTATTTGGGTTCGCGAAGTGGTCTGTGGGGATATGTGAACTGTCATGTTTGGTTTCGTGAAAAGGGGGGCCGGGCGCAGAGAAAGAGTGTTCTATAAACAATTCTAGATTTCTGTCATGTGTTACATCTTTGATGCTGACACAGTCAGGCGAGTTTCCGTAATGAATTCAACCTTTGTTTGAAGGCTCTTTTTTTGCTCTGTACAATTTTGCGTCTGGTGTTGAATAGTTGGGCCAGTACATCTTTCTCAACTGGCCAAGAGGGAACAGTCCTGTAACACATGCTCAGCAATGTATATGCCCAGTCCATATATGCATAGTAGGGAAGTAGATAGTCAAAACCTGTCTGTGGAGTCCTACCCTGAGACAAAAATGGTGATCTGTCCCGGTCGGTCATCGGTGTGAAAGTCGTCGTCGGATTGGTTCTGTCCTCTTGTAGAGCCTGGAAAGATCTCTTTCTCAAAGTACGTGATTTCCGTGTCTTCTTGTTCAGTCTCATCAACATTTTGCAAGCCTATTTGCCTTCTCGATGATTGGTAAACCAGAATGGGATGGTAGCCACTGAAGTATCGTTTGCTTTCTGGCAGCTGCCTTGCTTAGTTCAGTCCTGAGGTGCAGGGGTTTGCCACTCTCGAGAGCTTGCAGTGCAGATAGTGCATCTATGAAGGTGGCAGCCATAATTTTTGTGAAGAAGCGTAGAGGGGCTGCTGTGAATTATAATGGCTTCAGTGAGAGTTGCGATCTGGGAAAGGTTGAGAACTGTTGGGTTCAGTAGATGTGTGGGTGGTGGACGAGTCAAGCGCATTGCGTCTGTAGGGTAAAGACTAGTTTTGTTTTTGCATTCCTAGTTTTGTGGTTGCTAGAAGTAACTCGTGCTGAATGAGTTAGCTCTTGTTAACGTTTGTTTGGTAACCGGTTACAGTGGCTTTTATTACATCTCGAGACGTACTTGAGAAGGTGGACTGTGGTGACAATGCGATGTTCCTCAGTAAGCTCACCACTCTGTGGATTATCCTGGCTGTAATGCAATGCGAGGTTGTTCAGTAAGCTCACCACTCTGTGGATTATCCTGGCTGTAATGCAATGCGATGTTCCTCAGTAAGCTCACCACTCTGTGGATTATCCTGGCTGTAATGCAATGCGAGGTTGTTCAGTAAGCTCACCACTCTGTGGATTATCCTGCTGTATTGCAATGCGATGTTCCTCAGTAAGTTCACCACTCTGTGGATTATCCTGGCTGTATTGCAATGCGATGTTCCTCAGTAAGCTCACCACTCTGTGGATTATCCTGGCTGCAATGCGAAGTTCCTCAATAAGCACACCACTATGGGGATTAGTGTCGATCTACACCTTGTTGTCCAGAATGCAATGACAATCTGGTTCTAGGCAACATGAACGAGGGCGCGAGGTAAGGTCTTAATATATTCTAGATGACCCTGATTACTCTTCGTTGCCACTAGTTATTCAACACACATTCTACATTTCCCCCCTTTTTCAATTATTATAAAATACACAATAATTAAACCACAGCAAACCGAGCACCGTTGTAGTTAGGTAGTTGTTTACAGCCGTAGCTATACAGGTTAGTTCATTTGTGTATGTTTACACCGTCTCGTGACGTACCTGCTCCATGTCACGCTTGGGTTCTGAAGCCGAATTGTGCTTAAATATGCTACTTCTTTACATAGTTGAGATGGCATTCAGTGTTGTATATGTGCACTTACATTTATGCTTAAATCATTGGCAGCGTTGTAGAGTTATTTTTGTTGTATTCAACTGCCTGTCAGAATTGTGTGCTGTGGTCCTTAATAATGATATCCTGTCAGGAGGCAAATTGTGTCTGACACTTTACTGAACAACTTGATAGTTCTGGTTCATTCAGTTTACATTCTCATATTTTTGCTGTCGGTGTTTATGAAGTTGATAGTTCGTGTTGATAAAGTTGTTGTTTATGAAGTTGGTAGTTCGTGTTTATGAAGTTGGTAGTTCGTGTTTATAAAGTTGGTAGTTCGTGTTTATAAAGTTGGTAGTTCGTGTTTATAAAGTTGGTAGTTCGTGTTTATAAAGTTGGTAGTTCGTGCTTATAAAGTTGGTAGTTCGTGTTTATAAAGTTGGTAGTTCGTGTTTATAAAGTTGGTAGTTCGTGTTTACGAAGTTGGTAGTTCGTGTTTACGAAGTTGGTAGTTCGTGTTTATGAAGTTGGTAGTTCGTGTTTACGAAGTTGGTAGTTCGTGTTTATAAAGTTTATGAAGTTGGTAGTTCTTGTTTATAAAGTTGGTAGTTCTTGTTTATAAAGTTGGTAGTTCGTGTTTATGAAGTTGGTAGTTCTTGTTTATAAAGTTGGTAGTTCGTGTTTATAAAGTTGGTAGTTCGTGTTTATAAAGTTGGTAGTTCTTGTTTATGAAGTTGGTAGTTCTTGTTTATGAAGTTGGTAGTTCTTGTTTATGAAGTTGGTAGTTCTTGTTTATGAAGTTGGTAGTTCTTGTTTATGAAGTTGGTAGTTCTTGTTTATGAAGTTGGTAGTTCTTGTTTATGAAGTTGGTAGTTCTTGTTTATGAAGTTGGTAGTTCTTGTTTATGAAGTTGGTAGTTCTTGTTTATGAAGTTGGTAGTTCTTGTTTATAAAGTTGGTAGTTCTTGTTTATGAAGTTGGTAGTTCTTGTTTATGAAGTTGGTAGTTCTTGTTTATGAAGTTGGTAGTTCTTGTTGGAAGCTGCTTCATTTATCTCTCTTCAATCAGTTAATCATGTCTCCTTCTCTCACTATATCACTCACTCCACCTCAGTTCAAAAACCATCTCATCGAAGTTCAGTGAAAATGGATTCCCGTCATCCTATGTTACCTTGATCGTACAATCTATCTATAATTTGTCTGTCCATGTTTTGATGTTGTCTTCCCACTTATAGCTTTGTTTACCTCTGGTACGCTTGCCCTCCATGTTTCCTTCCAGTATTATTTTCAAAAGGGAATTTTGATATGGCCAAAATATCTTAGTTGTTTTACTCTGACCCTCTTCATCAATTCTCTTTGCACTCATAATTTCCTTTCATATTTGTTTTATTTTCTTTCTACTAGATGCGTCTCATTGTTCTGTATATCCATATTTAAATGACATTAATTCTCTTCTCCAAGTAGTTGCCTATTGTCCACGTATCTACCGTGAATACGAGTATACATAACTCCTGATCACTGTCGGTTTTAATTTGAGAGTTACTAGTTCGGATGTCAGTATATGAAAGCAGGTTTGACCACCCGTCTTCACTTCTTGATTGACATTGTTGTGTTTTGAAGATATGAGAAGATCTTGACATGTTCTACTGTTTGGTCGTCTATATTTATCTATAGAGCAGATGTCGAGTTTACTTTGCTAATTGTTATATTTTGTTGTGTTGTCAGTGTTTATGTTCAATTCAAGTTCCTGACTTGTTCTTGACTTGAATCACCAATTCATGTAATTTGTGTTCGCTTTTAGCTAGCGGAGCTGTGTCATCCGATCACCTGAGATGATTTAATAACACTCCACCGACAACGCGCGTCGTGTGGTTTCCTCTTGTGTCGAGCAATGAGCTCTGTGTAAATGTTCAACAATCAAGCAGCCAGTAGACATTATTGTCGCACTGCTATTGAATCTACTAGATCTTACAATGTCAGTTTGCTACAAGTGTAGGTTATTGTGTATTCTTGTGTATTTTCCATCCATTACCTATGTTTTCCAGACATGTCATTTATCTGAAAGATGATTTATATCTAAATGCATAGCTTTCGTCGTTTGCTACTTTCTCGTGTCTTCTATTATCTAGCATTTTGATTATATCCTGTTCTTTTGCATGTCGGCACATATTGCTTATCTCATTGTCCAATACCTTATATTTTTCAGTTTTGGTGAGCTCTTTTTCAATCTTTCATTTTGTCATCTTTACTTGGTTTTTGGTAAACTTGATCGGTAGTTGTATATGCTACTTCTATACTTGTTTTTAGACAATCCCATCTAGTGCTTACACTCTTCTCGTCTGGGAAACCTCTTGTGTATTATTGCATTTGGGTATGCTTTCTATATCTTCTTTGTATATGTTTCATTCTGATGGCTATTTGAATCACTACATGATTGGGATCAGAATTTATGTCTACACCGAGATAAGTTGTTGCCATAGTGACACTATTTTTGAATCAGTTCTTGATCATAATAAAGTCAATCCGATTTCATAATATATCTCCGGGACTTATCTCCGCTGTAGTATTTTTATCCAAATAGCCCTATTATATTCTTGTATTTTGCTATTCCTATATTGGAGTTCGTGTCAGTAATTTTGATTACTTTTAAGGGCCTGTTGTAAGTTCTCATAATATTCTTCTATTTTCTCATCGCTGTGTTCTTGAGTTGGTGCATACGTTTGTCAAATGACAATATCAACTTCTTCACCATCATTCAACCTTTGTATGGCCACATATTTAAAATCAATGTTCCAACTCCTCTCGAATACATACATGTATTTTCTCACGTAGCCGACATATGTTAGTCTTGGCTCTACCGCACCCAAAGTATAAAGGAATCACTGGTCTTTGAAATCAGCTTGCTCAGCTTTCCTAAACTGTTAAATGATCTATCATTCCAGGTTCTGTTTAGTAGGTTCCTTGCAGTTTTTAGGTGACTTTTCTCTAAATTCTTCCGTTGCACAATCTGGGTAGCTTTCGTCATTATAGCTTTCCTTACCCACTAGAGGAGTTGTCTCTTCCCCTGTCAATATGTACAGCATCTTCCCAACACGGGACCAGCAAGTATATCCATTTATTTGTCTTTTAATTGTGTGACGAAAGGAACTGTATTCATGGCCCCAATCTCTTTCACGGTGACAAATCGTTATCAAAGTCCCGATACGTCTTAAGTGTGTCTCATGATTCCTGGTCTGCTTCTGTGGTCATTTATCTTTCATCGTCCTAGTTTATGTGTGCTACTCTAGTTTAGGTGTACACGCCTAGTTTATGAGTACTAGTCTATTTTAGGTGTACACGCCTAGTTTAGATGTACACGACTAGTTTTGTGTACAATGTGTACAAGCCTAGTTTATGTGGGCTGATCTAGTTTACGTGGGCAAGTCTAGTGTATGTGTGCTGGTCTAGTTTATGTGTACTAGCCTAGTTTATGTATGCAGGTCTAGTTTATGTGTGCTGGTATAGTTTATGTGTACTAATCTAGTTTATGTATGCTTGTCTAGTTTATGTGTACTAATCTAGTTTATGTGTGCTGGTCTAGTTTATGTGTACTAGCTTAGTTTATATGTGCTGGTCTAGTTTAGGTGTGCTAGCCTAGTTTATGTGTACAAACATAGTTTACGCGTGCTAGCCTCTTTTACATGTACTAGTCTAGTTTACTTGTACAAACCTAGTTTACGTGTACTATAGTCCGTTTCACAATGGTTGCCGTTAATTGCCGTCTGAAATCGCAATAATCCTTGCACCGATAAACGTGAAGTTTTGCACATGATCTTATATTTCCAATGTCCAAACGACTTTATAATTTACATTTTGTCAGGTAGTGCCGTTTTCTTTAATCTTTGTTAGCAAATGATTTATTTTGTCCCTGCATAAAATAATTTACCGTAAATGTTAAAATAAAATTGTCTTCAGGCAAAGGCGTCTCTCCAATATGTCTTTAGGCAAAGGCGTCTCTCCAATTCGAATGAGATTTTCTACATTAGGTGCCACATAATGTCCTTTGTACTGTAGTTCATGTCTTGTAGGAACTGTAAGAAGTAACTGCGCATTTCGTAGAAAGAATGTGTGAAGATGTACAAACACATGACATATAGAACATAGAAAGTACACACTTCAGATGGATTGGTCCAGGTTTATAAATAGATGCTGGAGCAAACCAATTAATGGTTATGATTCAGTTCTGAGATCGATCTTCTATATGATTGAGGCGGCCGTGAATTGGACCGTTTTGCCAACGTGATGGAAACTCTTATTTCTCGGAAAACAAACATGAAAGTTAATTTCTCACTTAATCAGAATCAGCCGATTTCAACAAATTGACAGGCCATTTGTTCCCCCAATAGCCTTCTTCATCTTTAAGACGTGGTTCTCACATTTAGTTCAATAATTTGTGAATTTATTTGAGAGGGCGGCATATGTTAATTATTTCATATCGCATAGTTTGAAAGTTTTATTTTCAGCTGCTACTTGTCCTTTAACTTTCGTCCAAACGATTTCAATTTTGTTTAAGTGTGAATGGTAAGGTGGTAGTATGAAACCTTTGGGTTTAAGTGTGAATGGTAAGGTGGTAGTATGAAACCTTTGGGTTTCTAAGCTTCATATCGAAAAACTACCCAAGCATGGACTGGACCCATGCATACACCGACGGTTCTGTAACAAACACTACACAGAACGGAGGGGCAGGAGCATTCCTGAACCTACCAAATGGCAGACAAATAACACTGTCATTCGCTACTGGTAAGTACACAAGCAATTTCAGAGCGGAGGCAGAGGCACTGAGGGCGGCAGTGGAAGAAATGGTGACACATAAAGAAAATGAAAGCCATATAGTCCTGCTTACAGATGCTCTCGCCGTAGTCACAGCGCTAAAAAGCCAGAAAAACACTGAGCTTAATGACTTAAGAACAGCACTCTGTAAACTATGCCAGCAGTCCGCACCAAAAAGGGTAGTGGTACAGTGGGTCCCATCACACTGCAACATCCAAGGCAACGAGGAGGCAGACAGACTGGCAAAAGAAGGTGCAAGACTACCACAAACAGATACTAGTATGACGTACGAAGAGTCAAAACGGCTTATTAAAGCCAGATACATGACCAAATGGGAAACTGAACATACCGGCTACACCAAAAACGATGCCTATTACCAGTTGAACAGAAGAGAGCAGGTCGTTGTCTTCAGACTTCGCACTGGCCACAATAGACTGAGGTACCAACTATTCAACAAATTGAAGATAGGTGGTACCGACGAATGCCCGTGTGGTACAGGGAAAATGACCGCTGAAAATTTGCTGCAGAACTGCCCGACATACGAGGATCAGAGAGAGCAGATGTGGCCATCACCAGTGGAACCACAAGAAAAGCTCTATGGCAGTGTCGACAGCCTCAGGATGACCGCCGCTTTTTTCGAAAAAATAATGGTTACTGTCTGACTGCGTACGAAGAAGAAGTAGAAGAAGAAGAAGAAACCATTGGGTTTAAGTGTGAATGGTTAGGTGGCAGTCTCAAATATATATGATCATGCTCTTGGATCAACTTGTCTATGTGAAATATCTTTTCATTTCGTGTTTGCTTGACAAGGGAAAGCAATTCAAGTTTTAGATACGTTTCGTTAAATGGTATGTGTTCTTTTGTGAGCCACATCTTTATTGTATCTTTTGATAAGAACATTTTTGTCTTCCCAATCCACTCTCTAAATATGTGACCATTTATCTCGGTATAATAGTCTCGATTGTCCGTATCATTTGAAGGAAATACAAGTTCTGCATTTGTTATCAGCCCATTATGTCTGTTACCTGCGTGTGCTATTATCAAGCGTTGTCTTTTGCCACTTGGTACTAATCTTGTAATCGTTCCATCCGCTGATTGCCATTCCTTTTCACTTGTGTGATGAGCATGTATCCAATGTTTCATCTACATAAACATTATTATAACATTGTTTACGCAGTTCGCGTACTTCACGTAAATACTTGCTTCTCAAGAATACAAGATGCGGCTTCTCACAGATGACGTTTCTCCCGCGCGGCTTTTCACAGATGACGTTTCTCCCGCGCGGCTTCTCACAGATGACGTTTCTCCCGCGCGGCTTCTCACAGATGACGTTTCTCCCGCGCGGCTTCTCACAGATGCCGTTTCTCCCGCTAACAGACTTTCTAAAGGTAAAGCCTATGTCCCTTACAGTTCTCCACAACCTAGACCTCGATACATCAATATCATTGTGTGTTCTCAGACTCCACAACCTAGACCTCGATACATCAATATCATTGTGTGTTCTCAGACTCCACAACCTAGACCTCGATACATCAATATCATTGTGTGTTCTCAGACTCCACAACCTAGACCTCGATACATCAATATCGTTGTGTGTTCTCAGACTCCACAACCTAGACCTCGATACATCAATATCATTGTGTGTTCTCAGACTCCACAACCTAGACCTCGATACATCAATATCATTGTGTGTTCTCAGACTCCACAACCTAGACCTCGATACATCAATATCATTGTGTGTTCTCAGACTCCACAACCTAGACCTCGATACATCAATATCATTGTGTGTTCTCAGACTCCACAACCTAGACCTCGATACATCAATATCGTTGTGTGTTCTCAGACTCCACAACCTAGACCTCGATACATCAATATCATTGTGTGTTCTCAGACTCCACAACCTAGACCTCGATACATCAATATCGTTGTGTGTTCTCAGACTCCACAACCTAGACCTCGATACATCAATATCGTTGTGTGTTCTCAGACTCCACAACCTAGACCTCGATACATCAATATCGTTGTGTGTTCTCAGACTCCACAACCTAGACCTGGATACATCAATATCATTGTGTGTTCTCAGACTCCACAACCTAGACCTCGATACATCAATATCGTTGTGTGTTCTCAGACTCCACAACCTAGACCTCGATACATCAATATCATTGTGTGTTCTCAGACTCCACAACCTAGACCTCGATACATCAATATCATTGTGTGTTCTCAGACTCCACAACCTAGACCTCGATACATCAATATCATTGTGTGTTCTCAGACTCCACAACCTAGACCTCGATACATCAATATCGTTGTGTGTTCTCAGACTCCACAACCTAGACCTCGATACATCAATATCGTTGTGTGTTCTCAGACTCCACAACCTAGACCTCGATACATCAATATCATTGTGTGTTCTCAGACTCCACAACCTAGACCTCGATACATCAATATCGTTGTGTGTTCTCAGACTCCACAACCTAGACCTCGATACATCAATATCGTTGTGTGTTCTCAGACTCCACAACCTAGACCTCGATACATCAATATCGTTGTGTGTTCTCAGACTCCACAACCTAGACCTCGATACATCAATATCGTTTCTGTGTTCTCAGACTCCACAACCTAGACCTCGATACATCAATATCATTGTGTGTTCTCAGACTCCACAACCTAGACCTCGATACATCAATATCATTGTGTGTTCTCAGACTCCACAACCTAGACCTCGATACATCAATATCGTTGTGTGTTCTCAGACTCCACAACCTAGACCTCGATATATCAATATCATTGTGTGTTCTCAGACTCCACAACCTAGACCTCGATACATCAATATCATTGTGTGTTCTCAGACTCCACAACCTAGACCTCGATACATCAATATCATTGTGTGTTCTCAGACTCCACAACCTAGACCTCGATACATCAATATCGTTGTGTGTTCTCAGACTCCACAACCTAGACCTCGATACATCAATATCGTTGTGTGTTCTCAGACTCCACAACCTAGACCTCGATATATCAATATCATTGTGTGTTCTCAGACTCCACAACCTAGACCTCGATACATCAATATCATTGTGTGTTCTCAGACTCCACAACCTAGACCTCGATACATCAATATCATTGTGTGTTCTCAGACTCCACAACCTAGACCTCGATACATCAATACATTGTGTGTTCTCAGACTCCACAACCTAGACCTCGATACATCAATATCGTTGTGTGTTCTCAGACTCCACAACCTAGACCTCGATACATCAATATCATTGTGTGTTCTCAGACTCCACAACCTAGACCTCGATACATCAATATCATTGTGTGTTCTCAGACTCCACAACCTAGACCTCGATACATCAATATCATTGTGTGTTCTCAGACTCCACAACCTAGACCTCGATACATCAATATCGTTGTGTGTTCTCAGACTCCACAACCTAGACCACGATACATCAATATCGTTGTGTGTTCTCAGACTCCACAACCTAGACCTCGATACATCAATATCGTTGTGTGTTCTCAGACTCCACAACCTAGACCTCGATACATCAATATCATTGTGTGTTCTCAGACTCCACAACCTAGACCTCGATTCATCAATATCATTGTGTGTTCTCAGACTCCACAACCTAGACCTCGATACATCAATATCATTGTGTGTTCTCAGACTCCACAACCTAGACCTCGATACATCAATATCATTGTGTGTTCTCAGACTCCACAACCTAGACCTCGATACATCAATATCATTGTGTGTTCTCAGACTCCACAACCTAGACCTCGATACATCAATATCATTGTATGTTCTCAGACTCCACAACCTAGACCTCGATACATCAATATCGTTGTGTGTTCTCAGACGAGACTTCAGTTTCCTTATTATCACTATTTCTTTGGAAGCAAACATTCTAGAAATCTGTCTTCTAATTACATCCCTGTCAAAACTATCTACCCTTTTCTTTCTTCCGTGCGTATCTGTCTTGATGGAACATGAACTACCATAGTCTTGGAGCAATCGATCAAATGGCCGTTTACTGAAACCCAAAGCGTGAATAGTTTTCTTTTCAGGGTTCGAGATACTCCGATATAGTTTACAACGCTTAGCTTCTCTACATAAATATTGATACATCTTCAATGCAATTGTATGGAGTTGAAAAAACTTGACTTTCAGACTCATTGTAGTCGCGAACCTAAACAATTAGTTAAGCTACGCGAAGAAGTAGAGGTGGCGGTCAAGTCTCTCAAGAAGAACAAGGCGACTCGTATAGACAAACATACCAGGAGAATTACTAACACACGGAGGGGCTATAGTTATAGACATTCTCACAAAAAAATGTAACACGAAATGGCAGACTGGGGAATGGCCAATAAGTTGGACAAAATCACTGATTATAACCCTACCTAAGAAGGGTAATCTCCAACAATATCAAAACTACAGAACCATCAGTCTTATCAGCCACCCCAGCAAAGTGATGCTTACGGTAATTTTGAACAGACTGCAACCAAGGGCAGAAAATGTTATTGCAGAAGAACATGCCGGTTTTCTGGCTGGTCGCAGCACAATTGATTACATTTTTAAACTGCGACTGCTTAACAAAAAACTACCTTCAGCATTATCAAAAGCTATACCAAGTCTTTGTTTACTTTAAAAATGCTTTTGACATGGGCAGCTATGCGAAAATATAGGTTGGGGTGTCGGCTTACCTACGTCATTAAGAAGCTCTACTCCCAGGTTACCAGTGCGGGCTTCCTTAACGGGACCACTGGGGAATGGTTCCGCACGTCAACAGCTGTACGACAAGGATGTATTCTTTAACCGACCCTATTCGTCTTTCTGGAACATATCATGTCCGAAGCCCTGCAAGATCACATGGGTACTGTCAGCATAGGTGATCGTTCACTCACTAATCTCAGGTTTGCTGATGACATTACCGGGCTGGCTGGAACGGAGCTCGAACTTGCGAATCTAATCTCAGACCTCAACAATGCCGCTCAAACGTTTGGAATTGAAATTAGTGCAGAGAAGAGCAAAATCATGGTCAACGTTCCGGAGGGCTTAACAAGTCCGATTGCGATCAAAGGCCAACCATTGCGATCAAAGGCCAACCATTGCAAATTGTTAAACAGTTGAAATACCTGGGTGCGCTGATGGATGCGGAAGGTTCCAGAACTGAGATTGAAGTAAGAACAGCGATGATCAAGGCTGCATTGACCAAACTGAGGCCGCCATGGAGGGACACAAACATCAACCTGAAGTCAAAGTTGAGTTTAATGTATGCACTTGTTACCTTCGTGTACCTTTTCGCTTGCGAAACTTGGACTCTAACAGCGGTTCTTGAACAAAGAATGTGTGCAATGGAGATGAAATATCTGACACACTGTAACTCACTAGAACTGAAAAATCGATGATCCACGACCTACTACAGTTACTGCGCTTTGGGTTGAAGTTGGAAAGATTTCGTGGAACATGTTATTTCCACAAATACTCATTGTTATGAAGGGGTAATCGCTTCAAAAGACTGGTTTAATTAAGAGGACTGGTTTTTTGTATCCCCCCCAAAAAAGAAAATTGTATTCCATGTGTTTGTGGGCACAAACAAAATATTCACCATTGGGATATGGTGGTCTACAGGTTATACCCAAAATTTGTAATAAATCATATTTTACGTGTATTCGTATAGTTAGCGTGTGCTAGGTTAGTGCACATTTACTAGTTTAGTTTTTGTATACCAGTCTTCTCCGTCAGCAGATTGCTCATATTGTTTCATCGTACGTAGTCATCTTCGTGCAGCCATAGCCTTGGGGCGTCCCTAACCCCCTGCAAAGCAGCAGTTGTTTGTAGTCAATCTTATGAAAACTGTCATACTTGACTATCAAAGGCTTCCCATCCTACCTCCACCGACAAGTGTACATCATGAAGATGGATGATAGCTAGCAAATGGACACGACTCGCACTTGCTGGAGCTTACGTAAGTGGGGGCTCTAGACACAGACAGTTCGCCAAATCACAGCAAATGTGTGAGACTCTAACAGACCAAAGCAGACCCAACGATCTGCACGGCTGCTTTCACGAGATATTGCACGTATTGTCAAGCTGAGTGGCTTACGCTGAATTCCATATTGTAACGTTACTGTTGATGAATGAAACTCAATTTTCCAACTTGGCAAGCCACATCCTACTAAACAATCAACCCACGGGTAGACAAGTTTTAATCCCTTGGCTTGGAAAGATTCCAGACACGCAAGGAATGACGAATAGCAGACCTCTTGCTCTCTTTTCTTGCCATTGCCATTTAAGATATGGCAACACATTCTGTGTGTGTGTCTGCCATTTGAGAACTTGGCCATTCACCAAATCTTGTTAATTCTCAGTATAGTTTGCCATGTCATTTATCACAGATAGGAGAAAATAGTTTGTCCTTGTGTACTACAAAAGTCATCGGTCTGTGTGCGGGCAGTAGTTGCAGGTGCTCTTGTATGTCGTGTTTGACCCAATGATCTGTGAAGATCTTTGAATTGTTTAGTATAAATATTGTACATATACAATACTTCTGTAATAAAACACTTAGAACTGATTTGACTGCAAATAATAGAGAATTAGTTGTGTATATTTGTATGATAAAACATCGAGAGAGATATAGAGAGAGACACGATACACACATATACAGATAGAACAAAATAGAAACATGCACGCATAATAGACACGGTACATGCATACTGGCACACGCACGCACTCCAGAGCGCGAGTGAGAGATGGGTAAAAGTGCATTTCTAAGTAGACATTCTTTGATCTGTTATCAGGTCTCGTAACCTGACATTACATAGCCAATTATACTTTTACTTGTATTTCCTTAAATCAGTTATATATTCAAAGGCATAATTTTTTAAAAATTAGTCAATATTTAACAGCTCCCTGTGGAGCATATATCTTCAACAAATACATGCCAAATCATCAAACGCTGACCTGTCTGTACGTGTTGGAAGTTTTTGTGGCTTAAAGTTTCTACAGAATGGAACAGCCAGCCCCATGCCCAAACTTTCTCAGTCACTTCTTATAAAAGATGCCTCAACGTTTGATGACTTTGCGTCTATTAAATATTTTTGTTGATTGACTATTTCATGCTAATGTGGGAAGCTATACCTCCTGTGACTACAATAGGACAGTTATACCTCCCAACATCTGTTCTGACTACAATAAGACAGTTATGTCTCCTAACATCTGATGTGACTACAAAGGATTGTTATACCTCCTAACATCTGATGTGACTACAATAGGATAGTTATACCTCCTAACATCTGATGTGACTACAATAGAACAGTTATACCTCACAACATCTGTTCTGACTACAATAAGACAGTTATATCTCATAACATCTGATGTGACTACAATAGGATAGTTATACCTTCTAACATCTGATGTGACTACAATAGGATAGTTATACCTTCTAACATCTGATGTGACTACAATAAGACAGTTATACCTCTTAACATCTGATGTGACTACAATAAGACATACCTCCTAACATCTGATGTGACTACAATAAGACATACCTCCTAACATCTGATGTGACTACAATAAGACATACCTCCTAACATCTGATGTGACTACAATAAGACATACCTCCTAACATCTGATGTGACTACAATAAGACATACCTCCTAACATCTGATGTGACTACAATAGGATAGTTATACCTCCAAACATCTGATGTGACTGCAATATGATAGTTATACCTCCAAACATCTGATGTGACTACAATAAGACATACCTCCTAACATCTGATGTGACTACAATAGGATAGTTATACCTCCTAACATCTGATATGACTACAATACGACATTTATACATCCTAACATATGATGTGACTACAATAAGATGTGACTATATATAATAAGACAGTTATACCTCCTAACATCTGTTGTAACTACAATTCTTGGTCTAAATCAATCTGTACTTCTACAGGGGTGGACGCCCCAGTGTAGGTCCCAGCTGAGGTATGAGCTGGATGTAGCCGAGCGGAGGATTGCCTGCTTAGCAGCAAAGTTGAGCAAAGTTGACCTGCAGCCTGTTAGGCGCCATCTATGCTGCTCTAAAGAAACCACCTAATCATGGCCGGTGTTATGCCATGTCACACAGTCTCCTCTTAGTTGCTCTCTGTGGGGCAGCCGTGCTATTCTTGTCCTTGACATACACAAAGACCCCGGCAGACCATTTATATTTGTCTATGTAAATACAACCCAACCATTGCAGATATGGATGCACCAAATAGCGTTCTTATTTCTTGAACAGACATAATAAGCGAGTGAAAGTTTTACATAGAACGTTGTGTTCAATGCATCTGTCTACATTTCCTATAATTTTAAAGTAATCAACAAAAATATAAATGACGTTTCAATGTGTTACATGGTTACAAAAATTTGACATACATCTTATAACTATTTAGTGCCCCAAAGCAATCGCTAATCAGTTTTTAAAAATTCAGTTCATGTATTCACTTTAACGGGATAGTTATACCATGATTGGCCACATCCCCAAGGGGACACACATTGAAAACCTTGATAAGCTATAATTTTTTAAATTGGAGGTAAAATAAAAACCTAGCCTGCAAACTACATGATAACTGCATGGACATCCAGCCTTTATTGCTCAACTCTATGAATCATCCCGGTGGTAATAAATACCATAATGATAGTTTAAAAAAAACAACTTTCATACAAAATATATTTGGAGGTGTTCACGTTTTCTAACTTTGTTGTGACTAAACATATTTAGGAGTGTTCTTTTTTTATTAACTTTGATGTGATAATATATTTGATGGTTTTCAGAGTTACTAATTTTGTTGTGAAAAAGCTGTGACAAAACATATTTGGGAGTGTTGACATCTACTTAATTTGTTGTGATATTAGTTTTAAATTGTAAATAAAGTTGTAAATGTAGCTGTTGTTTCTTGTTTTAGTTCCAGCTAGGTTGAGGAGAGACAAAAACAAGTTAGATTCAGCAGCTGAGAACACACCAGTGGCGCAGCAATGCCAGCCACACGAGCAAATTCTGGAGGAAACTACTATGAGATTCTGGGCATTGAGAAGAATGCTACAGATCAGGACATTAAGAAAGCGTAAGTTATTTGATACAACAAACATACTCAAGGACCTGCTTCTCCTTCTTCCCATATCTGGGAAAACATGTTATTCACTCAGTTGTTTCTGTATCATATGTAAGGAATTGTTCTTTCAAACCCTCAAGTCTACTGCACACTCGGCTGACTTTTGGCCCGTGTGGATTACAAAGTATTAAATGCCAGTAGTTCGGGGACGGCGTGGCCTAGTGGTTAAGTGGCACGGCTCACGACCCGAAGGTGCTGGGTTCGATCCCCATCACAGCACTGGCCGTTACCCCGGGGAAGCAAACCCTTAGAAAATGCAGGAGGAAGCAGACCCTTACATAAAATGTGTGCTGATGTCGGATGCACTGGGCCGACAGGCGCAAAATAAAAACCACAGTGTAACGCACACCGCCTTGGGGAATAGAGAAATAAGGCGAATGCAAGAAAAAAGAGAAAATGCCAGTTGAGAGCCTTCTGTCCTACAGGTGTCATCCACCTCTTCTAATGCTCTTAGCGTGACAGTGGTCCTATTTTTGTCTATGCCACTTACAAAGCCCTTTTGGAAATTAAATTTGACAAATGCAGTGATAGGTGGTCGATTAACATTTCTTTTGAAAAATTGTATTAATAAAGCTCCAAGATAAACCTCAATATATTAAGTATTATCATTATTTTATGGCTTGATATGTACACATCCTGACCATTGAGGTATATTCCAGGGCAATCATGTTTTGTTTTTAGAGTTCTAGTGAATAATCATGTAGTTGTAATAATGTGTGTCATGCCAAGTGGTTGTCGTGGATCAATTCTTGTCACTTGGCTAGTCCAGAACTTACGTTGTTCCCTGTTAACCTACCATTTTGTCATGCCAAGTGGTTGTCTTGGATCAGTTCTTGTCACTTGACTAGTCCAGTACTTGAGTTGCTCACTGTTATCCACCATCTTGTTATACCAAGTGGTTGTCATGGATCAGTTCTTGTCACTTGGCTAGTCTAGTACGTAGGTTGCTAACTGTTACTACACCATTTTATCATTCCAGGGGGTTGTCATGGATCAGTACTTGAGATGGTCACTGTTACTTCACCATTTTGTCATGCCATACCAGACCGTCTCTCTTTATCTGCCTTTCTTGTTATCTTCTTCATCGTTCATCCTGAAAAATTTTCAGGACATTGTGATGCTGTATTGTAGTGCACAGAGGGGCTGTGATATCTGCACCTTTCAGCATCACACATCCAGTTTCAGCATGACATTTTTGGGACATGATTTGCCTTCCCTTTGCGAGTTCTTTTCTCTTAGCCAGACTACACTAGTGCAGTCTATTTACAGGGTCACCAGTTGGAGGTAGATTAAGATCTTGTTAAGCTGTAGTTTGGTGACGATGATGCAAACAGCGAACTGTAAGTTGCTGTCTGCTGCCAGCTCATCCACCGACCTACATATTTGACCTCTGCTTATTATAATCTCTGCTTTCCCCATGCCACTATTACACACCTCCCATGTCCACCCCTGTTTTCTACTAGATTTACTCTTCTAAGTAATGTGACTCACATCCTCTGCTCATATTTTTATTTTTGTTAGAACCCTTATTATATCAATGCTAAAGCCACGCTTTTACACCATATGTTTCATGATTATACTTTAAGGTTAGGGTACCATAACATATTTTATAATAATTTTCATATTTTAAACATGACATTAATATATCTCGTATACAAATGTGCAGAATTTAATGGGCTATCAAATAGAACCACTTTGTGTCCTTTACATAATGAAGATTAAAATAAATAGTAGTCAACATATATTGTAAATATATTTGTATTAAATTAATTTTTGTGTAAAGTTTTAACTTCCCATAATATATCAAGCTATGTACATGTATGAAGCTTCTAACAGTAGTCATCACTTATAGAACATCTATTTATACACAATACATATTAGTTTTATCATTATCAGTCAGTAATAAAGAGTTGGTGTCCATTTGTATCTTTGAAGCTACATGAAAAAAGTCAGTAATGAAAGCTATATACATTGAAGTTAGGGTACCATAACATATTGTATCATAATTTTTCTTATTTTAATCATTATGTTAATGTGTCTCATGTACAAAATTGAATGGGCTATCAAATAGATCTACTTTATCATAGCATAAAGAAGAATAGATAAATATTAGTCTACATATATTGTAAATACATCTAAAACTAAATTAATTTGAGACAAAAAATTGAGCTAACCATAAAATAATCATAATATATATCAACATGTCAGAAGCTCTTAACCACCATCCTCACTGGCAATATCAATTTATGCACAACATAAGTACATTTTATTATTTTTCCATGAATAGATAAGCTGTGATGCTTGTTCTGACAATAATCTTTCTTTATGACCACTGGAAGCAAACAATATTTGCTGAAGCAAATCAGTTGATCAATTAATTTCTTAAATTTGAACCTCTTTGTCTTAGAAAAAAAGCACAAATGGCTCTAAAATTGAATAGTTCATCCACAGGAAGTAACATGACAAATGTTGGATTGAGTTAAGCTTTAAAAATTGTTCTTCAAACGTTTCTAATATAGATTAAACATAACAAGCCACTCTAAGTGATTGTGTAAAAATAGGTACTGACATTGAGCCACCTGGAGTGGCTCAGGTAGTTTAAGCGTTGCAGATGAATCATAATCTTTTCAAGTTTCTTCCATTTATTCTAGTTTTGCTCATTTTAGACCAGATAATTATATTATTCTTAGATCAACATTATTCACCATCTTTCCCATCAAACACATTAGCTATGAGCCCATTATTTCTCTATTCATCATGTCTGTTCTTAGCTTTATTTAATTTTTACAATGCTAGTATGTAAATGTCATGTCTTTAAAATGTATACATGTATTGTGTATGTATTTATGATTCTCCATTCTTCATTGACTTTGTTCGTGCCTGACAGATTGTGTAGAATGTAATCTTCATCTTTGTGCTAAACATCACATAATTGTGTTCTTATCTGCCTGGTCTGTTCTGTCCCTGCCTTTCATTGGGACACATGACAGTGCTCAAATTGTTCTCTCACTCTTATAACAGGTACAGACGTCTGGCCCTGAAGTGGCATCCAGACAAGAATCCAGACAACAAAGACGAGGCCAAGAGAAAGTTTCAGGAGATTTCAGAGGCTTATGATGTGCTATCTGACAGTACATAACTCATTTGTTTTCTTTCAGTAGAGAGCTAGGTTTATTTGTGGTTAACTTTGTTCATGTTGGTAGGAGGCCAAAGTCATTTCATTTGTTGTTCTGTTAAACTTTTTCATATCAAGATTTGCTGTATTGTTACAAGTGTTTAATATCTGGATTTTTTGTATTGTAATAAAAACACATCTGACAGAAAAGGCAGCCACCAAGGAGACTACACCTAATATCCTGAAGACGTGCCATGGGGAGACAGTCTCTAACTACCAAAAATCGGCAGTCCTGGTCTATACGGATGGGTCAGCATTCAAATCTACCTCTTTTGCAGGCTATGGTATCCAAATGAAATACCCAGATGGGTCCATATAGGAGGTTTGTGATTCATGCGGCGAAATCCATTTAAATGATGAAGCCGAGGCTATAAAAACAGCGGTTGAGATTTTGCACTAACATCTTGACTTGGGCGAATTGTTGCTGATGGATTTTGTAATTTTTAGTGACTCCAAGTCGGTTTTGGAGGCGCTGAAGAACACCCCATACAAAGAAAAGGAGATATTCTTGCCCACAGGATAAATGTCAACTTACAATGGATCACTGGACATGGTGGGCTACTAGGGAATGAGATGGCCGGCAGATTGGCATAAACAGGAGCCTCGAAACAACAATTAGATAGACCCTGCAGTAACTACAAAGTAAAACGAATTATCAAGAATAATAATAGAGAAATCTGGCTGACAGGTGGGTGACGGGAACAACAGGTCGCAGTGTATTTAGCGTAATGTCACAGCCAAAAAGTAACAATGGCATAAATAAACTACATAGAAGAGATCAAAGTCTCATCTTTCAATTCCAAACAGAACATACCAGAGTCAATAGTCTCTTGAACCGCATCAATCCACAGCACCTGCCCCCATGCATATATTGCTCTCATCCTGATGAAACTGTTCGACATCTACTCATTGAGTGCAAGGCGCTTGCGGATATGAGGAAAAGATTCTTACAAGCACTGCCGACAATTGCCAACACACTGTACGGAGCAGTGACACAACTGAAGAAGACCTGTATCTATATAAGAATGGCATTAGGCTGTCAAGAGCATGCTTGCTCAGCAGCTATGGGATAACAACAACAACATCACCATCAGGTAGCCTAATGCCAGGTAGCCAAAAGCTGCTTGAATCCGTGTCTGTCCTTTGCCCTGGAGCACCATGACGGTCCTAAAGCGTAGTGCAGCTCATTTCTCCATCATGTCGGCGGGCGGCTGTGCTGGTGGTTATAGTTGTATGGCCACTAGAAATACACCTTTCTCGTCCATCTATCATCAGTAATGTGGACCACATGGCTGGCCCATCTGTACTTTTGCATTGACGCAGAATCTGCGATACCCTGGAATTCTGTTTGGTCGCAGATGTCAGTATTTTGGATATGGTCTCTTAAGAAGATATTTAGGACTCTTCGCTCCATTGCTCTTTTGGTAATTCTGAGATTTGTGTAGACTCCAAACCTTGCACCTTTGTACCATTGCTGGAATAACCATGCTATTGAATGTTCATCATTTATGGTTAACTTATCAACTATATCATCACAAATTATATTCATTGTCAATGTTGTGTTAGCTTATCAACTAAATCATCATTATGTTCAATGTCACTGTTTGGTTAATGTGTATCAACTTTATCATCATTGTATTCATTGTCCCTGTTCAGATAACTTATCAACTTTATCATTGTATTCATTGTCCCTATTCAGATAACTTATCAACTTTATCATTGTATTCATTGTCCCTATTCAGATAACTTATCAACTTTATCATCATCACATATTATGTTCATTGCCTACCTGTTTAAGCATATCACCACCACCTTCATAATGATGTCTTTCCTATTCAACTTTCTCAATTGCTGCTGTACATCTTGCTTGCACATCAATTTTCTTTCAGAAAAGAAGCGCGAGGTATACGACCTCTACGGCAAGGATGGTGTCATTAGTGGAGGCCATAGAGGAGGAGAAGAAGATTTTGGCTTTGATCCGTCATCTTTTGGGAGCTTCCACTTCCAGTTCCGAACCCCAGAGGAAATATTCAAAGACTTTTTTGGCACAGATGATCCTTTTGCTAGTTTTTTTGGTGGTATGTAAACAGTGTAATGACTTTATATGTAACTTAACTTAACGTTTTTATACTGGTTTAGAAGACTATGCAGAGTCTGTAAACAACAAGTTTCATTTATATTTCCTTGCTCTAAAAGCTATGTGCATCCAATCTATTCTTACATGCATTAATTGTCCCTGCCTCCACTACTTCCTGTGGCAATGCATTCCAAGCATTCACCACTCTTGGACTAAAAAAAATGTCCTAATATCTAATCTGGACCTTTCTTTAGTTAATTTGTAGCTATGCCCTCTTGTTCTTGTAGGTGTTTGTATTTGAAAAACTTATTAAAGTCAAATGTATCCTTTATTTTGATTATCTTATAAACCTGTATTAAGTCACCTTGAATTCTTCTCTTTTCTATCCACTGTAGGCGGGTTTCATCAAGTGTATTTAAACAAAATTAAACTTTTCAACTCCCTGACACTGAAAAAGGTTTATGTCAGTTCATGTGCCTAGTTCAGGCGCCATCTCCACATTGAAGGTCAGTTGCAATGGATCCCCAGCATCCTCCGTCTCTTGTATTGATGGTGCAATCTGCCATGCCTTTCCCTATCCATCTTTTTTGATGTTATCCTCTCACTTATAGTGTTGTTTATCTCTGGAATGTTTGCCGTTCACCTTTCCTTTCTATTGTTTTCCGCAGCAAGGTGTAATATCTTATTTTTATCTGTAGGGTAGATTTACAAGTCTTCTTTGCTAATTATCATAGTTTTCATTTTCTCAGTGTTATTGTCCAAACCACATACCTGACTTTTGTTATTTACTTGAATCACCTGTAGTTTTTTTTTTTCCATTTAGTATAACTGTGTCATCCACATACCTTTATATTATTTATTGATATTCTAACTATAATGAGTCCTGGCATTTACTTTATCTGTTGACAAATTTGTTTGGTATAAATGTTAGATACACAAAGGGACAGTGTGCATCCTTGTCAGACTTCTCTTTTTACATCTAAACATTTTGAGTTTAAGACTATGAGATCTTACAGTGGCATTATGTGCGAGTATAGGTTACTGAATATTCTTGTCTTGTCCATCTAAACCTATGCTTTCCAGACTTGAAATTAGTTTCTCATGCTGGATTCAATTGCCTTTTTTTATTTTTTAGTCTGTAAAGCACATATACATTTCTTTTTTTCTACTTCTATATATCTGCTTGTGTCCTTGTACAGAATATAGTTTTTTGTGTTCTGATTTTTCTGTCCAAATCCAAATTGTTCACCTTGATCTTTGTTGTTTACTTTGCACCTAATTCTCAGACTCATCAAGCAGACTGTTCTATGATCTGAACAAGAATTTGCATGATACTTCTTGGGTAGTGTGATAAAGACTTGTAATTAGGTTGGTTAGTATAGATCCTGTATTGTAGAAATCAGTATACAAACCAGTGATGTTATCTATACAGAATTCCTCTAGAACTTCCATCATTTCCATATTTATTGTATCCATTCCTACTGCTTTTCCTTTGCTCATATCTTTCATAACTTTCTTTACATCTGATCTTTGCTCATTTCTTTTATCACTTTCTCTACTTTTGATCGGAGAATGCTGGAACCGTCACTATTAAGTTATAATAGTTTGTCCCCTCTGCTGTCATCAAACAGTTTACATACATAATCCACCCACCTGTTTGATATATCGCTCTCACCAATTAAGATGTCACTGTTCTTGTTCTTACTACATCTTCGTCTTTAAACCAGTCTTGTCTTGTTTGAAAGATGTTCTATTTCTGCATGCATAGCTCTCGTAATGTGCTTTTTTCTCATGTATTCTATTACCTTGCATTTTGATTCTATTGACTGTTCTGTTACACTTGGACACATTGTCCTTATCACATTGTTCAGTACCCTGTATCTCTAAAACTCTAAATCCTGGTATTCAATCAGACACGTTTGTCTGATGCCAGGTAGTCAAATGTTGGGTAAACTCATTTCGCTCGCTTGAACCATATTGGACCCAGGGCCTCCTTCAGGCCATCTCTCCACTTCAGCTTCGGTCGCCTGTGAGGGCATCCGAAGTTGTAGGGCCACCAGAAAGTCACTCTATGTGTTTATCTGTTATCCGGCATGCACACCACATGGTCGGCCCATCTTTATTTTTGTAACAGTGCGACATCTATGATGTCAGCAATGGAAGTTCGTCGTCCGATCTCCATGCTGCGAACTTGGCTCCGAAAGGAGATCTTCAATGTTCTTCGCTCTGTACCTTGTATTCTGCAGTGTTTTTTGCTATCTTTTTTTCTTCTTTCATTTTGGTTTCATTTTGTCTGTCATCCATACTTGATTTTTCCACAACTCGTTTTATCAGTAGGGTTATATTTGCTACCTGTATACTTGTTTTTAGATAGTCTGGCTTAGTGTTTTTATTTTCTTCTGGGCTTTCTTTTTCATATTGCTCCATGCCTTTGACTGTCATATTTATTTTGGACTTCAAGAAATGTATGTTTAGTGTCAGGCTGCTTTAATGCTGATATCTCAGTTTGGACATCCTTTTCATGTCTTCTTTCTCTGTTTTTCAGTCATCTAGCTATTTCAGTCACTACAGGATTGTAATCGGAACTTAAGGTTGTACTTGGACATGTTTTTGCCATTGGGACACCATTACAATTAAGTTTATTGATATAATTAGTAAAATTAGAATGCTCCTGCCTTTCTTTTCTCTCCCGTTTTCTCAGATATGAGTTATATCTCAATTAATGAACCATTACAAGAATGTTACATCTGCTGTTATACTTCTCGTAGTAGTGGCAGAACACTTACATTTTGATGAAAGATTTAAGTGTTTTGTCAACTTGGAAACTGCAAACAGCTAGCGGCGCAGACATGGTGTATATCTGCATTAAATTACACCATGTTTGATATCTTTTATTCCATTACATATTTTTCTGCAGTTGCAAGGAGAAATGGCAACACATTCGAATCATCTTTTCCAGGGTTCCCCCACGGGAACAGTTTTTCATCCTCCTTCTTCTCTCAAGATCCTTTTGCCAGCTCAGGGTAAGTTGATCTCACTCCATAAGCCTTCAGAGTTGCCGGAAACACAGATATTTCTGTCTCGCTATATGTTGGTCTGTATTCCTTTGATGCATAGTAAATTTTGTTTCATGTTTAGTTTCAATTCATTGTATTTTAAAAATTTAAATGGCTTTTAAAAAAGAATTTGTTCACCATTAACAAAATGTGCTCAGCATTAAAAAAAACATTAGTTCAGCATTAAAATTTAAAAAATATCTTTGATGTTCTAATACAATTTAATTTTAACTTTTTAAAAATATTTTTTTGTGGACTTTTATTGGGAGAATGGTATATTTTTGTCCTCTACATTTATTTCATGAATTGTAAATGATTGGACAGACCAAGAGGTTCCTATTCAAATTAAATAAATATGTAAGTGTCTGGGCAGAGGTTAATATACTTGGACTAAACACATGAAATATGTATGTGTCTGGGCAGAGGTTAATATACTTGGACTAAACACATGAAATATGTATGTGTCTGGGCAGAGGTTAATATACTTGGACTAAACACATGAAATATGTATGTGTCTGGGCAGAGGTTAATATACTTGGACTAAACACATGAAATATGTATGTGTCTGGGCAGAGGTTAATATACTTGGACTAAACACATGAAATATGTATGTGTCTGGGCAGAGGTTAATATACTTGGACTAAACACATGAAATATGTATGTGTCTGGGCAGAGGTTAATATACTTGGACTAAACACATGAAATATGTATGTGTCTGGACAGAGGTTAATATACTTGGACTAAACACATGAAATATGTATGGCGGCATACTGGACTTCTGCATAACACACGTCATTGAAATGAACATAATTCATTGGCTCAGGAGAAAAGTTTTGAACATCTGACCTTCACCAACCTAAGTGGAAAGCGCACATGTCCATAATTTAGACATTTCAATGTGAAATAAAACGGACAATTTTAGAAACTTTATAAAAGCCTAAATAATGTATGTATAAAATAGTCAAACATTTCCTTATATAGGTTAATGGGAAGACAGGTTTGGGGAATGGGTTTCCTCAGTCTACTCCATGAGTTAGGTCTGCTGAGTCTACTTACAGACTGATGATCAGCTTTAGGGAATAGCTTTCCTGAATCTACTCCATGAGTTAAGTCTGCTAAGTCTACCTACAGACTGATGATCAGCTTCAGGGAATAGCTTTCCTGAATCTACTCCATGAGTTAGGTCTGCTAAGTCTACCTACAGACTGATGATCAGCTTTAGGGAATAGGTTTCCTCAATCTACAAAGGGTGTTCAAGTCAAACCGGTCTTATTTTTTCTGTATTTAAATGACTAATTTGTGTACATCTTTACAATTTATTGTGACCCTTGAAATATAGACACTAACATTTTTATATACAATTATCTGGAGATGTAGGTTAGACTACACTTTTGATTTTACAATTTAGACTTTAGCTCTTTAGCGGACTTATAAAATCAAGAATTCGAAGGCTCTATTTTCCTTCTTCAATAAGAATGTGTCTAATCAAGAAGATAGCGAGCATGACAATTATAGGCTTATGTGACAATGAATATAAACACAACTAGTTCTATTTGAAATGGATCTACATGTTTAAAAAAACATAACTAATAAGCAAAAGTAACAGATAGTTTCCAGTTTACTGAGCTCAGTTTATTCAAGTTTTGTTCTCAAGATGTTTACAAGAATTGCAATTTTTGATGTGGATAGTCTACATTTTTATTTGGATTGGGTATTAATTGTGTAGATGATTCCACTGCTTCTTTTGCACTCACCCAACTATTGTTACAGATAATGCAGTTTGTATGAGTCAATCAGATATATTGTTGCTAAGTAAAAAATATATGAGCCAACCAGAGATATTTTTACAGACCACGAATATATGAACCTGCAATATATGTATATTGTTACTGAGAAATGAAGAAAATATGAGCTCTTCAAAGGTGTTGTATTTCAAATAAACATGTGAACCGACCAGGGATATTGATGCTGACAAATTAAGATTATTTGAATCAGCCAGAGATATTGTTACTGACAAATGAATAACACTAACCAATTAGAAATATTGTTACTAATAAATAAATATGTGTGACTAACCAGAGACATAGTTACTGTTAAATTCATAATATTTGAGCCAACCAAAAATACTGTTACTGAAAAATGCAGAATAAGAATGTCACAGAATTACACAAGATGCTCAAGTAAAAATACACAATTATTTGTAACTGTATAAATTATTATAATTGTTACTAATTTAATAATTTAAGGTGCTTTAATTATCATTACTTTGACTTTATTACTATATTAATTTTAACAGCATTGGTTAGATTCAGTATTGAAGTAGTCTGTATAGTGTTTTATGTCTGTATAAAGTAGTCACTATATTGTTGTGTGCACATGTGTAGTAGTTTTTATTATGTTGTGTGTATATGTTGTAGTTCCTGTATTATGTTGTATATATGTAAAGTTGTTCCACCAATATTATGTTCATTTAAATGTAGCAGCCTGAATGTTGCTGGGGCCTGAAAGGGGAACAAAGATTAGTAACACTAAAAGGTGAAAGTGAAGGGTTGGTAATGGGGTTGGACCATCTGGTACAAGCGTTAAGCACTCTAAAAACATTAATAAAAATGAACAATTCAATTAAAAGTACAATACAACTCGATTGTCGAAGACAGAAGAAGGTCATGTATCAAAAAGCGCTAATGATGCAGTGCATGGAAAGTCTTATTGAATCTGCATTGCTGGGTTTTAAAGGAAACAAGGAAGATGTGGAGAGAACTGGACATATGGATCAGGGCAGGAGGACTTGGCATGTATTTGTTGAAGATCTGTGCTCCACAGAGAGCTGTAAAGGTTTTGATGGAGATGATGTGAAGAAGTCCTTATATAATGTTATGTTAAAATCAAGTACTTTCTATTTTATGTTGTATGTCTAATGGAGACAGTTCCTTTATTTTTAAACAAAGATATCGTGGCGTTGACCATGATAACTGACCACATACATAAATATATTACGCACTTTTCCCTGCCACCGAATTATTTTTCGCAGCTCCACTTTTCTCTAGGTTGTTGACTGTGAGTGAAAGCCCATATCTTTTTCGTTTGTTGTTGTATACTCTCATTTGTTTGTGTTTAGAGACATAAATGAATAAAGAACTTGTTGATGTTATTGCTGTGTGTGTGTTAGTTTCTGAGATACAAGAAAGTAAAGGTGAAAATAAATAACAGCACAAACATATAAACTCAGCCACTTTCGGCTTCTCTTGCTTGAAAAAAACAAAATCCCCCCGAAAATGAATCATCAATATTTACAAACGGCTGTATCTGTTAGTTCCCACTATAAACATAATTAATGTATTCACATAAACAGATCTACCTCAGAAAAATCTGTTGATAAAAAAATGAACTTCGCTATTCTCAATAATAGGTAAATCTTCAAAATCCAAATGAAAAACATAGAAATCATTTCCAAAAGTCTGAAACAAATGTTAAAATCACCATTGTTTTTAAACCTGATGTGACGGAAATTGAACTCTCTACATTCAAAAGAGCAATATGTTCAGAATGTTGTAACGTAGCCGGTTTGATTATACATGATTAGAACGCCGTTACTATGCAGCGACATTGTAAGTCACGTACGGTGACCCTCGCGATGCAATTTTCATGACCTAAGTCGCTTAGCTGTGACGCACGTGTGGTAAAGGTCAATGTCTATTAACTTTCATATGGGTTGTACAGCCTCTTAATATAACGGATCAGTATGAGCACAAGATGTGTTTTGTTGCACTCTTCTTTCGGCAGGACTTCTGCAGTTATGGCTACTTGCTCCTTAAAAAGAGAAATGGTTTATAAATTTGACTTGTCACATATTGGAGGCATTTCTGTTTTGAATATAAATTCAAAATGACAGGCTTTGTAAAATATAACTCCAATCTTTTCATGGAGAGGTTTTTGTGAAAGAAACTTTACAAACCAGGTATATTCTGATGTTGGGCAAGGTAAATTCTGTTCATCATATCCTGTTTATTTGGGTTAAATATTGTCCAATGGTGTGACCGGCTAACTTTCATATTGCTATGAGGCGCTGGTATTAGAGGTTTGTATGTTCTCGGAGACAACATTGCTGTTTTCCTTTCTTTTCTTTCAAATGCTGGTATTATACTTGTTTGAGCTGCTGATGTTGGTGTGAATGTATCAGCAGTAGAGATTTTTGTGTTTATTCATATCTGCATGTGTGCATACAACGTTGCATGTCTTTATTTATGACTATTAGTATTGTTGACGACTTTCCATTACCTCATTATTCCAAAAATAATTTTTCTATGGTTTTATTATGCTTGTGTATACTAGTCCCATTTCTTGTTTGTTTTCTTCGAAGTAGTATTTGTGTATTTCATTCTAACCACATACGGATTCAATATGGAGACAGGTCTTTCATCAGTAAAATTAAGATAAAGTTAAATTGGTAATGTGTACCAGGACTAGTTTTTCATTGCAATTGATCACTTTTCCCCCACTCAATGAATGTACAGACAAATGTAGAAATGTGTCAGTGAGGTAGTTGGAAGACTGTTATGCAATGATTGACTAGTTTAACTAAGATGCAGTACTGTCATTCCTCACAATGAGGCATAATTGGAAGACTGTTATGCAATGATTGACTAGTTTAACTAAGATGCAGTACTGTCATTCCTCACAATGAGGCATAATTGGAAGACTGTTATGCAATGATTGACTAGTTTAACTAATATGCAGTACTGTCATTCCTCACAATGAGGCATAATTGGAAGACTGTTATGCAATGATTGACTAGTTTAACTAAGATGCAGTACTGTCATTCCTCACAATGGAGCATAAAGGAGAAGACTAGTTTAGCCTCAGATTCATTTAATAACTGACATATTTGCTGTATGAGCTAATCCTAGTCTAACCATGTTAGATGATATATCAAACAGGTTTTTAACCTCTTAATGGCAAAACATCTACAGCCAAACGACAACCCAAACTACTTGGGCGTCACATTTGATCGGCGCATGACATGGAAAAGTCAGATCGAGAGAAACCGAATGAGAGCCAGACAAAGAATGGCAATCATGAGGAAACGTGCCTGGCATAAGCTGGGGAGCAGACGAAAGAATACTGTAGAAACTGTATACTGGAAGAGTGAGACCAGTTCTAGAGGACCAGTTCTAGAGTATGGCATTGCGTCATGGGTAACAGCAGCAAAGGCGAACTTTGATAAAATTAGCAAACTTCAAAACCAAGCCATGAGAGTTATAACAGGAGACATGAAGTCAACGCCAATTGTAGAACATGAAAAGATTACAAATCTGCAATCCATGACCGATAGAAGAGACAGCAGAGCCCAGCAGCAAGCAGAGAAACTAAGAAGACTGACAGACCATCCAATGCATCAGAGACTAAATAGATTTGGAAAAGGGAAACTAAAGCGGAGAAACTTTGCAGAAATAGCCAAAGCAAAGATGAGCGAAGACCCTATGAACACCAAAACAACACCAAAGCCCATCCCTACTGTACGCAAACCCACCTGGAAGCAGCATATCATTCCAGAGGTGGTAGAAAATATACCAGGTATTGGAAACAAGAACAGCCAGACTGAAAAAGAAAGAAGAGACATAACTCTGAGGTACATGGACTGGACCCATGCATACACCGACGGTTCTGTAACAAACAACACAGAATGGAGGGGAGGGGTATCCCTGAGCCTAACAAATGGTAGAAAAATAACACTCAGTGGCAACGGGAAAACTCTCAAGCAATTTTAGAGCAGAGGCAGAGGCACTGAAGGCTGCAGTAAAAGCAATGCTGACAGGCGAAAGCAATGAAAGCCAGATAGTCCTGTTTACAGATGCCCTGGCCGTGGTTACAGCACTAACAAGCCAGAAAAATACAGAACTTAATGATTTAAGAGCAGTACTCTGTCAACTATGCCAGCAGTCCACACCAAAAAGTGTAGTGGTACAGTGGGTTCCATCCCACTGTAACATTCAAGGCAACAAGGAGGCAGACAGACTGGCAAAAGAATGTGCAAGATTACAACAACCAGATTCTAGTGTGACCTATGAAGAGTCCAAAAGATTTATTAGGGCCAGATACATGGCCAAATGGGAAACAGAACATACTGGCTGCACAAAAAATGATGCCTATTACCAGTTGAACAGAAAAGAGCAGGTCGTCTTCAGACTCCGCAAGGCCACAACAGATTGAGGTACCATCTATTCAATAAACTGAAGATAGGTGGCACTGACGAATGCACCTGTGGTACAGGGAAAATGACCGCTGAACATTTGCTGCAAAATTGCCCGACATACGAGGACCAGAGAAAGCACATGTGGCCATCACCAGTGCCAACACAAGACAAGCTCCATGGCACTGTCGACAGCCTCAGGATGACAGCTGCTTTCTTCGAACAAATTCAAGTTGACGTCTGACAGCGTATGAAGAAGAAGAAGAAGAAACAGGTGTTCATAGAGTTGTTTGTACACCTGTCAGCTGTATTCTATATATTGTTTTCTGGTTAATTTCTTATTATATGATCTTAGAGCACAGAAATCCCTAAAAGAGTACACAGTGCACTATATGCAGATGACGGCACTATGGACATCCGAAGAGTCTACACCTGTAGCTAGAAACCAAATGCAGGTGGCCCTAAATAAAATAGAGACTTGATATGAATAGAAAAATGGCAAATCGTTATAAACAAAACCCAAACTATGTACACAATCTTCTCCCTATCTCCCAATCCCCAAGAAGTGATCCTAAAAGTAAATGGCCAGACTCTCCCCCTTGACATAAATCCAACTTATCTGGAAATAACAATGGACCCAAGGTTGACATGGAAAAACCAGATAAAAAAAGCCACCAACAAAGCTAAGAACAGAATGGCCATAATGAGAAAGACATCAGGCTCAACATGGGGAGCGGACACGGGCACCCTAAAGAAACTGTACACAGACTATGTGAGACAAGTGCTAGAATACGGGATAGCAGCATGGTCCACAGCAACAAAGAATAGCTTTCACAAAATAAATAAACCCAAAACCAAGGTATACGTATCATCACTGGAGCTATGAGAACACCAATAAATGCAATGGTGAACATCACACGAATCGAAAGTATGGAGACGTGCAGAGACCAAAAAACACTTCAGCAGGGGGAGAAGTTCAAACGAATGCCTGATCACCCAATATATGACAGGATAAATTGCACAGGAAGAGGGAGATTAAAGAGAAACCACTTCATATCAAAAACAAAAGAACTTGCAAGTGCAGACCAAATCATAAGCCAGGCAGTGGTCAGAGATTTAAAAGAAACATTCAAAATCCCACCATGGAAAAATGCCAAGTCCCCTGAGATGGTAGAAACCATAGTAGGAATATGGAAAAAGGGAACTTTCTAAATCTGTCTGATTTAGAAAGGGAATTTATCACAGAAGAATATCTTAGGAGAGTATACCCACCAGAAACATGGATACACGTATATACAAATGGACCATCCAACAAAGCTACATACAATGGAGGTGGAGGGGTCTATTACAGACTAAGGAATGGAGAAGAAAACTCGAGTATTAACAACAGAAACATACTCCAATAACTTCCATGCAGAAGCAAAGGCACTAAAGCCCGGCGCTGGACTTGTAATCCAAGATAAAGATATCCACCAAGAAAACATAGTATTTCTGACAGACGCCACGCCAGTATTAGTAGCACTGAAAAAAACAAATATGAAGATCTCAAGCAATATATGTTCTCCCTGACACAGTTCTCAGCAGAACACCCAAGGTTGGTGATACAGTGGATCCCATCCCACTGCAATATTGAAGGCAATGAAGCTGCAGACAAACTAGCAAAGTGTGGAGGAGCATCCCCACAAACAGACCTGAGTATCACATATAATGAGACCAAGAGAATAATTAAAGCCAACTTCAGGGTAAAATGGGCTGATCAACACCCCAAATTCCGAAAAGAAGACAGCTACTGTAACTTAACTAGAGAAGAGCAAGTCATCATCTTCAGACTGATAACTGGGCATAACAGATTCAAGGGTCATCTTTACAACAGAAGGAGGATTGGAACAGATGACAAGTGTCCCTGTAGGGAGCATATCATGACCGTGGAACACATCCTGGCTTCGCGAGACAGATATGAGACAAAAGCTGTATGAAGATAAAACAGCCTTACAAACAACTGTGTCCTTTGTAAGAGAAACTGGGACCTTGATCTGAGGATGAATGAAGAAGAAGAATATGATCTTGGATATGCGAATGGCGTTATTCTGCTAGCCGGAAGTTTAGGAGAATAAGTTAATCCAAGTGTACAACATAAGTCAAGATTATAGTTTGGTTGATAGAAGGAAAACTATGATGATTAGAGAATAAGTTAATCCAAGTGTACAACATAAGTCAAGATTATAGTTTGGATGATAGAAGGAAAACTATGATGATTAGAGAATAAGTTAATCCAAGTTTACAACATAAGTCAAGATTATAGTTTGGATGATAGAAGGAAAACTATGATGATTAGAGAATAAGTTAATCCAAGTGTACAACATAAGTCAAGATTATAGTTTGGATGATAGAAGGAAAACTATGATGATTAGAGAATAAGTTAATCCAAGTGTACAACATAAGTCAAGATTATAGTTTGGTTGATAGAAGGAAAACTATGATGATTAGCAAGGTAGACAAGAACTCAGATTTACAGATACAAATAGAATGATTAAAACTGGTCATGAACTACTATCTTGGAAATGTAATATTGTAGAATGGTTGATGCAAAATAGTAATGAGGAAGTGAAAAACAATGACCATAACTACTTTCATCACCATGAGACATATATTGACATACAAACAAATGACTCTAATGAGACTAATCAAGTGTGATTGCTGTATATAGATGCATGAGCGATGAGCGGACAGAAAAGAACTTGAAGCTTTTGAAATATGGATCTATATAAGAATGTGGCATATCCCATGGGAAAAATAGAAGATAAATATAGGTGTTTTCAGACTGAAAGGTGCATATATTGCAGTCAAGCTGTAAACTTGTGACACAAATCATTTCATTCTCCGGTCTACGTCCTGCTATTAGCAAAGCACTGTTCAGGACTTGGTATGGGGAAATTGAGAATGAAAGCAGAAGAAGGTGTTAATTTATTGTGAATTAATGGTTACAGTCAGTCAGACATATCTTCAGATATTTTGATCATATATTGAAACCGTGACATTTGGTGAACACTGTTGAAAGTAATAGTAAAGGACAAATGAGGCTAAGAAAGATACCATTATAAATGGCAAGATAGAAACAAGAGATGGACAAGGAAAAGCCTGTCAGATTGCACCTTCAGAATAAGAGATGTAGGGGCATTGGAGATGAATTGCAACCAGCTTTCCATGTGAGACAGATCTGATCTGATACAGAGCAAGTAGACTGTGATTCACTTAGTAACAGTACACAGCAGTGTAGGTATATTTTATCTGTACTTGTAATATCTGTTAACTGTGCCAACCTTTTTTTTTTATTTAAAAAAAATTTAAATTGAGTGTTCTTTATTAGCACTTGGTCACCATTTAGTTTTGAAACATAGCATGTCTTAGTCTTTTGCTTGCCTTTGCTTTGTATGGGTATTTTTGCATGGTTTCTTGAATGGTTTCTGCCAATCCAGTTATTTTCAATGTCAATCGATATTCTGATGCAACTCTGGGCTTATTTTGGGAGATCAGACATTATGTTCACAATTTTGAGCTGTTAGATGGGTTGGATACTTCAAGGATGACAAAGGGCATACCACATTAGCTTCCACAAAAAACTTGGATGTTTTCAGTTACGGTCGACTAACACAAGGAAGCCTTGCTGAGCACAGCAGCCCTCAATCTGGTGGGCTCCATCACCCTTTCCTGGGCTTCTCTTCCCACGTACACTTTGGACTTCCCATGATGCCAGTTTCTATGATGAATAACCAATTGATAGGACTTCCTGGACCTAACACTGGGTAGGAAAGCTGCAACCTTGGTTATCACAACCATGCTCATGTTGTTGTTGTTATACCTCTGCTGTGCTGCTTCCTGATCTTATATTATTCTATATTTAGCAGGAAGCTTCACTCTACTCTATGACCAGGTAGGAATTCTCTAGTATTCCTACATCTGTACTCTTTCCATGATCATGCAGGTAAGTCATATGATAATTTGACTCTGTGTGTGTCCTGCTGGTCTGGGACACCTGATAGGGAAGGAAAGAATAAGTCCCTGTGCCAAACTACCAGTGTAATACTATTATTGCAACATTTTCTCGCTTCTGCCATGGGATGAATATAGCTGAGGAATAAAGACCACTTGCCCCGGCAGTTTCTGTGCAGCGTGCGACTAAATTGTTTTTGCAATCCTGATTGAATAAAAGTATATATTTACGAGGGGTTGGAAATGTACCCTCTTGTCTATAATATCAGTATTCTAACTGCTTGGCCATCCACTCCTCTACTGTACATGTTGTACAACGTTACTAAAGAGGGATTTGAATGGGGCTGGCAGCCTTGTGTGAAACAGTGTTGCAGAAAGCAGCACTGCAGGAGCACATCGATGCTGTGATACAGACCAGGCTTCCAGTGAGGAAGCCAACAACAGTAGTAGCCCCAATTCTCCTATACTGATTGTAACTAAAAATAGATGCTGACCATGATTGAGAGAATCCTGACTCCTGTTTTCTTCCATCAACTCTCTCTCGTCACATTTACCCAGCTAATTGATCTGTTTGTTGATAATGTCATCAAAGATAGTTGGTTCCGAATTGTTATTCAAAGCTACTTGTTCACTCTTGATAGCATTTCTTTGGTGGTGGGTTGCAGGAGTTCTTCTTACATCCCGTGGTGTATTTGAAAAAGTGGCAAGAAGTCCTCCTGGCTGTAGTGCAATGCGAGGCTCCTCTGTAAATTCATCATTATGGGGTTTACAGTCTTTTTCCCCACCTCATGGCTAAACTGCTGTGGCACTACCTATTTCCAGGATGTGAGGTTGAGGTTTTGATCAGTATGTTTCACCTGACCCTTAACTCTTTACTGTTGTTTCCATATTATTATCACTGATTTCTAACAGCATGACATGCTATAAGTTCATCCTAATAACCAGTTAGGATTAAAGCCTGCTTTAAGCATGTTGCATGACGGAGAGACATACCCTAATGGTTTGTCTGATGTTTATGGCACATTTGACAGTTTCTAATACATCACACTGGTTGACATTCCTGAAACTTGAGTTGTGAATGTCATCTCCATACTTTCAGTTCTGTATGCTAGCTCTTGTTTGTCGCATTAAACAGTGTTTACGGATGCTATTGTATGGGAAGTTCATGGCAAATAGCAAATCTACTGGCATAGCACTTTCTTCTCACAGTATAAAAAACATTTGCTCCAGAGTGCCCTGCTGTAAACGAGAATTTGTCTAAAAGGGAACAAAATGTGGGGAGGACAGGAAATGGTCACTCTCATTTTAAAATAGTGATCTAGTACAATCAAGTCTCTAACACAGATCTAGTACAGTCAAGTCTCTAACAAAGATCTAGTGCAGTCAAGTCTCCAACACAGATCTAGTACAGTCAAGTCTCCAACACAGATCTAGTACAGTAAAGTCTCCAACACAGATCTAGTACATTCAAGTCTCTAACACAGATCTAGTACAGTCAAGTCTCTAACAAAGATCTAGTACAGTCAAGTCTCCAACACAGATCTAGTACAGTCAAGTCTCCAACACAGATCTAGTACAGTCAAGTCTCTAACACAGATCTAGTACAGTCAAGTCTCTAACACAGATCTAGTACATTCAAGTCTCTAACACAGATCTAGTACAGTCAAGTCTCCAACACAGATCTAGTACAGTCAAGTCTCTAACACAGATCTAGTACAGTCAAGTCTCTAACACAGATCTAGTACAGTCAAGTCTCCAACACAGATCTAGTACAGTCAAGTCTCTAACACAGATCTAGTACAGTCAAGTCTCTAACACAGATCTAGTACAGTCAAGTCTCTAACACAGATCTAGTACAGTCAAGTCTCTAACACAGATCTAGTACAGTCAAGTCTCTAACACAGATCTAGTACAGTCAAGTCTCCAACACAGATCTAGTACATTCAAGTCTCTAACACGTCTTTCTTTTCTCTCCACAAGATATGCCCCACTCTTCTATATATTCTTAAAAAATAACATGTGATCACTTGAATCAGCAATTCCTGCCTATTGATTCAACTTCAGCTATCAGTACCTGTGACTCCTCCTTGTTACATCACTACATGATAAGTAAATCGAGCCAGATCTGACAGTGTCAGGTTACTCCCAGTATAGGATACTTGTCGTTCTTGTCTTTTCCAGACATCTGTTTCTCGTGCTGGGCTTTAGTAGGTCTTTAAAAAACTGCATCCTAAAATATGATATTGTGATTCATATAGCTCATCCCTGTACTTACCTTGCTAGCATACTCTCACCTGTTTGGCACACCTGCTGTGCTAATTTCTTCAGCTTCTAAATTTGTCTTCACCATTTTTGTGTTACTATAATACATCTTTCAAACTTGTCAATTTTGAATCAAGGTCACTAACTTCCCTCAGCCTGTAGCTGGAATTTAAGAGTGTATCTTATTTCCTATACTCATCACAATCATATCATATTTTAGCCGGTGTCAGAATATATTTGCTAAGGAATTATATTTCATTTTGTTCCTGAAAAAGATAACAGTTTCTCTCTCTCTGTCTCTTTCTCTCTCTCACACACACACACACACACCCACACCCCTCTCCCCCACAGCACTGCATCCTTAGACAAAAATATGTCTTTACTTTATTCATCCTTACCGCTCACTCTTGAACCACTTCTCCTAGCCCTCTATTTGCCCCATCCTGCCAGTGTGTGCTGGACTGCACATTCTCTAGCCCGCCCCCTCCTACAATGTGCACTGGTTGGGCCTTTACCTTGTTTTCATTCCCCTTGCTCACATTTCAGGTGTGCTGCCAAATGACTCACACACACACTGCATACTCTCTCTGCAAAGCGTGGAGCATTTTGTTGCTTTCCTACTTGAAAATACTTCCCTAAGGATGTCCACATTTCACATATTTATAGTAAATGTCTATTTTGGTTTCCCTCAGTCTGTCTGGCCTTTCATACAGTCAATACTAGTACTATGTTCTCTCTACAAGAACTAAAGATACTGGCATTATGTTGTCTCTAAGAGAACTAAAGATGCTTATGTTGTCTCTAAGAGAACTAAAGATACTGGCATTATGTTGTCTCTAAGAGAACTAAAGATGCTTATGTTGTCTCTAAGAGAACTAAAGATGCTTATGTTGTCTCTAAGAGAACTAAAGATGCTTATGTAGTCTCTAAAAGAACCGTATACCAGCATTACATTGTCTCTTGTACAGACCAACCTTAACATTGACATGAAAATATTTCTGACATCAAATGAAATGGAATGGGGTTGTGAGAAGCTAAGTTTGAATATGACAAGCTTCATAGGTCCCACTAGAGCTTAGGCCTTGACTTAGACATTTGATGTCCTTTTAAAAATTTTGAGCATACTGTTGCAATTATTTGTGTCTTAGATATGAAATTTGAGTTTTTTGGTGAAAGAGTATTTATGATAAAAACCCTTTTAAACAATAGGTCATTTTGGTTTCCTGTTGTTGGTTGGAGGTTTGTCACAGGCACAGTGGATGGTTTCACATATTATTCCCACATTAAGTGTAACTAGATATTCAGTCATTTGCGGTTAAATTATAATAATTCAGTCCTGGATAGTTGAGACTTGTTAGCCCGGAAAGGTGACTCATCGAGGCGAGGGAAAGCTCTGACAGTAAACCACCTGCTGACTTGCGAGTGAGCTGAATATAGTTAAAGTAGATATTTTAAAGTAGAGGACTTGAACTAAAAGTTTGTTCAAGTATTAAAATCATCAACTTAACAAAACATGGTCAGATTTTGACAGTTAGAAATAAACAAAATATAGTGAAGTTTTATCCGTTAAAAAATAACAAAATGGGGTGAGGTTTTGACAGATAGAAATAAGCAAAATATAGTGAAGTTTTATCCGTTATAAAATAACAAAACGTGGTGAGGCTTTGACAGTTAGAAATTAACAAAATATAGTGAAGTTTTATCCGTTATAAATAAACAAAATGTAGTCATGTGTTGACAGTCTAAAGTGAAACCTAACTTACATGATGACTGCTGAGACAAGCTTCCTTTATTGCTCAAACTTATAAATCCATATGGACCTAAACAATGATAATAAGTTTAACAAAAATAATGTCTTTTCAGTTAACAATTTAAAAAAAAAGTAATCAGGTCACAAAAGTAAAAAAATGAAAAAGATAATGTGGAGTAAAATAAAAACAACAACACAAAGTAAAAGATAACTACCATACGTGCTTACTTAGTCGCTCCTCTTCTACAGTGAGGTGAAGAGGTCAATAGATAACTAAACATGGACAAATGTTAAGGACATTACAGTCAAAAGATGCAACAATGGGTATAGAGAGTTGGGGCATCACACAGGCTAGAGATAGTCAAAAGTAGACGGTGAGGGACAAGGCAAAAAAGGTTGAATGTATCAAGGATTTGTATTGTCCCTGAGACTGTTTGGAAGCTTTCTGCAATTTGACATATAATGGGTGTTGGAGAAGGGACAAGTCAAATTTTAACCTTATCTTTGCCTGGATAGTTTACGTCTGAGATTCTAACTGTAGCAGAAAACAGTCTCTTTATCTCTCTCTCTCTGTCTGTCTTCCTCTCTCTCTCTCTCTTTCTTCCTTTCTCCTCCCCTCCCCTCCTAGACTTGCAATCATTCACATGAAGAGTTCAGGACCATTTACAGTCTGTTTGTATCTTTGTTTGTCTCTTGCAGTCTGCATATGTCTGATATAGTTTGTGTTTAGCTTTGTATATCTGTAACAGTTTGCCTGTGTCCGTGTATGTCTTATTACAGTATGTGTTACACTCTGCCTATGTATGTTACAGAGTGTATATGTCTGTTACAGTATGTTTGTATCTTTGTATGTCTTACAGTTTGCCTGTGTATGTCTGTTACAGTGTGATTATGTATGTTACACTCTGCCTATGTCTGTTACAGTATGTATGTATCTTTGTATACCTTCTACAGTCCATATATATGTCTGTCTGTTTTACCATTTTATACAAGATGAAGTTTATTTTATGCACGTTAATTTTATTTTAGTTATTGTTTTATTTGGTTGTGTGTGTGCGTGTACACGAAAGGAGAGAGGGAAAGAGAAAAAGAGGAGAGGAGATGAAAGAGAGAAAGACTTATACTTGTCTTATATATGTACAGTTTTCTAATCACGTCCACAACACACATCAATATTTTCATACTTAAATTAGGACACATTTCAGATGTTACATTTGTATAGAAATATTGTTATTTGAGTAATTTGTTCTCCAAAATGCTGCTTCAAAGTGAAGGGAGCGAATTGAGACAAGTTAACACATTTAAATACCTGGGCACATACATAACATCAGATGGAAGATGCAATTACGAAATAAAATGCAGAATAGTCCTAGCAAAATCGGTCTCCCAGACCATGAAAAGAATAATGTGCAACAAAATCTTGTCTCTGGAACTGAGAAAGAGACTCCTTGGATGCTACGTGGAACCAGTACTGATATATGGCAGTGAATTATGGACAATTGACAAGCAAGAGCATAGATCTTTGGAAGCAGCAGAGATGTGGTTTTACTGAAGAATGCTGTGGATCCCAAGGACTGCAAAGAAGACTAATGATGCAGTACTCAAAGAGGCACAAACACAAAGAAGACTAATGATGCAGTACTCAAAGAGGCACAAACACAAAGAAGACTAATGATGCAGTACTCAAAGAGGCACAAACACAAAGAAGACTAATGATGCAGTACTCAAAGAGGCACAAACACAAAGAAGACTAATGATGCAGTACTCAAAGAGGCACAAACACAAAGAAGACTAATGATGCAGTACTCAAAGAGGCACAAACACAAAGAAGACTAATGATGCAGTACTCAAAGAGGCACAAACACAAAGAAGACTAATGATGCAGTACTCAAAGAGGCACAAACACAAAGAAGACTAATGATGCAGTACTCAAAGAGGCACAAACACAAAGAAGACTAATGATGCAGTACTCAAAGAGGCACAAACACAAAGAAGACTAATGATGCAGTACTCAAAGAGGCACAAACACAAAGAAGACTAATGATGCAGTACTCAAAGAGGCACAAACACAAAGAAGACTAATGATGCAGTACTCAAAGAGGCACAAACACAAAGAAGACTAATGATGCAGTACTCAAAGAGGCACAAACACAAAGAAGACTAATGATGCAGTACTCAAAGAGGCACAAACACAAAGAAGACTAATGATGCAGTACTCAAAGAGGCACAAACACAAAGAAGACTAATGATGCAGTACTCAAAGAGGCACAAACACAAAGAAGACTAATGATGCAGTACTCAAAGAGGCACAAACACAAAGAAGACTAATGATGCAGTACTCAAAGAGGCACAAACACAAAGAAGACTAATGATGCAGTACTCAAAGAGGCACAAACACAAAGAAGACTAATGATGCAGTACTCAAAGAGGCACAAACACAAAGAAGACTAATGATGCAGTACTCAAAGAGGCACAAACACAAAGAAGACTAATGATGCAGTACTCAAAGAGGCACAAACACAAAGAAGACTAATGATGCAGTACTCAAAGAGGCACAAACACAAAGAAGACTAATGATGCAGTACTCAAAGAGGCACAAACACAAAGAAGACTAATGATGCAGTACTCAAAGAGGCACAAACACAAAGAAGACTAATGATGCAGTACTCAAAGAGGCACAAACACAAAGAAGACTAATGATGCAGTACTCAAAGAGGCACAAACACAAAGAAGACTAATGATGCAGTACTCAAAGAGGCACAAACACAAAGAAGACTAATGATGCAGTACTCAAAGAGGCACAAACACAAAGAAGACTAATGATGCAGTACTCAAAGAGGCACAAACACAAAGAAGACTAATGATGCAGTACTCAAAGAGGCACAAACACAAAGAAGACTAATGATGCAGTACTCAAAGAGGCACAAACACAAAGAAGACTAATGATGCAGTACTCAAAGAGGCACAAACACAAAGAAGACTAATGATGCAGTACTCAAAGAGGCACAAACACAAAGAAGACTAATGATGCAGTACTCAAAGAGGCACAAACAGAAAGAAGACTAATGATGCAGTACTCAAAGAGGCACAAACAGAAAGAAGACTAATGATGCAGTACTCAAAGAGGCACAAACACAAAGAAGACTAATGATGCAGTACTCAAAGAGGCACAAACACAAAGAAGACTAATGATGCAGTACTCGAAGAGGCACAAACACAAAGAAGACTAATGATGCAGTACTCAAAGAGGCACAAACACAAAGAAGACTAATGATGCAGTACTCAAAGAGGCACAAACACAAAGAAGACTAATGATGCAGTACTCAAAGAGGCACAAACACAAAGAAGACTAATGATGCAGTACTCAAAGAGGCACAAACACAAAGAAGACTAATGATGCAGTACTCAAAGAGGCACAGACACAAAGAAGACTAATGATGCAGTACTCAAAGAGGCACAAACACAGAGAAGACTAATGATGCAGTACTCAAAGAGGCACAAAGAAGACTAATGATGCAGTACTCAAAGAGGCACAAACACAAAGAAGACTAATGATGCAGTACTCAAAGAGGCACAGACACAAAGAAGACTAATGATGCAGTACTCAAAGAGGCACAAACACAAAGAAGACTAATGATGCAGTACTCAAAGAGGCACAAACACAAAGAAGACTAATGATGCAGTACTCAAAGAGGCACAAACACAAAGAAGACTAATGATGCAGTACTCAAAGAGGCACAGACACAAAGAAGACTAATGATGCAGTACTCAAAGAGGCACAAACACAAAGAAGACTAATGATGCAGTACTCAAAGAGGCACAAACACAAAGAAGACTAATGATGCAGTACTCAAAGAGGCACAAACACAAAGAAGACTAATGATGCAGTACTCAAAGAGGCACAGACACAAAGAAGACTAATGATGCAGTACTCAAAGAGGCACAAACACAAAGAAGACTAATGATGCAGTACTCAAAGAGGCACAAACACAAAGAAGACTAATGATGCAGTACTCAAAGTGGCACAAACACAAAGAAGACTAATGATGCAGTACTCAAAGAGGCACAAACACAAAGAAGACTAATGATGCAGTACTCAAAGAGGCACAAACACAAAGAAGACTAATGATACAGTACTCAAAGAGGCACAAACACAACTTACTGCAAGGATCAGAACAAGGCAGTCATCCTTTTCCGGACACGTTATGAGAAGAGGCAGCTTGGAGCATATTATGACAATGGGAAAGATAGCAGGAAAGAGAGGCAGAGGAAGGTCAAGAGAGAAGATGTTGAACAGCCTGAATGAATGTCATGGGTGACAATCAACAACAGAGTTGGTAAACGACACACGTGATAGAAGTGGATGGAGGACCGTGATCGCAAACGCCAATCGACAGGGCACCTAATGATGATAATGAGTTTATTAAGGAATCAAAAATGCTGATCTGTCTTACATTATGAGTAAAATTAAATGGACACACATTTGAATCTTTAATAAAGTTTAGTCTGATTATTGGGTAAGTCTTGTTTAGGCATGTGACCTAGCCAAATAGTGTCATCTCTTTGTGTTAGGAGTGTTGGGTAAGTTTTGTTTAGGTATGTGACCTAGCCAAATGGTGTCATCTCTTATTCTGAGTGTTGGGTAAGACTTGTTTAGGTATGTGACCTAGCCAAATAGTGTCATCTCTTTGTGTTAGGAGTGTTGGGTAAGACTTGTTTAGGTATGTGACCTAGCCAAATGGTGTCATCTCTTAGTCTTGAGTGTTGGGTAAGACTTGTTTAGGTATGTGACCTAGCCAAATGGTGTCATCTCTTAGTCTTGAGTGTTGGGTAAGACTTGTTTAGGTATGTGACCTAGCCAAATGGTGTCATCTCTTATTCTGAGTGTTGGGTAAGACTTGTTTAGGTATGTGACCTAGCCAAATAGTGTCATCTCTTTGTGTTAGAGGAGTGTTGGGTAAGACTTGTTTAGGTATGTGACCTAGCCAAATAGTGTCATCTCTTTGTGTTAGAGGAGTGGTGGGCAAGTCCTGTTTAGGTATGTGACCTAGCCAAATGGTGTCATCTCTTTGTGTTAGGAGTGTTGGGTAAACTCGTTTAGGTATGTTACCTAGTCAAATGGTGTCACCTCTTAGTCTGAGTGTTGGATAAGACTTGTTTAGGTATGTGACCTAGGCAAATGGTATCCATTGTCAAATGGTGGCAACTCTTTGTGTTAGAATTGTCATGTAAGACATTTTTAGGTATGTGACCTAGTCATATGGTGTCATCTCTTTGTGTAATGATTTGTATGAGACTTGTTTAAGTATGTAACCTTGCCTTGCCAACCGGTGTCATTCCTCATCAGTAGTGTTAGATGAGACTTGTTTAAGTATGTAAACTTGCCAACCGGTGTCATTCCTCATTGTCAGGAGTGTTAGATGAGACTTGTTTAAGTATGTAAACTTGCCAACCGGTGTCATTCCTCATTGTCAGGAGTGTTAGATGAGACTTGTTTAAGTATGTAAACTTGCCAACCGGTGTCATTCCTCATTGTCAGGAGTGTTAGATGAGACTTGTTTAAGTATGTAAACTTGCCAACCGGTGTCATTCCTCATTGTCAGGAGTGTTAGATGAGACTTGTTTAAGTATGTAAAGTTGTCAACTAATGTCATCTCCTGGTGTCAGGAATGTTGGAATGAGTAAGTAAGTGGCCTAGTCAAAGTGTAATTTATTAGCCCCATTGTCCCAGAAGTGATAGATGTGAGAAACAGTAACACAGATGATTGATGAGGATCAACATTATCAAAAAGTGTGCATTGGTCCCATGTACGGGTATTGGGGGGGGGGGGGCCCTTGAGTTGTGTTTATGTTTGTCTGATTGGCTACGGAGGAGTGATCTAGTTTATTTACAGAACAAAAAAGACATTAGTTATATTTGATGATTCTATTATGTGAGTTATATTTGATTGTTATGTATATTGTTTTGGTACATGCGGGTCTGGTTTATTAATCCTATGTGAGATTGACAGTTGTTGTGATCTAAATCCTTGTTTAAATTTTGTTAGGCTAGCTCACTTCTCCAGTACAAGCTTTGGAGGTCCAACTGTTGGAGGCAACTTCCGATCCACGTCCACATCAACTAAAGTCATCAATGGAAAACGCATTGTCACCAAAAAGTCAGTTCTCATTTAGTGAATGTTTTGTTCTTGTCATAGGATAAATCAGAACTTGTTTCAGATCCAGGATTTATTATTAGTTTACATTGCATGAATCTACATGTAGGTCTTTTATACTGATGATCAAATTACCTGCTCAGATTACTCTTGCTAGAGTTTCCCATTATTGCTGATCTCTGTTTCTGTCTTCAGGTGTTTATTACATTATCTGTGAGGTTTCAGAAAGTTTCAGGAAAATCCATTGACATTTGGCTTGTAAAAGAATCAAAGAATACATCTGTGAAGTCAGATAAGCAGATGGTCTTGACAAAGTTATGATATAACGTACTAATTCGATTTGCTATGTAAAATATATGTGACAAATATCAGTGCCGACATTGTGACATGCTTTTATGAGCACCAAGAAGTATGTACATATTCCCTCATATCTTTCTGAATGTCTTTGTGTCATCTAGAAGATCATAGCTAAATCAATGGCCACTAAATCAAGTAGCTTGTTGTGTCCACGGTTTTTCACTCCGATCATTATCATCTCCATATTATTCTCAGTGCTCTATATCATGTTGTTATATTGAGAAAATATGGGATGCAAGTTGGTCCTACTGCATTCTCAAAATGTCTGCCTGTTCTGTTCTCTGTGTCTCTTGAATGTCTGCCTGTTCTGTTCTAGGCATCTCTTGAATGTCTGCCTGTTCTGTTCTAGGCGTCTCTTGAGATTCTTCAAACTTTGTCTAGTTCTAACGTTTCTCTTTGTTATTGATACTATTACATTCTGAAAATGCCTGCTGGTTGTGCATCAGTATTTTACAAACATGGTGTAGGTTAATTGTTGTTGTTTCAGATTTGATTGCATTCAAGCTCTGCTAGTTTCTTGTCTGAAGATATTATCTCATTTAATATTCATGACACATATTGCTCGTCCTTCTTTCGATCCCCTGGAAAATGAGTTATCCGCTCATACGATGTATGTTTTGGAAGTTCTAATTCCCCTATACAAGTACCACAAGCTAACAGTAAAGTGCTCCCGACATACTTCTCTAGTACTTGTATATTTTCCTGTTGCAAACAAAGAGCATGACTTTTGAAATTGTCCTTGTTTGTACATAAGTGTTTTATCTATGTTTCATGCCTTCCTCAGAATTGTGGAGAATGGACAGGAAACTGTGATGATTGAGGAGGATGGAGTTCTGAAATCCAAGAGCATTAATGGTGTACCACAAGCTTTGGATGGACCCTCGTCTAAAGCAAGCATCCGAGCCAAGTGATAATGTGTTGGTTGGGGGTGAGGGAAGTTGGCCAATTCTTGTAATTGTATTGATTGTCCTTCGGTTCTGGTAGTCAGTAAGTGTGGTCGCTATCAGATATTTTGAACATTCAACTTCTCTTCAGTGCTTCAACATTAGAAACAATTATATTGAGCATTAATTTACTTGAATTACTTTATTTGTTACTCTTTATTTGAAATAGCAGAAATGAAAACAACAACATATTTGATTATGTATAGAAAGTGTCTTTCCCTCAGCAGAGAAGACACACTCTCCTGTGTCAAGCTCACACCGAGAGGAGCATATACAATCTGAGAAAACATGTAGTTTTCAGTTGCCATTTGAGCCTACAGTTTTCTTCCTTTGGGTACATCTGTGAGACAACAGTGTGCACAGCTATAGTCCAGTGTGTACTGATTCTATTTATATATATTACAACATAATCCCTATTGGCTGGGGGTTGTTTTGTTCAGCAGTAAATATGCTGTTTCTGTTGCATTCTGTTCTAGTTGTCTCACCAGAAATTGAGCTTGTATTTGTAACATCATCATCATCATTTATTCCTTGTTTGTTGCAATGGGAGCACAGGGGCAACCACTGCAGTTAGTTTCCTATGACGTAGACCAAGTCTCTAAATGTTCTTGTATGCGTGCCCTATAATATATTTTACCTATTATTGCAAGAAAAAAAAAATGTAGGTTTAGTAATAGAATGAATAACTGTTATTGGATCCTTTTGAGGCAATCAGCCTAATGATATGATTCAGAACAAAAGAAAAATTTAACAATGATAAATAAAGGCAGCAGGGCATACATATTCTCTAGAAAAACTAACTTTATTTGAGCTAACAGTTGGAGGTTTCATTTGTAACTAACAATTCATGGAGTTTTGTTGAATTATCTCAATGATAATGATGGAACTGTTTTGTAAACTTAATGTCGTTATACTGGTTTAAAAGATTGCATAGTCTGTATACAACCAGTTTCTTCTACTCCTTGTCTTGTCTCTCCCCGTAACCCCCACGAGGTCATAGAGGGCTTTAAACTTAATGTCGTTTTACTGGTTTAAAAGATTGCATAGTCTGTATACAACCAGTTTCTTCTACTCCTTGTCTTGTCTCTCCCCGTAACCCCCACGAGGTCAAAGAGGGCTTTAAACTTAATGTCGTTATACTGGTTTAAAAGATTGCATAGTCTGTATACAACCAGTTTCTTCTACTCCTTGTCTTGTCTCTCCCCGTAACCCCCACGAGGTCATAGAGGGCTTTAAACTTAATGTCGTTTTACTGGTTTAAAAGATTGCATAGTCTGTATACAACCAGTTTCTTCTACTCCTTGTCTTGTCTCTCCCCGTAACCCCCACGAGGTCATAGAGGGCTTTAAACTTAATGTCGTTTTACTGGTTTAAAAGATTGCATAGTCTGTATACAACCAGTTTCTTCTACTCCTTGTCTTGTCTCTCCCCGTAACCCCCACGAGGTCAAAGAGGGCTTTAAACTTAATGTCGTTATACTGGTTTAAAAGATTGCATAGTCTGTATACAACCAGTTTCTTCTACTCCTTGTCTTGTCTCTTCCCGTAACCCATACGAGGTCATAGAGGGCATCACTCAGCGTGCAAGCGATGTATCTTGGGCATGTTGATAACTGGGCAGAGCCCAATCTCTCCTGTTGATAACTGGGCAGGGACCAATGTTTATTTTTGTTTGTAACAAAGACTATTTGTTCACACAAGTAGATTGTACAAAAAACTGACACTAATCCACAAACAAGTTGCTTCAAATTTGGAAACTGCCCAGGATGCAAAGATTTATTAAATTGGATCAGATTTCCTTCTTCATATTTTTCTTTCGGCACGTCACCTGATTGGAGGTCACAACAATTTTCATTTGAAACTGACAAAAGAGTAAAATCAAATGAATTTTGAAACAGTCTTATTTCATATGATTATTTAGCAAGATGAGAAAATGACTCCTGAAATTGTTTGAGTACATGACAGATGTGAGGTTAGTAATAAATGATTATGGTTTGATGCGGAGTGTAAGACATAACGGTGTCTTCACTCCAGCAACTTTACATGTGGTTATTTTTCGGAATTTCATCCTATGCTGATAGAGGGCTCATAAAGGCAAGTCGCTGTTGATGTGATCAGAACAAATGTTGTATTGTTTAAAATGTTAATACAGATGACATTTTTGGGACATTTGTAAAAGCAATAATATGTAAAATTACAAAATGTATAATTGAAATATAATAATTAGTCAACATAGTTATCTATCTAAAAAATTACGTAACATTTATCTTGACCTTTCTTTCATAACCCTCTGTTAGGAGAGTAGCAACTACAGCCTGATAAAGATGGATGTGTCGGACCGAAAGGTGCAAATATCGCAGTCAAACTGTAAACTAGCAACACAGCGCAAATCCATTCTCCGGACTACATCCTGCTACTTGCAAAGTCCTGTTCAGAGCTTGGTAGCGGGAGATTGAGAATGAATGCAGAAGAAGAAGGGGAAGCAACTACAGAAAAATTGTAATTATGTAAGATCTTATGCGACTTGCCTTTTTTAGCACTCTAACGAGAGACTTGGAACCACCTAAAATCAAAAGCCAATCTGTTGTAGGTATAGTGACACCATCTTTGTTTTACACCATGGCTTGAGGTCAAGCATCACATGACACATGTGGCAGAAAAGTAATGTTTGTGATCCTGACTTAGTGGTACGGAGGAAGCACGCATGCCTTCATGAACTGGACACGTCAATTATATTGTCTTTAAGAAATAACAAAGGGAAGCAATTCATTTATTTGATAAAATCTTGTGCCAGGCCATAGTTTGTAGACCCGTGACATAGACAATCAATAAACAATAGGCATTTTGTGTGCTGCGCAATGCACTATTTTTGGTTTTAACCTCTAACTGCAGTTGTGTCCCCATGCTCCGTAAGGAAATGATACCAAAAAAAGAAGAAGTTCAGCTCTAGTAAATTTGACTGTGTGGGTTTATAGTGAATTATTTAGTTTTCTTGGTTTTTGTGTTTACTTGTGGTTATCTGAGCTCGTGTTGTATCATTGATCGTTTCTGGTTCTGTTATTAGTTCTGCCAAGTTTAACAATCTGAGCTCATGTTGTATCATTGATCGTTTCTGGTTCTGTTATTAGTTCTGCCAAGTTTAACAATCTCAGCTCATGTTGTATCATTGGTCATTTCTGGTTCTGTTATTAGTTCTGCCAAGTTTAACAATCTGAGCTCGTGTTGTATCATTGATCGTTTCTGGTTCTGTTATTAGTTCTGCCAAGTTTAACAATCTGAGCTCGTGTTGTATCATTGATCGTTTCTGGTTCTGTTATTAGTTCTGCCAAGTTTAACAATCTGAGCTCGTGTTGTATCATTGATCGTTTCTGGTTCTGTTATTAGTTCTGCCAAGTTTAACAATCTGAGCTTCTGCATTCTAATGAATCCTTTCTAGTTTTTAAAATGTGTTCTGGTAAATGTGTGGTGACTATCTGACCTACATCCTCCACTCCAGAAGATACTTTCACATGTTCACATTAGATTTGGTTAGTATGTAGTGTTACCAATTATCTCTCTTGGTCACTTCGTTGTGATAATGACCAACATATATTACTGTCTTGCGCTGATTTTTGTGTGACAGTTAGTACACAAAAAAAGTAGATAACTTGCAGGAAGCATCTGTGTTGTATACTTTCATAAGAATTCAGTGTAAACATTCAACGTTAGATGGGTCCGCCTGTGTGTACGTATGAGAGGCAAGAAAGACATTTGATGAATGTCAGCTGTTGTATATTATCATGAGTGTATACATTCATGTTAGATGGGTCCCCCTGTATGTACGTATGAGAGGCAAGAAATGAATGTCAGCTGTTGTATATTATCATGATTGAATGTAGAGGAAGCCATTGATCAGCATGTGATCGAGTCTTGCAAGTGCAAGCTCACATATAGCCACTAGCTACAGCCATATCTATTATGCTTGAACATAGTTCACCAGCCCTGCGGTGGTGTCAGTACCCATTTAAGTATCACATATCGTCGCTATGTGTATGTCTCTAAACATGCATTTGTACATAATGTTTGCTGTCTTTAGTTGAAATAAGAAAAGGTTTTCCAATCCTATCTAATGGCCTCAGTTTCTGCTGGGAAGAAATTAATAAGATATGTTAAGTGAGATAAACTACGTGCTGAAATATTCATTGGCATAAAGTGACCCAATTTATGTAGAGGAGTCTTCATTTTTATTAGTATGAAAAGACAAAAATTATATAGGGGAGTTTTCATTTTATAGGCAGTCAAGTGAGATCAATTATTTTAAAGTGTCTTCATTGTTATAAAATGATGTATGATATAGAGACTTCATAAATATAAAGTGTGATAAATGAAATAGGGAATTTTATGAAGTTAGATAACTCTATAGAAGAGTCTAATGTCAAGTTAGAAAAATTAGTAGTGTATTATTGACTATAAAGTGCGATAAATTCTATAGATAAGGGTCTTGAAACATCATTTCTGCTGCTTGAGGTCAGATAGACAAAAAATTATCACACCATGTTTGTTTGTTTTAGGTTTTGTTTTCTGTTCTGTTTAATTTCCAAATACATTAGTGCCAGGGAGGCACATACACCAGTGTTGGGGGATTAAGTAGCATCTCATCTGAAGCATTTGTCAGCAGCTATTGAGCTGGGCAGCTCTCCATGAACATGCTTGGGGCTACTTTACCATAAATATAGTATGTTATTTGGGGTTGGGATCTGTTTTGATGTGGGAACCAGCAGAATCCACATTTATAGTATGACTATTCATCTCTTGTAAGTTATCAATAAATATGTTCAATCACTGCAGCCATGAGATTTGTTTGCTCATTCAGATTGAATGTTGGACTTGTGCTTTGTTTGTCATACACTATTATTCTTATGGTATGTTAACTTGTTATATTTTGTTGTTGATGTTACTCGTGCTCAGTTTATTCTGGACATTTGTAGTCCTTTGTAGTGAGATTACTGAGGTAACCTGTTACGAAAGAAATATCCAGAATAAACTGAGCATGAGTAACATTAACAACAAAATAATCCAAGTATCTCACACAAACAATTCACCAATATCACCAGGTATCTCACACAAACAATTCACCTATATCACCAGGTATCTCACACAAACAATTCACCTATATCACCAGGTATCTCACACAAACAATTCACCTATATCACCAGGTATCTCACACAAACAATTCACCTATATCACCAGGTATCTCACACAAAAAGTTTACCTATATCACCTCCAGGTATCTCACACAAACATTTTGCCTTTATCACCTCCAGGTATCTCACAAACAAAAGCCAACTTGGCATTCAGAGCACTAAATATATCCTCTAGCCCATAATACAATATTGAGGCAGAGCTAAGGCACAAGCTGCTGGGCAATCAGCCATCCCAACCTGTTCAAGACTGTGTCCTGATGACATTCCTACAGATCTTGCATAACCAATAAACCTTAACTCAAAAGAAAAAGAGCTTCTGCATTGGCATCTCAATTTTCAATATTATTATTGTGAACCTGTATAAACCATTATATTAAAATGGAACCAACTGGGAAAGATAGGCAACGAAAATCCAAGCAACAGAAGTTCTAAAGACAGAACTACAAAAAATCAAATGTGGTAGAAATTGACAATCAGCTACAGTTACATGTTCCGTGGAGAGGATGCAAGATGCTACACCTGAAATAAGGTGCTACAGTAATACTGGTAAGAGGACACATGAACTGCACCTGAAATAAGGTGCTACAGTAATACTGGTACTAGGACACATGAACTGCACCTGAAATAAGGTGCTACAGCAATACTGTAGTTTTCCCCGATCCTCCCCTTGTCGCCTACAAACGGGACAGAAACCTGAGGGACTTGCTGGTCAGTAGTCGCCTACAAACGGGACAGAAACCTGAGGGACTTGCTGGTCAGAAGATACCTACAAACGGGACAGAAACCTGAGGGACTTACTGGTCAGTAGTCGCCTACAAATGGGACAGAAACCTGAGGGACTTGCTGGTCAGAAGTCGCCTACACACCAGCCATCATAGCCTTCCAGACACCAGGCCGTGCAATACTGCATGTGGCTGTGTTACGTGCCCTCATGTCATCCCTTCTCGCTCCATCACCTTTCCCAAAGCAGAATTCTTCATCAAAGAGGGATTCACATGCAATTCCCGTAACCTCATCTACCGCCAGTGTGGTATGACATATATTGGGAAAACTGGTATGGAACTTCGGGAGCATTTCCGCCAATACCTCAACGATATCTGCAACCGCACTGGTTCCCCAATTGCCAGCCACTTCAATGGTCCTGAGCACCATGGTAAGGCTTACGTTGGTGTCACTGGTCTAGTTTCTTGGCTTCTCTGACGATCGTCATTGATTCGTCCTTGAGAATAGACTTATCTCCAGCATGGGTTGTCTCCAACCGCATTGCATTAATATCTTCCATAACTTTTCTTAAAACCTCATACTGGCCCCCATCTATTTTTTGTCTTCCTTTGCCCCTCCTCCCCCTTCTATCAGTTCCCCCCCTATATTAATATCATCTCCTCCCGGCTTATATCACCTTTTTTTTGTTCTCCCACCTGGATATTTGGCCACCACTGGCTTATCTGGCCCATTTCCCCTCACTTCTTACACTCTCCTGGCCACCTTGTTTGACCACTCCCCTTCATATTAAGTCAAGCATCTGGCCCAACCGGTCGCTTAGACAGACTGGGTTCACTATCAGATAAGTTGAACATTTTTTCCTTATATGTTGATTTGTTAGCTCAGTATTGTTGTCCCTGATAAAGGCCTATTGGTTGTAACGTAGGTTTTGTTTGTGTTCTCGTCTCGGTGCGGTATCTGACCATACCCATTAAAAAATTTTGATTAAACTCAGCTTTAATCAACTTTTACAATTTTTTTTCATATTTTTTTCCCCTATAGTAATACTGGTACTATGGTACTAGGACACATATAAGCTACACCTAAAATAAGATGCTACATTAATACTGGTACTAGGACACATATAAGCTACACCTAAAATAAGATGCTACAGTAATACTGGTACTAGGACACATATGAGCTACACCTGAAAGGTTCAAACCGAATATTATTCTGCTAATTTAATACCACAAGTTATGGGACACATTAACAAAGGACGCTGTTGTTTTTAAAGCCTGTTTTATCTCTGTGCGACTTTTGTTTAATCTGTCTTGCTAGGTCAGAATGTTTGGGTGCTGATCATGGTTCGTGGTCTTCATGTCTTGGCAATGCTGGAATCTGCAAAATTAATGAAAACAAGTCTTGTTTTAAGCAAGTATTTTCTTCAGGTTTGCATTCAGAAGTTATCTCCAACTGGTTATTTATTGATACTTTGTTTACATATGGTTTAGTTGGGTATTTAAATGGTCACTCTGACAGTTGCCTCTTGCCGGAGATGTCCTATTTGGTGCCTCCAACAGCTCTCCCAGCAGCCATTCAGTCCCCTAGCACAATGATACACTGTGGTCAATGTTACTTATTGGCAGTGTTCATTTTCTGTTAGATATTGGGGTCCAGGATGACTTTTCCTTGTTAAGTTCATTAGGAGATACTGCCCTTAGATGTCTTGCCCTTCTGGGTTTTCAAGGTCCATCTGCCTGGACATCGTATAAACATTTTCTATCACAGGTAGTCTTGTCTTCCCAGACTCTTGAACCCCCCCTGCCGGATGCTGCCATTCTTAGTCTGATCCCTCTCTGGGGACATGTCTGGCTCATCCAGGAGTATATGTTCACGTCAACATAGCTCACGGGAGTATAAGCACGGATAGGACCTCCCCCCCCCCCCCCCCCCCCCCTCCCATCACACCTTGGAGGAAATGGTAAATTGCTAGCCATATGTAATGTCTGAACTGACAACATATTTCGTCACTGACCCAAAAAAAGAAGGTCAGTTTTCGCAGCTCATATTAGGGCCATATTTCTGGTTTGAGATGATACAGGGAGGCCTTTCTTTATGTAGCAGATTTGTTGATGGTTACTTGCCTTATGTGGTGTTCTATAATAATAGAAACAACCAAACATACAAATACTGCTGTTGGTATACACAAACATACACATACTGCTGTTGATATACACAAACATCAAAATACTTGGGGGGATTCAAACAAACATACAAACAAACACTTGTGCTGATTTAAATAAACATACAAACCATTTGTGGTGATTTAAACAAACATACAAACACTTTTACTGATCAACACAAAAATTTAAAAACATGTGATGAATGAAGACAAATATCCAAACATTGACTTGTAATGACTGTTAACACATTGAAAAGTTTTGTTATGGTGCTGGGGTGGTCTGATGATTCTCGTATACAAATAAACAACAGAAGAACTTGTTGCAAAAATGAGTTTATATTAAATTATGCATATCATAGCAACAGAATAATGATTATCAATTTGCTAAATATCAAACATAACAACGTCCCACCAGCAAGAACAACACTGAATGATTGTCAGAAACACAATGCAGAAAGGTGGACTAAAACATCTGTGTGCAGTGTAAATGAATTGACCTTTCACTTCCTTCATTAAATATGAACACTGTAAACTGGCTGGTTCAGCTAGACAAGTTTATGTATTATTCTCTAAAGCTGGTACTAAATAACATATCTATTACAAGCAAACAGATCATAGCAGGGCTTTCAAACTTGTGGCCCACTAAACCATACCCATCTGTCTACAACCTGATTGGCAAATAAGATTGAGATAAGAGATATACAAAAATGTACGTAACGAGAAAAAAGGTCATACAAATATTTGTGGAACAAAAAAAACAGATCATAAGAAAAGGTAATACCGCATAATTTTGAGGCTAATATAGAATAAGCGCTGTCAAAACAATTGAAAAATTAAGGTACTTCAAACAATCAGAGCCGAAGATTTAGAACAGGATCTTATAAGCAAATAACGACTATCACTAGGAAATAAAATAGAAACAACCAATTCTCTGGCAATGGGAGTGAAAAAAGGTTAAAGGACAACCAATTCTCTGGCAATGGGAGTGAAAAAAGGTTAAAGGACAACCAATTCTCTGGCAATGGGAGTGAAAAAAGGTTAAAGGGTTATAACATCGTCCGTAATTTGGGCTATGAAACTTGTTTTTCTCATGACATTCAAAGGAATATGTGTTTATGGCCCTTGTTTTCATTTGGTTAAAGTTGTAATTTCTGATAATATTAAATAGCCATATACATCGGTGACCATGCTGGCAAAAAATGTGTTTACACAATTCAGGCGGCAACATATTATTTCTAGACTTGTCTAAAACAGCTGTCAAGCTGTTAGGATACCTTGTCTCATCAGATGAAGATGCAGATTCAAACCCTGGTAAAGCCTAGGTTTTTTTACTCAATTCAGGTGAAATACCACCTTCATCAAAAAGAACACTTCCATAATTTTTCCGGGAGACCCTTTGACTCAAAAAGAAAGCTTGCATCGTTAACTGCTCACTGAATGGAGTTTGTTTAGTTTTTAGTGATTTAGGATTGTAATTAACATTATATATACTAAGGGAGTTACTCTTCTTATTGTATTTTCAGTTGTGAGACAAAGGGCGCCCATTGTTGTGAATTTCACAATGGGAAACCGCTAAATACTATTCATCATTCAGTCGGTTAATTTAATTGTATACTTAGCAATATTTAGCAAACCTAGCACTTTAGGAGTTTCAGAAATTAGGTTATTTTTACCTGCAGAACAGGGCTAGTGAAGCTGAAACTAGATATTATTCATATATGAATTATTGTGATTCAAAAGTACATTGTGATCTGGGTGCAGTGCCTTTGATCACTCAACAATACTGACTGACATAATCCACTAACATAGTGGATTAAATGACAGAGTCCATGAAAGAACGAAAGACAAAATAGAACATTCAAAAATAGCACAGGAAAAAATAATAAGTGAGAATAGAGATGCTATAAATCTACTCAATCAGTACTTTGGCACAGTCTGTACAAAAGAAGACTGCTTCAGGGTACCAGAGCCCATAAATCATTTCTAAAGGAACATGGATACAGAGGCATTAAGATTAGTCTGCATTACGGAGGAAATGATTTTTAAACAATTAGAGAGGTTGAAAGTGGATAAATGTCCGGGTCAAGATGGTATTCATCTAAAAGATTGCTATATGAAATTAGAGACCTATTAGCAAAACCATTGGCTATATTATGTTCTCAATCACTTACAAAAGGGATTGTTCAGGGGATTGGAAAGGTGGTAGATAAAGGGGAGCCAGTGGATGTTATTTATCTAGATTCTGCAAAGGCCTTAGATATGGTGCCTCATCAAAGATTGTTTAAGAAGTTAAAATCACATGGTGGCAAAGTTGCCAAATGGATAGAAAATTGGTTAACGGGAAGAAGGCAGAGAGTGGGCATAAATAAGGAGTACTCTGAGTGGTGAAAAGTAAAAAAGTGAAGTGCCACAGGGCTCGGTTTTGGGACAATTTAAAAAAACAAATAGTTGGACTCTGGACAATTTTGATATTGCTATTGATTTGATACTGATATTATTCACATAGATGGGATCAGTAATTAATTTTAAATCTTGGTTTTGTTTGTCCAATCCCTGTTAAAGACTATTACAGCAGTACAAATGCCAGTAAATGTCTGCTCCTGTTCTCATGTCAAATCTTTCTTGTTTTCTTCTACCATTTTGGTGTTTAGTTTTATTTCAGTCCCTCACATATCCAAGTTTACCCACTTAATGAAGGTGTTCTTTTCATATCCAAGTTTACCCACTTAATGAAGGTGTTCTTTTCATATCCAAGTTTACCCACTTAATGAAGGTGTTCTTTTCATATCCAAGTTTACCCACTTAATGAAGGTGTTCTTTTCATATCCAAGTTTACCCACTTAATGAAGGTGTTCTTTTCATATCCAAGTTTACCCACTTAATGAAGGTGTTCTTTTCATATCCAAGTTGGGATCAAGATGCTGAACAGCGCATGAGCTGCAGTGGTCAGCGACCCATAGCTGACTGCTAGCGTCAGGGCCAGCGAACCAGAGCTGTCAAGACCCTTCTACACCTCCATGCGGTGATCCTGGATAACAGGCTGCAGCAGAGTAGACTGGCTAAGGAGAAGGCATCGAAGAGGGAATGCTAACCCGGTACTAAAAAAATGCTAGCTGAAGTCGGATGTATTGGACCGAAAGGTGCAAATATCGCAGTCAAGCTGTAAACTACGACACAACGCATTCTGTTCGCTGGACTACATTCTGCTACTTAAGCCCTTTCAGTGTTTGGTAGCGGGAGATTGAGAACGAACGAAGCCAAGCCATATCCAAGTTCACCCATTTAATGAAGGTGTTCTTTTAATATCCAAGTTTACCAACTTAATAAAGGTATTCTTTCCATTCATACTCTGAATTATCTTTGACACAGCTCACCAACTGCTGCCTTCAGTTAGAAGAATATACAACAGCTCAAATCATTCATACACATTTGTTTACATTCAAATATGGCACAGTTTTCAGCCAGTGCTGGTACTACAAAAATTAATACAAAATTGATAACATTGATGTCAAATTGTATTATGTCCATATTAAACTAAGTAACAAATAACATGTAAAATTCATAAACACAAACAATCTGGCATCCAGAGTATATTCATGAGAGACAGCTTTCTCAACAACAAAAAATCTTTTCTGGCTGCTAAAAGCACTGAAATATTCAAGTAACTTGAATATTCTCTCAGAATGTAAATGTTATATCAAAGCTCTGGAAGCAGACACGATAAAACACTTTGAAACAATTTTCCAATTAAAAAAACTTTGGTGCTGAATCCATATATCACAACACAATTTATACATCGAGGTCTGGGTGTGACATCTATCTACAACATGCAGTATCTGTGTCGTATGGCAAAATATTTGGTCATATCAATAACTCTTAGACAGTTCAGATGAAATGTACAACTCTCACATCACAAAACAAACCTGAAATCAACAATACAATACTGAACTTCATACATATGAATGAATGAATGAATGAATGAATGAATGAATGATACAACAATAATGTCACATACATGCCGTTTCATGTTGTCTATAATTTTTTGTTAGTTTTATTTCCATTTATGCCGTTAAGCGTCCTGGGGAGCTTAAGTCGACTGTTCTGCGCAAAGTGTGTTGTGTTAGTCAATGTGAGCCCATGTCGCTACACAATCACTTTAATGTCATCTCTCCACCTGTCTCGCAAACATCCCCTTGCCCTGCAGCCAGATCTACCTGTATTGTAAGCCATCAGTGGAAGTTGATGAGGGTGCATTCTTATGAGATGACCAAACCAACTTATTACGTGCCTGGAAATATATTCTGCACAAGATGTATGCCAATCATACTGCGAATGTCGTTTCGCATTCTGTCTTTCCTGGTAACACCGGTGACCTTCCTCAAACACTTCATTTCGTATGTCAAAATTCTGCTCTAACATGTCCTAGACAGAGGCCATGTTTGGCACTGGTAGCACAGAGTCAGCATAAATATACTGTTTATCAGCTGTTGCTTTGTTGCCAAACACATGCCTGGGTGCCTAAGCAGTGGTGACAGCTGATAAGTTACCACAGATTCTTTATGACACCTAGTCTCAATTTCACTGTCAATCCTGCTGTATGCCGAAAAAACACTGCCCAAATACTTGAACCCATAAGCCTGTTGAAGAGCAATATCTTTGACACTTATGTTGAGTGGCCCAGGTGTTCTAATGATCCTCCCAGTTTGTGTTTTCTTCTTGTTAATTCGCATATATATATTCACAGGTAATCACAAGTATGTTCATGTGATTTTGCAGTTTATTTTCAAAGTGGTACAACAGACATTGATCTTCTGCAAAGAACAATTCATGTATTGAGTTCATAACAAAAAATAACCTATACATATTCTAAAAGTTCTAACTATCCACATATTTATCTTTTGTCAATTCTTTTAAAATTCAATTTGCTCAGGTATTGTTGGTATGAGCAAGTCTATTTTTTATTTCTAACCTGCATCTGACATTTTATATTATTTTAGAGTTCACTTACTTAAAAGTGTCCCATATACTTACTTTGTTGTTGAATCTTGGAGAATTATGTTGCTTCTTAGAGATGGCCATTTAGGCAAAGCCTTTATTTTTACTTTCTTCATTACAATATCAGCCATTTTCTGTAAGTTTTATTAATATTTACTTTTCTCTTTTATGACTATCAGTTCAGTTCAGTTCATCCCATAACCCATCAGGTCATTGGGGCACACTTGAAGACACTCCCAAAATTCCACGCCATCTTTCTCTGTCTGCCTTCTCCTGTCGTATCTCACTGGGACAAAGGCTTGACAGCTCAGTGATGTTGTCCACCCAGCTCTTCCTTGGATGTCCTCGCCCTCTCTGTCCTGGTATGGAACCAAAGAGTATCGAGTTGGTAATTCCGTTGGACCTCGCGACGTGCCCGTACCAGGCCATCTTTTGTCTTTTGATTGTTGTGAACAGATCTTCAAAAGGACCAATAGCGTTATCAACTTTCTGTCGTATTTCTACGTTCGTGACTACATCTTCTGCATATCATGTGCTGTTTATTATGTTATACCCACAAACTGATATTCTTAGCATATGTGAGAACTATACAAATCAGAACAATTCTACAGCTATAAATGTCAGTACATACAGACTTTCTCTTTGATTACCATACTCATCCCTCTCTCTCAACTGTTGCTCTTTTTCTCTCTCTCTCTCGCTCTCTCTCTCTATATATATATATATATATTAATAAACACACAGACAATGACTGAATGTAAATAAAACAAGTGAATACAATCCAGGAAATATTATAACAAAATGCTCTACAAATGTTTCTACCACTAATGACTAGATCTATAAATAAGTAAATAACAAATATACCTTTCAAAAAACAATAAGTCAGTTGGCAAATGAACATACAAGAGTAAAGCAAGAAATGTTTTTACTTGTCTAAACACAATTTCTGAAAATGTATGACTATCAAAAGCCAAATGATGAACAAAATAAAGAAGAATGAATCTAACTGATTTACTCAGTCATGTTTGTCCGAAAGATTTGCACTTGAAACTACCTGAAAGCTGACTGGAAAGTCAGCTTGATTGATCTGATGAAAGTTTCCTGTGTGAGTATTCTTGACGGGACATGTCATAAATAGTTTAAATAAGATGTAAAATATTTACATTCACAAACAAGATGGATCCAAGCTTAGACAACAGAAGATAACTTATATTTTGTTGACAAATAGTAAAACAATACGAAGTGAAAGTTCTGAAGAGGCATTGCTCCAGCAATTGGTAGCATCTTCATAACTGAAAGCTTCCTTTGATATTAAATTTTCTTTGGCATAAACATCTTGATGTATGACTGCAACCAATTGTTTACAACAAAAAACACATTTCCCTGTAACCCACACAACCACCAATATAAGACTTCCAATAGCACCCACATACATAAGACTTGCCATACCACCCACACAACCACCAATATAAGACTTCCAATAGCACCCACATACATAAGACTTCCCACACCACCCACACATTCACAAACAATATGTTGGTATGACCACAGACAAATCATTAACAAAAGTGTAATGAATTCCTAGAACACAGACCATAAAATTGCCTTATCTGACTGCTGTACATTCAACAAAAGACACAAGTCAAGTTTACAATTTAAAGCTTTTGACCCGAAACATAAATGAGTTGATGGATGAAAGTAGAACTCCAGTACAAGTGTACAAAGGTAATACCTCCTTAGATATAATAAAATGATGTATTTAAATGTCTGATATCACAAGATATCCAAGGGAAATAGGTACAATATTGACAGAACTTACATTATTTCAATAGACAAAGATCATTAACTTTACATACATCCTCTGTGACATTGTCCATTTATATATAAACCATGCTACATGGGTCATTACCAAAACTGACAGACTGATTGCAGAAAACCAATTGATATTGTCAGCTGTTTGTTCTCAAGCAATTGTGTTTTTAGAAAATGTAAACATAATCCCACAGCAGATACCAGATATTTTACCTGGTTGCAAGGGGGCTACAATATCCACTACCCGGTATCTAACAAGTCACCACAAACCCTGACAACTTAATTAACAAAACACCATGAAACCTGACAACCTAACCAATTTTTAAAAATGATGAACCCTGACAACCCAGCCAACAAAACACCTTTAAACCTACCAAAACACCATGAACTCTGACAACCCAGCCAACAAAACACCTTTAAACCTATCAAAACACCATGAACCCTGACAACCCAGCCCGCAAAACACCATGAACTCTGACAACCCAGCCAGAAAAACACCTTTAAACCTTTCAAAACACCATGAACCCTGACACCTTAACAGAACACCACGAACTCTGGCAACCTAACAAGACACTATAAACCCTCACTAGCTAACCAACAATACACCAGAAACTCTTACTTATTAATTAACAAAACAACAAAAACTCCTAGTAACTAACTAACAAACACCAGAAACTTTCACTAACAGAAACAATAAACTCTCACTTATGAACACCATAAACTGCTACTATGAGTACGATTTGAAAAGTTTGGCCTTTGAGGAGATAATTTCATTAATAAGCAAGATTGACACATGAGCTAGACATTTTCTCAAAGCTTAGAATGTCGTTTAGGTGATGTGTCATTATCTTTCAAGGCAGTCACCATCCTGGTCCACACACGAACACCAACGTCAGACTAGTTGTTGCATCCTGTCGTGTAAAATATCAGATGTCTTCATACTGTCGAAGACGGATGTGTCGGACCAAAAGGTGCAAATATCGCAGTAAAATTGTAAACTAGCGACACAAGGCATTCCGTTCTCCAAACTACATCCTGCTACTTGTAAAGCCCTATTCAGGGCTTGGTAGCGGAAGATTGAGAGTGAATACAGAAGAAGAAGAAGAATATGTCTTCTCCAAAAACCAGTTATGCACAGCTGCTTGCACCTCTGCGTCAGAAGCATAAGGGTTTCCCTTGAGTTTCAGGAAGAGGAAGAAGTCACAAAATGCCAGATGATGGCAGTCAAATGATGTCAAACTTGAAATGCTTCAATGTAGACACTGTTGTTCCTGGGTGGGCATTGTCGTGCTGAAGAATTGTGTGATTACCCACACAAACACGCAGCCATCGTACCAAAGTTTTCACATTTTGATTGGAGTTGATGGTATTGCCATGCTTCAAAGATTCTTTGTGGACTACAGCCTCTCGCAGTCTCAAAAGATGGTCATCATCACTATTTCCACTGAGGCGACGTCATTGAATTTTTTGGGGTAGTGAGTTCTTATGCCTGTACTCCATAATTTTATGGGTTATAATGATGAGCCAATAACTCAACACAGTGACAATTTGGTAGATAAAGGCATTGCCTTCCTGTTTATATCGCATCAGAAGTTCCTGACACATCTGCTGTCGGCGTTGATTTATATCCGGTGTCAGTGTGCAAGGGACCCATCTTTCATATACTTTTCTAGACCCAAGAAGATGTGGACAACATGATGGCTCAATCGAAATCATAAGCATTGAAGCAATATCTTTCTGCTTGGAACAGCAATTGGCACGAACCAGTTCACCCACACAAGTTTGGTGCTGTGCATCCACAGCTGTGATTGGTCATCCACTGTGAGCCTTGTCATGCAGGTTCATCGTAGCTGGATTGTTGATTTTTACAATCTGTGTGCACCTCCTGACATCCACACAGGCATTACCATATACCGCAGTCACGCTTCGATGCATGCCATTGGGCCCACAACCTTTCACCATCAGGAATTCAATCACAGCATGTTGCTTCCGCAGTATTTCCATGCAGGCCACCATTTTACTGTCTGCTGTGCGCATGCGTCACGTCCCAGGCACATGCCCCTATAGTCTTCTCAAAAGAGATTATTTTCACATACTTGTCACATTGCTCTGAGCAATGTTTTTATATTTATGGCGCTGGAGGTAAAACTTTTCAAATTGCCCTCGCAACTAACAAACACAGATTATATTATATGCGATTAAACATGACAGAGGACTCAGTGGACTTGAGGTAAGGTATCCGCCTCGAGTGATGGAGGTTGCGAGTTACAATCACCATGGAGACCAGGATTTTTTCACTTAGATAATCTGGTAAAAATTCCCCTGATCGCTAGTTAGTAAGATTGGACTCCAGTGTTCAGTGTCAAGCACGTTAAACATTCCTTGGCAGTTAGAAATAAAAAAGAGTAGGTTTAACGGCAGTTGCCTGGACATAATTTAGAAATTTCAGTTGAAAATCTACCCAAATTTTGTCTACCTTCCTCCAGGCCTATTAAGCTTTAGGAAGTTTAAAATTTCTACTACGAATAGCCGATAGCCTTTGGCTACTTGGCAACAGACATTAACATGCCTGCTTGAATACCAAGATTCCAAACATGACACTGATCTTAACATATTAGGTGCCATGGCTACCTAGGATATGTTCTGCTCTGCCATAAACTATCACTAACTAACTGTACACAACAAACTCCCACTAACTAACTAACTGTACACAACAAACTCCCACTTACTAACTAACTGTACACCACACACTTCCACTAACGGTACACCACAAACTCCCACTAACTAACTGTACACCACAAACTCCCACTAACTGTACAGCACAAACACTCATTAACTGTACAGCACAAACTCCCACTAACTGTACACCACAAACTCCCACTAACTAACTGTAAACCACAAACACCCACTAACTGTACACTACAAACTCCTACTAACTAACTGTACACCACAAACTCCTACTAACTAACTGTACACCACAAACTCCCACTAACTGTACACCACAAACTCCCACTAACTGTACGCCACAAACTCCCACTAACTGTACACCACAAACTCCCACTAACTGTAAACCACAAACACCCATTAACTGTACACCACAAACTCCCACTAACTGTACACCACAAACTCCCACTAACTGTACACCACAAACTCCCACTAACTGTACACCACAAACTCCCACTAACTAACTGTACACCACAAACTCCCACTAACTAACTGTACACCACAAACTCCCACTAACTAACTGTACACCACAAACTCCCACTAACTGTACACCACAAACTCCCACTAACTAACTGTACACCACAAACTCCCACTAACTGTACACCACAAACTCCCACTAACTGTACACCACAAACTCCCACTAACTGTACACCACAAACTCCCACTAACTAACTGTACACCACAAACACCCACTAACTGTACACCCCAAACTCCCACTAACTAACTGTACACCACAAACTCTCACTAAATGTACACCACAAACTCACACCTAACTGTACGTTATAAACCTCCACTAACTGACTAACACATGAGCCTTGACTAGCTGACTAACAATACACCTTTAACCCCAACAACTCTAAACACACAATCTGAATGACAATATCACAATGGTACAGTTGCAAGCAACAATAATTTATATAACATAAATACAAGAAGCACTCTGAGGTTGGTTCGACAAATACAACAGTTTTGAGTACAATTCACATTAACTGTGTTGTGAATGTCTCACATTAACTGTGTTGTGAACATCTCACATTAACCGTGTTGTGAATGTCTCACATAAACTGTTTTGTGAATGTATCACATCAACTTTTCAATAACTCAATGATGTTCCTCCCAAATTAAACACGGAAGTAAATAAATGAGATGTTAAGTGAACGTGCGCCAACTGTAAAACTTGTATCATATTGTCAATGGCAATGTCAAAAGTGATATAATAGTGTCACTTTATTACACAACTACATTCACTCAGTTATCTTGACACACTACATTCACTCAGTTCCCATCTTAACACACTACATTCACTCAGTTATCATCTTGACACAATACATTCACTCAGTTCACATCTTAACACACTACATTCACTCAGTTCACATCTTAACATACTACATTCACTCAGTTCTCATCTTGACACACTACATTCACCAGTTTTCATATTGACACACTATATTCACTCAGTTATCTTGACACACTATATTCACTCAGTTCTCATCTTGACACACTACATTCACCAGTTCTCATCTTGACACACTGCATTCACTCAGTTCTTATCTTGACACACTACATTCACTCTGTTCTCATCTTGACACACTTCACTTGCTTCTCTTCTTCAGACACTTAAGTCACTTAACACATCAGTCTTGAGTTACTCACTTCTCAGACATATCATAACTGCAGCCACCCTCTCTGTACACACCAGCACACTAGCACAAACAGCATGCATGCAGCACTGGCCGGCAAGCTGGTCACATGTACAGACAAATTACTATCACTCATGTCAGAAGGGTTGTATGGCTCGGAAATGTACATAGGGTTTAACATATTCAAAGTCACAATGGAACGTTCTAAGGATGAGAGAAGTAGGGGTGACAAAGTCAAGTATGATGCCATGTTTGGACTGCCCATTTTAAGATGACTGTGGATTCTCCCAGCCTCACTCTGGCAAGCTTCAACCTGAGAGAACAAAAATGATTGACAACTATTAATAGACATGAAGTCAAATTCTGATATTACAAAACCTTTTAGGATTGTGTGATAGTATATAAACGGTTACATATGATAAAGTAAAAACAAAAGCTATCATCAGCTCAATTAAGCTAGATTTAAAAAAAAAACACTTTTGTCATTTATTTCAATTAATGACATCGTCAGGATAATTATATTGCGGTTGAGATATAAAGGTCACTTACCCCTGCAGTCACCATGCGGTGTACAGGGGGCTTAGAGTTTTATTTTTTACTTTCAATAAGAAAAATACCTAGGCTCCACAAGTGTTTTGAACATAGGGAACTGGAGTTCTAGCCAGTTGGCCACACATGTGTATTCACATGTACCTAATACAGAACTTTCAACCCCTTATATATTTATTTGTTTACAGATATCAACTGACAAAGCACACACACATATTCCCACATTTGTATGACTTCATTCATTCTATCTACCTACTGATGTAGATATGTCTCTTATTTATATCTCAAGTCAAGTCAAGTCAAATCAAGTCAAGTCAAGTCAAGTCAAGTCTAGTCAAGTCAAGTCAAGTCATCCCATAACCGGTGAGGTTGTTGGGGAACATTTGAAGGCACTCCTACAATCCCACATCACCCCTCTCTGTCAGTGGACGCTGCCTGTGCCTCCTCTTGTGGGAGATAGGTCCATTCTTTTATGTTGTCTTCCCATCTCTTTTTGGGAGAACCTCTTCATCATCCGTCTTGCACCTTTCCGTACAGAATCATATTTGCAAGACCATTTAATCTCGATATGTGGCCATACCAAGCGAGTTTCCATCATTTGACTGTTGCCAAGACCTCTTCAAAAGGCTCTGTTGCTGTGTTAATTCTTTTTCGTGTTTATCTAAGTGAACATATACTTCTCATTTACTAATCTGCGGATATCCACATGTGTCCTGCACCTTAAGAAATACATGCTCTACCAACCTGATAGGTCTACATACCTGCAGTACAGACGGCTGTGAGATGATTGGTGCAATGATAACTATGAGTTCTCCATTCACACTGACGTAGCCATAGACATCACATTCCATCACAGATATGTGATCTGACAGGCTGTTCAGCACATCCATGGCAGAGATGACCTTTAATTTCGTGTGACTTGCAGCAGCTGACATCAAACGAGGGTCCCATAGTAGTTTCATCTGAGCAGCTTTAAAAAAAATAGCAAAATCTCAATAATCAATCCAAAGCAGAGAACTTCACATAGAGACAGACATTTTGTCATGAAAAGCTAGAAAATATAAATATAATTTTTTATTAAAATTGTACAACATGGTCTAATAAACATTTATATAGGGTGGAGAGGGCATATATATATTTATGCAGTTGGACAAATTGTGTGAATAAACACGGCACTGATCCTGAAATGTTAAGTGCCATGGCTACCTGGCACCTGTGATTTGATTCCAGCCTATCCACACTTCATCACAAAACTCAGCTTCTGTCTCTCAATGTCAGATAACAAATCTTTTTAAGCACATACATACCACCACACCCACCCCCCTTACACCTCTACCCTTCCTCACCGCCCACCCCTCTTAACCCTTTACATTCCAAATTATCCATTACAGTTAACTAGAGTAGCCCCACAAACAGTCCAATTTCTCTAAAGTCCCATGTTATATATCAACCATATCTTGTTATTTAGCTAAATTTGATTTATAAACAAAAGCTGTATCTTTAATTTTTTAAATCATAATTTTAGTTTGAATTATTGTTGTTGTTAACCATGAAAATGACTGTTCTTGTCGTGGACTAACTTAAGACTAACTACTTGTAAATTAGGTTTGACTGTAACGAATTTAATAACATTTTTAATAAGGAAATGTAAGTATGACAGATAAAACAACAGTTTAGAATGAATAATTGTATTCATTGATATGACCTATTCATTGATATAACCTATTCATTGATATGACCTATTCATTGATATAACCTATTCGACCTATTCATTGATATGACCTATTCATTGATATGACCTTTTAATTGATTTGACCTATTCATTGATATGACCTTTAAATAGACTGCTTGACTTTATTTACAAATTTAAAACATTTTTTAAAATGTAAATAATATTAAACATAATAAGAAAATATGATGTAATATAATGCCAGCAATTCATTTAATTCTTACAAACATTTAGGTTTGATCAAATAATGTTCATTTTGTAATCAACAACAGCTGAATGTGAAGTATTTGTCAGTGAATGATTTCTTTCTATAGTTCTCAATATTTCATGACAAAGTCAGATGCTCTTTCATCAAATGAATGAGAAATCCATTTGTTTCTTGATTCGTAATCATCATGTAGCCTGTCCTTGGCAGAACGTCGCTCTCATGACAGCCTGTCTGTAGGAAACTCAATCTTTCGCCAATCTTCCGACCTGCTTCAAGGTCAAATCAAGTTTCTTTGATATCCCGAGTCCATCGTCTTCTCGGTCAGTCCCTGCTTCTCTTTCCAGTGACCATGCCACCCATAAACACTCTCCAGTTCGTTGTGTCATTTGATATGTCCAAAAAACCTCAGTTTTCGGGTCATTTCATCATTTATGAGCCAATTCTCCTCTACATTCAGTTCTTGCCGGATGGATTTGTTTGTTGTTTCTTTGTCCACAGGATTTTCAGGACTCTTCTGTTGCACTGTGTTTCAAAAGCACCGAGCTTCGCTCTTATTGCTTTTGTAATCATCCATGTTTCACATCCATAGGTTGCCACAGGAAAAGTGCATGTTCTTAGGATCGTTAGTTTTAGTTCTTTGTTTGTATTATGCTATAGGTTCTGTATACTCCTTAACTTCTGCATTGCCATAGTCAGTCATCTTCTTACTTCTTTTGTACAGTCTCTATTGTTGTTCAGTTTTGATCCCAGATATTCAAAATGGGCAACATTTTCAATCTCTTCGCCAGCTATCTCAATTTTAGGTTGGAGTTTGGTCTTATCGGTTGTCATTATCTTTGTTTTCTTTGTATTCAGGTAGAGATTCTGGGCTTCACTATGTTTCTGGACTGATGTAATTATTTGTTCTAGGCCCTTGGCGCTGTTCAAGAGCAAAACTGTGTCGCCAGCATATCATATTACTGGTATCTCTTTCCCTCTTATGTTTCTTGATTAGCATCGCTTATTGGAAGTGATATTTCATTCCCATGAAATGATTGGATAATTTGTCTCCAGTCAACTTTCACCATATTTCTGCCACACAATTTTGATGTAAATTGAGTGTTTTTCTGCTGTAGCTCAATATCATATGTTCGATCTTGTTTATCTAAAGGAATGCTATTCTTGTCATGAGCCAATATTAATTCAGAATTATAATTTAATCAACAGTAGAACTACAGTTCATTTAATATACATTTTGGTTTTATGTGCATATTATATTATATTTAAAAATCAAAGAGATTTATAAAAACAGATTTATTATAATTTATTAAAATTTGGGTAGATGGGGCTAGAAAGCCTAGGAAGGCAGCTCATCTAGGAGAAGGAAAACTGATTTCAAACCATTTGAAGCCTTGCAGATATGGCGTATCTTGTTTAGGTTTTGTCAGATATGGCTGTGCAACCTGTTTTCTGATAACTCTGAAAGTTGGTCAGTGTCTACCAAACCTGACAACCGACGATGTGTGAAGGAGCACACATCAGAGGATACAATGCCTTTTTCTAGATCGAGGAAAGACAACCTCAGCTGAGTGTTGTGGCAGGGCAGACCAGGCCCTTAGCCTTGGTTGGCGGATTGTCTAGGAGTGAAGCCTCAACAGATGAACAGATAGAGCATAGCTCTGCTGATCCGACAGCAGAAGCTTGCCTTGTTCCAAATGTATTGTATGACCTTTCACTTGGATCAAACAAGGCAGACCAAGAGACGGACCATACTGCATGGGCAATACATGGTCATTATATTTCTGCCCGTGCCTTGTGCTAGTAGCGCAATCACTATCGTCGGGCATGACGGAACAGGCCAATGATTCACATGTAAACTAGTACATTCCTCCAATAGTTGAGCCGAGACATAAATATAAATATTGGTTGTCCACAGAGAGGAATCCAATTGGTATCGATGTTGTTGTATAAGCTACTTGTACTGAGTTCTTCCCTCTTTATGATCTTCCTCTGGTAGTAGGTTACAGTGGTGCTTCTTATATCCCATCGCGTACTGAGGAAGGTAATCATGGGCTCTAATGGCTGTAGAGTAATGCTAGACTTCTCCGTAGAATAACTATTATGGGTACTGATGTGTCGGTCCCCACCTCGTTGGGAAGGCTGTTGTAACACAGCATGTTTCAGAGTATACAGTGTGAGTGTGAGTTGAGGTTCAGTTTATTTGCACTTGACCCTGATACAAGGCAGATAATGCCAGGTAAAAAGTATGAGTTGTTCTGAAATTATTTTTCAAACACAGGTAGGTGCTACACAAATATTGGATGTGCATTTACTTGTCTTGTTTCTCAAGGTGCTAATAAGAAATAAGGGGATTCCGTGGTGAAGTGGTTAAGCCGTTGACCTCGTGATCAGGTGGTGTGGGTTCGACTCTCAGCTCCGCTGTCTTTTTCACAGGTGCTAGATGCGGAGTCTCCTGCACCTCGAAGTCACCCCCTAGTCGTCGTTGTGTCCTTGACTTGCCACTGGGGTCGGGCGGCACGAGACAAGAGAGTGAGGATTAAAAAGTAGCGCAGTTAATCCTTACTAAAAATAGCGCTAGCAAAATAAATTATGCCATCATTGTCTACGATCGATGGCGGCCTTTGCCTTTGAATAAGGAATAAGGAAGATAATGGTGACAAATAAAAAAAAGGAAAAACTGATTTCACCAAAACATCAAACACCAACAACAATCAACAACTGAATCCTTGGACAATCCTCCAAGCAGAGGACAAGGTCAAGAAATACAGTAGAGTCACCCATAATATGAACTCAAAGTTTTGAAGGTATTCTGAATGGAAAATAAATAGTTTTGAATATGAGTACCTTGAAGTAAAGACTGAACAAAATTGAAAGTTTCATGTCATAGCTTCTCATTTCCTGGAGATGACAATAAAGCCTTCTTTTACAAAAAATCACTTGCAGATTTTCCATGGGTACTCTGTTAATATCTGTAGGACCACAATGATTTGGCCACTACCCTGACATAAAAAAAGGGAAGGGCCGCCGTCCATCATAGACGACGATGACATAATTCATTTTGTTAGTGCTATTTTTAGTAAGGATTAACTGCACTACTTTTTATCCTCACTCTCTCATCTCAAGCCACCAGACCCCAGTGGCAAGTCAAGGACAAGACGACTAGTGGGTGACTACGAGATGCAGGGGACTCCGCATCAAGCACCTGTGAAAAAGACGGTGGAGTCTGGAGTCGAACCCACACCACCTAATCACGAGGCCGATGCCTTAACCACTTCGCCACGGAATCCCCTACCCTGACATAATGATTAGTTTAAACACACTTTAGGCTGCAATCCTCATTCTCCTGTTTCATTTTATTCTTGATTTTAAAAAAAAATTAGATAAGCTGGTACAGCTTCAGTAAGCTTGTTTCTTTCATTGAAACCTGTTAGGCATCATATAGAAATATGAGTATAGTTTTTGGAAAGATACTTTCAGGATACACTGCACTTTATTCAAGCCAATGTGGGAAGTGGAGTTCTGAAAATGTTAGTAAAGATAAACATGAACATAAAAGTTATACACAAGTACTGTAAAACATATATATGATTACAACATTATTAATGAGAAAAACACAAATCCTGTATATTAATTAAACAAATACATATGGTATAAATATCATTATCAGATACTTACCACAAATAGGACAACAAGCGCCAGATGGTATAATTCCAATACAGTCACTGGGATGCACAGATGGGCACTTCAGTCGACTACAGGATAAGGTCTTCACTGAACTACCAGCTAGAAAAAAATTATTTTTAATCATTGTTACCTACAGTGTCAAGTTTTATCTTGAATATGAGAAAAATTATTCATATTTAATAATTGATCAATTTCAGAATCATGTTTGTGAGGTGGCCAGTTTTTTGCTGTGATGTGTACAAGAATTACAAGAAATCTTTGTAAACTCACATACTCAAAAAATAAAACAACTAAACCAGTGAAAGAGTGATGATTCAACAAATAAATTTGCACCAACTGTCAATGACAGTGATAACTTTTACTTGTCTTAGTGTTAGTCGACCTGTACTTCTACAGGAGTGAATGCCCTTGTGCAGTTCCTAGCTCTGCCCTTGGTGCTGAATATAGCCGGGAAGAGGATTTCCTGCTTAGCGGGATAGGCTCAAGCAGCTAATTACTCAACTTTAGAAGGTGGTTAACTGATGTGTGAGTCCATCTTAACCTTTTCTGTACTTTTATCATGAAATGACCATAAACAATGATTGTTGCTAGCATACCAATGTCCCAGAAATGGAAAAACGTGGTAAAATGGCCGACTGTTTTAATCATACTATAACCTAACCTAATATATAATCTATATATAACCTAATGTACCAACCAGCACCAGGCATGCCGTACACAAAACCAGAGACTACAGTCAGCGGGCAGACGTTGAATGCCGTAGACAAATTCACATATCTGGGCAGCACGCTGTCGAGATCTGTCAGCCTAGACGATGAGGTGGCAAGCAGAATAGCAAAGGCCAGCACAGCCTTTGGAAGAATGCGCTCGATGGTCTGGGCACGTCGTGGCATCAGCGTCAAGACCAAACTCAAAGTCTACCGTGCAACCATCATTCCAACCCTACTATACGCTTGCGAAAGCTGAACTGTATACTCTGGACATGCAAGGAGGTTAAACCACTTCCACACAGGTTGCCTGAGGCGAATATTCCACATCCGATGGCAAGATCGTGTCACTGACATCGAGGTTCTCTCGAGGGCTAACATGCCCAGCATCCATGCACTGCTAGAAAAAGCAAGACTAGGATGGGCCGGACACCTCGTCCGTATGTCAGACGAGCGGCTCCCAAAGAAGCTTCTCTACGGCGAGCTGAGAGAGGGATGGCGCGAGAGAGGGCGCCCAAAGAAACGTTTTAAAGACGGTCTGAAGGACTCACTAAAAAGTTGCCAGATAGACATCGACACATGGGAATGTCTTGCGCAAAACAGATCTGACTGGAGAAGCGCAGTCAAATCGGGTGTAGCTGCCGGTGAAGATGACCGTGTTGTGAAAGCCCAGAACAGACGAGAGACGCGGAAATCCCGAGCAGCGGGAACACCATCCCCTTCTACAAACCTCGTGTGCCCGATATGTAGCAGATATTTTTGTGCTCGCATTGGCCTGTTCAGCCACATGCGCACCCACACCCAACAGGGAAATCTGTGACAAGGATGATGTCGGCGGTCCTCATCGACAACGATGGACAGCTATTATTATATAACCTAACTGGACTACCGTAGAAATTGACAGTCTGTTATGATGAATATGTCATGACCATCTACACAGGTTTTCAACCGGTTAAAGTATTTTTTTGTTAGATTACAAATGGATTTGAAACGATTTATCTTCTTCATTTACACGGATTGCGGCATACCCATTTTTCATAATGGGGAAGTTAAGTTGTTGCAAAAAGATCTGTCTGAGGTTGTTCAGTTCAGTTTGTTTATTTTGATTAAATGAAATATATTTTAGTGTAAACTAACAATTGTGCTGATATTATAAACACAATATCGATACTATGTTGTGATTTTGATGGATTATATGAGGAGCAACATTCCAAAATCTGTGAGTCCAAATGTTTGTGCTTTGCTTTTGAAAATGTTCATCTTCATCTTTCTCAGAAACTAGCACACACACACACAACAAAAACAATAACATCAACAAGTTCTTTACCCATGTGTGTTTCTACACACAACACAATCATATCTATTGACCAACAAACAGAGGTTACATGCTCTCAAAGTCAACAACCACAGTAAAACATGTGCTCAAAATGTTGCAGGCGGCGAGAAAGTTATGTTCATTTTTTAAATTCTGTATAGTAAAGGTTAATAGAATCAAACATTAGAGCAAAGTAGACCTGCAGCTTGTTAGGCACCATCTATGCTGGTATTAACAAACCACATAACCATGGCCAGTGTTATGTAATGTCACCCAGTTAGTTACATCTTATGATATGCTCTTTGTGTGGCAGTGGTGCTATTCTTGCCTTTGTCATACACAAAAACCATGACAAATTACTCAGGACTCTTACCTGTAAGATTCCCAAATGCCTTACACTTGCTGAAGTAGTCCACGGTAACTCTGGCAGCTTTTGCAGCACACTCGCTGCTGTAAGTTTCACCATCATGGCCACACACAACTCCAGTGTTGGAACAGGAACTCTAAAAATTCAGGGATAGCATGTTATGAATACATCTTGTATATATGGTTTAAAGATCTAGAGAAATACAGCAGGAAACTTTGAATACATTGTTTTCCAAAAGTAAAAATTCAGGCCTTTCTCAGGCAATCAGAAGCACGTGAAACAATCAGTAAAACCTGACTAAGGTATTTCCTTTTACATACAGAAAGCAAATACAAGTTTTAAAGCAAATATTCAGTTAAACATGGTAATTTGTTAGCAGAGCTGCTGCTATAACACTGCATGTCACCTGGATTTTATTTTAGATGATGCAATGGGTATGTATGATAATGGTTTCGGTGGTTTGCAAGTTAAACGTACACAGATATCTGATCCATCCTGTATAGCATCTCACAAAGGTCATGATCAGAAATATGATTCTAAACATCTGCAGTCTCATAACTGATGTTTCTCCAAATTTTTATGATCGTAGACCATAAAATAAACTCATTTTTTGCAATAAATAAAGCAAGATAATTTGTGTATGTACATGTTGTTTTAAAAAAAAATATCTGTAGTCAAAACAAATACAAGACACTTCCTTTGTGCAAAAATGTCAGTGATCAGCTCACTGGTTTAGGGGGTATGATTTTTACATTCTACATTCTTGTGGTTTGTTTAGTAGGAGAAGAGATGAGCAGGTTGAGGGGTCAGGGGAGAAAATTGGATTAGTGGAAAGAGATGGGTGGGTGGAGGGGTTAGAAGGGGTGGGTGTAGTGGGGGAGGCAGGTTGGAGGGTGGAAAAAGAGTGCAGTGGAGATGTGAGAAAGGGGGAGGGGAGGTGTACGAAAAGGGGAAAATCTTTTTTTGTGAAACTGTTGTTGTTTCTTTTATATTGTTTAGTTTGACTGATGGCAGATGTTCTTCACGGGTCTGCTAGTATTTAATTGAAAAGTCCACACTGCATTAAAATAAAGTTAAAAAATGCTTTGTTTAATGGACGCCTACCTATGATGATGAACCCTAGCATGAAAAGACATCTGTGTTCACTAGAAATCAAATAAACATCAAATGAAGATACCTGACAATGTCCCCAGTAGCCCAGGGTTCTCCTGTGAGAATAGAGTGTGCAGATATTGCTAAATTCCTCCCCTGTGCTGCTGCATGCTGGGTCATGAATGTGTGAGTTACAGCTTTCTATCTCATCGACTGCAATAAGAAGATATAAAAACATAAAAATAATGCCAATGACAAAAACAAAAAGAGGCAACAAAAACAAAAGAGGCAACAAAAACAAAAAAAGGCAAGCAAAACCAAGAAGGTAAAAAGTACAGGTAGATAATTACTTACTAGATTAGTTGGTTGCACGTTCATCATTGGTGGTGTACTGCCGTGGGTCCCAACTTTGTCTCCAACAATCTCTACACTAGACTATCTTCAGTCCATTTGTGTCAGGGAGGTATGACCTCCTTTGTTGCATATTTTTTGGCAAGAAAATATCCGCTAGTGACTTGCCAGGTTAATCCCAGTATCTGTTACCCATCGTTAGTTTGGTAGCCCCTGGAATATACGATCATCTATTTTGGGGACTGGCGGTGGTGAATACATAAATTAGAGCAAGGTAAACCCGCAGCCTGTCAAGTGCCATCCATGCCGCTCGGCAAACCACATAACCAAGACTTGATGTTATAGTCACAAAGTCCTCTTTTTTGTGACATATTCTCTGTGGGGCGAGAATCCCTAGAATAATTTGAGCAGATATTTTAACTTGGATTATGCCCGAGCTGCGAACGTTAAGCCTACTGTTTTCAATTTCCAACTGCCAATAGATTTTTAATGTGCTCGACGCTGTACACTGGTGTCTAATCTCACTACTCTGAGATCACGGGACATTTTTACCGGATGATCCATGTGAAAAAAATCAGTGATTTGAACCTGCAACCTCCAGCACTTTACCTCGAGACCACTGGGTACCCCAGTCCAGTTCGTAACAAACTTTAATTTTAATGTATCATGGATGTTGATGTGAAGTGCAAGGGAGTCTGACCAGTGCATTGGAGGTCTACCCTGTAGTCTTTTTCCATATTGAGGATACTAGACTACTGTCGACATGCATCAATGTTCACCCTTTCTTCTGAGGATGTGGCCTGCACACCGATGTTTTGGCTTGTTTCCGTTAGCAACTGCATCGCTCCTTGATGACAATAGCTGTAGGTTGGAATTATGTATGTTCTGCATGGACTGGTTGCAGAGAGCAAGGCTGACCATTCATCTTTCAAGAGAAGCTTAGGTCGCACACACAGTTTGTTCTCCATTACTCTTGTAAATGTCCATTATTCAGCAGCATAGCACATTACAAAAAGCACTACGGAGTTGAAAAGAGCAGCTAATGCTCTCTTTCCCTATTTGATGAGCATTTCCAACATGCCGTTGGCTTCTGCAAGCAACTCTATGATCAGCACTTTGTGAACGACTCTGTGATCAGCACTCTACGACCGACTCTGTGATCTGCACTCTGCGACTGACTCTGTGATCTGCACTTTTATAATCAGTGAATCAAAAATGATTGAGGTGTCTGCCATCAACATTGATTCCAAAGTCTCTTAGTCGCAACAACTGATGACCAATTCCAAGCATGGGGAGAAGAGGTTGGGTAAGATAGGATCTCCCTGGTGGACCCCTTTTTTGTTTAGAATATGGTAGTGAAATTTGTATAATTGTTTGCTAGAACTTCGATGTACCCAGCATTGACACATTCTATTAGTGAATACCAGACCCATTGTTGTTCTATAGATAGAATGTTTTTTGTAGTCAATGAAGGTGAGGATCAAGGGAGTCTGGTATTCTCAGACTGTCTCAATAAGGTGAGAGCAGGGCAAGCTAAGCTATAGTCTAATGTGCTGCAGGAATGTTGAAAGCCAGCCTATTTGATTGGGTACACACTATAAAGGATGGGACAACTTTCGTGAACAGTTTGTAAATAACTTGGACAAGAGTAATTGGACGATAATTTCCAAGGTCGTCATTGTCTCCCTTCTTGTGAAAGAGTATCATCTTGGAGCTGAGTATCATCTTAGAACTGAGTATCATCTTAGAACTGAGTATCATCTTAGAGCTGAGTATCATCTTAGAACTGAGTATCATCTTAGAGCTGAGTATCATCTTAGAACTGAGGATCATCTTAGATCTGAGTATCATCTTAGAACTGAGTATCATCTTAGAGCTGAGTATCATCTTAGAGCTGAGTATCATCTTTGAGCTGAGTATCATCTTTGAGCTGAGTATCATCTTAGAGCTGAGTATCATCTTGGAGCTGAGTATCATCTTGGAGCTGAGTATCATCTTAGAGCTGAGTATCATCTTGGAGCTGAGTATCATCTTAGAGCTGAGTATCATCTTAGAACTGCACCAAGCAGGTGGTGTTGTTCCATATGTAAAATGGTGAGCTATAACTAGAGTAGTCCACAAGTGTGGATGTCCTCTGTAGTAATGCAATCATTGCAGTGGGATTTTTGAGGGGGCATATTTTCAAGGGCATGCACATTTCTGAGGGTAAGAAATCTGGAAGAGTGGATGGTAAGTATAGAAGGGAATTGAAGGAGGATCTGATTTGAACAGCTCAGTATAGTAATGTTTCATGGACAAACAATGCCCAGCCTCGATGTGGTGCTAGATCCATCTGGAGCTTTTAGACAAGGAATGGCTGAATGATGGTCTGTGAAGCCCTGAGATACACATTTGATGCTCCTTCAAGAATCTGCTAGAGGCTGTATGACTTTCTTCAAGTTTTTTATGGCACATTTTGTTTAGGGTGTTAAAAGCTACATTGATTTCCGACAATGAGTCATCTTGTGCTGCCTCACTAACCTTTCTTTAGTTAATTTGTATCTGTGCCCCCTTGTTCTCGTTGGTGGTTGAATTTTGAAAAACTAGTTATAGTCTAATTTAACCTTTCCAGTGATTATCTTATAAATCTGTATTAAGTCACCTTGAATTCTTTTCTTTTCCATTTTCCAGCTTATAGACCATTCTCAAATTTTATCTAAATTCAACCTCAATATATCCACTTCTGCTTTAGATGAGACACTACTGAATAGTTTTGTGTCATCAGCAAATTTTGCAATCATTGATCCCCCATAACTGTCGAAATCGTTTATATATATATCAAGAATAAAATGGGTCCCAAAAAAGATCCATGATAAAAGCGGCAAGTGACTTACTGAGGAAAATGATGTACTGGCACGATGGACAGAGTACTGTTCCGAGCTATATAACTATGAAGGGCGAAACGAACCTGAGAAAACAATCTCCCCAACACCAACAAATATAGAGGATAACCAACTGATAACGAAGGAAGAGGTAATTGCAGCGGTAAAGACATTGAGAAGAGGGAAGGCGGCCGGCATGGACAATATACCAGCAGAGCTCTTACAAGCAGGTGGAGAGGTAGTGGTGGAAGGCCTGACACACATCTGTAACAAAATATGGGCGACAGGAAACTGGCCGGACTTGTGGATGAAATCAATAGTTATACCGTTACATAAGTCTGGAAACCCAAATCTGTGCCAAAATTGCAGAACAATAAGCCTCATCAGCCACCCTAGCAAGGTCATGCTTAGATTAATCCTCAACCGATTGAAACCCCAAGCAGAGAACATCATTGCCGAGGAGCAAGCAGGGTTCAGACAGGGAAGAAGCACTACAGAACAGATATTTAATTTAAGACTGCTAAGCGAGAAATATCTAGAACAGCAGCAAACACTGTATCATGTGTTTGTTGATTTAAAGAAGGCGTTTGATAGGGTATGGCAAAAAGCACTTTGGGCAACCATGAAGATGTATAATATCAATGGAAATATTATAACGGTCCTTGAACACCTGTATGACAAGGCGTCTAGCGCAGTTCTTGTGAATGGGGGACGAGGGGACTGGTTTTGCACATCAGTTGGTGTGAGACAGGGGTTAAACTCTCTCCAACTCTTTTCAATATATTCCTTGAAGGAATTATGAGTGAGGCACTTGGAGATCACGTTGGTACTGTCAAGATAGGGGGCCGAACGATTACCAACCTTCGTTTTGCAGATGATATCGACGGGTTGGCAGGTTCAGAAGCAGAACTCCAGAAATGGGTCAGAAGGCTCGATGAAACAGCTCTTGACTATGGTATGGAGATAAACGCTGGGAAGACAAAATTAATGACCAACAACGCCACGGGCTTCAACAGCAGGATAAAAGCTAACGGTCAGGAACTAGAAGTGGTTGACCATTTTAAATATCTTGGGTCGATTGTCAGTGATGAAGGATCAAAATGTGAGGTGTTGGCCAGAATAGCACAGACAATAGCGGCGCTTGCACGGCTTAACAAAATCTGGCAAGATAAACGGTTAGCACTATGCACGAAAATCAGATTAATGCGTACACTGGTCCTGTCAACATTCCTCTATGCGTGTGAGACATGGACAGTCACAGCTGACCTTCAACGAAGGATACAGGCCTTAGAGATGAGATGTTTCCGACGACTTTTAAACGTCACGTACAAAGATCGAGTTACAAACGAGGAAATCCGAAATAGAATTACGACGGCAATAGGACCTTTCGAAGATCTCTTGGCAACTGTCAAAAGAAGGAAACTCACTTGGTACGGTCAAATATCGAGATCAAATGGTCTTGCAAATACAATCCTCCACGGAAAGGTGCATGGCAGACGACGAAGAGGCCGGCCCAAAAAGAGATGGGAGGACAACATAAAAGAATGGACCAGTCTCCAACCAGAAGAGTCACAGGCAGTGGCATCTGACAGAGATGGGTGGCGTGGGGTTGTGAGGATGTCTTCATGTGTGCCCCAACGACCTCACCGGTTACGGGATGACCTGACCTGACCCGAAAAAAGAGTCCTGTGGCACTCCACATTTTACTTCACACCACTCTGAGTACTCCTTATTTATGCCCACTCTCTGCCTTCTTCCCGTTAACCGATTTTCAATCCATTTGGCAACTTCCCCACCTATTCAATGTAATTTTAACTTTCTAAATAATCTTTGATGAAGTACTCTATCAAAGACTTTTGTAAAATCTAGATAAATAGCATCCCCTGGCTCCCCTCTATCTATCATTTTGGTAACCTCCTCCATGAATTCTAATAGATTTGTTAGCACGATCTTCCTCTAGTAAACCCATGCTGACTATTTCTGATTAGATTAAACATGTCTAAATGCATTACAATATTTTCTTTGATTATTGACTCTAAAAATGTACAGACTGTGCTTGTTAAACTGACTGGTCTATAATTTGCTGGATCTGATTTTTTGCCCTTTTTGAATTAAGGAATCATTCCTGCATCTTTCCCATCCCGTGGAACAATCGATTTTGCAAGTGATTGAGAAAATAATATAGCCAATGGTTTTGCTAGTTGGTCTCTAATTGCAAACAGGAATTTTGGATAAATAAAACCTTTACTTGGACATTTATCCACTTTTAACCCCTCCAATTTGTTATAGATTCCTCTGTAATACATATTGATCTTAATCTCGCTGTATCCATGTCTCTTTGAAAAATATCTATAGGCTCTGAGATCTTGGAGCAGTCCTCTTTTGTGTAGAATGTGCCAAAGTACTGATTGAGTAGATTAGCTGCCTCCCTATTTTCACTTATTATTTTTCCTGTGCTGTTAATGAGAGGGCCTACTTTGTCTTTCATTCTTTTGTTTAATTCTAACTTAAAGAAAAGAAGCTTTTACTATCAGTCTTGATTCTCTGAGAACATTTTTTTTCGAAGTATTTTTGCTGTTTTATTCACTTTTTGAGCTATGTTCTGCTTGTCCAAATATTTGTAATATGTTTCTTTTCTAAAATAGGTCTCTTTCCATGTTCATCACAGTGCAGTATCTGATCATACCTATACGTTTTTGTACACCTTTTTGACCAGCCTCCCTTATATTGCCCCATCTTTTTGTAGAGATCATCAATCATTGCAGCATCTGAAATGGTTCTGTAATAATATCATGTCAATTCTGATATATGGTAATATTAGTCTATAACACAGACACACATGTGAAGCAACATTACCAGCTTTCGGAAGTTTATAGAAGAAGATCAAAACCACAGACTTACCACACTCATACTGCGGGCAGTGATCTCCGGTCATTTCATTTAAGCAAATCTGATGGTGTGGGACACACTTCAAGCCTGCAAGACATGGCTTGTGGGAGCATACATCTTCATCACTACATGCTCTATTGGCAATAATGTTAGAGACCCCCGCACACTTAGCCATGCAGGCATTGGGGTAAGTCTTTCCATTGGCTCCACATACTGGCTCATACTCTGTTGGGCAGTTACCAGGCATACCTGAAATTACAGTCATAAGATATAGAAAATAAAACCTTTTAGAAGAGTAGAATATGTCTTGCAGCGCATAACTTCTGTGTACAAGGGAGTAAAAGTGTTCCCTTGTCACAGCATTTATTGAATTATTTTAGAAGTGTTGAATTCACCCACGTAATAACAAGTGCAGAAATAATGAAAATTATGAGTAATCATACCTGCTATGTCAAAGTGAAGCATTCAAGTTCTGTGGTTTAGAAATCTACTATTCAATTTTGTGAAGAGTCAGTCATTTGTCCAATATACACTGAACATGACAAATTTAAAAACTATTTTAAATTCTCAAAATGTAAAAGTCAATAAAATGGTAGTGTTAATTGCAATGTCAGGTAGTATCTTTATTATATTTAAATTGATCTATTTTCATATCTGCATGCTGATAGAATGTGCATAATTCCTTCATCAGCATCATCATCAGCTCTGCAACCCAAAAGGTCATTGGGGCACCAATGCTGCAGATTATTGGACCAATTCCCGTCACTCCATTGGGGCACCAATCCTGCAGATTATTGGATCAATTCCCGTCACTCCACTCGGTTTTGTGCCAGGAAATTTGTTCTAGCTATGGACATTCCCATCCACAATATAGTTCTCGCATATTATGAATAGACTGATGTATGTTTTGCTTCGCAACTCCTTATATCATCTGTGTTGTTGGACAGTGATTTTAATGTCATCTGAGAATTATCATCAGTGAAAAGCATGCATTATAGTGACTGAGGAAGACATCTTCAGAGAAGTGCAAAAAGCTGTGTCAGAATATTGTGTGCCACAAACTTGAAGTTCTCATATCATGTAAACATTAGTAAAAACAAATAAATAAATTTATTAAAACATTAATAGCCTGCTGTTCTTGTCTGCAGTTAAGTCAATTACTCTTTCGCAGAGCATTTGCAAAGGTTTTGACATCAACATTTTATATGATTGTATATCATTTTTCTGTATAAAAAGAGCATCTTTTTTAAGTAATTGTCACATTTCTCTTGTTTTGACTGATTATTCCGTAAATAAAGCTTGCTTACTGATTTATAAACCTGACTTTTTTGCTTTATATGTAGAATATACAATTTGATGCTCATACTGAATGAAAAATTTAACTCATTTCAAATTTGGAGAGTGCCAGAGAACATGAAGTGACTTGCATACCTGTGTAGAGAGGTGAGTGGCTGTCTGGGTGACATGATCTGCGAGAACACAGCACTTTTCCTGCATAACAAATACACTGACTTCCATCCACTGTAAACTGGTCACCATGTTCTAGCAAGAAACAAAACACTTAAAGAAATCCTGAACTCAGATGTCATAAATGCAATAAAGTGTTTTGAAAACATTTTGTAAAATTCAGCACATCATTTTAACTTAACATTTTTAAACTGGTTTAGAAAACTCTGGCAGAGTTTGTATACAACCAGTTTCAATTACATTTCTTTGGTCCAAAAGCTATACGCATCCAATCTATTCTTAAATACATTAATTGTCCCTGCAACTACTACTTCCTGTGGCAATGCATTCACCATTCTCTGACTAAAAAAATATTTCCGAATATCTAATCTGGACTTTAGCTTTGTTCTCTTGTTCTTGTAGGCGGTGGTATTTTGAAAAACTTGTTATAGTCTAATTTATCCGTCCGTTTTATTATTTATAAATATGTATAAAGTCACCTCAAATTTTTCTCTTTTCTAGACACTGTAGGCCAGTTTTTATAAGTCATTCCTCATAACTATAATTCTGGAATCCCACTATCAGCTTTGATTCTCTTTTTTGTATTCTTTCCAGCATGTTTATATCTCCACTATGATAAGGACTCCACACCTGTACACAGTACTCCAATCTAGGTCTAACTAATCCTTTATACAGTTTGACTTTCACTTCCTTGCTTCTATGTTTAATATTAATTTTTATCATACCTAACATTGCATTTGCCTTTTTCCCTACTACCTGAACTTGCTCACTCACTGTACCTGAATGATCTATTATAACACCTAGGTCCCTTTCCTTATCTATCATTCTAATATTGTTCTCACCAATTCTGTATTTATGTTACATATTGAATATAGCCATGTGGATGACTGTACATTTATCTATATTAAACTTCCTTTGCCAGCTCGCAGACCATTCTAGAATTTTATCTAAATCATACTCTTTATTTATGCCCACTCTCTGCCGTTTTCCTGTTGACCAATTTCTCCGTTATAAAAAAAACCAAAACATTTCAGCTTAGCACAACTGTAGATATTAAAAACGTTTATCTGCACTTTGATTTTAAAGTCAGATAATGACACAAAATTATAAATAATCTTTGTCAACTCAAACAGAACTTGTTGCAAGGTATGGTAACTAAGTGAAGACTGCACTAGGTTAGTTTACTTGTATGAGACAGATATGAAATTGTTTGCCTTTGAGAAGATCATTTCTTTAATGTGCAAGATTTACACATGAGATGTAAATTTTCTCAAAAAACCTTGAATGTCATTTAGGTGATGTGTCCTTATTTTTCAACGTAATCACCATTCCCGTCCACACACAAATGCCAACGTCGGACAAGTTATAGCATTCTGTCAGAGAAAAAAATCAGATGTTTTCTCCCAAAACCAGAGAACAGCTGCTTGCACCTCATCAGAAAAATAATGGTGTCCCTTGAGGTATTCCTTCAGGAAGAGGAAGAGGAAGAAGAAGAAGTCACAAGGTGCCACATCAGGGCTTTATGATGGGTGTGGCAAAATGTAGTCAAACCTGAGATGTTCCAGACCGGACCTCGACTCGTGTGTCATTGTCATTCTGAAGAATTGCGTATTTGCCCACACGAACACGAAGAAATCGTGATAGAAGTATCTTAAAAGTTTTCACAAATTGATCAGAGCTGATGGTATTGCCATCGCTCCAAAAATTCAGTGTGGACTACGCCCTCGCAGTCCTTAAAGATGGTCATCATCACATTTCCCACCAAGGTGACAACCTTGAATTTCTTTGGAGTAAGTTAGTTCTTATGCCTGTACTCCATGCGTGTATGAGTATGAATCCATGCATGTATATCATGAGCACATATGTATGTTATTTGCTACTGAAGTATGGCTGATTGCTTGGAGTTAACAGACTGCTGCTACCTAGTGAAGTATGGCTGATTGCTTGGAGTTAACAGACTGCTGCTACCTAGTGAAGTATGGCTGATTGCTTGGAGTTAACAGAATGCTGCTACCTACTGAAGTATGGCTGATTGCTTGGAGTTAACAGACTGCTGCTACCTACTGAAGTATGGCTGATTGCTTGGAGTTAACAGAATGCTGCTACCTAGTGAAGTATGGCTGATTGCTTGGAGTTAACAGAATGCTGCTACCTACTGAAGTATGGCTGATTGCTTGGAGTTAACAGAATGCTGCTACCTAGTGAAGTATGGCTGATTGCTTGGAGTTAACAGAATGCTGCTACCTACTGAAGTATGGCTGATTGCTTGGAGTTAACAGACTGCTGCTACCTACTGAAGTATGGCTGATTGCTTGGAGTTAACAGACTGCTGCTACCTACCTCTAGTATTATCATGTCCCAAAACACACATATCTCGCCGTAAACAGGTCAAAGGTTTGCAGTTCTCAATGGCGCCACGACTGTTGCAGTGACATGTCACATAGCACTCTGCATCGTTAGGTGCTTCATTAAGGTTGGCCAGTCTGACGTTAGTTCCTTTTGGTACCAGAACTCTGGAGACCTGGCCAAGAGGGCACGCTGTTGATGAAGACATAAAAAGTATTTTCAAATGTAACTATTCTGTATCTAACCATCAACCCTAATCATGCGTATGTGGAATATCATCATAATTAGCTAAGCCTAGTGGCATTGACAATGAAAAGGATGGAAAAACAAAAGGGGCCAACGAATTTCCTGAACAGCTTCTTGGGGTGGAGCGGTCCTCTTGTATATATTTATAATCAATCTTGCTGACATCCAAGTGTGTGTCCTGCTTTGTATTTTTATGAGGGAGCCACCACTACCTTTTGATCTTCATGGAGGTCACCCATTTAGTTGGAACTTTGTTACCTTTAAACTTTTTGCCTGGACAGAAGCTTACAGCTTGCTCTTTTAGAATTACATCTGAACTTTTCTATACTTGTTTAGAAGGCTCTGCAGAGTCTGTATAAAACCAGTTTCTTCTACTCAACTTGATCTAAAAATAACTATGTGCATCCAATCTATTTTTGAACGCATGGAACTGACCCTGCCCCCACTATTTCTTGTGGCAATGCATTCACCACTTTGACTAAAATACATTTCCTAATATCTTATCTGGACCTTTCTTTAATTAATATGTATCTGCGCTCTCTTGTACTTGTAACTGGCTGAACTTTGAAAAACTTGTGAAAGTCTAATTTATCCTGCCAAGGGATCTTTTACTTGCTCTGCATGTACATGGTAAATCAGACTTTACTGTCTTTCTCCAAAAGGTTTAGGTACTGATATCCCCTCCCTTGAGACTAGGGGATGTTTGAAACTTGCGTGATTTGTATGCCACTGGATCACGCCTTCACAACTTGAGAGGTGAGCTTTACCCCTCAGTTTTAGTGATACTCTGCAAAGCAGCACTACAGACTGGTCATATTGCCATGGCATTCTAGATATTCCTTATCTTCTACAGTAACAATAACAAATGTTATTCAATTTTTCAGCTGTCTCTAGAATTTCTTGACCCTTAGTTCTAAGATTGAAGCTAACGAACTTTGAATAGAAGATGTCTTCCAAAAATACTTCTTGCTATTCTTTCTTTGTGTTCGTTGTTCATAATATTGTCATCAATATCATTGACATTTTATTATTAAATGTAAAATCTGTTGTCTGATGTCCCATTTTGTAATTATAGAAAATGTGCAATTCACATTCTGGTCCTGACCTTTTTAACAATTGTGGTGTCATATTGTAATCCTCTCTTTCAAGACTATTTTTAAATCTTGGAAGAAATAGTCACAAAACAGATGAGTTTGTCACATTTACAGTAAGGGTTAGAAGTAAAGTTCCTGTTAAATAAATTAAACTAATTTCTCATATTACTGCAAGTGTTCACATTATGCCTGTCAAGTAACTTGAACATTGTCATGTTACTGAAAGTGTTCACATTATGTCTGTCAAGTACCTTAAACATTGTCATGTTACTGAAAGTGTTCACATTATGTCTGTCAAGTAACTTAAACATTGTCATGTTACTGAAAGTGTTAACATTATGCCATGTTACTGCAAGTGTTCACATTACACCTGTCAAGTAACTTATACATTGTCATATTACTGTAAGTGTTCACATTACACCCCGGTCAAGTAACTTAAACATTGCCATATTACTGTACGTGTTCACATTACACCGGTCAAGTAACTTATACATTGTCATATTACTGTACGTGTTCACATTACACCGGTCAAGTAACTTATACATTGTCATGTTACTGTACGTGTTCAAATTATGTCTGTCAAGTAACTTAAACATTGCCATATTACTGTACGTGTTCACATTACACCGGTCAAGTAACTTATACATTGTCATATTACTGTACGTGTTCACATTACACCGGTCAAGTAACTTATACATTGTCATGTTACTGTACGTGTTCAAATTATGTCTGTCAAGTAACTTAAACATTGCCATATTACTGTACGTGTTCACATTACACCGGTCAAGTAACTTAAACATTGCCATATTACTGTACGTGTTCACATTACACCGGTCAAGTAACTTATACATTGTCATGTTACTGTACGTGTTCAAATTATGTCTGTCAAGTAACTTAAACATTGCCATATTACTGTAAGTGTTCACATTACACCTGTCAAGTAACATAAAACCTAAACAATATCTTGCTATCTACAAATCTAACATCAGGCACGAGAATCAATTTGAAATATGACAGGTATCAATTTGAAATATGACATGTCTGGACTATAATCACATAAGGTGCTGAAACATTGGACACAGTACCCAGAAAATACATTTTTAAAAAAAGCAACATTACTCATACAAGATGAGCTTCATGGTGGGCGTGTGCTAATCAGTTGAATGAGATTTAGACAAGAAGATAAATCTAATAAAAACAAGTCATCATTTCATCCTCATTTATCCATGTGGTCTTTTTTTTTTTTGCGTTCGCCTTATTTCTCTAATCCCTAAGGCAGTGTGCGTTGCACTGTGGTTTTTATTTTGCGCCTGTCGGCCCAGTGCATCTGACTTCAGCATGCATTTTATGTAAGGGTCTGCTTCCTTCTGCATTTTCTAAGGGTTTTGCTTCACCGGGGTAACGGCCGGTGCTGTGATGGGGATCAAACCCAGCACCTATCGGTTGTGAGCCGTGTCACTTAACCACTAGACCACACCGTCCCCCATGTGGTCTTCCTTTGACGATAGGGCCATAACTAATGCTGTCCTCCTGTTTTTATTCTGTGCTATCTTCCTGAGTTCTGCCCTCGAGACCCCAATTGAACTGACTTCCTTCTCAGCCGTTCGCCGTCAGGTGTTTCATGACTTTTCGACTCGTCTCTTCCTTGCTAGTTCCAATCTGAGAAACTGTCCTGTCATCCTCACTTTCTCTTCCCAATTTCCTGCTGTATTCATTTTCACCATGTTCTTTCTCATAGATCTGTGCTTGACATTACATCTGGCCATCTAACATAAAGTATGCAACGAAGACACTCATTAACAAAAGTTTACAGTCTGGATGTGATTCCTTAAGTCACATGTCATGTCTCAGAGCCAAATAGCAGGATGTTAATTCTGGTGTCAAGATCTTTGTTTGTTTCTCCAATTTTATCAATGTTATTTCCCAGACAGGAACAATTTTATCAATGTTATTTCCCAGACAGGAACAATTTTATCAATGTTATTTCCCATACAGGAAAAATTTTATCAATGTTATTTCCTAGACAGGAACAATTTTATCAATGTTATTTCCCAGACAGGAACAATTTTACCAATGTTATTTCACAGGCAGGAACAATTTTTGCACTTCTTTATATATCTGACCATTGATCTCTTATGAGGTCTCTTAGTTTACTATTCATTTTCAATTCCCATGTTTTTTTCACACTAATGTGCAATTTCACCTTTGCTACTTCATGTGTCTCTCTATCTTTCCTGGCATGTCTTACTGTACTGTTTTTATGCCCTTGCAAACGGTCTCATGCTTATCTTGGTTATCAGTATAATCAATTTCTCCTTATCACATCTGTCTCCTATAGTTCTGACAGTTCACAATCAAGAATGCTCCAAGCTACCTCAATTCATTTCTTGTATAGCTTTGCGCATGTCAAACTGCGATAAGAGCAGCACAAACTCCAGATTTTGCTCTATCAACAAGTCCATTTTTCATTTTCAGGATGTCACAGAATCTGAAATTATCAAGTTACGTTGAGCCATATCATGATTTTCATGGGACTCCCTCCTTTTAAGGAAGGGCTGTTATTACATCACTTTGATGTCCTGAAACAAGTCTTTCTGAGAAGCAAGTAATAGCAATTGGTCTATTGAAAATTTGTTTCTTATATTAAAATGTTTTGTACACAAGAGAAGATTTCCTATACTGTCTAAAATGCACAATACCAGACCAAACAACAAATAGGACATAGAATGAACAGCAACAGACTGCAGGTTCAAGTCATTATGTGGAGAAGTAGCACCAGAACAAAGGGCAGGTCAAGAGAGACACTATGCAGGACATTGCCAGAGAGGGCAGCATGATGGTCTCTACAAGATACAGGAACTACGATCAAGTGGCATCAGACCAATCTACCTGTGGAACATTGAGTTCTGCCTTATGTGCCATGTTTGGCACTGAAAGAATTTAGACAGGCAGGCACGCAGACATGCAGATAGATAGATGTTAAAAATGAGTGGATATAATGTGTAAATATAAGCAAATCATTGTTTTGTTTTCTGGAATATTATTACATGTTATAGTCTAGTATGACTTATGTACATTCTATAGCCTAGTGTGACTTATGTACATTCTATAGTCTAGTGTGACTTATGTACATTCTATAGTCTAGTGTGACTTATGTACATTCTATAGTCTAGTAGGACTAATGTACATGCTATAGCCTAGTGTGACTTATGTACATTCTATAGTCTAGTGTGACTTATGTACATGCTATAGTCTAATATCTTTCATCCTATGCTATCTCCAGTCGTCTCGATGAATGTCTTGCCACTGGCAAAAGGTAGCTTAGGCTCTGTGAGTGAGGTTGACAAAAAGGCGCAGTTTCTTCCTCACTTTAATCCAAATAACCGCGCAAGTCACCCATTTCAGCGGACACAGCAAGAGATACGACTGTCCACACAGCTGAACAAAGAGAGTGGTCTTCATCACTTGTGATGGACAACTATTATATTCTATAGTCTACTGTGACTTATGTACATTCTATAGTCTAGTGTGACTTATGTACATGCTATAGTCTACTGTGACTTATGTACATTCTACAGTCTAGTGCAACTTATGTACATGCTAGTCTAGTGTGACTTATGTACATTCTATAGTCTAGTGTGACTTATGTACATGCTATAGTCTAATATGACTTATGTACATTCTATAGTCTAGTGTGACTTATGTACATTCTACAGTCTAGTGCAACTTATGTACATGCTAGTCTAGTGTGGCTTATGTACATTCTATAGCCTAGTGTGACTTATGTACATGCTATAGTCTATTGTGACTAATGTACATGCTTTAGTCTAGTGTGACTTATGTACATGCTATAGCCCAGTTTGACTTGCGATAAAAATAATATTGAAGAATCTGTATGAACAAAGACAAACAAGTTTTAAAATAGCTAGCCACAAGAATGAGTTGGACAAAAACAAACAACTTGGTGGGAATGGCCATTCTTTGAAGACAGTCTGGCCTTTTTTAAATTTGAGTCTCCATGGAAAAATGTAAATTGTGCTGGGCTTTGTTGCAGGATCAACTGCATATGTTAAACTCACCTTTATGACATAAATATGGCAAGCAGTCATTAGCGTGTTTACACTTTCGTCTTCGTACGAGACACACCTCGTCCAGAGAGCAGGGGTTGGGGTTGCAAGGGTGGTTCACTTCTGTTACCTTACTGGAGTATGGACTCTCAACTGAGTTTTATAACAAAATTAAAAAGAAACTTGTGTTACAACAAAATTAATAAAACAATTCAATACTTTACAATATATTTCATTATTAAATAAAAGTATAAGCAAACAGAGAAGAATAAGAAGACAATATAAGAAAGAGGAAGGGCAAAAGAGCTAAGTGGGAAAATAACAAATGGAAAATGTGAGGAAAAATAATACAGAAATAAAACAAGAATGAGGGTAAATAGAAAAGAAGAAATAACGAAGTAAAGGTACAAGATGAAAGAATAATAGCACAAGAACAAATGGAGAAAAGGAAAGATTTGAAAAAGGAAGAATTTGAACAAGAGTTTGGTGCAAAATTGACTAGTTAGAAAGACTACATTTAAGCTCTAGAAGCTCTTAAAGCATAATGGATGCAAACTGCTGTAATCAGGTGTACTCTTTTATATTTATACTGTTTACGTGTATGGGGAGAGAAGACTAATGTCTGGTCAGGCAAAACATACTGATCAGACAATGTTTGATGCTAGAAACATGGCAGAGATAGGGCAATCTATGGAAGCCAATATCGCCCTCAAGGCCATCACTGCAAAATACAAAAGAACACTCAACCAAATAACAAGAGACAGCTGGAAAAACAAAACAGAAAGTCTCAATTTAGATAAAGATGGGAACAAACTATGGAAGTTAGTCAGAGCCATGAATGACGAAACATCATCAAATAAACAAATTACCATCAAGCAGGGCGACAACATGCTTACCGGAAAAAAAGCAGCAAACATCTTTATAGAACATTATGCCAGAGTAAACTACATTGATGTCCTTACAGACAGGCATAAAGACATTAGTGAAGAAAAAAAGAGCCACGACAACATCAAGATGGAACCAGAGGAGCACAAGATGGCAAAACTAACAATGAATGAAATGGGTGAGGCCATGAGAACTTTAAAGAAAAAGAAATCACCTGGAAAAGATGGGGTAACAAACGAAATGCTGATGGGGTTGGGACAAATATCAAAGAGGAAGTTACTATCAGTCCTGAACCAAAGCTGGAAAAGGGGAATTGTACCGCAGGCATGGAAAGATGCTGTACTTATACCAGTACCAAAGAGAGAAAAAGATAGAACAGATCCAAATGGATACAGGCCCATCAGTCTACTTAGCTGTGTAGGCAAACTAATGGAGCGTATGATAAACACCAGACTGATGTGGCACCTGGAAGAAAAACACATATTAATTCCACAGAAAGCAGGATTTAGATAACACAGATCCACTGAGGACCAGATCACTCTCATACCACAGGAAATAGAGGATGCTTACCAAGGGAAAAAGCATACAGTAGTGGTTTGGGTGGATTTAGAGAAGGCATTTGACAAGGTGTGGAAAGAGGGACTTAAAGTCAAGCTACGAAGAAGTGAAGTATCTGGAAAAATGTACAGACAGATCAGCCACTACCTTGAAAACAGAACAGCCAGAGTTCAAGTACAAGGGCAGATGAGCAAAAAGGTGACACTGGAGCAAGGAGTACCTCAAGGGGGGGGGGGGGGGGTACTGTCACCCACACTTTTCCTGGTGTATATAAACAACATCACAGAGAATATACCAAGAAGAATTCACAGCTCCATGTTTGCAGACGATCTGGCTATGTGGACCTCTGAAAAAAATCTCACCGTAGCAAACAATCGGATACAGCAGGCCCTAACATCGTTGGAGGAGTGGGCGAACTCATGGCTGGTCAAAATAAACGAGGAAAAAACAACATGTACGATATTCTCGCTTTCAAATAAACCACAGAACACCAAAATAAGTCTTAATGGCAAATATCTGCGGCCAAACGACAACCCAAACTACTTGGAAGTCACATTTGATCGGGGCATGACATGGAAAAGTCAGATAGAGAGAAACCGAATGAGAGCCAGAGAAAGAATAGCAATCACGAGGAAACTTGCTGGCGCAAGCTGGGGAGCAGACGAAAGTAAACTAAAGAAACTGTACACTGGAAGAGTGAGACCAGTTCTCGAGTATGGCATTGCGGCATGGACAACAGCAGCAAAGGTGAACTTTGATAAAATTAGCAAACTTCAAAACCAAGCCATGAGAGTTATGACAGGAGGCATGAAGTCAACGCCAATTTTAGAACTTAAAAAGATTACAAATCTGCAATCCATGACCGACAGAAGAGACTGCAAAGCCCAACAGCAAGCAGAGAAACTCAGAAGACTGACAGACCATCCAATGCATCAGAGACTAAATATATTTGGAAATGGGAAACTAAAGCGGAGAAACTTTGCAGAAATAGCCAAAGCAAAGATGAACGAAGACCCTATGAACGCCATAACAATACCAAAGCCCATCCCTACTGTACGCAAATCCACCTGCAAGCAGCATATCATTCCGGAGGTGGTAGAAAATTTACCAGGTATTGGAAACAAGAACAGCCAGACTGAAAAAGAAAGAAGAGACATAACCCTGAGGTACATAACGGAAAACTACCCAAGCAGGGACTGGACCCATGCGTACACCAACGGTTCTGTAACAAACACAACACAGAACGGAGGGGCAGGGGTTTTCCTGAGCCTACCAAATGGTAGAAAAATAACACTGTCAGTGGCAGCTGGAAAATACTCAAGCAATTTCAGAGCAGAGGCAGAGGCACTGAGGGCTGCAGTAGAAGCAATGCTGACAGGCGAAAGCAATGAAAGCCAGATAGTCCTGTTTACAGATGCCCTGGCCGTAGTTACAGCACTAAAAAGCCAGAAAAATACTGAACAATGATTTAAGAGCAGTTCTCTGTCAACTATGCCAGCAGTCCGCACCAAAAACAGTAGTGGTACAGTGGGTTTCATCCCACTGTAACATCCAAGGCAACGAGGAGGCAGACAGACTGGCAAAAGAAGGTGTAAGACTACCACAACCAGATTCTAGTGTGACCTACGAAGAGTCCAAAAGGCTTATTAGGGCCAGATACATGACCAAATAGGAAACAGAACATACTGGCTACACAAAAAACGATGCCTATTACCAGTTGAACAGAAGAGAGCAGGTAGTGGTCTTCAGACTCTGCACAGGCCACAACAGACTGAGGTACCACCTATTCAATAAACTGAAGATAGGTGGCACTGACGAATGCACTTGTGGTACCGGGAAAATGACCGCTGAACATCTGCTGCAAAACTGCCCGATATACAAGGACCAGAGAAAGCACATGTGGCCATTACCAGTGGTAACACTAGACAAGCTCTATGGCAGTGTCGACAGCCTCAGGATAACAGCTGCTTTCTTTGAACAAATAAAGGTTGACGTCTGACAGCGTACGAAGAAGAAGAAGAAGAAGACAATGTTCGTCACGGTCAGACAAATTAAGTCTGACTAACGAGATAGGGGAATCGATGTGATCGCTGTATTGAGTGACATGCAGATGAAGCAAAACATGGCACAACTACTTTGTGGATCTTGATGCACTTTCATCAGCGCACACAGAATGTGAGAAAAGCTACTGCAACCCACCAATTAATGAACTGTTCAGGGCACTCAAAAGAATAAACTTATTCGTTGTGGGCATTCAACAACAACATCCGTTTATTTAGTTAAGGTAGCAGCTAAATTGACATACAACATGTATCACTGATGGTAACACCTGTAATCACTTGACACAAAATAATTCTTTTTCTTTTGCTCTCCAATAATCGCATCCTTTTGCCTCACTAAAATGGTGGTCCTTCCCTCCCTCCTTTTGTCACCATACAGTTTATCCTGTAATTGAGTTGGGGAGGGCCATGTCATCCCATTACTCCTCATGATATTAGGAAATATTTCTTTAGTCAGAGAGTAGTGAATGCTTGGAGTGCATTGCCATAGGAAGTAGTGGAAGCAGGGACAATTAATGCATTTAAGAATAGATTGTATGCACATAGCTTTTAGAGAAAGGAAATGTAAAAGAAACTGGTTGTTTACAGACTGCAGAGCCTTCTAAACCAGCATAAAAACATTAAGTTATGAGGAGCTGGCAGACACATATTAGTAAAGTAAATAGTGTTTAGTGTATTTTGAAACTTACAAAGGTAGGTATCCATGGAAATGCATGCTCCTGCTGTATTTTTGGAGGGGAGAGCATTACAAAGAGCTGGCACAGTTTTATCCCCTGATAACTTGACAGCATCAACACATATGGTCAGAATGAAGAGACAATCTTCTCTAGATCGACGAAAGCAAGAAAAGGCCATGATGAACAATGTTTGGAAGTAACAATTATATAAACAAACATTTCAAACATGATAGGTTCATCTGAAAAATCTAAATAATATTATCCATGACATTGATATATTTGCAATGTTGTTTTTTAACTCTATAGCTTTTAATGAATTATATGGCCTACATATATGTGGCTTTAACATGACTTTTTATCTCTGAAAGCATAGAATTGCTTAAATATGTATTCATGGCTGTAACATTTCTTATGGCATTGGCACATCTATATGCTTACATATCTATGGATTTGGTTCAACGGTTTGGTCTACGTATATATATATATATATATATATATATATATATATGGCTTTAGTACAAACATATGGCCTACATATGCATAACGTTCATATGGTTTACATAATACTGCTTTATAAATGGCATTATGGCTAACATAGTCAATCTTGTGATGCACAGTAAATGCTGTCTTCATGTTTGATTCGTACAAGAAATGTCACTCACTTGCACAGTGTGATGAGGCTTTGCTGAGAGCTGCATGGCTTAATCTCCAGGGCACATGCTATGGCCTTCCACATAGATGGCTTACACTGGCTTATATCTATAAAACACACAAATATTTGGTCATAGACTGTTAAATGGGGGACTAAACAGGTAATATGCAGTTTTAGCATGAGGTATGTCTAAATTTTAATATATATAAGTCTTTATCAAGTATAGGACAAACAAAAAAGGTATATATATAAAAAAAACACACAATTATATCAGTATAAAATCTAAAACTATTGCAAATCTTTCTGTGAAGCTCACCTAAGATCATAAAGAAATCTTCCAGAGAGGAAAAGATAGGAAGAAATCTGAAAAACAGTACATCAATAACACAGACAGATAAAAAATAAGATGGTTGAATGAATTCACTGACCTACAGGTCAACCAGTTACCATTCCAGCAGATGGTCTGACTTCAAATTATGGTATGCCACAAGGACGATGATTTTAATGATGTTATAAAGAGCAGTTGACTATTCATAATGTGGGCAACATTTAATACACAAAAAAAGAGCAGTTGACTATTCATAATGTGGGCAACATTTAATACACAAAAAAAGAGCAGTTGACTATTCATAATGTGGGCAACATTTAATACACAAAAAAAGAGCAGCTGACTATTCATAATGTGGGCAACATTTAATACACAAAAAAAGAGCAGTTGACTATTCATAATGTGGGCAACATTTAATACACAAAAAAAGAGCAGTTGACTATTCATAATGTGGGCAACATTTAATACACAAAAAAAGAGCAGTTGACTATTCATAATGTGGGCAACATTTAATACACAAAAAAAGAGCAGTTGACTATTCATAATGTGGGCAACATTTAATTCACAAAAAAAGAGCAGTTGACTATTCATAATGTGGGCAACATTTAATACACAAAAAAAGAGCAGTTGACTATTCATAATGTGGGCAACATTTAATACACAAAAAAAGAGCAGTTGACTATTCATAATGTGGGCAACATTTAATACACAAAAAAAGAGCAGTTGACTATTCATAATGCGGGCAACATTTAATACACAAAAAAAGAGCAGTTGACTATTCATAATGCGGGCAACATTTAATACACAAAAAAAGAGCAGTTGACTATTCATAATGCGGGCAACATTTAATACACAAAAAGCACAATACTCAAGCCACACAAAAAAACACAATACTGAATTCACACAAAAACAAAATACTGAATCTACACAAAAACATAATACTTTTTTACACAAAAACGTAATACTCAATCCAAACAAAAAACACAATATTGAATCTACACAAAAAACATAATATTGAATCTACAAAAAAAACATTGAATTCACACAAACAAAACACAATTCTGAATTTCCACAAAAACACAATACTGAATTCACACAAAAACACAATACTTTCTCCACACAAAAAACACATTTCTTGATCTCCACAGAAAACACAAAAACAGAATCCCTGCATGTATCACAAAAGCACAGATAGTAAAAACAAATTCAGCTCAACCAATTCAATGTTCTGTCCACATTCGTGATAATAAAAACAAAGAGAGGCACCTGAGAGGACTAGCAGAAGTGTCTACAAACCAGTGAACAACAAAGTAAGCTATCCACAGCCTTCGTCATTTGGGTCTGCCTGGAGTGCAGTAATGTTGCTCATGTTCACCAAAACATAACGTTTCTACATGAACATCTGAGGCTTCTCTACAATAAACATCAATGGAAATGTAACAACCGAAATGTCTTCATTCTATCCATTTTGTAGCTAATGGTAATAAGGCCACAGGTGACCTTCAGGGCATGGTACTTCCTTGAATGGCTCCTATAGTTGTGAGTCACTTCCATAGCAATTTGTTTGACTCACACAGTTATTAGCCATGGCTCCCATAGTTGTGAGTCACTTCCATAGCAATTTGTTTGACTCACACAGTTATTAGCCATGGCTCCCATAGTTGTGAGTCACTTCCATAGCAATTTGTTTGACTCACACAGTTATTAGCCATGGCTCCCATAGTTGTGAGTCACTTCCATAGCAATTTGTTTGACTCACACAGTTATTAGCCATGGCTCCCATAGTTATGAGTCACTTCCATAGCAATTTGTTTGACTCACACAGTTATTAGCCATGGCTCCCATAGTTGTGAGTCACTTCCATAGCAATTTGTTTGACTCACACAGTTATTAGCCATGGCTCCCATAGTTGTGAGTCACTTCCATAGCAATTTGTTTGACTCACACAGTTATTAGCCATGGCTCCCATAGCAGTGACTTCTATATCAATTTTTTGGGGAGGAAGACTAACGTCTGGTCAGGCAAAATATACTGATCAGACATGCTAGTCAGGGTCAGACAAAACATACTGGACAAAACCCTCACTTCGGCTACCTAGTAGCCCTCCCTAAAAATGGGCTGTTTTCATGGCAGCCTGGCTAATGAGGTGAGGGATTGACGTGATCCCTGTAGTAGTGAGTGACACGCAGATGAAGCCAAGCATAGCACAACCGCCTGGAGGACCACGGTCCACCTTCATCAGCACGCTCAGGATGTGAGGAAAGCTACTGCAACCTGCCACTTAATGTCCTTTTCAGGGCACCTAAAACAGTAACCTACTCATTGTGAGCATTCGCAAACAACAATATCAATTTGTTTTGCACACAAATTTTTTTTTTTTTTGCTTAGATGTTTGCCTCACTAGTTTCTACTGGCGGAGGCGCGCCATTTTCCACCCCAGACCGTAGTCAATTGGGCGATATCAGGACGCATAAACCAGTGCTTGGATGCATGTGTGCATCTGTATGTACCTATGCTAGGTTTGTGCGCCCTCAGAAGCTAGCCCAACCAAAGTGCTTTGGAAAGGCTTTACCACGAGGGCGCGTGTGAAAGTTGTGCAAGGGTGTGACTGTAGGACAGAGTCAAATGAAACAGAGTGAGGTGAGAGAGAGAGAAGAGCTACCCTCTTTTACACACAAAAGCTGTTAGCCATTACTCTTATAGTAGTGACTCACTTCCATAGTAATTGATTTTACACACAAAAGTTATTAGCTATAACTCTTATAGTAGTGACTCACTTCTATAGCAATTTGTTTTACACACATTCTTGTGTAGGTGAAGTTGACATATTCTTTACTCCTCAATATTGGACCTTGGTTTTATGTGGGTCTACATTCTAAACAACTGACTAGTAAATATCAAATATAAATGTAAACTTTCCAAAAGTAGTTTCCCTTATCTCTAACAATATAAAGAGTTCTGAGTTCATGCAGACAGGTAAAACAATTACTCTTACCTTTAACTGGAATTATCATCTGGGGCAGGTGTATGACCCCATTTTTCCAGGAGTTGTATGACATTTGTGCAGCTTCGTCAGCCTCTGGAGTGCAGCTGCGAAATAGCTCTGTGGGGCGATTATTAAAGTTGCTGCAAAATGACAGACCTGAGCAGCCAAGCTTACAGGGCTGATCAACTGTGGAGCATAACGAAATCACATACAACATTAAGCTTTCATGTAACAGTTGTAGATTAATATTAGATCATGAAATCATATACAGCATTAAGCTTACATGCAACAATTATAGATTCATTTTACATACTTTTTAATTGAAAGAATGTAACTTAAAATTTATTCAAAAGCATAACAAAAATATATAATAATAACCTCTATCTATTGAAAAGTGCGTCCCTTATTAGGAACCCCATATTAGGGACAAAAGAATAGACCTATTGGAATCTAAGAAGCATGAGGCAACAGGTGATAATGGAGGATTGTCCTTAGGACTGGCAAAATTATATGTACAGTGCGTGGGGCAGACAACTACATATGTACAGCTCATGGGGCAGACACTACATATGTACAGCTCATGGGGCAGACACTACATATGTACAGCTCATGGGGCAGACACTACATATGTACAGCTCCTGGGGCAGACACTACATATGTACAGCTCATGGGGCAGACACTACATATGTACAGCTCATGGGGCAGACACTACATATGTACAGCTCATGAGGCAGACACTACATATGTACAGCTCATTGGGCAGACACTACATATGTACAGCTCATAGGGCAGACACTACATATGTACAGCTCATAGGGCAGACACTACATATGTACAGCTCATGGGGCAGACACTTCATATGTACAGCTCATAGGGCAGACACTACATATGTACAGCTCATGGGGCAGACACTACATATGTACAGCTCATGGGGCAGACACTACATGTGTATAAACATGGGACAGACAACTCACTTAACCACAAGCTCACGCCATCTCCTATACCTTTATGATAAACTTCCAAGATTTAGTGAACCAAAATCAAGGAATGTGCATTTGTCAGTTCACAGATACTTCAGCTCTTCTGACATCAGCTATATGATGATATCCCCCTAGGTGATGAACTGTTAGCTTAGAATCATTTCCAGCAATGGCCACAAACTTTCTTATACTTACTTACTTAGTCGCTCCTCTTCTACCGTTAGGTGTAGAGGTTTGCCAAAGAGAACGCCACACTGCTCTATCCGCCGTCTTTTTCCTGGCCTCTTTCCAATCCATCCCTCTATCACTTAGGGACTGTCGTATGTTGTCTTCCCAACGTACTTTGGGACGTCCTCGGGGTCTGCGTCCTTGACTTTTGATCTCTCATGACCGCCTTGGTATCCGATCTTCTTCCATTCTACAGACATGGCCAAACCACTGTAGTTGGGACTGCTCCACTCGTGTCTGCAGGGGTTGAACTTCAAGACTGCTACGTATTGTCTGGTTACGGATCTTGTCCCTTTTCGTCACCTGAGCCGCCTTTCTTAGGTACCTCATTTCTGAAGTTTGTAATTGCCTTTCTTGGGCTGTAGTCATTGCCCATGACTCACATCCATATGTCAGGACAGGCACATAGGTCGAGCAGTATACATCCATATTTGTTTTCCTGCTTATTTCTCTTCTACTGAGGAAACCTCTGTTTATTGCATGGAACAGTCTACCTGCTGCTGCCCTTCGTGCAGTTAACTCCTCTTTGATTCCTCCCATGCTGTCTATTACCACTCCTAGATATTTAAAGTTGCTGACCTGCTCCAGTACTCGTGTTCCCAGGGTTATCTGATGTCTCTTTTCATCTCTGGCGATCACCATGGTTTTTGTTTTGGAGTTGCTGATGTGCATTCCTCTCTTCTTCAACTCTTCTTCCCAGACCTGCAAGTTGATCTGGAGATGTGCTTCGGTTTTCGTGATCAGGGCCACATCGTCTGCAAATGCTAGTTCCGATATTTAACTTGGTCTCATCTTCCAGTACCCTACATCATACTTTTTTGTCCGTTCCTTGCAGGCTTTGATGACTTCATCCATGAGGAGTATGAAAAGGTACGGTGATAGAATGTCCCCCTGTCTTACTCCTCTAGTGGTCTTCAACTCTCCTGACTTTTGATTTGATGTCCGCACATAATTTCTGCATGTTTTATAGAAACTCTGTATGGCAGAGATCAGGGGTCCTGGGATGTTTTTCATTGTCAGGCACTCCCAGAGTTTGTTCCAAGGAACTTTATCAAATGCTTTCTCCAAATCCAAAAAGCAGAGATGCATCTCTTTATCATATTCAAGAGCCTTTTCACTTAGCTGTCTGAGTGTAAAGATAAGGTCTTGAGTACTTCTGTTTGCCCTAAACCGACATTGAGTTTCATCCATATTTGGCTCTGCTAGACCTCTTAATCGCCTTTCTATAATCCTAGAGTAGACTTTCCCGGGGACACTGAGAAGGGAAATACCTCTGTGATTTTCACATTGTCGATTGTCGCCCTTTTTAAATATTGCAAACTCTCTTATAAGGCTGACAATTAGCAGGAGGTTTTAGAAACCCCGTTGAAGTGTTATGAAAGACAAGGCTGAGTGTAACATGTCCTTGAAGTTACACTTTTCACACTCCCATGTGGATCTCCTCCCTGTAACTGCAGTGCTGTCAGTGACAAGCATGAGGTACAATTTCATCAGGACCTTACTACCCTCAAAAAAAGGGAAATGGAATGCAGCAACGATAGCATACTATTGCTGGACCTTGTGAGAGATGCTTCAGAAACACATTACACCTGACAGGCAAAAAGATGTCGCGGTGAATCATTTCCGCAATGAGCATTACATTCATTTGGTATGTATATGCAATTATGTAAAACTTGTTTTATAGATATTAAATAAACTAGAGCTTATCTGGTGTTTTAATGGCCATATTCATTTTCAGCAGGCCAAACAACATATCAAGGTAATTGATTTCATCTTAGATAGACACACAATGTGACAATTTGTTGCCCAGTGTAATCGGTGCATACAAATTAAATTCTGAAATTGAGGAATCAATTTCATCATGTCTTTTCAAAATAAAATTTAAAAAATGTAAATAAAATAGAAATTGACTTGTGCTGGATATGAACCACCATCATTTTCTAACTCTTCCACTACATCACTCTTACCAATTGCACTACTACTGCTAACACATTTATGAAAATAATTTTTGTGTAAGAGCATGGTGTCAAATTTTAAGGTGCTATCTGTAACCGACAACCCAACAAACAGTAAGTATTGTGAGAAAGGACTAATAACAAGGACAGGACATTTCAGGTAGACATTTTGTTATGCCAAGCACTCACTGTCTCTATTTGCATTCATTTTCATATGGTCAAATGTTAAAAACCACTATACAGTCCAGTCTTAACAGGGATAATTGGTGAACTCACTTGAGATTGAAGAGCTGTCTACTATATTGGTAGAAAATGAAGGTACAAGATAGAACTCACCATCCATCAGACAGTTATGCATGCTGGATTCCACTGTTGACACAGGCTGCATGTAGGAGCAACTACTTTCAAACTCAGCATGATAGGACCAACCATTCTTGTATGTCTGATCCATATGCAAGAAGAAAAAGATCATTAACGTAAAGCACATACCACAAGTTTACTGGTAAACATCAGTAATTCTGTAGCAATCTACATCATTGTTTTGCTCATCATTTCCTTCAGTTTCTGTAAACAAAGCATCAGCTCACTCATAAATGTATGCAAACATTGATACCCTATCGCAGAGTGTTTGGATTGACAAGAAACTGAGTTCAAGCCTACATCATTGAATGCTTAGATTGACAAGAAACTGAGTTCAAGCCAACATTATTGAATGCTCGGATTGGCAAAAAGCTGAGTTCAAGCCAATATTGCCGATTGCTTGGATTGGCAAAGAATTGAATTCAAGCCAACATCACTGAATGCTTGGATCCGGCAAGGAACTGAGTTCAAGCCAGCATCACTGAATGCTTGGATCCGGCAAGGAACTGAGTTCAAGCCAGCATCACTGAATGCTTGGATCCGGCAAGGAACTGAGTTCAAGCCAGCATCACTGAATGCTTGGATCCGGCAAGGAATTGAGTTCAAGCCAGCATCATGAAATGCTGGGATTGGCAGGGAATTGAGTTCAAGCCAGCATCATCAAATGCTAAGAATCGGCAGGGAATTGAGTTCAAGCCAGCATCATGAAATACTGGGGATTGGCAGGGAATTGAGTTCAAGCCAGCATCATGAATTGCTGGGATTGGCAAGGAATTGAGTTCAATTCAGCATCGCCAAATATATGCTCTTAGATATGCGCACCAAAAAATGTTCACTAAATGTAACCTTTTTTTTTTAAGAAGCAGACTTGGGGAAAGCTGAGCCCTCAGTCTGTACATCACATGATCCAAAGTTCAGGGCCTCGGCTATTGTATTAGTAATGTCCAGAAACCTTCAAGGACTTAAGTAGATCTATTGTCCTAGTTAGGCAGGAATTCTTACTGTCCTGGTTAGGCTGGGGTTTATATTGTCCTGGTTAGGCTGGGATTCATATTGTCCTGGTTAGGCTGGGATTTATATTGTCCTGGTTAGGCTGGGGTTCATATTGTCCTGGTTAGGCTGAGATTTATATTGTCCTGCTTAGGCTGGGGTTTATACTGTCCTGGTGAGGTAGGGGATCATTTAGTCTTGGTTAGGTAGGGGATCATTTAGTCCTAGTTAGGTAGGGGATCATTTAGTCTTGGTTAGGTAGGGGATTATTCTGTCCTGGTTAGGTAGGGGATCATTTAGTCCAAGTTAGGTAGGGGATCATTTAGTCCTGGTTAGGTAGGGGATTATACTGTCCTGGTTAGGTAGGGGATCATTTAGTCCAAGTTAGGTAGGGGATCATTTAGCCCTGGTTAGGTAGGGGATCATTTAGTCCTGGTGAGGTAGGGGATCATTTAGTCTTGGTTAGGTAAAGGATCATTTAGTCCTGGTTAGGTAGGGGATCATTTAGTCTTGGTTAGGTAGGGGATCATTTAGTCCTGGTTAGGTAGGGGATCATTTAGTCTTGGTTAGGTAGGGGATCATTTAGTCTTGGTTAGGTAGGGAATCATTTAGTCCTTGTTAGGTAGGGGATCATTTAGTCCTTGTTAGGTAGGGAATCATTTAGTCCTGGTTAGGTAGGGAATCATTTAGTCTTGGTTAGGTAGGGAATCATTTAGTCCTTGTTAGGTAGGGGATCATTTAGTCCAAGTTAGGTAGGGAATCATTTAGTCTTGGTTAGGTAGGGAATCATTTAGTCTTGGTTAGGTAGGGAATCATTTAGTCTTGGTTAGGTAGGGGATCATTTAGTCTTGGTTAGGTAGGGAATCATTTAGTCCTTGTTAGATAGGGGATCATTTAGTCCTTGTTAGGTAGGGGATCATTTAGTCTTGGTTAGGTAGGGGATCATTTAGTCTTGGCTAGGTAGAGGATCATTTAGTCCTTGTTAGGTAGGGGATCATTTAGTCCTTGTTTGGTAGAGGATCATTTAGTCCTTGTTAGGTAGAGGATCATTTAGTCCTTGTTAGGTAGGGGATCATTTAGTCTTGGTTAGGTAGGGGATCATTTAGTCTTGGTTAAGTAGAGGATCATGTAGTCCTTGTTAGGTAGGGGATCATTTAGTCCTTGTTAGTTAGGTGTTCATGTAGTCCTTGTTAGGTAGGGGATCATTTAGTCTTGGTTAGGTAGGGGATCATTTAGTCTTGGTTAGGTAAGGAATCATTTAGTCCTTGTTAGTTAGGTGTTCATGTAGTCCTTGTTAGGTAGGGGATCATTCAGTCTTGGTTAGGTAGGGGATCATTTAGTCTTGGTTAGGTAGAGGATCATTTAGTCCTGGTTAGGTAGGGGATCATTTAATCTTGGTTAGGTAGGGGATCATTTAGTCTTGGTTAGGTAGGGAATCATTTAGTCCTTGTTAGTTAGGTGTTCATGTAGTCTTTGTTAGGTAGGGGATCATTTAGTCTTAGTTAGGTAGGGAATCATTTAGTTCTTGTTAGGTAGGGGATCATTTAGTCTTGGTTAGGTAGGGGATCATTTAGTCTTGGTTAGGTAGGGAATCATTTAGTCCTTGTTAGGTAGGGGATCATTTAGTCTTGGTTAGGTAGGGAATCATTTAGTCCTTGTTAGTTAGGTGTTCATGTAGTCCTTGTTCGGTAGGGGATCATTTAGTCTTGGTTAGGTAGGGGATCATTTAGTCTTGGTTAGGTAGGGGATCATTTAGTCCTGGTTAGGTAGGGGATCATTTAGTCTTGGTTAGGTAGGGGATCATTTAGTCCTGGTTAGGTAGGGGATCATTTAATCTTGGTTAGATAGGGGATCATTTAGTCCTTGTTAGGTAGGGAATCATTTAGTCCTTGTTAGGTAGGGGATCATTTAGTCTTGGTTAGGTAGGGAATCATTTAGTCTTGGTTAGGTAGGGGATCATTTAGTCTTGGTTAGGTAGGGGATCATTTAGTCTTGGTTAGGTAGGGGATCATTTAGTCCTTGTTAGGTAGGGGATCATTTAGTCTTGGTTAGGTAGGGAATCATTTAGTCTTGGTTAGGTAGGGAATCATTTAGTCCTTGTTAGGTAGGGGATCATTTAGTCTTGGTTAGGTAGGGAATCATTTAGTCCTTGTTAGGTAGGGGATAATTTAGTCCTGGTTAGGTAGGGGATCATTTAGTCCTTGTTAGTTAGGGGATCATTTAGTCTTGGTTAGGTAGGGGATCATTTAGTCCTTGTTAGGTAGGGGATCATTTAGTCTTGGTTAGGTAGGGGATCATTTAGTCTTGGTTAGGTAGGGGATCATTTAGTCTTGGTTAGGTAGGGAATCATTTAGTCTTGGTTAGGTAGGGGATCATTTAGTCCTTGTTAGGTAGGGGATAATTTAGTCCTGGTTAGGTAGGGGATGCTTTAGTCCTTGTTAGTTAGGTGTTCATGTAGTCCCAGGTTAGACAGGGGTTCCAGTCTATGACAAGAACTGGTATGATAGACTGAAAGTATCTGTGGTGGAAACAATAACTAGTGGGGACATAATGAAATGACTGTTACTGATGATGTGAAGTTGTGATGTTGAGAGAACAGAACAGGTGTGTGTAGAAAGCTATATCAGGTGAAGAAGGATTTTTTTTGGGGGGGGGGAGTGGTGGTATGAACATTTCAATTGCCCCTGGTCACTTTGTGACGAAACTACAAAACTGGAGTAAGAAACTGGTTGTCTACAGACTCTGTAGAGTCTTCTAAACCAGTATAAAGACGTTGAGTTAAGTTCTGAAACCAGCTTTTCATTATTACTTTAAAAAAAAATTAAGTGTCAGCCACTCAATCATAGCAGTATCTGAGTGTGTGTCACTCAATCATACCAGTATCTGAGTGTGTGTCACTCAATCATAGCAGTATCTGAGTGTATATCACTCAATCATACCAGTATCTGAGTGTGTGCCACTCAATCATACCAGTATCTGAGTGTGTGTCACTCAATCATAGCAATATCTGAGTGTGTGTCACTCAATCATACCAGTATCTGAGTGTGTGTCACTCAATCATACCAGTATCTGAGTGTGTGTCACTCAATCATACCAGTATCTGAGTGTGTGCCACTCAATCATACCAGTATCTGAATGTGTATCACTCAATCATACCAGTATCTGAGTGTGTGTCACTCAATCATATCAGTATCTGAGTGTGTGTCACTCAATCATACGAGTATCTGAGTGTGTATCACTCAATCATACCAGTATCTGAGTGTGTGTCACTCAATCATATCAGTATCTGAGTGTGTGTCACTCAATCATACCAGTATCTGAGTGTGTGTCACTCAATCATACGAGTATCTGAGTGTGTATCACTCAATCATACCAGTATCTGAGTGTGTGTCACTCAATCATATCAGTATCTGAGTGTGTGTCACTCAATCATACCAGTATCTGAGTGTGTGTCACTCAATCATATCAGTATCTGAGTGTGTGTCACTCAATCATACGAGTATCTGAGTGTGTATCACTCAATCATACGAGTATCTGAGTGTGTGTGACTCAATCATAGCAGCCTCTACTTGTGTGAATGTTGCTCTAGTTGTCCCTGGCACAATTTGCATCCTTTTCACAATGGTTGTAGGTCACAAAACGTGGATGACAACAATCTATGTCATTTAAAGATGACGCTTGATAAACGTTCTATTTCAGCAAACTGTTACTAAAAAATCTAGACATTCGAGAAAATGGGCATTTTAGAGGAAATGTGAGATTATTGAGGAAACTTGCATATTGGCCAAAGTTACACTGTCAATAGACATTCTTGTCAGCAGACTCAGCGTCCTGTTAATCAGTTTTCTCAAACATCAAAAGATGACTGTTTATATAGGAGATAAATTATGATTGATTAAATATGGCTGACCTGAGTGCAGAGATCTCTACATCTGCCCGAGGACGCCTTCCCACAGCACTGCAGCTTGGCATTGTCAATACGTGACATTGGAATGGTCTCATTCTTCTTAGTGTTTGGGTTATTCAGAAAGCACTGCCACAATGGGTCCTTGAGATGACATATCACATTATAAAATATCACAAAGTGACTGTTGGATTTTTTAAACTTGTCAAGGAATACTTTAAACAATTTATGAACTTCACAAATAATTATGTTCTGGCTTACTTAAAAGTGAATTAAATATTTCAGGCGAGACATAGAAACTCCATATTGATTATACAGCTCAAAAACGAAGAGCAGCTTCTAGTTTTGCTCAACGATTGTTACATGAACTATAGTTTCACCAGTTTACAACTTTAGTAATGAATTGTTGACAGTCGTAATTCTTACTTATGATTGATGTTGGAATTTGTAGAAAACCCTTTAATAGTACACAAGCGAGAAATTTCTAATTGTTTTTCTAATATTTGAGAACAGACTATTTAGAAATAAGCTGCACACAATGTGCTGAATATTAGACAATTCACTTGATTACGCTGGATTTTATTGTTGAGCACATGCAAATGTTACTTCTGAATATGAAAACCCCACTTCCATTATCCAGCTGTAAACTGATTTCGGTGTCACTCTAATCCCAGACTTGCCGCTATAAATGATGTATTCGTTCGTTGTACTGTCCATTTGTTTTATCCTGTGTGTTCATAAATTCATGCCCATAATCTCCAGCAAGTGTCCCTAAAAGCAATTGATGTATTGCAGTAACAATTTTCATGCAGGCTAAGATTGTCCATGATCTAACGATCGTTGTTATCCATAAATGTCAATAATAAGACGATATAGCACAGTGGCATATATCTGATATACTTTTGTAAAATTAAAATTGCAAAAAAACAAAACCGGATTGATTAAAACATTACATATTACAATACAACACAAGGCGATTATTTCGAGTAGATTCTTCTTATTTTTCATTGTCCGTTCTGAACAGGACATTGTGATGTGTCCCGATTTCAGCTGAACTTGATTCGAAGTCGAATCCTTACCACGTAGGGACGAATGCAAACTCGCGATGTCACATGAGATTGGACTTCGTGAACACCAAGGATTGTAAATAGCCTGTCGGTCGTTCTGGTGGGACACATAGTGGAGTGGTGGGACAAATGGTGGGACGAGTGGTGAGGCACGTGGTGGGACAAGTGGTGGGACAAGGGGGTAAGGGGGGACAAATGGTGCGACAAGTGGTGACGTGGTGGAACAAGTGGTGGGACAAGTGGTAGGAAAAGTGGGGAGAAGAATGATGGGACAAGTGGTGGGATAAGTGGTGGAGTGGTGGGACAAATGGTGGGACGAGTGGTGGGACAAGTGGTGGGACAAATGGTGGGACGAGTGGTGAGACAAATGGTGGGACGAGTGGTGGGACAAGTGGTGGAGTGGTGGGACAAATGGTGGGACGAGTGGTGGGACAAGTGGTGGAGTGGTGGGACAAATGGTGGGACGAGTGGTGGGACAAGTGGTGGGACAAGTGGTGGAGTGGTGGGACAAATGGTGGGACGAGTGGTGGGACAAGTGGTGGGACAAGCGGTAGGACAAGGGGGTAAGGGGGGACAAATGGTGCGACAAGTGGTGACGTGGTGGAACAAGTGGTGGGAAAAGTGGTGGGACAAGTGGTGGGATAAGTGGTGGGATAAGTGGTGGAATAAGTGGTGGGATAAGTGGTGGAACGAGTGGGGGGATAAGTGGTGGGATAAGTGGTGGAACGAGTGGTGGGATAAGTGGTGGGATAAGTGGTGGAACGAGTGGTGGGATAAGTGGTGGAACGAGTGGTGGGACTAGTGGTGGGATAAGTGGTGGAACGAGTGGTGGGACTAGTGGTGGGATAAGTGGTGGAACGAGTGGTGGGATAAGTGGTGGGATAAGTGGTGGGACTAGTGGTGGGACTAGTGGTGGGATAAGTGGTGGAACGAGTGATGGAACAAGTGGTGGAGTAGTAGAAAAGTGTGTCATTGACTAGCCCATTGTCTGTGCTGCCCGCTTGCACTAGTATGGTGTGTTGTCCTTCACTATTTGGGATTTTCTTTTCTTTGTCTGTCAACTGGTTGCCACTCTTTCTCATAGGTGTAGTTCTCAGGTGTAGTTAGCATTAACTAGCGATATCGTAGTCTTCCATCCTTCGCTCGCGGATGTACCTGAGGTATTTGCTTTGAGCATCATTTAGATGCGGCTTTTCACAAACAATATTGCTGCCGTCGGCAGGTTTCCAAAAAGTGAACTCGCTGTCAATTACAACTGTCCAACGAGTAGTTTGGGAATGTCACTATCGGATTCTACTTGTAACCGATGATTGCAGAGAGTAACGCGTTCATTTGCCTTAAACATGATAACAGTTTCACGTATTATCACATCTTTGTTGATTTCATATGCTTTTCTTGACGTACAAAGAGTCAAAACGGCTTATCAAAGCCAGATACATGACCAAATGGGAAACCGAACATACTGGTTACACCAAAAACGATGCCTATTACCAGTTGAACCGAAGAGAGCAGGTCGTTGTCTTCAGACTTCGCACTGGCCACAACAGACTGAGGTACCACCTATTCAACAAATTGAAGATAGGGTGTACCGACGAATGCCCGTGCGGTACTGGTAAAATGACCCCTGAACATCTGCTGCAGAACTGCCCGACATACGAGGATCAGAGAGAGCAGATGTGGCCATTGCCAGTGGAACTGCAAGACAAGCTCTATGGCAGTGGCGAGAGTCTCAGGATGACCGCCGCTTTTTTCGAAAAAATAATGGTTACTGTCTGACTGTGTACGCAGAAGAAGAAGAAGATATGCTTTTCTTTTACTCACTATCTAGATTGCAGTCACCACAGATTCACAGTCCTGTCATATCTACTGAATCTGCCTGTAATGTTGATTTCTCTGGTTCTTGGAAGTCATGATATTAACTTCCATGCAGACGTGTCTATCCAACTATAGAGCAACCCTCTTGCAGTATGATTAATAGAGACTTCAAATTCATTGATTGTAATAATGTTGTAGCTCAGTATTTGCCCAACATAGTTGGACACACCCACATTCCTTGGAATCACATGAAAGCCAAATACAGAGAAATTCAGACGAGGTACATAACATGACATTGTGTTTAAAAAAAAACTAACTGGTACTTCCTAGGGGGAAAATTCTCCCAAAATCAACAAGCAAGTCTACACTGAAGTAATCAGAGCAATCGTGGAATATGCCTCTTGGGCAACAGCGGCTAAAGCAAACACAGGAAAACTAGACAGAGTCCAAAATATGGGTCTCAGAATTACCCTTGGATCATTGAAAAGCACTCCTATTAGAGCTAGGGATAACAGCAGATATTGAGCCCCTCGAATTAAGGAGAACATAGCAATACAATACTCAGTTTGAAAAACAAATGAAGCTACACGATCGCCCTCTACACCTGAAGTTCCAAGAGAGATCACATCATAAACTACTAAGGAAATGCCCCAACCAATGGGCCAGAGAAATTCACAGAAAATTTTACGACTATCGATTGGCAGCCAGGACTCCAAAATAATAGAGTAGGTTCCAGGAATAACAAAGAAAAGTGAACAGTCGGCATCAGAACAAACAATCTACGTTCTACATGAGCTCAGAGACAGTATTCTAGCAACTCCTGGACACTTCTGTACACAGATGGATCAGCCACAGAGAGTGAAAAAAAGGGAAGGCAGTGGAATATACACAACACACTCCAACGGCGACAGAATCCATACCAGAAAGAGAGACCTGTACCAATTTCGTAGCTGAAGCAACATCTGTACATGCAGAAACTCAGATTCTTATCAGCCAAAACACAACTACGTTGAAGGAAGTTAATTCTAACAGACTCCAGGAGCCATCTCAAGCTCCCAAATAAGATAGACTATCACACGCAATCAAATATAACATCGCATTGCTGTCCCAAAACACAGATCTAGTCCTAAAGTAATTTCCCGCTCATTGTGGAATCCTTGGAAACGAGAATTCAGCTGAAATAGCAAAAGCCGGAAGTGACGGCACACAGAATCGACATCAACAGAACTGTAAAGAAAGAAATACACTCATCAACCGATCCACTAAGACGGAATGGAGATACCAGCACAAAGAATACAAAGCCAGAAAATGACAGCATAGACAAACTTGGCAGAGATGTGCAGACAAAGATCTACAGACTCAGAACGGGATATTGTAGGCTCAAGGTCACCTCCACAGAATGGGTCCCAGACACCTCCACGTGCGATTGTAGAGCACCCAAGCAAGCCCCCAGAACATATCATGTAGAACTGCTCTGTTAATGCTGACCAAAGAGGAGCAGTCTGACCCGGGGAAGCGACCATGCTCGAAAAGCTTTAGGCTCCAGGCGAAACGCAGTCTTCTTTGTGAACCTCATCGGGCTATTCGCATAGAATCAGTTGATCGGAGGAATGACGATGCTGAGTAGTGCATGAGCTGCAGCGTTCAGCGACCCAAGGCTTACTGCTAGCGTCAGGGCCAGCGACCCAGAGCTGACTGCTAGCGTCAGGGCCAGCGACCCAGAGCTGACTGCTAGCGTCAGGGCCAGCGACCCAGAGCTGACTGCTAGCGTCAGGGCCAGCGACCCAGAGCTGACTGCTAGCGTCAGGGCCAGCGACCCAGAGCTGACTGCTAGCGTCAGGGCCAGCGACCCAAGGCTGACTGCTAGCGTCAGGGCCAGCGACCCAGAGTTGACTGCTAGCGTCAGGACCAGCGACCCAGAGCTGACTGCTAGCGTCAGGGCCAGCGACCCAGAGCTGACTGCTAGCGTCAGGGCCAGCGACCCAGAGCTGACTGCTAGCGTCAGGGCCAGCGACTCAAGGCTGACTGCTAGCGTCAGGGCCAGCGACCCAGAGCTGACTGCTAGCGTCAGGGCCAGCGACCAAAGGCTGACTGCTAGCGTCAATGCCAGCGACCCAAGGCTGACTGCTAGCGTCAGGGCCAGCGACCCAAGGCTGACTGCTAGCGTCAGGGCCAGCGACCCAGAGCTGACTGCTAGCGTCAGGGCCAGCGACCCAGAGTGGCTAAGACCCTTCAACATCTCCACGTGGTGATCCTGGATAACAGGCTGGACAGAGCAGATTGGCAAAGGAGAAGGGATCGAAGAGAGAACGCTAACCGGATACTCACCAATGCATACTGAAGACGGATGTGGCGGATCGAAAGTTGCAAATAACGCAGTCAAGCTGTAAACTGCTACACAGCGAATTCCATTATCTGGACAACATTATGCTACTTTTAAAGCTCTTTGCAGGGCTTGGTAGATGGAGCTTGAGAACCAATGACGGATATAAAGAAAATCGAAGAAGTTGATCAAAGAATTAAAATAATAATAATAAGACGAAGAAGAAGAAGAAGTAGAGAAGTCCTCACCAATCCCATGGTCACAATGTTTTAGTACAGTTAAAGGTCAAGGTCAGTCCCATGACAACAATCGCCGTCGGGAATGAAGATAACTCTTCGTGGACTAAGCCGCAACATGTGTGAGGTGGGAGTGGCAAATTCACTTCCTTGCCGTTTTTACCTTTCAAAACCCATACGGCAGGAACCCATTTACAACTGGGTCGACTGGAGGAGCGGTCGTAACAAGCACAAACCACGACCTGGATTTTTTTTCTGTCCGTCCGTGAACTCGAACCCTTGGAAGACTGTAATCCCAGTCGAGTAAGTCAGCTCACTGTCGTCTAGGCTACACGCTCCAAAATGAGTAGTCATCATCTAATCTATGGTGGTCGGTCGGCTATGACTCCCAGATGTGGTGTTGTTCCAGATCTCTTCCAGGGTGGAGGAGGACTTTGATATTTGCTGGCACCATACTGTGCGGGCACGGCCTCTTCTGCGCCTGCTGCCGGTCGGGGGTAGATTTTTGGCAGGAACGACATGTGTAGTATATTGGCCGATGTTTCCTGGTCCAGCCGTACAACATGGCCGAACAAAGAAAGTCGGCGGCAGTCAAGTGTTTCTGAGATTGGGTCGAGGCATGTTTTAGAAGAGACCTCCACGTTGCGGATGCAGTCATGCCATCATGCCCAGGATACGCCACTGGTTGCGCATGTAGAAGGCTTCCAGTCTCGACGTGTCATGTTTCAGCAATGTCCAGGTCTCGGAGCCGTAAAGCAGGACTGGGACCACGCAGGACTGGGACCACGCAGGACTGGGACCACGCAGGACTGGGACCACGCAGGACTGGGACCACGCAGGACTGGGACCACGCAGGACTGGGACCACGCAGGACTGGGGCCACGCAGGACTGGGACCACGCAGGACTGGTAGATGCGGATTTTTGTCCCAAGGGAGATCTTGCCATTACTCCACATATGTCGGACCTCGTACATGTCGGACCTCGTACATGTCGGACCTCGTACATGTCGGACCTCGTACATGTCGGACCTCGTACATGTCGGACCTCGTACATGTCGGACCTCGTACATAGCAGACGCAGCTAATCTAATCTGCCTTGACATATCGGGACTGCTGCGCCCATCGGATGACGTCATGCTACCAATATAGATGGGTCCGTTTGTGCCCTCCCCAATGTGACCTTGAGTTGCAATACCCTGGGGTGCTGTGTCGGAAATGAGGCTCGGAACTTTTGTCTTGGCACAGAAAATAGACAGGCCTAGGGACGGCGTTTCACTGTCTAACATTTCCAGACAGCGACAGGAGCTTTTAGCGCCGAACAGGACAATGTCGTCTGCGTAAACGAGATCAGTGACGATTCACTGATCGATAGCTATACCCTCCTGAAGCGCGCCGAGGTGGTCAATACGCCAGTCGACTGCCCGGCTGAATAGGTTGGGGGCAAAAATACATCTCTGTCTGACACCCAAAGTCGTGGGGAATCTGTCAGAGAAAGCGCCTGCCAGTCGAATTCTGGGGACGGTGTCCTTGTGTAGCTCATTGATCAGGTTCAACAGGCGGGCAGGGGTATCTATTCCCAGGAGGGCTTTCCATAAAGCTGGCCGATCAACCGAGTCGAAGGTGGACTTCAAGTCCACATATGCAGCGTACAAGGGGCGATTGAAGGCGCATTGCAATTCGGTGAGGAGGCGTAGAACAAGGATAGCGTCGGTTGTAGAGCGATCTGGGGCGAAGCAAAACTGTTCTGGGCGATGGTTTGTGCTCAAGAGAAGCATAGTACAGTAATGTTTAATAAAGTAATCCTCAACAATTCTATGGCTCTAATGTGTTAGTACAGTAGACTTCCTTCCTTTATTCCGTCCTTCCTTCCTTCCTTCCTTCCTTCCTTCCTTCCTCCCTCCCTCCATACCTCTCTTCCTTCCTTCATTGATTCATTTATTTCGCCTTTCATTCAATGTGAATCATGTGATTACTGCTACCGATCTCTATAGCGAGCCTTTCTCCCAGCATTTGCAGTGACGTTTTCCACAGAAATGGTGTTCCATGATGAGGCTGTTAGCCTAAAGGAAATAATTTTAGTCGCATTTTACAACATGTCTTGAAGGTTACAGGGGTCTTATTTGTTCAACCCAGGCCTGTCTTGGTTTTAGAACTGCAATGATCACGGCAGTTGATGTCCCTTGTGTTTATGATGAATTATTATTTCATATGGGAGAAACGTTTTGTTTGTTATTGAGTGTTGGATCTCATATGAGAGAAACGTGATGTTTGTTATTGAGTATTGGATCTCATATGTGAGAAACGTGATGTTTGTTATTGAGTGTTGGGTGTCATATGTGAGAAACGTGATGTTTGTTATTGAGTATTGGATCTCAAATGTGAGAAACGTTTTGTTTGTTATTGAGTGTTGGATCTCATATGAGATAAACCTTTTGTTTGTTATTGAGTGATGGATCTCATATGGGAGAAACTTTTTGTTTGTTATTGAGTGTTGGATCTCATATGGGAGAAACGTTTTGTTTGTTATTGAGTGTTGGATCTCATATGGGAGAAACCTTTTGTTTGTTATTGAGTGTTGGATCTCATATGGGAGAAACCTTTTGTTTGTTATTGAGTGTTGGATCTCATATGGGAGAAACCTTTCGTTTGTTATTGAGTGTTGGATCTCATATGAGAGAAACGTTTTGTTTGTTATTGAGTGTTGGATCTCATATGTGAGAAACGTTTTGTTTGTTATTGAGTGTTGGATCTCATATGTGAGAAACGTGATGTTTGTTATTGAGTGTTGGGTGTCATATGTGAGAAACGTGATGTTTGTTATTGAGTATTGGATCTCAAATGTGAGAAACGTTTTGTTTGTTATTGAGTGTTGGATCTCATATGTGAGAAACGTGATGTTTGTTATTGAGTGTTGGATGTCATATGTGAGAAACGTGATGTTTGTTATTGAGTATTAGATCTCATATGTGAGAAACGTGATGTTTGTTATTGAGTATTGGATCTCACATGTGAGAAACGTGATGTTTACTATTGAGTGTTGGATCTCATATGTGAGAAACGTGATGTTTGTTATTGAGGGCATACAAACGAAAATTGTACAAGCGATTACTGCTAGAGACTGCATCTGTTGCTGTGATCAAATAACTGTGTTCAGATTTTGCAGCGTTTGTGGTCTTTATTGAAGTTAAATAGAACTTACATAAGCAGCCCGGTGATGCAACTAAAACACAGGCTATGTAAACATAACTAAATCTAACCTAGTTAGATAGTTGTTAGTTACCCATCGCAAGCGAAGATGGCGACAGCGTGTTAGACACATTTATTCAGATGTGACTGTATATGACTGTACAGTTCGATTTGTGGCACTGAACGTCAAACGTCGATAACAATTTATATTAGGTAATGAGGCAATGACCACACTAGATCAAAAACATATTACAGTAATGTTGTATCATGTCTTCCTAGAGCTATGATTTTCACGTGACAATGTACTGTTTCATTTAATGTTTTAAAGAAATGCATTTAGTGTTTTGTTTTTTAAGGTCTTCTTTTTGGCAAAACACACATGGTTCAACTAAATGCATGACACTGTGGGGTTATAATGTCGGTGCCGCTTACGGGATATACAATCTTCCGGTATCAGACCAGGTTTGGGTTAGGATGCTGAAAACTTGCAAGTCATGGTTTTCTTACTCTAGTAGTATGTGTTGAGATTTGAAAAATTACCACTGGCCAATATAAGTACCGTATACAACTCACTGTGTGCTAGCCAGGCTGGAGAATGTTAGTATAGAACTTACTGCTGTCTAGACTGTAAAATGCTAGTATAGAACTTTCTGTGGGTTGGAGTGTCAATGTTAGTATAGATCTTTCTATGGGTTGGAGTGTCAATGTCAGTATTTAATTTTCTACGTCTTAGACTGTCAATGTTAGTATAGAACTTACTACTGTCTGGACTGTAAAATGCTAGTATAGAACTTTTTATGGGTTGGAGTGTCAATGTTAGTTTTGAACTTTCTATGGGTTAGACTGTCAATGTTAGTATAGAACTTACTGCTGTCTGGACTGTAAAATGGTAGTATAGAACTTTTAATGAGTTGGAGTGTCAATGTTAGTATTGAACTTTCTATGGGTTAAACTGTCAATGTCAGTATTGCACTTTCTATGGATTAGACTGTCAATGTTAGTATTGAATTTTCTATGTGTTAGACTGTCAATGTTAGTATTGAATTTTCTATGTGTTAGACTGTCAATGTTAGTATTGAACTTTCTATGTGTTAGACTGTCAATGTTAGTATAGAACTTACTGTGGGCTGGGGCTGAGAGCAGGCTTGAATGAGTTCATCAATTCTGTCATCTTCAGACATGACAGTCTGCAAGACACTGCGGCAGGTAGATCGGCAGTGAGAAGTCTCAGCTTTGTCGCAGCACGGTAGTGCTGAAGGAAAGAAAGCTGTGAGACTTAATGACGACCCACAAATACCTTGATCACTGCCTATAATCAGTTCACACCACCCCTCCCTCCATTATCGAGTACAACATTCAACTAGATTGTATTAGTTTGTATTTTTTTTCTCCATTTCACTTCATACACAACCTGGCCCAAAACATTGTGTATTTTCGTACTGTGTTTATGTACTGCTCATGTAGTGGTCTGTTACACATTGTTCTGCTAATGGGTCTTAAATTGGCCTTTTGAATTTTCTATCATGGTCGAAAGGGTGCTATGATCAATATGAGTGATTTGCACATATCAATCTATCAATCAAAACCTTGCCAGCTTTCGGTGGAGCATATATATTTGACAAATACGTGCCAAATCATCAAATGTTGACTTGTCCATATCTGTTGGTGTTTCTGAGGCTTGTAGTTTTTACATGATGAACTAGCCAGCCTCATGTCCAACCCTGCTTAGTCATCTGGTTACATTTCTTTGCTCCCCTGTCAGGCCTGGACAAACATCTATTTGTTCATATATTTTAACATAAAACAAATTCAATAATACATAATACATACAAGAATGACTTCGTTTATTTTTTTAACACGTGAGTCCAAGCAACTGCAGAAAACTGTACTTGAAAACATATCAAAGAAGTATGTGAGAAAATTACAATGTGTAATGGCTCTATGGCAGTCCCTTGTAGAACAGCAGAGTGGTTTGGAGTAAAGAGATAGTCACAGACAAGAAGGTTTAGTGTGTTAAACCTTGCACTCTCAAACAGCTGAAGAAGTAGGCAGACTTGCCTAAGGTAGTTATGTGAGTATCAAACAGCTGAAGAAGTAGGTAGACTTGCCTAAGGTAGTTATGTGAGTATCAAACTTGCAGGGGCCTCCTTCCCTGCACCTTCCTATCCCCGCTTCGTTCCTTCCCAATCACCTAAGGTGTAACAATTAATACAATATTTTAAGTTATGACCATCTTCCCCTTCCCTCCCTCCTCCATCAACCTTCCCATTCCCACCCATCTTCCCCTTCCCTCTCTCCTCCATCAACTTTCCCATTCCCGTTCATCTTTCCCTTCCCTCCCTCCTCCATCAACCTTTCCCTTCCCTCCCTCCTCCATCAACCTTTCCCTTCCCTCCCTCCTCCATCAACCTTCCCCTTCCCTCCCTCCTCCATCAACCTCTCCCTTCCCTCCCTCCTCCATCAACCTTCCCATTCCCCTCCTATCTTTTCCACTCTCAAACTCTTCCCCATTAACCTACTCATTAATATCTTCCCCTAATCCATCTCCTCTCTGTCAATCGCTTCCTCTCCACCCTTCCCCATTAACATACTCATTAATACCTTCCCCTAATCCATCTCCTCTCTGTCAATCGCTTCCTCCCCACCCCTCCCCATTAACCCACTCATTCATATCTTCCCCTAATCCGTCCACTCTCTGTCAGTCACTTCCTCCTGGCTCTTCCCCGTTTATCTATATCAACCAACCAAGACTGTATTGTTACCTGCATGTTGTGCGGATTTCCCTTTTTCTTTTAGTCTACGACTCTACACTAATATGTACAGGTTCGTTTATCCTTCAAGAGTTTGTTTTTACAAATTTCGTGAATCGATGCATTTGCCAATCCTTATGAGGCATAGAACAATCGGTTAAAAATGCCTAAAACACGCTCATAATAATCCTGATGAAAATGGTCTTTGTCGTTTCGCTATCAAAAATAGGTTGCTAACATAATTGATCGACTTATGATCACATTTCTAAAAATAAACTAATAATTGTTGATATTTTTCACTGTTCTGATATTTTCAACTAATAGAGGCTTAATATGACTTGTGCAGTGTTGCCTATTTAACTCGTTTGATAGTTTGATTGAAGACTAGCGGAAACAGGTGGCAACGACGGCAGTGTTTACACAGCTGGAAATAGGTAGCACGTTTTGAAGCATGTTCGAATGAATTCACTCCTACACACATCGAATAAAACACTTTCAACCAGCCTGTCTGACTTTTAAGGTACACACACAATATTCGCTTATCTATATCATCATGTCGAAACGGAATGTGTTCTTGTAGCTGTATTTTCTTTGCTCGTATTCCGATACAGCCGTGGACGCATCGGCAAGCGTGTGGTCACGCCGTATCGGCAAGCGTGTGGTCACGCCGCATCGGCAAGCGTGTGGTCACGCCGCATCTAGTTTGATGTAAATGTTTTTATCCTGATCAAAGTATTGGGTAATGAAAACATGGTTTTGTGTGCATGCTTTGACATTGAACATGGTGACATGTTGGAAATGTTCAGGGAAGCATGATTAGGTGAAGGTTAACACTAGGGAATATAACATTAGAGAATATAACACTAGAGAATATAAGACTAGAGAATATAACACTAGAGAATATAACACTAGATAATATAACACTAGGGAATATAACACTAGGGAATATTGTTCAGCAAGAGCACACCAACTAAACTGTAGCTGTGGCCATGTTAAACTGGCATGCAACTATTTTCAAAGCAATCATCGTTAGAATTCCCCAGTTGTAATGCTGTCATCGCCCACCACTTCATGAGAGATGGAGAGGGAGAGAGTGAGAGAGAGAGAGAGAGAGAGAGAGAGAGAGAGGGAGAGACCTGCGTACGCACGCACACAGAAACAAATACATTCATGTAATGTATCTCTTCAATTCTAAGACGCCATTGATTGTAAGACACCCCCCTCCCCCCACCCCCCTCTCATTTCAGCAGCACCGACACACAACGTCAGAGCCTGACACACTAAGACTCATAATTACCACACCTCCAATGAGTTATAATGCGAATCAATTTACTGGGACAAAATAATGTATTAGGTGACATGTTATATTTCGTTTCTTTCTAAATTAGTATTAGAGTCAACTTCTAAATCACGTGCTAAGCCGATAATATCTGCATTATCTTCCATAATCTCGTATATCGTGCTCTGAGCGATCGAGAGCTTTGGACGAGAATGTGGAATTACGGTCTTTACTCCAACGACGAACATTTCCATCATTAATACCAAATGTTGGCTCTGTTGCTCTATTGTTGTGTCCGTCTGCCAGAGACAATAACTTCTCTTTTCAACGTTGCTTCGTGGTGACATTTTTTGGACAACATTTAATGCTGCAATAACTGATCCAAATGAATGAAACTTAAAAGATGCGACAATATTACAACGAAACAAACATGGTAGTTCCACTGCAACATATGTGCATGCGTTAGGCAATGGCAATGCCGCTCCCTGCCACCTGACGCCAGACAACTTTCTTTTGATGGTGATTGTGAAACACCAGAAGATTATAAGACGAATCCCGTTTGAGACGATTAAATGAAAAAAAATGTGTGTCTGAATTTCGTCTACAAAGATAAACTTACACACCATCACATACACACAAACACACACACACACCATCACACACACACACAAACACACACACACACACACCATCACACACACACACACCATCACACACACACACCATCACACACACAAACACACATCATCAGACACACACCATCACACACACACCATCACACACACTATCACACGCACACCATCACACACACCCATCATAACACACACACACACCCTCACACACACACAATCACATACTATTATACACACACACACCATCGCACATACACCCATCATCACACACACATGTACATACACGAACCTTCTCGGCACATACACACGCCATAATACACTTACACACCCATACACCCAGCTATGTAAATACACAGTCACACATGAGAGAAGACTTACAGTTTTCCGAGTTTCCGCTCTGAGGATGCCAATGCTTGTGAACGCACTGTTCCACACGTTTGTTGACAGAGTTGCAGTGCTGGGCTAACACAGTACGAGTTGCCCTAGTGCTACCCCCGCCAGCTATGTAGATTCCACGACACACAATGCCACATGATGATGTTGCTTTGCTACAACATTGACTGCCAGCTGAAAACAATGAATAAAGTATGCTTGTAGTGACAAATGTAGCATAGACATTCACAACAAACAACAGAGAACTAATAGTAAAATCAAATACTAACTGGACGAAACGTTGATAGAGACGCAGGAACAGAGATATATCTCCAGGATTAATAAGGCCTGCTGATTTGCTTTCAACTCTCTTCATCCAACATAGAACTGTGTATCATTCTCCATGGAGATGGGCATCTTAGTTTGTTGTGCCCTGTGTATAACGGGAAGTTATGGCCTAATCTCGCCTGGTGGTAGATGTCATGTTCTAGATGGTCTATTTTACATTTTGAACTGAATCGGCCTAAATAACTTCTTTTGTTTTGTTGTATATTGCCGTTTCACTTTGTTGCAATATTTCTTCGTCTGTGGCACGTCCGTCCACTTCTTCGTCTGTGGCACGTCCGTCCACTTCTTCGTTTGTGGCACGTCCGTCCACTTCTTTGTCTGTGGCACGTCCGTCCACTTCTTTGTCTGTGGCACGTCCGTCCTCTTCTTCGTCTGTGGCACGTCCGTCCACTTCTTCGTCTGTGGTACGTCCGTCCACTTCTTCGTCTGTAGTACGTCCGTCCACTTCTTCGTCTGTGGCACGTCCGTCCACTTCTTCGTCTGTGTCACGTCCGTCCACTTCTTCGTCGCTTGGAATGTTGCAGGGAGATGATGTCCATTGGATTGTGGAGAGGGGGAGAGATTAGGCGATATCACCCGTACCCGTGCCCCAGAAATATTGTTACCTTTATCTAAACCCATGAGCACGTTGTGAAATCTTGTTACCTTTCATACAACATTGAGCACGTTGTGAAATCTTTTTACCTTTCATAAACTCCTGTGAAATTAAAGATGAAGTCAGTGCCACAGAGGCCACCGTCGGCACAGATGAAACGTTTGAGACCTGACTGTGTCTGAACATTTTGTTTAAGAAAGTTAAGATACTCATTTACAGCTGGGTAGTCTAGAGAATACGAAGACCATCGATTGAATTATTACAAGACTTAAAATCATGGCCTTCATACTCATTGTTACGCTGGCTACAGAGTTTATGCGAGATGCGTATTGTGTAACTATTTCTGGCACGCATCACAATAGCACTCCCCCCCCCCCCCCCCTGCAATCTAAAAGCGTGCAAATGTATCTCAGAGTGCTCATCTCTATGAAAACCAAGAGTCTCACTGACAATCCACCCCTCATTCTTCAAATCTGACATATCGTGGGTCTACATAAATATTATCGTGTCTAATAAATGTCTCTAGAGACACAATGAAAACATTGCAGAAGTACACACAACGATACATTAGGGCTTCCCGGAAGGAAGCTCACTGCAGTGGTGGTGGTCCCAAGCCGTTTATATGTGGTTTTAAATAAGACTTGTTGGGTAACTACAAGGTGCTTAAGATCTACTCCAACTGGAAAAATACCCCATTGCCGGTGTAGCATCAGCTGAGACACGACGAGGTGTAGCATCACCTGAGACACGACGAGATGTAGCATCATCTGAGACACGACGAGATGTAGCATCACCTGAGACACGACGAGGTGTAGCATTACCTGAGACACGACGAGGTGTAGCATCACCTGAGACACGACGAGGTGTAGCATCACCTGAGACACGACGAGGTGTCGCATCACCTGAGACACGACGAGGTGTCGCATCACCTGAGACACGACGAAATGTTCCATCAGAAATTGAAAGAGACAAACAGGCAAAGAACACAAGGTACTCTTTCATTGGACACCATGTGCAGTCCACACGACTGAAATCTAGATAAAGTTTCGTACAGCCAACACAGCCTCTTCTTCTTATTCTTCTTCGTTCATTCTCTCACTCCCGCTACCAATCCCTAACGTGCTCTCACACCCGCTACCAATCAATGAACAGGGCTTTGCAAGTAGCAGCATGTAGCCCGGAGAATGGAACGCGTTGTGTCGCTAGTTTACAGTTTGACTGCGATATTTACACCCTTCGGTTCTACACATTCATCGTCGGCAGTACACAGCCTCTATAGTTTAGTCATCTCGGAAAACGCCGCATCCAAAAATGGAGTGAGCTGACTCAGGTTTCTTTGATTTAACAGCGGGACGTACATGTGCCTGGACTCCCCCTGCATCACACAGCCTGCATGGAAGTCACTAAATAGACTGCGATTTGGTGTACCACGATACAGGTGGGGATACAGGGATGATGAGACATGCGAGCGTGGAGCAACACAAAATACAGACCACCTAATGATCTGCCCAATCCTTCTGAAAACATGCAGCATGGCTGACATGTTGAGGGAGAATGACAAGGCATTTCAAGTGGCTGGACATTGGAAACATGTCTGACGTGGTGCCCAGGTTACATTGGAAACATGTCTGACGTGGTGCCCAGATTACATTGGAAACATGTCTGACGTGGTGCCCAGATTACATTGGAAACATGTCTGACGTGGTGCCCAGATTACATTGGAAACATGTTTGACGTGGTGCCCAGATTACATTGGAAACATGTCTGACGTGGTGCCCAGGTTACATTGGAAACATGTCTGACGTGGTGCCCAGGTTACATTGGAAACATGTCTGACGTGGTGCCCGGTGCCCAGGTTACATTGTAAACATGTCTGACGTGGTGCCCAGGTTACATTGGAAACATGTCTGACGTGGTGCCCAGGTTACATTGGAAACATGTCTGACGTGGTGCCCGGTGCCCAGGTTACATTGGAAACATGTCTGACGTGGTGCCCGGTGCCCATGTTACATTGGAAACATGTCTGACGTGGTGCCCAGGTTACATTGGAAACATGTCTGACGTGGTGCCCAGGTTACATTGGAAACATGTCTGACGTGGTGCCCGGTGCCCAGATTACATTGGAAACATGTCTGACGTGGTGCCCAGGTTACATTGGAAACATGTCTGACGTGGTGCCCGGTGCCCAGATTACATTAGAAACATGTCTGACGTGGTGCCCAGGTTACATTGGAAACATGTCTGACGTGGTGCCCGGTGCCCAGATTACATTGGAAACATGTCTGACGTGGTGCCCGGTGCCCATATTACATTGGAAACATGTCTGGCGTGGTGCCCGGTGCCCAGATTACATTGGAAACATGTCTGACGTGGTGCCCAGGTTACATTGGAAACACGTCTGACGTGGTGCCCAGGACACGGAAAGTAAATAGGTAAAAAAAAATGTAAAGCATTACTGCCGTAGAGGTCTGAGGTGTTAGCGATCTTACATTTCAAAGGCTCGGCTATATGAGGACGGTAGCCATCTCCTCTCCCTCGCCGCTTTTACTCCCCAGACTGAACCGGTACCCATTTAAGGCTGGGTCGACCCAGGAGCCGTTGCGGTCTGAAAAAACATTTCCGCCTCAATTGGGAAATGAACCTTGGACCACTCAGATGCGAAGCCAGGGCGCTAACTACAGCGCGACGCGGCTCCCTAAGTAAGTACATACAGTATATATAGCGACCATAAAACAGCGCGCCTCGTATTGGATACATGAAGGACGTATGGACAATAGAAGGACAAAGGCAAGTCAATGAACTGAGAAAACATGAAATGTACTTATTTGCGATTGTTGTCGATACTTTGCATTTTATTTTTAAACAAGCCTCGGAATTGTTATTTGTTTCAATATTTATTTGAGAAATGGAAATCGTTATAATCTAAATTATAATATCTCATTAAAAATCAAATAGAAGTTTTTGTGTCGTTGACACATGACGCTATTGTTGTGACTGCACTATCTGCTAACGAAATGACTGCCCTATTCTGCTGTCAACTAGACGAATGTGACACTAAGCGGCAGAAGAGCAACATTCACCGCGCCATTGCACACAACTTATCAGCAGTAAGCATGACACCCCCCCCCCCCCCCCCCCCCCCCCCAGACACTGGCCTTCTCCATTGTTCACATACATTTTTTTAGACCAGCGATTTGCGCAAACACTTTCTGTACACTTTCATTTATGGTTTCTGTCGCGATTTATTGTACATAATGAGGCTGCTGACCCTAAGCAGAACAACTTTAGTAGTCTTATACAACATGCACGAGAGAGAGGGAGGGACATAATCATTGCTACACAGTAATGGGCCCATCTAGACATCGTTGCATGTCATTATGTTATTGTGATCCAATCGTATGTATGGCATTAAGTGCCGCTTGCACAGTAATTATATACATGAGACACAACAGACAACAAAATAGTGGCCACATTTTTCTGACAGTTGTTATCAGTTAGAGATGTTTTTTCCATAATTATAGTAACAATATACAGAATAAGGCCATTAATAGCTAACTAGCTGTTCAGATGGAACACACTGGAACAACGGAGAGAAAGGGCGACCGATGGTATAAATGTTTGAAGTGTAGCTTTTGAAGGCTATTGCAATGTAAATGTAATGTGTATGTTCTTGTCATAGCAAACAGCAATCAAGAAACAAAAACACATGAACAGCCTGAAATATAAACAACAGAACATACGCGCATAGTAAACATGAAGTACCACGCATCTATATACAACACACCATAATGTTACACAAACACACTTATCACAAACACGTCACGCACATACGTAACACAAACAGTGCACACGTAACCCCCACACAGCATGTATACATGGGATACACAATCAATCACGCATCTTACACATCACACACACACACACACACATCATAGGCACATCACATATATGACATACACACATCAGACACATATATACATCACACACACACACAGACACAAAGCATGCATGCATCAAACACACACAGGTCACATAAACATCACACACATAAACAATACACACAACACATACACAAATCACACATACATCACACACGCACACAGCACATACGCATTGCTATCACACACACACATCACACGCATTCACATCACACACATACATATCAAACACATTCACATCACACACATACACAATACACACATCATACACATACACACATCACACACATACACACACACATCACAAATGACCACACCCAAGACCGTCTGTAAGTCTGATTGGGGCGCTCCTATTTCTCCACTTAGCCATCGGGTTGGACATTGAATTTATAGGCATTCACAGAAACACACAACTGTTATGTCAGGTACTGTTTCTCTACAAAATGTCAATCACTTGCAGCCTTTACCTTCTTGGCGTTGGATACAGTCGAACAAAGATAGCTCCGCATGCTCTCGACAAGACCTCATCATGTAGTCTTTGGTTTCCGCCTGAGGAAATAAGCCAAATAAATATTCACGTGAATGATTAACAAATAAGATAATTCAGTGGATACCAGCCCACTGTAACATCCTGGGCATAGAAGAGGAAGACACATTTGCAAGGCAAGGAGGAATTCTACAGCAATATGATACAACAACACAGTACGATCGGAACATACCAAGTATCAATGTCATCTTTAGATTTAACCGGGAAAGAGACAACTCTAGCAATATCAAGAAATACGCCGGTTATCAACAGCTTCCACAACGAGACCACGTGATCAGCTTCAGACTACGTACACGTCACCACAGATAGAGGTGCGATATCTTTCATAACTTGGAGATTGGCATTTCGGAACGTGTACATTTCGGAACTGTGTACATTTCGGAACTGTGTACATGTGGCACTACTGCCATGCTACAGACCCGCCCAACATACAGCGGCAAAATGACATGGTCGCATCCTGCTTCCTTCCACGAGAAAATATCAGAAGATAGCCGGAATCTTGTGCTGGCAGCGGTCTTCAACAGTTTAATAGATGTCGAGGGAGAAATTGTAGGACAAATAGTCTGTCAACTTAAGAACCCAGAAGACAAACAGTTAGAACAGTTTGTCAAGGAAGAAAATATGTAAGCGAATAAAAAAGTTGTCAAGCGAAAAACAGTCTGTCACGGAAGAAATAGTCTGTCGAGGGAGAAATAGTCTGTCGAGGGAGAAATAGTCTGCCGAGTGAGAAATAATCTGTCGACGGAGAAATAGTCTGTCGAGGGAGAAATAGTCTGTCAAGGAACACACAGTAAGTCAAGAGAGAAATAATCTGTCATAAGATAAATAGTCTGTCGAGGAAGAAATAGTCTGCCGAGTGAGAAATAGTCTGTCGACGGAGAAATAGTCTGCCGAGACAAATAGTCTGTAGAGGGAGAAATAGTCTGTCGAGGGAGAAATAGTCTGTCAAGGAAGACACAGTAAGTCAAGAGAGAAATAATCTGTCATGGGATAAATAGTCTGTCGATGAAGAAATAGTCTGCCGAGTGAGAAATAGTCTGTCGAGGGAGAAATTGTCTGTCAAGAGAGAAATAGTCTGCCATGGGATAAATAGTCTGTCGAGGAATAAATAGTCTGTCGAGGAAGAAATAGTCTGCCGAGTGAGAAATAGTCAGTCAAGAGAAAAATAGTCTGTCAAGGGAGACACAGTAAGTCAAGAGAGAAATAATCTGTCATGGGATAAATAGTCTGTCCAATTCCGACCAAACTCACATAATGGTTTCGGTCAACTCGCTAATACTTCCTTCGAGAAAGACAGAAGATCGTGAGATGTGGCCGTAGAGGATGAGGGTGTAAAGGGAGGAGGGGCGGGGGGTTAAGGGAGGACGACATAAGGGTGGACAGGAAATAATATAACTGCGGGCTGTTTTAATATTATGGCTAATATACGAGATTGACAGCAACAAATCTTGGAGGGATATGTTTTAGGAGTGAACCAATCGTGGAGGGTTATGTTTTAGGAGTGAACCAATCTTGGAGGGTTATGTTTTAGGAGTGCCGAACCAATCTTGGAGGGTTATGTTTTAGGAGTGCCGAACCAATCTTGGATGGTTATGTTTTAGGAGTGAACCAATTTTAAAGGGTTATGTTTTAGGAGTGAAGTTGTGTTGAAAGCAGAACGAGAAAACGTGGATAAAGGTGTAAGAGAGAGGGATAGACAGCAGGTAAGGGAGAGATGTAGAGATAGTTCATACATTGCTCTTGTCACGTTGTCTTGAAATAGAGAGGGAGAAATATAGAGAGATATAGACGTATATAAAGAGGAAGGGAAAGATAGAGAGCGAGATAGACAGGAATAGAGATAACGATAGAATTATATAAAGAGTGATGAAGAAAAAAGTAGAGAAAGTGGGATAGTTGGTACAGAAGGTATGCAGAGATAATATATGCAGTGCTAAAATATGGGAAATAGAGAGGGAGAGGGAGCGAACTAAATAGAGAGAGAGAGAGAGAGAGAGAGAGAGAGAGAAGTATGGTTCTGGGGGAGTGAGCAATGAAAGAGGGTGATATGAGAGTATCTAACAGGACAACACTGGGTAATGTTCGCCTAACTTGGTTCGCTGCTTTCATTGAAGCCATTTCCGTTTTTCCAGTCTCTCATCTAAACCTTTTAACGTTGAAACGTCGGTCTACCTGTTAGTATTATAAGAATGACATTTTCCGCATGTCAGTCTCCTGTAAATGACAAAATAACGGATTTGATAGAGAATATAAAGTAGTGACAAGCTGACGATCGGGCAACAAAAACGGGAAGAAGGGAATGATGGACATAACGGCTTATTTTGTATGAGTCACGTGATGTTCGCTGATCAAATCAATACATGGTTATATGTTTGTGAAATGTAGCGCCAGTTAGACCACGATATGCCACGGCATTTCCTGACATGCCAGCTCTTCGTGTAGACGATTCTAGATCGAGGGTGCCTTTATTCTCCCATACACGAGGTTGGAACATGGACCTCTCAACCTGGCACAACTGTATTACTCCAAACGACATGGCAAGAGACAAAAGCTACGAATAACGGTACATTTATATTAATACCATTTCTTCCCCAGCACATTCGCAACTGTGTTCTTTTTAAACGTAGATTATTATAACAACACGTCCAAGTGCATACTGAACACACAACACGTCCAAGTGCATACTGAACACACAACACGTCCAAGTGCATACTGAACACACAACACGTCCAAGTGCATACTGAACACACAACACGTCCAAGTGTATACTGAACACACAACACGTCCAAGTGTATACTGAACACACAACATGTTCAAGTGTATACTGAACACACAACATGTTCAAGTGTATACTGAACACACAACACGTCCAAGTGCATACTGAACACACAACACGTCCAAGTGCATACTGAACACACAACACGTCCAAGTGAATACTGAACACACAACACGTCCAAGTGCATACTGAACACACAACATGTTCAAGTGCATACTGAACACACAACACGTCCAAGTGTATACTGAACACACAACATGTTCAAGTGTATACTGAACACACAACACGTCCAAGTGTATACTAAACACACAACATGTCCAAGTGCATACTGAACACACAACATGTTCAAGTGTATACTGAACACACAATACGTCCAAGTGTATACTGAACACACAACATGTTCAAGTGTATACTAAACACACAACATGTCCAAGTGCATACTAAACACACAACACGTCCAAGTGCATACTGAACACACAACATGTTCAAGTGTATACTAAACACACAACATGTCCAAGTGCATACTGAACACACAACATGTCCAAGTGCATACTGAACACACAACACGTCCAAGTGCATACTGAACACACAACATGTTCAAGTGTATACTAAACACACAACATGTTCAAGTGTATACTAAACACACAACATGTCCAAGTGTATACTGAACACACAACATGTCCAAATGTATACTGAACACACAACATGTCCAAATGTATACTGAACACACAACACGTCCAAGTGCATACTGAACACACAACATGTTCAAGTGTATACTAAACACACAACATGTCCAAGTATATACTGAACACACAACATGTCCAAATGTATACTAAACACACAACATGTCCAAGTGTATACTAAACACACAAGATGTCCAAGTGTATACTAAACACACAACATGTCCAAGTGTATACTAATCACACAACATGTCCAAGTGTATGCTAAACACACAACATATCCAAGTGTATACTAAACATACAACATGTCCAAGTTTATACTAAACATACAACATGTGTACGTTTATAGTGAATATGTAACATTTCTATGTTGATACAAAACACAAAATATCACAAAACTTTGTCAACGAAAGTGCAAGAGACACGTCGTGGGTGTTATAATGAACCAGTTCTGCTACATAGCAGCGACCAACAGACAGGTTGTGGGTGTTATAATGAACCAGTCCTGCTAGATCAACAGATAGATCGTCGGTGTTATAATGAGCCAATCCTGCTAGACCAACAGACAGGTCGTCGGTGTTATAATGAGCCAATCCTGCGACATGAAAGCGACCAACAGACAGATCATCGGTGTTACTTGTATAATGAACTAGTTCCGCTACATGGAAGTGACTAACAGACAGATCGTCGGTGTTTTAATTAACTAGTCCTGCTAGACCAACAGGTAGATAGATCATCGCTGTTAAAATGAACCAGTCCTGCTACATAAAAGCCACCAATAGGCAGATCGTCGGTGTTATAATGAACCGGTTCTGCTACATGGAAGCGACCAACACGAGATTAGATAACTACCATCCACAGGTATGTAGTTGCCTAGAAGAATATTAGAAACACAACCGAAAGCAAAGAAGAGTAACAAAGATATGTTGTGAAAAACACGCGCAAAAACAACTTACCATAGACATCAACAACAAACGTAGTTGCTGTCATTTAACATCTTTAAAGATGTTCAAGGTTGGACAAACTGTGACAATAGGGTAAATTGCTGGAGATGTGTACAAAGGTTGACTTAACATCTTAAGAGAAGTTCAGGGTTGGACAAACTGTGACAATAGAGTAAATTGCTGGAGATGTGTACAAAGGTTGACTTAACATCTTAAGAGAAGTTCAGGGTTGGACAAACTGTGACAATAGGGTAAATTGCTAGAGATGTGTACAAAGGCATACATTGATTGACTGTGTAAAACCAGGGCGTGGAATATGGTCAATATCTGAGCTGATAAACAATGCTCAGGGCCTGAAGTTGTGATGATCCATCGTCGCCTACGCTCGTTGTCATGGCGCAAGATGTTGATGATGATATTAATATTCAACTTGTCTATTTTTAAGCAATCCTCATTTCCTGTGTCCGCTCAAACTATCCTCACTCCCTGTCTACGCTCAAAGTATCCTCACTCCCTATCTATGCTCAAACTATCCTCACTCCCTATCTATGCTCAAACTATCCTCACTCCCTATCTATGCTCAAACTATCCTCACTCCCTGTCTACGCTCAAACTATCCTCACGCCATGTCTACGCTCAAACTATCCCCAATTCCTGTCTACTCTCAAACTATCCTCACTTCCTATCTACTCTTAAACTATCCTCTCTTCCTGTCTACGCTCAAACTATTCTCACGCCATGTCTACGCTCAAACTATCCTCATTTCCTGTCCATTCTCAAACTATTCTCACTCAATGTCTTCGTTTAACTAAAGTCCGACCCTGTGTATGGCTACATTCATCCTCCCATTTCTATGCCTACGCTCAATTCCCCACATGTCTGCCCAATTCACCTACCCCCCCCCCCCCCCCCATGTCTATGCCTACGCTCAATTCCCCACATGTCTATGCCTACGCTCAATTCCCCACATGTCTGCCCAATTTCCCCCCCCCCCCCCCATGTCTATGCCTACGCTCAATTCCTCCTCCCCATGTCTATGCCTACGCTCAATTCCTCCTCCCTATGTATATGCATACTCTCAATTCCCCCCCCCCCCCATGTCTATGCCTACGCTCAATTCCTCCTCCCCATGTCTATGCCTACGCTCAATTCCTCCTCCCCATGTCTATGACTACGCTCAATTCCTCCTCCCCATGCCTATGCTCAATTCCTCCTCCCCATGTCTATGCCTACGCTCAATTCCTCCTCCCTATGCCTATGCTCAATTCCTCCTCCCCATGCCTACACTCAATTCCTTCTCCCCATGCCTACGCTCAATTCCCTTCCTTCAATACACCCTGTTGGTGTTGACACATAATCATACTGTCTGCGTTGAAATGAAAAACGTTAAAACTTTTAGAACCTAAATGACTCATTTAAACGGAGTATTTGAATGCAATGTTCCATCCATAATTCGTTAGAGTGCCTATCAGTTTTCACGTGTTGTCGTGATGTTGTTTGTTTTTCATCTATATAATTGTTGGCAATTTATTGTAGTATGATCCGTTTCTGTCATTGTCACGTGTCTCGAGACATCAGCCAGGCTTAAAGGCTCAGCCAGGACACTTTACTGCTGTCCTCCTGATACGTCAGATCAGCCATGTAACTAGGGTCCTTGGAATTCGACAATGGCATTAAACTATAAGATTGTGGGTGTATCGCTGTCATGTCAACACTTCATCTGCTCCAGGTAACAGATTTGATTTACATTTTAATTTGCTGGACTCTTTCTGCCTCTTTCTCTCTCTCTCTCTCTCTCTGTCTCTCTCTCTCTCTCAATATCTGTCTCAATATCTGTCTCTCTCGATGTTACAGAACAGTAGTTTTTAATCCATCACCAAGTTCAAATTATAGCAAAGACACGCTGTAGTCTACCCAGTTTTCGATGACTTTCTGAATAGTTAGGGAACTTATTGCAGTTAGGATGGGAGTTGGTTACCTTGTAACTAAACAAATTCAGACCTAGTACAATGACAGTTTTAACATTTCATCCGCGACAGCAGTGTATGGTCAGTAACAGCACTGCACTGAGTGACCAGTGACAGTAGTATGTGACCAGTGACAGTAGTATGCGACCAGTGACGGCAGTGTATGACCAGTGACAGCAGTGTGTGACCAGTTCCAGCAGTGTATGAATCGTGACAGCATTTTATGACCTTTGACAGCATAGTATGACTAGTGACAGCAGTGTATGAATCATGACAGCAGTGTGACTATTTATGACAACACTCTCACTTTATCTAACATTTTCTATTGCGCGCCGTCGTCCTTAAAATGTATATATTTATTACAAGTTGCAGATATTCCATTGACCCAGGTCTGATTGTTTTTGAGGCAGGCAGTAACCACTTTCTTTTCCCGTTGGGAAATCTGTCCTGCCAACGTATCCGTACTCTGGCGTTGTTAGGGCGTGCAATGAAATCAAACCAAAGTTGTTATTACACGTCGTATTAAACATGAAAGGGAAACAGTTGAAGAACGCTGGCAGACAACTATTGTCACGTCAGCTAAGAATAAAACACGAAGAAGAAATAATACGACGCATACAAAGACATTTTCTTTATACGCCATTTTGAAAAAGAGATGCTAGACACGACGATGGAACAACGAATACATACAACAACATAACTAACACTTTGACGAGCTCAGTTTGGATTGAGCACGGGACGAGGGAGTATTCAAACACTCTTGGCACTAAAGTAGCTTAGCAGCGGGGAGAAGGAATGGCAGCAATACTTAATATCGTCTTATTAGATCAGGCGAGACAGCTCTCCACGGAGTGAGCAAACATATGCTGGGTAAAGTTATAGAAGGCTAATACTAAGTGGCCATGTAATTATGTATAGCAAACATGTCTTTATAGGTAATTATTGAGAATACATGTTCCAGGCTTCCAGTACCATCTGCACTAAGGTGTACATAACAATCGAAGATCCTGATCTGCAACGCCATCTGGACTAAGATGTGTACATAACAGTCGAAAGTCATGATCTCCAGCGCAATCTGGGTTAACACGTATACATAACAGTCGACGTTCCCGATCAGTAGAAAGCCTTGATCTACAGCGCCATCTGGACTAAGATGTGTACATACCAGACAAAGATCATACCAGTCGAAGATCATACCAGTCGAAGATCATACCAGTCGAAGATCATACCAGTCTAAGATCCCGATCATGGACGTGACAAATCCAAATCCAACCTATTCGCTTGTTATTAGTTTCTCGACAATAGTTTTCTGCCAGCTGTTTCGTACTGCCTCCATTTCAATCTTGATTCGTTCGGTAGGTTGCAATTACTTTCCGTAGGTGTAGAAGGGATCTCATCAAGAAAAAAAGCCTCCCGTATCTGCCAAACTAGAGGCTTCACTCCTTGGGCACGCTGCCTCAGACAAATCCAAACAGCTACATAGTCTCCAGACGTGTATGTTGGTTCTTTTTCTTCAAGTGGACAATTCATACAATTACCGAAATATTCGAACTTTAATCTAAAGTTTAATAAACACCATCTAGCATCTGTCGTTTCTATCGACTCTCATAGGTTTCTTGGCATTTTTCGTTCAGTAGTTTGCCATTGCTTTCTGAATGTTGTTCTGGCCGCTTACCAGATATTGTCTTTGGTGCGCCTTTAGCCCGAACCAGGTGTTTCCAGCTTCCGCCTTCAGAGTCGTTGTCGTCCTGGCCGGTTCCACCTCTTCCACCAGCAGCTGTGTGCTAGTCAGGGGTGAACTTCCTCTCTTCTCATTTCACTCACAAAAAGGAAGTATGGCAGTATGCATCTCCATATCTATATAGCATATATGCGGAATGTATAGTGAGAAACGTTAAATAATACGAGAATAAAGTTTCGATCTATTTACAATTGGCGGTTACGAGATCCCAGAGTTACGATACACAGACGACACAGTGATACTATCAAGAAGTGCAGACGGCTAGAGCATCTAATTTCAACCGTATATAGATTCAGTGCACATTAAAACCTATTTATAAACATAAACAAAACAAAAGATAATGACCACCTACAAAAGAAGACGTCAACATAAATGTAATAGGTGGTCACGCATTTTGAATGTCTGCGCTCCAGAGCTTGAGTGCCTGGAAAAGACGACATCATTTTATTGAAGAATTCGGAGCCCCTGTTCTAAATGAGCACAGATAAAAATGAGAAAACGATTTAGTGATTTTAATTTTGCTGATGACTCTTTTGTCTCATCAAACGCAGCAACAACTATTGTCACTGAAATTAGATCTGATGTTACACAGAGGAAAAAATAAACATTGAATATGAGAGTTAGAGCAACTGGCAGACACGGTATTAAACCTTCGATGTAGAATCATTTATACATTCTGGTAGCAATATAGACAGGGGGGTGGGGAGTTATAGCTGTAATATCACAGCTGGGACGTCGGCATGTTGTTTGCTCCAAAATATCACAGCTGGGACTAGGCATGTTCTGTGCTCCATAATATCACAGCTGGAACGGGGGCTTGTTCTTTGCTCCATAATATCACAGCCGGAACGTGGTCTTGTTCTTTGCTCCATAATATCACAGCTGGAACGTGGGCTTATTCTTTGCTCCATAATATCACAGCTGGAACGTGGGCTTGTTCTTTGCTCCATAATATCATAGCTGGGACGTGGGTTTGTTGTTAGCTCTATAATGTCACAGCTGGGACCGGGCATGTTCTTTGCTCTATAATATCACAGCTGGAACGTGGACTTTTCTTTGCTCCATAATATCACGCTGGGACTGACACACGACAAGACTGTACAAATAGTATGTGGTACAGTCTAATGAATCATGCAACCTTGATGACCTTCAAGTCGCCAAGATGTCAACTCATCCTTCTAGTGCGGGTCTAATTTGCCTGCCTGTATAGTCTCTGTGCTAGGGTAAGATTAGACCCCGCGACGAATAACTTCCTAGCTGGAGATTGTTCGCATGAAAGATCACGTGATGTGAGTACCACAAACCAAGTCCGACCATTCCATCATTGCTAATCGGGCATAACGTGGTGCTAGTCAAGGGAGAGAATCAAGTCTGCCTCCAAACAACTGGAAAAGTGCTACGAGCACTGACAGGATGTGGTTGGGTAAGAGGGCAGACGCACAGGCTGGCTTTCATGCCGCCCCTAGAGCACCGTAACTCATCTATTTAGTTGAAAACTCTTCAACCTATATGGGCTTGTAATTACTAAGCTTTTCAATAGAAATATTTTAATTTGGCATAGACAGAATACTGCTAGATATACGCATTCATGGAGTGAGAGACACGCATAATTTAGAAGGGGAGATAAGTATAAATGGAAAAGAGAGATAGCATAGATGGAAAGGAGAGAAGTAAAGATGAAAAGGGAAGATGAGCATATATGGGGGGGGGGGGGGAGATGAGCTTAGATGAAAAGGAAAGATGAGCATAGATTGGGGGGGGGAGATGAGCTTAGATGGAAGGGAGAAATGAGCTTAGATGAAAAGGGGAGATGAGCTTAGATGGAAAGGGGAGATGAGCATAGATGGAAAGGGAAGATGAGCATAGATGGAAAGGGGAGATGAGCTTAGATGGAAAGGGGAGATGAGCTTAGATGGAAAGGGAAGATGAGCATAGATGGAAAGGGGAGATGAGCTTAGATGGAAAGGGGAGATGAGCATTGATGGGGGGAGATGAGCTTAGATGGAAAGGGGAGATGAGCATAGATGGGGATAGACGAGCTTAAATGGAAAGGGGAGATGAGCATAGATAGGGGGAGATGGGCTTAGATGGAAAGGGGAGATGAGCTTAGATGGAGGGAGATGAGCTTAGATGGAAAGGGGAGATGAGCATAGATGGGGGGAGATGAGCTTAGATGGGGGAGATGAGCTTAGATGGAAAGGGGAGATGAGCATAGATGGGGGGAGATGAACTTAGATGGAAAGGGGAGATGAGCATAGATGGGGGGTGGGGGAGATGAGCTTAGATGGAAAGGGGAGATGAGCTTAGATGGAAAAGGGAGATGAGCATAGATGGGGGGAGATGAGCTTAGATGGAAATGTGAGATGAGCATAGATGGAAAGGGGAGATGAGCATAGATGGAAAGGGGAGATGAGCTTAGATGGAAAGGGGAGATGAGCATAGATGGAAAGGGGAGATGAGCTTAGATGAGGGGAGATGAGCTTAGATGGAAAGGGGAGATGAGCTTAGATGGAAAGGGGAGAATAGCTTAGACTGAAAGGTGAGATGAGTGTAGATTGGGGAGATGAGCTTAGATGGAAAGAGGAGATGAGCTTAGATGGAAAGGGGAGATGAGCATAGATGGAAAGGGGAGATGAGCATAGATGGATAGGGGAGATGGACATAGATGGGCGGGGGGGGGGGGAAATGAGCTTAGATGGAAAAGGGAGATGAGTATAGATGGGGGAGATGAGCATAGATGGAGGGAGATGAGATTTATGGGGGAAGAGAGCATAGATGGAAAGGGGAGATAAGCTTAAATAGAAAGGGGAGATGAGCTCAGATGGAAAGGGGAGATGACCTTATATGGAAAGGGGAGATGAGCATAGATGGAAAGGGGAGATGGCCATAGGTGGAAAGGGGAGATGAGCATAGATGGAAAGGGGACGAGTAAACGAATGGGTGTAGATGCAAATGGCAAAATCATCATTATCTAGATTCAAGTCGGCGTCTAAACCAACCAACTGTAAATGGGAACTTGACTTCATTAAGTGAAACAAAATCATTCTCAGAAAAAGCTGCGAACTAGTTCAAGGTAGTCTCTAATACTGCTTCTTCAACGGCAGTAAGTACTATAGAATAACCTTCACTATGCATCTAGTCTACCCAGCTGTAAATAGGCAGCTAGCTTAGTTGGAGAAGGAAACTGGTCAGTCCACCACAGAATGGTTGAGATCTGGTACTTCCAAGTCTCTAACCCTTCATCTCTTGTTTGGTATAGGCTCCGTTGACCGTGACCTTACGTCTCTGGACGATGAACAGCCCGGTTAAAGCATATCGTAGCAAGAATACCAATCTGGTGATCTGATACGTCTGCTTCTGTGTACACATCTGTAGAAATGGTACATGACTCTAATCTAAGTTAAGACAAGACAACATCCAGAAAGACAAATGTAACAATCCCCCCTCCCCCTCTCCGCCCACCCCAAAAAAACAAACCAACAACTACGCCAACAGATTACGTTGAAAAACTAACATAAACAAACCTATTTCTATTTGTGATAGTCCAATAACTCAGCCATTGTGTTCCCTGCTGATACAACCTGCCTTGCTAGGATGGACTAACAAGCAGCACCACTCAGTCTGCTCTCTACCTGATCTGACGGGGACAAAGAAGACGATTTCCTCACCAAGACAAGCCAGGTTTGACTGACGTCGATACGTGAAAACATTGGAGATGTCGAAATATCCCTACCAAGAAACTGGCGCCAGGTCATTAGATCAGGCCCCGAGGACAGACGACAGTTTAGATCTCTGACATCTTCTTTGTTCACTGATCATAACACGGGGGACGGGGACATAGAAGATTCTCCACGACAGCGGAAAGTTCTACAGGTAAACTCCAACATAATTGTAAGCCGCTGTGCCGGGTCGTGGAGCATCGCCGAAAGGGATATAATCAATATTGATTATTTTATAATAAAGTACAAGTCAGACGCCATGAGCATAAAGAGATGGGATCAAACAGAAGATATGTCGTGAAATGACAAATCTTAGCTGAAATGACAAACAGTTAATTGAAAGGGGGAGGTTCAAATGTCTACTTATTAAAAGATGAAAGCAGTCCGTCAGTTGATGAGTATCAGCCACATTGAAAGCACTGGGAGGTATAATGAAATGGTTGTCTGTATAAAACAGAGATCTCTTGAGTTGCACAGCTGATGTCTTACGTGAAGAGCCTAGTATGTATGTTAGAGGTGCCAACTGTGTACTTGTCAGAAATGAGGAGTTATTACATTGATCAGAGAGTAGTGCAGCTCAAGGAGGGCCTGGTTATTAGTACAGTGGCAGGTGGAGCATTTAGTTTTCGGGCAAAGGTATCGAATCAGCTTTTCACAACCGTCACGCTCCAGTCGACCCAACCGTGAATGATAAGGTGACGTACAGTTTCGGAAGGAAACGGCAACGAGGAAGAGAAATGGCTTTCCCAACTTACAGAAGCTGTGCTCAATGTAGTAGGCCACCCTACCTCACACAAGCTGTGCTCAATGTAGTAGGCTACCCCACATCACACAAGATGTGCTCAATGTAGTAGGACACCCAACATCACACAAGCTGTGCTCAATGTAGTAGGACACCCTACCACACACCAGCTGTGCTCAATGTAGTAGGCTACCCCACATCACACAAGCTGTGCTCAATGTAGTAGGCCACCCCACATCACACAAGCTGTGCTCAATGTAGTAGGACACCCCACATCACACAAGCTGTGCTCAATGTAGTAGGACACCCCACATCACACAAGCTGTGCTCAATGTAGTAGGCTACCCCACATCCCACTGGGCCACCCTACCTCCCTCTGGGCCACCCCACCTCACACTAGACCTACCCCCCACTGGAGCACCCCATCTTCCACTGGACCAACCCCCACCCCACCTCCCCCTGGACCACCCTACCTCACACAAGCTGTGCTCAATGTAGTAGGCTACCCCACATCACAAAAGCTGTGCTCAATGTAGTAGGCCACCCCACATCACACAAGCTGTGCTCAATGTAGTAGGACACCCCACATCACACAAGCTGTGCTCAATGTAGTAGGACACCCCACATCACACAAGCTGTGCTCAATGTAGTAGGCTACCCCACATCCCACTGGGCCACCCTACCTCCCTCTGGGCCACCCCACCTCACACTAGACCTACCCCCCACTGGAGCACCCCATCTTCCACTGGACCAACCCCCACCCCACCTCCCCCTGGACCACCCCACCTCACACAAGCTGTGGCTTAGTGTAGTGAACACAGTTGCTAACACTTAATCTCCGACCAGATGTCTCCTGACGGACACCTTTTACATATTTTAGTACTTGTATATGTTAGTACTTGTATATGTTAGTACTTATATATGTTAGTACTTGTAAATGGTAGTAAACACATTTATTATTGCAATGTGGGGTTTGTCATGAGCACATGCGAGTTATGTGTTGTTTGTGTACCAGTTATATGTTTTTTGTGTACCAGTTATATGTTGTTTGGGTGTCAGTTATATGTTGTTTGTGTACCAGTTATATGTTGTTTGTGTACCAATTATATGTTGTTTGGGTGTCAGTTATATGTTGTTTGTGTACCAGTTATATGTTGTTTGTGTACCAGTTATATGTTGTTTGGGCGTCAGTTATATGTTGTTTGTGTACCAGTTATATGTTGTTTGTGTACCAGTTATATGTTGTTTGTGTACCAATTATATGTTGTTTGGGTGTCAGTTATATGTTGTTTGTGTACCAGTTATATGTTGTTTGTGTACCAGTTATGTGTTGTTTGGGTGTCAGTTATATGTTGTTTGGGTGTCAGTTATATGTTGTTTGTGTACCTGTTATATGTTGTTTGTGTACCAGTTATGTGTTGTTTGGGTGTCAGTTATATGTTGTTTGGGTGTCAGTTATATGTTGTTTGTGTACCAGTTATATGTTGTTTGTGTACCAGTTATATGTTGTTTGTATACCAGTTATGTGTTGTTTGTGTACCAGTTATGTGTTGTTTGGGTGCCAGTTAAGTGACTACTGTCAGCAAGTAGGAGATATTATCACGACTATAACGATGACTTGTATTACAAGTGGTTAGTGGCACTATATAAGTACATTCAAGGCTCTTGTGTACGATAGGCGTTGCATCAAATACCATAAGTGATAACAATTGGTTATCACAAGACTGTAAGCATGTTAAAGTTAAAGACACACTTATTAAAGGTAAGATTGACAACACTTATGGAACGATAGACTCATGACAGGGAAGGAAGGAAAGTACAATACAGCTCCGCAACAGAGTTATGTACAACAATGATCGTCCGTGCCAGTTGGCACACAATATAAAAATGAATAGAAATTAGCGGGGAAAACCTACAAAACATGCATGCATATTTATAGAATAATCTCTCCGATATGCCACAGAATTAATGCACATTTTTACGCCATGCCTTCTCCACAAGACCATTACTCATTCATGAACAGCAACTGCCAAGCGCGAGCGGCTCATGCAGGGGCTTGCTTGGATATCTCTTTCGGCACCCGTCGGGTTTTCCTTGACCCCTGTCATAAATGTCACGTGTATCGCATGATCCAGACCCATAATAACAAAGGATATCTCAATCTACGATAACATACTACACAGTTCTGATATTTTTTACGGTTATCCCGTTTATTTAGACGTCTAGTGTCATCTCTCGATCTAGAATATACATACATAGGTTCTCGCTGAGCCAGACTAGACAGTTGAATGTTTTGTACGTAGAGCTATAACTTCCTTCCTTTTTTATGTATGTTATGTATCCGTGAGTATTCACACCTGACGTGTGTAAACTGGGCCACATGCAGGAATTCGAGATCTTTCTAGTAGGCGCAAATGTCACTGCAACACGTGCACATATGTCCTTATTAACGGGGGTCCGGAATATAATTAAGACACGAAGAGAACACACGAATGGAGTCTGTAAAGATGCAGATTCTTCTTTTTCTTTGTACGCTGTCGGACGTCAACTTGAATTTGTTCGAAGAAAGCAGCAGTCATCCTGAGGCTGTCGACACTGCCGTAGAAGGTGTCTAGTGTTGACACTGGTCATGGTCATATGTAATTTCTCTGGTCCTTGTATGTCGGACAATTTTGCAGCAGATGTTCAGGAGTCATTTTTCTTGTACCACATGTGCATTTGTCAGTAGCACCTATCTTCATTGTATTGAATAGATGATACCTCAGTCTGTTGTGGCCTGTGCGGAGTCTGAAGACCATCACCTGCTTTCTTCTGTCCAACTGGTAATAAGCATCATGTTTTGTGTAGCCAGTATGCTCTGTTTCCCATTTGTCCGTGTATCTGACCGTAATAAACATTTTAGACTCTTCGTAGACTCTTCACTATAGAATCTGGTTGTGGTAATCTTCCACATTCTTTTTCCAGTCTGTCTGCCTCCTCGTTGCCTTGGGTGTTACAGTGGGATGGAACCCACTGTACCACGACTCTTTTGGGCGTGAACTGCTGGCACAGTTGACATAGTAATGATCTTAAGTGATTTAGTTCTGTCGATGCAGAATAAACAGCAGAACAAATATCCAAACAACTGTGAAGGACGTGCAGCAGCCGTTGGTGGAGCTATATGAATAAGGTCACATGTCAAGTACAAGTTACTTGTTCTTCTCTTAGCGGTTGCCATCTGTGGGCACATACACCATCAACCAATCCTCCTCAAACAGTCATGTTGTTTTCTCCGATTCTTCCACGTTTCTCACCGTTTTCTCGTACTGGCCTTTATGTTTCCATCTTCATTAATTCGCTGGCCCTCTTTTGCCTCTATTTTATGTGAGTTTCACAACATTAATTATCTGATGCTAATGGAGTGTACATTTCGAAGTGTATGGACTATCCAGCTTCACCTTCATGCTGAGATTTCATGTTCAACCTTCTTTGCCAATTTTCTCTCAAGTAAGCTTTCGTTTGAAATTTTATGAAACCATCGAATGTTTTTAATCCATATCAAACATTTGTTGATGAAACTCGGTAATCTCTCAATATTGAGTTTGCTAAAACATTTGTTGGTGAAGCCGGCAATCTCTCAATATTTAATTTGGTTAAACAGTTGTAAATGGAGCCACGCTATCTCTCAATATTGAATTTGGTCAAATATTTGTTGATTAAGTCTCGTAATCTCTCAATATTGAGTTTGATCAACCGTCATGATTCTGCTCCATATAAAATTACCGACTTCCCAGTAAAGCTGAAGATAATCAGTTTGCTATATGTTGTATATGAGTTGCATTTGATTTTCAACGTGAAAAATATCAATTTTGATTATTTTTGGTTCTTTCTTTCTTTTAACATGTGGTCTTGTTTATAAGATTCCTTATGTATGTGATGATCCTTTAGTCCGTCATTGATGTTCCTCTCCATTTGATAGAATTGCTATTGTCGACCGAGTTTACTTTCAAATATGTTGTCCTTGCTGTGTAGATTTTTAGACTCACTTACTTGGAGATTCTATCTTGTATGTCTGCTTCTGTCTTTTGTTTTTTTGTTTTTTTTGGTGTGTTTTTTGTTGTTGTTTTTTTTGGCGTTCGCCTTATTTCTCTATTCCCCAAGGCGGGTGTGCGTTGCACTGTGGTTTTTAATTTGCGCCTGTCGGCCCAGTGCATCCGACTTCAGCATGCATTTTATGTAAGGGTCTGCGTCCTCCTGCCTTTTCTAAGGGTTTGCTTCCCTGGGGTAACGGCCGGTGCTGTGATGGGGATCGAACCCAGCACCTTTTGGTTGTGAGCCGTGTCATTTAACCACTAGATCACTTCTGTATTTGAAGTTGGCTGTGATAAAGGCGGCTATGTCATCTACAAAGTTCAGATCTTCCAGATGGCTGTGAGAAAGATGACTGTGAGAAAGGACACTATGCCGTCTGCAAACTTCAGATCTTCTAGCTGTTATGTAAGGTCAACTGGGCTCCAATTCTCTCATGGACTAGTTTCTTTCATAATCTAATCAGTTTCTAGGAGAAATAGGAAAGGTGACCTGGCAAACATAGTATACAGGTAGTGCAGTTAAACCCTCTGCTCTAGACTTTCTGATCGCGCGTCTCTCCTGAGCTACTGAACACTCGGAGACCCTCGCTGATTGCAACTCATTTTTGGCTGCAGTTCTCCAGTCTGAACGTTTTTGTGTCAGGTTTTCTTTAAATCTAATGTCTGTTTCTGCTTATTTTTGTTTTTATTGTTGTTGTTGTTCTTCTTGTTCGTGTTCTCTTCTTCTTCTGCAACCTTGATGAAACCCCAAAGTTTCATTTAAAACGATTTTTAAGACCAGGTAATATAATAGAAGATACACCTGATGATTTAGATGAATCTGAATTTGAAGTGCTAACCAAGCTCTCTCCTGATATCTACACAAGTGGGCACGTATCGAATGTCCAACTGAAATCTAAACTCCCAACTAGTCGAAGATAAAAGAAGACATCTAACTCCACAATTAGTTATATGAGCCACGCAATCACGGTTAAGGATTATCACGAAGAGATTAAGAAGTGCAACAAATACCTACACTGATAATGTAAAGTGTATGCGTGTCCTAGTATAGGGCACGATCATGTGTTTATAGACACAACAAAATATAGCTAGATCTTTCATTCAAATCCTTAAAAAAAAATAGTTTTCAATTTTGTTTTCCAGTATCACGTATTCCCGTATCATCATGCATTCCTGTATCATACATTCCCGTATCATATCTTCTTCTGTCATGTATTCCTGCATCATGTATGGAGTAATGAGTTTCTGTGCTTCGTTTCAAACACAGGAAGCTGGTCCACATGCAGCTGGTTATTGGTCTGTGTAAATGGCGGGATATGATACGCGAAGAGATGGAGAGACTTAACTATCCTAGAGTTGCTAGACCGCACTGTTTTCGGAAACCTATCCAGATATATACTACTTCTACTACTACATGGGGGTGGGGGGTTTACGAGGTCTGGGCTGGACGTCCCTGCTCGTTAAAGGAAAGTGAAGCGTCTGAAGTAGCATCTCCTTTCTAGGTATAGAGATCGCCGCTAGATTCACTGTTCGGTTTGCCGGGCAGGAGTTTACATGCCAATGGCCTCTCCTACATTATTGTGTCCCCTGCTTCTTACAGAGCCTGTTGTGGGGCGGTATAACTGGGCGGGTAGATTGGGCTCATTAGCCTTGGTTGGCAGTCAATCTAAGAGAAGGAAAACTCTGACTCTAAACCCGGGTAGACGAAGCTCGTTAAGACATTTCGTCTAGGAGAGGAGGAACTCTGTAACCCACAAGTCCCAGGAACTGCTGGCTAGTCTTGGGACGATCGAATTATCATTGGATGTTTCTATTCACTTGCATTTGCGGCCAACGACTCCACTGCCTTGTGGAAACCTCGGGAAAGGGTAGGGCTACGGGAGTTAACTCAAACTGAAAATCCGGAGTGGTAGCACCTAAATCGGACGGTTTCAAAATTGCAAACTCATTCCGGCAGCTCCTGCAAAATGAATGCTTTGCATTCGATTAGATTACACCAGTGAGGCCGAGAGCGGGATCCTACAGTTGGGCAGTTTAGTGAGAGGCTACTCACAGTGCGTCCCGTGCATGGTCTACAAAGACAGCAACCACCACAACAACTACAAGTTACTAACATCAAGTTAATGCGAGCGCGGAAAGTTCTATGGCATGACTTGCAAACATGGTCTGCAGCTGGTGCTGGTATGACCTCTGATCTAAACTTTCTGATCTCGCGTCTCTCCTGATCTGTTGTGCTCGGAGACCGTCGGTGATCGCAAATCACTTTTTGAACGGACTTCCCCGGCTGAACAATTTAGCGCCAGGTTGTCCGTTTTGTGTTGTCTTTTTTAAATTCTTGTTGTTCTTATTTTGTTGTTAGTGTTGTTGTTGTCCCCTCTTTAATTTGGTGTCCATGTGCTGTTTCATTCTGTTGTGGCTAGAATGATAACCAGACATAGAATGATAACCTGACTGTTCTGGACAGTATCAGTCACCTGCCTGGTATTTGGGGTGTTCTTCCTGCTCTGGAAATGTCTTTGCCCTTTTATTATGGCTTTTGCCTCTACGCGTATTCTTCCTGTATCAGTTTTGCTCACACTTTGGTTAGACTGTCCGTCCCTTGGTTCTCCTAGATGTCCCAGTGTGATGGTATTCGCCGAATCATCGCTTTCTGAAATCATTGAGCCATTTTCGTCAAAGCTGCTCTCAATTAATTCAGTTCAGATCCCTAGGCCAGGGGAGGGTTAGTGCCACACATTCCCCCCACCCCCCACCCCCCTCCCGTAAGAAACATGTTCAGGACACACCCCTTACTCCGTTGGGCAAGCAGGAGTGAGATGTGATGCCCCATTCGGGCTCTAACTTATCTCCAACGCCTCTGACATGAGGGTTCTGTCCACCGGGTTGTATATATTAAATATTTCGGATCAATTGGTTGTCGATGAATATATATGTGTAGATAGTCCAGCTCTCACACGCGTAGAGTAAGGTAGGGAGAATGGTGAGGCAGTAGATAGTCCAGCCCTCACACACGTAGAGTAAGGTAGGGAGAATGGTGAGGCAGTAGATAGTCCAGCTCTCACACGCGTAGAGTAAGGTAGGAAGAATGGTGAGGCAGTAGATAGTCCAGCCCTCACACACGTAGAGTAAGGTAGGAAAAATGGTGAGGCAGTAGATAGTCCAGCCCTCACACACGTAGAGTAAGTTAGGAAGAATGGTGAGGCAGTAGATAGTCCAGCCCTCACACACGTAGAGTAAGGTAGGAAAAATGGTGAGGCAGTAGATAGTCCAGCCCTCACACACGTAGAGTAAGGTAGGGAGAATGGTGAGGCAGTAGATAGTCCAGCTCTCACACACGTAGAGTAAGGTAGGGAGAATGGTGAGGCAGTAGATAGTCCAGCTCTCACACACGTAGAGTAAGGTAGGGAGAATGGTGAGGCAGTAGATAGTCCAGCTCTCACACGCGTAGAGTAAGGTAGGGAGAATGGTGAGGCAGTAGATAGTCCAGCCCTCACACGCGTAGAGTAAGGTAGGGAGAATGGTGAGGCAGTAGATAGTCCAGCTCTCACACACGTAGTCGTTTTGCTTATTCCTCAGTTATCTGAAGGTACGGTGTCGGCCTCGGCCGAGGGGGGTTGGGGGGGGGGGAGGGGGGTGTCTCGATGTACGGTGTCGGCCTCGGCCGGGGGGGGGGCGGGGGGGGGGGTCTCAATGGTCTCGAGGTACTGTGTCCGCCTCGGGTGCCGGAGGTCGCAGGTTCGAGTTACGGTGGAGATCGAGATGTTTTTCACGTGGATCTTCTGGTAAAAGTGTCACTGATCTGTGGGTAGTGAAATCAGACTCCCGTATTCAGAGTCGAGCACGTTAAAAATTACTTGGCAGTTGAAAATCGAAAAGAGTATGTTTAACGGCCGAAGCCCGAACAAAATTTCAAGCTAAAAATCTACCCAAATTATTTGTACCTTTTCCCATGTCGTTTGTTAAGAGCAATTATAGATGACGCCTAACTAGCTGTGGGTCTACTTAGCTCTAGCGTCTGAGTCTATTAAGATGGACTCGCACATCGTTTGAACCACCCTCTTTGTTC